>JAUPFV010000002.1:112055063-113525531 GCA_036936605.1 Limnanthes douglasii subsp. nivea | reverse complement strand
AAATATGAGCATATCCTCATATAAAAAAAATGTTATGACAGACTCTTTAGCTACTATAACATATTCTGAAGCATACCCTTAGATTCTATGCAAAAATGTCATTCCATATATGAAACCACATGGAAGAAAGGTGAAATAAGAGAAAGTCTACATGTATCTGATGTAATTTCTAAAGATTGGAGGAATAAAATCTAAGAATTTATCACTAATGGAATTCTACCTTCAAATAAGGCTGGGGCCAAGAAAATAAAATACAAGCTCGTGGTTTTCTATTTCTAAGGGGGTCTTTTATTAGAAAATCTTTCAGCATGTCTCAACTGCATTTCCTCGGATCCAATGAATCTCAAAATATTCTATCAGAGTTACATAATAAAGAAATGTCAACATATTGTGGCTATGAAGTTTTGACTAGAAGAGTCTTGTTAGCTGGATATTATTGGCATATAATTACGGCAGATGCTAAAAATATACTAAAAAGATATGATGTGACCCTTGTAAAAAATATAGAAATGCGATCCATGTGCTGCCAATACCCATGAAATCAGTATCTGAACCAATACCTTTTGACAGATGGGGACTTGATCTGGTTGGACCCCTTCCAATGGCTTTTTGGGGTTGTCGAACCATAATAGTCATTATAGATTATTTCTCTGAATGGGTAGAAGCTGCTCTTTATCTGGGAAAATGTTTAAGGTAGTGATAAAGTTTATTCTCTCCAACATATGCTGCATACCAAACCACTCTTCATACAACCACTCATGACTCTTCATTCATTATAGTTTATGGGAACGATGCGATTACACCTAGAGAAACTACTTTTCATTCCTTCAGAGTTCAAAATTATTCCGAAAAAAACAATGAGACATCTGTGAGGGCTTAGTTGGATTTAATTAAAGAAAAAAAATCAAAGCACATTTAAGAATTGTACATTACCAAGACTTAACGAGGATCGGGTTCACATCTAAAGTAAAAGAAGAGACTTTCAGGTAGGAGATAAAGTGTTAAGAAAAATGTTCTTACACACTAAGGAAAAATAGTTTGGAAAGATGGCTCCGAACTGGGAAGGGCCATATATCGTTTGTGAGAGAGTCAAGCAAGGAATGTACAAGCCTCTAGACAAAGAAGGTAACTTGTTGAAACACCCTTGGAACGTTGAGCATCTTAGGTTATACTTAGAATAAACTCATCTTGTAAATATTGACTTTCTCTTACCTCAATGTAAATGTTAGGGGCATACTATTGCTTACCCTGGTGACGCGATAAGGTTTTAATGAGGTATCCGGATCTCAATCAATATACAATCTTTTGCCTTTTAAAAGAAATTATTTTGGTACTGATCGGATAGATTAAATACGTATTAAACACTTATTGCCTTCAAATGGATTACCTTTGAATGACTCAGATTAATCAAAGACTTATTAAATATTTATTACCTTTGAATGGCTCAGATGGACTAAAGGCTTATTAAACACTTATTTCCTTCAAATGGATTACCTCTGAATGGCTCAGATGGATTAAAGACCTATTAAACACTTATTTCCTTCAAGCGCATCACCTTTGAATGGCTCAGATGTACTAAAGGCTTATTAAACACTTATTGTCTTCAAATAGATTACCTTTGAAAAATGCCTTGTGTACGAAAAGGGCTTATGCCAACATGGCTTCTATAAACCTGATCTTAAAATATAACAAAAATGCCTTAAGATATTTTAAGGATTTTGGTTCCCAAATACAAAATTAATAAAAATGATTAACCTTAAGGCTTAGTCCCTTTGATCTTCTTCTCAACTTTTCCGTCCTCGTGTACTTATTTTTTTACCATTATCTGATTCTTCCCCAACTTCATCAGAATCAGTATTGTCCGAAAAAATGCATAATTTATCACCAGGTGACATAGTATGAAAAATGTATTCTTCGTATGGCACGAACTTCCATAATTCCCCAAGAGACCGTTTGTGGAAAGTTTCATGGAACAATATTACCATGTCAGATTTAATGGATTCATCGCTCCGGTCCAAAGATTTCAATACACCTTTATCATAGGTGTTTACATCATCAAATATTTCCTTGGTGGTGTTTCCCTTGAGATAAGTGATTTCATCTTATTTCTTCTTTAGAATATCATACATCTTTTTCTTTTATTCTGATAACGTTTGGAAACTAGTTTTATCCTTGTTCTGTTGCTCTTTCAAAGAGGAAATATATTTTTGTAGATCAGCAAATTTGAGTTGTAGCTGATTGTGATCGAACTTAGACTGAACTAGCTCATCTTAAAAAGTTTTTGCTTCCTTATTTTAATTTTCTATTTTAATTTTCTTCGAACTAATGGTGTTTTGTAGAGATTGGTTTTCTTCGAAATGGTTTAATTTTCTATGCGAAGGGATGTAATGTCTGTGATTTGAGATCTAACTTACCTATCCAAGTCAACTATCAGCCTAATGTAGCACAAAAGATTATACCTCAAGGTGTTATGTTCACTAGATACTTCAAAAGAATCACCATCGTATGCCACAACATTGGCAATGGTGGAAGTCTGGGGAAAATCCTTATCAAAATCGTCATTATCAAATTCACTCAAATATAAGTTGCCAAAGTTATCCAAATTGACATCACCCTCAGCAGAAGGTTGGTTAGAACTAGGAAACTTAGGGGAGGAGGAGTTAATATGTACCTATTCTCGAGGAGGATCCTTTGTATGAGCATCAGATGAAAGAGCTTCGGGTCGGAGAATAATCTCTGAACCAATAAAAGTTTTTTTATGCCTTATTATCGCTACCATTAATGCTCTTTTTTCGACCCTTTTCTTCTAAACTGATGAAGATTTTGAGGGATCTTGAATCTCCTCCACTGTAGCTGCCACAACTTATAAGAGAGATACATTTATTTTATCTGGGGGCCCCATGTTTCCTATCTCAGGGATTACTTGAGATGGTGCCCCCTATTCAACATTTTCCTTCATCTTCTTTTTTCTTTGTTTATTCATCTTAGCAAGATGATTACGAGCTCTGTTCCTAGAAGGTAGGAAACGATTTCCATCAACCTCTTCAGTTCTCTTCAAAATTTCAACAAATGGAGGAGGGGTAGTGAATTGTTCCCATGAGAGCTCACAGATCAGATTAGTCCTCCATAAGTGAGATCTCACCATATTTACTATAGTAAAACAATTATGGAATCCATTCCTCTATTTTCAGCCGTCCATTGATGTAGTTTAGTAAAAGTGTATTTCCCATCTTCTAGATGTTGTGAGAACAACTTTGAAAACACTACAAAATATATCTGATGTGAGAACCAATGATTGAATATAAAAAATAATAAATCAAGAGATATTTACACGAAGACTTCCGATATCTAGTAAGCATGCTCGGATTACCCTTAGAGGTAATCTTTTTTCAATTCTCCCAATTACCATTGATGAAAAGAAACTTGGTTCTCTAAGGTTTATCAGCTTCGAATAAGTGATTGACTACTTTGTATTAATTTCTCATATTAAAATAATAAAAGAGAATGTTACCGTTTCGACATAAACCATCCACACCAATAAATTGATCCATGGGCATCGAAATTTTTGATAGTCTTGAAGTTATAATACTGGACAAAAAGGTAAACCAGGCGTTGGAGCTAAGTTAACTCGGGCATAGTTTCACTAAGTGAAAATAACTAACAATCTCTCGGTCCAAAGGGAACATGAGACCCAGTTAAGCACTTCAAGATACACCACCAACTCTCTCCGCCTTATAGTCCATCAGAGTTTCTTCAGGGATTGGAATTTTGACTTTGGTTGAGCCGGGGAACCCCCATTCGCTCCGAAGTTTTCCCAGATTAGTTGTGTGGGTGTATACATAAGATATTTTATGCATAGATATCATATACTTGACGCTAACTTTGGTAAATTTATGTGCGCCTTCCCAACTAGATATTATGGGAGTGGCTCATATTCTATCAATAAAGCTTTATTTATTTATTTTTTTTATATTTTCGATCATCACCACTGTACTCTGATGTCTCCAAGAATACATCTTCACCACTATCATCCATTTTTTCTTCCATTATCTAAGGACCCATCTCATCTGTATCGCCAACCTATTTATTGGGGTTATCTTTCTTAGAAGGAAAAACCTCAACAGAGGAAGCTGCTGGATGAGTTAAAGAAATTTTCCCCTTCAATCGGTTGTTGCGGAAGGGGGTTACTAACACGATAGAGGGCTTTGACAATTTATCCTTTTCTTTTTCCGACATAGAAGGTTTGTTTTTAGCCTTTGAAAGTCTGGTGATTCGTCGATGATTATTTTCTCCGACATCTGACCCCATGTCAATGAAAGTTGACTTAGGTTTACGATTGCTGATAACTTGTTTTGTAGAAATCTTAGTTTGCTGGGTAGGTTGGTTAATGATTGTGGAAGATTGATCGGAAGGGATAATTTTAGAAACAAAAGGTCGCTTACTAGAAGAGCTTCTATCTGATTTTGGGATTTGTGTCACCGGAGAAGCTGGTAATCTGATGACAATTCTAGCCTGCTTATTTTCTTCCTCCAACATTGAAAAATTAAGCCAACCTCCTCTAATAAGTTCTGTCCTAGCTGTGAATATGCAAAAAATTGAAATGAGACAAAAAGAATTGAAGGAAAATCTGGGTAAAAGTTAAAAGTTTTTATCTTTCTAAAACTATGAAAATGAGCTTGTTTTCTTACTTTAATGACATAAACAATGAAGATAAACTTATATACAAAGAAAACTACTCAAGTGATTTACTAGGGAAGACAAACTAATAGTAATAATTAGAGAAGGCTAGAAAAATAGTCGTTTGTTCCTTTTATTTGTAAATAGAGGTCGTTTCTAAGGAAAAAACCGTTCAATTTCTCCAGTAACTGCATGATACGTGTTATAATAAAATCAATCATTTAAAGTCGTGACATGTATATTAAAAACATTTTGATAACACACTTCAGATATAGTTCATATTTCTTTTTATAATGTTAGCTCTCCCGAATATTTTGGAAAGAGCTAACGGGCTATGTGATCAAATCAGATATCTTTTGAGGTGTATTATGGTAATTTGGATTTTTCTTTAGAGGGGAAATTCAGAATTAAGAATCAAAGCTCAATGACTAAGCTGTCACTTAAGTCAACCAATAATTCAGCTGCATGCCTAGTTCCTTAGAGTATGGGCTTGGGGGCTCATAGAATGAACATGAATAAAAGGATCTAACCCAAAAGGCTCATTTGTATCTACAAAAAGTATAAATAACCCAACCAACAACATTAAATGAGTTAAATTTTTTCCAAAGATATTAAATGCAAACACCTTACTTTTCGTACTACTTTAAAAAAAATACGAAATAACTAGAAGATATTCTGATTCTACCATCATAACATATTTTTCTCTCACCAAGTATAAAGTAGTAAGTGACATTTTGGAGGCTGATAAAGTTTGGAAACACTACTTATTTTTTATGAGTGATTGCTTTAAGAATCGCCACAAGATCTTCACAAAAAGCAACGCGAGTAAAATGCCTACGGAGTGGAAAGATTATGTCAAAAATTATAACCAACCTCCAAAAGCAACCCAAAGAAATTGAGGCATTAAGGTCTCATAGAGAAGCTGAGATGGATCTTATGGGTATGGTTAAACTAAAAAAGCAAAAGTCTAATAAACAAGAGAATGATCCTTAACAAAACCCAAAGAAACACAAACGATACCACTCTAAAAACATTCATCAAGCTTCGATAAAATGTAGAACCAAGGATATCCACAACTGTGTGATTTCATGCACGTTGGTTTACGACTATGCATGTAAATAGTTTGACAAAATACAAGGTAGCAACCCTTATTAAAACCTTACTAATTATATATCCTCGTTATAATATTTCTAGACCACTTATTATATCACTGCTTGCATTTTATTATGTAATTGTCATCATATTTTCTTATCTTACAACCACAAATTTGATATTTTGAATGAGACCATTGATTTTTAAATGCGTAGCTAGACCTTGGTAGCAGTTGGCTAGCCCAATTTAACATTTTCTCTCTCTCAACGTCATTGAAAAATAAAACGGTCATCCCCTTTACAGTAGCATTTCGTTCTTGAACTAGTCGATATGATCATCCGGGTATCCAAAACTATCATACTTGTCCATTTTAAATGGATTAAATATTAATGAAAGTTCCAAATATAAAACCCTAAATGACAACGAAGACTTTGAATTATTATTCTTAAGTTGTTTGGCTCGTCCCGATGTAGCAAGCCAATATATGTCTTGGTCGACAGTGTAAACAGGGCAAAAAATTAGGATATGTAAAAACATTGATTTCCTAAATAAATGGGAGCGCGACAATAGCTATTTTCATAATATAGGGTTCCATTCGAAAAAATATTCCTTTATTAGGTGCATTAGTCAAATGATGGGTTTCTGTTAAAGGACATCGATCAATTAGGTAAGTTATTTGGACCTTTAGGGAAAGTACCATGACATTATTCAATAGCTTTTCGAGATATTGCATTACAAGTTTTAATATGTTATGTTCAACTTTTAACAACGAATCTATCGGTTATAAAACAATAAAACGAGATGGTGATTACATCATCCACTACAAACAACAAGGCCTAAGGAAAGCACGAGAGAGTACACTCAAAGGTTTGTTGACACCAATGGTAAGTTGCGGCACTTTCATAACTTAGTGGTTGAGCGCATAGGCAAAGAATACTATCGGGACCTTTATCAAACAAAATTATGAAAAAAGAATATTATTAATTATGGATTAACAATGAAAGGTTTAACGAATATACTACAACTTCAACCGCATACTCACACAGCAGCCCGTTGACGCAGACCAATGATTCGCTTATAGTGGCACAAAACCATACAATTAATCTTATAAGAACAAAAGTAATGAAGGAATATCATCCGCCCGAGCATTATAACCAAAGACAATACTCTCGAGGAAGCACATGAGCAACTACTACAACAATAATAATAACAGTCGAATGTGTTTCGACTAAATGGTCATACACATGATTAACCGAGAATTTGAGAGTAATTTATGGGAGAACAAAAGACGTGTTTGGGTATCAAATACCAGAAAAGCTACAAAGTCTCGAAGAATACACGGATAAGAGTAAATTTTATAAATTTATAATGAGATTGGACATTACACAAATAAGTATTGAGACTTATAAGATCAAGTCTAAAATATGATTTATGATGGAAAACTCTATAAGGTTAGCAGAAATAAGAACATGAACAATCTAAGGCATGTTGGTTATGATCGAGACCAACCAACAAGGAATGACATGCCAACACAAGAAGATGCCAACGATTGAGAGTCTTTGATAATAACACAGTGTTTAAGGAAGCCAATGAATAGTATTTGGATTATAATATGAACATGCAAAACATCTATATCACTGTTGGGGTAGATCTATTCTCAGATTCCATTAAGGATTAAAAAAAATACCAATCAGTGAATTAAAGGTGCAACAAGAAGGTCAAACATCTCTACACTTATAACAAAACCCATACATAATTTAGGAATTATCCGATAATTATTTAAGAGAAGTAAGAGTACCCCACAATGACGTTGTACTAATCACACTTGAGTTGGCTGAAGTGAATTGTTAAAGAATGATATTTAACATATGAAGCTCGACAAACATTTTATACAAAAGTACATAGAATAAAATAAGAGGCGCTTTTGTACTAATGCTTTCTCAAAAGATCCTAACATTGTTCATATGATCCGATTCACAAGTATTAAAAGATCTCGATATAGATGTAGTCCTTGACAAAAAGGAAGTAAAAACGTATATATGTTGCCTCTTTATGATAGTAAATGCTTGATCATCTTATAATGTAGTTGTGGGAAGGTTGTGGCTATAACAAATTCACATTATAGTTCACCAATCCCTTAAGTTCCAATCAATGGAAAAGTAGGAGTATTCAGAATAAACCAAAAGGCTTCCAAGTAATTTTATACTTCATTATCTCTTAAGAAACAAAAACCAATGAAAGACTCGATTATCCTTGATAATATGGATATTTTTGTACCTTCTTCTTCGGTTTTGAATTTTTCTTAAAGTACATTCCAAGTTTTTAATGTTTTAGAGTCCCTTGTGAAAAAGTCGAAAAACCGATTTGATAAATCATTCCAAATATGTTCTCAGCATATAACAATGTCCTCCTCTTACTTGTGTCTAGCATTGATTCCGCAGTTTATTTGTCACTTTCTTTTGTAATTTTCTCCAAATTTGGATCAAGAATGTAATAAACTTTAAATGAGTTCAACACACATGTAACTTTGTTTTGACATCGAGCGAAATTTGAACTATCCAAACCCTCGAGTGAAATTTGAACCATCAAACCAACGTTATATGAATATATTTAGTTTGTTATTTAGATATTAATTGAGATATGCATTACCAAAAATTTAACCAAATTTTTGTTGGTTTATGGGTCGGACCGCTATGGTCCAGCAATAAAATAAATCTTGTGGATAGGAAATCCGGCAGGCTAGTAGTAATTATGGACACAACGCTCGGCCCTAAACAAAAAATAAAGGAGCCCAACAAAAGTAGAGATGCCGAACAGCCCAATTGGATATCCAAAATCACCATCAGCCTAAGACGATAAAACCCTAGACCACACACAACCATCTATAATACATCCAACAACCAATTGTAGCAAACACCGCCAGTAACACCTTCTCCCATTTTCTACATTTTGTGTCCTTATTCGGTTCACCATTTTTGTCCCAACGTATTTTCTTTTTCTTTTGTTTCGTTGTTCATGATGGCAATGATGAAAGATTTTAGAGTATTTTGAGTACTCGGTTCATCGAATCGGGTATGGTGATTCAATTAACTTGAATAGGAAGATCTGATGCCATTTTTTTATATACTAATAAGCCGATGATGATTTTATATGGTTTACTGAACTGCAAACTTGGTTGTTTTGCAGATTTAGTGTTGATAATCTTGAACTAGGACGGTCTGAGGCTTTTTTATTGTTGTTGGTTAATTAATCAGGATTTAAAATCGAATATATAAAATGAATTGTAATTCACAATTCAATAGTTTTTCAAAATCTGTAGTATGTATGTTATGTGAATGATGATATTATATGTATTCAGTTATCCCTGTCTGATAACTCGTGCTGATATATGTATATTGATCTGACACTAGATATTTAGAACATCTTTGATGTGTTTCGCGTTTGATTCTCATTAGCTTGGTCTTTGTAATCCAAGTTTTCATAATTTCAGCTATAAAAAAGGTTTTTCTATTGAATCGACATTGTTTTTTAGATTTAGATGTAGATTTTTGTAGTGGCTGAGTTCAACCCTTCGAATTCCTTATAACATAAGCTAGCAAATATGGTTCAAGTTTTAGCGTATCATAAAATTGCGAAAACGTGTGTTAGGTTTTGCTGTAGTTTTCTAATGTTTATAGAATTGCACTAAACCTTTTGTTTTTTGTTACTATATACTAGTCCCGACCATGTTATATTGTTTTATTATTTGTTCAAAATAAAATATATAGTTTTATTTTATTTATCAGTTTTTTTTTAAAAATTGTTTAGCATTTTAATTATATATTTTTTATTTTAAAGTTACAATTTTTAATATATTAATTATATAATTTATTATATTTTGAGATAAAATATTTTTTTAACATAGTTTTGTTTTTGAAAAATAATAAATTATATAATTATTATATTAAGCTATATTTTTATATTTTAAAGTAATAAAGTATATAATTAGAAGGGCCAGGCTAGAAATATTACATTTTGATAGATCTCTTACCCTACTCCTTTCTTTTTTCAAACTCAAAGTTGAAATTCCAAAATTGCCCTTCCTCTCTCTAGATTTTTACATTGATGCCATTTAGTCTCCAAATCGGCTGAAACACAGTATAGCTAGCTACTGGTTTATAACTTTCTTAACTAGCTAGCTATACTTTTTTAGGTCTAGCTAGCTAGTTAGTAAGTTACTTGTATAACTAGCTAGCGTCCGACGAACTCATTATACGACATTCTCATCTGGATAGGTGCTTAACACTTCTGAAAACGAAGAAAAACTAAGCCCTATCTAGATGCCGGAAATAG
Organism: Limnanthes douglasii subsp. nivea; assembly: GCA_036936605.1. NCBI lineage: Eukaryota > Viridiplantae > Streptophyta > Magnoliopsida > Brassicales > Limnanthaceae > Limnanthes > Limnanthes douglasii. Next base: position 113,515,430 of record JAUPFV010000002.1, on the reverse strand, counting down.
ATTAAGAGAAAAACCTAGAGCCCTCGCCAGCTGTCAGTATATATAATATATATAACTAGCTTATACGCGCGCGCATACGCGCACGAACAATTAACCGTTATTACACTAGATCTACAAGCTTTGTACTAACATTTACTATTCTAAACCCATTAAATCGATTACTAATCTAGTGTAACCAAAAACATCACTAGTATAAAAAACTCGATTTTTGAGAATCTGGAGTGAAGAAAAGTTAAAGGTAAACGATACAAACATCATGTTGTAATTTGTTTTTTATTTCATTTGGTCTAAACTGTCGAATGTAGGTTTTTTAGTTTTTTAGGTGTTGTTTTGTTAGATTAGTGTTGTATTGTTGTTAGTATTGCTAGGATCTATGTTTTGGTTCCTTCTGCCCATGTTTTGGTTCCTCTTGCCCAGCCTCTTTTATGGATGCCGATTACAGTAAAATATTCAACACAGATTTCGGCATCCATAAATGGAGGCTGGGCAAAAGGAACTAAAACATAGATCCTAGCAATACTAACAACAATACAACACTAATCTAACAAAACGACACTTAAAATCATACAAAAATCGAACTTTTGAAACCGAAACCTAAAAACTAAAAAACCTAGATTCGACAGTTTAGAAATCAAAAACAAATTACACCATGATGTTTGTATCGTTTACCTTTAATTTTTCTTCACTTCAAATTCTTCAAAAATCGAGTTTTTGAAATCTGGTGCGAGCGTTTTCTAGAAAGAGAGAGAGAGAAAGAGAAGAAAAAAAGTGGTGAGAGAGCTATCAAACGCTTTTATACCTAGGTTTTCTAAAAAGGGTATAATGGTCAAAAATTAGGTGCGAGATCTATCAATTAGGTATAAGATCTAGCGGTTTAAAATCTATAAAAATGTGTAATATTTCTAGCCTGGCCTTAATTAGAATGATGTGTATTTTTGTTTTAAAAAATAATATTATTTAGAAAAATGTTAGGTATATTTATTAATAAATTATAACAAGTGTTAAATGTTTATTTGCTTATTGTCTTAACTTCTTGCATGGAATTAGTTATAGGATTAGTTTAGCACTCGTTAGAAGATGAGGGGTTACTAATTGTATTGAGAGCTTCAACGATTCTTTTACTAAGTTTTGAAGTTTTTTTTTCTAATAATAGATTATATTTCATAGGTCTAAATGGCTAGAATCCAAAACAAAGAAGATAGTTACAAACAATTAGAAAGTATAGGCCCTAAAATTAAAAGGGGATTAAATTTTTAAAATCAATTTCTTCGACTAAAAATTATGTTTAGTCACCGGTGTTTGATACCTATTACATTTGTGCCATTAAAATTAGTTGTCACTAAAACAAGAAACTGATTTTTAAAATTACCGGCCGGTGTCGCTACCCTCGCCATAAGGAAATTAGCCGGAGAAGAAAGCAAACAGTAACAGAAACAAGGAGAATCGATATTTTGATTGTCTGGAATTTCCCACTATACAATAGCACTTCCCTCTCTTCTTCACTCTATTTTTAGACTTTTTGTTACTCTAACAAGCAACATTAACCGGCACAGTCTTGTTATTTTGATTTTTAATCTGATAGTACCTTGTAGGCACAATTCTGCCAATTTTCAGTTGTTTTTAGTTGATTCTTGAAATGGGTTCTTGAGCTGGATCATGGAAAGAATCTCACTCTCTTTGTTAACAATTATTTTAAACCTAATTGTTGTTAGGGTTTGCTGTGGTGAATATCATGTCGTTTTGCATTGTTTCGAAGATAAAACTCGAAAGCATAAACATAGGATTAAACGCCTATTATCATTCTGTTCATGTATTAGCACACTCATGCGTATTTTATTTCTATAACAGTGACAACTGACAACTAGTGTATACGTGTGATTTGTTGCATCGTAACGTTTAACATATAATTTATTGTTGTAACTATTGTTTTGCAATTATACGGTGTACATCACTCAAACGTATATATATGTTAGGTTTTTACGCAACAGATTTTGTAATCAGATTCGGATAAATAATTAACAATATGTTCTTGAGAAACACAATAAACTAGCAGGAAGATCAAACACAAAATAAACAAACAGTAAGATTAAACACACAAATTGTTAACGAAGTTCAGCAAACTATGCTTATGTCTCCGAACCTCCTGCATATCGATTTTATTAAAAAAGACTATGTGACTCTATTTTTTGATACATTCACCAAAACCTAACTATTGGGGTTATAAATAGTTTAACACAAAAAAAAGAAGTAGAAACAATTACAAACCTTAATAAATAATTTATGACTCACTAAATTACTGTATTTTCAAATTCAAAACTTTTTCCAACTCTCTTTAATGAGTCTAACAATCTTCCGCTTGAAGACTGATTTCAACCTGTCCTCACACCTTGATCTCTGCAACAAATCTTTCTGGTCTTGTTACTCTTGCAGACCAACTGAAGCTGAACACAACTTCAGTTTTTCAATGACTATTATTTTTGTCAACATATCAGTTGGAATCTTTGTTTCCTTGGATCTTTTCCAGTATTAGCACCTCATCTTCCAATAAAGATCTGATGAAATGATAACGAAGACTAATATGTTTGGTTCTCTAATGATATGTTAAATTCTTTGCCAATGAAATTGCACTATGACTATCACTGTGTATAACGTTCTTCTTCTGTTTGAATCCGCACTCGGTTAACAAACCTTGAAGCCATATCATCTCTTTATTGGCTTCGTTCACTGCTACATACTCAGCCTTTGTAGTCGATAAAGTGACAATTTTCTGTAACTTTAACATCCAACTAATAGCTGTAGTTCCAACAGTAAATATATAACCAGTGGTGCTTTTTCGGTGATCAACTTCACCTCTAAAATCTGCATCTACGTAGCCTTCTACCTTTGACTCACCCTTACCAAAGTACAAACACTTTCATGTGGTGCCTAGTAGGTACCTCAAAATCCACTTTACAGCTTCCTAATGAAGTTTCCCTTGGTTTGACATAAACCTGCTCACAAATACCACTACATTACTAATGTATAGTCTCGTACAAACCATTGCATACATCAAACTCCCAATAGCTGAGGCGTAAGGAACCTTAGCCATAAATTATTTATCTTCCTTCGTCTGAGGGGATGAATCCTTTAATAAACAAAAGTGACCTACCAATGGTGTATTAACTGCCTTGGTATCACCCATGTTAAATCTCTGCAAAACGCAATCGATGTACTATGACTGAGATAACTGTAAAAGTATCCCATGCTTATCTCTTGTGATTTGGATTCCAAAGATCTTCTTTGTCGGACCCAAGTCATTTATGTCAAATTATTTTGAGAATTGATGCTTCAATCTTCCAATATCATCTATATCTGAACATGCTACTAACATATCATCAACATTGGTGTGAGTTATTTCTGATTGAGGGTAATTTTGTAAAGTGTTTTGGGAATTTAATGTTTAAGGTGAAATGTAGAGAGATAATTAAGGTGTGTGCTAGCAGTACATTCTAATCCCCCTCATTAATGAAAGTAGTTGGGGTATTTATAATTAATTAATGACCCATGAGCCTATCAGGTCGGATTGTGGTCTTGGGTCAAGTTTAAGAACCCATTAGCCCAAGAGATGAAAAGACCAACACCTAGTTGAGTCATGTGCCACTAATTTATTCTATTTGGTTGGACATGGTACTGGTTTTGTCCAAACTGCCCTTCAGATTTGTATAAGGGGTAGTGTCAACAATATCCGACCTTATTAGTAGCCCCTTTAGGTCTTGCAAAGAATTTTTAAATGAACTAACTCAGAAAAATAAAACTGAACGCATTTTTAAAGTGATCCTCTGATCTGTCTTTTGTATTCGAATTAAAGAGATTGACTTTACCGTTAAGAATTCCAAGAGTCAACCTGATCGGATTTTGAAGAGACTAACTTTACCGTTAAGAATTTCAAAAGCCAATTTTCGACGTGGGACACGTCGAGTTTTGGTTTGACCTCTCAACCGTTTTTTCTCCTAGATTCTTATACTTACTTGGCTAAAAAGTTACTTAGGGTGTAACCCCCATACCTCATAGCTCCTAATCATCACTTTGATCAGTTTGTCTTCTCCTATCTAAACTCTCACATTTTCATTGTTATATAAACTGGTTCCACTGTTCTATTGTTTCTAAGAACATAAACATTTCTAGAGAAAGAAAGCTTGCTAATCTTCTTAAATTGTATCTGGGTAAATTTATGTTCACAGCCAGAAACGCGTTGGTAAAAGGAGGTTGGATGAATTTATCTGATTTGGAGAAAGCAAGAAAAGATGCAAGAGTTGCAGCTGGTCTCCTTGCTTCGCAGAGTGAAGAAATGAATCGACCAAAAAAAAACACAGACCAAGGTTCATCATCATCAAAGGTCAGAAAATTACCTTTTGTCCCAACCATATCTACTCTTCAGTCAGGGTTCCTTTGTTCAAGAGTCCCAAAACCCCATACCTAAAGAAAAGGCAGTTTCCAGTGTTAGGAAACCTTCGCCTCTCCTAGAAATGGGTTCAGATGTTGAGAATTCCATTGAGAAAATCATCCCTTGCCGAATAACTCGTCAGTCCAAAGCTAAAAATACTCCCAATTCTTTGAAACCTGCTAGTTTGGAGACGTTAAAACACCTAACAGATACTAAACCATCCGAACAACAGTCAAGCGTAATGGAGGAGACCATGGAGGATAGTATTGAAGAATGTCCCTTTGAGACGTCTGGACAGACAGAGGACACTGTAGCAGATCGAAAAGGCAAAGTTAAAGTGGGTCTACCCAATACTGAGTCACTTCCGGAGTGCTTGAAAGGGAAAGTAGGGCCAAATTTTCAGAAAGTCAGCGTGAAGTACTTGATAGCCCTCCTAAACATCACTTTTGTGTATACCCATACTGCTGAGTTGGGTCGTATCCGGACGAAGTGGGGATTCCCCGAATCTGTTAAAGTGAGAATCCCAGTCACTCTAGAGACTCTTATGGACTACAAGTCCCATGAGCTAGTAGTATATACTAAAGTGCTGAATTGGGGACTCTGGTTCACTTTGGATCTAGAGATAATCGGGTACTTTCATTTGGTAAAATTATATCCAAGACAGTTGAGTTCGAACGCATGGTACACTTTGTTGGCTGATATAATGACATCAAGGTTGTAAAAAATCCCACTACCCATGGAGAAATTTGCTGCTGTGGCAAGTCTGTGCAAGAACCACCACATCCAGTTTTAACATTATAACACATGGAACGATTATAAGGTGGTAAATGACTTGTTAGAGTCCCAAAAGCCATGGAGGACCCAATTCTGTTTATCAGTGGAGTGTGGGAGAACGAGAAGAAGATAAGAGCTGCCACTAATCCAAGTCAACTGACCAGTCGTTGGAAGAGTATAAGTAATCTTTATATATGTTTTTCTTAGTTTCTAAATAGTGTGTTGTTATTCCAAACTGACGGTTGTGTTTCCTTATAGTTTTTTTTGAAGAAGTTCCCGGATTATTTGGAGGTAGGCCAAAACACTTGTGCTAAGTTAAATGAATGGGCATCAAAGAAATGGGGGAACGATTTCCACAATTGCTTTACTTCAGGAAACTTCGTAAGGTCTCACCTATGGAACACTTCAGGGAATAAAGACCTCACTTGGGAACAACTGACCACTCCTCCCTATGGGAATGTCATCTTGAAGAGAACTGAGGTTAAGGATGCCAAACTTTATTTTCCTTCCAGGGTCAAAGCCCCTAGCCACGTGGACAAGATTAAGAACAACAACAAGAAGGAAACCACAATGGACCCATCTCCGCAAGTCACCGAAGGGGTCAGTTCGAAAAACCAATGAGGAATCAATGTTGTTTTGCTGGAGGCAGTTGAAGTTACAGTAAAAAAGGCTAGTGGATCAGATGATCCACCTCAGATCACAAGGAAGGATAAGAGACGCAAGATAGCAGTGATGAAAAAGCTGCAAAGAAAAAGAAAGTTACCATGGGATCAGAGATAATTCTCTGTCCTTCTGAACTCTCTCCTCCTATTCCTGCTGATCCTACTTTGTAAGAAGAAATTCCACCTAACCTTCATTCCGAACATGTAGTTGCTAAAAAAAGATATCAATCTAGATGAATTTTAGAATATTAATATGTATTTTAGTGATCAGGACAAGGATGATTTGTGGGGCCTTATCCTCATGCCAATTTGGCAAATGCAGTAACCCATAAAGGTGAGACATATGCGATATCAAGCGAACAAGACACTCTGAGTTATGCCCTCTTAGGTTGCGTCCGTCCGGTAGTTGACCTGGAAAGGCAAGTGCGGGAACAAACAACTACCATAACCTCCCTGACTACAGAAAACCAGGGCTTGACGAATAGTCTCTCTACTGCTCAGGAAAGCATAGAATCCTTAAAGAAAGAAAAAGAGGATTTAGCCGCCGAACTGCGCAAGTCATAAGATGCTTAAAAAGATCTCCAGACCAAGTATTCTGGACTGGAAACTTCTTCCTCTAACGATATCAAAACTTTGGAGGAGAAACTAGATGCTAGAGATAACACTATCAAGACATTATCCGAAGACAAAGTCAACTTGGATAATCTTCTTAAGAAGAAGACAGAGGAGAATACATCTCTAGTAAACAAGCAAGCCGAAAAGATAGCTGCAGGAATAGAGAAGTATGTTTCTGAAGTGGCGGACTCTTTGGAGAAAAGAGATGATGGGATTAAGTCCGACTTGTCTTGCTATTTCACGAGATGTTTCCGAAGAGGACCCTTGGTCCTTTGTGGAGATTTGTGGAATACGAAGACCTTCATTTTCATACAATGGCGGATGGTGACAAGAATGACAACGCAAGTGGAGAAGAATCTGAAGATAATGAAGGTTCTGGTAAGAGTTCGAATGCTGAACTCAAAAGTCCTAAGACAGATAAAGGTAATGAAGATACTGAAGGGAAAAATCCCTAAGATTTTGTTGTTTATTTTGTGTTTTAAAACTAAAGTCCTTGGACGTCCAAGATATTTGTTGCATTTTTTGAATTTCTATCTTATGAACCAAAGTCCTTGAAGGGTCAAGGAATTTTGTGAACCATGGATTAGGTCTATTCCGATCAGGCTTTAATATCATATTTTTCTTTGTACGAATCTCGTTTATCTCTCCATAGCCAATGTTTAAATAGCCTCCAATATTTCAGATCTGTTAAATAAATGCTTAATAATCATTTAATGATTTCAATCACAAATGTTTAATGATGTGATCAAGTATTTAACATATCCGATCAACTCAAAGATATTTGAGAGCTGGGGTGTTTAATGATTATTTAATATCCGATCGGCTCATATTATGGTTAGGTCAAGAAGAATTTTGCACCAGACTTTTGAAGAAGGCATAACATATTATTGAAAAAGCCGGACACCTCATTAAAACCTCTCCGCGCCACTAGGGTAGGAAAGAGTATGCCCCATAATATTTACATTGATGTATAAAAAAATAAATATTTACAAGAGAGTTTTATTCTAAGTATAGCTTGAGATGTTCAAAGTTCCATGGGTGCTTTAGTGTTCTACCCTGTTTGTCTTGAAGTCTGTATGTTCATGGTTTGACCTTTTCAGTTACCACATAAGGACCTTCCCAGTTCGGAGCCAGCTTGCCGAACTGCTTCTCCTTAGTGTGCAAAAAGACTTTTCTTAAGACTTTGTCTCCTAATTGAAAATCTATTCTTTTAACTTTGGAGGCAAATCTACTCCTCATTAGACCTTGATAGTGTGCTTTTATTAAATGCACTTTAACTCTTCTCTCCTCAATCAAATCCAACCGATTCCTAACTGCCATACCATTTGCCTATTCGAAATAGTTCTGGATCCTGTAAGATGGGAAAGTAGCTTCTATAGGTGTGATTTCATCCATCCCATAAACGAGGGCAAAAAGAGATTCTTGTGTAGCAATCCGAGGAGTAGTTTGGTAAGCCCACAATATCTCTTGCAGATAACTTGGCCATTTTCTTGTAGCCCCCTCCAGATTTTTCTTCAGCTCAGACAAGATTGTTCGATTAGAAACTTCAACTTTCCCATTGTCTTGAGGGTGGAATGGAGAAGAGAAACAGTGTTATATTCCTCTGGAGACACAAAACATTTCCATTTCTTTATTATCAAACTGTGGCCCATTATCTGTGGTGATCTTCCGGGGAACCCCAAATATACAACATACGTTGGATAAAATGAACCTTATAATTATCTTAAAATTGGTTCCAGCTAGGGGAGCTGCCTCTATCCACTTAGAAAAATAGTCAATAGCAACTATGACAGTTCGACATCCACCGAATGTCATAAGAAGAGGCCCAACCAGATCCAACCCCCATCTATCAAAAGGTATTGGTTCAGATATGGATTCCATAGGAACTTCTGGCACATGGATTTCATTTTCATATCGTTGGCAACAATCACACTTCTTTACCATATCTCTGGCATCTGCCATTATGGTTGGCCAATAGTAACCTGCTAATAAGAATCTTCTGGTTAGGGATTTGAAGCCACAATGTGCAGAACCTTCCCTGTCATGTAGTTCAGATAACACATTTTGGGATTCTTCAAATCCTAAAGCAACGCAAGAGGGGTCTGCTGAAAGATTTATTGTAAAGAATTTCTCTTAATACCAAGAAACCACAAGCTTTATATTTAATTTTCTTAGCTACGGCTTTAACCGGAGGCAAAATCCCATCGAAAATAAACTGAAAAATATCATACCTCCAGTCTTTGGGTTGATAAATATGCTCATACCTTCTTCATTCTGTTTACCTTTTTCTTGGCATGCTTGTATTGATGGTCACTCTAACATCAGAATCCAAGGGTAAGATTCAGATTAAGCTATGGTTCCCAAAGAGTCTGCCACAGTATTATCTGATCTACGGATGTGTTCATAGTGGATACTCTTGAAGCTTGCAACAACTTCTCTCAACATAAAAAAATATTTTATCAATTGTTTTTTCTTTGCTTCAGATTTCCCCTGAGCATGGTGAATAAATAATTAGGAGTCACTCATTAATCAGACTCTTTTGGCCCCACATATAAGGGCTAGCTTAAGACCAGCTATAGGGAAAACATATAGCCTGGTACATAGTATCACCATAGGGAAAAGTTAAACAAATTCTAGCCCCACATCCCATAGTTCTAGATCCGTCATCGGTTCGGACTACCCATTCTTTCTTAGACTGGTTTTTTGTATTTGTCAGGGGGGCTATCAGTATGGAATTCTACCAAGAAATTGGTCACTGATTGGGCTTTAATCGCCATTCAGGGCGCAAAATCAATATCATAATCACCCAACTCAACTGACCATTTGGTCATTCTGCTTGATACATCAGCTTTCTGAAGAACACTATTCAAGAGAAAAGATGTTCGAAAGACAATGGAATGAGCTTGGAAGTATGGTCTCATTTTTCTTGCCACAATTACCAAAGCCAAGGCCAACTTTTCTAACTTCAAATATCTTCTTTCAGCATCCAACAGACTTTTGCTAATATAATAAACCGGACGAGGGTAATTATCCACTTCTCTTACTAGTGGAACACTTACTACATATTCTGATACAACTAAATATATGTAGAGCTTATCCCCTTAACATGTTTAAAGAGAGTCTTGGGTGAAGACAAATGCTTCTTAATTTCAAGAAAGGCTTGATCACACTGTGGAGACCAATTAAAATCCTTGGCATTCCTTAACACCTGAAAAAATAGCGCACATTTGTCTAAAGATCTTGAAATAAACTTGTTCAACGTAGGCAATCGTCTGTTTAATCTTTGAACTTCTTTGGTATTCCGAGGAGGATCCATAGCTAATAGAGCATTGAGCTGATCTGGATCAGGTTGAATTCCTTTTTCACTTATTACATAACCCAAGAACTTTCCAGACCGCACCCCAAAAACACACTTTTCAGGGTTTAACTTTAAATTCACAACCTCTAAGTTGGAAAACATTTCTTGAAGATCGGATATGTGCGCATATTCTTCAAGGCTCTTCACCATCATGTCATCGATATAAAATTCCATATTTTTTCCTATCTGACTAACAAAATCTTTATTTACTAACCTTTTTTAGGTGGCCCTAATATTTTTCAATCTGAACGTCATCACTTTATAACAATGAAGACTCTGTTTGTATAAAAGTGGTGTGATCTTGATCCTTCAGATTTACTTGTATTTGGTTGTACCCTGAAAATAAATCCATGAAGGACAATAACTTGTTCCCTGAGGTGGAGTTTACCAATTGATCTATCCGAGGGACAAGATAAATATCTTTGGGACATGCTCAATTAAGATCAGTGAAGTCAATACACATGCGCCACTTGACATTCTTTTTCTTGACCAAAACAGGGTTTACAATCTATAATGGGTACCGAGAGTCTTTGATGTGGTCCATCTTGGTCGGGCGATCAACTTCTTGAATAATCACATCTATTTTTTATTTAGAGAAGGACTTTCTTCTTTGTACAACCGGTCCAACATCAGCTCGTACGGATAACTTATGGCAAATTATATCAGCAGACACTCCGGTAACATCATCACTGCACCATGCAAATACATGTAGATTAGTCATTAAAAAGGATAACAGCCTGTGTTTCAAACCTGGTGTCATCTTCGTACCAATTTTAATATTTTTTCCCTCAGCTAGGCAATCAATTTTAACCTCCTCTACAAGTATTATGACATTGGGAGCCTCCATGGGATCATCAATTTCATTCTTATCGGTGGAAATCTCCAATAACTGCTAATCTTTGTTAATCTTGACTGCCGCTACAGTCTTAAAGGTAAAAGCCTTTGCATAACATTTCCTGGCTACCATCTGACTGCTTCGGACAATACCTACTTGTCCCTTGATAATGTATTTTAAACATTGATGGACCGTAGAGGCCACAACATGCATTCTAGAGAGCCAAGACCTCCCAAATATTGCATTATAAGATGTTGGGCAATCCACCACAACAAACAATACCCTCACCATTTTCTTAAAAGGCCATTTGCCCAGCAATACTTCTTCTTCGAATTCTCCAATCACATCTAAGGAACTCCTTGTGAAGCCCACAATGGTTCTGTTCGAACGTTGTATAACTGAAGGGTTTCTCATTTGTTTGTAAAAGCTTAAAAACAAGATATTTGCCGAACTGCCCGTGTCAATCAAGATTCGACGTATATTATTTCCCCCTATCGATGCCCCTATTAGCACGACATCTTCATGATGCCCTGCAATATATCTTAGGTCATCCTCATCAAAAGGTATGAAATGAGTTAGAGTTTGGTACATGTTTGTGGGCATTCTTTCATCCAATTGGGTGGTCAAACTGTGGACATGCCTCATCCTTGAAGAACTAGAAGGTGCAGTCACAGTGTTTCGCCCCTCCCTCCCAAAAAAATGGTTAAAGATTTAAAATACTTAATCAAACCAGAGAGAGTACTAGTCTCGTCTGTTGTCACCCCCACCCGATTCCAACTTGGATCCGGATCAAGGTACTCAGAGTCTACATTAAATCTTTCAGTAATCACCATAGCATATTCCTCTCTAGATGTTCCAAGATTTCTTGAAGGACTAGTCTGGGTAGTGTTGGCATTGGATTATGTATTATCCGGTATGCTCCCCCTTATTTTTTACATAGGCCCCCAACTTACCCCTTTCAATGAGGTTCTGGACCTTTTACTTCAAAGCTATAGAATCATGGGTATCATGCCCAATGTCATTATGGTACTTGCAGAAACGGGTACTCCGGTTTTCCCTGGGAGACTGCAACATTACTGGCTTTTTAAAATCTACTTCATTTTTAGGTTTGTCATATATTTTAGCCACGCTTTCTCCTAATTCAACAAACCACTCAGGTTGAACCCAAGGTCCTCTTTTATTTTTAACCTGTTGGTTTTGGTTTCGTTTGGACTGATTCTGCGTTTATCGGTTAGATCCCTGTCCAGTCTCCTTTGATCTATAACCGGACTGATTAGCAGCTTGAGGTGTTGATGTTGTAGTAGTGGACATAATCTGGCGAGGCACTCTCGATTTCTTTGTTTCCTCAACATTAATATGTTATCCAACCTAATCTAACAACCCCCCCCTAGGTCAAGGCCTTCTTCCGAGTCACTGAATTAGCTAAGTTTTCTGGATTCAAACCTTGTCTAAGGGAAGCAATCACAACTTGTTCAAAGCAGTCTGCTAACCCATTCTTAATATTCACAAGCCGTTTGATGTACTCTTTTAGAGACTCATTTGGCTCCTGAGCGCAATGGATGATGATATCTTTATTACCCTTAAGCTCCTTGCTTCCAATGAACTGTCTCCAGAAGGAAACCCAAAATATGTCAAAAAAAATATAGATCCTTGATGGAGACTATTATACCACTTAAGAGCACTTCCTGTGAAGGTTTGGGAGAAGGCCCTATACAACAGTCTGTCGTCATCATCAAAGTTTATCATAAAGTTGTTAAACTGCTCAAGATGGTTGTCCGAATTTTCACTCCCGTCGTATTTTTCCATCTTAGAGTTGTCAAACCTTTTAGAAAGATGTCTAGAGAGTATTTTTGCAGATAAAGGTGATTGTATTCAGTTCTTGTTAAGGCTAAACACAATATCTTCATTTGGTGTAAGAAAAATACATGGTTCAGACTGTAAAGCAAAAGGATCAATCAGCAAGCGATCAATATGTCGATCAACTGAACCCTTTATCTTCCCATGATGTTTCTTGAGCCTGTCATGCCTATCCTTTTTTCTTGAATGATTTTTAGTAATCCTCATTTTCTTTTTCGACCGTCCTTCATCACCGCTGGAAGAAACTGACTCTTTAAGCTCTGCATCATTAGATGAGCTCCTGGAGGATACCGAAGTGGAGCTCTCCACATGTTTAGATCGATGCATTTTATTGGAGCTGACGTGAGTCTCTAGGGATTGTTAGTTCTCTCCAGGATTGTCAGTATGGTGAAGCACCAACGCACTGAATTTTTCTTTAACCCCTTTCTCTGTTTGTTTTAGCACTTTCAATGCCTCTATATCAGCCCTCAACTGATCGCACTCCTCAATAATGTATTCATTGTTTTCTTTTGCTACTTCCACCTTAGAAGGTGGAACATTCTGTGCATTCGGATCCATCCGAACTACCTTGTTTGCTGGTTTTGAATATGAAATTCAGGCACCATTGTGCTCCCACTATGGTCGTCAATTTGGTGTGGTTATTTCTGATTGAGGTTAATTTTTTTAAGTGTTTTGGGAATTTAATGTTTAAGGTGAAATGTAGAGAGATAATTAAGGTGTGTGCTAGCAGTAAATTCTAACCCCTCTCATTAATGAAATTAGTTGGGGTATTTATACTTAATTAATGACCCATGGGCCTATTGGGTTGGATTGTGGGCTTGGGTCAAGTTGAAGAACTTATTATGCCTAGAGATGAAAAGACCAACACCTAGCTGAGTCATGTTCCACTAATTTATCCTCTTCGGTTGGAGATGGTACTAGTTTTGTCCGAACTGCCCTTCATATTGGTATAAGGGGTAGTGTCAAAAATATTCGACCTTATCAAACATAGGGTGGCAAAATGATATCATTGGACTTACACTTTTTGAAATAGCAATAATGGTTAGCATTACACTTATGGAAACTCTCATTGGGCATAAAACCGTCAAATTTCTTGTACCACTGTTTTGAGCTTGTTGTAGACCATATAAACTTTTCTTGAGTTTGCATACCATATTTCTTTCCCTTCTTTCAAGAAACCTTATGGTTGATACACGTATATCTCATCATCCAAGTCTCTGTGAAAAAATTCAGTCTTCACGTCTAACTGTTCAAGATAAAGGTCTTTAATGACAACGATACTCACCACTGATATAATAGTATTAAGCTTCACAACTGGAGGAAAAATATCAATATAATCAATTCATTCCTTTTGCTGGAACTCTTTGACAACTAGTCGGGCTTTGTATCTCTTAGAGCCATCATGCTCATCTTTCACCCGGTACACCCATTTGTTATGAAGTACCTTCTTACTAATGGGTAACTAAGCTAGTTCCCATATGTCATTTGAGATTAAAGACTCTATCTCATTTTTTATGGCAAGCTTCCACTTATTAGCATCATTGGTCTCACAAGTTTCATTATAGCATTCAGGCTCCCCAATATCATTTAGTTCAAGTATTTCCTGTTAGGAACATGAGGACGAGATTTCCTCATCCCAAACATGATAACCAAAGTCATCTTCTCCATAGCCAATCAAGAAACATTTCTTTGATTTTGGGATCAAGTTTGTTGATGTCTTGATCACTTGTATAAGCATATACTACACAACCAAAAACTCTTAGATATGATAATGTTATATTCTTACCACTCCATACATCATCAGTTATTCTATGTTCTAAAGGAATAGATGGGCCTCGGTTAACCAGGCAAGCCGATGTGTTGATTTCTTTTGCCCAGAATTGCTTAGGTAAACCAGATTGCATATGAATGTTTATGGCTCTTTCTGTCAATGTTCTGTTCATACGTCCGACAATACCATTATGCTGAGGCGTACCTGGCACGTTTCTCTCCATCTGGATCTCATGCTCATAACAAAACTTATTGAATATGATGTCTTCATATTCACCACCATTACCGGTTACGAGCTTTTTAATCATCAGACATGTCTTATTCTCAACCATATATTTCCATCTCCTAAAAACATCAAACACTTCAGATTTATGCTTTAGAATATAAACCCATACCTTTTGAGAATGATCATCGATAAAGGTCATGAACTAGTGTTCCCCTCCTATAGATAAAACAGTTGTTGGCCCCCACACATCAGAGTGAACAAGCTCCAGTCTTTTTTTTTTTTTTGTGCTGCCACTCATCTAAAAACTAATCCTTTTTTGTTTTCCAAGTACACAGTCTTCGCACATGTATATATCGATTGACTTAAGACCTAAAAACTTTCCTTTTAAAAACATAATTTTCATACTCTTTTCACTCATGTGGTCAATCCTCTGGTGCCACACATTTCGATTTTCATTTACTGCTGCTATTGCAATTGAACAACTCGTCTTTTTTGTCTTGTAAAGATTACTACTCTTCTTTCCACGAGAAATCGTCATTGCTTCCTTTGAAATATTTCAATTTTCACCATGGAAGATCGTAATGTAGCCTTCGTTAGCCAACTGCCCTACTGAGATTACGATCTTTCTCAGATCGGGGATATGCCTAACATCTTTCAATTCCCAGACAGACCTATTCAACTTAATTTTCACAGTATCTTTACCATCACCAAGATATATATTTCCAAGGTTACCAGGGACATACCTCTCGGAGAATTCTTTCTTTGAAGTAGCGTGGAACGATGCTTTAGAATCTATAACCCAAGACTCTTCCATGCTTTGTAAAGAGCATATTAACGCACTGTCTCCTTCTAAAGTGATATTTGCATCTGTATTCTTATCTCAATCCTTTGATTCTCTCTTGCACTGATATTTATTAATTCCAACACTTGATACTTTTCAACCCTTGGGAATTTTTAGGATTATTAGGCTTGGACCTCCAATCTTTTGATCTACCTCGGTAGTTCGATTTACAGCATCCATACCCTCAAGTATTTCAATTTCCAGACATACCCATTCAACTTAATCTTCACAGTAACTTTACCAATAATATTACAAGTTTGATCATCACCAAGATATACATTTCAAAGGTTACCAGGGACATACCTCTCGGAGAAATATTTTTTCGAAGTAGCATGGAACGATGCTTTAGAATCTAAAACCCAAGAATCTTCCTTGCTTTCTAAATAGCATATTAACGCACCGTCTCCTTCTAAAATGACATTTTATTCTATCTTCTTTTCTTGCACCGATATTTATAGTGCCCGACCTTTCCAAAATTCCAACACTTGATGTTTTTCAACCCTTACGAATTTTTAGGATTCTTGGACTTGGAACTCTAGTCTCTTAATCTACCTCGGTAGTTTAATTTACCGCATTCATACCCTCTGGTTGAATTTCTTCCTCTCAACTCTGTATGTAAGTCTGAGGAGATTGATGACTCATCTAATTCTCTTATTTGAATCTCTTCACTGAGGACTAGGTAACGAACATCATCAAATTTCAACTTATTGCTTCCTAACGAGATACTCACCACAATGACAGTAGCATTCCAACTATCTCGTAGTGAAGACAATACTATCAATGCCCGTACTTCTTCATCAAAATAAATTTCAACTGAACTCAACTGGGTTGTGATTGTATTGAGTTCATTGAGATGTTGAGCTACCAGTGCGCCTTCTATCATTCGCATATTGAATAAACACCTTATCATGTGAATTTTGTTGGACACTGATGGATTCTCATACATACTGGAAATAGACTTCATAAGACCCACCATGGTTGTTTCCTTTACGATGTTGAAAGAAACATTGCAAGATAGCATCAATCAGATGATTTCAAGAGCTTATCTCTCAAGAAGGGTCCATTCTTCATCTTTCATACTCTCAGAGGTTGTTAAAGTTTTTTTTGGTACATATGATCTTCAGTCTACATCTTCCAGAAACCCAAAATCTACATCATCAAACTTTTTGAGTCTCACATTTCATTCATCTGTAGTCATTGCTCCCACTCAAATCTGACCTCCTTTAGATCGCTACCAAACTCGGTGCTTTGAAACTGATTGTTGGGATCTTACGCGAAATACCTTGTAATCAGATTAGTGAAAGATAAATAATAACAATATGTTGTTGGGAAACATAATAAACTAGCAATAAGATCAAACATAAAATAAACCAACAGTAAGATCAAACACACAAATTGTTAACAGAGCTCAACAAACTGTGCCTACGTCTCCAGACCTGTTGCAGATTGATTTTATCAAATAGGACTTTGTAACTCTATTTTTCGATACATTCACCAAAACCTAGCTATTGGGTTTATAGAGAGTTTAACACATAAAAAATAATTAGAAACAATTATAAACCTTAATGAGTAATTTACGACTCACTAAATTATTGCCTGTTAAAATTCAGAACCTTTTTTAGCTCTCTTTAATGAGTCTAACAATATATATTTTATGTATTGCTTATCACAAACTTCAATAAATGAACATAGTATTAATGGAGTCTCAATAATCATACTATGTATATTACAATGTTTCATGTAACTATATAATACTTATGTTACTAAACTTATTACTCATAATCACATACGACATTTGACACACATGTCAATCATGTGCGTACCCACAACACAATGAATCACTTAATTAACGGTGATATGGAAATGAACAACACAATTGCGACTATACAGTTATACTAATAACAATACACACGGGCATATTATACAACAAAGTGACGATGCACACTATATGAAGATAATTTCATGAAATAAAATAATGTAGAAATAGTATAGTGTTTTTCTTATATACAATGGATGGTTCATTTATTAGAAATGATAGAGAGCATTGTATATTAACCCTGATCGACAAAAGATTAGACAACAAAGATTAAAATAATTGATGAAATCCGGTTTACCTTAATTGTTCATCGAATCGGCATAAAACAATTAAAACGAAGACATAAAAATTTGTTGACA
Source organism: Limnanthes douglasii subsp. nivea (assembly GCA_036936605.1). Classification (NCBI taxonomy): domain Eukaryota; kingdom Viridiplantae; phylum Streptophyta; class Magnoliopsida; order Brassicales; family Limnanthaceae; genus Limnanthes; species Limnanthes douglasii. The sequence continues at coordinate 113,497,894 of JAUPFV010000002.1, read as the reverse complement.
AACATAGTTAGTCAAGTATAGGTTTGATGTTTCTTTTCTCAATCATAACACGAAATAAGAACTTAAATCGTGATTGCTTTAAATAAATCTCAGTTACCTGGTTTTTTGAATCGATTAGAACGCTCATCATTCGTTACCTCTAATTTTGGATGAAACGATGATGAAAATTTTGATTCGATAAATTCTTCAAATCACAATCAAATATTCAATTAGAATTTGTCTTCGATTGCAAATTTCGATTTGCTTGAAGATATAGAAACATAATAATAATAATAATAATAATAATAATAAATTGTGTAATACTCTCATTCTCCATCAAAACGATTTTGGTTGTAAGAAAAATGAGAAAAAAATTGTTCTCACAAACGACACCAATTTGATGAGGTAAAATCATAATCAAACACCAAAATCATCTATAGAAGGAAAAAGCCAAAAATAATATATTAATCTTTATGTATCCAAATTGGTCTCATTTACATTTAGACTTTAACTCGTATTTATAGTAGTTATACAAGACATTTCCTTTTCTCTCTATTTATTTATTTATTTATTTATTTATGTCTCTTACATATTTTAAATAATCAATGTGTAATAATATCACGTATAATTAAATGACAAATACACTTTATCATTATCCAGATATTATATACAAAATATATCTTTATCATTACAATTTACCATTTTTTTAATTTTTTACTCTAATAAATTTTAAATCTAGATCGGATCTAACTAAATTAAATTTTTCAACCCAACCAAATTCATAACCTAGCAGATCTTTTCAATAACCTAATTCACTATTTTATAATATTATTTATGGATAATAGTTCAAAAATCAAATTGAAACAAATGTTAGTGAAATAAATTTGTTTGGATTTAACTTTGGTGGCTTTGAACAATGAGTCGTCCCTCGACTATCGCGTTTGGTGGCAAATAGTCCATGGACTTTCAAATGTTCGTTGACAGTCCCTGGACTATCGCGTTTGGATAAACTTAGTCCAGATGATCCTCTGATCCACCAGATGTTGCCACCTGTCACCATACTCCCCAGCTTTTTGTGTCACCAGTAGTCCCTTGACTTTAGGTACGATTTTGCCCTTCGACCAAAATCTTTGTTGGCATAGCTGTTGGCGAGATGGCAAATTTTAAATACGTGGCACCACTTACAATATGTGTCATTGTTTCATTAAATTAAATTAAATAAATAATTGAAACTCTATTTAATTAAATTAAATAAATAATTGAAACTCGGTTTTCAAGTTCTTCGTTTGTTTCATTTAATTTAATTAAATAAATAATTGAAAGTGAGTTAAATTAAATTAAATAAATAATTGAAACTGGGTTTTCAAGTTCTCATTTGTTTCAGTAAATTAAACTAAATAAATAATTGAAATTAGGTTAAATTAAATTAAATAATTAATTAAACCGGGTTTTCAAGTTCTTCGTTCTCTTTTGGTTTAATTCCAAAAAAAATTCACCATTAGGTTCGTGATCTCTTTTTGGGCTGAAAAACGGACTCGCCGACTTTCGGTTTTGGTCTAATATGTAATGGAAATTCGTCTCAACATGATGCATCAGTTGCCTCCATCGAAGCCAAGCGGGAGAGAAATATTTTCTCAACGATGCAGGAGGTATTAGTAGAGACATGTGAAGAAAACGAAATGGTGGTATTTTTAGCCGAATCGGTTTTATTTGAATATATCGATGGAGGGTGGAAGGAACGGGGCAAATAAGAACTGAAGGTAAATGTATCGACAACATCAGGGCTGGAAAAAGGCAGGCTACTCATGAGAGCCAAAGGAAAGTACAGGTTGATTTTAAATGCAAATCTCTATCCAGAGATGAAACTGACTAATATGGATAAGAAAGACCTAACTTTTGTATGTGGCAATAGTGTTAGAGAATCCAATTCGAAGAGGAAGATGATTAAGTGTTGTGTTTCGATTTGGGTATAGATTTAGGACCATATATATGTGTGGGTATAGATTAGCGTTTAGATTAAGGTTTTATTTGGGGATTTGATTTAGAATAAGGGAGAGGGAAGATGAGAAAGAAAAGAGTCAATCTGTTCGAAAAAAAGAAAATCTAGGATTTAGATTTTATTTAAGTATTTTAATAAATTAAATTAAATTAATTAATATATAATGTAACGCGACCGATTGATAATGTTATAAAGGAATGTGGTGAGAAATATTCCACGTAGGCTAAATAATGTCACCTGGATAAACATATTAAATTCTTAATGCCAAGCTTGAAATTATAATGGTAGGTGGATCATTTAATGTCGCGGACTAAGTTTGGGGTTTGACATGAAGTCAAGGGGCTACTGGCGACACAAAAAGATGGGGAGTATGGTGACAGGTGGCAGTATCTGGTGGATTAGAAGATCCTCTGGACTAAGTTTATCCAAACGCGATAGTGCAGGGACGACCACCAAACGCAATAGTCGAAGGACGACTCACTGTTCAAAGTCTAACTTTGGTTGTTAAATATTTATGATTGTGTGAAAAACAAAAAAATACAACTTGTTTTTCTGAAAATAAATGATAATTAGTTACGAAACAACTAACATAATATATGGATTAATTTGTTGAAAAATATTATTTTTTAATAAATAAATCACTATGTTCCAAACGTAGATATGTTTTATTTTGGTTACGAGATTAATGTGAAAAAATCAATTGTATTTTTTAAATTACAAAATTACATATAATTACTGAAAAATAGTTGTCTTTGGATTGCGGAATTCCGAAAAAAAAACATCTTAAGAATTATTTTATTTATTTTTAAAGTTGGGGTTCGAAAAATCAACAAAGATTAGAGTAAGTTACTACTAAATGCATTACCAGATACTGTACTGTAGACCAGAAGATATGAAGTTGATTTACCAGCCAATCATATATCCACATGTGACATGTCTCCATCCACAGATGCACCACCACCTTTATACAAATCAAAATCATTTAATTCCAAACCAAATCGACCTTCGTTTTACTTTTCCGTTAAAAAAGAAGAACATTGATGGCTTTTACTCGTGTTCTTGCTCTACCATCGATGATCCGTTTTGGGTTTCCTAGCTCAACAATAGTACCTCCATTCGATTCTTCTATTTCTGCCCCTAATCTCGCTCCTCTACATCCAGATATCTCTCTCTCTAGAAGGTACTCACATTTTTTGGTGTTTTCTTTTTGAATTTGAAGAATAATATAGCATTTGAGTCTATAGTTAAGTAAAAATTTGGTTTATTTTGTGAATCTGTGGATAGTATCAGATATGATTATACTTGAAACATAGTAGAGATTTTGCTTTAGAAATTTTGTTTCTTATCGCTAAATACAGAAAATCACCTACTGTTAAAATTATATCATAGTAACTTTTTAGACTTTAAAAAGTTAAAAGTTAAACGTTAATTAAATAATATATTTTTCGTATAAATATTCCAAAACAATTAGAAAAATTTAAAAGAATTAGTTGATGTCATTTGCGTATATATTTTCAGATCTAAAATGAACCCGATATATCGCACTAAGACGAGAGTAAATATGATCTTGGCTTCAAAGTCGAAGCCACCGGGTGAAACCGAGAAATCAGATGCAGCAACAACTAAAGGCCCTCCGTTTCTGACAATATTGGCTGGAGTCACGGCCTTTTTAGTTATTGGTTGGATCTCTTGGTCTATTTTGTTGTGGCTCGTTAGCCTTGTTGCTATGTTGTTTTCATCAACATAGCCGTCTTTGTTTCTATCTTGAGGAAGTTAATTTCAAATGTTACCTCCTTCTGCTGTGACTAAAAAATCACTCTTTGTATTTACGGACTAATCGCTAGTCTATATGTATGATCGTGTGAAATGCTGGCCACAAATATTACCTGGAAATCCTTCTGGTTTGAAATCCATCTGGGTTTGCTATCCGGGCAAACCAATCAGATTCAGAATTTTCCAAGCCAGATCATTATACTTAAATCTCAATACAAAAAAAAAAATCTTACCTTTCGAAAATCAAGTGAAATCCAATTAACCCGATCAGTTCCTTCCAGGTCATCTCAATCAAAACCCAGTTTGGATTCAAAGATATATATCCAAACTCCAGGCTTTGGTATACAATCATCAAATAGTGTCTTTCACATTTTTTGAAACCAATTGCTATTTTACATATAAACCAATGCCCAAAAACTAGCATGGATTTTTAAGGAAACAAGGAGTTCTAATGCCAAGCCATGATTTTCAAATAAGAAACAACATTCCATGTCTTCAAAAGATCAAATAGGATAAAGAGAGTCAAATTTCCCTTTCTACTTGCAATTTTTCCCTTGTTCATCTCCAGTTCCTGCAGTAAAATTACGTCTCTCATCGGCGTTGGCAGTGATAACAGGCATCCATACGTTCGCAGTATCGCTCAATAGTGATACTACTTCTGGGTCTGAAGCCATTGCAGAGGATATCATTTCGTCCACATTATCTAATTTTTCTGATAATTTGTCTAATTCTCTCGCTATTTCAAGCTTCAACCCATGCAAAAGGAAAACACAAGTTTAAGCAAAACATTCATAAGAATAAGAAAGTAACAAACTTTAACCAGTAGAGACACATATACTTAGGGGTGGCAATATATTGCACCACCCAATACTCCATGTTATGAAAAGGTTAGGCGTTTTAATACTTATGAGTCAAATTAGGGTCGGTTTTAGGGTGATTACAGAACCTGAATTTGAAATGAAATAAGAAAAACCGAATGGTGACAGCAAATCGACATGTGAACTTGACCAGCCAACATGACGATTTATAAACCCAAATGAGTGTAGGTTAAGTTTGAGATCAGGTCAAGACTTCTTGTCCCCAACCCAAAAGTGACCCCGATTCAAAACCAAGCAGATGCCTTATAAAATCAGTTTAATACCTGGTCAAGATTTTGAGCTGATTTGGAAGGAACTTTTTTTACTTCCAATCCAAGAGCTTCGATTTTAGATCGCAATTCAACCTCTTCTGTGTTGGTCAAGGATTCCACCTGCACAACAACCGGTCATAATGAAAATAACTCACGAGGAGCAATGTAATATACTAGTATCAAACACCGATACAATGAACAACACAAATTTCTATAGCACAACCAATGTTAGATTCGAAACAAGCCATCTAGATATTCGGGCAAACAATGGTAAGCAAATTCGAGCAATGCTCGTGTACCTAATTCAAACCCGAATTCGCGCTCTGCCGGTGTATTTGAAAAGGTCATCAAGACTTTTAACAATTTTCTACCAAACTAAATTATTTATTTTATCAAATAATATCACTCGTAATGAGCCAACACAAATTAGAACTTAATGTGGAAAAAGAGGCTAGTCATGTGAAAACATTTTAGCTCCACCAAGAAAGTTTGAGCTGGGAACTCGAAAATAACCCAATGGAGCCTAGTAGTGTTTTACCGAGTTGAGCTCAAGCCCAACTAGAACTATGTGGTGGTTAGCCACGCCCTAAGCACAACCCTATTAAACCACAAGTTCATGTATGCAGCCAAGAAATTCCTACACAACCCTTGAAGATAAAGTAATTGAAGTTGTTGCCTGATCCATTGCTATACTGCTAAAAAAAAGGAACTTCCAGATAGATTGCTTCACATCTAAGGATTTGAAAACAAGATTGAATCCTCATAATTTAACTAAGTTATGGATTCGATTGAACAGACACAGGTAGAAGAATTAAACTAAGTTATGGAGAACTATATACTTAAATCCAATTAATTGATAAGAAATTGGTCATGCTTCTCGAAATCCATATCGAATTACAGAAATTAAGTGCTATTAAAGACTTATCCCTAGATCATAAGAAGATAAAACACGAAAAGTTGAAAATAAAAATAAAAATTGATTCATCGAGCAAAATAAACAAAATCTAAAATACCCAGATCATAAAATGTATATAAAATTTTGATACAAGGGATATAAGGAAACCTGCTGTAGTAGACCAGAGAGAAGTTGAAATAGCTGTTCGTCTGGTTTTCCTTCTGCCATCTCTCTTCTTCTCTCTTTACTTTGTAATTTTCTCGGAAAAAGTCTCAATTGCGTTGGCGATGATAGAGTGAAATAGTGCTGAAAAAACATGTTGAATTTTAAAGAGGGGCGCGTACATTGCACGCCCTCATTTGGATGACGTGGATACAGAAGTCTATTGGTAAACAAACGATACAGAAGCCTTATTAAATCAGTCCTGAACAATTAGGTAGTTTTATTTATAAATATTTTCCCCATGTTTTTATGACCTTGGTCTTTCTAATGATATTGAATTTTTTATTTTTTATTTATTTTTTTCGCCTTCGTTCTATGTAATATTTTTCATTTTATAATATTTTTCCTCTTTTTTCATAAGTTTAAAATTCAATTTTTATTAATCAAAACGTAAATTAATTGGATAATTTAAATGTAAATTTTTACGATTTTTTAATTCATATAATAATTTGTTTAAATGAGAATGGTGATATTTATCGTTGATTTGTATTGTTTTGCGATCTAACTATTCTCTTGAAGACATATTAGTCTACTAATATTTTTTGTTCGAGAGATCTGGTTTGAATTATGCTCATCAGACGTTAGTATCAAATAGGATTGAAGAATTAAGTATTATTGTGATTTTGAAAACTTTATATAATGATATTTTGATAGCGTTTGACAACTATGTATATAATTATATTATAAAGAAAGTAGTTTTTTATACAATATAGTTCAAGTATGCTTGCTATATACCTGGAAAATCACATAATATATATAAACATGCACATTTCTTCACTACTTCCACTTAATTAGTTTGTTTCGAGGGGATTTTATTTTATCACACAACTTTGCAGACATTAAGGTCTCAAAGATGACCAAACTGTTGAGGTTTAAACCATGATGCATCACAAACATTCTGTCATCAATCTCTTTAACACACACCAACTTAAGATGACTCATTTGTTCCTCCATCTCTCTTATTTATGTTTTCCATATATGCAACACGATCAACATCTTCCACCTATAACGACGCAATCGAGATTTTTTTTTTGTTTTTTGCTCACAAAGTGTACTCAAACTACATGTTCTTTACATGCAATTTTAATAAGATACACCATCTCAGAAACATCCAAAATTTATTTTTGCGGCCGCTAACCTTCATGTTAAACTTCTCGATCAAGCCTTTTAAGTTTCTGATACGTTAATTGTTGACGCCTTCATCATCTCAAGAATTCTTCTAGTTATGCTCGAGCAACCTAATTTGGTAGTTATTTTCTTTTGGATATTGTGGTCCATCTCCTCCCCTGTATTTTTCGGACCGAAGGTAGGACCAGCAAAAGCCACAAAAATGTTCATAAAGTCTACCAAGCATGATACCAAAAAGTAATATATTAATAAGTATGATATAAGCTAAACTTAACGATACTACAAACAACTTAACTGAAGATGGACAAAAGATTAATTAAAAGATTTGTCATTTAATATATAATATTACAAACAAAATATAAAGAAAGTAACCATAGTCATAGAAGGAGAAAGGCTTTAACATATAAAAGTAATCTATTAATAAGTATGATATAAGTTAAACTTAACGATACTACAAACAACTTAACTGAAGATGGACAAAAGATTAATTAAAAGATTTGTCATTTAATATATTATTTTACAAACAAAATATAAAGGAAGTAACCATAGTCATAGAAGGAGAAAGGCTTTAACATATAAATTTTTTGTTGATCAAAGCCTATTCTTACTATTAGAATATAGTTCTTGGGGTGTGGTAGGACATAGTTTTCTATAACTGTTGTATGATTGATTTTCTCAAAACAATATGGCATGATAGATTTTTTAGAAACAACGTGGCATGTCATATTCTTTAAAAATAACGTGATATGATAGATTTTTTAAGAACAAAATGGTATGACGGATTTTTTAAAAATAACTTGGCAGGACATGATAAATTTTACAAAATTTATCAGAGTCTTGTATTCTCTTTGTTACTATTTATTTCTTAACGATCCGCTTACGAGGAGTTGATGTTAGTTTATCTGAGTCAATATTCTTGGTGGTTTTGATACCATTATGATGTTCACGTTAGTGACTACCCATTCAAATTGTTTATGAAAGGTTCTGAGACTATTTTATGCACGTTAATAGGACTTTACACACAATTCTATGCTCTAGTGAAAGGCTCTACATGAATTTATCCATATAACTTCTCATAGACTTTACGTTATGTGGAGATATGTTTAATTTTCTTCTATTTAATTTAACAAGACAAACACAATTTTGATAACCAAATGCAATACTTTCTTCCAAGAATGACTAATGTAATTTGTATTTTTTTAAAGTAATATGGATCACTCGTAGTGTATCATCCGTTTAACCTTCGACAAGAAACAACTAATCTGACTATAAATTGAATATCATTTTTTTCTTTGAGATCTATACAAAAGTGATTGTATATGTTTTTTTATAATCACTTTGAGTTTTCTTGAAAAAAAATCGAAATATACTAGATTTTTAGAATTATGGATAACATGTATCTTCTGATTTTTTTTTGGTTCATACTTGTTAAAAATTATGAATTTTATAAATCAATGCATAAAGGAAAAGATCAAATACAGAATAATTTTGAATTTTTTTTAAATAAAAAAAAATTAGAATATTTGATATACATGTTATAGAGAAAACCGAAGTGTAAGTATTTTTTATTTTTAAATGAAATTAGGTTTTGAAAAAAGAGAATCGCGAATTAAAATAAATAAATAAAGAACTAAATGAATAAGAATAGAGAAGAAGAAGAAGAATAGAGAAAAGGAATCAAATATTCATCTTAATGGTAGTTTTGCATATAGTTAGCACCTAAATGGTCACAACCCTTTATTTTATTATTATTTATGTTAAGTTAAAACATTAAATAAAAAATTAGTTTATATATGATACATAAAGTTTTAGAATAAAAATTTCGAAAACATAAGTATGCTATAATATGTTTAAATGGGTAATACTATTCATTATCACATGATTATTATTTGAAACTTTTTCGAGGTTATAATATTTTTAAAAGATAAAGCTATACATTATGACATTATTATTATTTGACATTTTTTAGTGGAGTCATTCCTCAAACTCTAAAAGATCATTTGATTTTTATAAATGTAATCAATTTATCTTTTTATGTTATATTTTCTAAAATATAATTAATACATAATTTAATAGTTCTTAATTTAAACTATAGTATATACATTAGAAATAAAAATATTTTTTTTAGTATGTCATCTTTTCAAGTAGAAATTCATATGTTACAATTCATGCTACATATGGTGTTGGACCGCAAGTATGGTGTGCTAATTGTAGAGACAGACTCGCCAGAGTTACACACACTGGTGAAATATGGTGACTGCAATGAGAATCATTGAGAGGTTGCAATTATGTTGTGTAGAGATGTTTTCACAAATAATTCAAACTTCTAATTCAACCATGTTTGCACATTATAGTGCTGACTAGATGAACATATGGGAGTGGGGGCTTCAATGGTGGATCTGAATCCATATGTGGATCCACCAGGGATTAAAGAAGCTTCTTATAAGAGATAAATATGGATGAGCTACTCCTAAATTTGTATTGTGCACCCTTCAGGGGTTTCGTAAGTTGTTATTACTAGCTTTTTACCCGCAGATGCGTGGAAAAGAAGTTGAACAACTTAGAAATTTAGAAAATACAAAAACCCCTATAATAATCATACATTCATCAAATTCGGAAAATGGAAGAACCATTCATCATAAATCAAACAAAAACATAATCTACTATTTTCTAATTTAAACTATAGCATATGTACTAAGAAATAAAAAAAAAACAAGAATTTAGAAACTTAAAACAATTATGAAAAATAAGTTTTTTTTTTCTGGTTTTGAGCAGTGTCCAACCAACTCTGAGATATTAATTTTTATGAGTTTGGTCGAAATTATATTTTAACAACTTCTAATGTCGATGAATTATGTCGAAATTAGAAGATTCTCCTAATGTTGACAAACTAGCTTTACATTGATTTTTGTTAACTTTTATTTTTGTCTTTTTAAATAACGTAAAGTTCGACCTTCTATGAGAAAACTTTTATTTAACATCAAGTTCAACAAAATAACTCTGTAAATTCAAGATACGCTCTTAACTAACAATTCATATAAACCTAAAACTAATTTGAACAACCAAATAATAAGAAATATAGACTTTTTAGTTTTAAAAAAAATCTCAAAACACACAAGTTCTTGGTAAAAAACAAGTATTATTCATGATAAAAAATTTAAATATAGCAAATTGATAGTGTGAAAATATTTTCTTAAATTCAATTTGAGTGAAAATTTGAGATTTATGAAGGGTGTTTTTTGTGTTCTTAGATTAAAGAGGTTTTAAAAGGTGATTATTTTTAGAAACAAAATGTATATAACATTTAAGCTATCTACACATATTTTTTAGTTCAAGAGAAAATATAATTTTTTAGATGTCGTATATAACAAAACTGGGCTATATATAGGAGAATGATGTATTAAGTTTTCCTAAAGTGGTATATAGTCATTGCTTTGAAAAAGATATAATAAGCAAAAAACTTGTGTAATACATATTATAAAAAAAAGTAGAGGATGTAAGATGAGGCGTCAATAAGTTGTCATATAAGAGATGCCTCAAAGACATAACGACCTAAAAAGATGATCACAAATAAATAAATTATACAAAAATTTGTACCGAATATCTGCATATAAGTAACCGTAATAACTAAAGAAAAAAATTATTTTTTTATAACTTATATCTCATCATGCGTGATAGGTTAGGGCACTAAGAAAATATTGAAAAATATGTCTTCGAGAAGTTCAAAGATGACATTTCAAGATTGTAGCTGGTGATAATGTTAAATTTTGTATTTAAAACTTAGGTTTGGAAAATATAATTAAATAATATAAAATATAAACAATAATTGTCAACATTCTTACTATATAATTAATCGTATAGATATTAAAATTAATCTATTATACTGGTATAATCAATAGTATTTTTCATTAGCTAAAATTAATCTAGTCTAATTACACTCTCTCGCGGTTGACATACGAGAAATATTAACGTTGGTATTGTCCTTAAAACCTTCAAATTAAACCAAAGAAAAATATTTTGTAAATATATTTAGAATCTCGTAACATACAAAACATAGAGAGCACAAACTTATTCTTTAGCAACATTTTTTCAAAAATAAATAAATATACATCTCAAATATGTATAGTGTGTTGGTGTTGAATTCGGTTACCATATTATTATATCGCATTAACATTATCACAATGGACCAAGTTAGTATTATCAATATGATAGTGAGGTTTCAAACGAATATTTTGTAACCAACATGACTCAAAAACTATATTGGAAACCCTTTGATATTCAGTATCAACATTGAAATGAGAAACATCACTTGTCGTTTGGTCGATCAAGAGACCAAGTTATAAAAAAATAACTTAACGTATATCATATGGTGTAAGGATACACAACTCAATAATCATAAATATAAGAACAGATATGGAAGTTTTTGATAAATAAATATCTAACCCATAATCAAGAGTATCCTAAATATAGTGGACAATACGTTTGAGTGTATACATATTCTCCTCCCGTGGATCATGCATACATAAACACACTTGTTCCATGACACATAAATGTGAGGTACTTAAGAGCTCTTGTAAGCTTTTGATAATGAGTAGAATATTCATATGGAGGACATGTCGATAAATTATTTCACTAGTGTATTTATGCTGTGATAAAAATAAACCATCTAGATGGAATGGGACATCAATTCTTAGGAAATAACTTAATGAACCTAAGTTTTTCATAGCAAACTCTTTACTAATAAGGGAGGTGATATGCATGCACATAGCATGAAAGAAAATTGTTAAATGATATTTTCTACGTGTATTTTCTATATGTAAAACATGTAAGCCATAGTTTTACTTTAGAAGGTTATAAAAAAGTGGTATGATGTGTTATGATAAAACCCAATAGTAAATAAATAATTAGCAAATTATTAGTACCAAGTTAGACGAGCTTGTTTGAGCATAAACAAAGATCTTCAGATAAATAAACATAAGAAAATGATATGGGTTTTGTACCTTATAAATGGTGGGTTGGCTTTGTTAATGGTAATATGATATAGGTCACCCCTAATCTCACACCTTATTAGGTGCATTATATTTAAAGACCATCAACAAAAAAACCATATAATGATCAAATTGAATAGAAATTGAGTTATCGATAATAAATTTGCAAACTAAAATTAAGTTTTTCACAATTTTAAGGGCATAAAGCACATGAATTAAAAGTAGTGAGGGTTTAAAGATGATAATTTTGTGTAACCATATCTATAAACTGGAATTGAATGACCATTATCGATAATACAACTATTTGTTTTCAAATTAAAATAATATGAGAGGTTACCACAAGCAGAAATCATGTGAGAAGGGGCACCAGTATCCATGTACCAATTTGCATGCGACATATTAATTCTGAAAGTATTCATAGCGGTCTCAATGCTAGTTTGATAACATGGTAGGCTGAATGTTGAGGCGTGATGACAATGAGAGCCATTCTTATGCCATGTTGTCATTATTGTGGCTTTGCGATATATTTGGCTTGACTTAATTATTAGAAGTTTGATAAAAGCATGTTGGACCTGTCCATAATGCCCATAGAAACCAAGACGCATGTTGCCATTAAAGCTGCTAAAAACTACGGTTACCACCCATATAATTCCCAATGTAGTTTCCACTGAAGTGATCTATAGATCAACCACCTTATTTTGTATCATTGGTAATATGACTTTTGCATCAATAATTATAACGATAACTACGAGAATGATTAACTTGAGAATAATCACAAGTGCATAAGACTTATGAATGGTTATTGTTCAACACCGATAATTGGCATTTTTATCCAAGATTGAGGTTCACGTTCATGATTTTCTTGAATATATCATACAACCAATGGTAGAGAAAAAAGGTTTATGAGAGAGAAAATACGAAAAACCTTCATATTTGGAAATAAATTGACCTTTCCCGTTCTTCAATGGATTTATACCTCGATTTCTTATTATATCCTCACCTCTATTTGCATTGGTGATGATTCAAAATAATATGTTTAAGAGAGTGTATCTAATATCTTCCATGATACAAACACTAATGAGCCATGTATCTCAATCACGAGTTCACCACAACGAGCATTAACAACGTCATAAGAGCATATTACTATTGTCTCAAGAATCTCATCAACCAATTAGTAAATACTGAGGTTCTCATCAATGATTGTGTCATAGTTTTGAATTCACTTCAAAGTTAGAATAAATTAGTGACAATTTCATCAATTGAAGTATTGACGATTAAAGACAATTAATAAAGTCCAATTACGTAATTTATAGTATGGATCATTGAATCAATTTAGTTTAACTATGATTGAAGACAGTTAATATAGTCCAGTTATGTAATTGATAGTATGGATCACTAAATCAATTTAGTTTAACTATATAATTAAAAATATCGATTGGTATTTTGTAATTGATAACGATGATACAGAATTTGATTTTTTTAGAACTATAAATACAATTATTTCTGATATTCTTATTTGTAATTATAATCTTATTTTGAAATCCATATAAATTTAACATATACAATGATATTTTGGATAATTTGTTAAAGAATGAATCGAATAGTCCCGAGACTTTAATTATTGGTAAATCATGTATCATTCAAGCTCTACTCACTGATTCTTGTATTTATAATGTACTATATTTTTATTTAATAGTCCGATTGTTGGGGAAATTATGTCAAAAATATGGAAAGCCATAATATATTATCTGTTTAATCTCATATAAATCGATTCCTATGATTACAGAACAAACAACACTGAAATTTGTAACATTTTTATGATAGTAAAACATTTCGTTATGGCGGCACCCACCAACGTAAACATTATTTTCAACCACTATATGTTCTTTTATTTTGATTATTTTATCATGTTTTGTATATGATCCATTTATAATATTTATTTCATCTTGATTTATAACAAATTGGTATCATAGTATATGTTATTACAGTTAAAGGTTAACGACAAAGTCTACATCAACAAAATAAAAAAAAAACAAAATATTTGGCGATGGATCCAACTTTTCGTCATGAGAGATCAAGTTGAAATCTTCTTTGGTAACGCAATAATTGTGGAAGTTTATGGATAATAAACTATCCACATAGATGAAATAATATATGAAATAGTATCTTCAAGAAATAACTTTATGTTAGATTGTAATGAGTTTTAAAGACAATGTTATTCACGAGATTAGCTATGATAAAACTGATGCATGTGCATGAAATAAGTTATAAGAACTTTACTCACAAAAAAATGTTATCAATCGCTTATACTTTACGAAATTCTTGTATGATTTTAGGTTGAAAGAAAGTAACTCCATGACTAAATTTTTTGATAATCTTATGTCGGTTATCATGGATCTTGAGAATATCGATATCATAGTCAATGATGAGGATTAAACCTTGTTTATTTTGAGATCCTTACCAACTTCTTATGAGAATTTTATGGATAATATAATGTATAAGAATGATAATTTTGGCAGATGTCAAATAGGTGCTGAAATCAGAGTTAAGATAATCGTCGTCTGATAATCAGGTGGAAGGGGAATGTTATATCCTATGGGAAAATCTAACAACAAGGTGAGTTCTTTAAAATAAGAACTAGAGACAATCCAATTCAAAAGTCAAGAATTCAAAGCGTTTTTATTTTATTAGCATGATCATTATATAAAGGATTATCTAAAGTTGAAAGGTATGAAGGGAAATAAAAAATAAAATATTGCGAAGCTGGTAAAAGGTGTGAATGCTTTTAATGATAGTGATAACAGTGGTGCATGAGAGTTTTGTCTATGAGTTTAAACTATGTGGAAATTTTTTTGGGTACTTGATACTTGAACTATATACTACATGTGCCATTCAGTTAGTGGTTTGATACTTACAAAGCAATGCAAGGAACAATTTATTTGGTGAACAACATTCATTTCATGTTGGTGAGATTTGTGACGTCATATTAAGAATTTTTTATAGTATTGTCAGAATTGTGACGTTCTGGCATGGTCGTGGGTCAAAGATGAAAGTGATATTCTTGGGACGTTAGGATATTAGGATTACAAGTATTGTGGAGACGATGATGTAATCAAGGTGACTAAATGCTCGATGATGCGTGTGAAAGGGAATTTACAAAAAATGATTTACTTCATTCATGTGAGTGTTGTTTTGGGTGATATTGTAATAACATCATCGATAAGTAACAACCAAAGTCAAAAAGATCAAAATCAGTTGTGGCATTGGCTCTCAAGTCTCTAGGTTATATGTTATGGTGTACCGTTACTAAGTCTTTAGATTTTCTCATCAATACGAACGCGACTTTTAATGAGCCGTGTTTGATAGATGATCTAAATGATGTTAGGGAAATAGTCAAATTATGATCAATTATGAGTAAACAAATGGAACTCGAAGTAGAGTTGATTTCTAATAGGTCTAATAATTATAATAGGTTTACGGTGGATAGTGACGATGATGCGTTTGAACAGAAAAACAACCTTATAACATGCCATTAACCAGAGATTAAATAAAGATTAGACCACCAAACAAGTATGCAAACCTGGTTGTATATACTATTTCAATTTACAAAGAAGTTAAGATGCATGAACCCAATAGCTACAGGGAAGTTATAGCAAGTTCAGAAGCAGATCAGTGGAATGGTGTTATGGTGTTATGGAGGACTAGACTGCATCTCTTCAAAAGAATCATATATGAAATCTTGTTCATTTTCCTAAAATAAAAATGGTACTAGGTTGTAAATGAATGTTCAAAATAAAAAGGTAACTTAAGGTTTGAGGCACCTCGATTCAAGTCAAGACTGGTCGTTAATTGTTCTACTCAAATCAAAGTAATCAACTTCAATGAAGTATGTTTTTCTAGTGGTGAAACACGGTTTAGTTCGAGTTATGTTAGGCATAGTAATTTTAATAACTTTGAGATTCGGTAGTTGGATGTGAATACTGCATTTCTACTTAGTGATTGGAGGAAAAAATCTACATAATACAACTATATGGATTTATCGAACCTAAAATGGAAGACAATAATTTTCTATTGAATAAATCATTATATGGTTTGACACAATCACCTAAGAAATGATATAAAGCATTTAATACATTCATGATATCAACAGGATTCACTACAAGTCCATATGACAGCTGTTTGTATCATCAAAATGTGTCATAAGATTCTTATATTTACTTGCTTTTGTATGTGAATGATATGCTCATTGTTGCTGATAGCATGTCATATTTGTGAAGATAAACAATCAGGTCACTGTGCCTTTCAGATGAAATATATAAGTAGAGATTAACTTTCTATGGATTGGATATTACCAGGAACACAACCGTAGGATCGTTACATTTGTCTCAACAAAGTTACATTGAAAAAATGCTACAATAAATCAACAAATCTGATGTTAAGGCATTCAGGATCCTGTTTGCCATTTATTTCAAGTTATTTGCAACATGATTAACCAAGGATGATTCTCAATTGGAACATATGTTAAAGGTTCCATATCCAAGTGCATTCATCAAAATAATTTATGCTATGATGTATAATACGTCCTGAAATTTCACATGTGGTTAATGTGGTTAACAGGTACACTAGATGGCTTAGAAAAGAACAGTGGCAGAAAATGAAACTAATACTTCAGTATCTTGAATATTGGTTTATTCTTCAACAAGAGCAATAATGGTCGATCGCTAAGTAATGTTGCAGGATCATTGGTTGGTTTTGTTGGTTTTGATTTTTAGGAGATGTGGACAAAAAGAGATCTTTGACATGATATGTTCTACTCTAGTTGGGAGTGCGATCACTTGGAAAGTACATATGAAAGCTATTATATTTTTGTCTACAATAGAGGTCGAACACGTGGTTGTAATGGAGACAGCTAATAAGGCAATATGGTTGCAACGTTTGGTTGCAAAATTTAGGTTGAATCAAGTTAACAAAAGTTTAATTTGTGATAATCAAAGAGCCATACGCCTTACAAGGAACTATATGTATCATAAGTATACAAAAACATAGATGCGAGGTATATTTTTATTTGTGTTATAATATCAAAGTTAATTGTGATGTAAAGAAAGTGTAACACATAATAATCTAGAAAATATAATCACCAATGTAATATCACTTTAGAAGTTTAGGGAGTACCTAAATTGGATTGGTATTTGCAACATTAAGTGAATATCATATGGGAATTTTGGTGATTTAAATGAATAAAAGTTTCCTTGTTGATAGTGAAGAAATAATACTCATCTTAAGGGAAAAAATTATTGAAAATGATTCAGATAGTCGTGACACTTTAATGATTGGTAAATCTCGTGTCATTCAAGTTCTTCTCATTAATGTTTGTATTTATAATGTAACTTCGATTATTGTTTAATAGTCGGGATATTTGACCCATTAGGACCAATATTAGGAAAAAATATATATGTTGTTTGTTTAATCCCCTATAAATAGACTCGTAGAGTTATAGAATAGAAAATATTGAAATTTGTAACCTTCTTTTATCACAGTGAAACACTTTATTCTTGCGGTACCCGTTGACGTGGAAATTATTGTCGAGCTACATTAAATGTGTTCTTTTTTTATTGAGATTTTTTCTCGATTATGTCTACGGGATCAGGAAACTTAATGGACTTTGTTCTCCTCCCCATTTTGCCTACGAACTCGGGCACTCGTGGGGTTTATATTCTATTTTGATTACTTATACCCAGATGAGAAACTGTAGGGTCTCGTTTCTCTCCTTACATTTTTTTCACATGCTCAGAAAGTTATAATGTATGATATGTTCTTATTTTCGACTTTTCAATTTCATTTTTTTGGCAAAAGTACTCCTAATTTTGGAAAACTTTTGTTAGGGTTTTCTCTTCTTTTTATCCTCTTTACATATGTTTTCTCTCTTTATATTAAATTCTCACTTATTACATATTCGAATCGGGTCAAAACTATTATAAATGTTGGTCGTGCCTCATAAAGAGCGTTCAAAACATTCTTCTACGTTATGCCGATATGTATTACTTATCGATGATATGCTAGTCAACTTTTCTTATATGCTTTCTTGGGTCCTCGTCCATATTGATGTGTTACCCTTAGCTTGTAGTACTCGTAATGCTCGTCTTGATCATGAACATTGTCTAACACCATGTCGAGGGCTTGTTTTAGTTCTTATTGTGCATCGATCTATTGGCCTTGATTCATATTATAATTAATGCTCGTCTTGATCGCATACCTTGTTTGACATTATATTTGGGGCTCGACTTGGTTCTTGTTGCATACCAACCTACTTCTCTCATTTGTAGCACCGTTACCCTTGCATATGAGTAAATATTTTCCCTCGTCTTATGTATTATCACTCTTTAGTGGTTGATTATTATTTTGTTAGCCCTTTGTACGAGCATTTTTTATCAGCATAAGTAATATATATTATATGTAGGATATATAATCTTATCAGGAGTTCTCCCTAGTCCTTGAAGTAACTTGCGAAAGAAATTGGTTAAAGGACTATAAAAAAGAACAATGTGACAAGGTAAAACATACCATTCAACATGTAATATACTGAGAGAATGCGCACGTGTGGAAATACCGTGTCAAGCTTGTAAGCGGTCTGACACGTGTCATTGATATCACTACAAGTCACGTGTTGATATTGATTGGATGTCAGAGAGTGTGCGCGTTCGTGGAGTGGCCAACGGTAGGACATCGACTCGTTCTCCACAAGTGTCAGATGCACCATCCACTTCAATGACCCACTTGTAGTGCTCGTCCCCGCAGATTTTTAATCTCTAGAGGTCCACATTCTTTCAGAGTTTTGTACTCTCTTTGTGTTATGAACGAGATAATAATGATACATCTAAAACTTTTTTAGATTTCTCTACTCTTTATGGGTTCATATCTTTTATGGTTTGCAGAATTAGATAAGTCCTTTAGCTTATTCATTGAATGATGTGTTTGAATTTTAAATGGTTGAAAATTTGGACTCATCATGGGTCTCATGCTCTTATTTTCAAAATTTATGTCATAGTATGAGGTTTCCTGTTGCGTTAGTTTGGTAACAGGTTTAGATTGTAAGAATGAGAAAATGGTTTGGTTGTATATAAGCTAAATGATAAGAGGGGTAATCGTTTGGTCTTCTAGTATCCTCACACACATGGTTTTTTCAACCTCGGTCTGGTGCTCGACCTAGGCTAAGAGTTGGCCGAAGGTCGGGGATGACACATTTCATGTATCTGACACACACCACATAATCACAATAATCTTCTAATATATTCTTTATTTTAACACACATGTTTTATGTAATCTTAGTCTTACGTTTAATTTTTTCTTATAATAGATTATGTAACCTCTGTCTCTCTATTGATTACTTTTCTCCTTATAAACGGACCTATATATGTTGTCTATACTGGTTTAAATAAATGAGTTAAACCTGGAGGCAACTGATATAACCGTTAAAGCACTACATTGAGAAATTATCGAGAAGGCTCGACATAAGAGTTTGCCATCTCCAGAAAACCTCAACATCTCCTTTTTTAAGTTATCCAATATGATGTTTGGGGTCACCCGCCCCTTATTACTTATCCATGTTTTATTAATTAAATTTATGTGGTAAATATTCGACTAATGTTTCTCGAGCTAACAAATTGTACATCATCTTGTGCTCCGTCAAGGTTAGCTATGGTTCAGCATACCCGTGATCAATAGGTTTAACAGGCAGATTTTTATTAATATGATGCAAGTCATTATGGGCCTAGTAGAGGCGTCCCGAAGTTGAATGGATGATTCGATGTGGAATAAATCGACTTCCCCTTTGCATCATTGATCTTTATTTCTTTTGCTTACTAACTACCTTTCATATCCGTTCTTGGAATGTATAAACTAATAAAATGTCAAGTTTAAATTTTTTAACGTGATGAAAAAATTGATTTATTTTTTAAATTTTAAAAAAATATATGTACCCGCGAATAATATCAATGAAAAAATAAAATTTGTTTAGTTAAAATTACAAACTTGAATGGTGTGTTTAGAACCATTGGAGTTTCAATATATAATTGATAAAGTTTAAAAGACAAATACACTACCATCATGCACTCCTAAATTAAAGTTTTTATTTATCGAGTTTGATGGTATGAAAAATAAGTTTTTATAAAAAAATTGAAACACGAAAAAAGTATTTACAGTAAAAAAAAAGGTTAAGGTCTAGTAAATTTGATTTGTTGAGTACCAAAATAATAATAATTTTTTAGCTAAATATTTATCAGTAATTTAATAAATGATACATATATGTTCATTCATATAAATAAATTAAAAAAATATATATTTTATTTCTATATATTTGAAATCACGTTTAAATTCCGTGATTCGTCCACCGACTATTAGGATTTATTCTATATAATTTATTGATTTTAAAATTGGTGCGATGGTCTATCAACTTATCAAATTTAATAAATTTAGTTACGTTGATTTTAACGAAATTAGTTTATAATTTAATGAATTTCAATAAAATTATTTATTGATTTCTCATATGCTACTGATTAAATTTGTCAAATCCAACAAATCGAAAAACCATTACCAAATTAGTTTAAAAAAACTAATATTAAATGTTAAAATAATTCAGGATATATATATATGTTGAATATATTACAATCAATTTATATTAGCAATAACATATATGACTTGATTAATATTTTTAATGAAATATACACTTAAGATCCACGAACGTGGTTAGGAGTCTTCGTCTCCCGTCCGAACGAAAGTTGTGGACTCGTATCCACTGTTCAAAATCTAATACGGCTCAGGCCTCTATAGAAAATTGTCATTGGACATGTCTATCCGGAATTTTAGTTAAGCCCAAATAACTTAACCCAACGATCCCGATTAAAATTTATTTGAGCAGCGAAGCCCAAGTTTTCTATAGAGAAGGGCGGCCCAATATTTATCCTATAACTCTTTCTCTACTTTAAATATAATAGGTGTTGAGTACACGGTTGAATTATAAAGTTATTTTAATGTTTTTTTATGTTATATGTATATATAAAAAAATAATGAAAAAAAATTGTAAGAAAATTTTAAATTTGGAATATTTTATTATTTTTAAATATTACAAGTCCAATAAAATAAAATAATTATTATGCTGCACATTGAAAAAATAGATAATAATATATTATTATTATTATTATTAAATCTCATAAAAAAATATAATGTAGATATTAGTTGGATTAATTAATATATATCAAACAAACCATTAGTCAAATATTTTAGTACTGAATTTTAATAACCCAACAATGGTTGGGGTCTCTTATAAAAGCTAGAACGTCGAAGTATAGTTGATAGTAAAACTTATAGACTAAATAGGTGAAGATAAGAGAGATTTGGACAAGTTAGACAAATAAATATTCAGATGGACCCATAAATATTTCAGTTAATTATATTCACAAATTATAAATGTGCCCAAATAAAACTTTATTCAATAATCACAAAAATATACGATATATTTTCTCATTTTATTTTATGGTCTCTCACTTCTCTATTCGTTTTAACTTTGCATTATATTAATCATGTTTCAAAAGCATACTTAATAACAACTAGTCTAGTTGCGGAAGACAACCCCTTGTTGGTCTCGATTAATCAATTATTTGTTTATGTAGTAACTATTGAATGATATAAAATAAATTTTTTAATTGTTTTTTGTGATATAATACTTATTTTATCCAATAATTCATGATGAAATCAGAAACAATGAGTTCTATTTATTATCTTTGTTATAAACTTTTTTTATAAAAACATCTACGCTCTAAACAAAATTTCATATACTTTTGAAAATTCTAATTTTTTAGATCCATGATAGATGAGAAAACTTCGAGGCTAAAGATAAATAACCTAAAAATTGTAATAAAAAATCAATATCATAAGTTTAAATATTCATATTATATATTTATATACATATGAGTAATTAGGATCTTAGGATGATCAAAGGTTTAGAAAACTTGTGATTCATTATTTAGAATCATTGTATTAGAGCTTTCTGATTACTCCGTGTTTTGAGACGTATACCTTCGAATGAGTTTTTCTAAATAATCTCATTTTATGATCGATTAAATTTATGAGAAAAAATTCAATATAGTTTCTGATTTTCAGACCTAAAATATGTTTAGGTGATAGAAAACGTATAATCGTATGTTAGGATTGAAGTGTACGGTCGAGGGAATATAATTAGATATACGTGTTGTATATTTAAATTTTAGATTCAACTTTAGAAGATATATAACAAAACCCTAATTCAGACAAATTTTTAAGGATTTGTCATTTTTGTTTGGAATCGCTCGGGTTTTTTTAGGATCAGAGTAAAATCGCCAGTGAATCATCAATGGGTTGTTTTCCTAGGTGAACTTTTGGCTTCGTCTCGGTGAAGCCAAAGTTCTTCGCGACGAAGAGGTCAGAGACTTTTTTTCGTGATCACCCCATGTGGTGATCATGACGAATTTGGAAAATGTAGTTTCTATTATCCTACTTGTTGTTTGTTTTGCATGTGGTTGGTTGTATTGAACCCCATTCAATATACAAGAAATTAACTCAATAATTAAGGATAATTGATATTGTATGTATTCTTATGTACAACATGTTTAGAAAAAATATCTTTGATATTATAGTACACTTCTTTATTCAGTACTATAAAATGTTTAGATCAATCATATTTATGGTGGATGTTTTGGTTCTTATGCCATTTTTGTGTGCAGGGTTATATGTTTAAGGGTTTGCAATTATGTAACCCCATTATATACGTATTGATAAGCATTTTGTGAGTAGTCATTGTAGTTGATACTTGAAATCTAGAATGTACGGGGTGATGTCCTGCAGGCCATGGCTTGTTTGTTTCAGGTTATAAAGTTTGATTGACATTCATCTCCTTTTGAATATCTAAGAACCTGACGAGATATATTACATCCTCAAACTTATTCAGATGCTCAAAAATTACTGAGATACAACACATTAAGGTATGACATGTTAAGATAAATAATTCACTAGCACTTATATAATTATGATGCAACTACTAAAAACACTCATTCTCTGGAATCATTGACGGACTTGGTATTCCACCTGTGTGGGAAATTTTAGGAGAGTTATGAAATGAAAGAATTTTGAGGCCTCATATCTTAAGAAGTAAATATTATGAATGTAGGTCGGCCCCAACGGAAGACTACCTTACATATTTCATGATGGTGAGAAGTGTTGGATGATGGATGATGATGATTTATGTGGTTTCGTAAAGTAAAATTGAGAGAAGTAGATAGATGAAGAGAGAAGTAGTTTCTAGAGAGAGAAATTCAAGAAGTAAGAGTAGTTAATCTCAAAAATCAGAATCCTTTCTTAGTTCAGCTTTGGCCTTTATATATAGGCACAAAAACTTAAGCTTAACTGGAACAGTTACATAAATAGTCTAATTGCATATTAGTCTTTCACCACTACATAAGGCATTAAATCTCCCCTATGAGTATACAATCTATCATAAAAGGTTTTATTCTTTTAAATTTTGATCACCAAAGTTTTATTTCCTTATCAGTAACCCCCTTAGTTCCTATGAAAATCAATGAATAAAACCTAATTAGCTTTGGAAATCTTTTACAAGTGGAGAAAAATCTCTTTGCCTAGGATCTGAACTGCTTCAAACTTGTTGTTTCCATATTTTTGAGAAAATCTTATCCTCGAATTTGATAAGAATTTCCTAAACGCTTTAGATGTTTTCATATGGGATTATTTCCTTCTAACAATCATAATTTTTCAAAGCAGAGAATGAATATGTGATGATGCCCTAGGCACTAGGTCTGCCACTAGGCCTATCACATATAGGTGTCATATTCTTCTTTACGCAACCTTTTGGAATTCTGCCCACTTACATTCTCCACCTCTTCCACTTCCCTCTCTTTCAACCTTTCCTATAAATACTTCACTATGTCTCACTTTGCTTCACAACACGTTTTAGAGAGAGAACGAGAAAGTTCACTTTTTAACTTCATCTGAATCTCTTATCTTGAAGCTACATTTGTCGGAAAACTCAAATTTTCAGTTCAATCTTCAACTAGTTTATGAGAAAGCATCCAAAAACTAAAAAATCTAAAGCTAAAATTCAGAGAAAACCCAGCTCTCCAAAATCACACAACAAAGTTTTTGGTGCCTACGATTATTTCTGCATCAGTGAAAGAGCCAAGGAGTACAAAGTTTCTGGTCTAATATACAACGCTCCTCATTTTTCTTCTGAGACAATTTATTACGGTAATTTCGATCATTGTCTAATTTCTCCAGCTCTTTCACAATCTACCTCAGATCAAATTAAAAACCATAGTGCATCTCGAATAACGTCAGCTCAAATTTCATCTTCAACACCCAACCTTCGAGCTCATAGAAAAATAAACTATACCAGTACATCCTCAAAAAGGTCATAATAGAGTAATGTTACTAACTCTGAACCTTTTCGAAATGTACACCAAGAGTCTCTTCTAGTAGCACAATCCACCACTCGCCTTCCCTTGATAAAAAACTTTTCTAGCAAGGGGAGATGATGTTGAAAACACTTCACCTTCTACCACCAATAATCCTTCAACCAATCCAATACTATATTCTCCTCCCCTGAGGGAAGTGGCTTAGATAAACACTGTGATGGCTCAACTAAATCCCTCACAAAAGGAACCTTCTTCAACAACAAACCCCTCACAACTGCGAGATGAAGTTTCCGATGAAGAAGCTGACTCAGAAGACACTCAGTCTAATGTCGAGGTTGAGAGTGAAAGTGAGGCAATCGAAGCTGATGTTGAGGATGATGCCTAAAAAATCAAAGAAGCTGAAAAGATAAAGGTGCTCCAACGAAAAAAGCTAAAAAATGAAGAGGGAGGAAAAAGAAATCTCATATGATACTTTCCGAAGAGTGGGCTGCCTCAGTCAATGAAAACCTAAAGCCTCTCGATGCACAATAAATCATGGCTTTAAAGAATGTTGCTGGCACATGTTACTAAGAGAGCCGAGCAGATGAGCTCAAAAACCAATAGGGAATGGGGGACAACATTACACTTCGTCTATCCAAAGAAGGAGAAACCTCTTTGGACTGCAAAAGGGATGAACCGATGGTCTACCTAGAGATCATCAATTGGGGTCTTCGATTTCCACTAGACCCCATGATAGTGGAATACTTCAATATTTTTTATCTGTTCCCAACTCAGGAGACACCCAATCAGTGGTTTACTTTGCTTTATGTGATTATGGCTTTTCGATTGGCCCAAATTATCCTTTGCATCGAGGACTTCATCTCCCTAACCAAATTTTTGAAGGGATCGATACTTCTATTTTATTATCTAATATTAGATGATGACTTGAAGATCATCGATGAGCTGCTGGAGGCTAACAAATTTTGGAAACAAAAATTTGTCTTCATATCAGGAGCTTAGGAAAATGGTAAAGAGATTTTTGAAGCCAACTCATCAAAGTTAAACCTCGTATAGAGGAGTAACAGTGAGTCTTTTTATATTATTTGTTAAATCATATCTCCAATTAATTTTCTACTTATTTTTCATCAAGCTTTGTGTTGTGTCCAGAAATTTTGAGGTGTTTCAAACTTCTTCGAAAAGATGCCAAAGAAATTTTTGTCAAGCTTGTAGCCTGGGATGAAAAACAATGGGGCAACGTATTTAACACAACCTTTTAACCTATCAACTTTCTCAACAACCATCTATTGAGAATCAACGTGGGAGATGCTCTTCCTGAGAATCTATTGGAGCTACCCAATCCTTTGTATATTGTTAAAAGGCTAGTGGCCCCTGTCTTCAAAGTCTTTCTTCTTGTTCGAAACAGATCGGATAGCCACCTTTACTAAAGAAGAAGGGAAAAAATAATAAAAATGCAGCTAGCACATCTGGTGTTAGCTCTTCATAAACTATGATGCTAACACAATCGAAGAGAAAAATAACAGAGAAGAACCTCCCCACTATACAGGAAGGATAAGAAGTTGAGCATTCTCCAAAAAGGAAAAAAAACAGTGGCCTCGACGAAAAAGAAGAGCACAACTAAAAAAACTCTTCCAAAGAGCCCAAAAAAGAAAGTTGTGCAAACCGCTGAAGAGGTGCCTTTCAATACCGATGAAGTTGTTGTTGTGGAAGATCAGCTAAAATAAAATGAAGCAGGTGATGAAGATGGAGGCACTCAACAAGAAGAGACTGTTGCAGACAATGATCGAGATGATGATTAATTTTACCCTGATAGCTTTATCAACCTCGATCAATCTAAAAATCTTGATAAAGATGATGATCCACTTGTTCAAGAACTTCAGGACCAACTGCAAAATTATGGTAAAATGTCTGCTCCTGCTCTTTCCGAGACAACTTCACCAAAAATCTATTTTCCTCCATCCTCTTATGCTCTCATGCCTTTTTGTAGCCCAATGGCCATACTTGCCGAAGAGCCATCCGAAGAAGTTAAGCTTGCTTTTCAGCCATTTTCCAATCTTGGCGCTGCAACACAAAAATTTAGCCACAAAATTGAATCTACTCAAAGTCAGTTAGATGATATGGCAAAGGAGAGGGTTGGCCATAAGAAAATTGTTGCTGCTGAAAAAAGAATGAGGGAAATATTTGGTGATATTATGGAAAAACAATTTAATGGATTTCAATTGGCCAGATAATAATTTATCAAATGGCTCATCTATCTCAAAAATCACCTCAGGGTTGTGTAGCGAAAGGAAACGGAAGAGCTCAATACTTCTCACCAAAATGGGGTAGAATATCTCTAATCTAAGCTCTCTGAAAAATTAGCTACGAAGAATCAAATATCCGTTGATCTTCAACTTTCACTCAGCAAGAGTGGGGATGAGAAGAAAAAACTGATATAGGACATGGATACTCTAAAAGCTCAATTCAACGAAAAGAAAAGGCTTGATGTCCTTGCTGCTGAAGATGAATGTGGAAAGGACATGTTAGCAGCCATCCGAAATGTTGAAGAGAAAAGATTTGTTAATCTTTTTCACGAAATTCATACCACATTTCCTAAAATTGACCTCTCCAAAATTTGGGAGTAGATACCTGTCAAAAATTATCCCAGGCAAATATTTTGATCATGTTCCTAGATCTTCAACCAAAGAGGCGGAATTAGAAGAAAGTGCTTCTGATCAAGAGGAATTTTCTGAAGAAAGCTCCTACGAAAAATGACTTTGCTATCTTTTTTTATACCTGTCATTCAATTGTTGTAGAATGACTTGTTTTTTGTAGATTTCTTTTTACTTGGCATTTAAAAACCTATTTTATTATCATTGAATTAAATTTAATGCAAAAAGGCTTTGTTTCTTATATACTATTATTATTTCCTTTTTTTGTTTATAAATTACAAGTCATGTTCTCCTCGAAATATAACTTATATCATAACTAAACATATAATTTTTGAAGTGAGAATACTTCATTGTGTGTTTAAATAATGTTAACACCTTAAATACAAATAATGCAATATATAAAATGTGACATTTCGAATAATATCGTGCATTTAGAGAATGTAGCACTTCGAATAATATCGTGAGTTTAGAGAACGTAGCACTTTGAATATTACAGTGTATTTAGAGAACGTAGCACTTCGAATACCACCGTGCGTTTCTTCGAAAAGTATACCCAACACTTCGGAATAATTACTCTTGGTCAACTTCAAAGATGATCAGTCTTTGACTAGTTACTAAAATAATTTAAATAAACATACATAAACAATCATGGCCTATTGGGGCCATCTTACATAGGTTTTTTTCCTTAGTATGGATGAATACCTTCCTTAAAACTTTATCACCAACCTTGAAATCTCTTCTTCTTACCTTTGAATTATATATACTCCCCATAAAAGTTTGATAATGAATCATATTAAAGTGGGATATGATTATTTTTCCTCAATCAAATCTAAATATGCATTTTTTGCTTCGTCATTCAGGTCCTATGAATATTGAGTTATTCAAAAGAAGGTAATGTATATTCTGTAGACTAACAACATCCATTCCATATGCTAGGGAAAAATGATTTTATTTATTAGCCTCTCGAGGAGTTGTTTGATAAGCCCATAACACCTCCTGCATATAGTTAGGCCATTTCCCTACAACTCATGTCAAATTCTTCTTTAAACCTTCCAAAATAGATCTATTTTTCACCTCTACCTGACCATTCGCTTGAGGATGAAAAGGTGTGAAAAAACATTACGGTATCCCCCTCGAAGCACAAAAGAAACCATTTCTTTGTCATTAAATTGAGGACCATTATTTGTGGTAATTTTTCGAGGTACCCCAAAGAGAGAACAACACCCTGTTTACAATGAACTTAACCTTGGCTTTTATTCCAGACAATGGTTCAACTTCTGCCCACTTCATAAAATAGTCCACTGCTACAATAACTATTTGGTATCCTCTAGAAGCCATTGGCAAAGGTCACACTAAGTTTCTCATCTGTCAAATGAAACGGCTTCAGTAATGGACATGAGTGAAACTCCTGGTTTATGAATAGAGTTGGTATATTGTTGGCAAGTATCACAACTTCGAACTGGATTATTGGCGTCGTTCATAATCGAAGGCCAATAATACCCTGCCAGCAAAACTCGACGTGTCAATGCCTTAAACCCGCAATGTGTTGAACCCTCTCCATCATGCAACTCTGATAGAATTTCTTGTGATTACTGCTTGCTCAAGCATCACAATAATCACAAGATAGCCACATGCGTTACCCCTCAGCTTTTTGGTTAATTTCATATCCCGAGGTAACATTCCTCTTAATAAGAAATTCATAATGTCAGTTCTCTAATCTCCTCAAATTGTATCTGGAGTGACGAATACCTCCTCAATGTATTTGCATTACTCTGAACGGGTTAAAATCGAAGGACTTTCATGTAATAAAATCCAAGGGTATTATTTAGTGTAAGCCATGGTTGCCAAAGAATCAATAACTATATTATCTCATCGGTTGATATGCTCTACAGTAACATGATCAAACAGGAGAGTAAAATTCTGAAGCTCTCAAAGATACAAAATTAAATTGTCCTTTTTGGCTTCGAAAATTCCAACCACTTGATTTGCTACTAACTAGGGGTATGTTTCTAAATGAACTGAAGTTACCCCCATATATATTCGCAAGCCTTAAACCAGCCAATGCAGCTTCATATTCACCTTCATTATTCGATGCATAAAAGGCAAACTTAATGGATTGAAACATTGTTTCTCCAGATAGAGCAACTAGTTGGACTCCAACATTGCATCCTAAAATGTTAGAACCCATATAAGTTTGAACTATCTATATCGAACTCTTTACAAAAATCTCCTTATTCATCTCTTCGTCTGATCTGCTTGAATGTAATTCAACAAAACAATCTGCTAAGGCTTGGGCCTTGATAGTCGTTCGATGTGAAAAGATGATGTCAAAATCTCCTGACCACTTAGTCATCCTCCCAGAAATATCGGGGTGTTATAAAACATTTTTCAGTGGCAATGAAGTTCAAACCTCAATAATGTGAGCTTGAAAATAGGGGCGCATCTTCCTGGTAGCCACTACTAAAGCCACGGCTAATTTTTCGAGCTTCAAGTACCTTTTTTATGTTACCTTTAAACTCTTACTCACTCCGGGTTCGAAATTCCTGAATCTTCACTTATCAACACGACACTTATTGCAAAATCCGATACTGCAAAATACAAAGAGAGTTGTTCTCTAATTCAAGGCTTGGACAACATTTCTGGTGATGATAATAATTCTTTAATGCTCAAAACATTGCTTTAGATTCCGAGGTCCACTAAAATTCCTTTGTTGTTCGTAACACTTGAAAGAAAGGGAAGAATTTATAAGAAAATCTAGAAATAAATCTGTTAAGAGCAGTTAACCTTCCTGTTAAAATTTGTACTTCTTTGACAGTTCAAGGGGATTTCATTAATACCAAAGCTTTTAGTTGTTTTAAGTCAGCTTCTATTTCATTTTCATAGATAACATAACCCAACAACTTTCATGATCTAACTCCAAATGTACACTTTTCAGGATTTAACTTTAGCCTAATTGCACTCAAATTAAAAAAAAACATCCTCCATATCTTCCAAGTGTGCATCATTAGTTAAGCTCTAACCACCATGTCATCAATATACACTTTCATATATCTTCCGATCTGAGAAGCGAAGGCTTTATTCATTAACCTCTGATATGTTGCTCTAGCATTCTTTAACCCAAAAGGCATAACCCTCTAACAATGTAAGCCTTGATCTGCGATGAAAATGGTACTTTCTTGATCTGTTGGATCCATTTAAATTTGATTATACCCCGTAAATGCATCCATAAAGGTCAAAATTTTATTTCCTAGAGTGGAATCAATCAATTGGTCTATTCGAGGGATGGTGAATGGATCTTTAGCACAAGCTCGATTCAGATCTGTGAAGTCGACGCACATTCTTCATTTCCCAATCTTCTTCTTAACCACAATTGGGTTTGTTGTCCATAAAGGATATTATTACTCCCTTATATGTCATGGTTTGGTTTATTTTGGGCTGGAGGTAGTTTTGTAAAGTACTTTAGCAAGTTTGGGGTATTTTGTGTTTAGTGTGAGGAGTAGTGAGATAATTAAGTAGCCTGCTTGTATTAAATGTTGATCACCTTCATTAATGAGAATGGTTGGGGTATTTATACTTTTAATTAATAACCCATGGGCTTACCGGGTTAAGTTGTGAAACCAAGTCGAGTTTAAGGATCCATTAGTTTTTAAGTAGATTAGCAAATAGCTTAGCTAAAAGGTGTTCACATTTGTCTAGTTCGGATCTATAGTGGAGTGATATGGTCCGAATTACCCATGTACAGATTAAATGGTAGGCTGTGACTGTAATATCTGAACTCATCAGTAGCCCATTTTTCTAAGCCTTGCAAAATATCTTTGGAAGGGTAAAAAAATCTACCAAGTCAATATGAATTTCGTCTGATCTGCTTGCGTTGTCCGAACTGAGAAGCTTATTTTCAACACAAATCCAGTTCAAATTTTATTAGGACTGATTTTTATTTCTAGAATTCTAAGAGTTTTTTCTTGAATCGTGGGACATGTGTCAGCAAAATTTTGACCTACCAACCGTTATTTTTCCTAGATCTCATCGAATTTTATCATATAATTTTTACACTGTTCGATGTGGTTATCAGGGTCTTACATCCCATCGAATTTCTCAACCTTCGAGATATAAAACCGCTTCAGAAGTGGGATATACCTTATCTCAGTTGTCAAATGAGAATCTCTCCAGTCAACACCCTGAACATATTGATTGTCATTCCCAGTTCCCATCACCGTGTGTAAATTTTGATCGTCCATCACATTGTACTGGTTCGTTGTGTTCCATTAACAACATGTAGCTCCCCTTGGGCATTGTGGTATACTTTCCTTTATAACTTTGTATTCTTTTCGTGATTTCCGAGGTTGATCTATTTCTTCTTTTAAAGACCCTTGATACATCTAAAACTCATATCATGAACTTCATATTTCCTCATCACTGGATGTAATATACCTCTGTTTGTCTTTTTTCTCTTTTCATGTAGTGTGAAGCTCTTTATAGGATTCAAAATTTTCTTTTTCTGATCACTTTGAACATGGCGAGCAGTGCAAGATCGATCAGATTGATTGACATCGTCATTTTTGTTATCCAAGTGTCTCACCTCTGATTTCAGCCTAGTTGACTAAATTTCTTATTCTCTCTGGTCATACTTCTCATTTAAAGCTGTAATTTTGTCTAGTAGTTGATTCATTTTCACTTCAATGTCCGACTGAGTTTGTCAAACTGGAATATATTCCTCTTGTTTATCATCCCCTTTTTGCAAGTCATGTTTTGATGTTTCAACAACTTCTCAAATTAATGGTTCACTTTCGTTTCTTGGATTCATTGTTGATCAAAACAATTCTTTGAACAAGAACAACAAAAATCAATCGAACATGAAAGATCTAGGCACCAATTGTGATCGTCCCCAATGAAGTCGCCAATTTGATGAGGATTTATCTGGTTTCGTTGAATCAAATTGAGATAAGTAGATAGATAAAGAGAGATGTAGTTTCTAGAGAGAGAATGTCAAGAAGTAAGAGTAGTTAATCTCAAAAGTCAGACTCCTTGCTTAGTTCAGTCTTGGCCTTTATATATAGGCGCAAAGACTTAAGCTTAACTGAAACAGTTACAAAAAGGATTTAATTGCATAGTAGTCATTCACCAATACATTAGGCTTTAAATATTTACTATGATTATACAATATATCATAAAAGGTTACATTCTTTTACATTTTGATCCCCAAAGTTCTATTTCATTATTAATGTCGTTGTTGCATTTACATGTACCATAACTATATATAACTGATTTTTCAGTATTAAATGGTTCATTCAGTTGACCATGAATCAGTCAGGGACGATCCAATGGGAGACTTGACACATTTCATATATGGCATAAAAACAACATTGTATACTTTAAAGTATTGACTCTAGAGGTAATGTATAGTATGTTGGCGCCAAATGTATCCACTAATGATTTTGAATCTTTGATTATATATGAAGGCACACTCGCAACTTTATGCATGATAAAATTTAATACGTGTGTTTGAATATGTTTAGTATTATTCGAAATTATTTCATTCATTCAGTTTTGTCTTCTTTCATTTTCAAGAAATGAATCTCAACTAAAAATTAATTTTATGTCCTTATTTTGTTAGGAGGAAAACTTTAAAATGGAACATGAATATTTTAATCCATAAAATTCTGATTACAAAGCTTTATGCCATGAATTTTAGGGGGAACGAAAACATCTGTGAGCATATTATCAGGATAGTCATTATTTAAGAAAATCTTAAGGCACCCATCATCGAGCTCCCTAATAATATTTTGATGTCATATATTTTTTAGTCTCTTTCTTCAACAATTCAGTGTCATAGAGAAAAATTGTGATTTACTATAGAAGAAGTGGAATATGACCAATCGTTTTACAAATCTAGCGCATGCTGATAAAAAGCACACTCAAGAGAATATTGAGGTCAATATGGTTAATGTCGGCAAAAACACTCCTGAAAACTATATGAAATGCTAATATGTTGTAGCTGTAAAAAAAATCACCTTCGGGATATGGTCATGAACGAGGAGACCCTACAAAGGTAAGGGAAAAGGAAATGATATAACTTATTTTCATTGAAAATGTACAAATCATTAGAAGACGAACAGTTTCTATTGTAAAGACACAAATCATTGGAAGCGAGACTACCTTGAGTTTAAGGCCTTGATTACAAGAAATGTAACTTCTCTTTGTAGTGACTTCATAAGATATTTTAATTTTAGTGTCAAAGAAAACATGATGGGTTGATACAACAATCATAACTCACATGTGTATATTTTTACAAGGCTTAAGACAAAGAAGACGTCTCAATAAAGGATAAGTACAGATTTTCACCGTTGATGGTGTAGCTTGCCCAATTAAAGCCATCTATGGGTTTAAATTATATTTAAATTCATAATATATTTTATATTTAAGGGATGTTTTATTTTCTCTCTATTTTAGGAGGAACTTAAGGTCTTTTCATTATTAGAAAAAATTGAATATACTTGTTCATTTGGAAATGAAAAATTATATTATTTGATGACAATCATTTGATTGGCTCAGGTGTTAATGATTGTAATGATAATTTGTATATGTTAAATGATATTATTGATTATCCAAATGCAATGAGTATAACATTATAACAATTTCCAAAAATTTAGTCTTTATTTGACATATGTGTTTGGGTCACATCTGTAAAGAGAGAATAGACAAGCTTGTTGTTAAAGGCCTATTAGGTCCCTGGACTACACTAATTCATATAATTGTGTAGAGTGTATCAAAGGGGAATATACCAAGTAGAAGTTTTTTGAAGCATCTCATATTAAAGACGTCTTGGAGTTATTTCATACAAATATATGCAATCCATTCCTTATAAAAACATGTAATGGACAAAGATAATACATACATTTTATAAACGATTTTCATAATATTGCTATTTATTTTTGCTTCATGAGAAATTTGAACACATCAATATGTTCAAATTCTGTTAGGCCAAGGTTGAACTACAAAGTAGCAAACATATTAAATTTTTCGAATCCGACCATGGTGGTAAATGTTATAGAAGGTATGATGGATTTGAGTAACAACGTCATTGCACATCTACTCTTTACCTTTAGGAGTGTGGGGATGTACCTCAATACACGACGCTAATCCCACACCATATGAATAGTTTATCTTAGCAACAAAATCGTACATTACATCACTACTATGGGTGAAAGATTTTAAGTGTGTAACATACATCCTTAACAGGGTAACTAATTCAGCAACAACTAAAACACCACAAGGATTATTTAAATGATGTAAGCATAACTTTTAAGTACTTTCATGTATGAGAATATCCAATATAAACGAATCCTTATAGGCTTAGTGAACAAAATTTGAAGTCCAAAATAGTTAGTTGTAATTTTATAGGATACCCATACCACTCTAAATGTTGCAAAGTATACTCACCTATTAAACGTTTGATCTTTAAGACGAGAACTGCAGTATTTGTTGAAAATGCACATTTTGGGGAAATAATTCAGAGAAAAAACCTTTTCCTAAAGAAAAATTGGAACCAATTCATTCAGTCTCTGACATTAATTATCAGACTATAATTAGTTTACCGATCATCAATTTTATTCGGGGGATTTCAGTTTTTTTACTAATTTTGCACTTCCACCTCAATTATAGAATATTGATATTGTTCTTGATGAACAAATTCATCAATCTAATTGAATAAAAAATGTTATTAGTCATCATTACATAGATCCACTTGAAATATGAATAGTATCATATCTTCAGACTATAAAAAAATTCTTAATGAAAATTAAGGAACTTCAAACATTCTGAAAGGTGACCCGTTCACCTTTCACGATGATATGAAGAGTTCAAACTCTAAACTCTAGATTGAAGCAATAAACTAATAGTATAAATTAGTGTAAGATATTCTAGTTTAGGATCTTGTCATTTTACATAAAGGGAAGAATGCACTCGGTTGTTGCTTCATTGCACCCGATGCTTTAAGAAAAATGGAAATATACAAAGCTCGTCTTATAACGAAAGGGTACAATCAAGCTAAAGGGATTGACTATTTTAAGATTTTTTTCCATTATAATCAAATGACTCGTTTATGATAATTATGGATCTTGTTTCTTATTTTGACCTGTCATCATATGAAAAATTAGGTAATATTTCTTAATATAGACATTGATACAACAGTTTTACATGAAGAAACCTGAAAACTGTGTCTAGAAACCTAAAGTCGATTACGTGTAAACTTAAGAAATCCATCTATGGACTAAAACATACATCTCGTCAGTGGTACCACAAGCTCGTAGATATTATCACCTTATTCAGTTTTGAGCTACTATATGTCAAATATTGTGTATATCACAAGATTAATGAGACTAAAATGATATATTTAGTACATGATACCAAAGAATTATTGTCAAATAAATTTGATAAAAAGGACCTTGGTGAAATCTCATATGTGCTGGAGATCTGTATAGTAAAGAACCATCCTAAAGGCATGCTACATCGTTATGGTAAGGACAACAGCAAACCCATAAATTCACATATAATGAAAGATGAAAAATTCTCACTTTATCAACGCCCTAAGAAAAATTTAAAAATTTAGTTCATGCATAAAATACCATATATATATCGGTAAGTGGTAGTCTTATATATGCTTAAATATGTATCAGACCATACATATTATTAATTATTAGGATAATATGAAGGTACTTAAGCAGTATGAGAGTTATCTATTGAAAAGTTGTGAAAAGGGTGATGTGGTACTTGAAGAATACTAAACACTTTAGATTGACATACATTAGATCAGATAATCTGGATATTGTAGGTTATTACGATGCATATTTTACACGATGTGTAAACATAAAAAAATCTAAGTGGATACATATTAATTATGAATGGAGGCGTCATATCGTGAAAGAGTGAAAAATAAACTCATATTACGGACTTTCACTATGGAAGTCGAGTATGTGGTACGTTTCACACAATCAATAGATGCACTTTGGTTAAGGAACTTTATAATGACATTGCTTTAGTGGAGGAAATCAGGAAAAAAAATCTTCAACTCTAGTGTGGCAACAGTTCACCTGTTATCTTCTTGAGTAGAAACAACAACTCAAATAAGTCTAAGTATATAGATATTAAGTTCCTTATTATGAAAGAATGAATACAAAATGGCCATATAAAGGTAAAACATACTGACACAAATTGCATAATTGTAAATTACTTCACCAAGGCATTACATATTCAGTATTTCACAAACACAGAGTTAACATGGGGTCCATAGCTTCGAGGATATTTATATTCAGTCAGAGTGTGTATATATTTCATTTTTTAGATATTTTATTTTTATTGTATGCATACACTCAAGTTATATCATATTAATAATACAACAATTTAGTTTTCAAATTTTTGTTATCATTCATTAAATTAACCGATCTAAATTCAGTAATGTAGGAGCAGTTGGATGTTGACACATGTTGATTATACGATGATGTCATATTTTCATGTTATATTGTATGAGAATTTAAAGTTCATTAAGATGCTAGTTAAATATGCATTAATCTCTTTGGTTCTTTGTTGACTTTCATTTGACATGAATAGACATTCAAACATTATATGTAAACAATAACACATTATAGTACACATAGATGGATACACTTCAGTACACATGAATTATCCACGTGGGAGATTGTAAAGAAAGCATATATTTAGAATATCTCATCATGAATAAATGTAGAGTATTCAAGTTTGTTGTTACAAGTCCAATTACATACAATGGTCAATGTTTGGAATATTAGACTTACATATGATAATAATTAATATATTATTTCTTAAGTCTCATGAAAATATATAAAGTATAGATACTTGATGGGTTAATGTGTATCTTAATGGATGAACCATTAGTCGAAGACTTTAGTATTATGCTCTAACAGTCTAATAATAGTTATGGTCTTATCGAGCAACTAGAATATCATATTATATGTGATAGTAAAATCTATAGGCTAAATAAGTGAAGGTAAGAGATATTTAGACAAATTAAAGATCGAATGGTTAATTGAGAGACCTCTAGATAATTTACTAACTTATATTCACTAACTATAAATAGATTCAAATAAACTCTAATCTCACGAATACACGATTTAGAATAAAAAGTATTTACTTAATATAAAAATTAAATAATTTTATACATGTCAAAATTTTAATTATTCATAGTTTAGAAATTAAAGTTAATTTTTCTATTTTTTGGACTTAAATTTTCAAATTATATACTTTTATAATTATAAGTCAAGAAATATATGTGAAAACATCAATAATTTTTAAAGGAAAACAAAACAAAATCCATGACTTACATGTTTTGGAAAAATAATTTCGATCAAAATTTTGTATATGATTTTGCCACTTTTTTTATCATAAAATTAGTTGAATTATTTTTATAATTTATGTTTTCACACATTCATATGAATCAGATCGTGGACTTGCAATAGGTTAGAACTTGTTTGCGTGTTATTTCAAGTGTTCTTATTTTGAATTATAGTTTGTAACTCGTAGACTTCCCGTATGTTATGATATTTTTTTGTGTGTTTGCATCGTATTTTGAATCAATTTCGCAATTCATAGACTTACAATAGATTATGATTTTTTTTTGTTTTGCGATTGATTTGAACTATTTTTTACAAGTTGTAGACTTCTAGTATGTTAGGATACGTTCGTATTTTTGTTTTTGTAGTTTCACAAGTTATTTTGGACTGTTTTTCTAACTTGTGGATTCTAAGTAGGTTTAGATATGTTTGTGTGTTGTATTTTGTGTTTTTGCAAATTGTTCTGAACTTTATTTGCACCTTGTGGAGTTGCAATAGGTTATGGTTAGTCTTTTTAGCGATTTGAATTTTTTCAGAACCCGCGGATACCCAAATCGATCTGATGGATTAGGATACCCGAAAATTTTATTTTACGTGAGATGAATTGTGGGTTTAAAAAAATTATTAACTTAAAAAATTTACGAATGGAAAACCCTAACATGATCCAACGGATATCGGTTAATTATTTTAGTATTAAAATCAATACATTATATACTCTCATTTTATAAATTTTAAAATTATAATATAAAATAATTCAGTTATTTTTTTATTTAGAATTTATGTATTTATTATTTCGTTTAAGATAATTTTATTATTATTTATATTTTATTAGATTTAGAATTAATTTAAATTAACTTGTATTGAGCAAATATAAAAAATGAACTGAATAAATTTTAAAAAAACTTACAATTTTTAATAAATTCATATATTTAAAAAACAAATTTAATATATTACAAATTTAAATAAACTAAATTGTAAATAATAAATATATTTTATAGATTTGTTACTTGTTGCTAAATTTAAAAGTTTATATTTTGTAATTTATTATTATTATTTTAATATATTATTTTTTGTTTTAATTGTTTTTACTGCATAATACCATAAAACATTTTATAAATAAATATGGATATCCGACGGGTTTAGAAAAATAAAGACAAGATGAATTACGGGTTTAACAATATCAACATTTATCCCGACCCATTTTCATCCCTAGTAATTTTTTTTATGTGTTTTCACAATTTGTTTTGAGCTATTTTTTTGACAACTTATTTTGGATTTTGTTTTGTAATTTAAAAATGTGTTTGGGGCATATTCGTTTTTTAACTTATTTTAAATTATATATCACAACTCGTAACCTTAAAATATGTATGAATATTTTTATATGCTTTTTATCTTTGTAATTTATTTTAAATTGTTTTTATCCAATAGATTTGTAGTAGGTTAACACCTATTTATGCATTGATTTTATGTTTTTCTAACTTACTTTTAAAATATCGCACTTATACAAATTATTAAAATTAAAAACTTAAGAAAAATAAAAAAAATGAGATCATATCAAATTTAAAAAATAAAAAATATTAATCAACTAAAATTTAAAATTTGAATAATAAAAAAATTAAAATTAATAAAAAACAAATCTTAATTAAAACTGAAAAATTAACGACTTGCAAAGCCATCCATTAAACGAAATTAAAAAAATTAAAAAAATTATTATAAAATAATAACTACCCCTAATAAATATTGTTCTGTTTGGTTGAATCTATATATATATATATATATATTTCATATATTTTCTCGAATTACTTAAATATATAAAATTTACAAAATAATTAATAAAACAAATAAAAATAATAATTTCAATTCTTATTTTAAGGACAGTCGGTTGTATTTTTTTTTCATTTTTAAAAAATATTTAAAACAATAATTTAGGATATTTAGGTTTTTAATTCTTTTACCGAAATTGATAAGAAAATGTTGATTTTATTATTTAGGGTGATAGCAATATCAGATTTTATATTATTATTCAACTTTTTTTTAAGTCTAATACTTTTATCTAGATTTAGAGCTTTTGAAGGACTCTTATGGTTAAGAAAGGATATTATAATTCATTTGGAACGATTTGTTCATCGAATCGATAAAATTATTATAGAAACGGTCCAAATCAATACGAATATCAAATCTAGACGAACATGTTCTCCGCCAGACATCTAGCGAAGAACATACTCATTTATCGACCAAACACGGGAAAACATAGGTATGTACATTATTCGAACGATTTGTCCATCGAATCGACAAAATTATTATAGAAACGGTCCAAATCAATACAGATATCACACCTAGGCGAACATGTTCTCCGCCAGACATCTAGCGAAGAACATACTCATTTATCGACCAAACACGGGCAAACATAGGTATGTACATTATTCTAAGACATCTAACAAAGTTTATATGATGTTTTTTCCATCATGTTGGTGAATACTGATATGTATAATCTGTCAAAGTCAAACGTATGAAGGATTACACTTGAATGGTTCACCGCCACCATGGCAACAACATCTCGATGTGCAAAATATCTATCTTGTTATTTATTCATCTATTTTTCGTTGTTTTTAATGGTTTATGATATTTAAAAATAAAATATATGTTCGATACATTTTGGTATTTAAAAATTTGCTTGATTTTTTTATTTCCAGATTGTAGAACAATGGCAAGGATCAGAGAGATAAAAGACAAATAGTAGATCTCGTACGTATAGACCCTGCTGAGACGGTAGATATACATTTTCATATGGAAATTCTTCCTCCCACTACAGCATAATGGTGACCATCTGCGCAACAAAGATCAAATCCTGTTCGATACCGGCGACCTCGATTATTAATTATAAATTTAATTCTTACCAAGTACATAAAAGAAAGGTAATATTACAAATTATACTTAGTACACATGCATAGTATTACTTCATCTTTATATATATGGGAGGCGGTAGCCTTTCTAGTATATATAGAATATACTTGGTAATTAAGGGAACTAAATTGGCGGATTACATTGAATAACTAGGAAGTATCTGAAGTAAGTATTAGGCTAAATGCATATTTTCAAATAATATTTTCTTTTATGTATTTATATCATTTTTATTTGTGTTGTTAATGATTTTGTTTTGCACGTTATTTAGTAGTCATATTGATCGCTCCGTAGCCATTTCCTATTGTCGGATGAGAATTGTTTTTTGACCATGTTCAAGCGGATTATTCAGATCGAGTAGTGCATAAGTTCGAACACATATATGAAATTTCATATATTGGCCCACCCAAGAAGTTAGCCAAAGCTAAACAGCCAAAACGGATAACTATGTATGACTTCACTTATTCAATGTGAACGAATTGGTGGACATTTATAGTTAAGCCTGAAAAAATGGAAGGGTTAAATATACAAAATATATGGATTTTCTTTGTATTCCTGAGTAGCTACGTATGTTTACAATATGAGATGAGTTGATCTCGTGAATCATGATGAACGTAAGAGTACGGTAATACGATAATTCAGTCCCGACGTCCAAAAGAATTCAATCGCATCACAAGTTGCAAACTTTGATGACAACTGCAAGCGACTTCAGACGTCATATATTTAAAGTCTATTATAATTTTTTTTTTCTGGTAGCCATTTTGTACCTGGTTTAATGTTTATAAATAGTGTTTTCTTATAGATATTTTTAATTGGTGTTTGTAATCATTATTTTTTATTCATTGTTTTCATTTAAGAATACTCGTAGGCTTTAGAGTCGGTTTATGTTTTATCTCGTAATACTTATAATGTTAGTTACCACACTTTCTTTGAATTTTGGATATGAAGTATTATTATGTTATTTGGTAGTACTCTTATATCGTAAAGTTATTTAAAAAACATAAGAAATATGTTTTTATGCTAGATTAGAAAACAGAAGGTCGGTTTTTCTAGAGTCTATTTCCGTAAAAATTGTGGAAATAGACATGTTTTTCAAAACCTACTTCGTTATTTGTTGGTGTAGTTAAATATGTATGTCCAAGGAATATGCCACCGTTTTTTGGTGGAATATAGCATGCGATTTGAGTCCTATTTCCACCAATAAATGACAAATTATGCCTGATAGGGTCGGATTTCTTTGATACTGACTTACTGCATTATCCGAAGGGAATTTCAGACATATTCAATACTATACCACACTGAATAGTCCAATCAAGTGATTGTGACTCAGCAGGCTGCTGACCATTCCCTATCTTGGGCTTGGGGGTCCTCAAACTTGACCTGAGTCCATAGTCCAACCCGGAAGGCCTATGGATCATAAAATTAGTATAAATACCCCAACCAACTTTATTTAAGAGGGATGAATTTTTGAACAATAAATATTAAATGCAAGTACACACATCTCTTCTCTCACTATACTCTACCAAAAATTAATCCAATCTACAAACTACCCAAAACACCCCCAAGCCACAAATTATCCACACCAAAATGGCGACCACAGTGGGAGACGACGGTGTCTGAATTCCAAATTCAAAACCAACGAAAGAAATAGTAGTTCGGATGTCATCAATGCAAACGAATCCCAATGTGCAAGAAGTTCCTCCTCCTTCGGAGGTGGAAGGGGCGAAATAAATTAATGGGCACGCTACTGTGTCTCATGTCAACCACAACACAGATGAAAGACAATTCATGCAAGAGGAACGTGACCAGTTGAGGGCTGAAATTGAGGCTTCGAGGGCTCAAAAATAGGCTGAGAAAGGAATGAAGGAAAATTCTGATGCATCTGGACCCCATCATACCTATGAGCCTGCTGAAAATGAGTAGTCTACAAAGACTCGAGTTAGCTCTAAGAAAACACATCGTTCTAAACGTCTTGTAAGTACAACGTCGGATTCCTCAGATAGTTCTTCCGATGATCCGGACCTCGAAGAATCACTCTCATCTAGCAGTGACGAAGGTTAGGTAAAGTAGAAGTTGAGATTGACTAAAATGCATTCGAGAAAAAAAGATAGAAGATGCAGAATTAAAAATTATCAAGGGAAAATAAAGGGTTCACCTGATCAGCACATTGACCATATGTTGATTGACCCATTTGATTGTCAATCTGAACCATGTATTTTCACCACCCCTAATGAAGATTCAGTGTTTAGTCTTAGCATTAATTGGAGGTCATTTTCTTTGTCTTCAAATTTTTTGTTCGAACATCTTCCCAAAAAGTTTGATAGCTCTAAGATGGAGAAATAAGACGGGAGTAATGACCCGGACAACCATCTTGAGAAACTTAAAAACTTTATGATGAACTTTGATGATGATGACAATTTTTATTTGCCGTTCTTTCTCACAAACCTTTAAAGAAAACGCCCTCAAGTGGTACAATAGCATCCCCCAGGGATCTATACCGAAATTTGATATGTTATGAGTTGTTTTCTGAAGGAAATTCATTGGAAGCAAAGATGTTATAACGAATGGGGAGACCATCATTCATTGTTCCAAGGAACCATATAAGTTTTTAAAAGAATACATAAGTAGGTTTGTGAATACAAAGAATGGGTTGACTGACTGCTTTAAACAAGTGGAAATTTCCTTTTTGAGATAAGGTCTGAATCTGGGCGACTTAACCGATTCAGTGACTAGGAAAAAAACGATGACTTTTGGGGGCTATTAAACCAAGTTGGAAAACAAATCACGGTTGAAGAAACTAAAAAGACTAGAGTCCCTTGTCTAACAGATTGGTTGTTGCCCTGCCAGCGCCACCAACAGCCCAGTCCGGTTATAAACCAAAGGAATCCGTACAAGGATCTCACTGACCCAAGCAAAATCAGTCCAACCAAAACCAGCAAGGCAGAAATAAAAGGGGCCCATGGGTTCAACCTGACCGGTTTGCTGAGTTAGAAGAATGTGTAGCAACCAAAAATTAGGTTCATCTTAGAGCCCCAACCCCATTACAGTCTCCTAGAAAAACCCGAAGTACTTGTTACTGTAAGTACCATAATGATGTGGGTCATGCCACAAATGATAGTATAGCACTGAAACAGGAAGTGCAGAATCTCATCGAAAATGGGGAAATTGGGTTCCCTCCTCAAAAAGCAAGGAGGAAACAGACCAAGCACCA
The DNA here is from genome assembly GCA_036936605.1 of Limnanthes douglasii subsp. nivea. Classification (NCBI taxonomy): domain Eukaryota; kingdom Viridiplantae; phylum Streptophyta; class Magnoliopsida; order Brassicales; family Limnanthaceae; genus Limnanthes; species Limnanthes douglasii. The sequence goes on along the minus strand of JAUPFV010000002.1, from coordinate 113,454,202 downwards.
ATGCGCCCCGAATACCTTCATCCGTTGTTCCAGGAACTTCCAGACATGAAGACACTATGATGATTGTTGAAAGATTTGATGTCAATAATGAATATCTTGATCATGATCCAGACCGGAATCAAGTGGGGGTAATAGTGGATAAGTCTGCTACTGTTTTCGATCTGTGCAGTTTTTAAATCGTTGACTATATTTGAGGGAGACACTGTAACAGCACCTATGAGTTGTTCAAGAAAAAGTTATGTCAACAGTTTGACTACCCAATTAGAAAGAAAGATGTCTACATAGCTTTACCATGCCCCTACTCTTTTTATATTCTTTGATGAGTATGACTTAAGAGATATTGATGGACCACATGAAGATGATGTGGTAATAGGAGCATATATTGGGGGTAGTGACGTTCGAAGGATCATGATTGATACTGGTAGTTTGGAAAACGTATTATTTCTAACTTCCTACAAACAAATAGGAATATATCAGTCATTCATCGATCAAACAGAACTATTATGGGGTTTATTGTCAATACAACTGAGGTCATTGGTGAGTTTGAAGATGATATATTATTGGGTAAAGGGCCTTTAAAAAAACTCGTAAGGGTGTTATTTTTGGTAGTTGATTGTCCCACATCGTATAACATAATATTTGGAAGGTCTTGGCTCTCTATGATGCATGTTGTGGCATCCACGGTCCATCAATATCTAAAGTACGTTGTAGGAGGACAATTGTGTGTTGTTCGAAGCAGCCAAAAGGTGGCTAGAGAATGTTACGTTACTACCCTTACTTCAAAAACATTGGAGGCAACCAAACTTAACAAGGAATAACAACTACTGGAGCGTTCCACCCATCAGAATGAGATAGATTATCTAAGGGAGGCTTCTAGTGCTATAATACCTATTGAGGAAGTTGAGATTCATTCCTTTGCTGAAGGCAAGAGTGTCCAAATTTGAACTAAGTTACCATCGAATTTGAAAGAAAAAATATTATATTTTTTAGCTAACAATTTACATGTGTTTGCATGGAGCAATGACGATGTAACTAGAGTTCCAGCTGAAGTGATATGCCACAAGTTACCGGTCTGATCTGATGTTGGACCAATAGTTCAGAGAAGAACATTTTCTAAAGAAAAAGTTTATGTGATAGTACAAGAAGTTGACCGAGTTAACCAAGATAGGCCATATAAAAGAATCCCAATATCATTTATGAACGGCGAATCCTGTTTTGGTCAAGAAAAAGAATAGAATATGGTGTATGTGCATTGACTCCACCGATCTTAACAGAGCATGTCCTAAATATTTATTTCCAGTACCCCGGATAGATCCGTTGGTGGATTCTACATCCGGCAACAAGCTTTTGTCCTTCATGGATGCCCTTTCAGGATATAATCAAATACAAGTGGATCTGAACGATCACAATCATACTACATTCATCACTGATAGAGGGCTCCATTGCTACAAAGTGATGTTATTTGGATTAAAAAATATTGGGGCCACTTATCAAAGGTTAGTAAATAAATCCTTTGGTAGCCAAATTGAGAGGAATATGGAAGTATATATAGATGGCATGATGGTGAAGAGCCTCGAGGAAGATGAATACATATCCGATCTTCAAGAAACTTTTTCTAACTTAGAAGCCATCAATTTGAAATTTAACTCGGAAAATGTATTTTTGGAGTTCGGTCTGAAACATTTTTGGGTTATGTTATAAGTAAAAAAAGGATTCAGCCTGATCTGGATCAGATCAATGCTTTGTTGGCTATGTATCCTCCTCGAAGCACTAAATAAGTTGAAAGACTAATCGGACGGTTGACTGCGTTAAATAGTTTTATTTCAAGATCATCAGACAAGTGTGCTCAATTTTTTCAAGTGTTAAGGAATGCCAAAGACTTTAATTGGTCTCCGCAATGTGATCAATCCTTCCATGAAATCAAAAAACATTTGTCTTCACCTAATATGTTGTTTAAACCTCTCCAGGGGGAGAAACTTTATATGTACTTAGTTGTATCAGAGTATGCAGTAAGTGATGTGTTAGTAAGAGAAGTGGATAATTACCCCCGTCCGGTGTATTACATAAGTAAGAGTCTGTTGGAAGTATAAAAGAGATATTTGAAGTTAGAAAATTTAACTTTAGCATTGGTAATACCAGCCAGAAAAATGAGGCCTTACTTTCAAGCACATTCAATTGTTGTCCGAACATCTTTTCATTTGAAGAATGTGTTACAAAAGGCTAATAGATCAAGCAGAATGACCAAGTTGTCAGTTCAACTAGGTGATTATGATATTGATTTTACACCTCAAACTGAAAATAATGCTCAAGTTGTGACCGATTTCTTAGTAGAGTTTCATACTAAAAGGCCTTGTGAGCAAAGGCAAGAAAACAAGTCTAAGAAAGAATGGGTAATCCGAACAGACGGCGGGTCTAGTACCATGGGATGTGGGGCCATATTTTTTTTACTTCCGCTTATGGTGATATTATGTATCAAGCTATATGTTTTGGTTTCAGGGCCTCCAATAGAAGCAGCCATAGCCGGTCTAAGGTTAACTCTGATATGTGGGGCAAAGAGAGTTTGATTGATGAGTGGCTCCCAACTGCTTATCCATCATACTCATGGACAGTCTGAAACTAAAAAAGAACAATTGATAAAATATTTGCTGATACTACGGGAAGTTTCTGCAAGCTTTAAAGGTATCCACTACGAACATGTCCCTAGACCGGAGAATACTATGGCAGACTCCTTAGCTACGGTAGCCTATTTCGAAGCCTACCAATGGATTCTGATGCAAGAATACCCCTCAATAGCTTCAAGCCAAGAAAAGGGTAAAGATGATGAAGAAAATATGAGCATATCTGTAGTTTAACCCAAAGACTGGAGGTATGATATCTTTCAATTTATTTCTGATGGAGTTTTACCTCCGGATAAAGCCCTAGCTAAAAAGGTTAAGTATAAGGCTCGTGGGTTCCTGCTATTAAGAGAACTTATTTATAAGAAATCTTCCAGGAGACCGCTCCTGCATTGCTTATGATTTGAAGAATCCCAAAATATTCTATCTAAACTGCACGATGGAGAGGGCTCTGCACATTGTGGATTCAAGGCATTAACCAAGATATTTTTGTTAGCAGGGTACTATTGTCCTACAATAATGACAGATGCTAAATATATGATCAAAATGTGTGATCCTTGCCAAAGGCATGAGAACGAAATCCATGTGCCAACGGTTCCTATGGAATCAATATTCAAACCAATACCTTTTGCCAGATGGGGTTGGACTTGGTTGGACCTCTTCCCATGGAACCGAGAGGATTCCAAACAATAATAGTGGCGATAGATTACTTCTCTAAATGGATAGAAGCTGAACCATTATTTAGAACTACTTCAAAGGTAGCCATAAAATTCATCTTATCCAATATTTGTTGCCGATTTGGAATTCCCCAACGAATTACTACGGACAATGGGCCACAGTTTGATAATAAAGATATGGAGACATTTTGCACTTCCAGAGGAATTTAACATTGTTTCTCTTCTCCTTTCCATCTTCAGACTAATGGGAAGATTGAAGTTGTTAATCAAACCATTTTAACAGGTTTGAAAAAGAATATGAAAGGAGCTGCAGGAAAATGGCCAAGCTATTTGCAAGAAATATTGTGGGCTTACCGAACTAATCCACGAACGACCACCCAAGAGTATCCCTTTGCCCTTGTCTGTGGGATGGATGCAATCACGCCTATAGAAACGACACTACCATATTTCAGAATACAAAATTATATCGAACAAGCTAATGAAATGGTGATAAGAAATCAGTTGGATCTTATTTAAGATAGAATAGTAAAGGCACATTTAAGGGTTGCACGATTTGACAGAGGAGGTTGACGGATGTTACTCATGGGGTATTGTCGTGCTTGCTTACTTGTATCACCATCTGGGTGAGGCCTCGCTTCACGAGACCAAGACTATGGCCGGATGTATCGATTTGCTGGACACATGGATAGGAGATCATTTTTTTATGCTCTGTCCTGTTACTCGTCACACTTACACCGAGCACCAACCTACTATTGCGAGATGGGATACAATTACCGTTGTTTCTGACTTTCAGACGAAGCTGAACCTTCAGATTACCGTCAAAACCTACATGAGACAAATGTAAGTTTTATTATTGAGTAAGGTAAAACTGTTTTATAGTTTAACCTACTGCGATAGTTGAATAAGGTAGAACTGTTTTATAGTTTTTCGTGTGATGTGTTGGTTGGGTCTAGTGGTATTTATAAGTTCCTGTGTACGTATTGATTTGTATTACAGATAATGTTCGATCCTTATCATGTGATACGCGATCATTTTCTGTTCGAAAGTATAACATGGTTTCGAGTTGTCATCTGCGGTGTAAAGCACTCGCAAGCATACTATCCAAAGCGGGTGTAAATGTAGTTTGGTCATGTCCATAGGCTTATCCCGCATCCATTTCTGAAGATGCAGTCAAAGTAAAAAAGAAAACTGAAGATGATGGCATATGAATTCGAGGAGGATAGTTGGGTGGACTGCCGATTAAACCGTCTAGAGGAGGTTTTCAGAGGAGAGTTGATGAGAGACGAGATTGAGTCTTTTTGTACTCTAGATTACCTTCTGCTCCATCATAAGATTAACTGGTTCAACCTCATCAAAACTGAGATCTACTCGCTCGATGACTATGTGTATGAGGATCGGGAATGAACTATCATTCGACATTTGTGCGCCTGTATGCGTATGATCTCTTTGTTTCTTGGAGTTGGTGAGTTTTACCATGATTTTGATCGTTTGGCTGGGGCATACAAAAATGTATTATCTACTTCCATGAGACTTGCTTAGACATTACGTGTTTTGTTTTGGGTTGTATGATACTTTTACAATATTTTGATGATTCAGTGTTTGTTATTTTGGTATGATACTTTATCATTGTTGTTAGATAGTTTGATGATTCAGTGGTTGTATGATACTTTATATCATTTTTGTTAGATATTTTAATGTCTTGATTTTAATATCTTTATAGTGTTATTTTGGTATCTTTTTTACGATTGTTGTTACCATTCTTACCACCAATACTGAAAAAAGGAGCGGAAAAAACAATTCTCCTCAAATCAAGTCTAATAACAACTTAATAGTACCTTAATGGTGAGAAAAAATGGACCATAAGTCATAAAAATTAAAACAACATTCAAGGAAAGCGTGAACAAAAACAAAAACTAAGGAAAACATAAACTCAAACAATAACTAAAAAAACATTTGCGATAACTCATACTAAACAAAATTTATCTATCAGGTCAGTTCCATTTCATCAACTTCCTTTTTTTTTTGCAATATGGTATTCACGCATTTCCTCTTCCTTGATGGTAACAATGTTGGAATGGACATGATCCAGCTGATCCTCCGTTAAAGTATCCGTGAGTTGGGAGTTGAAAAGGTTAAACGCAACATGACGTTCCAAATCGTTGAGATTGGAAACTATGTGTACACAAAATTTCACTAGAACAGACCACCTACTTTTTAACTCATCCAAACGCCTTAAATTTTTAGGCGGCTGGACGTCATCCTCGTCATATAGGAAATACATCTGGCATAGCATTGCCTCCTAATACTATTCACTCCATTTTTGCTCGTATGTTTTACCAACTTTGATTGATGTTTTAATCAGATGTTCATCTTCCAACTCAGTCGATAGAGACATCTTTGTAGAATTTATTTTTAGTTTGTCTTTTAATGGTTGAAGAGCGTCTATTTATTGACCAGATTGTTTGTAGATAACGTAATCCAATTAGATGAATAATACATAACACATGTAAGGATAATATAATCTAAGTAGACCAATCAATACATGACACATGTAAGATAATGATAATGTAATCCAAGTAAACCAATCAATACATGACACATGACACATGTAAGATAAGGATAACGTAATCGAAGTAGACAATCAATACATGACACATGCAAGATAAGGATAAAGATAAAGGCCAAAATTACTCCGTGAAGTTGCATAAATGATTAAATTCTACTGGGACCCAATATCAACTCCCGCCAAAATCGACTCCTGCCAATAAAACAACTCCCGTAAAAAACGACTCTCGTTTATAGAAATGACATGAAATCTAGTCTGATAAGACATCCACCAAACATTTAATAACTAAAAAGAAACAGAGACTTTTAAATATGAATTTCAATGTCGATGAAGACTATTAGTTGCTTCGGGCAATGAAGGTTTCCCGCCGAGAGATGTCAAAAGATACAAACAATATGTTTTTTGATAAGGTCCTATGCATGATGTATTTCAATTATGGTCGTTCAAGAATAGCAGGTCTTGTTGCACGCATTCGTGATGAAATCAAACGCATGTACTTTTTTGTCAAACCGCTCCAGCGTTTGTTGTTCATTCCATTTAAAATTAAGCAAGAAGCGGCTTCCGTCTGGAATATGACTGTGGTAGACTACATCACTAGGGATATGGTAGTATATCTAGAAGATAGGATGGCATCAAAGGATGAGGTGGATAATATTGAACACAACATGGGATACGACTTCGACTACTGAGCATTCGGCTTTCTTCGGTTCTGTTTTGAGTTTTCATGTTTTGATAAGTTGTTATTTCAACTATCTTACTTTGTACACACCTATGTGAAGCTTTCCATGATTTTTGTTTTAGTTTAAGGTTTCCTTTAACTGTTGTTTCGAACACTACATTTGTTATGAAATGGAACACTACCTTCGTTTCTGGTAGAACATTAAAAGTATTTATTGAATACAAATTTTGTATAAAATATAAATAAAATTAATAAATAGAATTTAAAGATTTATAAAAAATTAGTGAATATCAATTTTACAACTATTAAAAAAAATTGAAAATACAATTTCATGGAGTGGTTTTGGCTATTTTTTAGCCATTCCCTAATAAATGCCAAATATACTACTAAAAAATTGAAAAAATATGACCTACTCTATTACTACCATACAATGGCGGAATAGAAGGACCTCTCGTCGTTGGGTGGCGACAATAGGCCAGACTCTAGAGGCACTCTCTGGTTTTAATTGCCTTATGGCACACAACTAGCGTGGTGACACCATCTCACGTCATACTGTGGCGTGGGATGGTTCGGGCACGCCAACATGCGTGGTGACGAAATCCCATGCTAATGATTGGTGTGGGAATGACGTGGTGAATTCCCTCTAATATTTTTTGTGCCCAAAAAAATATTAATCTCTTTAAAAAAACAATAAAACAACGACTTCATCCGATTTGAATCTAATATTACAGTTAAAAATCTTTCGTTAAGTCCACTATGAGTTGCTCACGCTCTACGGAATGTGTCGGCGTGAGATTTTGTAGTCTTGGAAAACACGCGGACTCTATCTAACAAAGGGATCGACCAAAAGCAGCGTTTTCTTTAGCCGTGTGCATCCACGAACCAAATCGACCTACAATTTGATATTGAAACTAAGTTTAGCATTTAGATAATAATTAATTAAATGCATCTAAATTTTAAAATGATTTACTTACGTAAACAAATTGGTTTGTATTAACGAATGCGACACCGATCTTCTTCATAGAACCATCCTTTTGTGGTACATTTTTCACTGGTAAGTAAGTCGTACATCCATCGGGAGTTAGGCAATAGAAAACACAACTGAATGTCGTTGCGACTAGTTTTCCGCAACTAGGCAACAACATCCTATTTTCAAACGGTGCATTATCTTTATTATAAGTTAACCGATGTATCTCCTTATCGAGTTCGCTTTCATTGTCGTAATATACGACACATTTATAAAACTCTCGATTGTTCTTTAGCTCATGAACCATGGCTTATATAACCATTTGTCATCCACTTTTGTACATGCCTATACCATGCGCGGTGATTCTAAAACTAAAATTACCCTTGGGCATAACGTTTGTAATTTGGCTTACGAAAGGAGGCATAAATTAAGGTATGTCTTTCGAATATCTCGAGTCTGGCATGTTTGGAAACCTCACTGGAATTGGTCTAACTGCAATGATGGTATAATAGTAATGTTAATCGGCGCATCCGGAGTTCTAAAACTTACACATGAAACCTAGTTTTTTTTGGAGGTTTTGCTCCAGAATAAGTAAGAGTGTGTGCGGCGACCGTTCGTGTGATGCTACTAAAAGTTCCGACCGAGGTTACCAAAATCGCTAGCAGGTATTACCATTTTGGATTTTCAGCACTATCGTGAGACTCAAACATTTCTTGTTCGGCGTATTCGTGATTTGAATGATCTCTTTTCGTATAATAATCTCGTTGGATTTTTCTACATTTACCCCGACCACGGCCGCGTCCACGTTCGCGACCTCCGGCACGTCCGAGAGTTCTATCGTGGGTTTTAACCTTTTCGAGGGGTTCGCAAAGGAGTGTCGTCGACGGATCAAAAATTTGTTGAAATTTTTTTAACCAATGATTTCGTTCGTAAACATCAAAATCTTAAAGTTTAGTATTTAGATTTGCAAATTGAAATTTCACCTCTTTTTTGCCAATGAGTTTAACTCGAGGAACGATGTCTAGTCTCTTCCAATGCTCGTCTATAATCCAAGTAGGTACATTACCGTCCAATTTTCGGATTTATTCAAGTTTGTGGGTACACGGTAAAACATGGATCGTACAATCGGTCCAAAGGCATGAAGATTTATGGCCGCTTTTATCAACAAAGTTATCAAATACTATTACCAATGCAATAGGTGATACGTACCTCCGTAAAAATTTGAACGGCTTTAAATCTTGAATTTTTTTGAATTAGAAGACACTTGCTAAGCTCCATCGATTCTTTTATGGTCGAATGTTGCATCGCTAACAAACCATGTACTTTATCCCAAAACACATCGAAATTTAATCGGCTTGACCCGGTATATTTTTTCAACGTAGCATGCGAGCTTTCCGCCCTATTAATGGTATGATGATTGAAATGCATTATTTTCTTAGTACATGCATGGACAAACCTCTCTTTATAAAGAGTAATTCACGAGTCTACGACATAATCAACCGCGTTATCTTGATCTTTGAACACCAACCGCATCTTAGCTAACCTCTCGTTCATCATGTCAACGATAGTGGATGAAAAGATATCCTTCCAAGACGCCAAAAATTTGTTAAACACCTTCCCGTCATCAAACATTTTTTTGTTTTCCCGCTAACACTCTTGTTGATATGCCACTCGCATAACATGTGACTAGTGTTATAAAATATTTTATTGATTCTATTCATCAAGGTTAGTTCATGGTCCGATATTATAACACAAATAAATTTGCAATCATTCTCCTCCATTACCATTTTCAAGCATCCCAGTGACCATTTATAGTTGTCTTGTTTCTCACTCATCATAAACGTGAAACCAATGCAACACGTCTAGTTGGTTGATGTTACCCCGACTACTTCAAACAAAGGCAACTCGTAGCAAATAACTTTGTATGTGATATCCATGATTAGCAAGCGTCGAAAGGTCCGTAGTAAATCAATACTAAGCGGGTGCGCGAAAAATAAATCGGTTATAACGTTAGAGCCATCGTTGGCATCCGTTCCCAATACTTGTACTTGTGCAATTGTAATTTAGTTAACAAGAATTGCATTTGAAATCGACCACCATTTTCAACCATCTTCGTTCTTTGACGGTGATTGTAAATATGACGGATATCTGAAGCATTTTCCAAATTGGCCTTCTTCAAAGCACCAAATATTTGTCGTGGAGTATTTTTGTTCACCGTCAAAATATCGACGAGCTCTTTTACCTTTTGTTTTAACTTGGTCCACTGCAATTTTCCTTGAGAACACTTAAAAGTTTCGTGGTTGTAATTGTTGGAAAGGATACTTAGAGCTCACTTATTGTTGCCTTTTGCCGGATTGCCTATTAAATGAGAAGAGCAATTTATTTTTTTACTAGCGGTAGCCTTCGCTTACAGTCACACTCATTAACGGCCGACATAAAAATACCGGATCACTCGCACCGATAATGTATTATCAGTGTTCTCTTTATTTTCCTAATCTCCTTAAGTGATATGTTAATCGAGAAACCTAACGTCTTTCCTATACTTTTTACTCACTCGGTCATCGAGTCTAAGCTATACTCGTCGTAAGTGGTGAAATGGTGAGTCTAGTCTGAAACAAGCGAAATTTTGCATTGGGTAACCTCATGCAATTTGTAAGAAGTAGAAAATTCAATTAAACCAGATTCCGGATTCGTCTAACCTATTTCGCCACGTGTATGGCGTATCAACCCATTCCCACACCATCTCGTGGCGTACACAACCACTTTCACGTCGCACGTGTGGCGTATACAAGGGTCAATACGCCACTCAGTGGTGTGGGGCTTAGTCTCAACGCCACACCAGTTGGCGAAGAGCACTAGTTTGACGCCAATGTGTTGCGTAGAACATAAAATACGTTTTTTTTCAAAAAACAGGTTTGTTCGCAAAAATAAGATGGGGAAAGAAATATACCTCCTCAAGATCCATACTGCTCTGTAGGGAACTAGTTCCAGCTTTATTACAGACATTTTTTGAAGGTTTTGAATTTTTTGAAAAAATGGGTAAATGAGTTTAGAAATTTGATGTTTTTGGTAGCTCAAAGAAGATGAATTATGGGTTGGTAGTTGAAATTGTGTTTGCAACTATATGGAGTAGTTTAAAGTCTTCAATTGCATGGATTGTAATTTATTGTGGTTTGAAGGATTTTGGAGGCTTTTTACCTCGTAACAATTTTATAAATATTAAAAAAATATATAGAAAAACAACTTCGTAAAGTAGTTTCGGTTTTTCTCATGGACACCGATTAGCAAGCATTTAATAGCCACTTTTTAAATGAAAATCATACTTCTTTTATACAACAGTAATGAAAAGTGAACTTGGATAATTTTAGAGATAATATTACCCTTTTATTCTTTTGTTCGTCGTTCAATTATAATTGATCTTAAAATTAAAAATATGTTAGTTAATAATTTACATATTATTATATTAATTAAGTAAAATATAATAAAAACAAAAATGTTAACATCATAATGTTACTCTTAATTAATACAACTTAAAATTGTTACAATAAACAAAGGGTATGGTTAAATTAGGGTCCAAATTTTGTTAACGAGAATCCTTTTTAATAAATAGTCAAAGACGGGTTTGCCCTTTGACCAAGAATCTTTAATTTTGTCTACTAGTGAATTGTGGGTATAGTTAACAAAAAATAGAAGAACACAAAATTACTTCTCCTACGACCCTCTTATACTCAACAAAATCAAAAACTCCAAAAAGCGCAAAAATTTCAAAAACCACAAGAAAACTCCAAACCTCTGAAACCCAACAATTTTTTTTGTAAAAACCAAATCATTGAAGGATGGATTCAGAAGGTAAGACTACTTTTCACGAAACCTGCAAAAAAAATACATTCCCCGCCGGTGGGACTACTTTTCACCCGGCGGGGTAACAAATACACCTGCAAAAAAAACTCATTCCCCGTCGGTTGGACTACTTTTCACCCGGCGGGGTAACCACGAAGCCTGGAAAAAAATACATTCCCCGCCGGTGGGACTACTTTTCACCCGGCGGGGTAACCACGAACCAGAAATTTTCGACCATTGAAGGACCTCGAACCGATTCCTAAATCTACCTCTAAAACACCGAATCAGCTACAACAAAACATTCTTAACATCACTATACTACTATAAATACCAATATAAACATGTATTTCACTATAAACTAGCACAAATCTACAAAAGAAAAATCAACAAAAACAAGATTTAGAGATGTTAACTCTTCTTTTTCCCATTCTTGTTCTTGACTAAGTGTGAATCTAGTAGAGTTGTTGTAGAACGAGAAGAAGAGTTGAAGTTAGAGCTAATTTGAGTTTGGTGTTTTGGAGGTTTGAAGAAGAAGAGAAGAAAGATGGGGCAGAATTCTGTTTTGGTTTTGGGGATGGTTAATTTTTATGGTTAGGGCTTAGTGAAAATTGAGAGGGTATTTTGGATAAAATAATGGGGTTACTTAAAATTTTTGTGGGAATGGTTAAAATTGGGGCTGCTTATCGAAAAGGGCCATAATTTAACCAAACCCATAAACAAATTATTTTTTAAACCTTTTTGTTGTTCTAAAAGTTGTTATAATTACGTTTCAATTTTTGAAATTAATTTTTTAAATAAGTAGATTTTGTTTGCTCTAAAAAAAGTATTAAAATTATTTTTTTTAAAAACATTTTTAATTTTATTTATTTTACAAACAAAACCCATATGTTTACAAAAGTTAATTCAGATAAAAAAACTGTAATTAATGAATTTTCAACTTTCTAATTAAAAAGTTGGTATAAAAAAATTAATTTGTTTGGAAAACTGAAAATTAAAATGATTTTTTAAGATATTTAAATTTTAAAAAGTGAATTCTAAAATTATTTAAAAGTTGATTTTGATTAAAAATTTCAAAAATAACATTTATTTTAAAACTGATATTTTTTTAAATATTTTGAGAAGTTGCTTTTATATTTTTATTGAAAATTTTAAAATAAATAACTTTTACATAATTAGTTTAACTATTTATTTTTATTACATAATTGAAATAATTAATATTAATATTTTTAATTTTATAAACATGAATTAAAAATGTAATAGTGTCTTTGAAATATTTTAACTTTTTATATAATTATTATCTTACAAAAGCTATGTATTTTCATTTAAAGAGTGGGTATTAAATATTTGCTAACCGCAACATAACCCATATAGTATATGATGTAAGACCACGAACGCCGGCTAGGACTTATCCCTCGAGTCGATCTTATGTTTTAGACTCCAAAATTCAGTTTTGGAAGCCTATGGTCTATGAACGTGTCTATTCGGACTTTTAGTTAAGCCCACAAACAACTGGACTGGATGATTCCAAATAAAAAATATTTGAGCGGCCACGCCCAAGTGTTAATTAGGAGAAAGCGGTCCAATATTTCTCTTGGAACTCCTTTTCCAATTTTAAATATAAAAGGTTGAGTATATAATATACTGTGTTTGTGAATTGTATAGTTACTTTAATACTTTCTTTAATATATTATAATTTTATTATTAACATTTGACCGAATCTTTTTCCTTACCAAGGAAATAAACATAAAAATTTATATTATTGTCAAACTATACCACCACAAATAGATAGTATTATCGAATCCATTTTCACCCAAAATTTATTACGATTACGTAATCAAATTATATTTTATATACTTTTTTAAATATAAATATAGAAGTTTCAAATTTTACTAAAATACATTTACTTCATTTTTTTTTATTTGGCTCGATATTTAGGTAGCAATTCGATAAATACTCATATCAGGTTAGAGTTTGAAAAGGCTGACGATGAGGTGCTCTGTCAAGAAACAAACAGAGTCTTGAAGACTTTTTGAAAACCCAGAATTGAAGCAATTTTGCTTAGATTGCTTCAAGTTATGATGAATTCTTCCACTAGGGAAGAAGGAGAGATCGCCGAATATGTGCCGAGTCCGAATTCGTCAATATCTGTGAAATCTATGCCTATAGATGCCTCTGCTTTTGAAGAAGATTATCCTCTGCTTTTTAAAGATAATCAAGGTAGAAAAAATAGTTTATTTAAATCATTTCATGCAACTAATATAATCCTAAATCTGGCGTTTGCAAGTAATAATGAGAATGTTGTGAAATCGTTTGCTGATGTTCTGAAAAATGAAAATCAGAGACACCTCCATAAGAACTACTCTGTTTCTGAAGATCAAAGAAATCTGATGATTAAGTTTTCGAAAGAAGACAAAGATCATATGCAACACTTGTCCAAATATACGATCGTTGGGAAATTTACTTATGGTAAGCCCAAGTTTGACGTTATTAAAGAGTTCCTGGGCAAATTCAAGTTCTGTAACAAATTCATTGTTGCTCAATATGATTATAGGCATGTCTTTATTGACTTTGATAACGCTGAATATCTTAAAAGGTTATGGACTCGCAACGTGTGGAAGGTGGGAGAGAAGACCATGAGAATGCTCAAGTGGAGCACGAGTTTCGATCCTAACAGTGAGAGCCCTCTAACTCCGGTTTGGGTAACTCTAAAGAACTTGCCAGAATTCATGTACAACGAACGTACAGTTCTGGAAATTTTTAAGTGTCTCGGTACACCATTGAAGATATGGATTCCTTATGTTAATCATGTTAAAGTCAATTGTGTTAGATTCTGGGTTGAAGTGGATGTGTCGAAACTGCTGGTTAACAATGTTCAGATTAAGTTTGGGGAAGATGATGTTTTCTACTTCGAGGTCAGTTATGGATCCCATCCTAGTTACTGCAATATATGTAACCACATTTGGCATATGGAAAAAGATTGCAAAAGAAATATGATAATTAAACAACAAGACAAGGTTGATAGTAATAATGATCCTGCTTTATTAGAAAAAAAATGAAATTACAATATCTCAGTTAAAATCTGTGATTGTTGATAAGGAAATAACAATGGAATCCGTTGATAAGGAGTACAAAAGATTCAGTAACATTAAGCCTAATCTTGATACTGCTATATCTAAAGAGATTGATTTGTCTTTTGGGGAAAAGTGAGAAACATCCTGTCATTGAAGACTCAGAGATGATTGAAGCTCTCCAAATGGTCCAGAGGAGTTCTTTGTTTTTGGGAAAAGATGATTCTGACTTGAATCTGGGTATTAACTCTCCAACTGAAGAAACTACGGGTAGTCTTCAGTGTTCACCTACAAAAGATCATAAAAATGAAATGTTGTTAGAAAATCAAAGCAGTCAAAGTAAAGATTTCACAAGAGTTAAAAAGGTGAAGAAAACATGAACTTGGAACAGCAAAGGCCATATCTCCTTTAAATTACTGCAGTTGAAAAAGACTGCTAAACCTAAATTTTTTAAATGACAGTTAAGCTACTTAACTGGAATGTAAGAGGACTGGGTAATAAGTAAACTATTAGAAGATTGAGGTCCCTAAAGAGATCTGAAAAGTCTGCTTTCATGATGCTTCAAAGATTTTTGAAGTGGCTGGGAAAATTGGGTATAAGAACTATTTTAGCAACATCAATAATAAAATTTGGTTACTTTGGCTTGAGGATTATGAAGTTGAAATTATAAACAATGAAGAGCATGTGGTACATGTGACTGTAAACTACTCCAATGTGAACAAGAATTTCAGACTATCTATTGTTTATTCTAAATGCAGTAGGTCTTTAAGGCTTGATCTTTGAGACTCTCTTAGGGAAATCAATGACAACACTGAATGGATTGTGTTTGGGGTTTTTAACACAATTTATCAATATGGATGAGCGGTTGTCATGTACTAGTGCTTGTTTAAGGAGTATGGATGATTTCAGTGACCTGATTCTGGATTGTAACTAATGGATTGGGGTTTCTCTGGCTTTACATATACGTGGACTAATGGAAGGAAATGGAGGAGGTTGGATAGAGTGTTCTATAATTCTGCTTGGATCAACTATTTTGATTGTACTAAATTGGTCCATTTGGCTAGGACATGTTCAGACCATTCGCCTATAAATATTACTATCTCCTCAAACCAAGAAACTTTCAAGCATGTTTCAAGTTTCTCAATATGTGGACTAAACATCCTAATTTTCTTGAGATTGTGAAAGGTAGTTGGTCTGGTTCCATGAATGGGGATCCTGTTCAAAGGTTTTGGAGGAATCTTAAGAGACTTAAAGGGGATTTGAAGGCTTGGAATAAAAGGTATTTTAGTAATATCTTTGATTCAATTAAACAGATTGAAGAAGAGATTGTCTTTATTGAAAATAAATACCAGGATTCGAATGACATTATTGACAAGGTTAATCTTGATAGAGCTAAAGCTACTCACCTAGAGCTACTTGCAAGAGAAGAAAGTTTTTGAGAGCAAAAAACTCATAAATGTGGGTGAAAGACAATGAAAGGAAGTATGCCTTTTTTCATAACCCGGTCAAGAAAATAGCAAAAAGAAATAAAGTTCAAAGAATTTAGGATGGTTCCTAGTAGTTGGATGATCAGGAAACTATCTCTAACTCTGCTGTTTCTTATTTTTATTCCCTTTTGAATAATGATTGTAAAACTAATATTACTCATCTTATTGATGTCATTCCAAATCTAGTCACTGAGGAGGAGAATACATTTCTGATTGGGATTCCTTCCAAAGAAGAGATTCATAGTATTGTTTGTGAGTTGAATCCTAACAAAGCCGTTGGGCCTGATGGGTACAATGCTAAATTCTATAAAGATTGTTGGCATATCATTGATGATGACCTTTGTGAAGCTGTCAAAGAAGTCTTTAAGGGTGGGGATTTTACTATTGGGGTTCATGCATCTGTAATCTGCCTAATTCCTAAGATTAGCTCTCCTAAATCTTGGAGAGACTTTCGTCCTATAAGCCTTACCATTCTTTTCAACAGAATATACTCAAGGCTTATCAACAGAGACTTGTTGTGATCCTCCCTAAGCTAATATATGATGAACAGGGTGCTTTTGTAGCTAATAGAAGTATTCAGAAGAATATTCTTATAGCTAAAGAGCTCTGTTATGATCTTAAGTTGAAATCTAAGGGCAACAGCAACATTATCTTGAAGATTGATATGAAGAAGGCCTTTGATAGGTTGTCTCACAGATTTCTCCATTTAATCCTTAAGGATTTTGGGTTTTGTCAGAGCTTCCTTGACATTATAAAGCGTAATATTATTAATAACTACTTTTCTGTTATAGTTAATGGTGTTACAAAAGGATTCTTCATGTCTAATCAGGGCTTAAGGCAAGGGGACCCCTTGTCCCCAAGCATGTTTATTCTTGTTGAGTAGTACTTCATAAGGGGCATTAAGAAGATAAATGAAGAGGACAATTCAATCATATTTAAAACAAGAGGTAATCATTTAATACCTTGTTTGGCATTTGCTGATGATTTAACAATCTTTTGCAATAACTATGCCTCCTCTTGCTCAAAGATATCAGTTTTCCTGTCACACTATCAAACAAACCTTGGTCAGATCATCAACAACAATAAACCGAAGCTAATTGTGGCTAATAACACTACTTTATCTTGTATAAATGGAGTTGAAAGATACTTTGGCATTAGACACGGTTTTATGCCCTTTAAATATTTGGGGTAATGGTTGGGAATAAGAGAAGAGTCAGTGACTTTGATAGCCTTGTCTCTAGTATAAGGGATAAGATTATTGATTGGGATGGTTGTACTCTGTCTTTTAGAGGGAGACTGATATTAATACAGTATGTCCTTTCTGCTCTCCCTTTGTATTAAATTCAGAATACAATCATTCCCAAGACTGTTATCCACAGGGTTGAAAATCTATACAATAAGTTCTTATGGGGAAATAAAATGGACACTAAAACCATCACTTCGCCTTCTTGGAAAAAGATAAGTAGACCATATGCAGAAGGAGGTATTAACATAAAGAAAAGTGAAGATTTGCAGATAACCTATTCTTATAAGCTATGGTTTAACCTTAGAGCTAACTCCACTCTATGGTCAAAACTAATGAGCTTTATCTATTGTAAGAATCAGCACCCTATTATAGTTCATGTTCCTACTAGAATGTCAAGAGTTTTGGCCAGAATAATTGAAGTAAGAGACAAAGCTTACAAGTATATCTTCTGGATTCTTGGCTGTGGGAAGATAGACTTCTGGTTGGACAGGTGGTTGATTGAGAAGGCTCTAATCTACTTCAATGCAACGGACAACATAAGCCTATATGAAAGTACTAAGATCAATAGCTATTGGTCCAATGAATGCTGGGATTTGGACAAGCTAAACTATACGGTGCCCTACACTGTGGTTGTTAGTATCCTGAAGTTTCAGCTGAACATCAACCCTGATAGAATTATGTGGGCATTGACTGACGATGGAAATTTTAACGCTAAAAGAACTTTGAATGTTGTTAGAGATAAAGGAAATAAATCTAACCTTTTCAGAAAAACTTGGAACGCTGTAACTCCAAAGAAATGTTCGTTTTTTCTTTGGAGGGTTCTCATGAATTGGCTCCCAACTGACACTAACTTGCAGAAAATGCATCTTCAATTTGCCTCAAAGTGCAAGTTCTGTCAGCATGAGGAAAACAAGAATCATGTCATGGTAAATTGCAATATCTCATGGACTATTTGGAATCACTTTAGTACTATTTTGGGAATCAAAATTAAAAGGAATATGACGATTCAGCATTTTATACGAACCTGGTACTGGTCTTCTACAAAGATCTGCAGTCTTAGATCAATCATCCCTGCCATCATCGTCTGGATCATCTGGAGAGCTCAAAACCAAAAAATAATAAAGAAATATACGTTACTTCATCTTCATTAATCAACCAAGTTATCTACATCATTACTGCTTTAAATAGTTCAAACTTACTAAGAAAGAAGCACTGGTGAAAAGATTATAGAATGGCAATCCTTCTGGGTTGTGATGTTCATCAGACTAAGCATTGTATTTCATTATCTCTAAAATGGAATACACCTAAGCTAAATCGGTATAAGATTAATACGGATGGAGCTTCTACTTCTATTGGAGAGGCCAGTGGGGGAGGGATCACCAGGAAAAGCGATGGAGTCATCATCAAAGGGTTTGGTATAATTTACGGGAAGAATAGCTCGATTGTTGTTGAAACTAGGGCTCTTATGGATGGTCTTCTACTTTGAAAGTTTCTGGGTATGGATAATCTCGAGATTGAAGTAGATTCGAGTATACGGGTGGAGCTTATTGGGAAGGGGAAAACCATCTGGTATTTGGAACCCACCATAAACTATTGTAGAAATCTGATAACTTCTAGAATGGTGATCAAGCATGTCTACAGGGAGCAAAACAAAGCCTTTGATAGGATTGCGAAGAAGGCTTTGGCTTGCAGAAGAGACATTAATTTCGATCACCATTTTGTCCCCAAACCAATTGAAAGAAATCGTCTTCCTCGAGAGCATCGGTCTTAGTTACATTAGGAACATAGATGAGAATTGATTTGAGTCTGGTGTTTCCGGTGAGTGTTTGATTGGTGTTTTCCGGTGAAGAGTGAACTGAATAATGAGGGAAGAAGAAATGTCGTTGAGGTCTCTGTGGAGTCACATGTTTTGGAAAATTGATTAGAAATGTCAACTCTGATCAAGTGTAATTGCGATTTCTTTTGTTCGATTTCGTCCATGTACTTTGAAAGTTATCAATAAAGTCTTATTTTAAGGGAAAAATGTTAGAGTTTGGAAAAAAATATTACATATAAATTGAAAAAAAATTGTAGATTAAATAGTTTTTTTTTTGTCAAAACACGACATTTAGATGAGATTTGTTCCGATTTTTTTTAAAAAAAGTTAAGCGGACTTTTATTAATTCTAGAAATATGACCCATAATAAAAACTGAACATAATATAAAGATAAATGAGTATTTATAATTAACAATTTCTTAAATAGGATCCAGATCCAATAAGACCTAAGTAACCCTCGAATTCAATAAAGCCTACGGTTCATTTTAAATTGAGACCAATTACGAATTTTATTGTTTTAGATTTCATTTAAACAATGAATGAAACTATAGAAAATTATATACATTCTATAATTTATTATAGAATGTTTGTAATATATTAGTTAGATAATATTAGTAATTATTTTGAATCGAATAAATTTCATTAGTAATATTATAATAAATAAAATAATAAAAAATAAAAAATAATATTTTTAATATATATAGATATATAAATTTATTTTATAATATAAAAAATTAGAATAATTTTTTTTAAAAAATCAGTTTTCGTAATATATTAAACTGTTAATATCATGCTTCAACAATACCACGCTTCGCAACAATACAAAAAAATACACTATGCCTTCCACCAATATCTATAAGATATAAAACCGACATAAAACTACCTAATATTTTTTTTATAATTATTGAATGAATTATAAAAAGTATGTTTAATTTATAAACTAATTAATAAAAAAATTAATATACCTTTTACAAGTACATGAGCATTCTGGTGAAAGGTTGAACGTCTAAAACAAAACAATTAATCCGAAGAGATATAACAAACTAAATACAATGATTATATAGCAATCCGCAAAAATAAAAGATAATAATCGAATTGTAGCCTCGAAAGGGGTGGCATAGTTGGTGGAATAGATGAGCTTGTGATCAAAAGGTCATGCATTTTGAGTCTGTCATCTTGTGTGGTTTACTTTTTAGCGTTGGTTTGCAGGCTATTGCATTAGACTGAGGGTTTACCATGTGCGCACTCGTTGAGTAGCGACTGCGAGTTCCCTCCGAAAATAAAAATGTAAGTCTGTACACGTTATATAAGAATAATCATAAAAGACAAAATTTTAAAAATAAAAATTGTATCGTTCAAATATATTTGAGACTTTATTTTCATTGGTTCATGACCAATAATTCGATTAATTATAAAAGATGGTGCATATATAATATTTATTTTATGAATTATTTTCTAGAAGTTCTTTGTGTATCATATAAATTGTATATTTACACTTTGAAACTAATGATAGTAGCCCATAGTTAGCCGTTGTTCCAAAATTTAGTTAATACGGTTAATGTAATTATAATATCAACTATTTATAAGTGTTAGTACATCAAACTAACATATAATCCATAAAAAATAGAAATTATTTCACTTTTTAACTTAGAGTAAAGATATTTCACTTTTTAACTTATTTCACTATCTATATCACATGGACCAATTGTTCAACAAAAATGGGTCATCGGCCACATTCCAAAGACCATATGCTCACAATACTACATGATTACTTAACATTCATATTATGAGCTAACATAAATATAGATCCCCTAAATATTTAACACAACATACAATGAATCATAACTATAGATATTAAAATTAACTAAAATTAACTGAAATTTTAACATGCACATTATTTCACTTTTTAACTGAAAAATAAAAATAAGATGGGTCATGAGTCACATTCCAAAAACCCATCTCATTTTTATTTTTATTTTTCATGTTTGGATTTTGAATGACATTCATCTCTATTAAATATATGGATAGTTCAAAGGATAGTTTATATCTTAAAGACTATTTTTGTAATATATTTATGTAAAATAAAGTATATTTTAATAGAATAATATTTTGGAAATGTAAACTAAAATATTTGGCAAACAATAATATGTAACATAACCCACTTATCAGACCGTTGAAGTTACCCTAGCCTATTTTTATGGCAATACCTTAGTTGGTATAAGATATAAAACCACATAAAATTACTTAACTTTCTATAATTGAAGAATATTTAATATTTAATAAATCATTAAATAAAAATTAATTTAAAAATAATAATAATGTAGTTTTGAACAGATCATATAAGAATAATCATTTTTCTTCAAAAAATATTAATAAAAAAATGTGTTGTTTTAGCATGAAATAAAAGTAATAAAATTTAAAGCAGAATTAAAGTTAAGAGGATTTTGAATATTTCGATGTTATTTTTGGTATTTTATTGAAATTGGGAACCTCATCGTCATTCTTATCTTTGTCTTAGTCAATTCGAAGCCTTCTTTTTATTTCTTCCAAATGAAACCTTCTTATCTCTTCATCTTCGTCAATTAAGGCTTGTTTGACAAAACTAAAGAGATAGTAAGGATACAACACATTAACATTTCTCCTTCTCTCCACTTTAGCCTTCAGCTGTTTTCATGGTAAACATTTTGTTCTGGTTTGATTTCCATTTCAATTTATATTTTCAATCCTCTTAAAAATCAATCAGTGTCACCTTTAAATTTATCTTCCTCATTCTTCAGCTTTTTTTATTTTAAACTTTTATGTTAGAAATGATTTCAAGAATAACTGAATACCGATATAGTTTTAAATTATTTTTTATGCCATGCTTCATTCTTAGAATAATCTCGAATTACGATTAGTCTTCCCATCTTAGATATACCATCTCTATGATTTCGAGCAAAGTGATTGCTCTGAGCTGAGCTGGTGGTTAATTCTAGTTAAAATCTAGTCTCTTCATGTTCTATAAAGTCTGAGCTGAGCTTGTGCCAAATTTTAAAGCTACATAAATCCAATCTTGATTATTCAATAATTCACTGTGTTTTGTGTTTTAAAAAAGAAATTTAATTTATTCATCTGAAGACTATATGACGAGAATCAGTAATCATCAATTTCAACAGGTTTATCAACACTGATCTTATTTTCTGATTCCCTTTACTATAAAATAAGTTAGTACTCATTTGGGACCATAATCATAGAGATTCACATATAACCAATGTTTTATTTATCAATATTTTCTCTTTTGAAAACACGTTCTTGCACACATGTTTCTTTTTAAATCTTTCATTTGATTAAAATACTGAACATTTTGAAAAACCAGAAACTTGAAAATCTGTTAATCCTCCATTTTTAAATAACCAATTTCTAAACTTTCCAGAAAATAGATTGTTTTGAGCTTTACGAGTCGAGTTTTTATCAAAATATAAGCTACTCATTTACTATGAAATTTCTTTTGTCAGTCAATCAGTATTCTGCAACAGTCAATTAGAGAAACCATGAACCATTAAGCTTCCCTCTAGCAATCATATCAATAAGATCATAAGAGTCTACTTCTATGTCTAATTGAGATATATTGCATATTAATTGACCATCCATAATAGCTCGATATTCTGCTAATATATGTGATTTCTTTCCATATATTATACCAAAGGAAAAGATAAGCTCTCCATTGTTATCTTTTGATAACCCATCTTCACTTGAGTCTCATGATAAGCTAATAAACCCATATATATATATATATATATATATATATATATATATATATATTAAGATTTAGTATATTCTTTGTAGAATGATACCATTTAATTACATTACATGCTCTTGGCTTGATGGTATGTTGGTATGATGGTAACAGTCCAATTATGGAACAAGTTTAACATCTCATTTCTAATATGATATTTTTAATAAGGCGAGATATATCTAATTTAGAAATGATGTTATAAATATGTTCTAAAACTGTTATGGTTGAAATATATTATCTTTGATGTTTTACCTTGTTCCCGTCTGTTATAGTGGCGACCAAAGTGTGTCACATCCCACATCGGTAAAACATGGGAAGGATCAATGGTATATAAGTGAGAACATATCTCAACTAGTATGAGGCCTTTTGGTAGTGGACCAAATGCAAAGCCGTGAGGGCCTTCGGGTGCCAAAGCGGACAATATCATACTAGTGTTGAGATCAGTTGTGTTCTTACTTATATACGGAGGTGGAATATGCGGACCGGACCCGCATATTCCCAACACGTGGTATTAGAGCGTCAGGCCCAGACGAAACGCGGTGGTGGTGAAATTCTCGGAGGTCGAACATGATGAACCAGTAGCCATATGATCAAGGTGATCTGCTCTAGAGATCCTAGTTCGGATTGCTCGTGGCTCATCAAGCAGTGTGGCTTGATTGGAGTGGCGCTAAGGAACAAGACAATGTGTGGTCTAAGAGGAGGTGAGCAGTAACATCCGTAGTGCCTCTATGGTCAGGTAGTCTCCAACCTGATTAGAGTGGGCGGATGAAAGTCAATTGAGAGGAGGCTAAGTGGTACTTTGTTCGAGAGGACGATTTGTTATAGTGGCGACCAAAGTGTGTCACATCCCACATCGGTAAAACATGGGAAGGATCAATGGTATATAAGTGAGAACATATCTCAACTAGTATGAGGCCTTTTGGTAGTGGACCAAATGCAAAGCCGTGAGGGCCTTCGGGTGCCAAAGCGGACAATATCATACTAGTGTTGAGATCGGTGTTGTTCCGTACTTATATACGGAGGCGGAATATGCGGAACCCCTTCACAACACCGCATATTCCCAACACCGTCATTTTTAATGTGAGTACCATTTTTTATAGACCATAACCAGGTTCTAATAACATGAACTAAAATCATATCTCTTGACATACAAATACCAAACAACCCTGAAAAATACTTTCATATTTCCCAAGCCAATTTACAATCTATAAAGAGATGTTTTATGGTTCTATTTTCATTGCAGAAGTGATACTTTGAAGCCAAAGATAAGTGTCTGTTTTACAAAAATGAGTCAACTGAAACCCGATATTTTAAGAGTTTTCAAAGTAAAATAGAACATGTTTTGGGAGTTGATTCATTCCAAATTCTTCCAAAAAGGTTCGAGTGTTCTCTTTAATCTCTTATAACATTTGAAGTCTTTTTGGTATTAAAATCTCAAGTAAATAGAAGTGTCCATTTAATTATATTTTCTTCATATTGGTCTAATTTATTCTCTTAATTTTTTATACGTCTGAAGGATATATAATCTTTTAATTTTTTAACATTTCATTCTCCATCAGACCGGTATTTTTCTATCTTTTCTTTAATGACTGATGTTGATATTGTAAAACGAATGAATACATTTTTATCACATCATGTATCCAGCCAAAAATCAATTCCATATTGATGTTGTTTCTCGAATTTTATAAGACTTTTCCAAATTTTCAAACTTCTGATTGTTAGTTGAACTTGCAATGGGTGATGAATCTTACAATATATTGAAGTCATGTATTTCGACCATAATGTGTTTTTCCCTCAACATAAACCATAACTTTCAAGAAAAGACATTTTGTATATGTTTTAGACCCGTTTGCAAATATTATAAAATTGTCTGGAAAAGCTAGACATTTAATTCCCATAATGCTACTTGTATGATAAATCATCCATCTATTGTTTACAGATAATTTCTTTAGATATATAATCAAATACTCCTCAGCTAGGATAAAAAGATTATAAGATAATGGACATCCTTGTCTTACCGCTCTTGTAGATTTGAAATGGCCATGTAACTCACCATTCACAATATAAAGAACCAAGTAGTATTAATACAATTCTTAATTTAATTTAACCATCTGATATCAAAACCAAAATCATTTTAATGCTTAAGACAAAATTAAAAGAGAGCCCGTTAAAGGACTTTGACATATCTAACTTGATCATCATGTCACCTCCTCTAATTTTCTATGGAGATCGTGGGTTAGTTCTCGAGTCAATAACATATTATCATGTATGTTTCTACCTTTAATAAGTCCACCTTGTTCTTTTCATATGAGTTTATGGAGTAGCTTTGACATTCTTTCATTAAGAATTCTTGATATAATTCTATTGAAAATTATACACAAACTAATAGGTATATATTTACCATATGTCTTAAGTGACTCCACCTTCCAAACTAACCATATAATTGTAGCAAAAACACATTGAGAAATCTGATGGTCTTGAAATAAAGATAACATTTCTGTACAAAGATCCTTAGAGAGGATTGGCCAGCAGAATTGGAAGAATTTTATGTTGGAACCATCCACCCCAGCAACACTATTGGATCTCAATAATTTCACAGAGATGGGAATCTCTTCTTCTGAAGGTAATTCTAATAACCTTTAATTATCTTGATATGTTAACAACTTAGGAATACTATTATAAAACTCTATTGGTTCCCTTTGATGATTTTGATCTGTTAAAATATTTTTAAAATATATCTCTGTTGATTTACCCATTTTTGTGTTCACTAATTCATTTATCGATATTCGTTATACTATGAATTTTGTTCTTAAATCCTTCATTCAGCTAACTTCACTATTTTATTCTCAATAAATTTCCCACCTATCCAAGATTTGAAATTAAATTGATTAAGCTTTCGAGTACTTGATCTTATCTTCCATATTTTAGCTAATCTCATAACAATTTTCTAGATGTTTAACAACCTCCTTATACTGAACTATCATCGAATATGTTCCTAAAAGTATTTCACATCCAATCTTTCATATGTAACATAAGTCTTTTAAATTTATTCTAAAAGAATAGAGTATGATGACCATTCATTTTTTCATTCCAACTTTGTTCTACTTGTTTTAAAAATCAGGGTGCAAAGTCCACATATTTTAGAATTTGAATGATGATTTATTATGCTTTTTGTCAGTTGAGGTATTTATACACAATGAAAATGATCTGATCCTGTTTTAGCTAAATATATAACTTTAGTGGTTTCAAAATATCCCAACAGATCTGAGTTATACAAAAATCTATCTAATATTCTCCATTTACGATTATTTGACCATATGAATTTCGAACCTTAAAAGCCAACATATTCGAGGTAATATTCTTGAGTTGCGTTATTAAAATCATTAGTACTTATCAAGCACATTGTAGATAAACTTAGTTGTTCTTGAGAGTTAACTATAACTTTGAAATCTTCCATAACAATCCAAGGTTTTGTTTGGTCTTCAATTTCTCTTAAACCATTCAAAAGATCAATTCCTTATTATTTAGTTACTTTAACATACACTGATGTCACTAAAAATCCTTAGATATATTTGTGTAACATACTTTCAAGTGCAAAAATTATTCATGGTTTCTAAAAATATCTTCTTTAAAACCATCCTTCCAAAATTATCCAGATTTTGTTACTTGAATTCGTGCGCCAAAATAAAAGCCAAACTTTCTAATTAATTTATCCAATTTTTCAACTAATACCATTGGTTCTTGTATTACAATGAGTTCTATTTTTTATACTTTTTTGTAGATTAGAATCTTCTAATTATTCCTTTATTCCTGACTCCTCCCACATTCTAATTAAGATTGTGAGTGTTATTTAATTATGTCCATGAAAGGGGTGTGATGACTTTTTAGATTTCAATACTTTACTACTTTATAACTTCTTTTGATGTATTTCATTTTCTTTTCTCTTTATTTTACTAATAACTTATTTAACCTCTTTTCTTTTTTCAATATTTATCAAGATATGAGAAGATGGAACAATCTCCGCAGTCTCTTTTTGTGGAGAGGCAAGTTTGATATCTGAATTTTCAAAACCATCTGATACATCTAATTGTGCTACTAAATCATTAAATTCGAAAGAACCTACTATTTCTTTATCTTTTCCAAATAACCTTAGAAAACACATTTAATTGTCATGTTTGCTTATCTGAGTCTATGAACAATCTGATTTCTCTTTAGATTGTTCATATGAATCCAAATCATGTATGGTTATTGATTTGATTTTAAGGATCCAAATTTCAGCTGGATTGCAAGGCTTCAAATTCTGGTTTACAAAGGTATGAGATTGCATTTTATTTTTCTTTATCTTTTCCAAATAACCTTAGAAAACACATTTAATTGTCATGTTTGCTTATCTGAGTCTATGAACAATCTGATTTCTCTTTAGATTGTTCATATGAATCCAAATCATGTATGGTTATTGATTTGATTTTAAGGATCCAAATTTCAGCTGGATTGCAAGGCTTCAAATTCTGGTTTACAAAGGTATGAGATTGCATTTTATTTTTCTTTAAAAACTAATCTTCATTGATTCAGGTATTCTTGTTTTGAAAAAAATAGATTATAACTGTTTTTTCTCCATGGACTTATCTTCCTTAATAGGGATATGTTTCTTACATGCCATTATATTATTATCAAGATATTGAAATTTCTTGCAGCAATAAGACATCACCATATATACTTTCCTGCCAAAATCCATCTTCATTCAAAGTCCTTCCTTGTTCTGAAAAATTCATCAATATCTTTATTTTTAAATCGCTTGAAATGTCCAACTCGACCCATGTCTTACATACATTAAACATGGCTTTGTTTCTTGCGGAAACTCAAACTTTTATATATTTTCCCATTGCATTAGCAATAATATATATAACATATTCATTATATATAAATTTTTGGAGGTTTAGTAAGGTGATTTACACTTGAGTGATATGAGACTCAATTTAGAATTGTAGAATGGAAACCATTTTAGAATCCTCATTGAGTATTGTCCAATCGACTATATTGTTCTTTTCCATAGCTTTGAATAATCTTTTTGTTTGTCAAATTCAATCAAAACTTGTTTTGGATCCCATGGAAAAATATTAAACTCTCCAACAATTCTAAAGTTGCTCAAGCATGTTTGAATAGTTTCCATTAAAGGTTTGGCACGAGAGAACTTTTCAATCAAAATAAATTTCATCTTCGATAAAAATTATTCTTTGTTATGAAAATAAAACCCTATATCTAGGTAATCTTCTTTTATTTTTATATGTACATTTAGCCCAATGATATCATTTGAATTTACATTCGTAACGTCAACATACGATATGTTCAAGTAGATCAAAGGTAGCTTCT
This sequence comes from Limnanthes douglasii subsp. nivea, assembly GCA_036936605.1. Classification (NCBI taxonomy): domain Eukaryota; kingdom Viridiplantae; phylum Streptophyta; class Magnoliopsida; order Brassicales; family Limnanthaceae; genus Limnanthes; species Limnanthes douglasii. The sequence goes on along the minus strand of JAUPFV010000002.1, from coordinate 113,426,096 downwards.
GATATAGGTTAGGCCGCTTGAATTCGTTGGCTGGAGTCTATTTGTTGATCAAGAAACTAGTTGATACAACATAACATCATATACCGTTATTATGAGGTTGATATAGGTTAGGACGCTTGAATTCGTTGGCTGGAGCCTATTTGTTGATCAAGAAACTAGTTGATACAACATAACATCATATACCGTTATTATGAGGTTCCAAGACATTCGAAATATGAGATTTGTTGTTAGGCAAAGTTGGGAAGTTTTCATAAATAAATTAGTTTACTGATGTTGATTTTTGAAGAATAGGAGACGGTAAGGACCTTAAAACAGGGTATAGATGATAATGTTCTTTGTTGAAAGAAATTGTTCACTCATATTATTTTGACGACGACACAATGGAAAAGGGGGCAGTCTGACTTCTAGAAAGTAGGAAGAACAACCACTAAGGTTGAAATGACACAAAAATTACATAAAAATGATCGTATGATATAAAAACGTAAAAAATTAAAATTAATCAAAATAAATAATCTATTAAACTATGAAAATCGTGGACTATAAAATAATTACTTTTGGTTTATTTTATTGATTTTTTTTTTGTGTTTGACATTTTGTATTTGTAAGTGATTTTTTTATAATTTTACACGTAATTTTTAAATTTTATTAAAATCAAGCATTTAAATATGATCCTATATCGAAGATTTTTAGGGGATACGAATTTTTCAAACTTTAGATGTATAAGTGAGAAGACTTAAATCATCGTATGGTACCCTAAATTATATGCATTTTTGTTTAAATTTTTTAATTTTAAAATGTTTGGAACATATTTTTCGATATAATTTTTTAATTTTTTTTATGATTGTTATTTTATGATAAAAATTTGTCGAAGATACAAAAAAAATCGACTATGATGGTTTCGATAAATTTAGTTTTTAATTTTTTTTATATGTTATGAACTAAATTTATCAAAATCGTTATAATATAAAAACTTACACGATAAATTTTGAAATAAAAAAAATAGATAAAATACATAGGGGCAAAACTTTCACCCAAAGCTTTGAACTTAAAAGTTTATACAAAAACTTTCATTATAAATAAAATCAGTTACGAATTTAAATTTAAATAATAAAAATAATAATAACATAATATTTTTTATATTTTATTTATCAAAAAAAATAAATAAAGATATTATGGCACCACCTCAGCCTATGCACAAGCTAAAAATGGATGTACGGATTTTCTCACTAATCAAAAAAGATTTGAATATATCTTACGTGGCAAAAGTTTAGACCATAGAAAATTTGTTAGAATTAAAATGATTCTTTAATTAACATCATCCCCTAATTATTTTTCATATCAAAATAAATAAATAAAATTAAAATTAAAATTAAAATTATAGAAAAATATATAATTCTTTTTTAGAAAATAAAGATATAAACCCAATACTTATAGTAAAGTAGCCACACAACATTTGACTGATCGTCGTAAAAAAGTCACACAAATGTCTATAAAAAATAGGTATGAATGCGGTTTTAAAAATACTAATTATTGTTACAATTATTGTTTAAAATTTTTATGAAAGTTCTTTTAGACATAAAAAACTTCTAAATTCAAATCACAAACAACTAAAAAATATAAATAAAGGTTTGACAATATTTGAATACTTGAAAGAGATTTTACGTAAGAGAGATTTTGAGAGGTTTGATACGAATGTATTTTGTTCTTGAAAGCATTACTAATTTATAGAGATGATCAAACCCTTCTAAAGAGTTATAACGATTCATAAAACTATACGTAAAATCACACAATTCAAGCTTCGTATATTCAGAAAAAGTCATTTTTTCCACGAAACATAATGTTTCAGACTTTTCCACGACCAATGCTGCTTTGGTCGCAGCAAAAGTCCTATTTGCACAGTTATTCAATGAATAACTGTTGTTTTAGGAGGTTGGTCGTGACAAAGTCCTGCAAATGATTTCCAATATATTTCGATATATCAGATACAAGAGTTTACCACGACCAGCCTTGTGCTGATCACGACAAAGTCTACTTTTCCACAATCAACATGAGCCTGATCACGACAAACTTTGCCTAGACATATCTAATATGATGTATTATCTACTTCGTCGTGACTAGCCTTGTGCTGATCATTGATAATTCATTTGCTCAGCCCAATCTTCAATTGTTTCTTCACCAAACTCCAATGATCTGAACTCTTCTTCCGATCATCCACATTTAATCAAGATTTGCAACGATCCCTCACTTGATTAAATGTCTTCTCTTTTATGTCTCTATTGAGATAACTCTTGCTCATAGAATAAAATATATTTTGATTTGAATTTTACCTTAATATAAAGATAACAAAGTTAAGTCGGAAAAAATTGATAGTCGTAACTTTGAACCAACCTCCCATATGGCCTAATTGACGATCTCACACACGCAATTGTTTCATCAAACATTTGTCCATATTACACTAAAGTATTATTTTGGCTGTGTGCTTTATCCATTTCAAGACTCATATCTTGAGAGGGGCTCATTCTCTCATGAGAGGCCGCACCACCTCTTGATTATCATAGGGACAATTCTTACATTGTTTTCGTTACATTTAGAAACATGTGTCACAACCAAGACCTAATTTTATTAAAATTTCATCTTGAACTTATCTCACACTCATGACGGTAAAGATCAACATATCTCACACTCATCACGGATGAAACTCTTGTTTATTTATATGTTGAACATTTCATAAACAACATGTTGTTACCTATTGCGAATTTAATGTTTAGGTTTTCTATAGTCGAATTAGGTTGCCATATTTGTAAAATAATTATCCTAAGAGTCTTAGTCTCATCCTTTTAGATGTAAAGTTTACTAATTCTCGAACTAATGGTTTGGTAGACGACCACTTTGAATTAGTTTTCTAATATACTCGTGTCTTGTAATTGTATGTCTACACTTTCCTTTGTAGATTCCATTTAATGCTCTATCTAATGTTGCTTGACTATTACTATATTTTTTTGTCATATTCCCATTCAAAGTGAATGGTATCTCCAACAGGAGATATCTTAACCATTTTCAACCTCCTTACTCATTGCGGCCAATGCTGCGAAGTTGGACTCCATAGTCGAGTGTGATATACATGTTTGTTTCTTTGATCCCCATGAAGCTACACCACCTACAAATATGAATACTCACCTTGTAGTCGATTTGTTGTTGGCTAGACTAATGATCCAACTTGCATTCGTGTATCCCCTAAGTACCCCAAGAAAAATAGAATATTAGATACACATGTCTTTTAGTCTTTTTTAGGTACCCAAAATTCTTCTATGTGCATTCCAATGTTACGTACTTGGATTACTCATAAATTTACTCACCACAAAATATATATCCACTCTAGTGCGTAAAGTCATATACATTAAGCTTTTATTGCACTAGCATATTCCAATTAAGCCACCGTTCCCCCCTTATTTTTTCCAAAGTTTATACTAAGACCAAATGGTGCTTTTGATTTTTAAATTCTAAATGTTAAAACTTATCAAGTAGCTTTCCAATATAATGAGGTTGACTTAGGTCATAACCCTTATTGTTTTAATAATTTAATTCCTAAATAATGTCTACTTCATTAAGATCCTTCATCTTAAAGGTAGACGATACAAACCTATTCGTTTCACCAACTCCTTTTGTGACATTAATTAATATGAGCAAATCATCTACATATAGACATAAAATGACTATTATATAACCACAAACTATAATGTATAAAGATTTGTCATATTTATTATGTTTAAAACCATCAAAAACAATAGCATGATCAAAATTTTCATACCACTTTGTAAGTGTTTGTTTAAGATCATATAATAATTTAACAAACATGCATACCTTAGAATCATTCCCCAAAAGTAAAAAACCCTCGGACGGCTCTATATGAAATTCTTCATCGAGTTCTCCTTATAGGAACACCGTTTTGACATCGATTTGGTAAAATTTCAAATTTTAAAAGAGCATCCTAATGCTTGTTGCCGTTGCTACTTGACTTTACCGCGATCACCTCTAGAATGGTCGCGACCAAGTCCCATAAAAATTTCTAGAATGTTTTGATATAACAGATACAAGAGTTTACCACGAGCAACCTTGTGCTGGTCGCAACAAAATCTTCCCAAACATTTCCAGTATGTTGTCTTACATACTTCGCCGTGACTGACTATATGCTAATCGTGACAAAGTCCTTTACTCAGCCCAATGTTTATTTGTTGCTTTACTAAACGTTGATAAGCCGAACTCTTCTTTCGATCATTCATATTTAATCAACATTTCTAATATTACTTAGATATAATCTAGTGTTTTTTTTCTATACACTGTAAAGTTAAATTTTGAGATAATACTAGATAAACTATTCATCCATTTTATATACATTCTTTAAATTATAATATCCATAAATTATAAAGTTCAAAGACAATAATTTAAATGTATAATGTATGAGGATAATAACATATTAGACTCATAATATATAATATCTAATAACTTAATTTTTAGTCGTACAGGTTCAATTCATCAAAGAATTATTATATCAACCATATATTTACATCTTACAACTAATAACCCTAGCCCATATTTATATCTATATGATGGTCCGAAATTGACTTAATATATTAATGTAAGTATTATACCAACTATTTATAACTTATGGTACATCAAATTAACACATAGAAAATTCTAACCAAACAATAAATTTATATTTTCTAACTTAGAATAAAGAGATATATACACTCAAAACTATTATAAATATATTATTATTGATGAGCCCAGATTTTCTCACCACTCACTGTAAAAATCGGACAGGGGCATTTCGGACAAAAACCACCCACTAAACCATCATAACAGGACTAAAGTATTAAAAACTAATCACTTTATGACTAAGCTAATTATCAACTTGCTTAATAAACTTATGGGCCTTTGAAGTCGACCCGGTTTCATGAGTTTGACCCAAAAACCCATGAGGCCCACAATTAAGGGTATAAATATCCAACCACCTTCATTAATGAGGGTAATGAACATTTAATACAACCAGGAAGCTCAAATCTCTCACTACAAACTACCCAAAACATTAAATACCCTTGAAACATTACAAAACATCTGACTAAATTACCCTCAGATCAAAATTCTCCTCACCAAATTGGTGACCACAGTGGGAAAAGAAGGTGCCTGAATCTAGCATTCGAAACCATCAAGAAAAACCAGTTCGGTTGAATCCGGACGAGCAAGAAGTGCCACCAGCTTTGGCAGAAGTGGTGGGAGAAAAAAATGAATATACGATTGAGGAGCGAGACAGGTTGAAAGTTGAAATAGAAGCTTTGAGGGCAGCCAAAAGGGCAGAGTTGGGCACAAAAGAGAAATCCAAGGTGTCAGTAGCCCATCATACTGACAATCCAAGAGAGCATGAGCCATCAAAGACCCGTGTGAGTGTTAAAAAGACTCATGCTAGCTCAAAGAAATCTCATCGGTCTAAACCGGTGGAGAGTTCAGATTCAGACTCGGAATCTTCCAGTAGCTCCTCAAATGAAGATGAAGTTGAAGAATCTTTGTCATCCAGCAGTGATGAAGGCCGTTCTAAAAAGAAACAAAATTTGGTCAAAAAGTACTCATGAAAGAGGGACAGGCATGGAAGGTTGAAGAGGCATCTGGGTAAAGGATCGTCTCACAGTCATAGTCATTGACGGAGACACGTAGACCGCTTGTTAATGGATCCCTTTGCCTTCTATGATGAGCCAGGTATCTTTGCAACTCCTGACGAAGATACTGTATTTAGCCGTGGCCGGAATTGGAGACAATCTCCATTATCCTCTAAGATACTGTCCGGGAACCTTCCTAAGAGGTTTGACAGTACAAAAATGGAAAAATATGATGGCGGGAACCTTCCTTGGGGACTTTTATGGGTGCTTCTGACCTTGTAGTTTTATTCTTAGCCCAGACGTAAAAGGCGTGGATTTTGGAGGCTTAGGCTGTGCAGTGGCAGCCTGCCCTTTCACTAAACGACCCCTTCGTCGATCTACCAGCTTCTCTGGGGAGATGTCAGCATCTGATCCCATGGTGATGAAGGGGGAAGGTCTCTTAATTCTTGTAACTTCCTGCTCTGGTTCAACAACAACCTCTGATTCCTGGACCAATGAGCCTGAAACGATTGGTGAAAGATTAGGCTGGAATAACCTTATGGGTTTAGAACTTTTGGCAGAAGACGAACCACGATCAGGCTCTAAACTTGGTGTTTCAGATTTGTCGATAGAAGAAACAGAGAGGCCAGCAGCAATGCGCCTTTCTCGTTCTACTTTTTAAGCCTTCTCTAAATCCGATAAGTTGAGCCACCCACCTTTTACAAGGGTGTTTCTTGCTGTGAACATAAGCTTACACCACGAAAGGGGTTTTTTGAGAGGTAAAAGCTTTGAAGATTAACAGTGTGGAGATAATGAAGATGGTAAAACAGTGAAAAGTGGATTAATTTATACTAAAAAGACAAAAGATGCCTTGAAACTTAGGAGAATACGAAAAGATGGGAGTAATGATTAAAGATGGCGCTGACATCACCAGCATTAATTAAAGAGGTTACTTTTGAGGTTAGTGGGAGCGCCATTCTAGGAGAAAAAAGGCTGGTGAGGCGAATCAGGAAGGGACACGTGTCCCACGATCTATGAACAAAACCTTTGAGCTTCTGAGAGATTTGCTAGTCCGGATAAATCAGTTACACAAATCGAAGTCTGTCCGGATGTGGTTTCAGATGCTTGTGAGCGATTTTTAGGTCTTGCCAAAGGCCTTCGAACATAACCTAAAAAAAGGGCTACTGATGAGTCAGGATTTTCTCACCACTCACTGTAAAAACCGGACAGGGGCATTTCGGACAAAAACCACCCACTGAATTATCAGAACAGGACTAAAGTATTAAAAACTAATCACTTTATGACTAAGCTAATTATCAACTTGCTTCATAAACTTATGGGCCTTTGAAGTCGACCCAGTTTCATGAGTTTGACCCAAAAACCCATGAGGCCCACAATTAAGGGTATAAATACCCAACCACCTTTATTAATGAGGGTAATGAACATTTAATACAACCAGGCATCTCAAATCTCTCACTACAAACTACCCAAAATATTAAATACCCTTGAAACATTACAAAACATCTGACTAAATTACCCTCAGATTAAAATTATCCTCACCAATTATGATTTGTTTTTTTTTTTCTGGTTCCAACTTAAAATGAGGGTTCTGTTTGATAACCGAGCTCCATTTGTCTTCAACATTCCTCTCAACTTTAATGAAATAATCGGTTTGTTAATCGAGTTCCCTTTTTGTTTGTCAATTTTTTTGAACTTCAAGGTAGGTTCAGTTTAGTGCCTTAATTTTCTTTTCCTTTATCACTATTTTTTTAACTTTAAGAGAGTAGTCGATTTGGTGACCGAATTCTCTTTATCTTCATAATTCCTTTCAACTACTAGAGAATACTCAGTTTGTTAACCGAGCTTCCTTTACTTTTATCATCATTCTTTCAACTTCAAGATAGGGCTCAACTTGGTGATTGAACTCTCTTTGCCTTCTCTTTCTTTTCTGTCTACAAAGAATAACTGAATATCAATATTGAACTCATTTGGTCCTTTTGATCGTGCTTTCCAGTGGTTGTTGGGCCTTTTCGCTTTGCAAACTTCAATAATATATTAGTTAAAATATATAATAAATAAGAAATTATTAGAATACATGTAAGCACTTAAATATATTCGTGTATGCATGAATTCTTGAAACCTAGTATAAACAAGGAGAAAATAAGAGAAACCACTATATGCTTATTTTATTAGGTTTGATTCATTTGAACCTTAAACTAAACATATATGTAAACCTTAGCTATTCAAGTTATTCTCCAAATTACGGAATATAAATACTTACATGAATAATCCATTATGTTTTCTTGTTCTTTCCAAATTATTCACTCCACAAGTGTGATTGTTTTTGTAAGTATAATATTTTGTCTTCCAATCCATACATATGATATTCTAACCAACATAAACTTTGGATTTGTATAGTTGTGTGTTGAATGACCTAAACATTACTATCCTTTTCTATAAAATTAGAATTTGGGGTTTAATATAACCCTAATTGTAATCTCATTTTGTTAAGTTGTTGTGATCAAGAACCATAACCCTTGACTATTTGTTAATGTAAAAATTAGTCGATAAACTTATATTTTATACTTAAGTTCCAATATTCGTATTCAATCTTTCACATAATTTAAACTTAACCCGGTATCAACGCAATTACCTCCATAATATGTTTTCATGTATAAGTCTGATACTTATTTATGTGATTACTTATTAATAAAAGTATTATCAATAATAACCAATGCATCAATAAACACGTGAACATTTATCATAATAGAGAATATCTAACAATATCTCATTTCGATCATCATATGCTATTATATGATCCATATAATCAATGAATCTGTTATAATTCTATGTTCCATAGATAAACTAAAAAATATCGTACTTTACGATTAACGATAAAAGACTAATCGCCTTAATATGTGTAAAAAAATGCATTAATAATTATATCATTGACAACCATCAATTATATAGATATATTATGAAATTTAATCGTACATGTCTATTCTTTAATTGACCCTAACTTAAATGGAGGTCTACGTAATGAGTAACAAATTTTAATAAAACTTAAATGAGCATACTTGCAATGCATGTTTGCAACCAAAACTTAAGTGTATACAACCAAATGGTAAACATGTCTCTGGACATATTACAAACTACCACAAAAGTGAATGATCATCTAAACAAGTAACATTCATCCTTGTGGTGTATTCCTGAAAAATTATAGGTACCAATAATCTTAGTAAAAGGATTTGCTGTCATGGAGTTTGTCCTGATGTGCTCTATGTTGATTTGACGATTATATAATCTCTCTTTACCATACATAAACTTGATATCTATATGTTTGGATTTACCCGAACTCCTGTTATTATTTGAAATATTGGAATACAAAGTGGCTGTCAGAATATAGCATATATAGATTTTCTATCATTTATATAATTTTTATCTTATGATAAAATTCTGCAACCATAATGTATGGTTGAATGCCTCACAATATGCAACAAATTCTCATTCATTAGTGAAAGATGAAACTAACGTTTGCTTTACAATTTTCCATGATGTTGTACCTCTAATTAATAGGAATATGATGCATAAACTGGTTCAAGTTATGTTCATAGAACCCACCAAAAGTTTACTCAGTATATCCAATAATCTTCATATTATCTAGGTTCATATATGTCACAACATGTATCTTTTGTTCATTGCAAATATCAGAGAACCCTTTTGACTACTTTCCAATTGTTTATCATCATATTACTTATATAAGTTCCAGAGAAACCAACAATAAAGACGATATTTGGCCTTATACAAACATGAGCATACATTAGACTCTAGACTTTTGACGCATATGAAATATCTTTTATTTATTCAATCTTAATATATTTTTTGACATTGACTTATACTTCATTTATCTTCTTTGTAATAAGGGTCTTCAAGGGTGTGTCATTTTCTACTCCATAACGTTGCAATATACTTTATATATATAGTGTGATAATCAGATTCCGTGGCAATGCTCCCGATGAATTTAGATTCATAATACAAAAGCATATCAACAATATATTTTATATCTAAAATTTCCGACAAAAATCTATTTGTAGTATGTAACAATTTCTTACTATTTGTGACCAGTTATATGTCATCAACATAGAGTACTAAAATATGAACTTACTTCCATTAAATTTTTGATACAACAATCCTCAACTGAATTTATCTATAAAAAAGAGAGATTAATACCTTAGAGAAATTTTGATACCACTGTCGAGAAGCCTGCTTTAACCCATATCATAGTTGTCAAATGGCGGTGTGGCGGCCGCCACGACACTATGGCGAGGCAAGGTGAGGTTTCGGCGCCAACTTGGCGTGGCGCTCACCATGGCACACCACAGACGGCACAAAGGATTTGTCGAGGCGTTCGTCATGGCGCGCCACACTAATACCCTTATATTTTTTTAATTAAAATTAAAAACCTAAAAACTAATAGACCCATATCATATGTTCTTTCTTCTAGTTCCATCGAATTTCTTTCTTTTCTCAATCAACGACACACACCCAACAACGACGCAGAAACTCCTGACGGCGACACAGAAACCCGCGACGACGACGACGCCTAAACCCCCAACGACGACTCTGCTTCCTGCACCGAACTAAACTGTAAGTCGGCTATTCTGCTTCGCTTCTGTTTTTTTGGTATAACTCATTTCAATGTTTCCTTCTCTGATTCTTCGTAAGTCTGGTTAGTTATGCTAAATCTATGTTTATTAACTCTTTGATTCAGCATTACAAAGTATATCTAGCTCTTTAGATTTCTTAATCAGTCATTTTCTTCTCTTAGAGAAAGTCAGTTGTTTGTTTGTCTAACACATAAAATTAAAAAATTATTAACTTAAAACTAAAGGAAGAAAAAACAAAAGAGATTTCTTTAATTGGGTTTATACCTAAGATATTGTTGTATGCAGGACCTGCAGGTTGGTGTCTGTAATATGTTTTTCTGTTTGATTAGTGACCTGCAGGTTGGTGTCTGTAAAAGCACCAGATTATGTTTTTCTATTTGATTAGTGACTTAGTGTATAATATTTTATCGTTCTCCATAGCTTTTATTCGCTCTGTTTAAATTTTTTAATTTATTAATGTGTCTTGGAACATACAATAAATAGGAGACTAGGAATAAGATAGAAAACTTGAGCCATGTTGTGTCTTGATCACTTTTGTAGCATGTTATGCACTTATTTCCAAATGATTTTATGAATTTCATCTGGTAGGTTGTAAGTAAGAGTCGTAAGACAATGGAAACCAGTTCTTCTAACACGCAAGTTGGTTCTTCTACGTCTAGGAAATCCAAAGACGTTGGTTGGGATTATGGGTTTCCTGCTGATCCTAAAAATAGAGATGTTGTTACATGTCGTTTTTGTGAAAAGACTTATAAAGGAGGGATAACTCGACTGAAGTATCATCTACTTTGGTCATCTACTATTGCTGTTGATTGTAAAAAATATCCCCCTCATGTCAAAAATAGACTTCGAAGTACAGCGGAAAAAAATTGGAGGGAAAAGAGGCAATGAAACAAGTGAATTGTGAGCTAATAGTTGAAGAATATTGTGAAGATGAAGAGATTGAGAGTGTTCAAAGATCTGCCACGGGTTCAAAAGGGCCGCTTGATATGTATTATAAGAGGAACTCATAACTAAAAAGCGAAAAAATGCAAACTCATAAGTAGAGCATGAAAAGGCTAGGAAGGAATTAAGGGCCCATACAGTTCAGTTGTTTTTGAAATGGATGTATGGTGCTGAGATTGCATTTAATGTGGTTAATTACGAGTCTTTGCAGGCTGCAATTGGACAGTTTGGTCCGGGGATGAAGGCCCCGACATATCATAAAGTTAGGGTGACATGTTTGAAAAAAGAAAGAGAAACTACTGAGAAATTTGTTGAAGAAAACTTAGAGGATGGTAGAAGAAATGGTTGTACTTTGATGGTTGATGGTAGGACTGATATGAATGGGAGAGTTCTTGTTAATTTTTTGGTAAACACTCCTAGAGGAAGTGTTTTTTTAGACACAATTGATGCTTCGAGTTTCTCCAAAACAAGGTCCAAGATGTATGATATGCTCGGCAAATACATAGATCAACTTGGCCTGGATAATGTTGTCCAAGTAATAACGAATAACGCATCTGAGAATATTTTGGCTGGTACGTTAACTAATCTAGTTTTTATTGTTGTGTTCTTTTAGTGAATGTTGTTCTTTATGCAATGTCTTCTTATGATTAAGTGGTGTGTTAATATCTTGGGGAATTTTTTTTGTTTTGATGAAATCTGATACCTCTCTTAGTGTTTTGATTTGAGAGTCAGGTCTGATTTCTTTAGTGAATCTGAAAGTCACTTCTCTGCGTAATTTTGTTTATCCCACATCTATGAATTCCATGATACTGAAACTGTAAGCACAAAACTTGTCCAACGAAAACATGAGATTAAAATGCTTGATCACTGAAAAAAATGAAGGGAACAACTTGAAAAATAGTATTATTTAAATTACAGATATATGCTGTAAAAATATTATTCATGTAAGGGGTCGCCGCATGTCATGTGGCCATCACCACAGTGGATTTTTTTTTATCTCTCTTCACCACGGACCGCCACACGCCACTGGTAACTATGCCTACTATATAGATTTTGTGAGTTTTCATACCATTGATTTTGAATCACCAATTAAAAAGTTTTCAAGCTGCACTATATAGATTATTGCCTTAATATCACCATTAAGAGAAGTGATATTAACATTCATTTATTGAACCTTTATGCTAAATGTTCAACTACTGCCATGATTGTTTTATCTTAAAGTATCATTCGATGAAACTAAAAATAAGATCTCCTAAAAGTCAATCCACTCATGTTCAGTATAGCATTTTGATACAAGTTGTGTTTTATATCTATCCACATTATCGTTGGAATCTCATTTGATTTTATAAATTCACTTACAACCAATACATTTTGTGTCCTTAAGGTAATGAGACAAGCTCTTAAACCATGATATCTTGCATTGAATTATATTCTTCTTCCATAACATGAACCCACAATTGAGAATTATAATTCTTCATAGCTTCATAGAAACATGATTGATTATTTACTGTTATACCACATAAATTTTCATGTCTTTGAAGGTACACTATATAATCTAAAAAATTAGTATCTCTTTAGTTTTCACTTCTTGAGAGATTATAGTTTCATCTTTATGGACAATTTCATTTTGTTTCCTATGTGGAAGAAAAATATCATCTTGAGTATTTTCATGTTCTAACGGGACTGAAAGAACATGAATTAAAACCAAATCATCATTTATATGAGTATCTTCGTTAGAACCTTAGTAATTCGATATAATGTCTTTCTCATAACGAACATTTGTTCTTAAATCCACCTCATTCTAAACTCAACATCCTCAAAGAATCTTGTTGTTCCAGTCTCAAATATTATTTTAGTGGAAGCCTCATAAAACTTAAAACCCCTTGAATTGTATGAGTATCTAATAAAATAATAACTAACCATCTTAAGGTCTAATTATTTTAATTCAACCTACGAGTATTTGCTTCAGATGGATATCCCCAAACATGTAAATGATTTAAGCTAGACTTGCACCAAATCCAAAGTTCACGTGGGGTCTTAATGGTTGATTTTGTATGAATTATTTAGAGAGTCTATGCACTAAAACTGATGGCTTCGTCCGACGGTGATAGTAGTAGAGTCGATTGGATAATTATACTTCTTATCATATTCTTACACGTGAAGTTTCATCACTCATATACACCATTCATGTTAGGAAACCGAATTTATATACTGAGGAAATATACTGCACTTTTCTAGGTACTTTGCAAATAGTCTATAATGTTGTTTATCGGGTTTGTCATGTATGTCATCGTATTCACTAGCATAGTCAGTTCTTACGCACTTAATGATCTTTCTAAGTTGTTTTTCAACTTTGGTATTAAAATCTATGAATTTGTATAAGGCTTCTGATTTATCATGAATTATGTAAAGATAACCGTATTGAAAGAGGTCATTTATACACGATATCAAATTTTGTTTATCGTTCCATGATGATTTTGGAAACGGTATACATATATCAGCATATATCAACTCAAATACTTATTTTGCTATATATACACCTAACGTTTTCAATTTGGGTTGTTTTCCTTTGATACATTTGATTGAATTACTAAAGTATGAATAATCAAATGAACCTAATAAACCATCACCTACAAATCTCTAGCCTTAAAGATATGACTAAAGTGTTCATGCAAATTTCCTCATATTTTAGCCTTATAATTTATTTTTATTAAATGCTTGTATTTACATTGCTTATTTGTGATGCTAAAAGATACGTAAATATCCAACTGTGTATAATATACGAAAAAGATCAAATCATTATAACATCTTTCAAATATAAAAAAATCCACTAAAAACAAGAACTTAAAAATCACAAATGGTATAAAATAAACACAAACTGGCCTTTATTAGATAAATATATATTTCACCATCACTCAGATGTCGACTCCATATCATATCCTACACAGAAATACAAACATTGATGGTTGCAACCGTATCAACCCATCATGTAATCCTTGCAACTGAAACTAAATTGACTTTGGAACATAAAAAACTTATGAGATTACCTTTAGATTTCATATAAGCTTGGTATTTGTCATACAATTTTTTGAAATATCCATTTATTTTGCAATGGAAAAATAAACCTGGAGCAAGTGATTGCTTAGGCTGTTTTTCTATGAACGATAAGTCTTATCAAATTATTTATAATGTTTTTATTATTTTATTTTTCATGTTGAGAACTCATCATATGCACCTCAAGACTTTCTTAGTTCAGCCTATCCTCTTGCAAAGTATTATGAAAATCAATTAACTAACTGTCCACTTCTCACGCCGAGGAAAATACTGAAACATAAAGCTTACCACAAGTTTCCCGGGAAGGTCAAATTTAAGTGTTTTTTAACGTTGAGATGATCATTGAAATTCCAAGAATATGTTACCTTATTATCTTTTTTCCATGAACCTTTATGGTGAAGAGTTGCAACAAAAACATCTTAAAATCCACCTTAAAATCCACAAAATGCCAAATATATTTAATGTTTCGTGATTTCCAAACATAAACTATTTGACTTTTCCCATGCCTCAAATTCTTTATTCTCTTTAAGAAAATAATCTTAAGGGATGGACATATGTCGTTTAGTTCTTAATATCATATCAAAGTTATGATAGTTCAACTACAATTATATGTCCTATTTTCATTAGAAAAATCAGACCCATCTAAAGTGGAAAGTCTATTAACTAATGAGTTAAATGTATTTAATTTAGTTGGATTAAAAACACACACAACAAACATCATATAAACATCATATTAATTGACATACAAACTTATAATATTGTTTAAATATGCATTTAAGATATAAAATATATCGTACACCACGAATGAGATACCTTAGGTCAAACCCTCATTATGGCTAGTTTTGATATTTCAATGAAATATTTAATGTACAATTCATAGTTAAAAATATCATGTTCATGATTAATTATATCAAAATTAAAAAAATTTAGGGCCGATAATACATGTAATATCATCAATCAAGAATCCATAATAACTCTAAGTAAACCAATTCTCCAATCAAGATCACTTGGATGATATACTGGTTTCATGACATACTTACCGAAGTTAAAATGACTTTAAATAATGCAATCGACATAAAAATAACCACCAAACAATCATAAATAATACTAAAATTCCAAGCTAACATGTGGTTCAGGTAAAAAAAAGTAACCCATATGGATGTGCATACCGTCCAAAATTGTAACAAGAGCTTTTCATTACAATAATAGTTTTTAAAATTCCATAAATACTTCTAACATTATCATCATTTTATGGATAACAAATCCAATTATTTAATAAAAGAAGAAGTAAAAGACGTATTAATTTTAATAACCTCAACATGACATGCCTAAATGTTTTTCGCCACTATCAGGTATCAAAAATATTATCGATACTATATTTTATAAACACTTATTTTCGATATAATTAAATCCATTTGTATGAGCATGACAAGATGAACACCGCGTTTTTAACATTAACATATATGCATTATTATAAAGACATGTTTTTCAGCTTCAAAATCACAAGAGCTACACACTGAATATAATGTTCAATTATTAAATCAACTAGAACTTGCAAGCTAACATCGACTACATGCTTTTCCAATCAACGAAACACAACATGCATATCTAATGACCTCACTAATTTCATAATCATTCAAACGTACAAGTTTAAATTCAACCCAAAGAAATGCTCATTTATTGGGATGACAAACAAGTTTTTAGATAATTTTATCTACCAACACGATACCAAAAGTTACCCAAATTAATGAAAAAATCTATAAGATTCGATGCAACCCCAAATCGTTTGTAAAGTACAACAGAACACCAGAAGATAACAATACTTCACTATTTAATCTACAAGTTTCAGACACTGCTTTTATTTTTAAAGTATTATGAAGAGCTCATAAATCCAACTATACCAAATAATATGATGTCGTCTTCCAATAACTTAAGTCTTATACTTATTTAACCAAAATGCTTTTAATAATATAATCTAACAATATATGTCACATAAAATTCATTTTATATGACCATACGATAAATATCCCACTAGTTTGCACATACAACAGTGCACAAAAAATACATTGTATTATGCTAGCAGAGTCTTGGAAGCATACAATAGTGCATAAAACCCATCATGTTACGCTAGCAAAATCTTAAAAGTATCCAAAACCCGTTACACCAAACTATACAAATTAGCCTTTATGTCTTTCGTCGCTTGTGTTGATTCTTACTGAGTACCCATTTTGGCAAAGACACCGCATAAAACTGAAATTTGTGGTCGACTGAACAAATATGACATGTAATTAAAGAAATAAAATATCATTTTGAGCCCATAATAGAAATTAAAGGTCACACTTTAACTGATTTTACCTATCAAATTATCCCCATACATGAAAATACCAACCATCTAGTGCCCTAGAATCATGAAACAAAAAATAACATATAAACTAATATTTTTACCCACAGTGAACACCTCCTCCCTCCTCGTGAAGTTTTTGAAAACGAAAACGTGTTCTTCCTTATAACACACAACATCGATAAAAATTTCATACTTGATTTCAGTCATACAAAAATAACTCAACAATCATATAACCACCTTTACTAGTTCACTATATGTGTTTGTATTTTTTAAGAGAAAGGATACCTATTAAATTACATCAAACCATCGAAAAAGTAATGTATTATCGAATAACATTTGAAAATATCTTAACTTTTATCGTTATATCAAAACATCATGACATGATAACAAACATCAATGTTGATCAATCCTTACATTAAACATTTTTTTTACTTGTGTTGTCATACTTTGTAAATTATCAAAACTTTTATCATGAACAAATAACTAATATAGAGTTAGTCGTCGTGATACCGTCTAAAATCATATTTAAAATGGTGATGAAGAGAATAGCTTTATTAACCATATACTTTTAGCTTTTTTAATCTTTAAAATTATTTATTCTAATAAGATTATTTAAAACACGAAAAAACAATAAAAATATACCTACAATTTAAAAAAAATCGTAATTTTGATTATACAACCTATTGATAAATAATTAATTACAAATCGAAACATGGATTAAATAGTAAAATTAAAAATTATTAAAGAAGTAAAACATGTAGCTATGATAATATAAAAACACACCTAAAATTTCGCTTGTAATCCCGTAACTATATAGTCTTTGGAAATTTTTAAGAGTTTGTTTTATAATCTCTACTCATATAAGAACCATCCAAAATGGATAATTCAAAAAAGGATTTAAGATTATTTCGATATCCGTCGTAATAAAATTGATTGTTATTCTATATAATAAATTTCTCTCATTATCGTTTTTCTATAATTTTTATATTCTCATATGACATATGTATATATAAAAGGGTGAACCATAACCCAAACCATAACCATTATTTTTTCCAAAACCCAAAAAGCAAAACCTTTTTATTCTCTCTCTAGAATTTTAAACATCAAAGATGGAGGGATTGAACCATTAACATTTCTAATTCAACAAAATCTATATCATATCTCAATCAATATCATGTTGATGGATAAAACCAGTAACGAAAATAAATTTACTAATAGCAACAAAAATTACATTTCTACTAATCAAAAAAATCGAACCACAATATGGGGTTCATGGGAGGAGCTAATACTAGCCTCCGCCGTCAAACGCCATGGCTTCAACAATTGGGATTCTGTTTCCATGGAGGTTCAGTCCAAAACCTCTCTTTCTCTTTCTCTCTCCTCCCCCATTAGCTGCAACCAAAAGTTCGTCGAACTTAACCGTCGCTTCACCGGCAAAACAAACACCGCCGCAGACGGTGACGATATCCCTTGGTTCGAAGACCTACGACGACTCCGCATCGAAGAACTCAAGAGTCAAGTAAAACGAAGCGATCTCACGATATCGTATGCTTTTCGCGTATTCCGTTATGGATCTGAGAACTTCTTCCTTTCTCTACGATTCTTGCGTTTTTTTTTAATTTTTCATTTCTTGTGTGTTTAGGTCGTTGGAGTCGAAAGTGAAGGGATTAGAGGAGTCAGAAAGAGGAGAGAGTTCGAAGGAGGGAGAACCAGATCTGGAGGAGGAATACGACAATCCGAAACGAGACGGATCAGAAAACGACAAGACCGAACCGGCAGGATCCGAACCGAAAAAATCGGCGGTCAGAAAAACGGTTACCGGCGAGGAATCCGATAGAGATAATCGTTCGGTGAACGAGTCCAACTCGACTAGGGAAGACGGAAAACCGAAAACCGAAACCGTTCGTGAACGGTCTCTGGTTAAAAAACCGGCTGGCGATGACTCGTGTAATGTTAAATCGGAGGTGAGTCGCTCGGCCGAGTTAGGTGACTCGAGAAGCGGCGGTATTCAAAGTTCGGCAAGCTTGGGAAAGAAGAAGAGTAAAAAAAGTGAAATGACGAAAACGTCCTCTATTAAATCAGAGCCCTTCGATGACTTGTTGGAGATGATTCGAGCCCATCCTGACGGTTCTTTATTTGAGCGCCGGCTTCCAAGTCAGGTATTCAATTTCTTTATTAATATTTTAAATTTTCATATAGTAAATAAAGTTATTAAATTAAACGGATTTAATTCTAAAAATGGTTCTGAATATGATTTTTGGACCCTATTTAACAGGGTTATATCATTGCATTATAATTTTAAAATTAATTACGACATAATAATTAATTTTAGATCAAATCTTATTTGATTAATGTAATAACATATAAATAATAGGCAACAATCTTCTTTTTATAAAATATATCTGTTTCGTTTATATGTCTATAGCCCGTTTAAAATAGCTTACTCTTTGTAAAGCACAAAATCTATTTTTCTATTTTCTTTCCCGATAGTGGGATACGATAACGTAAAAAGGAAAAAGAAAAATTATTTAATTTTTCCTTAAATACACGAAGAAAAATAAAAATCATATTGTTTGGTTTTAAAGTTCGTGCATGTCTATTACTTTTAGATACCCATTTCGTTTGTTTTCAAAATTTGATATAAATTTATTTTTTACTTTATAATATTAACGATTAAATTAGAAACCTAAATACTATTTTAAGATAAATAATCAGAATAAAAGTTGAACTGTGCTTACGAATATTCTATCTTTTGAATTTGGATTTATCATTCATGCATTCAACGTGACAAGCCCACCTTTTTATAGATGTTAACTGTTTAGTTTGTTTAATTTTGTTTACGGGCTGATTTCATATACACTTTCTAGGCCAGTTAACCCAATTTATATATTTGTGGCCCCTTAAATGTTTGTAGCATTAACAACATGAACAGTCCTAAACTTGAGTATATGTTTCATTTATATCCTCAAATATTGTTTTACATCCATATTTCATAAAATTGTTATCAATTTGGGTCAAATGAGATATTTTGACATGTCTCAGCTGATTTTGAAATAATTTTTAATATGATATTTTGACATTTTAGAGTTGATTTTGAAATATTTTTTATTACTTTCGAAGTTTTTAAAATATGTTTATTACCAATATATTAAAATGTTATAGCTTATTTTGAAATAATTTGTAAAGTTATATTTTTTTTGAAAATATTATTATTTTACAGGAGGTTAAAGACACCGAAATGTATAGAAAAGTTTTGGACTTTCTATATTATTTACCTTTTTAGAATATATTTGTTTCTTGGACTATATGTTTTATGGGCCAAGTTAGGCCCATTAAAAAATTAGAATTTGACTAAAATTTCTAAAAACAAAATTCAGGAGACCGAAGGATACAAGAAGTTAGTAAGACAGCATATGGATCTTCAAACAATACAAGGAAAAGTAGTAAAAGGACTTTATTCCTCTTCAAGTATCTATTTATACAGAGACTTGTTGCTTCTTTTCAACAACGTCATTATTTACTACGACAAAAGCTCTTCCATATGGCAAACTGCTTATAAACTTCGATCCCTTGTCTCTCAAGAAGTAAAAAAACATTATAATTCTTCACGACCTACTAAAACTCTTGCTCCCCTACTTAAACCCAAAGTCGAGTCCGAATCAAAACAGAAAGCTAAACCTTCTTTAGTTGTTTGCCGTAAACGGAGTTCAGTTTCAACCAAAGCAACTTCTACTTCCAGTTTAAGCCAAAAGGGCGAGAAAAAGAAACAACGAACCGAAGAAGGTTTGAAAAAGGATGCGGATGAGGAAGAAACTGATGAAGAAAAACCTATTACTGGTATGAGAAGTAGTAGAAGAAGCAGTAGTAGTAAGAACCCGAATCCTAACTCAAAGAAGCAGAATTCTAAACAAGAGAGTTCGAAAGCGAAAAAGAGCGAAACACTGTCGTCATCTGATAAGAAGCGAAGTGTTGTTGATTTCTTAAAGAGGATAAAGAAGAATGCGGATTCTTCTTCTTCACCTAAGAAAAGTAATAACAACAAAGGAGAAGTAGAGGAGAAAAAGAAAGGTGCCAGTAGTAGCAATGGTAATGTAAAAGAGAAAGGGAAAGAAAGGGTCTTAAGAAGTAAAGGGAAAGAAGACAACAGTAATATTAGTCCTTCTAAGAAGAAGTCAAAATCGGGTAAGAAAGAGACTGTGACTTCCGGGAAGCGAGGCCGGGAAGGCGGTGGTGGAGACAAAAATAAACCAGAGAAGAAAAAGGCTAAGAGATAATTTATGAAAAATCATAGGTATGATTAGTTAAAAAAAAGAAGAAGTAAGTTTCAATTAAGGACATTTTGAACCTTTGTACCTTTGGAACTGTTGAATCGTAGTGGCGGATGTAAATTTTGATGTATTAGTAGAAACTAGTGCTAGAATTTTATAGTTGGTCTTTCTAGAGATAAACTTTTAAAATGGTATTATGCTTTCTTTGTCTTTTGTTGCTTTTTATCAAGCCGGAACATATCATTTATGCATAATTTCTCTGAAATTTATATTTGTATATTTAGTTAAGTCAGTTACCTTTAGAATTTATAATTCGGAATGATCTGAACTAGAAAAATAAAAATAAAAATCGACAGCTATCAATAGAAATGAAAGAAATAAGTTAGCCCATAATTAGTAATTAAAAAAGATTGTATAATAAATATATAATACACTATCATCTATATATATATTTACTACATTATAAATTATATACAGTTATTGACATTCGACGGGTCGGCAGTTTGCAAAGAGGGAGGGTTTGGTTGTATCATTTTCTTTACATTATATTCTCCTTTTGCTGTTACGAAGAATATATTGAAAGAAATAATGATACGATATATAGAGAGAATAGTTTGTGTAGCCATAAAATAAAATATTTTGGTTGGTAAAAGGTTATGAATGTTATGAATGATTTTAATTTTTATCGAGTTTGTGTAGTTGTTTGGCGTAGGTTAGGATAGAAGTAACTAATTAATCAAAGTACTACGGTAGAATTACAATTTTTAGGGTATAGTTTGAGTTTGGACTGTAATCAGATTTTCGGTTCCGATTTCAAGGCACCAAGACTGGTTGGCCTTTCTAAAATTATTATTTATGCTATTTTTTTTTATGTGCAGGATGTCCTTGGTGAGTGCTGTTCGTGACCTGACATTTCATTGATCGTTTGGGAGATGGAGGGTGATGTCTCTGAGGACCACTTTGAGGCATATGATGGATGGCTCTGATATCTACGATGTCTTTTTTGATTACTTGTACGAGAAGCTTCTTATCGCCCATCTACGATTTGATCGTTTTACTGCGTTATCTCGCAATCGTCATTCTTCAGGCGATTGTGATGTATCTCTCGGGGAATGCCACAGTTCTTGTATGAACCTTATTTCAATTAATTTAATGCTTTTATTCACAAAAAAAAAAATTAATTTTTTTAAAGAATGAGATAAGCTATGAACACTGGTGGCTATAAATTCGATGAGTGAAACATGTTGGACTGAAGTATGTGAGTTGGACTGAAGCATGAGAGATGGACCGAGTAGTTTGTTTAAGCTAACTCGGACATACGCTTTAGTACTGTTGCGTTTTGTTCTTAGTTGGAACTAAGCTTCCTCATCGGAGCTTCTAAGTATGATTGTAATCTCAGCTGTTAATTAAGAGATTTAATCTAAATATCTATTGGGTTAGGGTTTTATTATAGTCGTTGATTAAAGTGATTAATTTGGAGCGTCAAAAGTATTGGGGTTTAATCTAAACCATCCGATCTGAAGTAAAGTTTGGGTTTTGCATGAGAAATTTATATATTGAAGATGCATGACATGAATACAAAGGGTAGCGAAAGGACAATACAAACAAATGAACGCATAACATCGATTCAATTGCAAGTCTATTTATTTGTTAAGAATAAAGGTTGGTATTGTAGATAGTGAAGAAAAGTCAAAGATAAACACTAAAGAGATAGTTATGTAAATCACATTATCGTTGCAAACTGTGAGAGTTTTGTAACATAGAATGATTGAGTCATTTATGTTTGAAGAGTCTTTCTATAACCTTATTGTTTGATAAAACGGATTATCAATTTCCCATGGATGTAAGATTATTTTCAAAATTCGAACCACATAAAATATTGTCTTGTGTGTTTAGTTTCCATAGGTTTCTTTTATTTATTGTTTTCAACAAACATGGTAATAGTTATTGTCTTCGAACGAAAATATTTTCCAACAAGTGGTGCGGTGAGCATGTAGCAAAAAAGGAAAAAAGTAGATTGAGTCGATCTGAAGGTTTAAGAAACGAATATCGCTTGGAAACCATAAGCCAAGAAGATGAGTTCCATGAAGCTTAACCAAGAAACAATTAATGGATCAAATAACTTTAACCTATGGAGAATTGAGGTTAAAAATTACCTAGTACAAAATGGATTGACTGCTGCTATTGACGAGAAATTCACCCACGTTGATGTCTTGGTATTGTCTAAATCTCATAACGCCCACATACTGAGCTTGCGAGATGAAATGTTGCTTGAGGTATCTGAAGAGCTTACGACGTTGGGTATATGTAATCGGCTGAAGGTGATTTAGATGACAAAAATACTTAGCGAACATATTGTATCTCAAGAAACAACTTTAGACGTTGTTTGTGGATAGCGGTAAGAGATCCAAAGACACCTAGATAAAGACAACAAAATCCTACTCGATTTGAATGTAGTTTTTGTGTAAAAGGGGATGCAAATGGCCAATCAATCATCCTCTTAAGTCCTATATCAAAAAATTACGAATACTTTATGTATATCATGCTCTATGGTAAACACTCCCTTATGATGGCTAAAGTTAAGAGTGTATTGAAATCCAAATATCTTCAAAGGAATAATGTTCCAAAATGGGACTCCAAATGGCATGAACTGAATGTGAAAGACGGGATAGGAAATTCTTGGTCTAAGTCCAAGGGGTTTGCGACTAGTTCAAAAATAACTGTTGAGTATGCAAGAATAAAGTGTCAATAGGAAGTACATAGAGAAGGGAAAAGATAACAACTATCAGAAGACCAAAGCCGAAGATGTTGCAATTGTGTCTGATGTGAGCATGCTATAGGGTTAATGATTTTTTATTCTTATAGGTACAAAAATAAAAGGGTGTTATATTTTGGTGCGTCGTTCCACATAACTTACAATAAGCCTTGGTTTGAAGATCTAGAATTTTTTATATTAGAAGATTCATCTTCGGCAATGACGAATCATGTAATGTCAAGTTAATGGAATTGTTTGGCTTACATTGTCTATAGTACTTACAAGAGTGATTACAATGTAAGGTATGTATCTGAAGTTAAACATAAACTTCTTTCTATTGGGATGTTATATGAGGAATAGTTTACCTATAAGGGTGAAAATGGTAGACTTAGGGTCTTGCAAGGCTCCCATATTGTTATAAAATCCTATATGACTAATGGTGTGATAGTTCTTGAGGTGTTATAGTGGTAAGGTATGTGTCTAGTATAATAAATTATTCGTCCAGGCTTTGATAGCATCTACTATAGCATTTAAGTGATAAAGGACTTGGTGAACTAACCAGACAAGGGTTGTTAGATGATACCACAATTCAGAAGCTGAGTTTTTAGAGACCTATACTTTGGGTAAGACCAATGTGAATTTTCTCTCCAACAACTAAACAACCAATAAAGTGAATGATTATGTTCATTCAGATCCTTGATATGCGTCACAAGAACCCATTATATGTGGTGCGATGTACTTTATATCACTGATAGATGATTATTCCAAGAAATTTTAGGTAACACTTTTGAAGACCAATGATAAAGCGTTTGCTTCCTTTGTGAATGAAAATACTTTGATAGAGAATCAAACCGAAAAAATGTTGAAAAAGATTCAGAGTGATAATGACTTGGAATATGTGAACAAGGAGTTCACTAGTTATTGTGCAAAGCTTGGCATTGTTAGACACCAAACTATTAGTGGAAATTCTAAAAAAAAACGGGCTTGTTGAGAGAATGAACTGAGCTTTCGTGGAACAGTTAGGTATATGCTTCATATAGCTAGAATGGGCCAAAGGTCTCGAGTATAATGACAACAGTTAAGTATATCATCAACATGAATCCATCTATAAGACTTAAGTTTATATGTCCTTAAGATACATAATATGGAGAGAAATCTAAGCTGTAACATTTGAGAGTGTTTGGATGGATTGCATACACACATGAGAAGTAACACAAACTTCAATCGAGAGCACTGAAATGTTTGTTCCTTAACTACCCGTAAGGAATAAAAGGGTATAGGTTGTGATGCCTTGAACCTGGAGGTCTGAAGGCTATGATAAGAATGGATGTGGTTTTCAATGAGGAGGACATGCCATTGAAGAGCACAATAGAGACACTTCTGTCAAATATTATTTAGGACATGGTCCACCTTTGGTTCATGTAGAGTAAGTTCAACCACAACATGACGTTGAATGTTATTGAGGGTCTGGTGTTCTAGGGCCTTCTGATGATCATAATGGAGATCGATATGATCTTGACAATTATTAAGAGGTGAATGATAGAGTATGAAGATCAAGCAAATAGTCCTAAAGCTATGGTATTGTCCATGTTAATGGTTAGGCTTTATATATTGAAATATAAGGAGATGATCTTAAACCAAAAAGCTATCATGATGCTATTAAAAATAGTGATAAAGTTAAGTGATTTACATCCATTAAGAAAGAACCGAGATCTCTCAAGAAGATGAATATCTGGATTATCGTATAGCAACCGAAGGTTCATATCTTGTTGGGGGTAAATGAATATTCAGTAAGAATCTATGTATTTATGACGACGAGTTACCAATATACAAATGAGGTTGGTGGTTAGGGGCTTTAGACAAAAAATGGTATTGATTTCAATGAGATATTCTCGTCAGCTGTGAAACAAACCTCTATAAGGATTATGCTGTCAATTATTACTAAATTTATTCTTAAGCTAGATCAAATAGATGTTACTACTGCCTTCATACATGATGTATTGAAAGAGACAATTTACACATATCAGTAAAAAATGTTTAAAAATGAATGAAAATGATATGTATTTGTTAAAGAGACCTCTCTATGGGCTAAACAATCGTCGAGGCAGTAAAGTAGAAGATTTGATTCTTATAAGAGATATATCAAATACGTCTATAGTTTCTATGACAACTATGCCTATGGGAATGTAGTAACATACATAACGAGATGAGTACTATTTTTATTGTATGTGGATGACATAGTAATAGTTGAAAAAATAGGAAGAAGACTGAAACGAAAAAGACTCAGTTGAAACGATTATGCAGGTTGCCTCGACACAAAAAAATACTTCAGGTTATCTGTTTATCGTGTTTGGGGAGTGGTTAGCTAGAAGTCTTGTATACAAAATGTCATCTCTTTATCATTTACGGAATCCAAATATATGGCTGCTACATAATCCATGAATGAACAAATTTAGTTGAAAGGATTATTGAGAGAACTAACTGTTGTTGAACAAGAAATTTTGTTGAAGGGATTGTTAAGTGAACTGACTAATATAGAGTAAGGTGTGGTTCTGCTCTATGATAACACTATTTCTATTCATTTAATGAAGAATCCAAATTTCTATGAGCAAACTAATGTAAATATCAAACTGCACTTCATCCAAAACGCGATGAGGAGTGAGCAAGTGAAGGTGACTAAGATTGCTAGCGAACAAAATTCTTCGGATGCTCTGACTAAGGTATTGCCGATTTCAAAGCTTAAGAACTGAAAGTGAGTTGGTCTCTAAAGAATATTAAATTGGATGCAACGGATTGTGGAGTTATTATAAGACTACATAGAGAATTGTTAGATGTATGTTATAAGTAACTCATTAATAAAGGTACTTATGTAGAATTACATGGGTCGAAGATGGATCAGCCAAAGATATGTATATGCGGAAACTGTTAAAACTCTCATAGTGGAGCTTGGACCATGACTTAGGTGCGAAGACGTAAGGATTGTGGCAAGTTGTGGAGACTAGTCACTATTGAGTCAAAAAATAATTGACTAGACTGAAGCGTGCTGGACCAGAGCATGTGAGCTGGAGTAAAGTAGTTTATTGAAGCTACCTCAGGTTGACGCTTCAATAATGTTGCGTTTTGTTCCTCTTTGAAACTGGGCTTATTCAATTAAGTTTTTAAGTATCATTCTAATATGATCCGTTGATTAAAAGATTTAATCTGGATTGTATATTGGATTATGGATATATTATAAATGTTGATTAAAGTGATATAATTTGGGGCATTTGATGTATTAGAGTTTTATATGAACCGTCCGATCTGAAGTGGAGCTAGGGTTTTGCATTAAAAATCTATAAATAGAATACACAAAACAATATTTCAATGGGTAACGAAACAACGATACAAACGATTGAAGACAAAGTGTCGATTTAATTGTATGTCTATTTATTCTTTAAGAATGTAAGTTGGTCTTGTAGAAAGTGAAGAGATGTGAGAGATAAACACTAAAGAAAGAGTTATCTGAATAATGTTGATCTTTGTGAACTGTGAGAGATTTATAACGAGAAGATTAAACCTTTTGTATTCATTTTCCGTAGAGGCACTATTAGTTTCGCAATCTGAACCGCATTAAATATCAATTTATTTGTTTGGACTTTTTCTCCCAATCTATTTGTTGTTTCTATTAAATATAATAATAATAGTTTTTTGGATGAATAAATTTTTCGACAATAACATTAATCACGCGTGCTAGTATAATTAATAACTTTTACATTTTTTTCTTTAAAATAAATATCAGTGCATAATTTTCTGATATAAAGGCTAGTTACTTTTACTTTTATGAAAAACCGAGTCATGTTCAGACAAAAAATCTAAAGAGTAATGATGTGTGAAAATCAAAGGGCGAGGCTAAATTGAGACCCCGTTTGGCTATAATGAGACCCTTCTATAATGAGACCCCATTTGGCTATAATGAGACCCCAAAAAAACCAATTTACCCCTGATATAAAAGCTGTATTTTCAGCCCAAAAACCTCTTTTATCTCTTCTTCTCTCTTCTCTCTAGCAAAAGCTCTCAAAATCCCGAAAAAGGCAAGATTTCTCAAATCCGACATTACAAACACCTTGAGGTACGAATCCTTTACCTATTCATATAATTTTTAAGCAATTTACTTTAGTATTTTTAGTGATATTTAGAGTTTACAGTTTTTCCTAAAAAGTCCGATTTTCATGTATATGTTGTTTTTTTGGAAAAATAGTTGTAGATTCGTGTTTGTCGATGCATTATGAACGTTTTGGTAGCATATTTGTTGAATTTGGGTTGTGTTTGTGAGGTTTGGGTTCGATTTTCAGATCTAGGGTTTGGGGCTGCTGGAATTGCAAAATCGCGAACAAGCACCTCGCAACCCGTGCAAAATCGCGAGGTGCTTGTTCGCAATTTTGGTGAAATTGCAACCTCAGTGTTCGTAATTTCACAAAATCAGGGAACAACCATTTTTGGTTGTTTTGTCAAATTATGAAGTTTTTTTCCCAAATTTATTAATGATTTTATTTGTTGTATTTCAGCATGCCTCGCACACGGCATACACCTATTCGACATTCAGGCTCGAGCGGTGATGGCGAGCAGGAGGAGGTTGTGTCACGGTCACGGTCCGTAAGGCGTAGGCCTAGCGCTTCAACTCCGGCCCCTATTATATCCCATGCGTTTGGGACGCTGGATCAGCAATTTCGGAAGGTGAATCCGCATGTGCCTGCTCTATATCCAGACTACGCACAGCACGAGGCATACAGCGTCTTTGCAGGAGAGGTAAGTAATGATTGTTTTAAAGTACGACATATGTTCTTTTGAATTATTTCTAAGTTATTGATGTTTTATGTAGGCTCGTCGGCTGTCGCGGTGCTACTCTATGTACGGTACCCACCGTGCATGGGATCTTGTTGGGCAGAGCAGGGTCAGACAACAGGTTAAGATGTCTTGCTTCGGTCCCCTCACCGATATGTTAGAGCGTTGGAGTACCAACATACATCTTGTAGATGCTTTTCTTGAGAGGTGGCATTCGGAGACTAACAGCTTTCACTTTAGTTTCGGTGAGATGACGGTGACGTTAGACGACGTCCACGTTATTACTGGTCTCCCGGTGACAGGTGATGATTTTATTGTTCAGACATTTCCTAGTGATGGACAGCGTTTGGCATGGTATTCTAGTGCGTTAGGTATACCACAGGATGCACTTAGGTATGAGTTAGGGCGTAATAGGGGGTAATGGTAGATCTGTTCGTTTACAGTTTTTACGTGAGCAGTACATGCAGCCCTATTTTAAGGATGATACCATGTCTGATAGTACTGTAGAGTGTGTCACTAGGGGTTATCTGCTGCACATGCTGGGTTGTTGTGTTTTGGTGAACAAGACGGGGAACAGTATATCGTTAGATTACCAGCAGTTTGTAGAGCATTATAGGGCGTCCATTAGATATAACTGGGGCCAGCATATACTAGCTCAGTTGTACCACCATCTAGGAAAGTCGTCACTGCACTCGACTTTAGGGATTTCAGGTTTCATTGCCTTGTTGGAGACGTGGATATACGCTCACTTCCCCCCTATTTGACTACGCTCAACACTCTGTACGAGTGTTATATGCCGACTATGTGCCGATATGTACCGACACCGTTTCGTGCGGATGATGAGACGCGTATCAACATCCGACAGGGACTGGTTTCGTTGACGGAGAATAATGTGAGTTACGATGATTTGTTACATTTGTTTCCATATCGTTAATTTATTATTACTTATAGTTTTTTTAAAATTATTAACTAACATATTACAGGTTTGGTTCATGCCTTATCGCACGCATCGTGATCATTTCCCTTTCCAGGGTGTGGCTTGGATTGACCACACGCTGAAGGCGTTCAACATATTTGAGGCGTACTATCCACTTTGGGTGGCTCGACAACTAGGGAACATTCAAGACATACCACCGGCGTTGCGGGCTGTTTTACCAGCAGATAGGAAGAGGCGTGTCAACACGCCCTTTTTGTGGGATGAGGCCACATGGATAGGGTGGCAGTCACACGTTATTGACGAGAGGATTCGTGATGACACGTATGTTATAGGCGGTCATGGCACGACCTCTTTGTACGATGTATGGATCCGTGACCACCTATGGTACATTCTGCTTGATCCTAATGTGATCGGTCCATCTGCTTCACATGTTCCAGAGACCCCGAGTGCGATGACATATCAGGCACGACTGTATTACCTTTGCGATCGTGTGATTGATGGTGATTCTAGAGCGGACGAGATGAGTATGGAGGACATGCGTCGGGAGATACACGACTGTTCGCTTTTGGCGCACGAGTACCACCATGTCGATTGACTGCATTTGTATTATATGACTACTAGGACGATTGTTTGGTACTACCTTTTTTTAAACTTTAGTTGTTGCTTTCGTTGATATGGTTGTATGGAATTGCTTTTGTTGCTTCAGTTATTGCTTTTGTTTGGATGTTTACCTTTTGTTTTACTTAAGTTGTTGCTTTTGCTAATATGATTTTATGGAGTTACTTTTGTTTGGATGTGTATCTTAAAAACAATAACACTTAAAACAATAGCACCTAAACTTCTCGCATAATCAGAAAGCATTGCATAATTAGAAATACATAAGCAAATAAATTACTACACTTTAATCAAAAGCATTGCATAATTAGAAATACATAAGCAAATAAATTAAAGCAAACGGTAGATAAGCTAACCCTCAGTTAGCATTGCACACTTAGTTTTATGGAGTCAGATAGTTCATTCCATACTCAAAGCGTTTCTCGAACGAATATTCATATGCATCACTACTTCCTTCGGGAGTTGAATACGTTTCAACGGCCCTGGCTATTGCGTCGGCTATTTCTTACTCGTGTGACTATATCGCATGTGACACCATATCCTGCATAATTGTACTTTGCAATCCCATGTTGAATACATTTCAGACTTTTCTTCGAACTTCGTAAGCTAGCGACTCAATCTGTATAGTAATTGTTTTAAGATAAGCTAACCTATCGAACACTTCTTCGCGTTCGCGTGGTCGGGGCCTCATACATTCTGGGAAGGATGCCTCCCTACCGTGTTTGAAGAACATTCTGCACAAAACCGCATCGATGAAACCAGGAATCTCCTCTTGCATCATACCTCTCACGAAGTCAAATGCGTTTAGGAGGCTTGCATCTTCGTGCACGTTCCAGCATGAATCACCCATCGTTATAACTTAAATGTTTAGTTTCATAGTCAGATTATAGTATTTATAGACTCGAAGTGGGTGGTTCAGCTCGAAAATTGTTAGCGGAAAATGTTGTTTTTGTTCCCGTGTAAATCTCTTTTAAGCGGGAAACCTTCACTTCATTCCCTCCATATGTTTCCATACTCAAAGTCTCCCAGTACTTTCTACCCCCCTCTATCATGTTCGTGTTACCAATTTCAGCTGATGCCATCATCAGATATTGATCTTCTAACTCAGTCCATTGACACATTATTTGCAATTGGTATATTGGCTATTATTTGTTCTGCCTAAAATTACGTCTTTCTGTACCACTTTTATGCTTAAGAAAACGTTATCCAAGTAGACCTATCGATAAACGAAACTTGTAAGATAAGGATAACGTAATCTAAGTTGACGGATGAGTACGCGACACCTAATATTTACAAAAGTACTATAATGTTGCAGTGCAATAATAGTAGGGGTCTCATTATAGCACAACTTCTATTACCAGGTTTTTCGCTATAATGAGACACCTACAAAAATTGCCGCAAAAAATACCAGCGTTTAATGCAGTTCCCGCCCAAACAACCACGAGCCTATAAATAGACGCTAAGCACTCCTCGAACATAAAGAGTTTAACCAATGGAATTTACCCCTAATGAAGATTACCATTTGCTCCAGGCAGTGAAACTTGCCCTCCGAGAGTTGGGGAAAGATAGTAGCGATGCGTTTTTCGAGCTGGTCTTGTGTAATATGTACTACAACTACGGCCGTTTAGATACTTAAGGTTTTGTTGTGCGTAACTGTGACCAAATCAAGGAGAGGTACATCATTTGCAAACCAATGGAGTGTTTGTTTTTTCTACCATTTAAAATCAAGCAAGAAGCAGTTGTCGTCTGGAACATGACGGTTGTAGACTACATCACTAAGGATATGGTAGCGTATCTTGAGAATAGGATTACTGAGAGGGAAGAGGGGATTGAGTCTGACGACAACTTGGGATATGACTTCGACGATTGAGCATTATGCTATGTTTTTAATTGTTTGCATCTTGTAGGTTCTGTATTGTCTGTTTGTTTAAGTTAATGCTATAACTTGTTAAAGTTTTCATTACCTTGTTTTGCAGACATTATTTGGTACCCACAACTTAAGACAACAACTAATAATAACAACAAAAACTTAACACAACAACTAATATTGGAAATCACAACTTCAAACAACAACTAATAAGAAAAATGATAACTTCAAATAACAACCGCTAATAAAATAACAACGTAAAATTGCATAAGTGGAAGGCTTAGTCGTATCTAAGTTTGTATTCCACATCATCCACTCGACCCCTTGCAATAATTCTGTCCTCTAGAAATGCTACCATATCCTTTGTGATGTAGTCTATCAAGCTCAGGTTCCAAACGGATGCTGCTTCTTGCTTAATTAGCGATGGCAAGAAACACAAATGCTGTATTGGCTTGCAAAAATTGTATCTGCGTTTGATCTGCTCACGAGCACGCACAACGATACCTCTTGTGCCTAAACGGCCGTAGTTTATATACATCGTACATAGGACACGCTCAGAAAAACTGATCGCTGGTATCTTCCCTCAGTATCTGGCGTGCAATCTTCACAGCTTGAAGCATGTGGTAGTCTTCGTCCGCCGTAAACTCCATATGTAAACGTTAAGGATTTTTATATTTTTGTGAGTGCTATAGGTTGCCCAAGTGTCGTATTTTTCTAGAATTTATGTCCTATTTTATAGGGGGCGAGTCAATTTTGGTGGGCGTTTAATATTTGGATAGGGACTCATTATAGCGAAATTCATACCCTTTGGAATGCAGTGTTGTCCTTAGCTATAATGAGACCCTGATTTAAACCACGTGGGTTGTAATAATTATCTTCGATATGTGTGTATTTTTGTATATATTACGTGTCACCACATTAGTCGCCTATTCAAATTACGTTATCCTTACATGTCTGACAACGTTATCCTACTTTTAACTAGATTTTAGGATGTTTTTAAATTATTATTATTTCCCACAAATTTTGAATTATTACTTTGAAAATGACTAACGTATAACGATGGTTAAAAAAATTCGGACTCAGGATGTAAATAAATGCGAAAATGTCAGTTCTGTGACCATTTTTTGCTACTTCGGACCTATATTATATATTTGCATGTTTCAGTTCATATATGATACTTCAAATCACAACTAATAATGATGGTTTAAAAAAACGTTTCAGACTAAAAAAGCAAATAAACGTGAAAATGTCAAAATTGTGACCATTTTAGGCTACTTTAAAGTAGTTTTTTCAATTTTTTTGAGTTTTTTTTTCACAAAATTCAAATCATTCGGGCCAAGTGACTAATGTATAATGTTGGTAAAAAGAAAAATCAGTTTTGGAGTCGGGAAAGTCACAAAATGGTGAAAATACTAAATTTACAGAGGGTTTCGCGAACACAGGAGGCTGTAATTCGCCAGATTCGTGAATGCAGGAGGCTGTGTTTTGGCAAAATCACGAACAACCCGTTCGCGATTTTGCCAAATCATAGCGCTCGACATTCGCAATTTGGTCACAATCAAATATTTCCCATTTTTTTTGATAAAATTGTAATTTTTTGGGGAACTTGCAATTTAATTTTTTTGTGTAAATTGTTTTTTAAATAATGTTATGAAATGGAATTTTCAAAATAAATAAAACGTGGGAGTATCGATTACAAACCAAGGTGAAAGTAAAAAAAAGTATTCGTGAACACAACAGGATAAAAACAAGTAATGCATAAACAAATTATTAGTCTTCACCCAAATCGAAGACACGTGGTGGCTTTTCGTGTGCGGTCGATGGTTGGGCGGGCTTGATTTGGTTATGTTTGTTCAATATCTTGTCGAGCGGTATTGCCCAACCGGTGACGGCATCTTCCGTGCGAAACAGAAACCAAGTAGGATAAATTTTCGGAAGTGGTCCATTCAACACAACCTACACAAATAAAAGCAAGATAAATATTTGGTCACAAAAATAATATATAAAATTGAAACTTTTATTTGTATACTTACTTTCACGAAATGGTTACCGTGCACAAAACCTATACCAACTTCTAGGTTAGGACACGATCGAGGAGGCACACCGCGTAGAGGTAGATATATGTACGATTGGTGGAGTGAAATGTGGTATACGATACATTGGTATCTAGTGGCTATCACTAAGCCTAAATCGGGTAACGTCATCCAATGCCTAGTACCGACACCATACAATTCAAAAACGTTCAACCTTCTCACTAGGTTATCTACACCTTGTGA
The DNA here is from genome assembly GCA_036936605.1 of Limnanthes douglasii subsp. nivea. Classification (NCBI taxonomy): domain Eukaryota; kingdom Viridiplantae; phylum Streptophyta; class Magnoliopsida; order Brassicales; family Limnanthaceae; genus Limnanthes; species Limnanthes douglasii. The sequence continues at coordinate 113,391,920 of JAUPFV010000002.1, read as the reverse complement.
ACCATCAAACACTCTCTCCCATAGCTCGCGTTCATTTTGCAATTCGCCGATCAAATCCCGTCTAACTTGGTCCCATGAATCAGATTTACCGTATACCGTCAAAGCAACAGCCCGGAATTCGCAATTACCGTTAGGAGAGACGTCTTCGACGATTGAAATGTAGTTATGCAAATAGTTAGGAAAATAACTCTCGTAGCCACTAAAATCTTGGCCCTTTGATGATTTTTTCGATCGAGGAACTTTATCTTTCTTCGGTTGAGCCTTGGTTTTCGTTTTTTCTTTCGCCTTGGCTTTTAGCGCTAGAAATGTTCTATTACCTACCAAGGCGGCCGTGCTACCAATCGTGCCGGGAGTGCTAGCGCCTAGACTACCATCGTATTCCCACTCGCTAGGGTCCCGTTGAGTTGATTTGTCCCGGCCGGCTTTTTTCCTACCCTTAGTAACAACCGGCTCCTTAGGTCCCAAAATATGACTTCTAGCGGGATCTAGGATTTGCATCATCCTATTTATAATGAGCCAATCTCTCTTTTTTGGGTTGAGCCTTGGTTTTCGTTTTATCTTTCGCCTTGTCTTTTGGTGCTAAAAATGTTTTATTAGCTACCGAGGCGGTCGTGCTACCTATCGTACCGGGAGTGCTAGAGCCTAGACTACCATCATATTCCCACTCGCACATGTCCTGTTTAGTTGATTTATCCTGACCGGTTTTTTCCTACCTTTAGTGACAACCGGCTTCTTAGCTTCCAAAACATGAATTCTAGCGGGATCTAGGATTTGCATCATCCTATTTATGACGTGATCTTGGACGTGTTGCCCGTAACCACGGATGGTGCTATCTATTAAGGAGAGTTTTTTCGTGAGCTCGTCTTCGGTACCAACCTCATCATTAAGTTTGATCTTTAACGTACTCCAATAAACATCACACTCATCTTTTCTAACCGCCATTTCTTCTTTATAAATCAAAGCTAATTCGCATGTACATGGTAAATTATGAGTTGTCCTAATAACACACCCACACATTCCGGGAGTGAACCATATTTTCAAGGCCGTTGCGAGATTTGTCTCTATTAATTCTATAGCTTCACATGAAAGCTCACCTTTGACATCCTTGTAGATGGTTTTGTTAGGCCCCCTAGTTGAGTTTCTTGGACGATACCTACTACACTCGAATGAGTCGAAAATGTTAGAGTGTTGAGAGGTTAGCAATGCATGAACATGTTTCCAAAATTGCTCGAACGTGCATAGACTACTACCAATTTCCTGCTTGAGGCTAGAGTGAGCACTCTCCGCCCTATAACATGAGATAAAATAAATTATATTTCTAACACTTGATATTAAAACTATTGTGTGGAGATGGAAATATAACTCACCGATTGCTAGTTTGGTTGCCAAAATGTTTAAATTTGTTCGTGTGAATATTGAGAAATTTGTGTCCATATTCGTCAATCCATTGCTTCATAACGTACTCGATAACCAATGGACAAAATGCGTACGTGTGGTGCATATCGGCAAGGTTTTTGTTATAATCTTCGAGCGTGGCCGAATAGGCTACCCTTTGGTAATATTCGCCGAACTCTTCGGCCATGTCCGAATTCGGTAAAACATTTTTAGCGTAAGAGGTGACATTCTTACCAATATGCCAATTGCATAACATATGAGTTGCGCCCGGAAATATATCATCGATAGCATTCATTAAAGCCAACTCCCTATCGGTGACGATAATGTTAGGTAATGCGCACTTGTTGTTCATCAACACCTTCTTTAGAACGCTCAATCCCCAAGTGTAGTTCTCTTGTTTTTCGGAGCTAAAAAAAACAAAAGCAACACAAAATGTCTTCTTCGTCGAAGTTTGGCCAACTATTTCAAGTAAAGGCATCTTATAACTTGTAGTCTTGTACGTGCTATCCATTATAAGAACTTGAGGAAAAGTGCGCATGAAATCAATGCTTTTAGGGTGTGCAAAAAACAACTCGAGGATCTCGTTCGTTGCTTCACAACTTCGCTCCCAAACATAGTACTCGTGCTCTTTTAACTTATAAAACAAGTATTGCATTTGGGTTTTGCCCGCTTTATCAACCAAATCATGTTTTTGCCGCATGTTGTATATCGTGCGCATGCTTGATACATTTTGCGGGTCTTTAATCTTCAAACCGCGATATATCTCTCTCGGTCGAGAACCGACTTCCGTTTGACTACGAACGAACAATTGTTATTCCACTTTTAGTCTAGCGGCCCGTGAATGACCATCGAAGTGCAAAAATGGTTCGTGGTTGTGTTTCCTGTTTAGCACAACCACTTTCCAATAACCCGGTAGCTCTAAGACCGGACTCCCCCTTATATAGAACAGACACCCGTATTTTTTCGATGAACATTCTCGACGCTTCTTAACATACCCCGGTTTGGGGTTAGGTTTTTAAACCCCGTACCTCTCGCACCTAAAATATATCCTAGGAGTTTTCATGCTTTTGCTACCGTCTTCGTTTTTACTACGGACCAAAATGAATCCTAGGTTTATGCTTTCGGACTCGACCCAATCAATCAAATCGGCTTTGGTGTAAAAAGTGTCCGTACTAAACACTTTCGTGTAATCGGCCATAGAACATGGCGGTTGATCGGGTTCCTACATATGTGATTGATGAAATTATCTGAAAACATACTTAAATCTAGCCGAGCATTTAATTTTCAAAACAGGTCATTTTCGCGAAGACGGAACTCGATTATTCTACCAAATCGCGAACAACCAATACGAAAATTTCAAAAAATTGCGAGCAGTGCACTCGTGTATTTGGCGAAATCTCGTAGTGGTTGTTCGTCCGTTCGGTATTGTTGCGAAGACAGTGTTCGCAGATTTGGAAAAATCGCGAGCAACCCGTTCGTCCATTTGGTATTTCTGCGAACAGGCCGTTCGCGATTTTGCAAAAAATTTCCTGCAACATTGCGAACACTGGGTTCGCAGTTCCTCCATTCTATAGCGGTGGCACCGCTGTATTCGCACAGACACTTCAAAATTTCGGAAAATACCTCATTTTGGATTTGCAAATGGTCCGTCAACGGCTCTTCTTTCTCCGATGCAAAATCATCAAGGTTGCAGCTGAAACCTTCACTCCAATCACTCGAATCCATTGTTTTTTTAGAGTTTTTAGTTATTTTAGAGAGAGAAAGCTTGAGGGAGAAGTGGAGAAAAGTTGATTTTTCTTTAGAAAATTGGACTTATAAATGAAAGGTAAAAAGAACATTTCACATTGAAGAAAAAAAATTCTGAATTTGGGGTCTCATTATAGCCAAATGGGTCCCAGTATAGCCTTGCCCAAAATCAAATCATTGGAAGCCAAAACTGAAGTGTGGTGATTGAATTCATCAGAAAAAAATGGTTTTCGATAAGTGATCAAACAAAATTAAAAAATTAAAAGTCGTGATGTTTTGATAATGGGGGCGTCAAATTTTTTTTATCGGCATCTAAAATGTCTCATGAATTAACATTGTTACAAAGCCATTTAGTTAAAATACTCATTGGCTAAAAACTTTATTCAAAAACCAGGTTTATAAAATCATTTAAATTTTGCTGATAGTATAAATTAAAAAGATTTGGTTAATTTATTGGTATCGTTTTTCGGAGTAACATATTTTTAATCACCAATTGGATATTTTTTAATTGTTGGGGGAATATTTTTGGTGGTCGAGAATTTTCCACTTACTAGTAAGCGGCTTGTCACTTGGTGGGGTGTGGTAAAAGACAATTTGTTTACATAATTTTGATTTGGTCAATGTAGGTGGAGGAGGAAGTAATTGATTCTTGTATGGTAAAAGAGGAGGTAAAAAAATCTTTGCTCCATCTATTATAGTTATTTGTTCAACACAAAATTTTACTACACACAAGAAGAATTGATCGATTGGGTTAAGCAAACCGCGATAGACAACGAGTTTGTAGTTATATTACGACGTCGTGACAATTCCAAAAGTTTAAAAACTCCGAGAATTATTTTTGTGTGCGAGAGATCCAGAAATTACACAAAGTTGGTAGATATTAAGGATCTTAAGATGAAGTCGACCATGACAAAAAAAAGTGGATGCCCTTTCACTCTTAAAGGAAAGAAGTTAGATGATGATTTATGGGCCTTAGTGATCGGCGTTCACAATCACAGTACTAAAAAATTCAACGAAGGTCATTTGTACTTGGGACAATTTTCCAAAGAAAAGTTAGATTTTGTAGTTATTTATACGAAAATGGGATCCCGTCCTCGTAACATTCTCGGGGGAGTGAAAATATGAACCCTAAGAATTCATCGTCCATGCGCACCGTGTACAACGCTCAACTAAAACAACGGAAGATTGAGAAAGGAGGTCGCTCACAATTCTAATGCTTGTTGGGTGAACTAAAGAGGTTAAACTATTACGAATGGAATAGATCGTCCGAAGACGGAAGCGATATCATAAGTGAGTTTTTTTTTGCACACCCGGTTAGTTTGGGTTTTTTATGGACGTTTCCAAATACCATTATAATGGATAACACGTACAAGGTAATAAAATATGGGAGACCGTTTTATGAGGTTGTTGGAGCCACTTCTACTGGGAAAACTTTGTACAAGGGATTTGCGTTTATGTCCGAAGAAAAATTCGAGAGCTACAAATGGGGTGTTAGAATGCTTACATTCATTGATGGTCACTCACTCTATCGAACCACCCTCTATTATTTTGGAATATATAGAATTAGTTTTGGTGAAGGCGATAGAGGAAGTGTTCCCCAATGCAACACACGTGTTGTGTCGATGACACATTAACATGAACATCCTTGGGAAAACGAAACAAATCATAAAAGACAAGAAAGTGTCCAATGAATTTTTGAAAATGGAGAATCAACTGATGTTGGTGGAAATGAAGATATCATTAAACAACTATCGGTCGAAATGACACCGTGACTTCAAACAATATCTGAAATCAACTGAATACACCGAACGTTGGTTATGATCGTACGATGATAAGTTTATCACATGGAGAATTAACAAGTGGTTGTATTTGGGTAACCAAACCACAAGGGGTCATTTGAAAAGGTCCGACTGTTATCCTTACATAAATTCGCTAACATTGTGTACGGGAAGCTAAAAAAACGTCTCCTACTATGCTTTGGAACTTTTTTTCCAAAGAAGCAGAATGTGCCCGCAACATGACAACTGCGGACTATATGCCTTGCATTTGTGCAATACGAACTACACACGGTATACCTTCCTTGCACAATATATATGAATTTATTGCCAACGACTTAGAGGTGCCTCTAAATTTATTTCATGATTATTGGAATAGGTTAGACATTCTTCTCCGTACCAATCTCATGACGATCGAGCAATTGAAAGCAAAACTCGATAAACTAGTATGTGATTATTGGAAGAGGTTAGACATTTGGTTACGCGTGGTCTACCACCTTCCAAATGTATGTTGTATATTATCGCATCTGAATCACCCACTAAACGCGACAAATCGTTTCACAAGCTTGCACTAGATTATGGAAAAGCTAGTTCGCCATCATTTGCAAAAATGTTCAAACCATTGACTGCAAACTCACGTAAAAGGAAAGAAATACCAGGTCCCAAATTTGGTAGAGAAAGCGCCGCTCGGAAAAAGAAGAAGCGTTATTAAAACGCAAGCAAGTGAGACGATGCTTTCTAATGGAACGGACGGTTATATGTCAAGTTGTACGATGTCGTCTAAGGCAAGTTTGGTCGATCCCAAAGGGTACCTTAACCAATTCCCTATGTTTTTTAGGCCTTTTATAAGATCCATCACCGACGTTAAATCCGATGTCCACTGCGGGTATTGCTCGATTGTATTTGCCTTGAATGGGCAACAAGAAGGGTGGAGGTTGATTAAAGATGACATATACAACGAACTTATGGATTACGTATCTATGTACATGAAGGTATTTACAAGCATGGAGGATTTGATAGATATTTTGGAGCGTGTGAAGTGCTCTAGCGATGTGGCTACTATCGATCATTGGATGTCCATGCCCAATATGAGAGTTGTGATCGTATCTACATTTAACTGCATACCCCACTCCGTAGGACAGTATAGAATTGTATGTTGGCTTCACTTTTCTTCCGTTAAGAGGTGAGCCTCCTACTATTTCAAACCGGTTGGATATCAGATTGGGTTAGGTCAACTCAACCACTTTATGAACGTAAGTTTTTTATTTACATTGTTGGTTAGTTTAAACGTTTAAACATCTGGTTTATCGTGATTTTGGTTTGTAGTTTAGGATTTTGGCGGTTGCCCAATGTGCGAGAATACATCCTTGTAAAGTTTCGTTCCCCAAAACTAGAATGTTGGGTATTACCGATTTTTTCTCGTTGCAAGATGTATGAAAAAATAAAAAATCGTAGCCTCAAAGTAACCGATTTAGCCATTTTTATTCAAACACTTGGTCATTGTAATATATTTACAATTCGTCCCGCTTAAAACTTGTACATTTTGGAGTTTATGATGGTATTAATTTAAAAACGTTAACATTGATTTCTTAATTGGTTCACATTAATTTAAGACATTACATAATTAGAAATACAAATGCAAACAACGAAAATAGACAGAGTTGACATGGTATACATAGTTTATATAGTAGACACAGTACAAATAATAGATGCTTGAGCTACGTACATGGTGACGGATAGTTCAATCCATGCTCGAAGCATTTCTTAAAATGATATTCCTCATCCTAGCTACTACCATCACGGGTTGGGTAAGTTCTAACGTCGGTCGCTATCGCGTTCGCTTTCTCATGTAGTTCATGCATCACATGTTTCAGCGTAGCTTTCATAATAGTAATTTAAAACTCTATGCTGAATACATCACTGGTTTCACATTAGACTTTGTACGGCAGTGACTTAATCGGTATAGTCGGCAAAATGTTCAAATAAGCTAACCCGTCGGCCACTTCTTCACATCCGCGTGGTCGGGGCATCATACAACCCGGATATGATTCCTCCCTACCGTACATGAAGAACATTCTGATAAAAGAGATTCGATCAAGCCAAGAGTCTCTTACGATAGCGTGCCTTTCATAATCTCAAGAACTTTTAGGAGGTTTTCATCTTCGTGCACATTCTAATTTGAATCACCCATTCGTGTTTTTCAATGTATAAAGCTCAAGTGTGGTTCCGTTATTTATAGATGGGTATTTGACGAGAATTCCCTAAAAATTAAGCAGGAATCAGATAACATTTGGCGGGTTAACCAACTTTAACGAGAATTTTTGTAACATTTTTTAACAACCTTCACTCGGTGGGGTGAAAATTGTCAAACACTGGCCCACTAATTTGAAACCGTCGGGTGGACATTCACCACCGTGTCTATACTTTTCATCCGACGAGGTAGGTTCAAAATGAAATAACTATCCATATTTTTTTTCATTTTGCTCCCAACCACCGTTTGAAACATTATCAACCGCTAAGGGAAATTCTCCAACGGTTGAGAATTTTTCAACCGACGGGGCTCTACCTGCTGGATCACGATTCCCACTCCAGTCGGGTGGTAATTTTTCGATGGGCGGGGATGGAGACAAAATTCCAACCAATATTTTAAATCTTATATTGAATTATCACCCGACATGCCTACAATTTTCACTCGGCGAGGGGAAACTTCCCTATCGAGTCATAATTTTTCAATCAACGGATCGCGTGCCCTGACTCGGCGGGGAGAGACATTGTTTCAAACATATAGTATCTAGAAAGCTAACTTTAATCCTCCGCAATGAGTTTATGAAACCAACAAATCTAACATACATCACATACACACCAATAAATATAACATAGATCAACAAACAAACTAAAACAAATATCCAATACAACATATATAAACCTATAAAACTAAAATCAAATACAACAAACAAAGCTTCATTGTTATGTTTTAAAACATTCAAAATATCTAACAAATTGTTCGAGAAAGTACGAAACTAAAACAACAAACATACTTTCAACAAACCTAGCATGATAAGGAGCCACAAATTTGTAATTTGAAGCACTTTTCTTGCAAAAGACATGAGCTCTTCTAGACTATCGTCGAGAGGGTGAACATGATTTATCGTGTTAATCGTATCTACCGCGGATTGTTCGTCGAGGATATAGAGAGTGATGTAAAACCAACCATACTTCGTAACATAAGCTGCGTACTGAGGGGTCAAATCCTACAACTTGTTTCCAACGGTCGTGAATACCTATCGATCACCAACAAATGCTTCCTCCAGTTGGTCCAATATTGTACGTCAACATGATAAAGCATATTGTCGCCTATGGTGAGACCAGATCGATCAACAATGGGATCCAACAACTTTTCTTAGACCTAAGAAAACTGCCGCATCACTCGATCCGGGTGGTATGCCTCTGTCACAAATATAAGGCAAATAGGGTTGCGATACAACCCTATCTCATACTCCGAAAACGCTTGTCGAATATCACTTGCAAATAAAGAAATACATGTAATAAAGAAACACATAAATTCATTGATGACGTAAACATCAAAGGTATCTCGGTGGGGCGTACTTGGCTATGCACGGGTAGCTCGGGTACATTCTCTTCTTCCCCCTCATCTCCCACAGAGTCCCTAATGGTAGGATTCTCTCGTGGAGGTGATGCTCTAAATTACGCTCCCCCGCGTTAACAATTTTTTTCTACCGCAAGGATCGGTCAAAATGCTCTGATCACTCTCCCGGCTCGGCCCAATATCTCTTTGGGACACTACCGCTACTACTATCGATGTGACGAACTATTTTCGATGTGGGGACTTCTTCTCGTTTACGCCGTCCTCCTTTGTGGCCTTTATCCTTCTCCGACTGTGATATTTGTTGCCTGCGACAACACAAAAAACTATTAGAATTTGTAAACAATTAGGTCTCCGTCGGGTGAATCTAAGCATCCCCGACGGGGAACATGTAAAACCTGTAAAAAAATATTTTTACCCCGTCGGGGCTGCCCAAACTCACCCGGAGAGGACCAAGAAAAGTTTGGGAAAAAATAAGGTTCCCCACCGGTTGACAATGTCTGACCCGGTGGAGACTAAGAACACATGCTAGAAAAACCCCAAAAGCTTAGAAAAATCCAACCTAAACAGTCTATTCTAACACAAATCCAAACATCAAACATCAACATATCACTTAAAATACTTAAATAAACATAGTTTTACCTATTCTACCATCCTAAATAGCTTAAATCTACCAAAATCATTAAAACCTAAATAAACCCAAAAACTAAGAAAATAAGAAATGTACTCTTTTCCTTTGTCCATTTGATACCGTTTAATGGGTTAGATTACTCCTATGTTATTGAAGAACAAATTTTAGTAAGCCAAAATGCGAGTTTTTTTTTATTTCGAGGTTTTGGTAGTTGGTGAGCTTTGTGAGAGAGAGGGAAGATGATAGGTTTGAAAATTAGTTTTAGGGATCTTCTAGAATATTAGGTTAGAATTTAGTAAATTAGGCGAGGATATTTTGGATAATATTTGGGATTACTTATAAAAATGCATGGAGCTAATTATAATTGGGGCTGGATAAAATTATTTTAGCTAAATTAGCAAAAGCCAAAAGAAAATTCAATAAAATGAAAACGTCACGGAGTCAAAAGTAGGTATAGTTAATAAAGTGTGACACTTAACGAAAGGTAACGCAAAATTCTAAGATGCGCATGTATAAGTTCTAAAGCTTGGGCTTTGGTGCGTGTAACCATTGATGAGGAGGTTTAACAATCGATTGATTATATATGATGGATGGTCCTGTTATATTTTTGTAAAAACAAAATCCTAAGCTTTCCTAAGATACAAACCATCAACGGTCTAGATAATGGGGGATAGAAATCCAATTTTATTATTTTTACAGATATTCATCCATGTTTTCTCTAAAACCAAACCTCGTTTCCTAAACAACTACATTTTTCCATTACTTATTTACCCTAAACATGGCTCGTACCAGATTTGAATTAACAACTAACACTCACCAAAAGTTTAGTGAACCAAACCCTAGTCCTCGTGCTCTAAAATATAAGTTATTGAAGATGAGGTAGATCAAATGGTAGGGCTTATAGATTATTTTTTTAAAAAATTCATATATGGATTTTGTTTTTTCTTATAAAAATATATAAATATATTGATTTTTGGATTTTCTTTTGAGTTAAGATTTGAAATATATGAAGTTTTGAAAGTTAAAAATGATTAAATATTAAGTTTATACATTGTAAAAAATTATGGTTCCTTCGTGCTAAATCAAGATAAATAGTGTTTATCACGAGCTCACCAAAATATCGAACACATTTTTTAATTGAATTTAGAATCTTTTTCAAATCCACTTCTTCACTTTTTTGGTTAAGTGGAACATCTTATACAAATATAAATTGTTGTACTAGTAGATAGTTTTATACTAAGAAGATTTAGATTTGGGGTGTTTCATAATGTATAAATATGAAGTATTCTGTTATCACAAGTTCAATTAGTTAATATAATCGAATTATAAAATTAGATTTATGAATAATAAATATAATAATCATATAATAGTGAATATTACAGAACTATTTAAGTGTCGATATTAATTGGGTTAATGTAAATTTTGAGTGAGGATCCATTAGTCCAACACGTAAGTATTAAATTTTAATAGCCTAATAATAGTTTTTGTCCCCTACACTGGTTAGAACATCAGAATATAGAAGATAATAAAACTTGTAGTGCAATTAATGTTGGGAATATTGTTTAGAGATTTCCGGATAAACTCTGAAGTCTTGTTTTAACAATTTCAGATTGAATTTATTTTGGTGGTTCTCCAAAATTTTCAACCAGATAAAATCAGAGCGTATGCATTTGAACAACGAGAATGAATCTTTTTATTGTTGTGTTTTTCTTCAACAGAACCATACTTATTTATTCAACCAAATTTCAAAAACTGTAAAACAGTTTTAAGTCCAATAACGGCTATAATTTTAAATGATAAAAACGGGCAAAAATATTCAAATTCAAATTTGAATTAATTTTCCAAATTCAAAATTTCCATGAATATTCACAATAGCCTTATCATTCAAAATAAATTTAACCACAGACAGGAGCCGCCCCTTGGACCCACTAATCATAATATATTCTAACAAGCGTGTACTCCACACTCTCCGACTTGCTCGATAATATATTACGACTGCATTGGTCGACTAGTCAATCCAATTACACTAAAATATCCAACAATCTCCCCCATTTTAGTGCAATTCATGATTAACTAAAACAAACTCACAACAAATAACAAATTTATGCATAAATGAAATATCGTAACGATTGAATTTCATATTAGTATATTACACATTCCAAATATTCGAATATCAAGGTATCACTAAGGATTGAACCTTTACTATCCATGATGAATACTCGAAGATAATATACACATAAATTTACATTCTCAAATGTTCTTACTTGACACTATCTTTTACTAGCCTTGTGTCCTTATCCTTTTTAAGCATATCAAAGTCAAGTCCTAGCTTCTTGAAGCGGCTAAACTTCATGCTTAAATAGGTAGATCTTTTACTCTTGCACATGCATATGCAATTTTTCAAAAGAGCTATTAAGAAGATAAACTTCAACCTCCACAACTTGCATGTCTGAACACATACTTTGGGATAATACTACTAATGTGTTCCAATCTCTAGATGTTAAGCTTTCCACATTGAATTCAACACCTAACGTCATATTAGATGGGAATTGGGTATCTTAACACGAGAGATTTAAAATGGACTTTAATCCCATCCCAATAGCCGATTTGTGCACAAGATCTCTATTTAACCCTTTGGTTAAATGATCGGCTAAGTTATATTGAGTTCTCACAAACTCTACAGAAATAACATCATGCGTGATACGCTCACGAATCATACTGTGTCTAACATCTAAGTGTCTAGACCTGCCTTCGTAAACTTATCTATAGACACAGGCAGCTTCATTATCACATCCGATAGATTTAAGTGATATCTTTTGGGAACAACGGAATTTCATACATAAAATTTCTTAGCCACTCAGCTTCTTTACTAGCTGTTGCTAATGCCACAAAATCGGATTTTATTGTTGAATCAGTAATTCAATTTTGTTTCTTAGATGCCCAAGAGATAACAAGTCCTCCAAGTAAAAATACACATTCACTTGTGAAAGAGTAGACTTCCATATTCGAAATATAACTCGCATCCGAATATCCTACTAAGCATTCCACCAACAAATACAAGCCTTACAGCTTCCTTCAAATATTTCATCTCAAAACTAGATGACAATATGTCTTGGCTTCATCAAATTGATTTTTACATGTCATCCACTTATAAACAAATCATAACTCATTTATGAATAACATCAAAATTTACCAAAATCGTAAATTATATATTTTGAATAACATCAAAATTTCGCAAAAATATGTTATAAATATTATAACATAATTCAAACGACAAATAGATCCATAAACGATCTGCATAAATTGCATTGGTTTAAAAGTGACAACAACCAAGGGTGTCTCTTTTTGGAAACTTCAAAAGATGAAACATAGGGCTGTAATGTCTCTGACAGAGCCAGATCAGTTGTCGCTCCCCCTATATCCATGGTGCTGTTCTCAGAGCTTGAATCAGAAAGCGGGGGTGGAAGGAAGATTATATGATTCTCCCTTACATGGCATAGAATTGGCCTACCGAGAACAACAGGATTGAGTGGCCAATCAGAAAAGAGTAATAGATCTCCTGACACTCCTCCAAAAAATTTCCAAAACAACCTTAGCCATTCAGGAGAAAGACCCCCTACACCAACATAAATGGATTTACTTTCCCACGAAAACCAGGGAGCCGTGTTTGATTCCATCACATGATTTACCCAGTTCGCTTGAAAAAGCAACCTCATATTATTAGCGAGTAAGTGAAGGGAGAAACTCTTAAGATTTAGTAGCATTTGAATTGGATTTATTGAGAAGATATTAGCCAAAACTGATCTTTCCATCACCTTTGGATGAATAAATTTTGCCGCTAGAGGTGACATCAGCGTCTGCTGCTCTTCATTTCCTAGCCAAAGCTCAATAACACCTAGGCGTATCAAATGATTTGTAGCAGTTGGGCATGGTAAGCCTTTCAGTTCATTAACGACTGCCAGAAGCTTTGAGTCTTTTCCAATGCCAGTGTTATTGCTTCCTGTGTTTCTCAGAGCTCGAGTCCCTCAAGAACGACCAATATCTTCAACACAGACTCGTCCAATTTCGAATAAGGCCTTCCCCAAGCTTGTCATCATCTCAAGTGCGTCAGTTGAACTGGATGCAGCCTGGGACGATGAGCCGCGTAAACTTTGCATGTTATACAGTGATACTGATGCAGAATGGCTGCTCATTTGATCTGTTTCTCTGTCAACGTCAAAAGTATTAGCAAACTCCTTTGATGCGGCACCTCCATCAGAATTAGATGATCCTGGAAACTGAATGTCAGACAAGCAGTACTCTAGAACATCAACATAAGTATCAATAGATCTAAGAACAAGAGATGTCGATGAAGATCTCAGAAGATCTCGAACCATTTTAGGTTTGACTTCTCGAACTGGTACTGCCACCGTTTTGAGTTCAGATACCAAATCCCATGGTACTGAGAACACTGGATAATGTTCTTTAACAAAGCTGCACACCGTTGCTGGAAGTAGATTACCAGTCATTTCATTCCCAGGCTGTGCAAGAAACATACCGTCTTCAGCCTTGACTAATTCTCCAGAGTACAGGTGCCACAAAGGAAGATCAACAGCCCGAGTATAAAAAGGCATTATAACTTGGTCAGTCAGGCACTTCCAATCTGCCTTAACCACTTTCGTTACTTCTGAATTACTTGCACCACCACAATTACTTGACAAAGGCTGTCCAATAGACCTTGGCCAGAAGGAGTAAAGTTGATCCCCGTAAGCCTTGAAAGACAGAGCCAGAGAATCAGCAGCAACCGACTCAAAAGAACTCAAAGGCCCCCTTCTCAACTTCTGCATTTCCACCACCATTTCGATATAGGAATCGCGAACACAAGACATCAACTCCGTGTTCCAAGCTTCAATCAACTGATCTCCAGCATTAAGATTTATTTCAATGTCATGGTATGTCTAAAGGCCATTTATATATATCCATATATAAAACTTTACAACTACCGAAACAGTAGCATTAACCGCAATTATATTTCTTTATTGCAGTTATATATCCATTTCTTCATAAAATGTCAAATATAAATTGTATACATATATTACAGTTGCTGTGTTTTTAAGTAGCAGTATATACAAATACCTTACATAACATAATTGCATACCATTTAAATTCATAGTGAATTCAAATAACTGTAATAACATTTGCATTTTTCATTTTCATGCACCATAGTTAATAGAAATGTAAACTTTGAACAACTTTTATTGCATAAAAAATACATGCAATATTTCTGTATAAACGTTTCACTAGATTAATGCAGAAAACCACTTTTACGGTTAGCTTTTCTGCATTAGTTGCAAATGCTGCACACAACTGCATATATCCATCTTATTCTTTTACGAGTAATATGTCTTACTTTTCCTATCAAATTTTCTCCTTAAACATGAACCAAACGAGATAGGAAAACCGGCATGAATCTCATGCTATTAATACATACATCCAGAATTTAATTCACGCAAGGATTCATTACTCAAATACTTAATCTGTTTAAATAATATATATATATATATATATATATATAACTTTTCTTTTCCGAAAAGTAGGCGGAATAATTCTAAGATTTGCACAGACAATTACTATTCATGTAATAGAAACTTTTCTTTATTTGTTAATCATTCTTTTTAGATTAAACAGTGGAACAACTTTAAATTCATAGTTTTTTTAAAATGCTTTCGAATTTCGATTTCAAGCATTTTCAGTCTTAGATACACACTTCTTACAACTAAAATAATAATTAATCTAAAGTGTGTATCCTTTGCAAAATTTTAAAAACAATTTAGAGATTATCACTATTTTTATAATCTCAAAAGTAGACATCCATAAATAAAAAGTCAAAGAGAGAAAAACATACTATAGTTCCATTGATGTTTTAATACTTGATTATGAATTCTAAAAAATCTTTTCATTCCAATCTTCTTCCACATCTTTGCATAAAACAAGAACGTCTTCATATAAATCTCTTCATAAAACAAGAACTAGATAATTTCAATCTTTTGTTGGGAATATTGTTTAGAGATTTCCGGATAAACTTTGAAGTCTTGTTTTAACAATTTCAGATTGAAATTATTTTGGTGGTTCTCCAAAATTTTCAACCGGATAAATTTGAACAACGAGAATGAATCTTTTTATTGTTGTGTTTTTCTTTCAACAGAACCATACTTATTTATTCAACCAAATTTCAAAAACTGTAAAACATTTTTAAGTCCAATAACGGCTATAATTTTAAATGATAAAAACGGGCAAAAATATTCAAATTCAAATTTGAATTAATTTTCCAAATTCAAAATTTCCATGAATATTCACAATAGCCTTATCATTCAAAATAAATTTAACCACATACAGGAGCCGCCTCTTGGACCCACTAATCATAATATATTCTGACAAGCGTGTACTCCACACTCTTCGACTTGCTCGATAATATATTACGACTGCATTGGTCGACTAGTCAATCCAATTACACTAAAATATCCAACAATTAAGTAAAAAAAGAAAGAATTGGTTTAATTGAATAATGGGTTAATTTGAGAGACTTGTATGCAATTAGTGAATTATAATTCACTAACTACGTACCCTTAATTTAGATTAGGAAAACAGACAAAAAAAAATTGTTGCTTAGGTTTTGTATATAATTATCTTCTATTTCTTGTCTTTGTTCTCAACGGTTATACTTCCCCAACGATTCTATCAAGGCTATCGTTTTCTTTCATTCAAAAGGGTCTTGTGAGAAAGCTAGCTAGCTATGGGAAGACCATTATCACCATCTCGATAAATCAGAGACAATCACTTCCTCTACATAACTCGAATAACAAAATCTTGTAGTTGCAGAACTATAACTATCATCTTCTCTATTTATATTTCTCGATACACGAAGTAATTACACGATTGAGGGATGATCAAAAGTCTATGAACCTCGTGAAACATAAATATATTCAAAAATTGGTATCACAACGATTTGATTACTCCGTGTATAGAGCAATAGACATTTGATTGAGTCTCATAACAATATGATTTAACATTCGATTTAGGTTAGGAGAAAGCACCCCTAATTTAATTTATGTTTTTCAAGACCTATGCATGTTTAGGTGATATAGAATGTATAATTGCATGCTAGGATTGGATGGTGTGGTCGGGGGAAAATAATTGAATATATGATGTATGTTTTTTATTGCAGGATTGATTTTTGAACATTTATGACAAAAACCTAATTCAAGTTTTCTAATTTTCAGGGTTCACAACATGCTAAGAATATTTTGGATTTGATACACCCTGATGTTCCAGGACCAAACCCTGTAAAATCTAAGTTAGATTTTAAATTTTATGTGTTATTTGTAGATGACTTCAGTAGCTTTACTTGGATATACCCACTTATGTAGAAAAATGATGTTTATTATGTTTTTATTTAATGAAAACATAATTTGAAAGAAAACTTATAACTATACAAACAGATGGTGGTGGTGAATATATTGCTCTATTACCTATCACCAAATCTGCAGGTATACATTTGAGAACGTCTTGTCCTCATATCTCTGTCCAAAATGGTAGGATAGAAAGAAAACATATGCATATAGTTGAAACTGGACTAACTTTGTTAGCACAGTCACAACTACCCTACTCTTTTTTGTATGAAGCTTTTAATACTTTTACTTTTATGTTAAATAGGATGCCTACGCATATCTTGAGTCACAAGTTGCCTTATAAGACTCTTTACAACAGACAACTTGATTATACTTTTCTTAGAGTGTTTGGTTGTGCATGTTTTCTTTTTCCAAAACCTTATCAACAACACTAATTAAGATAGTCATTGCGGAAAACTTGTCACCATAATTAATTTTGATTATGAGTATCTAGTTTTAGAAGGTCATAACTTACCGCTCAGTTATCTGAATAAAGTGATTCTTTTTTTATTCGACCCAAACTTCAGATATGTACATGGATATTATGTTCTCATTTTAAAATAGACGAGTAGTTTAGTCCCAAAAGTGAAGTATATTTAATGCATGTGTTTGCTTTGCATGTGGTTGATTGCATTGAACCTCATTCAATATAGCAACAACCAATTCAAAACTTGAGTATTATAGATATTTAATTTATGTGATTGTATAACATATTTGTATAATAATGTATTTATGATGTTGTATTATACTTTTCTATTTGGTTTTACATCACGTTTAGAGTGAACATGATTAGGGCGACTATTTAATATATTATATGTATGCTATGTGTGTGTGTTGTGCTATCGGTTTGAAGGGTTATAGCTATGTAATCTTATTATATGCGAATTGAGAATAATTTAGATGAAAAATGTATAGCCTCAAGATGGGATATAATTACCCATTATTAATGACATTTATGATGTAGGATGTATGAGGTGATGTCATGAATGCCCATGAATTGCTTGTTTTCAGTTATATAGTTATATTAGAATTCATCTCCCTATTGATATCTAAGCACTCGATGAGATATTTTACATCCCTAAATTTCTTCATATGATCATATAGTATTAAGGTATAACGTAGTAAGTTCTGATGTTTTAATACAGACGTTAAATAACTTTTGTGTAAACTACAATGTGAAGACTTTAGATTCCCATTATCTGCAATGGATTGGCGGACTTGATATCTCACTCGTGTGGGTAATATCAGAAGAGTCATGAAAGAAAAGAAGTTTGGGGCCTCACAACTTAAAGAACGGTTTTTGTGAGTGTAGGTCGGCCCAAACAAAAGACTACCTCATATATTTCATGTTGTTGAGCCCTTGTTGTATGATGTCGTTGTTGCGTTTACATGCACCATACTCACTGAATGGTTCATTTAGTTTACCATGAATCAGTTAGGATCAACCCAGTTACAAGATCTGGCTGATTTCAGATATGATATAAATTCAACATTTTTAACCTTAAAGTACTAAATCCAGATGTAATTTATAATGTGCTAGCGCCAACAGTCTCAGCTCATGATTATGATCAGTGTTTATACATATGAAAGCCCAATTAACTCTTTAAACCTGCAAAATTCAGCCCTTATATGTTATTTATGCACCGATCAAGGTACAATACTATGTGTTTAGATTCTAGTTATACCTAACTGATTCCAAATTATTCAGATATAATGGAAATGATGGTATGTTTGTTTAGTAAGAATACGAGAATATCTATCAAACTATGGTACTTGACTATTCTTTATCTTACACCAAAATTTAAACGAAGTATACAATGACTACATTAAAAACGACACATATACAGTGGTGATACTCCATGAGATATTCTATAAATATTTCATAAATTATTTTATAAAAAGAACATTGAGACCCTTATAAATTTCATTGCCAAAAATTCAGTCTGGTGCTTCAATTTTCAATTCTTCCCAAGATTAGTTGGATTTGGAATTGATGCAAATTAAGATTTCATTATCGATAAGAATAATGGTAAAATCTATAAGATTTTTTTTATAAGTTTACTATATGGTCAATTTTTAGTTGTTAATATTTAATCGACTCTTGAATAAGATCATCAATATTAACAACAAATTTAATATTTCCAATCTCAATCGAGTTGTGATAAGATTTTTAAATATTATTAACATGAAAATGATAAAAATAATGGACAATAATGATGATTAAATATTGACCATTAAATAGACTTACAAATCAAAATTCTCGAAATAAAGTACATTGAACAATAATGATAATTTTTAATACATAAAGTTTAAACCTTAAGTAAGCATATTCCATATTTCAATTTATATTCAGTTCTTATAGATCTTTAATATACTGATACAACTCTAACCATGATAATTTATTTTTATTCAGAAGATACGTTAAATTTCTTAAGTGATGGTAGAATATCTTTATACCTAATGATGATTTATCATTATCTTACAATCCTTAGAGATCTTTGATAGATTAATACAACTCAAATTATTTTTTTATATTTAGAAAATACATTAAATTGTCAAACTTAAGTGATGGTAAAACATCTTTACAAATAATAGTGATTTATTATCGTCTTATATACCCGTTAAAGATATATTATGGATTAATACAGTTCCAACCACCATACTTTATCTTTATTCAGGAGATACACAAAATTTTCAAAAATTAAGTGATAGTAAAATATTTTTATAAACATAAGTTAAACATCTAAAAAATGAGTTACAAAATAAATTTTATAGCTCGTTGGTCCTAACCGCCTCTGCTAAGTATTACAATATTGTTTTGCAACATTGTTATACATATTTATGTATTTTTACAGCATAATAATATGAAATATTGGACACACAAATATATTTATCATATATATTATAATGGCATGTGCAATCTAGTTGAGAAGATGCTTCGAAACCCTTTGTATATTTAGACTATTAACATAAGTCATGGATACATCAAAAGGAAATAAATCAAATAAAAGAAATCATGTGCAAACAGAGCAATGAAACTTTTTGAATAAAATTAGAAAGTTATCACGAATGCGTTCATATTAGATAACTATACATATACATTTTGTTTATAGATATACTTTGGCCCTTATATGTACATATTTTAATATAGATGGAGTTCATTAATAAATTCAAATATTTAATCATATTTGTCCATGGTTGTTGCCACTCAAGGGAGGTGTGATAGTTCAGTGAACAATGTTGAACAATGTTATGATCCAGTTTCACTTTATATAGATAAAAATATGCAATAGTTCCTTATTAAGAAAATTCATTATGAAGTAATTATTAACTTTGGTACACTAAAATTTAAACATAATGAAATAAAAAATTTCAAAAATTTGTACATTTGGAAATGTCTATTACAAGCAAAGCCTTACGCACCTAACATTGGGAAATAAAATTTGACACAACAATAATTATCTCTATTTATCATACATTCTATTATATAACAATTCAATGTAGAAACCACCTATCCAATTTTAGATATGAGACAATATAATTATTCTGTGAGGATAATAGTTTGGGGAAGGGGATAATATTTATTGAACAACCTTGTTTAGATTCAAACGATAAGGATTCGATCATTCATCATCAATCAAGTCATTGTTTCCCCGTAAAATTCAACGTTCATATTCTTACTCAATATTAAGCAGTTGTAGTTGTTCATAAATGACAAAATCAAAATCCTAAAGAAATTGTGTAAACTTAAGTTAGTATAGTAGCTTACTAAAGAATCTAGTTTCAGCTTTACAAAATCTTAGAGAGTTCCACAAGAACGTTAATATTTTTTATGATCAACAAGAGAATCTAGTTTTCAGCATTTATAATATCATATAGAAATCTGTAAGAACATTAAGATATTTTATGATGTAACATAATAATATAATTTCAACTCTTATAACTCCATAAAGCGTTTCATATGAAGATTAAGATCATTTATGGTAAAACAAAAAAAATCCAAATTAAGCTTATATAACACTATAAAGAAATCTATAAGAGAATTAAAAATATTGTAATATAAAATGAGAATTTGGTTAAGTTTACATAATATTACATTCAGATTTTTAATATATATTAGTAGACAATTGTAACAAGAATAATAAATTGATATAAGATAATTTAGTCAAGATATTCAGAAGATCTTACCCAGATAAATTTCATTCAATGTGAAAAAACTAGTCTTTTAATAAAATCTTTGTTTCATTTTTTTAAAGACTTCTTTCAAGATGGTCATTGGAGATTTTGCACACTAATCATTACACTTCATTAAATAATAATTAAGATCAAATATGTTTGAATGGTAACATTAATGAAACTTGATATATAAGTCAAAACTAAATAAGTCTATCAAATAAAATCGATAAGTTACAAAAATTATACGACCCATATAAATATTAACAAATTTGTATCAACCATATTCATATCTAATGGATTCGAGAGTTTGTAACTATTAAAAAATTCATTTATGATATTCGAGCATAAATGTCTCGTTAATCACATCATAATGTATCAAGTTATAATCTATTTTGGTCCAAAGATTGATCTAGTAGAGTATCATGAACTTTATAAATTTAGTGGAAGTGGATTCATACTTAGAATTACTTGTTATTTAAATTATCATAAGTTAGAATAACTAGTTGCATGCCACCAAGACATTTCTACTCAAGAAAAAATAATTCTAAAATTTCTAGGTGAGGCGTCTTATGTATTAAGGAACAAAAAATTATCAAAATTACTCTTGATAATTCTGTAGGTTTATCATAAATTACGTACATTAATAACTTGTTAAAACATTATGGTAAACAAAAAACTTTTAATATGCTTGAGTTTATTTGAGATAAGCTTTGTCAGTCAACATCCCAAGACTGATTTGGAAATTTAAAAGATACCAAAGATTATATATTTTGAAAATTAAATATTTGACACATGCTCAAGTTAATTCAAGATAACAAATAAAATTAATTATAAAGATCTTGAGTTCATACTAAAGTATTCTAAGGATGTACCATTGTACATTGGGTCATATGTCATCCATAATTCAAAACTCAACAAGAAAGTTAGACAATTAAATAAATCTTTTAAGTGTAAGTCTTTATAGGTTAAGTAGATATTAAATCAAATAGTATGATTTGTACCTATTATTTTTATATAAATAAAATTTGCAGCACATTAATGACATACAGTAAAGATATTCAGTTCCTTATAATGAAGGGAATAAGGATATAAAAAATAAAACAAACTCATTTCATATAGTTGAGATTATAGCAAGGAAGAAAAATTCATCTTTATATTTTACACCTTCTTCTACTAAGAATTCAATGCCTAGAGTTTTTCATGAACAAAATATTCATGTGGGTATTCTTAATGTAGAGGACATTCAGATTCAGCGGGAGTGTTGTTTCAATTTTTAGTTTTTGAGATTGTATTATTGTACGAATACACTTGAGTTATTTCATATTAATAATACAGTTATTTGGTATTTAGTTATTACTTTTTCTCTCATACCTTAAATTAAACAATCTCAATTATGTAAAGTGGGACCAATTGAAAGTTGACATGTGTGGATTATAGGACCGTATCATACTTTTAGGCGAAACTTCATAATAAGTCAGGGTTCATTAAGATGGTAAACTACAATGAAAGTATTATGGAACCATTGCATACAATATGACATAGTGGAATCTCTTGGGGTTCGTTGTTGATTATCATCTGACATGAATAAACATTCATATATTATATGTGAATAATATTGTTTCATAGTGCACAATTTGTATGGATACAATTCAGTACACGTGATTGATTATATGAGATATTTTAGAGAAATATTAGATTTGGAATATCTCATCATGTGTAAATACAAAGTATTAAAGCTTATTGTTACAAGTTCAATTGATTAACGTAATCGGTGTATAGAATTAGACTTACGAATAAAATAATAATAATAATAATATTGTTGGTTCTTGTGGAAGTATTTAAGTGTATATACTAATTGAACTAATATGAATATTGAGGGAGGATCCATTAGTCCAACACTTAAGTATTGTGCTATAATAGCCCAATAATGGTTAAAGTCTCCCAAAGCGGCTAATAACATCAGAATATAAGATATAGTGAAGCTTGTAGTGCAATTAAGTAAGAATAAAATATAGTTTGAAAAATAAATACAATGGATTAAATTTAGGAACTTGTATGTAATTTGTGAATTATAATTCACTAATTACATAAAGCAATAATCTAACCAAAATTCATACTAAACAAACAAATGATAAAAATATTTATTAAGGTTTTCTACAAATTGTTTTTCCTTCTATTCTCTTTGCTCTCTAAAATTTTACTTCTTTAACGATTATATCAAGAACATCATTCTCTTTTCTTCAATAAAGGTCAAGTGAGAAAGCTAGCAAGAAGTGGGGAGACAATTACCACCATCTTGATGAATGAGAGATAATCATTTCTACTGTAAAACACCAATTGTAAAGACTTGAAGATGCAAAACTGTAAGTCTCATATTCTTAATTTATATTTTTTGATAATTAAAGTAATTAGACGATCTAGAATATTAATGGTTATGACCCTTGTGAATCACATATTTAACACTTTATTATCATTGAAATGAAAAAATTAGACCAAGCTCATTCAATTATAATGACATGGACCATGACTCTGAAATATCATTGTTGTTTGGGAGTGGTTTGTTATATTTTATAAGATATGTTTTAGGGTAGATAAATCTTAAAAACTCTTAAGGTCTAATCCCTCAATTATATAAAGATAAACATAAAATAAAAAAAAATTGAAATCATTTTTAATGCAACAGAAGATAGTTTTCTGATTCATTAATGATGATAAACTAGTTAGAGCGATTCTTGTAGTTCACTAAATTCTTATTCCATGATCCAAAATGATAAAAACGAGGAACCTTGATGGAATATGAACTGAAAACATTGTAGAGAATATATAAAAACATGGAGTTAAAAAAAACGACGGTGGATTAGAAGTAACGATTTAGGGTTATTAGAATGTTATTTATGATTAGTGAGTTAACTTCACTAGATCATCTAAGTAATCCTTCAATAATTCCAATCTCGTAATCCAACCCTAAAACTATATTTTATAATTAATAAATTCTTAAAGTTATTACGATCCGATGTACAAGCCACTGCAGGGAGACCGTAATTTTTATTGGGATTTTAGGGCTAATAACTAAAGAATTGGATTAATAGACCCTCCTTCAAGGTACACATTAAACCAACTGATATCTATATTATATTCTCTCATAAGACCTAAAATTATTTGTACGACCAATATACTAAATCGGTCACGTTATTCTAATTGGACATATAACAACATGCATGAATACTTTGATTTTCTTGTGATTAGACATTTCAAGATCCAAGATTTCTCTATAATCTCCCACTTGGATCATTCACATGTATTATATTGTACTCATCTGAGTGGGAAGTATATAACATTAATTGTATTACATATAACACATGTATGTCTGATCATATTAGATGATAGTTAATAGTAAACTAAAAAGGGCTTGCCACGACTTACTAATGCGCTATGGATGTGCCATAATTACACTAATAACTACTACCTTAATGATCCATGAATTCTCATGGAGTGCAACATGGAGGACTGACACAGACTTGTAATCCATACATATCGACAACCAACTGGTCTCACTCAACTGAATTGAGATCCTTAAATATCAATAAAACCAAAAACTAAAAAAACTAAATCATGATATTATTAATCTAAAATAACTCACGTGTATGCATAAAATCTGAAATAACAATACAATCTGCAAATCTGAAAATCAAAATCTATGCGAGACTCTCCTGAATTTAATAATCCACCAAGCTAAAAACCCACATGTAAGCTATGTGTTTGAGAAATATTGAGGGTTTCAATGCATTGGAGAAAGGATCTACAACCATATAATGTGTGTCAATATGTTAAACCCTTATTAAACATTATAGATTCAGTTTTTCACGAATAAGAACTTAATGCCTATATTCTTAAACTTGCTGAAGTTACTATTTTGGTTTGGGAACATGACAACTAATTTTTTTCATAGTAAATACATAAAGGTCTTTCAAGCCCCTTTATTTTATGAAATTTTATGATAAATTTTCTTAACAAAAGCATTTGGTTTGATGCAATAAAATATGTTATAAATTCGACTGCCATAGATGGGGTTGTGACAGGATTCTGTTTTGCACTCTTCAACAATATGGTTGCTGATACCATAATGAATACATAACCGTTAGTATACCTTATAGTGTCCACCCATCATGTTAATTCTACACCGGAGTATCGCACGATCTCTAGATTATAGATATGTTGTATGTCAACCTGTAATGTTTGCTATTTTTCAAATATCAGAATATTTTCTTCATTACATTCCAATTGGAAATTTCTGGATTTCTCAAATAGTTTCATATCATTCCAAATATGCTTGATATGTTATATCTAGTACATACTTGAGAATACATGAGCTTCCAATAATTGATGCATATGGAAGTGTCTTCACGAACTAAATATGTGAATTTATCTTGCGGTACTGATGAAGTGAGAACTTATCACCCTTTTAGTCATATGGGTATCCATGATATTGTTGTTATCTTAAGCACAACGATGTACAATGAATGTATGAATTTTGAGAGAGACCCAAGATGCATATTTTGAAATTTCTTACTATTTTGATCCAAATCACATAAGAAGCTTCACCAACTCTTTCATCTCATATTTATTTGTGAGAAAAAATCTTGGAAACATGTAATAAACCTAAATCGTGTGTGGGAAGAAGTATGTTACCGACATAAAACACTAAATAGATTAATTTAATCATACTAAACTTGTAATATAAAAAATGTTTCACATGTCACGTCTCAAAGCCAAATAGGCGACTGTAATTAGGAATTCATGATACCACCGATGAGATGCAAATTTGAGTCCATATATGGATTTCTTAAATTTACACATCATATACTTTGGGTTGTCAGACACAAAGTATTCATGATGCTGCATGTAGATTATTTCTTCAAAGCCTTTATTGAGAAATGTTGTTACAACATCTATCTGATGAAGCTCAAGGTCAAAATGAGCCACTAAAATCCCGATTTTTCTAAACAAATTTTTTGATGATACTGGAGAAAAGATCTCATAATACCGATTTATATGTAATTATTATTTTTCCAAAAGATACTTAAATGTTCTACTAGACTCACTAATAATATACTATTATTATTGTTATTATTCGTAAGTCCAGTTCTATATATCGATTATATTGATCAATTGAATTTGTAACAATATGCATGAATACTCTATATTTACATATGATGTGATATTTCAAATTAGGATTTATGTACAATATTCCACTTGGATCATTCATGTATACTGAATTTTATACATCTGAATTATGTATTATAAAACATTGTTGTTCACAAATCATATATGAATGTCTATTCATGCCAGATGATAATCAACAATAAACCCAAGAGGTTCCACCACGTTTTATTGTATGTGTAATGATTAATACTGATAAGCAAAATAAATGAACCAGACACGTCCATGGGAAACCCTAGAGTCGTCATCCAAAAATTATGCTCCTCCTCTTTAAGTCACATGATTCAAACAATCAAGTCCGAATTTATGGCATTCTGAAGTTAGAGACCCAAAATCGAAAAACATTGATATCATGTTCGTTGCGATTCACCATCTGGGTGATTGCAACAAATAGTTTCATACCCTTCACCACAGTTCACCATCTAGGGTGATTGCGACATATGGTCTCATAATTTTCACCGTGACGAGCTCTACCTTTATCGCGACGAATTCAACAGTTCGCCTAGGCGATGTCTGCTGAAGTTAGTTCGCCAACGATCATCCCTTTGATGTTTCGAACCGTGACAGTTTTGAAAGGTTGAAAAAAATCATTGATTTATCTAAATTAGGGTTTTGCCAATAATGTTACAAATCGATTTGACAATGAAAAAGCATACAACACACATTCGATTATGTTCCATTGATAGCACAATCCAGTCATAACATGTGTTTCTACTTTCTTTATTACCTAAACAAACATTAGATCCTATAAAATTAGGAACTAAATGTAAGTTTTTCTCCGAACCTAAATCCATTGTCAAATCATATTATTAAGAGATTCAATTAAATGCCTATTACTCTATACAAAAAATAATTAAATGGTTATGAAACTATTTGTTAAAAAAATAGTGATTCACGAGGTTTAAGAACCCTTGATTGTCCCTAGATAATCTAAATACTATATGTATAAAGAAATAAATAAATATCCTTACAGTTTTATATCTTTAAGCATTTGCAATTGGAGTTATATAGTGGAAGTGACTGTCTCTAATTGATCAATATTGTGGTAGTGATATTATCACAACTTACTAGCTTACACATAAAACCATTCTTCAACAAAATATAGTAATGACCTTGATAGAATTGTTGGAAAGGAAGAACCATAGAGAAGAAATTGATGAAAGAGACGAAAGTTGTAGAATTATTGAAGCGAGAGATTTATGTCGTATTTTTAGAATAATATGAATTTGGGTTAGATTATTTATTTAAGTACTTAGTGAGTTGAAATTCATTAATTGTATAAAAGTCCCTCAATTTAACCCTATATATTCAATCTGCCAAACTTTATTTTTTATTCACTTAATTGCACTACAAGTTTTAATTTCTCATATATTATGATGTTATAGCTGTTGTAGGAGACCATATCCATTAATACTTAAGTTTTAGACAAATGGGTCATCTTTAGATTCACAATTAATCCAACGAGTATTTACACTTTAATACTTCCACAAGATTCAGTAATAAAAATAGTAATAATGTTATTATCCGTAAATCCAATTCTATGTATCCATTATATTAATCAATTGAACTTGTAACAACATGCATAAATATTATTTAGACATAATATAACATTCTAAATATGAAATTATTTAAATTTATTCACATATAAACTATTAATTTCAATAACCTATTTGTTAACTATTTTCAGATTGTTTAAAGCCCTGTACGTCAAGTAGCTGTACTGTCAGTTTTGTTAATTTGCTAGTTGAAGTAGCTGTAATGTCAGTTTTGTTAATTTGTTAGTCGAACTATTAGTTTATTATGTCGAATGATTAGATTATTATCTATAATTACTTGTACAAATATTGAAGTATTATTTTAACTGAATATTTCAACTTAACTTGTATAAATTCACACATGTAAACCTTAAGTTTACCATTATTCATTCTATTAATAAAATATACAATTTTGTACAATATTTTATTTATTTATTATGGTATAAGATTTTTGCGAAGCCCTCCAACTATGATGTTTCTTTTTCAGTTCTTGCTTCATTTTTTTGAATTCAAATTGTAGCCATGGTGATTCGATGAACTTTGCATCCTTAACTATTCATTTTGATTGGTCTAATTATGCATTTTTCACAAACTCAAGTTCTTCCCACAGTTAAGGCTCACAAAGTTGAAGGTTTTTTTGGAGGTTTTTTTCGGAACTCGCCTTCGAACAAATGTCTTCATTCTAGTACAAGACAGTCCAAATCTCTCCACCAACAATCTAAATCATATTAGATTCTAAATCAATGATAGGTCGTGTCGTTGATTACTACATGACACTAAAATATGGCATGTGATTTAATTCTAGCCTCTTATAGCTTTGATTCTCCATTCAGATGGCCACGAAAAGGTCATCACATGTTATGGAACACGTTCTTAATATGCGCGCTATAGGAAATATGCTAATGATTGTCGGTTAAACAATCATTCAATATGATCTAATTTGTATATGTTAGGTGGTTTTGGTCTTGAATTTCAATATGTTATGTTAAAATGTCATCTCTCATGAGAAATTATGCTTATAAAAATCAATTTTTTCGTGCAAAATCAAGAAATAAGGTTAGAGCATCTCAATTTTCACCATTTTTTATCCATCCGTCTCCATTATTCAGTGAAGAGCCACTCAATATCCATATCAACCACAAAATCAAGTTTGAGGTTCGTCGGGATGGCCCATATCAAAATATGGGTGGTAGTGGTTGTTTTTATAGCATATATTTTTCATATCGTGGTCATAGTTATCCAACTAATAAGATACTTTGTCAAATATGTGGTAAATTATGGGTTTCCTATCACTCTAACAAGGGTTGTTGATGATTTATGGTTCGTAGATAATAAAGCCATAAATCTTGTCATTGTTGATCCCATACACACTGGCCTCTAATTTGGACTACAAAGGTAAACATAACCTTGTTATAAATCATGGATATCGTTTTTCAGTTTTCCATATGGGATCAACATTTAATCATGTAATAAAACCTATATGTTTTAATAATATTTTACATGTGCTAGTATAACCAAAAACGTGATTAACATTTCCAAATTTACTATAGAAAATAATATTTATATTAAATTTAATCTAATAGGTTGTTATGATAAGGGCATCGATACAAGAGCATACTTCTGCAACTCAGACTTAATATGACTTGTATCAACGAGATCTTTCTATATCATCTGACATTCTAATTGCCATGTTTGATAAGAGCATAAATATTCGAAAGGCAAATCAAACAAAGGAATTACTTGGTCTACATTTATTTTATCATCTATTTTGATGTATTTAAATGTAATTATTTTATTTTATTTTGTTCATGGGTTTAATAGGATTTGGACCTTGTGCTTAGATAAGTAAAGTCGGCTCATAAGCTCGGATCGCCTCACTAGGCTCATTAGGATAATTTAGCCTATAAAAGGCTTTTTGGAGGCAATAATGAAAAGAGAATCATTTACTGCTAAAATCAGACTTTCTATATCTAAATATTTAATTAAGCATCTCTTTAATCTCTCTACTTTCTACTTAAATATAATTCATACTTTCTATTTTTATAAATAGCCCATCAAATAAAATTTATCCAAATCAAATTGATGATCATAATGGGAGGCTTTGAGAGGTACTTGGATAACATAATCCTAAACTTAACGTATAAAAATTCGCCTTTGGAACCCTCTGAAGCATGAATCCTAAAATACAAATAGATCATATCCTAGATAATGATAGAGTTATGATCAAAGAAGAATCTCTCTATCTTAAATAACTAAGTATGTAGATAACTAAGCTTAAATTTGTTTTGCTATGGAAATAAAGATCATTTGGCTTACAATATTTTCTATTATAAAGATGAAGATCATTTAACTTATAATATGTTCTATCGTGAAGATTAGTTGACACTCAATCATGGAGATTACTTGGCGCATATCATGGAGATAACTTGGCTTAAAGTCTTTATGTCATGAAGATGGAGACCATTTGGCTTATAGGTTTTCTATCACGGAGATGAAGATCACTTGGCTCATAACCTTTCTATCGTCGAGATGGAGATCATTTGGCTTATAGCCTTTTCCATCGAGATGAAGATCACTCGGATTATAGCCTGTAATCGTGGAGATGAAGATCGTTTGGCCTATAGCCTTTTCGATTATGGAAATGGAGATTACTTGGCCTATAGATTTTTTGATAATGGAGATGGAGATTTCTTACCGTATAGCCTTTTTTTATTGTGACGATAAAAATCACTTGGCATAAAGATTGAGATTATTTGACTTATCATCTTTCCAATTATGGAGATAGAAATTATTTGACATATATTATAGAGATCACGTGGCAAATGACATGACAGTTCTTTTGTAGGTCGAATTATTTAAAATTAAAATTATAAAGCAAAACTATTAACAAAGACTAAAAGTTTTTCTTTAGAAAATTCATTTACGAATTTATAGTAAATATTTATTTTTGATAACAAGAAATTGCGGTATTTTTGTTATAGAGGTATCATGCTCGTTTTTGGGTATGCCCAAATTTAATTGAAAGTTGTTAATGTTGTACGCGTGACTATTTGTCATTGCGAAGCTGTGTGATGATGTATCCTTGCGTGTATTGGAGTACAGACGGTGTGCTTTGTTTTCGGAATGCCCCCGTGTGCGTCGTACATAAGTAGTATGTGTATGCATATTTGTTGACTGGGCTATCTTTCAAAACGTTGTTTGCTATGGAAATATTAAATATGGAGTTGCCTTTCTCTATTCTTCCTTTTGGTATTGT
This sequence comes from Limnanthes douglasii subsp. nivea, assembly GCA_036936605.1. Taxonomy (NCBI): domain Eukaryota; kingdom Viridiplantae; phylum Streptophyta; class Magnoliopsida; order Brassicales; family Limnanthaceae; genus Limnanthes; species Limnanthes douglasii. The sequence goes on along the minus strand of JAUPFV010000002.1, from coordinate 113,361,155 downwards.
CTCTGTTGCTTTTTTTCGTGGCTCCGGATCGATCAGCTGATGACGGAGAGGTTCTTGAGCTTAAATCTTCAATCGATCCATGCTTCCATGGACGAGAAACAATTTCAGCGACCAGAGATGCGTTGAACGATGTTTAAATTATAGGGTCTCAAAACTCGTTTTCTCTTCCATGTTTAAATCTTCAATCGATCCACTTGAACTGCTTCCAGGTACTTCAACGTGTAGCAAAACCAGCTCTCCGGTCGAATTCCGGCCACCACACCTCTGGTTAAGTTCGATTTCCCTTCGTTTTCTCAAAACCTTGGTCTATGTGGTGAAGAGATTTGGAATCCATGTTTAGGCAACACCGCTCACGGGCCTACATTGGCTCCTCTTAAAACTCCATCAAAATCACTGTCATGACGGTCGAAACTGATAATAACCATTGCTGGAAGCTTAGAAGGATTGCTCTTTTTACTGGTCTATCTCCTTATTGGCGAAGAACTCGTTCTGGAGTCCACTATAAACGTCGTAGGTGGATGGCCTAGTTTGCTCGACGATTCTATAGCCTTTATTTGTTCCGTAACCCCAGAAATTGAATACGAGTTGTTGGACGATAGTAAATTAAAGGATGCCGCAGAGAAGACTGGGGAAACAAAGCAAATACAGGTGGCGATGAGAGAAGAGTTGGTGCTGAACTCGGGGTCCCTGTAATTGTACAAGTGAAGTCAGAGACAGAGGAATAAAAGGAACTGCAATGGCACTGCCCAAAAAAGTATCAGGCCCAATACCTTGTGGAGTTGGGTTTCCTGGAATGTGATGACTTGAGCTGCCATGATCCCAGGTAGAAGTGGCATGGTTAAAAGCAGGTCGCGTAAATGTAGTCACTTGTGTTTGTTGTGGTTTGAGAGGAAAATATTACCAGAATCGCTTTTGCGTCATTGTATGGATGAAATTAGATTTTCCAACAGTGGCACCATTATTGGGTCGTCCTTCAGGCGTCCGTCTCGGGCTGAGCGTGCTGTTGATGATCCTATCAGGGTGATGGAAGGCATCTTTTTTGATGAGTATGGAGGAAATGCGACTTTCCAATTGTCTAACTTTTTATCTTATCATGCATTTGGAGATGACGAGGAAGATGAGGACCTTCCTAGCACTTCATATAAGGAAACTGATGACCCAACGCAATGCATTCGAGCTTCAGAAGATTCAAAAACATGCACAGTTGCACCAACTGATAGGTGACATTGCATCTTGGAGGATGTGGAAGTGGATCGTGATGCTAACCTGAGGAGTCTGTCTCTTCCAGTAGATGGGTTGCTAAGAGAGTGTGTTACCCTGAGAGATGTACAGTTGAGGGAGGATTATAATCTGGCATTTTCATGGAGCGTACAATGATCACGAAGTGGTAAATGAAAGTGCGCCACCGTTGTGTCGAGTTGGTCTTGTCCGATTCATTTGTCAAATCAGTCATGCTTGATGTTTGTGTGTGAATCTCTTGAGCTTATTTCAACTATAGATGACTTAATATCATCTTTGGAGGAGCCGGTTTTCCTGTAGCTGGTGCTCCCGTAGCTGGTATTCCCGGAGCTGGTGTTCCTATAGCTGGTTTTCTCGGAGGTAGAAGACTGCATCTGATGGTGCTTCTATCTCTGATAAATCATGATCGTTTACCGACAAATTGCTTGTGAATTGAGGTTCTTCACACTGCGCCACCGTCACTTTTCACTGCTTGTTCATTGAACTCTACGGAGAATTAAATGTACTAGAATGAGAATCTTTAGGAGCCAGAGGCGGTCTGGAAACAGCAAAACTACTTTCCCAATAATTATGTCTCCCTATTTTCAAATTCGGGAATAAAGAGTCTGTAGATAATTGAGTATAAATTGTAGGAGCCAGTGCAGGAACACGAAGAGGCACACGCATAGGAACAGGAACAAGAACAGGCAGTGGTGCAGGAACACGAAGAGCAACACGCGTAGGAACAGGAACAAGAACAGGCAGTGGTGCAGAACCAGGTTTCAAGGTTGGACTGTTAGTTGGTGCGATCCAGCTTCTTTTTTACCCATGTTTAATGCTTTTTTACCGATGTTTATGTGTTTTTCAGGTACCACCCTTCGACCGAGTGAGAAGCGATTCCGCTTGGCAGCAAGGAGGTGCTAATTGTGAATCAGATCTTATATCCTTAGGAGCTTTCTCTTTGATGAATCAAGAAACTGTCGAATACTGCTGGATAGTTGACGTGGTATTGGATTTGCTCGAAGAACATGAAGGTTCAAATTTGGACCGTGAAGTCGATGACGTCATCAATTTGTTGTAAGCGTTGAAGAGATTTTACTTGAAAATGGGCTCGAGAGGATTATGAAAGTTCGTGACGGAGAGAAATGAGTTTGACTGCTTAGCGTACGATGATTCCGGCAGCTTTGTTGGAATATCTCAATCCGGCGAGATTTGTGCTCGAAGCGACATCGGATGTGCATCCTGTCAACAAAAGAGGAGAGAGAGCCAACAACGATTTGGGATGGGCGTGTGTGGTGATGTTTGAGAGTTTGATTCCAGTTATGGTTGATCCAGTTTTAGGGAGTTCATGGTTGATGATGTTCACACTCTTCTTCAGCATTTGGTGACTTTTGGAATTTGAAGGATGATGATCTTGGTTTGTATAGGAAGCTTGAATATCATAGTTAGTCCATTGTGGTTCGTGATCGCCAACTTGTATGATTTGTTTTCCAGGACCCATTGTAGAATTGTGGTTCGTGATCGCCAACTGGCAAGTCTACATGTGACGGCATGTCTCAAGAAAGGAGTAATACCTTATCCCCTTATCCTGTTAGTTAACAACCTCCCTTATTAAATAATTAACAATCCGAACTGGAACTATCCTTTCTTTCTCTTTATTTTGTGGCTTTGCCAGTAATTTTTCACTTCTTTGCCTGCCTTGTTGGCTTTTCCAATATTATCAAAAAGTCTGTAAATTTTGTTATAATAAATTCATATAAGATATATTGATAGAATTAAGAATTTGGAAAAGGATAAGAAAGATTCGTTGTGTAGATTTATTGTCGCATGAGCTTGCATTAGGCGTACTCGGAATACCATCCTCCTTAGCGTGTACGTGTCACTTCCGTAATAGTGTTCATGGGAGACATTAGTTATTGTGCAACTGCATCATTCTTCGTTTTTGGCTGATCGCGGGTATATTGACCCCTTTATAATTATTTATAATTATTACCATCCTGCTCGGAAATATCCGCATTCTTCTCTTGTCTGTTGTCGATTATTGTTTGTTTTTTAGTTTCGTGACTGGCGTCTGTAAAGTTGATTCCTTGTGCTCTTTCATCAGATTTGTGTATGCTACCCGGGCAACATCAGCAGCTTTTATACTTGTTTTGATAGAAATACTTTACGGATTTCTAATCTAACTTATTGAACCACGAAGTTAAATCATTCTATAATAATGCGGAATAAATACTTACATGATGTAGACATTTTTTGATCTTCAGATTCCTGACTTAGAGCAGATGATCGACGATCCTTTGCTAGGTTATTGATTCTTCTAAGAGATGGCAACCAAAACACACTTTTGTAATTGATTCGAAGGAAGAATCAATTTGTTTTTCTTAAAGGATTTTCTCTCTATATTTTCTTTCGTTGCTTTTAAGAATGAGAAACTCATTCTTATATAGAACTGAAGTGAGAAAACGGTTCTTCATTAAGTAATTGTCTGTAACTTCCAGACATTTACTTAACGAAGACCAGTAACGGTTCTTCTCTCTTAATTGTCTGTAACTTCCAGACAGTTACTTAATGAAGACCAGTAACGGTTCTTCTCTCTTAATTGGCTGTAACTTTCAGACAGTTACTTAATGAAGACCAGTCCTTATTAAATTTCCACTCTTAGGGACCATAACCCGGTATTATTTTGTTTTACAAAATAACCCCAAAACTTTACGTTTTGCTTAAGTTGTTTATTTCAGAATCCGATCCTTCACAGTATTCGGAATTAAACCTAGTATCTATACAATTACCTCAATGATATATATTTTATCTACTAGTCCGTTCTTTTCTTTATGATTACTTTTATTGGACTAATATTAACGATAGTTCGATACATCGATACGACATGTGACGGTCCAACTTAATGGAGAAATTCCAACAATCTCCCACTTGCATCATCATATGCTACTATAGGATGCATCCACTTAATGAACGTTCTAAATTTCTATCGTCACATAGATAACCTTAACAATCTCGTAAATGACTATTAACGACATAGGACTAAAGTCATCATCAATGCATTTCAAGCCGCAAATAGATGCATCAGTAATCACGATATCGCAACAATCAACTACATGGATCTATCATGGTGCATAGCATAAGAATAATATGAAATGTAATCTTACATATCTATTCTTAACTAGTCCCACTTAATTGGAGGTCTACTTACAGCAGAGTACGAATAATCAAATACAAGAGCACACTGAAAACTTCTATATAAATATGTTTGCATTAATGACCTTAAGTTCGCGAATATCATAATACAAACAAATTTAATAGCTTAATACAAACTCCCACTGAAACTAATAATCCTTTAAGTACACAACACCCATGTTAATGGTGTGTTCAATAAAAACTTTAGGTACTAATGCCTTCGTAAGAGGATCTGCTAACATTGAGTTTGTCCCTATGTGCTCCACACTAATTTGACCACTCTATACTCTCTCTTTAATAGACAAGAACTTGATATCTACATGTTTGGACTTAACCGAGCTCCTGTTAATGTTTGAATACTGAACTGCCGAGTTATTGTCACAATATAATCTAAGGGGTTTTTCTATCCCTTCTACGATTCGCAGTCCCGTGACAAAATTTCGCAGCCAAAGCGCCTGATTGGATGCCTCGAAACAAACAACAAATTCCGAAGCCATAGTGGAAGATGCAATGAGTGTTTGTTTAACACTTTTCCATGATATTGCACCTCCCGCTAAAAGGAATATAATGCCTGAGGTTGAACGACGAGAATCCTCACATCCGGCGAAATCCGAGTCGGAATACCCTATGACCTCCAGTTTATCCGACTTCTTATATGTTAACCTGTGATGTTTTGTTTGTTGCAAATACCGGAGAACTCTTTTGACTGCTTTCCAGTGTTCCATCCCCGGATTACTTACGTATCTCCCTAACACACCCACCACAAAAGCAATGTCTGGCCGTGTACAAACTTGAGCATACATTAGACTTCCAACAGCCGAAGCATATGGAACCTTTTGCATTTCCTCAATCTCAAGTTTTGTCTTTGGGCATTGCTTAAGGCTAAACTTTTCACCTTTTGATATAGGGGTTTCCTTTCCTTTGCTGTTAGCCATCCCGTAACGTTGTAACATACTATCAATATACGCCTTTTGTGATAAACTCAAAATTCCATGGGATCGATTCCTGTGAATTTGAATTCCTAACACAAATGATGCATCACCAAGATCTTTCATATCGAATTTGTCCGAAAGAAATTTCTTGGTCGTATGTAACAATTCCTTATCGTTTGTGGCCAATAATATGTCATCAACACACAGCACTAGAAATATGAATTTACTCCCACTGAATTTTTGATACACACAATCCTCTACCGAATTTATCTCGAAACCAAATGAGACAATAACTTCAAGGAATTTGTGATACCACTGTCGAGACGTTTGCTTGAGACCATAAATAGATTTCTTCAGTTTACATACCGTCGACTTTGGATCACCAGAGACAAAGTTTTCAGGTTGTAACATATAGATCGTTTCCCCAATGTCTCCATTAAGAAATGCGGTCTTTACATCCATTTGATGGAGCTCAAGGTCGAAGTGTGCAACTAATGCCATGATTGTCCGAAAAGAATCCTTCGAAGAAACTAGAGAGAAGGTTTCTTTAAAGTCAATCCCTTCACGTTGAGTAAAACCCTTAGCTACAAGTCGCGCTTTATGCCTCTCCACATTACCCTTAGAATCCCGTTTGGTTTTAAAAATCCATTTACAACCAATCGGCTTCTTTCCTTCAGGTAATGGAATAAGCTCCCATACCGCGTTATCTTGCATTGATTTAAACTCTTCGTTCATTGCTTTAATCCAGAAGTGAGAATCAGAACTTTTCATGGCTTCACGAACACTTAAAGGATCGTTTTCTGTTGAACCATAAAATTCTTCATGTTCTTGAAGATACACTATATAGTCTGAAGATATAGCGCTCTTTATTTCTCTAGTAGATCTACGCAAAGGCATAATTTCTTCATTTTGCACTTGAACTTCTTGAGGAGATAGAGTTTGTTCTTCTTGAACAACTTCATTTTGCTCCATTGGAACAACATCCATAGGAGGAAGATTAACATCATCTTGAGTATCTATATGTTCTAACGAATCTGAAGTGATGATTGGCCTTCTAATTACCATATCATCATCTGACACTATAGTATCATTGTTAGAACCTTCATGAATCTCTATTGATTCTTCCTCAAAATGAATGTTCGTTACTAAATTCTTCCCCCCAAACTCTATATCCTCAAAGAATTTCGTTGTACCCGTCTCAAATATATTCTTTGTGGAAGGATCATAAAACTTAAAACACCTACTGTGCTCGGGATATCCGATGAAATAACTACTAACCGTTTTGGAGTCCAATTTCTTTTCATTCGGCCTATAAGGCTTCGCTTCAGCTGGATATCCCCAAACATGTAAATGTTTTAAACTAGGTTTAAGCCCAGTCCAAAGTTCATACGGTGTCTTAGTAGTTGCTTTCGTCGGAACTCTATTAAGTAGGTAGGTCGCACATTTTATTGCTTCTCCCCAGAGTGATATAGGTAATGTTGAATGACTAATCATACTTCTTACCATATCCTTTAATGTACGGTTTCGTCTCTCAGATACTCCATTCATGTTGGGCGAACCCGACATCGTATACTGAGGGACTATACCACACTCTTCTAGGAACTTTGCAAACGGTCCATGACGTTGTTCACCTGAACCATCATATCTCCCGTAGTATTCACCACCACGGTCCGATCTGACGCACTTAATGTCTTTACCAAGTTGTTTTTCAACTTCAGTCTTAAAGACTTTGAACTTGTCAATGGCCTCTGATTTTTCGTGAATGAGATATAGATACCCATATCGTGAAAATTCGTCAATGAAAGATACAAAATATCGTTGGCCGTTCCATGATGCTGTAGGGAACGGACCGCAAATGTATGTATGTATCAAATCCAAGACCCCTTTCGCTCTGTATGCATCTAATCGTTTCCCTTTGGTCTGTTTTCCTTTTATACATTCAACGCAAACGTTGAAGTCCGAAAAATCCAGTTCACTTAATAAACCTTCTGAAACAAGCTTTTCAATTCTATTTCTAGAAATGTGACCTAATCGATTGTGCCAAAGTTTTGCTAATTTTTCCATTTTACAATTTAGTTTTCCAGGTACATCTACATTCATTATCTCTTTGTGATCCTTTATAGTATCCAATAAATACAAGTTATCATTTGCTATTAACTTTCCAGAACCAACAACATTACCATGTAAATAAAGACATAAACTTTCATTTCCAAATAGACAAGAATAACTTAATTTGTCCAACAACGGAAAAGAAATTAGGTTCCTTCGAAAAGAAGGTACATACAATACGTCTTTTAAATACAAAAAATGTCCATTGGTAAGCAACAAACGAAAATCACAGATAGAATGAACTAAACACGAACTACCATCAGCTGTATAGATGGATGTTTCACCATCACTCAGGCTTCGGTTTCTTATCATACCCTGCAAAGAAATACAAACATGAGCTGTTACTACTGTATCAACCCACCAAGTATTTCTTGGCACTCAAACTAAATTGATCTGAGAACAGACCATAGAAGTGAAAATACCTTTGGCTTTCATCATAGCCCTCCATCTTTCACATTCTTTCTTAAAGTGCCCCGGTTTCTTACAATGGAAGCAACGCCCTTTACCAGACGTACCCTTATGCTTCTTTTGTCCCGAACCGGATGCATGTGCATCTGAACCTTCATACATTCTCTTAATTCCCTTATTCACCTGAGCTTTCACCATTTGCACTTCTGGATGTTCTTGCTTCATCTTTTCCTCCTCTTGCGCTGCCTGAGAGATGAGCTCGTTGAGAGTCCATTTCTCGCGCTGACAGTTATAAGAAGTTTCGAAGTTCTTATACTGAGGAGGGAAAGAGTGAAAAGCAAAGCTTACCACAACATCTTCGGGACGGTCAATCTTAAGTGCTTTCAGTTTGGAAGCGATGTTTGACATTTCCAAGATGTGCTCACGAACAGTTCCTTTGCCACGATATTTCATAGAGGCTAGCTTAATAAGCAGCGTCTTAATCTCTACTTTATCGTTCTTGGCAAAACATTTCTCTACCTCTTCGAGAAATATTTTCGCATTAGTGATCTCAGGTGAAACTGCACCACGGAATGCTAATGGAATTGCTTGCTTCATGATCCCTAGACTTATCCTGTTCGACTTTTCCCACGCCTCTGACTCTTTCTTCTCCGTAGGAGAACTGTCATCAGTCAGAGGTTTAGGTTCATCGACCCTTAATGCTAAGTCGTAATCATGGCACATCAAGTGCAACAACATATCTTCTTTCCACAGCTCAAAGTTCCTCACATTAAGTATGGGTGCCTTTTTTCCTTCCGGGTTATAGAAATACGAATTTGCTAACATAACAAACAACAAACAATAAATAGCCAAAAACATCACTTAACATATAACCTCCATAGTATTTAACAAATAAACATAACATAATAAAACATACTCTTACAACATCAATAAGATACCTTTGGGCAAGCATATTAATTTGTATATGTATGAGTTTGAGCATAATTAATGTTGATCCTTCTAATTGACAAGAAAAAAAAATTTCCTTTGGGCCGATTTTTTCCTAGTTCAATTTTCTTAATGATCAATTCACAAATAACTATCTCGTGTCTAAGATTAACTATGTCAAACATTAACCTTCCTTTGGGCCGATTAAAATTTACATACTTGTCAATCATAGACTTGTCAAAACTCTAAAATAATTAATTCAGCAATAGGGATCACTTTGGCGATATATTGAATCATTAATTATTTACCGAAGTTCGGACAACTTAAAACATGCTAATTATTTCGAAAAATACTATACGACTACCTTACTTAATGTCCAAACTATTTCGTAGTCTATGTATAATTTAATCAAATTAAATTTACACCTTAAATTTAATATATTATAATATATCTTTAATTATATTGTAATATATCTTTAATTATAATATATCTTTAATTAAATTAAATTTACACCTTAAATTTAATATATTATAATATATCTTTAATTGTATTGTAATATATCTTTAATTATATTATAATATAATTCTTAATATATATTATAATATAGTATTTATTTATATATATAAAACTTATTCATATATACATACTATAATATATATTTATATATATAATAAACTTCAATGATATAATATAATTCTCGTAATAATTCACTTATAACTTTATATAATATATAAGCAAACTTAATTACACATTTATCGGTGGTCACGTATATTTCGCCTATTCTTTAGGCGAAAGGACAGTTACTAAATTAATAATTTCAGATTTTAATTTAATTATATTATTTATAGTAGCCGCATACGGCATCTTTTAACTGCATATATAATTATACCACCGTAATTGTTTAATTGTTTGTGTAATTTCCGATAACCGACATCATATCTAATATATAGATCTAATATATATGATCTAATTTTATAATCTGAAAAACTAAGAATTTAATTTCATGGTGGCTCTGATACCACTTGATAGAAATACTTTACGGATTTCTAATCTAACTTATTGAACCATGAAGTTAAATCATCCTATAATAATGCGGAATAAATACTTACAGGATGTAGACATTCTTTGATCTTCAAATTCCTGACTTAGAGCAGATGATCGGCGATCCTTTGCTAGGTTATTGATTCTTCTAAGAGATGGCAACCAAAACACAATTTTGTAATTGATTCGAAGGAAGAATCAATTTGTTTTTCTTAAAAGATTTTCTCTCTGTATTTTCTTTCGTTGCTTTCAAGAATGAGAAACTCATTCTTATGTAGAACTGAAGTGAGAAAACGGTTCTTCATTAAGTAATTGTCTGTAACTTCTAGACATTTACTTAACGAAGACCAGTAACGGTTCTTCTCTCTTAATTGTTTGTAACTTCCAGACAGTTACTTAATGAAGACCAGTAACGGTTCTTCTCTCTTAATTGTCTGTAACTTCCAGACAGTTACTTAATGAAGACTAGTCCTTATTAAATTGCCACTCTTAGGGACCATAACCCGGTATTATTTTGTTTTACAAAATAACCCCAAAACTTTACGTTTTGCTTAAGTTGTTTATTTTCGAATCCAATCCTTCACAGTATTCGGAATTAAACCTGGTATCTATACAATTACCTCCATGATACATATTTTATCTACTAGTCCGTTCTTTTCTTTATGATTACTTTTATTGGACTAATATTAACGATAGTTCGATACATCGATACGACATGTGACGATCCAACTTAATGGAGAAATTCCAACATGTTTGTCTTACGTCTTCCTGCGGTTCCTGATATTATATCATGTATAATTTTGATTTTTTTATATTGTATTTAATAAAATACGGTGATTTATATATATATATATATATATATATATATATATATATATATATATATATATATATATATATTATAAAAACTATATTATAAGATAGTTCATAGTTCACTATTATTAGTCATATAACATATTCTATAGCTCAATATTATTAGAATAGTGTTAATTCTAAAACCTAGAAATCTTTCAGTATTGTTTTCCGCGTTTGTATGAAATTTAAACGTTTAGTTTGCATGGATTAAATATTAGTATCATTTAATTAGTCTGTATTTCATGTTTTAATATATGAGAATTTACACGGTGAGAAGTATTTCATTTTTTAAATATTGTTTTTGTAGATGACTGGATATAATTGTAAATCTGTAATTTCAAATGAGATATATCAACTGTATATTATTTCAACTGCAGTCCTTAATTAATTTCAAATTGTAATTTGAACGGCAATCGTTACTTAATTAAAAAACTATAAACTTACTTAAAATTCTATTTTTGATTTTTAAAACTTTCGAATTCTGAAAAATAAAAGTTATCGTACGATACTACGATAAGGCCGATACGAATCGTATCGTACAATATCGTATATGTATCGGCCGATACATAAACCCAACGATACATAATAACATACATATCGCTGGGGGTTTACGTATCGCGCTACCTCACGATACTAAAAACTATGGAGGAAGGTAGTCAAGATGAAGCGTAACACGATAGGATTATTTTGGCTGACAGTGAAGGAATATAGTTCAGATTTTATAACCCTTGTATTTCGATTTTATGTCTCACGAAACCTGTTTAAAATCAGGCAGTGACATGTAACTCACCTGTTGAGCATGTCTCCTCCAATTGCTTCACATATTTTGAATGAAAACATGAGAGAGAGATTCTGAATTCTCGTAATGGTGGCATTTTGATGTGAAATGAAATCCATTCATTTTAGGAAGCCAGTTTTGAATAACCCTCCAAACCAAGAAAGAGCACTTTTTGGGGCAGATTGAATTCTAAATCTTCTTATACATGTTAGATTTGTTGTTTTTAATGATTATAAAATTCCAAGTGACGAAGCCCATTTCATGGAATCCTTGTTGTTAGTCAAAATAATCTTTCTTATTTTTTTTTTATAGTTTTAGAAGAGAAAGAAGATCTTAACCCCTCCATATTCCAACCCCCATTTTCCCAATAAGATCTAACCTTTTTAGGTTGATACCATATTCAATCAGTTTCAGAGTCCATATTGATAAAAAGATTTGAGGAACACCACGTTTCAAGCAAGAACTCCATTATACCTTCACCCACTTTCCAATAGATCCGTCTTTCAGCCTTGTCTTTAATTTTAACCATTCTTTCCCACACATTTGATCTTTTACTTGGATTAAGAGCTCTTTAATGGTGATAGTTATAGTTGTATATAGCATGCTATCCATATCTTTTTCGGTGCTAACGAAGATCAGTGAGTCCAAATCTCCACTCGGGAAGATTTCAACGAATAGAGAATAAGAAAGATGAAAAAATACGAATATATTTTTGAGATTTTTGTATATAAAAAATGGTTTGATCTTACCTTGAGAGTTCCACCCTTAATTATACTAGTTACAAAAGAACTTGTTTCATTTTCCGCATTTTATTTATGTCCATTGCATATTTGACGTAATAAATGCAGAATTATGTTTTTAGTAACTTACGACATATTACGTGGAATTAAATATAAATATATTTCATGTGATTTATTATTATTATTATTATTATTCGGATGTTATGTATGAAATATATCTTTATCGGTACTCATTTGTTTACAGGTTGTTATTCGTTATTTATTTTAGAATAGATGTTAGTTGTTAATATTGTTATGCATTTCGGATAAGTGATTATTATTGCTTGTGATGTTAGTTGTTAATATTGTTATGCATTTCGGATAAGTGATAATTGTTTCCCGTGATTTCAGTTTAGTAAGTTGATTATGTTTCACACTTCTATGGTTTAAGGTCCAGATTTGTTTTACCTTGTATGATTGAAAATTAGTTACCGACTCATTGACGGTTGTTTTATGTTTTTTAACTTGTACTGAATTAGAAGCCAAATTATAAGTTTAGATCATTAAGTACAACATTGCTTACCTTGTGTTTACTATGATATGGATCATATCATTGTTTTGTCATATTTTAATACTTCATTTATGTTCAAAGTTTAATGTCTAATAAAGATGTGTTATAATCATAACAATGCCATAAGATCCAATCGAGATGATTGAGTTTGTAAGATGAATATTTTACATAGTTTATTTATTATACATTGGGTTGTGTGAGTTAATTGATAAAAAAAATAGCCTTTCAACAAAGTTTAGGTTTCTTAAATGTCTTTATGATTTATTGAATTATTCAGAGTGGAAATATATTTATTTTTTTGTAGATTTATCCGGATGGTGAAATGTAGTTTCTTTGTTTATATGGTTAATATATACATGTTGGTAGACTAAAATATTTTTACTTTTTTGTTGTTGTTTATACCCATATTGTTTTGATGTTTCAAAGTGGGCATGATGGGGAAAGATAATAGAGTTGATAGTCCTCAGGTTGATGGCCAACTTTCTGTATCTACGAGATTATTTTATCGTTGAGCTTCATTTTCTGTCTCCTATAGCTGCTCTTAGAAACTCAAAAATGAAGATCCATTTCTAAGTGATCCTACTGGTAGTAATGATGAATATTCAAATATTTGATTGCCCCATTAACACTTGGTTCTTATGGTCCTGTTTGCTTATGTTATAGCCATTATCTATTGCTTTCTGGAGTTTAGACGAATGGTCAAAGGTTGGTTTATATGATATAGGTGTATAGCCACAACCACCGACATTGAATGGAAACATGTGTAATGAGAGGTTAAATCTTGATTTATCTTCAATATAACATAACCAAAATAAAAGTTGTGAGTATATTAGAAGTGATAAGATTTTATTATTTGATAAATAATCCTCAAAAGTGGTGGAACAAGTATCCTTCAAGAGAGCTTCAGTTGCAGGAGACAAGGATTTAGTTCGATAGAAAGGAATCACCCATGTTTTAAGCTATGCATGTTATATTTATATAAGTTAATAATTTTTATTTTATTTTGAATGATAGCATTTGGCCGATCTTGCAGGATGTATGTGAGTGACATGTTAAGATCATTTGATTTATATACCTCAAGGGTCACCCTATGTTTGTGTACGACCTGTTCAAGACGAACTTCAGCTTAATATATATATTATTCCCTATGGTTAGGGAGCTAGCCATGAAATTTATTTGAGTATTAAACTAAACTATACCTAAGTTCAGATAATAAATGTTAATTTAACTAATAAACGGCTAGAGAAAAACATAGTCCTCATTAATTTGGCTAATGCAACTTCGTATACAACCTGGAACATGAAATTTTCATAAGGTTATTCTCTCTTTAGTGTCTATGAAGTTGTGTACGTTCTTATTGGTTATTATCAATTTAAACCCCTCAAAAATACATTTAAACATTTAGCTATGATGCTCTCTTGTAAATAATTATTAGTTAAATTATATAAATTTAGTTGTAGCCGTAGTTAAGAAACCAAACATGTAAATAAATAAATATTTATTATTCTAAACAATTAAAGAAAGGTAGAAAAACAGAAAAGAAAATTTATAATGTATATACATTTAGCTGGTACTAAAAAAATCAAGATAAATAACAAAATTATGTATACACATTTAGTTGTTAGTCCAATTATTTTACTCAATCATATTAAAAAAATTAAACAATATTACAAGTAAAATAAAACAACGATTCATATAAAATATATAGCTGGTACCACGTGAGACCAAAATTTTAAAATATTTAATTTTCCCTATTTATAAATAAATAAATCAGTGTATAAACACAAAAAAAACATTTAAATTTTCTCATAAACTTATAGCTGTTAATCTTATCTGTAAACATTTAGTTGTATCTTTTTTTCTAAATTAGTAAATTAGTGTATGGAAACGAGTAAAACAAAGTTAAATATGTATACATTTAGCTGGTACCAAGTAAAATCAATATTTTTAAATATTTAGTTGCTCTTCAAAATTCTGAAAAACTAAATGGGTGCATAAACACAATAATTTATTTATTTAGATTTTAAAAAATTGTCAATTCTTATAACAAAACAACAAGGAATTTCAAACATGTTAACAGTTATTCTTTCGATTACTAAAAATGATAAATAAAAAAATATAGATCACCGGAATATTTTACTAAGCTTAAAAAACAAAACCAAGACGAAATCAATTCAATATAAAGCTAAAAGTAAATGAAAAAGAAAAAAAAACGAAAAAAATACCTAATACATTATTGAGCTCGATTCAATTTTAAAATGATAGTTATGAGAAGATAAATAAGTTAATTGAAATAATGATATGAAATCATCTTCTTTCGTTCAGTAAACAAACCATATTTATTTTCTATAATATATTCAATTTAAAATTTGTATGATTTTTTTCTTCAGTGTGAGCAACATGATGGTCACATATTTTTTATGGTCTTTAATGATTCAAAATATAAAAAACTAACAGAAAATAAAAAGGGACGAAGAATAAGTTGTAAGGATAAAGGAAAAATAGAGTTAATGAAAAGTATTAAACATAAAATAGACCCAAATAGTCAAAAATATTAAAACTTAAAATTAAGTGGTCATTTTGTTTTAGGTCATGCCTAAATGGTCACCAAAATTATTAAAATCATTCAAATGTTCAATTCACCATATTACATATTACTACCGTGACATACGTGAGACTAATCTGGAAAATCTAGCGTAATCATCTAGTTGTATTTTAAGCTATTATAGAAATTTATGACATTTTTTTTCATGTATTTCACGCGTTATGAAAGTGACCGTTTATCAAAGTATCTCGTAGTGATGAAACCATATATTATTTTTGCATAATAAACTAAAGTATCACTAACATGATAATAAAATTATACAATTGTACAAGTAAATAAATATCCATTGAGGTGATGTAAAATATAAGTAAATCTTTGCTTATAATCCTATAGTTAATATACATGCATTAATATAAAAAAAAACAATTACGCACGTGATATGCATAACATATCGACGGTGGTCACGGTGGTTAGTGAGAGATTATTGCATCTATATCAACCATTATTACATGAATATATAAATATAATCCTATAGTTAATATTCATGCATTAATACAAGAAAAAAATTAAAACCATTACGCACGTGATATGCATAACATATAGACGGTGGTCACGGTGGTCAGTGAGAGATTATTGCGTCTATATCAACCATTATTATATGAATAAATAAATATTATTGTCATATATTTACATTTATCTATATATACCTTTATAACATCAACATCAACCCTCAAGGTATGATACCAATGATAAAAGACATGTATGAAAAGTTAGTCTATAATGTAAATTATTTTGTATTAGATATGTTTATGTCACCCTCAGTATGAAGAATGAATATTTTATTTATAACATACAAAATCTTAAATATTACAGATGTGTGACACGTGACAAATAAGACATTTGACCGTCGTCCAAAGTGTTTTAATCCACCAGTTACTCTTTTGTTAAATATTTTCTTCAATCGTCTTCTACTTTGGTCATCCACATGGTGCTCAGGGTCTCATGTTGCATGTGTATCGATAAATTTTAGTTGAACATATTTATGATTATATGAGGGTCTTAGTATATGATCTTTTTAACTAAAATAAAATTGGATAGGAACCATATTGGAAGACCTCAAATATGATAAATGATCGTTTGCTGAATTCTATACTAACACATTCCTAACTCATACCCATTCAGACCTCGTTCTGGTGAATATTGCTCTTATCAAATGAAGTATACCGATGATATACTCGTGACTTGTGCGAGAGATGACCTTGTACTGGTGAACATTGATCTTGTCAACTGAAGTCCTATTAGAACTTATGTACGAGGTCATATAATTTTTTTATTTAATAGGAAATTTTGTAAAAATCCTTACCTTTAAGAATAAGAGTATGTGTGTTGTGTGATAATTCTCTTATCAGAGCTCCTATGTAGTCATTGAGCTTAAAACAAAATGCTTGTTCAAGGAGTTAAACTATATACCAAAATAGGTGAGGTGTTGATAGTCGTGTGTAAACTAAAATATGCTTACATCAACAAAAGGTAAGGTTGATATCGGTCTGGTTTAGTCCATTTTTTTGCAAAACCATACCGGACCGTTACGCTTTTTGGTTCGAACTGGACCAAACCGGTAAGATTTCGGTTCTAAAAAACAAAACCGAACTAAAACTGATAAAAATCGGTTCAGTTTAGTCCGATTCGGTTTAGCGGACTAACAATAACCATATAAAATTTTATACTAGTTATTATACAACTGGTGATAACAATTATTTTATGGGCTTCCGACCCATCTTGAAAAGTAACTAGTGTATGCTTGTGTGTCTTATATATGATGAGTATTTTGGTTTACATTGGAACTAAAACGACGTGGGATACCAAGTAATGGTGCCTTCCTTTCAAAGTCCTCTTCCATTTTTTAAATCTCCATTGTTTTTTATTTGATTTTAAAGACAAAACCTTAAATAATTTTATTTTAACCACATTAGTATCCTCCGGTACACTTTCTTACATGAGAAAATACTGAGTTCTGGTCTCTTCTTTTTGTGAAACATGGCATTGTTGTTATTGTTGTTAGTTATTCCATATCGAGTATAGTTTTTTTGTTCCGTTTTTTAGGAGGAGGATGGTAAGCCAAAAACAGAAGCTACTCCTTTGATCTACTTGATAACAGAGGTGTAATGTTATGCTTTATTCTTATAGATGATTTCTTCCGATTTTAATATTTTCTTAGATAAACTAAGGTATTTATTTATAAACGTTATTTGTAGCGATTTCTTTTCTCTTTTACGATATAGATAAGTAACACATATAGTATATATCGTTTTATTATCGATTTTATCGGTTCGGTTCAATATTGGTACTACCGATTTATCAGTTTGGTTCCTTACCCGTTTATCTTTTTGGTTCCTTATCAGTTTCGGTTTTTAGAATGGAACCGCGAACCAGACTGTTAAGATTTAGTCCGGTTCTCGGTCTGATCCTTATCGGTTTGGTTCCGGTAAGGTTACCGGTTCGGTTCCGGTCGGATTCCCGGTTCTAAAGAACCATCAAGAGCCCTAACAAAAGGTAAAAGAAATGTTGCAACATTTTATTTTTCCAGCTACTTTGCTGATTTGACAAACCTAATTATGATATGTTAGTTCTTACACATAATCAACAAGTGGATGGTGTCAGCGTGCTAGTAGAATGCAGATGCAACTTCGTACTAGAACCGTGATGTGAGTTATGTATTTATATACCATCAATCTTGGCTCTTAATTGAAGATATAAAACATAAGCTTTGTGTTAAATAAGATAAGTGTTAGGTTTCATAATTTCCTATATTGTGCTTGTTATCTCTATAATTTTGTCTTAAAATATTTCTCGTTCTAAGGGTTTTACATCTTTTGAACTTCTATCGTTTTGTATTGTGATTTAACCATATATCTTGAATAATTTGTTGTAATACTTCTTCAAATGTGGTGTAATATTCAGTATTTTTTCGTTCATAGACTGTGTGTGTATCACGCAATCTGCATACCCAACTTACGTCCAGGTATTATCCTTATATTTTCCAATCAATTATTTTATTGTTACCATATTTATCATGAGGGGTAAATTTTGGAACATTTCAGATTTTATATGATCCCGTAGTTTTTCAGTTGCATGTGATGACTCTCAAAATGATCAAGCATTTGGTTAGTTTTGTGATTTGGATAGTTTATCAGTTAGTGCATCCGAGATAACATCGAAATCTTTGTTTGGTGAATCATAAGCCTATAATAATCTGTTAAATTATTAGAAGACGTCGCGTACGAGGCCCATTTGTTTTACTATTTTTAAGAGGCCATTTGGGACGAAATTTCCATTACTCATGCTATGATGTTGGAGCCTACAACCGTATCAAATTATAAGAAACCATCCCAAAATATTTCTTTCATTTTGGAACTTAGGGAATTTATAAATAGGGAGAAAAAAATCTTATACCGAGACGTTTCTTAGTCCCAAATGTATATATATCTGAAATAATCTGAGATATAATGGGTCATAAATAGAGTACCTCTAAAGAAGAAGGGAAGTTACCCACCAATGAGAGATAATATATGGTATGTTTCTTTCAAAGTAAACTAATTTGGAGCATCCGGTCCCCCCATACATTTGAAATTTATGTATTACTTCAAAAATATTTGCATATGCATGTTCCAATTATCCGAAACTTTTGGAGGACTCTGATTATCTTGATAACAACTTCTGTCATTCTGAAGATCCTTGTTACGATCTCCAAAAATATTGTCTACTGAAATTTCTTGAAGGTTATGAAGATTCCCTTATGTTATTTTATCTTACGTGCATATTATAGGGTTGTTTATAATATATCCAACTCAGGCCATAACGGAAAATGTATATAGTTTTACGTAAAAGGTAATTCGAAGTCTACTTTCTATGGTGGGAAGGTGGAAAATCAATCACATGTAAAGAAATAGTAAAATCATGCTTTCATCATTTGTATATTTCTTATTTTTTATTTGTATCTTGTATATTCCTAGTGTTATATCGTTCATGGTATTTATGGTTGCAAGTATTTTGGAATGAAAAAGAAATTGTCCAGTTGTGTATCCTAGGGTGGCATGTAAAATATTATACCGTTGGTTGATGTTCAAGAGGTCTGGAATAATTAATTTTATAATTTAATTACCTTTAGAACCTCTTTTGCTTGGATTTTGGAATATACTACATATAATAGTGAAAGAGGTATGTGAATCGATGATCATACAAAAATACATGTGAATGGGTCTCATATGACACAGCTCATCAAAGCTCGTTATGGGTATGAGGATGATAATTTTATGGAATATTTAGGTCCAATGAAGAATGAATATGTCGTACACAAAAAAGATTTGTCAGACGTTAGATATAACTCGTCTAAGCAAACTAAAACGAGGCAAAACTTTGAAGAAGTCAACGTAACTGAAGTAGAGTGGGAATTTGTATTTGATAAATATTTATAGGTTGTAGAGGTACCCGTGCACCTAAGGCCCACGATAGACACCAAATGAGTAGTCAGTCGAGCTCCTCATTCTTTACGACGTATTATGGTAAGAACAAAGCACGCAATAATCATTTTTGGATCTTGATACGGTGTTTATCCAAATGACATTATGTGTCACTACTTAGAAAACTATCTTGTGGGTTCGTCTTCATCGCCTCATTTAGTTATGGATATACAAAACTAACAAGTTGAGATTAGCATAGAGGTAAACTTGTGCCAAAGTTTTTCATATTTATGCCAAAATGATGGAATACAACATTAATGATTATATATGTTATTTGATGTAGTTTTTTTCCATATCGTCATGATAATGGGAAAACTATTTTGGTTGGAGATCATTAGACCTTAGTGGTGGGATATTTGGTAGTACTCTAGTTTGGTAATATATTTGTGCCACTAAATATTAAGTTGATGAAGTTAGAGAATGAGCCATTCTCAATGAATAATACATACGAGACACTCTAGATTGAGAAGCTAAAGTTAAAGATATGCTCGAAGGCCTCAAAGACCAGCAAGATAAAGAAGTTGGCCCTTATAGAGAAAGAACATGTCAAGATGAAGGAACCACAAGAAAGGATTGAAAAAATTAAATAATACGAGATGAATAAAATAGGGAATAATTTAGTCACCAAATCCACGAACAAAGTGGTGGAAGATAGAGAAAAAGCGTTATGATATGCCAATTATTTACGGCGAATCCAACTATAGAGTTTAGCTGCTATTAGTGTTATAATCTTGAGGATAAACGACCCAAACTTGAACGTGTGGATGGGGAACTGATGACCCATAATGAGTTTGTTGATGAATAAGTGTAAAAATACCACATCATAGAAAGTCCAAATAAATTATTAGCATATTGGAGAGTGATACTTAATTTTTTTGTGGACTTAACTTTTGAATGAACCATTTTGGGCTTCATTATGTAATATTATAACTATGTATATTTTGTACTACTTTGATGAATCTCAATTAACATATTATGCGAGGTAGTGCATGAGTATGATATTATATATTGTTTTATATCCAAATGTGTGTTTTAAATTACTTATATTGTACGTATGTTTTATGATCTTGACTGCTTGTATGTAGTCTTATAAACTTATTTTTATGTAGGTAATAATAATTACTTGTATCATCCGGTCATGACGACCTTATCTTTTGTGGCATCTGGATTTTTCGACATATGATTTAACTTGAATTCATTGTAGGCTTCTACTGCCCGAATTTTATGGCTTTTTTATTTGCAGCCTCTAGTTTATTAGACGTTTATAGTCATATTTAAGGTTTTTTGTATATGAACTTTATGGTTCGTGTCTGTAGAATCTTGTCTTATAGATCTATAGCTTGACTTGTAATCTTTTTAAGAGCCTTTATGGCCTCATTTTTTATGACATGTGGTACCTTAAATCTATGATTTAACTTACAGTATGTTCTGGCCCTCAAGGCCTTGAGATCTGTAGATTCATTGTTGGGTTAATTGGCCTTAGCTTTATTCTTTTACAAGGTTCGTATCCGTTTTACACCTTCGTTTGTTTAATGAGAATTTTATGCATGAGTCATAGAAACTAGGATGTAGTGGGTGAGAGAATTTTTTTTTATTTTTTTAAAAGGTTTAATTTTGAGGTAGATAAAATGACAACAAAATAAAATTTCATTAAAAGTTTAAAATGCATGGTTCCGTAAACGGGCTATGTCGGATGGGTTGTATGAATAATTTGTGCGTACAATCCACGTTGGTTACCTATCAACAATATTTATTGTAAAATAAACTTATTGTGAAATTCTTTGACTTGTAAATCACTGGAGAAATTTATAATTGCAGGCCCTTTGAATGATGTACGTGAATCATATCAAATTCATATTCTCCAAATAGGAAATATTATAAGTAATATGGATATGTCCAGTTTTGTGAGGACACCTCAAAGATGAAATAGAGTTCATACCATGATGGTATTGTAATTAATGACACTTCGTTTGGAACATAACAATTAAGTCGGGGACATATTTCTCCAAGTTCGTATACTTCTTTTCTGTAATTATAAAAAAATTGCTCACAAAATACACTATTTTTTTTATCTAATTTTTGGATCTCATTTTTATCTCAGGTAAGTACGTTACTAACGATAAAATAAAAACCAAGTGGAATAAAAAAAGGGCTCTTCCTCAGTTTGTTAAATAGTATTTAAGTCAAAGTTAGATATTTCTTGAGTTTATTAAAAACTGCAAAACACTTCTCTTCTATTTGAACTTGTTTTATCTATTTAATATATAACAAGGAAAAGTACTACTCGATAAATTGCTTTTTACAACAGTTCCATTTTTCCGGTTGTCAATTTGTTGTAGATAGAAACGTATTTACTGCACAACTTGTTTTGACCCATTTAATAAAAAGCAGGTCAGTTTTAACAACAGAGTTAGAATGAACATACTATTTAGTCCAACAACCTTTTCCGTAGAAACGGGTTTGCAATGGTATTATTTTAAAAATTTTATTTTTTATTTTTTTATATTAAATAATTTGGATCAATTTAGCTTACCACCTTTTTTTTGTGCAAATATTTTACCAAAATTAAAGGCGGCCACGTTTGCCGTTTGTTTTTTACCAAATTGTTCTATCCAATTAAAATGGGGCCAACTTATTACTACTGAAACTTAATGCAGAAACATAAATCAAACATAACTCCCAACTTTGACCCCAAACTTTTATTTTCCTCATCTTTCTTTCTTTATCGTCTCTCTAAATTTTTTCATTTATCAATTAGGGTTTTCGATTCCGATCTCCTCTTCTAAATTTTAAATATGATGTGATAAATTAATGGCATAAACCTGAATTGTTTATCAATTAGGGTTTTCTTTTATTGTTTTTGTGCATCCTCTAGAGTAGTTCTTATCTAGTGGCATTTTATTACCATCAATTAATTTGGCTTATAGACATCGTTAAAAAGAAACTGATTGTTTGGATCTATTCTTTTTGGCATAACAAGAAGATGAGATTTTAGCTTTATTATATCAAGCTTTAAGCTTAAAACAATTAGTTTTTTCTCCATAGTTCTTTTTTATCGGATCATTCGCCGTACAGGTTCATAAATAGCGCATTTTATTATTTTGTAGATTTGTTCTTCATCTTATACTGCTTTTAACTTTAAAGTTGGTACTTCTTTACTAGACACCAAATAACCTACAATTGTTTCTTAAAAAAAGCTTTGAGATATTTTATGCTATTTTACTAATTCATTCTTTTGTATAATCAGGAAAAACTGAACGTCAATGGTATAACCGTATTGTTGGGATATCCATTAAGATGCAATGAAGCTCGTATACTGGTCACATTGTTGGGCGTACTAAAAGCTAAGAACGGAAACTACGGAAACGAAAATACTAAGTTGCTGGTGTCTGCAATGGTGGATGAGGAGCTTCTACACTTGTTCTCGAGTTCACATAACCCTTCTCATGATTAGATGTATGTTCAACCAAAATCTTTTTTAGCTAACAGTCTAGTTCAAAAATATCCATACTAGTAATCAATGGAAAAATTTGATTTTTATAGGCAACTTGTGTGGAATTTGTGACAATAATGAGTGATAATTTATCAAGATTATTTCCGAATAGCTACCTTAGTGCTGGAGGAGTATTTCTTGATCCTCACCAATTTTTTGTGATACTAACAACTATGCTCATTCTCTCCTTTGTTTGGTTTCGTGACCTCAGTTTGATCTCATATCTATCAAGTCTCTCTTATTTTTACAATATGTTATTTGCACTTCAAGTTCTTCTTTTATGGAATAAAATATATAATTGATGGTGTTCCATTATTTCTGGTATAGTGAAGCTTAAGTGGTGTATGACTAGAGAAATTAGGTAAATTGGATAGGGAATTGAAAGGAAATCATAGATGTATGACTTGTGTATTTTGTCATATATACTAGTTAAATATAACTTTTTTACTGGTCTATTCAGCTATCCTTTAGATACGCTACTAAAGTAGTTTAATTTCCTCTTCGTGATTTTGAACCTGTCATTTTTACTTGAAGATAAATGTAAGCAAGAACTAGTACCTACCATCTTTTTTTCCTTGCGAAGCCGTTGTTTCAGCATATTTAAGTCCACAAGTGGATCCGTCGGCTGAGCCTTTTACATGGGAAAAATCTGATCATTTGATACTTCATAAGTGGGCTGTAAATCTTCTAAAGACTCATTTATTATTTCAAATATATAGGACTATTATTCAGTATTATTTTAGTTTTTTTATTGTTTTTTGTATATTAACGTTATTAATTCGAATATATAGGGATACTATAATATATTCTTCTAGCTGTTTGTGGAATCATATAGGTAGGCGTAAGGTATCAATTTGTTGGTGTTATGTTTTGATTGAGTGCAATGCACTTGGCCCACACCCTAAGACCATTTGAAAGTTCAAAAATATTTACTGATAGGATGAAAGTGAAATGCCTTTGGCTATTAAACCACATTTTATCACACAAACAACCTAGTCGTTACTAATTTTTCTCTCCTTAAAATAGAATAATAACTAAACAACATCGACATAACGTTAAAGAATATCTGATACTTGATCTACAGTGAAATCATTAAAGGTTGTCCTGGGAGAAGTTTGGTTTGAATAGTCAAAAGATATATGATTTACTACTACTTGTTTTGAAGGAGTACGGGAAATGCGAGGTCCGTTGTTTGCTTTTGGTACTACTGCATTTAATTATAAACTTCAAATCAAATTAATAATATTATGGTTGGTACTACTGCATTTAATTATAAAGTTCAAATCAAATTATTGATATTATGGTTTAACAATTATGTGAAGACCCAACTGTGGAAGCATTTTACTCTTTCAATGAAAGGTTTGCTAAAATTCGGAACAAGAGAATAAAGAAAGTTGTCGAAGGAATCACTGCAAATAAATCCTCAGAAGTGGTCGATGAATATTTTCAAGAAAGTTCTAGAAGTAACAAGAAGAGGAGAGTAAGCAAAGATAGAGAATCGAACTATAAGTTTATGAAAGCAATTTTTTATAGGTTGAACATGACGAATAGATTTCTTACTTTGCTTTTGGTCTTATTTTGAGATTTCATTGGCTGATAAGCCACCAGAAAGTTAATGTAAAGCAAATATTTGTATTACCCTTTTGCTTACTACATTGATCAAACCAATAAAATAAGCCTATATTTTTTGTTTTAAATGATAAAATATAGCTATATTTTTTAAAAAAAAATTCATTAAATTGAACAACAGATTTACAATAACTATCACAATGTATATTCAGTTAATTTTTTACAACCGGATGACAACAAGGTTTACAACGACGGTCACACTAACATAATTAACCGTTTTGATAAATTGGTGCCACACAACCGCAACGAATCTTGCAACAACATAACCCGGTTCCACTCGGGACAAATTTTGCAACAAAGCTCGTTGCAAGCCTGTGGTAAAAGATTTTCGGTGGCAACTGAGTTTGTTTAATGATCCTACTTAACACAATCAGCGCTTCCGGTTTCATCGTTCTTAGACCGTTGTAAAAACTAGTTTATCTACTAGTGAAGATCTTTGACTGAATCTCGCAAAATAAATTATGAAAGAGCCACAAGCCGTCTGATTAGCTATAAGACCTCTTTCATGGAATTTGGTGGTGACATATCAAACAAGTCGTGCAGTTGAACTGAGTATGATTTTATTAATATTTTTCTAATCATGTATTCTATAAATATTTCTAAACATATCCCAAAAGAACACTTTGAAGGGTTCAATTTCAAGTTTTATTTTTGTAAGTCTATGAAAATTTCAAATAAGACCAAGATATAAAGGGAATTTTCATTTCTCTTAATGATCATATATTATATATGCTTCCACGTGTTTCGATAACTGGCTTAAGAAATTTTTATAAATTATTCTTTGATATATATCCCATGTATTATTCAATATAAACAATATAACCTTATAACTATATACACTTTGTTCAATCATGAACACGGTGGTCTACTCGCCACGTGAGTCCATTTTAATATGGATATATCCTGAGTATTTGGCCATGAATGAGAGAAATTTATATTATGACATTGCGTTAGCCAAATCAACTCTCAATGTACGAAAACATCTTTTGGGTACGCATGGTTTAGTTTGTAAATTTGACACACATCATCCACTAATCAAATTTCTTTTTAATATATATAAGATTTGTCAAACAAGTTGGGTACTTAAAAGCCCTTATATATCCCACCTTATGTATAATGTCTACCATTTCAAGAATAACTTTGATAGTTTCTGGCAAAACTCATCTTTTGTCTTGTTAGTCATAATATTTTATCGATCGTTAAGTGGTAAAAATTCAAACAAGTCATTATACGCTGCTTGATGAAACTTTTTATCACCAAAGGCTAGCCAGACTCTTTGTTTTATTACTAAGCTTGCACAAATCAATTTTCGTACTCGAAAACACCACAAAGGAGAAACATGTGCCCATTACGGGTACAAATATCTCTATAGGCTAATCTTATTAACCATGTAATAGTGGCTTATAATACATGGTTATTATAAGATATTTATATAACACTATGTTACATGCCAGATTTATTCCCTTTTAAATGTGGGGTATAAATATTACGCGACCCGTGACGAAGGCTTCAAGGGGTCGACAATACATTATGGTGGCAGAGGACTACGTATCCAATTGATAAAGGAAAAACCACTGACAAAAATTTAAGGCAAATAAGTCATACACTTCATCAAAATAGATATTTATTGTGGGTATGAGGTCTCATTGTCATAAGCTATGATAACGGATTGTATGCCCAAATTGAGGAACTAGCTTTGTGTTCCATAACATAGGAATTCAACAAAACGTTTTAGCTCAATTCCTCCCTCAATCAAATGGAAAGTTGAAATGATAAAAAAAATCTTCTTGGGTGAGATATAATGCCTCATCAAAGTTTCGACGTAAAGTACCCTAAGTTTCTTTAAAACATATTATGGTCATATCGAACCACCACAAATAACACAATAGGAGAACTCTTATAGAATAAAAGTTGTAGCCCTATAAAAAATAGTTATGTATTTATTTTTAAAAAGTAACTACGACAAAAGAATAAATGGGAGCCGCAACATAACTTATATGAACTTGGTCGAAGAAAAGAGAACCAAAACACATCTCTGAATGAATCACTAACGAACACAAATGTTAAACGAGTATAATTCTAAAATCCATTTTTATATGTTACAAGTAGGGGATAAAGTCATTAGAAATATATACATTCACACAAAAGGTAAAATGTTTTGCAAGCTAGGGAAAAAATAAGAAGGACCTACACATACACGTCAGACACTTACATGTTGGATGCAGATGGACATCATATTCAACACCCATTGAATATGAAAAATCTAAATTCCATGTTTCCCAAAAAGTACATTCTCTTAATATTTTTTACATATACAAAACCTTTACTTTTATATAACATTCTGATGTACAACTAGTGCACTCTTTCCTATTACGGTAGCACATATAGGTTTTAATGAGCCATTTTACTATCAATAAATTTTTATGCCATCTTAATAAATGTATTTTTATATTTCTTTATTGTAAATTTGAATGCGCAAAGCCTTCTGATCTAGATGATCAAATTTTCAAAATGGCTAGCATGCTAGAGCACCAAATGTGCAAAGTGACTCTCGTGCCAAATCTTCGAAATTAATATGCTTCTGAGCTACTGCACCAATATGTAAAGTGAATTCCGAGTTAGAGCGCTTCTTAGGGAAACGATGTGCATAGGCTTATGAGCCAGAGTTTTGAGCAAGCACCTAACCTATATTGTATAGACTGCTCTCCTTAAAAGAGGCTTGTATAATTATTATTGTGTGAAAACAAATTATAAACAATCTAAATGATATATCACTTGTTCTTCATAACGTACTTACATTATTATAAAATCTATACACAAAGTAATGATGAAGATATCCTGAACCAATCAGAAGGTAACTGAGCTAAAAGATTTGTTTTAAATAAACGAACAACTAAAAACTTGTTTGAAATAAATGAGTAACAAACAAAATGTATCAATATACACTAAACATGCAAATTTACTTTGGTAAAACATATTTGTTAGTAACAAGACATATATTCTCTTAAAAATTTAAAACATACATACACATTATAACAAAAAATATTCTCGAATAAAAAATAAGTTAATTAAAGTTAACCAATACAGAGCTAACGTTGGCCAAATCAAAACAAGTATTACAAACCAATCAAAACTTTCCCTAGGTTAAAGAATTTAATACTGAAAAGTTAAACAAAACCAAATATCCATAAAAAACAGCCAAATTCTTGGGAATTATTGTCTCATATGCGGTACAATCTACTAGTACACGAGCATAGTTTTTGTATGTACCCCTAGGTAGAAGAACCGTTCACTTGCTACCGTTTTCTCCTTCATTCAACAAGTTGTAAAGTGGAAGATCTTCTCCCATATGAACTCTTTCGGGAATAGCTTTGATCACATCAATTTTTTATTCTAGTGACTTAATTTGTGGTGCATTTTTTATACTTTCAGACTATTTGGAAATACCAATGACTTTGCTATATAACATAGATGGATTCTTAATATTTTTCATGTCGTTGTTACTAACCATAACTCGATAATATCGAAAAGGTTTTTATTTAATGTTTTTCATTATGCTCAGCATTATTGGTTGCTTCAAAATAAACTATTTCATTCCAATTTGATAGCATATATTTTTTACGACCATTGTCATAATTCATCATAAACCTTACAAGTTTTCATTAACTCAATATAACATTTGTATCAAACTATTGCTAATGCTTATTATACTATACAAAAATAACATAACGTTGTGTTTCAAAAATTTGACTATCACGTACCAAGTTTGAAAAACGTAACTATAGCTTGCAATATCCATTTCGATATCTTAAAGATTTTTAAAAGAGTTTAAAACCACCAAAGTCGTAGGTGATAATGTATTTTGATTACATTTGAACAATATATATATAGTGATGTTATTTGATTCATTTCGAATACTTTTTTTATATTGTAAAATGTTCAAGACAATGCAATTTACCTCATACATATTCCAAAAACAATATTCTAGTATTTGCTCAACATCATATACAAAAAAATATATTATATATACAACATGATGAAATACAAATTTTTAAAAAATTGTGAATTTAAATAAATTTTGAACATAAATATAAATTTACACGTTATTCGTTCTGATTTTAAAATGCGTAAATTTGTTTATTTTATATTTGAAAAACATTTCATAAAAAATGAATCTTTTATAAATTATTTTGTAATAGGTATTAAACTCAATCTTTATATACATCAGAATATTTTTAAATTCACTTTCTATCTTTCAATACATTATATCACTCCAAAAAATTATAATATAATTAAAAAAATTGTTTATTTTTTATATATTTTAAAAAATATTGTTTATTTTTTTTATGTTTTAAAAAATATTGTTTATTTTTTTATATTTTAAAAAATATTGTTGCTAATATATCCATAAATATTCATAGGAACTATGTTTTGTTTTTGTTTTTTTATCAATATCAACTCATGTTTTTTAAAATCAATATAAAAATGATCAAATTATTCCAAAATAATAATTGTAAACAATATATTTTTCATCATAAATAAACATAAATCCATATAATATAAATCATATATATCAAAATCCAAAGAGAATCCTTTGACAGTTTATCTTTTAACTGTCTTTTTAAAAGAAGCTCCCCAACAAAGGAATCTACAGGAAGTCTCCCACAATTTCATGTAAAGAAAAACATGAGTGATAAGAAGGTAGAGTTCAAAAAGAATAAGAAAGTCAGAATCCTAAACACAAAGGGGATCTTCTCCTCAAAAGCTTTGCAGCATAAATATGTTGCAAAGAACCCTAAAATCTCTAAATGACTATTGTCATTCTAAGTTGGAATGCTCGTGGCATTGGCAACAAGGAGACTCAAGCTAGATTAAGATCAATAAAAAGAGCTGAGAAAATAAGCTTTCTTGCTATTCAAGAACCTTTGGTATGTGCTTCTAAACTTCCTTCTATCTCTGACAAGTTGGGTTTTTCATGGTTTTACAAGTAACTATAGCAACAAGATTTGGGTGTTATGGAGTAATGATTTTTTAGTGGAGGTTCTGGTTAATGAAGATCAGTTTGTGCATCTTAAAGTTAGGCATTGTCTTTATGCTAAAGAGTTCTTAGTTACTGTAATATATGCAAAATGTACAAGCAGTTTAAGGGGTCATCTCTGAGATGGGATGAGAAATATTGACACCAAAGACAAGGACTGGATTATGTTTGGTGATTTCAATTCCATTGCTAGACCTGAGGAACAGATTCATTGTATTACAAGTGCTATTGTCAGTATGGAATATTTCAACAGTTTTATGTTTGACTGCAACATAGTTGATATGGGATTCTCTGGTAGCAAGTTTACGTAAACTCATGGAAGACAATGACGCAGGCTTGATAGGGTTTTCGCTAATGACAAATGGATCAGTAGTATTGATGACACTACTGCCTTTCATCTTCCTAAAACTTGTTCTGACCACTCACCGTTATTTATCAACATAACTACTTCAACAACTAAAAGAAAGTCTAATTTCAAATTTCTCAATATGTGGTGTATGTATGATGATTTCTACAAGCTAGTGGAGAAGAGCTGGGTTGTGGATTACTCTGGATCTCATATGTTCAAGTTCTAGTTTAAACTAAAGCTCCTAAAGGCTATCCAAAAGGTTTGGAACAGAACTGGTTTTGGCAATGTATTTGACTAATCTCGAAGCTAAAGTCTTTCTGTCTAATTCTATAGAGGACATTGATGTTTTGAAGAAAGCTAAAGAGAATCATCTAATTCTGCTCCAAAGAGAAGAATAATACTGGATACAGAAGTCTCACACGAACTGGTCTAAAGATGGGGATAGAAATTCTGCCTTTTTTCACAATTATGTGAAAAGAAAGAAAAAGAGATCA
Organism: Limnanthes douglasii subsp. nivea; assembly: GCA_036936605.1. Classification (NCBI taxonomy): domain Eukaryota; kingdom Viridiplantae; phylum Streptophyta; class Magnoliopsida; order Brassicales; family Limnanthaceae; genus Limnanthes; species Limnanthes douglasii. Next base: position 113,330,337 of record JAUPFV010000002.1, on the reverse strand, counting down.
AGAATCTCTCGTATCTGAGCTAATGACAGATGGTTGGAGGATGAAGATTCTATTGGTGAGTCTGTTGTGTCTCATTTCAAGGAGTTTATTTCTTAGTGTCCTAATCCCTGGTACCCAAATATTCTTAAAGATCATATCCATAAGCTTGTAAATGATATGCTAATGGCCTTACCCACTGATAATGAAATTTATGAGGTTGTCAAAGGGCTGGATTCTAATGTGGTTGCTGGCCCAGATGGGTTTAATGGTAAGTTCTATAAGTACTGTTTGACAATCATTAAAGAAGACCTCTGTAATTCTATTAGGGAATTTCACTTTGAGGGCAAGTTTCCTATGGGAATCTGTGCTACAGTGCTTTGCTTAATTCCTAAAAAGGATGCTCCTAAAAGGTGGTCTGATTTAAGGCCCATCAGCTTGACTACTCTACTAAGTAGAATCATCTCTAAAACTATTAACAGTAGGCTCTCTTCTATCCTCCCTAAGCTTATTTCGGCTGAGCAAGGAGCGTTTGTCAAGGATAGGAGGATTCATGATAACATCATGATTGCTCAGGAATTGGCTGTGGATTAATCTAACAAGGTCAGGGGAGGTAACATCATGATAAAGATGGATATGGACAAGGCGTTTGATCAGATTGATCATACTTTTATCCTAAGTGTTCTTGCTAAGTTTGGATTCAGTAATGACCTTTTTAATCTTATTGAAAGAAATTTGGTTAATTGTCAATTTTTAGCGGTTGTTAATGGGGTTTCTAAAGGGTTCTTTAGGTCTAATAAAGGCCTTAGACAAGGTGATCCATTGTCACCCAGTCTATTCATAATAGACCATGAATATCTATTAAGAGGATTAAAGAAACTATATACTGATTTTCCTACTGTAAACTACAAAGTGAGAGGGAATATGCACTTATCTAGCTTGTGCTTTGCTGATGTTCTGCAATGGGTCTTCAAACTATGTAAACAAAATAATGAAGGAGGTTAGTCATTACGAGGAGGTCTCTGGTCAGATTGTTAACAAAGGTAAATCTACGGTAATTACCTCTGCCAGAAGCTCCACAAGCTATGTGAGAAACTTGGAGAACCTCCTGGGATTCAAGAAGAGCAGATTGCCTTTCACATATTTGGGTGTTGTCATTGGAAACAAAAACAATGTTAGAAATTTTGAAGATCTTATTGCAAACACAATCAATAAGATGAATGAATGGGACCACATAAATCTATCTTTTGGGGGCATACTGATTCTGGTTCAGTCTGTTTTGACTAGTTATCCTATCTTTGTTGCCCAAAACACTGAAATTCCTAAATCTATTTACAAAGAAGCTAAAGACCCTTTATAACAAATTTTTATGGGGTTTTAAAGCCGAAAAGGCCTCAACTATATGATGCAAGTGGTCTGGATTGTGCAAGAGCTACGAGGAGGGTGGTTTGAATTTGATGAGTCCGGATTTTGTCACCACTTTTTGTAAGAGCCGGACATGGGTAATTTGGACACCATCCATCTAACCGGATAGGGATGATTCGGATAACCTCCACTTACTAAACTGTCCGAACAGAACTAAAGTATTAAAAACATAATCACTTCATGATTAAACTAATCATTTGTTTACTTAAAAGCTAAATGGGTCTTTAAACTCGACCCGAGTCCATAAAAACACAACCCGAAAGCCCATACGGCCCAAAAGAAAAAAGGGTATAAATACCCAACCACCTACATTTAATGAGGGTAATGAAAATTAAATATAACCAGGCAGCTCAATTCTCCCTCTACATTCTACCCAAACATTAAATACTCTCAAAATTCCACAAAACTCTAGACAAAGTTACAAAATTACCCTCAAACAAAAATAAACCACACCAAATTGGCGACCACAGTGGGAGACCGACGGGGCCTGAATCTAGCATTCAAAACCATCAAGAAAAACCAGTCCGAATGAATCCGGACGCACCGGAAGTACCACCAGCTTTTCTTGAAGTGGTGGGAGAAAATGATGAGTACACCATCGAGGAACGTGATAGGTTAAAGGTTGAAATATAAGCTCTAAGGGCTGAGAGTGAAAATATGGGTTTAAAAGAGAAATCAAAGGCATCAGTTGCTCACTATACTGACAACCCTAGAGAGCATGAGCCTTCGAAGATCCATGTGAGTACGAAAAAGACTCATGCTAGCTCCAAAAAGTCTCACCGGTCCAAGCCGGTGGAAAGCTCTGATTCAGACTCAGAATCTTCCAGTAGCTCCTCGAGCGAAGATGGAGTTGAGGAATCCTTGTCATCCAGCAGTGATGAGGGCCGATCTAAAAAGAAACAAAAGTTGGTTAAGAAGTATTCAAGAAAAAAGGGATAGGCATGGAAAGTTAAAGAGGGATATATGTAAAGGATCGTCTCATAGCCGAAGACACATAGACCGGATGCTGGTGGATCCTATTGCCTTCCATGATGAGCCAGGTATCTTTGCAACTCCTAACGAGGATACCGTTTTCAGTCGTGGTCGGAATTGGAGACAATCTCCATTTTCGTCCAAGATCCTGTTCGGGAACCTCCCTAAGAGGTTTGATAGTACGAAAATAGAAAAATACGATGGGAGTAAAGACCCGGACAACCACTTGGAACAATTTAAAAATTTCATGATGAATTTTGATGATGACGACAAGTTGCTTTGTAGAGAATTCTCCCAATCATTTACGGGGAGTGCCCTGAAGTGGTATAACAGCCTACCACAGGGGTGCATCAGAAATTTCGATACCTTTTGGGTGGCCTTTCGGAGGCAGTTTGTTGGAAGTAAGGAGGTGAAGGGAAATAGAGACACAATCATCCATTGTGCCCAAGAACCGAACGAATCTCTAAAAGAATACATAAGTCGCTTTGTAAACACCAAAAATGGGTTTGCTGATTGCTTTGAACAAGTAGCAATGGCTTCTCTGAGGCAAGGCTTAAACCCCATAAATTTAGCTGATTCAGTGACCAGAAAGGCCATAACATGGGGAGGTCTACTGAATCAGGTTGGAAAGAAAATTAACGTAGATGAAACAAAGAAAACTAGGGTGCACAGGCAGGTGAGGTCTGCTCCGGCTGCACCAAACCCAAACCAAAATCAGTCCGGGAACAAGATAAGAGAGGCCGGGCAGGGTCATAACTGAGCTAAAGCTCAGTCTCAGCCAGCAGCGCCAGCCCAGAGTCAATAATCAAGAAATAAGCGAGGGCCTTGGGTTCAACCAGAGTGGTTTGCTGAGTTGAAAGAAAACGTAGCCACCATCTATGACAAAACAAAAGAAGAAGTACACTATAGAAGGTCGGCTGCGTTACAATCTCCTAGAGAGAGCCATAACAATTACTCCTGTCAGTATCATAATGATACTGGCCATACCACCGATGATTGTATTGCTTTAAAGCAAGAAATATAGAATTTAATTGAAAGAGGAAAGTTGGGAGCATATGTTAAAAGAAGAGGAGGAAATAGGCATGATAACGCTCATCGGGCTGGTCCAAACAATGCAGGCACATCAGCTCCCGAGGGAGCTATGGTGATAATCCAGAGATTCGATGTTGATTCAGAGTACTTGGACCCTGACCCAAATCGAAATAGAGTGGGTGCCATTGAGGAACGTTGCAAGACGGTGTCCGGGCTTATTAACTTTTTTGAATCACTTACAATTTTCGGAGGGGATACCATGACAACACCCACTGCTTCTTCGAGAAAGAGGCATGTTCATACTTTAGCTACCCAACTGGAGGGAGGCATGACTTCCTATCAATCGCAGATTCCATTTCCCTTCATTGTTTTTGATGAGGATGACCTGAGGGATATAGATGGTCCTCATGAAGATGCTGTTGTCATAGGAGAATCCATCGGGGGCAATGGCATAAATCGAATTTTGGTGGACACTGGGAGTTCAGCCAATATCTTTTTTTAACTTCCTACAAAAAGATGAAAAATCCAGCAATAATTCAGCGTTCGAACAGGTCAATTGTGGGTTTCACTGGAAGCTCAGCAGATGTGATCGGGGAGTTCGAGGAGGAAGTTTTGTTGGGAAAAGGCCTTTTTAAGAAAATGGTTAGAATATTGTTCGTTGTGGTGGATTGTCCCACTTGTTATAATGCTATTTTGGGGAGATCTGGCTCTCTAAGATGCATGCGGTGGCCTCAACAGTCCATCAATGTCTGAAATATGTTGTGCAAGGGCAAGTGGGAGTTGTTCGGAGCAGCCAAAAGATAGCCAGAGAGTGTTATGCAACAGCACTGCCCCCCCTAGACGTTGGGGGTAGTTCGGATTAATGAAGAATAACAATTTGAGGGGCTTTCTGGGGGCGAGGGTGAGATTGATGACCCCAGAGAGACCCCTGGAGTTTTAATACCAATTGAATAAGTTGAAACACATTCTTTGGAAGAGGAGAAAATGTTAAGATAAGGTCCAAAATGACATCGGAATTGAAGGATAATATGTTGAAGTTCCTAAAAGACCATCAACATATTTTTGCTTGGTGCAATGCTAATGTTACCGGGGTACCGGCAGATATTATATCGCATCAAATGTCCATTTGAAGAGACATAGCACCTGTGGTACAAAAGAGAAGAGCTTTTTCTAAGGAAAAGGCTGATGTCATAGTTCAAGAAGTTGACATGCTTACTAAAATGGGGCACATAAAGGAGTCTTAGTATCATTTATGGACAACCAATCCGGTATTGGTGAAAAAGAAAAATGGCAAGTGGCGTATGTGTATCGATTTTACAGATCTCAACAGAGGTTGCCCGAAGGATTTATACCCGGTTCCCCGGATTGATCAGTTGGTGGATTCCACATCTGGAATAAACTGTTGTCTTTCATGGATGCATTCTCCGGGTACAATCAGATTCAAGTAGATCCGAATGATCAGGAGCATACTACGTTTGTTACTGATAGGGGCCTTCATTGTTACAAGGTGATGCCATTTGGGTTAAAAAATGTTGGGGCTACTTATCAAAGGTTGGTAAACAAAGCTTTTGCTGATCAAATTGGAAGAAACATGGAAGAATACATCGATGACATGATGGTAAAAAGTATGGACGAAGAGCTACACTTGGCAGATCTCCAAGAACCTTTTGCTAACTTAGTAAAAGTAAATTTGAAGCTAAACCCAGAAAAGTGTGTGTTTGGGGTGCAGTCCGGAAAATTCCTAGGGTATGTAATAAGTGAGCAAGGGGTACAGCCTGATCCGGACCAACTTAATGCTTTATTCCAAATGGAGCCTCCTCTGAATATTAAAGAAGTACAACGATTGACTAGGAGGTTGGCTGCGTTAAATCGATTCATTTCAAGGTCTTCGGACATATGTGCTCTATTTTTTCAAAGTTTAAAAGGTGCAAAGGGATTCGACTGGTCTTCGCAGTGTGATGAGGCCTTCAATGAAATAAAAAAACATATGTCCTCTCCTAAGACTTTATTTAAACCTGTTGACGGAGAGACTCTTTTCATATACTTGGCAGTTTCCAGTTGTGCCATAAGTGCTGTATTGGTGAGAGAGGTAGATAATTATCCCCATCCGGTGTATTAAATCAGCAGAAGCTTGATAGATGCAGAAAAACGCTATCTAAAGCTTGAAAATTAGCATTAGCCCTGGCGATTGCTGCAAGGAAGATGAGGCCTTATTTTCAGGCTCATCCTATTATTGTCCGGACATCCTATCCCCTGAAAAACGTTCTTCAAAAGGCAGACATTTTGAGTAGAATGACTAAGTGGTCAATAGAACTGGGGGACTTCGATATTGATTTTGCTCCTCGGACAGCGATCAAAGCCCAAGTTGTGGCTGATTTCTTAGTTGAATTCCATTTAGATAAGGATACAAAGCAAACGACTGATATGAAAGATAAAAAATTCTGGGTCGTCCGGACTGATGGTGGATCAAGTACCATGGGATGTTGTGCAGAGGTATGCTTGACCTCTCCGTATGGTGACAAAATGTACCAGGCTATATGTTTTGCTTTTAGGGCTTCTAATAATGAGTCCAAATATGGAGCTACTATAGCTGGTTTAAAGTTAGCTCATATTTGTGGAGCCAAAAGGGTCAAATTGATGAGCGATTCTCAGCTTCTTATCCATCATGCGCAAGGTCAATCCGAAACAAAAAAGGAGCAGCTGGTAAAATACTTACTTCTTCTTAAAGATGTAGCACTTAAGTTCAGGAGCATCGTTTATGAGCACATACCCCAAACAGAAAATATACTGGCAGACTCCTTGGATTCATGTGCTGGAGTGCCTATCCATTCAATTTAGTATGGGTAAAGCGGAAGAAATTTTTGATATACAGATAAAACAACCTCTAGATTAGAGGTTTCCTCTCCTTCAATATCTCACAGATGGCATCTTGCCTCCGGATAGATCAATAGCAAGAAAAGTAAAGTACAAGGCTCGTGGTTTTATCATCCTAAGATATGTTCTTTATAAGAAGTCTTACAGTAAACCCCTCTTACGATGTTTGGGGGTTGACGAATCTCAAATAGTGCTCTCCGAATTATATGATGGTGAAAAATCAGCTCACTGTGGATTCAGGGCTCTAACGAGAAGAGTTTTGTTAGCTGGATATTATTGGCCCTCTATTATGCAAGATGCTAAGGATTTGGTGAGAAGGTGTGACCTATGCCAGAGATATAACAACGAAATTCATATTCCAGCCACCCCTTTAGAGTCAATTTCTGAGCCAATACCTTTTGCTCGATGGGGGTTGGATTTAGTAGGACCTCTACCCATGGCATCCGGAAGGTGCAGGACTATCATTGTTGCTATTGATTACTTTTCAAAGTGGATTGAAGCCGCTCCATTGGCAGGTACAACATCGAAAGCTGTTATAAAATTCATTTTATCCAATATCTATTGCAGATTTGGAATTCCACAAAAGATAACAACAGACAATGGACCACAATTCGACAACAAGGAAATGCAGATTTTATGTACCTCTGGAAGTATACAACATTGATTCTCTTCCCTTTCCATCCATAAGCAAATGGTCAGGTTGAAGTAGCCAACAGGACAATACTGTCCGGTCTAAAGAAGAATCTAGAAGGAGCTGCTGAGAAGTGGCCAAGTTATTTGCAAGAAGTTTTGTGGGCTTACCTGATTACACCTGGGGCTGCAACACAAGAGTCTCATTTTGCCTTGGTCTATGGGATGGATGTCATAGCTCGCATAGAAGCTACTCTCCCTTCATTTCGGGTTCATAATTTCTCCGAACACACTAATGAGGTGGCTATCAGAAGCCAGCTTGACTTAATAGATGAAAAACGAGTTAAGGCTCACCTTAGAGTTGCATACTATCAAGGTTTGATGAGAAGCAGGTTCGCTTCCAAAGTTAAGAGGAGGGATTTCAAACCGGGGAGCAAGGTGTTGAGAAAAGTCTTCCTACATACTAAAGAAAAGCAGTTCGGTAAGTTGGCCCCAACTTGGAAAAGAACCCTATGTGGTCATTGAAAAACTTAAGCCTGGGACATACCGGCTCAAGACAAAGATGGAAGGATTTTGAATCACCCTTGGAATATTGAGCACCTCCGGATGTACTTGGAATAGAAACTATGTAAATATTTACTTGTTTAAAAGTTCATGTAAATATTTGGGGGCATACTCTTTCCTACCCCGGTGGCGCGGGGAGGTTTTAATGAGGTGTCCGGGCTTTTTTATAAAATTCGATGACTTCTTAAAAATTCGGAGTGTTCATACTCTTATCACCATCAGCCATCGTATGGAAGGGGAGGTCTTCATACTCTACAAAAGTCCATAAGTCTCCTAGATTCCTCTTCGGAAATTTCTCATGGAAGAGTAAAACCATGTCCGACTTCACCTTGGCATACATTTCTTCCTTAGTGTCTACCACTTGGTTGGAATAAGCATCAATTTTGGCTTGAATTTTTGCCTCTTGCTCCCTTAGCAGGTTCAACTTTTTCTTGTGCAGCCTTGGACACCGAATCCTCGAGCGAGATCTTGTCATTGGTCAAAGTATGAATAACCATGTCTTTGGCCTTCGCCTCCTCTTTCGAAGAAGAGAGATCTTTCTCCAACTCGGACTGCTTTGCCCGAAGTTCTTTGATAGTATCTTCTAAGTAGCTACCTTTGTGGCCCAACCCTCCTGGCTCTTCTTTAACTCCTCGTTTTCCTTCTTCAAAACATCAGCATTTTGGTTGGCAATGAGGAGGTCACCGGACAATTTCTCTTTGTCAGAATTAAGGGCAGTAATAATAGCTGACTGACCTCGCACTTGTTTCTCCAAACTAAGCACTGGCTAAATATTACTCAATATCGAGTGAGTTATAACATCTCTTTCACTTGAAACAGAGAAAGACTTACCATTGAAGGTAACGATGTTCTAAGTGCTTGGAGGGAGGTAGGGCCCAGCAAAGTCATCTCTGGGAAGGTTTTCAAAATAGTCATCAAGCCCCTCAAGCCTAGTAATGTCGACACCGTCAATACTAATATCCCCTCCTCCAACCTCTTCAGTTCGAAAGTCATCAGGGATCTCTTCTGTTCTTGTAGGATCAATAGGGTCAATAGGAGGAAGGGGCTCCGGGGGCCGGAGATAAATCTCATCACCCCTGGAGGTCTTTTTCTTCTTGGCCTCTCTGTCTTTGCTTTCTGCTCCCCGTTTCCTGTCTCTCTAGGAACCCTTGGAGGTTTTGGAGATCCTGCCTCTTCCCTAGTACTCTCATGCTCAACTACTTCTAGAAGAGCAGCATCAATCTGTCTTGGAAATGACCCTTCTTGGTTTGTTGGAGCAGTTTCCCCCGCTTCGGTGGGGTTGGCTTCAACCGCACTCTGCTTGCCCTTGCCCTTCTTGCCCTTCATCTTACTTGGGGCCTTGGCTCTACCAGGAAGATACATTGCCCCGTCCGGTGCGTGTGTTCTTTTGAGGACTACTTCCGGAGGGGGTTGGGTAGTAAGTTCCTCCCAGGATAAGTCCATCCGGTCAGGGTGTTCCAAAGAAAGGACCTTGAAAGGTTGCCTCCGGTAAAGGTGTTGTGGAAGCGATTCCCCCACTTTTCAGCAGCCCAAGCGTTTAGCTTGGTGCAAGTGGTCTGCCCGGCCTTCAAGTGGTCATTGAAGTCTTTAGGCAGCATTGTAAAAAAAAATAAAAAAAACAAGACAAGTCAGTTAAACAAGTTTGATAAAAATAAAAATGGGAATGTGAGATGGGATTCTTACCATCGCTTCGGCATCTACTGGTGAGGAGGCTCGGGTTGACACCGGCTTTGATTTTCCTCCCATTCTCCCAGGCACCACTCACAAACAAAAAGTGAGTCTTCCAATTTCTCTCCGACTCGAGCAGGTCGTCCACTGCTTTGTAATTATCACCCATGTTGAAGTGATAGAAGGGAATATGGTGGTTTCTGCAGAGACTGGCCACAACTGCGAATTGCTCCATGGGGAGAGGAATTCCGGAGAGCCTGGAGGCCATGATACAGGCCATGAGAGTGTACCACGCATTAGGGCTCAGTTGACTGGGGCAAAGCTTGATGAGATGAAAATATTTGACTATCTCTGGGTCTAAGGGAAACCTTAGTCCCCAGTTGAAGAGCTCAGTGAAGAAAACTATTTCACTGAGCTTGCAGTCCATTGGTGTTTCTGGGTCTATTGGAATCCTTATTTTGACGTTCTCCGGGATCCCCCATTTGGTTCGCATCCGACCCAGTTTGGTTGTATGGATGAAAGCATAGTTAAGTTTTTGCAAAGCTATCAAATACTTAACACTCACCTTGTGAAAACAAGGTCCCACTTTTCCCACAAGGCACTCCGGAAAATCTGGATGCCTTAAGCACAGTTTCTCTTTGCCTTTGTCTTTCTTGGCAGCAACAGCCTCACTTGTTTTCCCGGAGACTTCGGACTCAAAGGGAGCCTCTTCGACAGAATCCTCCATTACTTCTTCCATTACGAGGGAGGGGTTTTCAGTTGTTTTTGGGTTAGGGGAGTTAGAGGTTAGCTCAACATGCCCTCCGAACTGTTGAGCTTCGATGGTTTCTTGTACTCTGACCTCCGGCTGGGGCTCAGATGCAGTGGTTTTTTTTCGGAAGCTTGAGCTAGATGCCTCTGGTCCGGACAACTTATCTTTAGGAATTCTGATGGGTGCCTCTGACCCCGTATTGCTATCTTTGACCCCTGATTTGGAAGGCGTACCTTTTAGAGTTTTCCCTTTTACCAAGCGACCTCTTCTCTGATCTACTAACTTCTCTGGAGAGGCATCAACGTCTGATCCCATGAAAATAAAAGCAGAAGGCTTCTTAAAACTAGTGACAACTTGCCCTGGTTCAACAGTGGGCTCTGGTTCCTGAACCGACGAGCCTGAAACAATTGGTGAGAGTGTGGTTTGGAACAACCTCCTGGGTTTAATGCTTTTGGTTGAAGAAGAACCCTGGTCAGGCTCTGTGCTTGGTGTTACTGGTTTGTCAGCATGAGAAACAAGGAGGCCATCAGCATTGCGCCTTTCTCATTCAACCTTTTGGGCCTTTTCTAACTCTGATAAATTAAGCCACCCACCTTTGATTAAAGCGTTCCTAGCTGTGAACATAAACTCACACCGAAAGAAAGTTTTTGTTTTTTAGAGAAAGCTTTGAAGTTTAAACAGAGTAAGGTTGAAGAGGATGGTAAAACAATAAAGAACTGACTAATTTATAGTAAATACGCAAAAAGATGTTTTGATACCTAGGAGAATTCGAAAGGGTTGCAATGATTAAGGAACAGCGCTAATGTCATCCTCATTAAATAAAGAGGTTACTTTTTGAAGAAAGTGAGAGCGCCGTTCTAGGTGAAAAAACGGCTGATGTGGCAAACCAGAGAGAGACATGTGTCCCACGATTTTTGGCAAAAAACCGTTTAGTTTCTGAGAACTTTTTCAGTTCGGATAAAACTGTTACTCAGTTCGAAAATCTGTCCGGATATGGCTGTGACTGGCTATTGGCTATTTTTTAGGTCTTGCCAAAGGCCTTTGAGCACCACCTAAAAAAGGGGCTACTGATGAGTCCGGATTTTGTCGCCACTTTTTGTAAGAGCCGGACATGGGTAATTCGGACACCATCCATCTAACCGGACAGGGATGATTCGGACAACCTCCACTTATTAAATTGTCTGAACAGAACTAAAGTGTTAAAAACATAATCACTTTATGATTAAACTAATCACTTCATGATTAAACTAATCACTTGTTTACTTAAAAGCTAAATGGGTCTTTAAACTCGACCCGAGTCCATAAAAACACAACCCGAAAGCCCATATGGCCCAAAAGAAAAAAGGGTATAAATACCCAACCACCTACATTTAATGAGGGTAATGAAATTAAATACAACCAGGCAGTTCAATTCTCCCTCTACATTCTACCTAAACATTAAATACTCTCAAAATTCCACAAAACTCTAGACAAAGTTACAAAATTACCCTCAAACGAAAATAAACCACACCAGAATTTACGAAGAATTAATGATATCGTTGAAGTCTTTTCCTATAAACCGTGGTACAACTTGAGGAAAAATGAATCTATATGGGCCAATTTGATGAAATTTATATATTTTAACAATAGTCACCCTCTCACTGTTTTGCTAAATCCTAAAAGCTCAACTTCGTGGAAAAGGGTCTGAAGAGTAAGGGACAGGGCTGAAAAACATATTTTATGGCAGATTGATGCTGGTAAGGTTGATTTGCTGATTGACAAATGGTGTAATACTAAAGCTTATAAGATTTTTTATGAGCAAGATGACAAAAGTGCATACAATGGTTATATGGTTAGAGACTATTGGGACTCTGGTAGGTGGAATCTATCGATGCTTGAGAACATTTTGGACCAAAATCAGATTCAAAATATTCTCAAGATGAAGGTTAAGAATGGATACAATGATTCAAGCATTTGGAATCTTAGTGAGGATGGTCTTTTCAACAGCAAGAATACATGACATGAAATTAAAAGTAAAGGTAGCAAATCTTATTTTACAGCAGACTGTGGAACAACATTACCCCTCACAAGTACTCGTTCCTCCTCTAGAGATCATTAAAAGGTTGGCTTCCTATTGATTCTGCGCTGCAAAAAAGAAACACTCAGTTATCATCTAAATGTTAGCACTGTTCCAACACTGAAAATATAAATCATGTTTTAATTCATTGTCAAAAAGCTTGTGAGGTATGGTCTTATTTCTCAGCCTATTTCAATATTCACATATTCAGAAACATGGCTCTCTCACATATGGTGAGAAACTGGTTTTGGTCTACTGGCAAACAAGTTCACATGCGCACCATTATACCCACTGTTATTGCTTGGGTAATCTGGAACGCAAGGAACAAAAAAAATATTGGAGAACAAAGACATTCATTTTGAAAGTATGATTAGCCACATTTTCTTCAAACTCTCAAATCTGGACAGAGCTAATTTGTTAAAACCTAAACATTGGGACAAGGATAGAGACACTTGTTTGTTGTTTGAATCATTTGGATAGGCCAAACATTCCTGTCTCTCTTATCTGGGTGTGTCCTAAGTTCGGTCGATATAAACTCAATTCTGATGGGGCTTGTGATGAAACAAGAGAGTGTTTTGGTGGTGGTTTAGTCAGGGATTCTACTGGTGCCGTTCTCTTCAGCTATGGCTCAACCTATGGCAAGGGAATTCCGATCATAGCGGAGACTAGAGAAATGCTGGATGGCCTCTTGTTGTGCTATGAAAATGGTATAAATTGCTTAGATATTGAAACAGACTCTAGTACATTGACCCAAATGCTTCTTACTAACAAAACTCTCTGGTTTCTGAAAGCATTGATTACTTGCTGTTACAAACTAATCTCATCAAACATGAGGATTACCCATGTTTTCAAAGAACAGAATGCAGCAGCGGACTGCATGGTGAAGCACACTAAAGAGTTTAATAAGAACATGCTCCTCGAGGGAACTGAACTTCCTAACAAACTCCGTGCTATCACCTTTCTAGAGGGTCTGGGTGTTGGTTATTTCCGATTCAATCAAAGTTGAGTTCGAGTATTACCTGGGTTTTTTATGACCGTCTCTATCTCTGCTTCTTGAGGTATGCACAAGGGATTTTTGGTTTCAAGAATAAGATCTGCTACTCAATTTTCGTTTCGACATTGTTTTGCCTTTGATTTGAGTCTGGGATATGAAGAATTGAAAAGAGGGGCTAAGGTTTCTCTGATTGTTGTTTGGTTTGGGAGAAATGAGAGACATAAGTATTTCTTAAGGTTTTGTTCGCGAAGCTGCTTGCAGCGTGTCCGATCCATAATAAAATGCCCAAGTTTCATGTTAAAAAAAGAAAAACTCCAAACTTTATTATATTGTATGTATTATTATTTTATGTGTGCTATTATTAGTATATTTAATAATAGCAGAAACTACAATTTTTATGTATGATTTGTTTAAGTGGGAAGGATAAAGAAGTAATTTCTAATACCAGAGAAAAAGAAGAAGAAGTGATTTCATCGATAAAGTAAAAAAAGTTAATGTGGAATATAGTAGAGGCCGGAGCTAGATGAATAGTAACTGAAAGTTTACAGGGTAAAACTCAATTCCGAGTTAGATCGTTAGGCCCAATAAGTAGATATTGGGCTATGGTTGTAGGCCGGATCCAAGAAATACAACTCCAGCTATTACCTATTTTCTTCTTGTTCTTCGTTACGGGATAGGGGATAGGGAGGATAGGATTAGAATATGAAACCAAAACGGCACTGAGGAAGCGCCATTGATCTTCACTGTGTGTCTCCTCCATTGAAAAGGTAATTCATCTGCAATTTTAAGTTTATCAGTTTTACATACTATGTCTCACTTTATATATGATTACATTTATTTGTACATGAATTTATCGTAGCTCTCTCAATTTTCGAGCTGGGTATTAGGGATTTTGAAGAAAGCTTACTCTCTTGGGGAAAATATGGTTCTCGTAAATTTCTTATAAATTCGTAGGAGAAAGGCTAGTGAGTGTTAATGTGTTAAAGCTTGTGTTTTCAAGCTATTTAAATCTGCTTGAAAGCGAACTGGTTTCTCTGAAGGCAACTTAGAACGTTCTTTGTGTTTGGTGTTTAAATTTGTGATTTTGAGCTCAATTTGTTTCGTAATTTGTGATATTCTGAGGAATTTGATTTAGTAGACCTGCGTGCTTACAAATTAAAACCTGATAATGTATGCTGTGAAATTCATGATATAACGCCAGGAATATACTAATTGTGCCACTGTTGGCTATGTTTTGTTAATACTTTTGAAACATACCAGTTTTAGATATTTGGTACTTGCTTTAAAATCACCATTAGTACCCTTACCCTCAGGGTTTTTGTGAAATGTGTCCTCGTAAGGTCGAACATAACATCACACATAAAACTAGGATTGGCTAACAACTTTAATAGTTAGAGTTTGGCTCGAATCCAACTTGGTGAAAACAATCAAAACTATCTCCACATGCTTCGCGGACTATTCACTGAGGCCTTGAATTCTACATTAAGCTTGAGTTCGTAAGGTTAGTTTCAATTTGGCTCGAGTGCTGTTAAAAATACTATTTATGTAGTATAAACGCTATTATTTATCTAATATAGAATTATTATCAGGTTTAATAATACGTTGATATGCACAAGCTCTGCTCAAGTTATGAAAGTCGAGCTGAGCTTGGATAGTTGATTTTTTTATGAGCTGAATCTAAGATATATAATATTGAAGGGGAGCTTGAAGACCTTTTCTTTATCTAGGAGCCAGCTCAAGTATCTAGTAGTGTGTGATTTTAACGATTCGAGACTAGTGTTGATACATTTGATATTGCGGGACTAATGGTGATTCAATGCTTTGGCACTTCTATTTTATCTTTTCCCAGTCTGACATATCTATATTTTGTAGTGTTGTCTTTCAACCAGATTTGCTAGTGATGATGCTAAATGGTTGTAACGTGTCCAATCCACATTTGATGAATTCAAAGGCATGTAAGCCTACACTGAGTCGATATACATCAACGAGCAATCCTCATTTTCCTTCTCGAGCTGCGTTGTCAAGTATTAAAAGTTCATGGGAACCGTTTCGAGAGTGTAAATCTTCAGTCTCCAAAGGCATGTGAATAGTAATGTGAAATGTTTCGAATTAACAAACGTTTTGTTTAGTTGATGTATTATTAACAAAACCATTTATTTTAGCTATTTGATGTCATATATCTCAAAATACCAATCTTCTTATTAGTATTAATATCTTTTCAAAGAAAAATAATGATAATATTTGATATATTATGACAATGATGCATAGGGATAACTATATTATAATAATGATATATATATATTTATATTTATAATCCAAGCTTTATATGATGCTATGTATGACCGAGCTGCTTGTGAGCCTTATGGGCTTAATATATAAATGGCTCGAGCTCCGGTCAATTAAGACATTGAGTCCAAAATAGTGCCCAGGCTCCAGCTGAGCTTAATTTTGAATCTGCCCAGTTTCGACCTGATCTTTGAAATTTATCCTACCTGGTCAGGTGGGATAAATTTTTCTCTCTATATAAGTTTCGACTTCTCCTGATTTTTCATATTTGGTTGCAGGACTCTCTATGATGCATCTATCAGCCGCATCAACACCGCTTTTGATCGGCGATCGCGGTAGTTTATCACTCACAATGCCCTTGTTACCAAAACGGCCGCGTCAATCTACAAAACCTCAAGCAACAAAAGACGTCCCATATAGTTTCCGCTATCCACAAATGACTAAAAAACCCCAATGGTGGTGGCGAACACTAGCCTGCCTCCCTTACTTAATGCCGCTTCACGAGACATGGATGTACGCAGAAACAGCGTACCATCTCCATCCGTTTTTAAATGACTTAGAATACCTAACATACCCTTTCCTTGGTGCCATCGGTAGTTTACCGGGCTGGTTTTTAATGGCGTATTTTTTTTGCGCATACCTTGGGGTCGTAAGAAGAAAAGAGTGGCCACATTTTTTTAGGTTTCATGTTGTGATGGGTATGCTACTCGAAATCGCGCTTCAAGTTATTGGCACGGTTAGTAGGTGGATGCCGAAAGCTCTCTATTGGGGTAAATTGGGAATGCATTTTTGGACTGCTCTGGCGTTTGCTTATTTGTTCACGGTACTTGAAGCTATTAGGTGTGCGCTTGCGGGTATGTATGCTGATGTGCCTTTTGTTAGTGATGCGGCTTACATTCAGATTCCGTATGATTAATTGAAAAAAGTTTCAATCTGTTTTTGTGGTGTTTGTAATTTTGAGTGAGAAGTGTTTCTTGTTTAGAGTTTGATAAGAAAAAGAATTGTTACATGCTGTTTGGTTGGTATAATTGATATAAATGATGTTGTTTGGATATGAAAATGTAATCTTGATTCCTTGATGGTTTGTGTTACAACTTACAATTCCTTTAAAATGTGTTTGGTTTGGGTGTTTTGTTTTAAATACTGAATTTGTTTTCTAGAATTTTAGGTAGACTAATTGTTATAAAAATTAGGGTTATGTAACATTTAATACTTAACACCAAACATTTTCTTTTTTACTAATAAAAAAAAAATTATTATCGTATAAATCCATTTCTTATACTATTTAAAAATGCCATTATTAATCATATAAATGTTTTATAATATCTTCAATATTTTAAATATTTATACATAGCACCATATAAGGCTGGGGATAAAAAATTGTCATGTAAGGCTTGGATAAAAACTGTACCAGACTAGAAATAAGACACATTTCGATAGATTTCTCATTTTCCTTTTTTTTTTAGACTGAAAGTTAGAAATTTTAAAATTGTCTTTTTTTTCCTTAGATTACTACATTCATACCATTTACTCTCAAAATCACCGAAACTCTGAAATCTATTTGTTATTACACTAAATCTATAAGCTTTCTACCAACATCTACTACTCTAAACCCATTAAACCGAAAAAGTTAGATTTTTTTACCCAAACTCATCAAATCCACATCGAAAAATCTTGAATCGGAGTATCTATGGACAATGATGAAATGGGCGTCTCTCTGGAAGACTTACTAGACGAGGAGGAAGCTTACCGCATAGAGGTAAGAAGCTAAATCCTGGTTTTCGTTTTTTGGTCGTGTCACACAGACATCGTGCGACGAACAACTTCTTCATCGCACGAATCGTGCGACTATATAACCGTAGCCGTCACATGAGACGAGGATAAAAGCGTGTCTCGTGCGACTGAACTGTTATAGAAACTTATAGTTTCAAATTACATATTTTATAGGAGGAACCTGCCCATCCTCCATTTATGGATGCCGACTACACTAGCATATTCAATACGGATAGGTTATTTACTAAAGACGAATTGGATGCTTTTGTGGACATTGAATCGAAGAAGATCAAGTTTGTCACAATTACAAAGCTCTACGATAGCGGGAAATGGGGAAAGACTCCGAGGTTAGAGTACGTTTGCGAGCGATACGGTGTATTCGTATCAAAAGCGAAACCGAAAACTTTAAGAAAGCGGAAGACATCGACGAAGAAATGTAATTGTCCGTTTGCGCTAAAAGGTCATCCGATCGACGTACTAGCTATGAAATGGCGTTTGGAGGTGATAAACCGTATTCATAATCATGAACCCTATGTTCGCCTAGACGGTCATTCCCTCGCTTGTAGGCTAAAACGAGATGAAGAGGAACTAGTTCGTAGTTTATCTCACCTCGGTTTGCGTCCTAGAGAGATATATAGTGGTTTGAAGTACCAATATCCCGAGAACATTTCGAACATGCGTGCAATCTACAATTGCCGCAAAAAACATCGGGATGTTGAGCACGGGGGACAAACGCAAATGCAATATTTGTTGACGAAGTTGAAGGAGAATGGATACTCGACGTGGGAGCGTTTGAAAGACGATTCAAAGGTGATCACTGACTTTTTTTCGCACATCCTACTAGCGTAGACTTATTACGTACATTCCCGAACGTGCTATTCATGGATTGTACGTACAAGACGACTAGGTATAAGATGCCGTTATTAGAGATTGTCGGTTTAACGTCAACTTCCATTACATTTACCGTTGCGTACGTATTTATGAGCGGAGAGAAGATTGGAAACTACGTATGGGCTTTAGAAACTCTTCGTGGTTTGATGATGGATAGCGTGTGCGCATTTCCATCCGTTACTGTTACCAATCGAGAGTTAGCTCTCATGCGAGCGATCGCCAATATTTTTCCGGACACACACCACTTGTTATGCACGTGGCACATTAGTAAGAACATTCTTGGGGCGGTCCGGAAGATATTGCACGATGATGCGGTAGCAAAACAATTTGTTGATTTTTACGGCTACGTTGCGAAGGCGAACACGGTTGAGAGTTACCAAAAGAATCTAGATACACTGAAGGAGATGTTTTCATCTAAACCAGAGTGTTTTGCGTACGTTATGGACTCGTGGATAACGAAATATGGTGACAAGTTCCTTGCGTACCGAACGAACAAGATTAAGCATTATGGCCAAACAACTACAAATAGGTTTGTCTTTTTATCCTATTTTTTGTTTAGCTATTTTATCTATTCTCAAAGAAGTTCATAATTTTTTACTTGTACTATGTAGGGCGGAGGGTGCTCACTCGTCCCTAAAACAAATACCTTGGGACGAATTAATGCAACTTTGAGCTATTTTGGGAAAAATTTCACAACTTATTAACGAAGCAGCATGCGGGTATCGTCGAATCATTCGAGCGAAGTAAGTTTAGAACAATTCCCGGTTTTGATGGTGTTTTGACCCAAAATGTTAAAGTTCATGTGTCACATGCGGGTCTAAAGATATTGATGCTTGCTATTGTACGTGCTAGAAATATAAGTGTAGACCGGGTAGCATGTGGAGGTTGTTTCCTTAGGAAAACGCATGGTTTACCTTGTGCATGTAAAATTATGTTTATAGCTAGAGATGGTAGGTGCATCCCTTTAGAAGATGTTGATGTCTTTTGAAAAATATTAGATATTGTTCATAGAGATCCTAGCTCTCGTGAAAAAGAATTGCAAAAAAACTTTCCTTAATTGACAACTCCATTCGTAGTTTCCGACCCGACCAACAAGACCACATTATCAATAGGGTAATGCAAATATTGAGGCCCAAGACAAGTCATATTCAAGATCCTAAAGAAGCGGTTAGAGCTAAGGGTAGGCCAAAAGGAGGCGTTGATAAATCGACTAAACGGAACCCTAGTTCGTGGGAATATCCCGTTGAACAAACCGCTAGTGCTAGTACTCCGGCTAACTCGGTAGGTAGTACACCCGTTGACACATTAGGGAGCACGGCCACATCCAACGTGGTTCCCATCGTACCACCCAAACCTCCATTAGCAAAAAAGAAAGTTGGAAGGCATAAGAAAATTGTTAAGGATGGGAAGTTAACATTATATCCGGATTGCATCCCAGCAATCTACACACTTACATTTTAAAGTTAGTTGACGTTCTTTCGGACGGACAATGCAGATATCGTTTCGTAGCGCATTCAATATACAACAATGAAGATAAATGGGAGGATGTTAGACGCGGGTTGTTGAAGGAGTTACGAGACAACCGTGCATGTTGGTTGGATGTATATGGTTCACCGAAGGTGTTTGACGATTTGGTACATAGGTTAGATTACTTCAAGCCCAACCCTAGTAGCCACTATTGGATGAAATTTTCGGACATTGGACTAGTCATCGCGACAAGGTATCAATGCATGGTATACCATGTATCGCAAGCAGCCTCGTTAACATATCTACCAATCCGTGGAAGGCCACCCGTCAACAATTCAACGATCAAAGAAGTTGGGATAGCTTTCGTACATGGATGTCACTTTGTTAATGTAAATATATTTCGTTTCCAATCCAAATTTCTTACGCTATCATTACTAATGCATTCATTTATTCTTTTTTCTTGTAGATTACTACTCCACCCGATGGACCGTTGCCTCCATTATACCCTTGTTGGGCCTCTTACGTAACCGAAGAAGCGAATCAATGGGCGCATGCATCCCTACTACCATCGGTTCAACAAATTTACACAAATAATGCCCGCTAGGAAAATCAACTTGAACGAAAAACCACATGTAACGGATTTGACTAGAGACGACGTTTGACATGCTTTTGTACAACATTTTAAGTTATTTTGCCTAACGTTTGATGTGATTTTGTATTATAGTGACGTATTTTTTTATGATGTTAGTTTTTAGTTCAAATAGAAGCCTTTGCTAGCAGTTGTTTCGTTTAAAAGAGTCAGTACGATTAAATATAACACACGTCGCATGCGATGGACTTTGGGGCCTGTCTCATGCGACGCAAGGCCAAAATTTTGGCCCCGTTTTTCAGACAGAGGGCTTATATCGCACGCTCAAAATGCGACTGCCTTTGGCCCATGTCTCATGCGACACAGGGCCAATATTTTGGCCCTGTTTTTCAGGCAGAGGGCTTATATCGCACGCCCAAAATGCGACTGCCTTTGGCCCCTGTCTCATGCGACACAAGGCCAAAATGTTGGCTTTGTTTTTCAGACAGAAGGCTTATATCGCACACCCAAAATGCGACTTCCTTTGGCCCCTGTCTCTTGCGATGCAAGGCCAAAATTTTGGCTCTGTTTTTCAGACAGAGGGCTTATATCGCATGGCCAAAATGCGACGGACTTTGGGGGCTGTCTCATGCGACCCAAACCCTAATATATTATGGCCTAAAGAACGTGGTTTATACATTTGTTGGAGTAAAATAGCATTAAAAAGGGGAAATTTTAAATTTAGAGTTGGACAGTACACTTGAAGGATATACATAAAGACGAAAACAACAAGTTAACACCTTAACTTAAACAAACATAAGAAAATAATTAAACAACGACATACCAACAACCAAAATGCTCAATCGTCGAAGTCATATCCCAAGTTGTCGTCAGAATCAACCCCCTCCTCCCTTTCCGTAATCCTATCTTGAAGATACGCTACCATATTCTAGCGATGTAGTCTACCACCGTCATGTTCCAGACGGCGTCCGCTTCTTGCTTAATTTCATATGGCAAAAACAATAAACGCTGGAGCGGTTCACAAAAAAGGTACCTCTGCTTGATTTGTTCACGGTTGCGCACGAGGAGACCTCCAGTTTGTAAACGGCCGTAGCCGTAGTACATCTTACAAAGCACTCGATCAAAAAACACATCGCTAGTATCTTCCCCCATCTCTCGGCGGGCAATCTTCACCGCCTCAAGCAAATGGTAGTCTCCATGAGGAATAAACTCCATTTGTTAAACTGTTTATGTTTGAGTAGTGTTTCTGAATGTTAAAGGTTTTGAGTCCCTTTATATAGGGTTTTTTAGGACGGAAGTTTTTAATAAAATGAAGTAAAGTTTTGAGGGGGTTTTTGATTTTTGAGAACGAGCGGGAGTTTTTGATTTTTGAGAATGAGCGGGAGTTTTTTATTTTTGAGAATGAGCGGGAATTTTTTATTTTTGAGAATGAGCGGGAGTTTTTGATTTCTTACTTTACACGTGTCACGTTTTCATTCATAGTTTCCGATTACGTTATCTACAACGAAACTGTCTATAAATAGATATTGTATTCACATTAAAGTGTAAATTAGTTGATAAATTAAGCAAAAAAATGTGTCCATGGACTGAGTTGGAAGATCAATATCTGATGATGGCATCAACTGAAGTTGGTAACACGAACATGATAGAGGGAGGTAAAAAGTATTGTGAGGCATTGCTATGCAAGATGTACTTCCTATATGGAAGGGATGGTGTTCAACTGCCTAGAATTTCAAGGCGTGTTGATGAGGTGAAAGCTAGGTGGTCAGTCCTAGTCACATTCCGTCAACATCCAGTTTCTGGCCTCACCGAATTGGTACGTCGTGTTGCGTGTAACCAGTTCAACTATCAAGTCACGGATTCTATAATAGAGGACCATCTGGATGTGGTTCGCTCTGACATTATTGACATCCGACTAGAGGAAATCAGTGACTACAAGGATGCGAAAGAAGAAAGGAAGTTGATGAAATGGAACTGGCCTGATAGATAAGTATGAGTGTGTGCTTCAGTTTGAGTATGAGTGTGCGTTTCAGTTTAAGTATGAGTGTGTTTCAGTTTAAGTATGCGTGTGTGTTTCAGTTTTAGTTTGAGTGTGAGTTTCAGTTTGTGTTTGAGTGTGAGTTTCAGTTTGTGTTTGAGTGTGTGTTTGAGTTTGTGTTTGAGTGTGTGTTTGAATTTGCGTTTGGAGTTGTGTTTGGATTTGTGTTTGAATTTGTGTATGATATTGTGTTTCATTTTATGTTGACCTTATGTTACTTATGTTCGAACAACAAAACCAGTGCTTTCAGATTGAGTAGATTTGAGTCTTTTCAGATTACTATGGAATTCCATTCTAAAATTCTAAACGGATAAATTTGAGTTGGAATCGAGCCCATAAAATTCATAAATTGAAAGCAAACATACAATAAATTAAAACACAATAAATAAAAGCAGTCATAAAATAAACCGGTTACAAAATATAGTGCTAACGTCGAAAAGTATAACAAAAGTATGCTGCATGTAATAATCAGTGATGTCTATACCTCTCAGCGATCCTGCACATGTAAAGGGTGGTCTCTACCAGATCCTCGTACTCCATCGTCGGTATCGATGGAGCAAACCGAGCAATCTGCTCGTATCCTGCGTAGTCAGTAGCACCGTGCGGCTCCAACCGAGGACCTCCAGCTGCAGCAGAGCTACTAACGATGTACCACAGCTTCCTCTTCACCCAAACATAGTACATAGGGTCAACACTCTCTCCACTACCACGGTACAACGTGCCATCAGGAGTGTACACATGGTACTCCCAATCCCTCCACAAGTGAGCGTCCCAAACGTATCTGCAGACCATCTTCTTCCCTGCTTTTTTCGATGCAGGAGGGCGTATATCCTTAGAATCAGCTGTACGAACCCCATCTGTCGAGTGACGCGATCAGGGTAATACGGCACAACCACATCGAACGCCTTAAGCGTCAACTCAACCCAAGTAACCGACTGGAATGGATAATGGTCCCGTAAGTGTATGAAGGGAAGGAACATGACCTGTAAATAAATAAATGAACAAGTTAGCCATTTATATTAGTAAAAATACTTAAAATTAAAATGAACAAATATGACTTACATTTGACTCCGTGCACGTCGAAAGTGCATGTCTCATCTGCCTGCGCACATCATGATAAATGCCAATCTTCTGCGGCGCATGTCGGCACATATAGGGCATAGATATGTCATAATCAAAAAATAGTAGAGCCCGGAGCTGAACGAAGTGGGAAAATATACACGACTCAAGCATCCCTATAAACCCGCAAATGCCTCCCGTACCATGCAGAGATCCCTAACTAAGGGAGTGGTACAACTGTGCTAAAACCAACTGACCCCAGTTGAACCTATGCATACCCTGGTATTGGTTCGCGAGCTGGAGGTAATCTAAAGGAATGCTGTTGCCGGTTTTGTTGGCACAGATGGTGGTACCTAACAAATACAGTATGTAGGCACGGGTGGCATGATCTACCCTATCATCTGTGATCCTACTATCACTATACCTATCACCCGTAAATGTAGTGTGCAGCCACTCAAGGTTCACACTACTAGCATTCCTAAGATTTTTACTCAACTCAGCTGGTCGTACACCTAGCATGCCAGCATAAGTACTAATCTGCTCATCCTCCGAGTCAAAAGGTAAAACATCAAAAGACCTACCTACAACCCGTAATCCAGTGATGATGAAGACATCGTCCAAGGTTACTGTCATCTCCCCGAACGAGAAATGGAATGAAGAAGTCTCCTCATGCCATCGCTCAAGGAATGCCTCGACCAAATGGAGGTTGGTATGCTAGCGGAAGAGTGCATCGACGAGCGGGCCAAAACTAGTCTCCATCACCCTTGCCCGTACCCTGCTCTATTTTTTAAAGTCCCATCTGCGGAGACTGTCATACATAGCAAAGCATTGTAGAGTGACCCTATCCTGCAATATATATCAAACACGTAAGAAAGTGATAAAATAATAAATATAAACATATGTATAAAAAACGTATGAAAGTGATAAAACAATCAATATAAAGGTATAATACTTACATCTCCGTGATAGACGCTGAACGCCTCGTGGTGGGTGTAATCGGGATAGAGAGCCGGGACGTGCGGCATCACCGACAAGAACTCGTGATCCTCACCCTCGGGTGCGTGGGATGCGTGGGGTGCCGCCTCGGGTGCGTGGGGTGCATCGTCCTCATACTGTGAATGTGAGGCCTCGGGTGCCTCCCCCCGCTCCACCCCCTCCATATCCTCCGGTGCATCTGCATCATCAACGTAATAAAGGTCAGGTGGCTGTGAAGAAGAACCTGCCCTGTGCTACCGGCAGCAGTAGGAATGTCATCGTCATTTCGATGACGACGGAGACGTCGCTTCGTCCGCGTACCAGGAGCATGTCCCTCACTGGGACCGGCCTCTATATGCCCGGGCTCGGGCGAAACTCTAGCCTCTGCCGCCTCACGCGCCAAACGTTTGCGTGCCTTCGCTTTTTTAAACGGATTTTTAACTGTCATCTTGGTCCCCCCCATCCTATAAAAATAACATAAAGTAATATGTATTAGTGAGACAACACAAAATAAGTATTTTGTAAACGTAAATGGTCGCATGAGACAGCTTAAGCTGTCTGTCGCATGAGACAGCTTAAGTTGTCTGTCGAATGAGATAGCTTAAGCTGTCTATCGCATGAGACAGCTTAAGCTGTCTGTCGCATGAGACGACAATGCACAACCCATGTCATGCGATGAGATGTTGTCTTGGTCGCACGATCGTGCTACCAACAGCAACGAAACCCATTTTTAGAAACCTCATTTCACTAAAAATTAAACACATAAACATAGATCCTAGCAAAACTAACAACAATACAACACTAATCTAACAAAACAACACCTAAAATCATGCAAAAATCGAACTTTTGAAATCAAAACCTAAAAACCTAAAAACCTAATTTCAGCAGTTTATACCCAACAAAATTTAAAAAAAATTATAGCATGAGGTTTTTATTACGTACCTTTATGTTTTATTGAGTTTAGATTGTTGAAAAATCGATCTTTTGAAATGGGTCGATTTTTGAGTGTTTGAGAGCTTTCTAGAGAGAGAGAGAAAAAAAAAGAGAAGAAAAAAATGGTGAGAGATTTATCAAACCCTTTTATACCTAGGTTTTCCAGAAAATGGAAAATTTGTCCAAAATTAGGTGAGAGATATATCAAATGGGTATAAGATCCAGCGGTTTAAGAGCTATCAAAATGTGTCTTATTTCTAGCCTGGCCCATAAAAAAATATATATAGACTTAGTTCTTTGGTATATATATATATATATATATATATATATATATATATATTATCTAATCCATTTTTTCCAATTCACACGCCAAAACGAGAATTACTTTAAAGATATGAATTTTAAAAAATTAGAAAATAATCGACAAAAATGAAAATTATTTAGCTAAGATAAAAAGAATAGCTCACAATCCTATTTTGGTTAGGCGTAATGTGTCTCAGATTCCATAGTTCTGAGTCTAGTTGACAAGAATATATTTCATCGGTGGATTTTTGAATCTCCATATTTACAGTTAGCGACATGTTAGAGCAGTTGTCTAACCTACTGTCTGTTATGGCCAATTTTAATGTTACCTTGTCAAATTCCAATCAGTAAAAGAATGACAAAAAAACAACAAAACAATGTAAACATTCAAAAAATCCAAAATTCCTATTATGCTAGGGGTTCAAGTCGAAGTTATCGTGGTAGACACATCAACGTCTACGTTAGACGCTGAAGTGGAAGGTCAAATGACAAAAGGGATTGAAATATGGACTGGGGTAAAAAATACTGGTTTGTTGCGTTTTTAAAACATCAGGGACTCGTTTATTACACAAATGAAGGATGTGGACTAACGTGAGACAAATTGCAAACATAGGGAACATGTTGTGTTTTTTATCCTTAGGGTCAAGTGTAATTCAGTGTCAAAAAGTTTAGGGATGACATATAAGATTAACCCACCATTCTTATCAAGTATTGTGTAGAATTCTAAGGCATTGTAATCCTACTGTTGAAATTAAAATTTATTTTTTTTATCATTGTTAGATGGATAAATCACATAATCCACCTCATTCAGTGTCTACATCTCATTCTAAAAATATTTTGGATTTAATACAAAATGATCTTTAGAGACCAGCCCGGGTAAAATCTTATTCAAGATTCAAACTTTATATTTTATTTTTAAACGACTTCAGTAATTTTTCTTGGATATACACATTAAAACATAAAAGTGACATTTGTTCAGTTTTCATCCAATTTAAAAAATTAATGTAGACAATATTTGAAAAAATCAGTAAGTTCATTTAGGCAGATAAGGGTGGTGAGTATAGTTTTATTACCTATCACTAAACAAACAAGCATACACTTTAGGACATATTGCCCTCTACCTCTTCACAAAATGACAAGACAAAGAGGAAACATAGGCACATAGTTGAGACTAGCCTAACTTTGTTGGCACAATCAATACTACCATTTACACGGAACCTTGCTATGCAAGAATTTCCATCATCTTACCTACACCTACACCTACAACACCCTTTACCAAACCAAAAAATATATAGCATGAAATTATTCCAAACACATCATATACACACAACCAACCAGTTAGTTATCCTATTTCTACTTCATTAAACACACATATCATGCAAACTAGATCTAAGGCTGGTATTTCCAAACCTAAACACATTTACAATGGTCTAGCTATATTTTCCTCACCTAACTCTATTGAACCTACAACGTTTTCTCAAGGGTATTCTGATCTTAATTAGAATCAATCC
Source organism: Limnanthes douglasii subsp. nivea (assembly GCA_036936605.1). NCBI lineage: Eukaryota > Viridiplantae > Streptophyta > Magnoliopsida > Brassicales > Limnanthaceae > Limnanthes > Limnanthes douglasii. The sequence goes on along the minus strand of JAUPFV010000002.1, from coordinate 113,303,570 downwards.
ATGAAAACAGAATTTCAGATGTTACTAAAAAATCGAACCTGGACACTTATACCTTGGATAGAATTTGATGAAACATACAATCATGTGGTTAAAGATTCAACTATAAGGTTGTTATACAAATTTTTGTGTCTAGGAAATAGGATAAACGTTAATTAGATATCAACAATGATTTTTGAAAGGGACATTTACAAGAAACAGTCTACATTACACAACCTCAAGATTTGAAGATAACTTGAATCCCCATCATGTATGTAAACTCAACAAGGCTTTGTATGGCTTGAAACAGGATCCTAGGATATGTTACTTAAGGTTAAATGATTTTCTACTTGGTTGGAGTTTTCTAAACTCTAAGGCTGACACATATTTGTTTTTCCTATGTCACTAAATATGTGTTTCAATCATCACAGTTTATGTGGATGGTATAATCACGACATTGAACAAAGCATACGATATCCATAAATTTATCAAGAAATTAAATTCAACATTTATGATAAATTCCATGAGATAATTACACTACTTTGTAGGTATGTAAATTGTGAGAGACAAGTCTTTGCTATATATTACGGAAAAATAATACATATAAGAGATATATAGCTCGGTTGGAATGACTAATTGCAAGCCTTATGATATTTCTATACCAATTGATATCTCCCTTCCATGAGGGTACTCCTCTTTCTGACTCTACACCATATAAGAGTTTGCTAGGATCAGTTCGATATTTGTAAATACAAGACCTGATATAATCGTTGTAGTTAACAATTAAGTCAGTTTGTTTGAGCTCATACATCTATATATTATAAATACGTAAAACGAGTGTTGATGTACTTATCTGGGACAAAGTTTATGGATCTATATCTCAAATCGTCTTTTCAGATGTATCTCACGGGATAAAGGGAAATAAAATGACTGATTGAGCCGTGGAGAAAAAGAGAAGAAATTAATGGCTAGAGATGAAGTTGGAGAGAAAATATAAGATAAATCTGTCTAATCCTAATTTACTTTTTGTAACTTATCTCTAAATTAGTTTTAAAAGTATTCATGGGCTGGTAAATCTGGTCAAACTCATAAAGACCAAGCTCATTATATTGATGTCTAAAAGTTATTTAGTCACGTGAAGCAACCCTAGGTGTTATACAGAAGGGGTGAAGCTACTTCCCCCATCAAATATATTATTTCCTCCATAATTTCAAACTTTCCAAAACACTTGTCACTTGCTTTTACAAGATTACCCTCACTTTACTTTCAAATTTAACATTAGATACCATTAACCAAATAGAAACTCTTATAGGAAGAAACACATAATTAACCAAACTTTAATCCAACATATATGATTTTACCCTATAAAATTAACCCTCAAACAAAAAAATTCAATTTTCTCGAAGATTAATTATAGAAATTAAAGAAACCCAAAACAAATTGGAGAACAACACTCAATCAACGAATAAGGTAATTTAATTTTGTTTTTACGTTTTACATTAACGTAACTTGAAAATTCGCGTTCGAAACAACTTTTTTTTAGAGAAAATCTCGATTTTTGCAGTTTTTAGCGAGAAGCAACGAATTCCGAGACAATATCTCGGAATCAGTTGTTTTGTTCAGAAGCAACTGATTCCGAGACAATATCTCGGAATCAATTGTCTTGCACAAAACAACTGATTTTGAGATACTGTCTCGTAATCCGTTGTTTCTCGCTCAGTTTTTTGTAGAACTTACAGATCAACTCATCCTAAAAATTGCCATGTTCTAGCCCTCCAACTATCTTGGCCGCTTTTGTAAGATATTCATCTTCAATAGCATCCCACAAGAAGTCCATTATTTAGTGTTTATGTTGTTGTTCACATAGATTTAACCTATTATTTATACAAGTGCTAAGGATAACATAATCTAGTGGGACAAATCAGATATCAACATGTGTCACATAAGGATTGTGTAATCCATAGGAGCCAAGTACATAACATATTTAAAAAAAAAATAATTCCGAGATGAAACAACAACTAATTCCGAAATGGAGAAGGCACCTAATTCCAAGATACCATCTCAGAATTGATTCCATATTGATTCATTAATTCAACAAAAAGAATGCACCTAATTCTGAGATGACATCTCAAAATTATGTGCTTCAAATTGAAAGAAAATGACACCTGACTCCGAGATGCCACCTCATAATCATGTGTTTTGTTTTCAAAAAAATAGCACCTAATTCCGAGATGCCATCTCGGAGTTAGGTGTTTGTTATTTCAAAAAAATGACATTGATTCCGAGATGGCATCTCAAAATCAAGTGTTTTGTTTTAAAAAAATGCACATAATTCTGAGATGTCATCTCGGAATTAAATGCAATCCATCTGTTTCTATAGAAAATGGTGGATTTTTATGGTTTTGGCTTAAACAAGATGTTTTAGTTGCACAAAAGGTTACATCACATGTTAAGAAGAAGAGTAGTATCATACGAGTAATGTTTAAAACAAACTGCATCCAATAACATACACTGTCCAAAAAGAAACATCATTTGTAAAATAAAGAAACATCTTCCACAAATTAAAGAAACATAAAGTAAAATAATACACAACTAAACATCGTCATGTTGTATACGCCTTGGTTATATGAATGTAGTATCTTAAGGCGACACGACACTCTTCACCCGTCATACTCTCCACATATTCTTCGTACGTGTCGACAATTTTAGTATAATCTTCGATAATATTATCTTGGTGGGTTGAATGTTATGGTTCTTCCCCTATAGGAAAATCTTCTTCTCGAGGTGCATTAGGCAATACATACCATAGATTTTAACGAATCCAATCATCGTATTCCGATATGGTCGTACTTATATAGTTACCTTCTTCGAGAAGAGTTCCTCTATCTTCCGGTGGTATTATGTGTTGGTACCAATTTTGTCACACATCATTTTAAAATTCAATCATCGTATGTGTCAAACGACCGCACCTAGGAGTAATTTTTGTCCATAAACGTCCAAAGTATTGGATGTATCCAAACTGAGGGAAACTCTAAGCGGTTAGTACAGCTCGATTTTGTCCATTAATTTCAATCAATTGGTAAACCATGCTAGGTCGTGAACAGGTTTGAACATTCATATATACTCGTACGACTGAAAAATAACCTGTAGAAAAATACAACCGAACACGATATATGAAAATGTATTAAAAAATATAATAGATAGAATAAGTTAGAATATAAACGTACCAAATATATATCTAAGCGGTCAAGTGTCAATATATATGATTGAAGTAGATCTATAAACTCCTCTAACGAGTGGTAACGTTTGGCTGTTGCCCACATACGCATGTGCGACATTTGAGGATAGAATCCCTCCGAAAGAGGTGGCAGGAATCGAGTGAAATGGTAAAAAATTCAGCATTCAAGTAGGTGTACGAATTCGCTCATCGTCTTCGTAGAATGTTTGGAACCCACACACAACCCACTGTAAATCTCCGTAAGAATATGCATCCTCCACGCATATGATCCTAACGATTCAAGGTCATCGATCACGTGCAACCAATCTGCTTTCACATAGTATCCGCTTTTGTCTATAAATAAGTCTAAAATATCGAAACCACTAAGCAATACAAAACAGGAAGCAAAAAAGTCATGCTAGTTCACTAAGTAAATTTTTTTGTTTGGAAAATTACCTGGAAAACAGTTGAGGCTTTGCTGGGTTTAGGTTGCTAAAAACCAGTTAAACTAGAATTTACATGGAAACACAAACTCATAATCGAAACAAAAAAATTAGTAAAAACACTAAAAAGAGAAACTTTAACAACAACCCCAAAAAAAGACAGCAGGTCAGCAACATTGTTCTACCAACTATCAAAAATATTTCAACCAATTTTTCACACAATACCAGTTAGATACTTTAACCAAAATTGTGTTAAAAACAGTAGTTTAGCAGCATTTTAGCAGTCACCAACTACCGAATATACTTTTACCAAATTTTAACACATTTGATTACAAGAACATATAGATACTTTCACAAACTACATTCAACGGATATTAAACCAATTAGATACTTTAACAAACTACATTCAACATATAGATACTTTAACGAAAAAGACTACGATATTACTTCTACAAAATCAGACACTAAACTAGACACTATATTACTTCTACGAAATCAGACACTACCACTCTATTAATCAACATAAACAACAAGAACTAAGTTTCTGAAAAGTACATAGCTCTAATCTATTAATCAAACCAAAACATGTAAAAACACAAACTCAAATCTATTAATCAAACCAAAACATGTAAAAACACAAACAACAGAGAACTAAAATCTAATAGCCAATAACATTCTTGGGAACTAAACACACAAATAACAGAGAACTATTCTATCCATTCAAAACAAAATTATTATAAATTTGATAAAATAGAATACATACCTGGTTAAAAGAGTTTGCATGGATTCGTCTGTTCCTCTCTTCAATCCTCAGTCATTGTCTTGGCAAAACCCTAAACTATAAATCTGAACACAAAGAAAGGGTAAAGCAGATAATCAATGGCGTTCGAGGTAAAGAGATGATGAAAAAGCTGATTAAAAATATCGGAGAAGAGAGACCATCTACCTGAAAAAAGAGAGATTAATACAAAAGAGAACCCAAAATCGGGCTATCAACAATTAAAATCGATAAAAATAGACTTAATCAACTAAAAATGAATTGTCTTCAACAAATTCGTACATGAATCGAACCCACCTAATCGAACTCGCCCTCGACCTTGAACAAAAATAAGAAACATAAATGAATACATAGGAGAGGGAGTCATGTGTAGCAATGGAAATCGACGTGTTTGTTGAGGTTTCACTTTGGAAGAAAAACTGATTAGAGGAAAATAATGAGAGGGAAAGACGTGAATGATTTCGGTTTAGAAGACAACGAGGGTTTTCAGAATGAATTTCTCGGTTAAAGGGGGGGGGGGAGAGTAAAAAGTATGAGTAATTTATATTATGGTGTGGTTAGGGTTTAGTTAATGAGAAAAGGATTTAATTGTGTTAAGGTGGTTGATGAAACTTGGGAAAGTGGGAATTAATGGCACTTTTTGAAGATGAGAGAGTAAGTGTAAATGAGTTGATGGAAGATGGGAGAGTGAGAGTTAATGGTGTTCTTGAAAATGAAAGAGTTAGAGTAAATGGGTTGTTAGAGTAAAAATATTAATAGTTTTATAGAGGAAATAACAAAATGGTATTTTTTCTCAATTATGGAGGAAATAAAAAATCCTAGGGGGAATAGCTTCACCCATATAGAAGCGTGTATTTGTGTATTTGGAATATATATAATTTGTTAGAGTGGGCCACTAGCTCAATAACAAATGTAAAAACCTAACATGTGTGATTATAAACACAATGTAATTCATGAATAACAGCTAAATACACAAAAAAACTATACACAGAAAAGCTCTCCAAATATTTCATATTTCTACTAACTCATCCTAAAAATATAATTAAATTAACAAATAATGTATTAAAATAATTTAAAATTACAAACTAAAAAAGAACTAATAAATAAACAGTTAATTATAATTGATTAATGATAAAAAAAACTTCATAAAATCCAAATTGCGGTATTGCCTTTTTTAAAAAGAAAAGCCGTACCTTGAACTAACATTAAAAAAGTTTGGACTTTTGGAGAGTCACCATAAAAGGGTTTCTTTTTTATTATTTGTAGTATTTATAATTATTTTTGTGAAATGTTTTCTATGTGTTGTGTGAAACATGTTTTTTCACGTCATGTGAAACATTGTTTTTGTCAAAAGATGATAGAAATTGGTGAAATATTACATAAATTCATCATCTCATTGTAAAATAACTTTTTTTGTCGTTTGGTCGCGATAAAAATGATTTTATAATATTCTACATAAAATGATGAATATAGTAACTGCAATAAGAGAGACCTTTTACCTGGAATAAAAAAAAACGAGAATAATCCAAAACGGAACCCAAAATCGGATTGTCACCAACTAAAATCGAAAAAAATAGACGTAATCAACTAAAACTGGACTGCCTTAAACAAATTCGAACCTGAATCGAACCTACCTAATCGAACTCGCCCTCGACCTGGAACAAAAATAAGAAACAAAAATGAAAACAAAGAAGAGGATATCAGGTTTAGCAATGGAAATCGACGTGTTTGTTGAGGTTTCGGGTTGGAAGAAAGACTGATTAGAGGAAAAGAATGAGAGGTAAAGACGTGAATGATTTTGGTTTAGAAGGCAAATAGGATTTTCAGAATGACTTTCTCGGTTAAAGGAGGGAAGAGTAAAAAGTATGAGTAACTTATACTATACTATGGTGTGACTAAAGTTTAGTTAATAAGAAAATGATATAATGGTGTTAGGTTGGTTGATGGAAGATGAGAAAGTGGGAATTAATGGCGTTCTTGAAGATGAGAGAGTAAGTGTAAATGAGTTGATGGAAGATGAGAGAGTGGGAGTTAATGGTGTTCTTGAAAATGAAATAGTTAGAGTAAATGGGTTGTTAGAGTAAAAATATTAATTGTACTTGGAAGACTAATAATTTGTTAGCGACTGGGCCACTGGCTCAATAACAAGTGTACAAACCTAACTTGTGTGATTATAAGCGCCATGTAATTCATAAATAACAGTTAAATACACAAAAAAATGATACACAGGAAAAGCTCTCCAAATCGTTTATGTTTCACTAACTCATCCTAAAAATATATTAAAATTAACAAATAATGTATTAAAATAATTTAAAATTACAAACTAAAAAAGAGCTAATAAATAAACAGTTAATTATAATTGATTAATGAGAAAAAAAAAACTTCATAAAATCCAAATTGCGGTATTACCTTTTTTAAAAAGAAAAGTCGTACCTTGAACTACCATTCAAAGATTTTGGACTTTTTTTATTATTTATAGTATTTATACTTATTTTTGTGAAATGTTTTCTATGTGTTGTGTAAAACACGTTTTTTCACGTTATGTGAAACATTGTATTGTCAAAAGATGATAAAAATTGGTGAAATATTACAGAAATTCATCATTTCAGTTTTTGTTGTTTGGTCGTGATAAAAATGATTTTAGAATATTCTAAATAAAATGATTAATATAGTAACTACAATATTATAAAAACATTTTTGATAATGCTATCCTTTAAATTATTCTATGAAAAACAGGTGTAAATCGAGTTTAATAAAAATGTATCGTTCATATTCAACAAATGTTGTATACGACTTCAAAATTATTGTATACAATCATTCACTATATGATGTTTTTACTTGTGTGAAACTACTATATACGACCACTGGTAATTCATTTTATTACTCTTAGACTTAAGAGAATGTATTAATAGCATCAAGAACACCAGTATTAAATCTTCGTTTTTGTTCAAATTAAAAGTAAACACATGTTTTTAAACTCTTAATTATTTTTATTTAGTATTTTTATTTGAATCATACTTGTTTTTTTTATCTGTATATAAATTAGTGTTTTAGTATTTTTTAAATAACTTTGGAAAAATTTGTAATGTTTGAAGTTTAATGTCTTAAACTACTTCGAGGTTGTTAATGAGTTTTTAAATAAAACACCTAATTTTAACAGGATTGATCGATATTAGGTGTTTTTTTCTAAAAAAAACTCTACAATTAATTCACTATGATAATTCACTATGATATTAAAAGGAACACATAATGTTAACGGAAACGGTCGACATTAGGTGTTTTTTTATAAATATATTGTGAACTAAAATTCCAGATTTATATCAAGAAAAATATTAATATCGACCAATGTTATCGACCTTAGGTGTTTAATTTGTTTAAATAAAATTACCAATGGGGTTATTCAATATTAGATGTTTTGCTAATATATATATATATATATATATATATATATATATATATATATATATTATTTTTTAAGTTTTTGTCAAGAAAAACACCTAACATCGATAGAGTTGATCGACATTAGGTTACTTTCTTAAAAACTATGGATGTCGACAGTTAGTCTATATTTCCAAATCTCATAAACACTTTAATGTTCCATAATTTCTTTTTGTTCATATTGTGACTATAACAAATAGTATAGATTTAGTATATACCCCTAATGTGATTGTTGAATCTATTTTGGACTCGTTTCTATTGTTGATTATTCCATTTTCAATGTTTGATTTTTATAGGTTTTGTTAGAGTTTATAAGTTTATGAGTTTTTTAAGATTTGTTTTTTATATTTTTGGTTTTTCAATATATATACTATAGTTAGGATTATATAGTTTTAAATTGATTGTTTACTAGATTTAATTATATGGTCGATTATTCAATTTTTAAAGTTCGACTTTTGTGGATTTATTAGAATTTATAAGTTTTTTTTTTGTTTTTTTTCATTTTTTGTTGTTTTTGGTTATTTAGTATATAAGTATAGTTAGGATTATGAAGTTCTAAATTGGTTGTTTTTTTAGGCTTAGGAAGAACCACTTAAAAATGTAATCCAGTATGTAAATAAGGGTTAATAAATTATTTAATATAGAATAATATTTTTATTAGAATGTGATGCTATATTAAGTAAAAAATAAAGTTTTTTATAGCTTTTACCTTTACACTATCGTTCTTCTTATAAGATATGTAGTCAAGCTATATCTTTATTTTGAGTACCGTTATACGAGTTGTGTTTTTACCATTCGTAGTTGCGTATGGGTCTTGCGAAAAATTCATTGCATGTCTAATGAAATTCATCCTTTACATGACCTGCAAAATGTTGTTTTCGACTTGTGAAATGATTGTTTCACCAACCTATAGTAAAAATTGACAAAATATTTACAAAACAATTGCCAAAACCGTCATCTAGTTACGAAATTGAGTATTGTTGCTCTACCAAAATTTCGGTACATCTTTTTTTGCTATACCAAAATATTCGGGTTGACTCGGTAAAATTTGTTAGCATAAAATAAAAATAAACACTCATAAAAATATAAGATAAACTAAAAAAGAAAATTAGTTTTTAGAATAGTTTTTTTTAAATAATTAAAAAAATTAGAAATATAAAATATATGAGAGCATATAAGATAAAAATAAGTATGCTAACGTTTTTTGTTTGAATTTATCTAGTGCAAAGGTACGATTTAAATTGATTTAAAAATTGTTGATACAAAATCGAGTTTTGAGAGCTTCAACAAACTATTACGAGAATGTCATAACTTTGTCCAAACTTATAATTTTAATATGATATTTTTGTATTGGAAACTATGCTTATAGATATCTATAAATAAATAAAAATTAAATTTAAAAAAAATTAAATAAATGAATAATCATATTCGAATTTGTTCAAAATTCTATTAATCCATGATCGGGTTTTAACGTTTTTGACATCCGGTGCGAGAAATACGACTATTTTTTGTAAGTTATCTTTTATATGATTTTTTTGCGTTAAAAACTAAACTCATAGAAATTTGCAATCATATATGGAACTAAATTTTAAAATTCTAAATTAGGGCACGATTAAACTTCTATTTGATATGAAATTTGTTATGCAAAGTAGAGAAATGTGATAATTTTGTTTAGAAATTTAATTTTAATATAATATTTTTTCATTAGAAACTAGACTGTTAGAACTTTACAACTATATACAGAATCAAAATTTAACTATTCTAAATTAGTACAAAATTATATGATAATTTGATCTAATATTTATTGATGTAAAATAAGTTTTTGACATATTCGACGAATATTACAAGAAATATCATAACTTTATGTTGCAATTTTATTTTAATACTATATCGTTTTGGTTAAAACTAGAATAATAAATATTTTCAACTATATATGGAATTAAAATTTTAACATGATTAATGGTATTGTTAAAAAAAAATTCCTTGTATATTTTATGTATATTAGTAAATAATATTGAAAAACCCTACAACTTCCAAGTTTGAGAAATTTAGTTGTTCCTGAGTCTCGGCCAAATACTATTTTCAGGCTGAGGCTTAAGTTTAGAGAAGCATTTCTTAGTTGCATGTCATTTGTGTACTGTTAGTGATTTACTTGAGGGTCGACCCATTCTAAGGTTCGGGGGCGAGTACGTGCATATATGAAGATGTAGCATGTTTGGGTGCTCGTTTTGGTGTCATCTGTCACAAAAAAAAAGTAAAAAATGTATGAAAGACGTGCATGATGGTACATGTGTCATACCATAACTAAGTTGAATGCCTTCATCTCATCCATAAACAAACATATTGTAAAATACTTATTACAAATATTAAAAGAAAAATTGAAAGGAATAATCCCTATTAAAAAAATCTACCAATCAAACTGAAAAGTGGATTCCAAATATTAAACCAATTATCCTAAAAGAAGGTGAATATGAGAAGCAATCAAACATACAAGATGAATCAAATTACCAAAAGGAAAAATAACATCATTTTAAGGAGATCTCCTATAATCATACTTCACTAACTAAAGGGTGTGCTTGAAAGGATAGACTACAATCTAAACAAACACATTCCAACATAAAAAGTTCTGCTAAGTTAGTAGATAACAAAGAACAGACACGCACGAATAATGAAGAGATCAAAGAATCAACTTTTATTGAAGCACTATTGATAGCGTGACAGTAATTAGAAGAAAAAAACAATGATGAAATCCCAACTCTAGGTTAGAGAATAAAAAAGACTCAAATAAATAATTCTCAAAATTCAATTAATCAAAGTCTGATGGAAAATAAGGTATAAAATGCTTTATAAATAAATTACCCAAAACCCTAATCCAAAATAAAGGAATTACATAAATGTCTTAAATTAAAACATATAAATAAAAATGAAGCCTAAATATAAAAACTGGTTTTTGAAGGCTTTATGAGTCAAATTTGGGTATGAAGTTTTGTGACTAGTCACATTTTTGAGATATGACGGGCTCGTCAAAATATTTGATTTGATTACATGTTTGACTCAATTCAGATACCTGAGAGAGAACAAATTCATGGAACCTATAATGATGACAAATAAAAAACTATGAGAATTGTCACATACTATATATTTACGTTAGGAATAATAGTCTTATTATTGTTATTCCTAACATGTTTTATTACTTTTATTCTTGACATGAGTAACAAGTTTATTATTGTTATTCATGACATGAGTAACATGATTAATTTTTATATTTTTAAATGAATAATATGATTTATTTCGTTAATCTAAACAACTGAAGGCAATGAATAAATTTTTTTATTTCATTGATTGAAATACTTAGGAATAACGATGTTGTTAATGTTATTCATAATAGATTAACAGTCTTATTGTTATTCCTCATATGAGTAGCATGATTGGTTTTTTGTATTTTTAAATGAATAATATGATTCATTTTCATTAACCTAAACAAGTGAAAGACATTATTGTTATAAAAAAAATGAATAACATGATTTCTTTTTGTCAGTCAAATTACTTAGGAATAAAATTAAGACAAATAATCTTATTAACATTATAGGAATAACAAAAAAATTAAAAAGACTAGTTTTAACATTGTGTTTGAACATATCACTTAATCTAAATGTCTTTATTTTCCGCTGCATTTGTTGTCATTGGAAATACATGAAGCATACGTGCTCTTACCTTGATGGTGTTTTCTTTTTCGTATTTTCTCTCAATTTCTTTTTGCCACCATCGCATTACAATCAAGTGAACCGTCACAGACATTCTCATTCACTTATAATATTTTCTTATCTTTTTAGGAGCACATTCTTTTTTACAAGTTCTTAATCTGTTGACAAAAGAACATTTAAAAATAGATATTTTTAGTAGGAATAACAATATTATTTCATGAATAAAAATATTAACACTATTATTTCTGAAATAATATATTTAAAAAATAACAATTAAATATTACTACTATTATACAAATCTAATCAAATTTATTGAGGTTAAATCTAACTCTCGCATCAACATTGTTAAAAATAGTTTACATTAATATATATTTCACCTTATAAAATTTGTATTTATAAATTAATAAGTTTATTATAACAAACTACAAATTCGGTAGGATATTGCACAACCAAAATCATTATTTTCAAATTTATTTAAAAAAAAACTTAATACTTATAAAAATAATTGTTTTTCACTCTAAAACTCATAAGAAGGTACAATTAGGATAAAAATAGTCTACACGAACAAAATCACTTATCTTTGTTTCAAGATATAAATGTCTACGTAATAGTTCTCAATATAATTTTTTTCTCACCCTAACATTATTTACCGACCATTATCATGATTTTCATAGTTTTTTAGTTAAAAAATAAATGACAATGATATTTTGTCTTCTTCATATATATATATAGTAGAACCAAAACCAAAACAAAACCGAGAACCACAACAATTATTTCATTTCTAATTGTATTTAAACAATTTTTGTTAATGTTATTCTCAACCGTGACTTAAAAAACATAACCATTAAGATACAAGAATATATATATAAAACCATTTTATTAACGTTACTAACTTAAAAAACAAATCCATTAAAATATGAAGACACTTTTACAACCATATTTTATTAACATTATTCTCAATTATGATATAAAAACAAAATTCACCAAAATACGATGACAAGTTTGAAACCATTTTTACTAACGTTATTTTCAATCATGTCTTCAAAAACAAACCCACGAAAATACGAAGACACGTTTTAAACCATTTTTATTTATTTTATTCACGATTGCGACTTAAAAAATAGAACCATTAAAATACACTTAAACTTAAATTCATCAACAATAACAACAAAAAATGCTAAACGGTAATAAAAGCAACTATTTTTTTTTTCTTATTTTACTCATTAGGAGAAACTGAAATTGAATTTAACAGTTTTAACTCATTCACAATTTTGGAACACCTAAAATACCTAACAATGGACAACAAAACTAAATCTAAAAGTAAAAGCTTAAATTAAAAGTAGATTCCATAAATACAAAATATTTCAAACAAAATCTAAAGGTAAAGACTTAAATCAAAAATAAATTCCATACATATAAAATAACAAAAAATAAAATTATTTTGATGTACATTATATGCAAAAACACTTTCATTGTCACCAACAAGCTTTTTGATTTTTATACACTGAAAGTCGAAATTGTTTGGGGATTATGTAAGAAGAATAGTATTATAAAAACCAAAAATAAAAGAATGAGTAGTTTTAATATATTTTGTTTGAATCATTCGATCTTTTGATGAAGCCCAAAATTTTGAGGAATTTTAAAATACCAAAAGCTTAATTATGTTTTACGAAAATGTGATGTTGTCAATTAGGTCGAATAAATGGTGATGATTCTATCTAGTTAGTGAATAAATGGTGATGATTCTCTCTAGTTAGTGAAATGACGATGAGAAAATGATATACGGACGATGAGTAAATGATGAACGAACGGTGAACAAAAGTCGAAGTCTTCGAAAAGATAAAAGATAAACTAACTTCAAAGAGATGAAAGATAAAAGATAAATGTGAAGATCGAAATTATATTCTTTGTCAACTAAACATTTGTAGCTTTATTTTTATGTGTAGTAAATTAATTAGAGATAAATTCGTAATTTTAAAAAAATTATACATTTTTTAAAAAGTTGAAACTTTTGTGTATCTTTTAACAATTTCAGATCCACCCTTAAATTAAACTTTTGAAATTAAAACGATATATATACAACTGTGATTAAATTTTGTCAAAACTCGAATCCCAACAAGTTATTAATATACTTCAAGATATATACTACTCGATGATCACTCCACGACTAGATAACGTTTGAACTAAGTCTGGAGAGAGAAACACATGAAATAGATAGAGAAACTACCAAAAAGCGGTTGTAATGTATTAATTGTTCATCCTTCCCTAAAAATAGAATCTTGTTTTATATAATAAGGATAGTGGGCCCAAACCCACATTGGCGACCCACTCTAGAATATTTCACCACATTATTATACTAAACTTACTCATACATTCATTATTATAATATATACCCTCAATATTACTTACTTTACCATTTTCTATTAAAAACTTATATATTAAGACCAAACCACCCCTTAACTTGTCCGACTTGTTTAGGCTCGGATAAATTATACCTTTATTAGTACCCCTCCCCCCTTATTGTCCTTGCGAGAAAGTCGAGTGATGACTATGCTTTTCACCTCGGATCCGGAAACTGCCAATATTAAGTGAATATACCTTGGATCGGAAAACCCATGGATCTGACCCAAGATGTAAAAAACAACGAAAAGTTCGAAGCGTTGGGTGTACTACTTCGAGCAAGCAGGCTTCAAATAATCCTGACCCAAAATGTCAAAAATAAAAAAAAGTTCAAAGTGATGAGTGTACTACTTGGAGAGAGCATGCCTCGAATAATCTTGGCCTAAAATGTCAAACATAAAGAAAAGTTCGAAGCGATGGGTGTACTACTTGCAACAATCAGCTTTTGGGTCCAATCGGGCTGTTGGTCATCCTAAGCCCAATAACTTTGTACTAGCTATCTCTCAACCTTACACATGTCCTCTACTTATTCAGGGTATGTCACTCAAACGTTCGAAAAACAACTCTTGACCTTTCCAAAGCACAATCACCTCATAAATCACTTTCAGACAATATATAAAGAGAGATAGAGAATACCAGCACTTCAGACTTTTTGGAGAGATAATGCATATTCTCGTCTTGGTTTATGAGAAAAATGTTTGGCATTTTTGAAAGGTTTTCTATCACTGAGAGGGTTGTTGAATACCAAGCAACAAGAGTGATTGATATTTCTCAATATGAGTCTTCCCAAATCATTTCATACGGGGACTTCTACCCTCACAAAAAGCATTTATTTAAAGCAAACCCTCTTATTGTCTCTAATTCGACCCCATTCACTCATATAACCATACAACAGTCCAAGCAGAGCACTTAACAACCCAAGTTTTTAAGGGCTAAAAAATCTTTGGAGTTGGAACAAGATCACCAACCTATACCAACCAAAGTCTCTAGGATCTCTCCCTAGATCACGTTTCCTAGCAATGAGGGATTCTAGCTCTGAATCATCGTATTAGGACGACACCAGTATGTGAGGATAGGCCCAACGATCATTGGGGTCTAAACTTGTGTCAATGTTGATGCCACTACTATGAGGATAGTGTAATGCGAGACTTCTCAACTCGAAGAACAGACTCTTGCAGTGAATAGGTCAACCAAAGCTAGTAATAACATTACTATCACTGCTGTTGTTTCCCAAACTAGAGACTGAGCAATTTTTGTACAACCACCAGCCGAAACGGGTACCAACCATACTGCTATTAAAATCGCCCCAAGGGATTGGTCGTCTCCAAGGGTACTAGAAAGACTAAAGATTCTATCTTCAGAATGCCAAAAATGGCCCCAATGCTCCCAATGATACCAGTGCCAACTCGGACGCGCAAACCAGTGATAGTCACATGAAAGATAAAGAACCAGATACTGATGCAACCAAAGTAGATGATGTCTCTGATCATGAAGAGGCCATGTCTTCAGAAATAGTCGAGGTGTTGGGAAGTTATCAGAATGGCTTGGTGAGACAACACTTAATCAGTCTGTATACTGAGAAATTACTTATATTATATCCCATGTGAGGCGTTGGACTTGAATATTAGTTGAGGAATTCCATCTTGCGTTAAAAACCGTTTACCAATCCAAATGGATACGTCGTTATCGGTAAAATAGAGAGAGCTGGTATTGTTGGCTGATGTCCTCAATAGGGGAGTTCAATTTTCATTGGATCCTGCAATAGTGAGATATTTTAAGCTAGTGGAACTATTCCATAGCCAAGCCAACCCTTATGCCTAGTCCACATTGATGAAATACATCATGGCGTCACGGCTGTCTCAAATACCGATGCTAATGGAAGAATTTGTGGTAATCACTAGGATATCTAAATTATCACAACAACCCTTCTCTGTGTCATCCTCGGGAATGATTATAAGATTGTGGATGATCTGCTGGAAGCACATAAATATTAGAAGCATCATTTCATGTTCGTTAGTGGAGCTTGGGAGATTGGTTGAGCTCATACTAAGAAGAAGAAAAACTCGAGGCGACTCTCACTAAAGTGGACATTTCAAGGTATATATCAATTTTACGCTTTAAACTATAAGAGCCAAGGGTTAACCGCAATTCTCTATTATTGATAGTTCCCAAATCGAAGTTGCAGTCGCTAAAAAGGAGCATCTAGGAACCACAGAGCAAAATATCGCTCACTTAAATGACTCGGCTCGAAAAAAACTGTGCGAATGAGTTTCATTGGCGCTCCACTATCGTGAACCTCGTCAAGAACCATCTTTGACGATCCTCAAAAGGTGAGTTGAATGAAGAGAAACTGATGACCCCTCCCGAACCTGTCGCAATTATTAAAATACTAATTGCTCATAACGCACGAGTTATGCTTCCAAAGCGGAAAAAAATGCCAAGTCATCAACCCAAAAGAAAGTCCACATAGGATCTCGAACCAACCAGAGTGGTCGTCAAAACTGTTGATCCTAAAACAATAGCTATAAATGTCGATGTTATGTTATAATAAAGGCATGTGAGACTGGACTATGTTATATTGATAGATACAAAGCTGAACAATATTACAATGTGAAGCTTGTAATATTTACTAGTAGGATTTTATATTGTTTTGTTTTGTCTGGTTTGAATTTACTGGCAGAAAACAACAAGGATAAAATCATAAGCGATAGCGAGACTGATATCGATATAGAAATTGAGAAGGAGAACTAATTGTTAGGCTATAAAGAACTTGAAACCAAATATATTGAACAAGTCGAGAGCAACGATGTAATTATTCAAATTCTTTTTCATTCATTCCAATATTATTGATGAGTTACTGTTAGAGATATAGTATTTAATTTCTTTATCATTATTTCGACCATAAGATTATTTATAAGATACAATTAGGGATGTAAGTATTCAATTTCTTTATCATTTTTTCGACCATAAGGTTATTGAGTTGTAATCAAGGATGTACTTCAATTATATATTATTATTTCCACCATAAGATTATTGATGAGTTGCAATTAAAGATGTAAGTATTAAATTTATTTATTATTCTTTTGATCATAATATTATTGATGATTCAACCATAAGATTATTGATGAGTTGTAATTATGGATATAAGTATTCAATTTTTTTTATCATTCTTCCGATGATAAAATGATTAATTAGTATCAATTAGGGATTCTATGTCACTCTCTATCCCATATTCATGTCCATATTCCTGGGAAAAATATTAGTGGCATCGTAAAACTTCTTAAAAAGAAGTATGGACATGGCAGACACATGTGTATAATGGTCATCGAGTTACACACATAATTAAAGTCGATATCTCCTCTTTGATGTTTACGTTATCTCAAATTCACCACTCTGTATGTAATTAATGTTGTTATTTTATGTATTTTAAAAATGAGCTTTTTAAGTACATCAAATTGTTGTACTGAACCCTTCATCTTTAAGTTGGTATAATATATTTACTGATATTTATGGCCAAATAATTATCTACTGTTAAGATGATGAGTATGAAGCTAAGGTATGAGTTGAGGTAGATTATGATACCTTCTTAAATTTTAGGCTCAGACCACCCCAAGACAAGAACCAAAAATCTATTCATTCTTTACTTTCATATAATTATAATGTTAATATAGACAATATATAGATATTCATTATATATATTTTACAAGGGTTTTTAGGCATTATTTATATCTATACAGCAAAAAATGGATTTTGTACATCAATATATCAGTAGTTCAATAGGAGCATTAAAAGAAAAGAAAAGAAGAAAGGAAAAAAAGAACCCACATGATAAGTATATATCCTTTAGATAATGTATATTCCTTATATTGACAAGAAATATTCATTCTTAAGGTCTGTTAAGAAGATAAAATGCAGGAAAAAGATAATTCTTAATGAAAGGCATAAACAGACAAATAAATGAGCAATAGAGTATTAGAATTTAGGCGAGAAACTAGTAAAAATAAAAAAAAGGGTCTTCTAAGGAGCTTTAACCGAGGGACATCCAGAAGATCTTAGACGAGGGTTATGATGGAAATACAAAATGATAACAAAAGGGTGAGAAAAGTTATTCGAGTAGTTACAACTGAAAAATTCGTGTAGTTATTTAATAGAAAATCAAGATAGTTTTTTAATTAGTTATAATACGTGTAATACACTGATTGGGAAAGTTTATTTTCAAATATCAAAATTTTCAGGTAACTACCGATGGTGATGATAAGATCATAAACTGAAAGAAAGACTCCAAGAATTTGACTGATCTGTTCTGATAATCGTTCCGAGAATTGTGACAAGTTTGTCAGCTGGTGGAATTAATCCAGATCAAGTTCAATCTTCTTGCATGGCAACTAGTGTGCGCCTTCCAATAATTCATGAGCAAATAAATCTAGAAGTAGTTGTGGCATATGTAAATCGACCAGCAGGAGTGGTAACTGGTGCACCTAGATTGTTTCACACCAACTTAAGGTAGAAAATCCAAAATCAAGGTATTTATATTCCTCTTTCTAGTATTCAGATTCTAGAGCTTTAAATTGAGTAAATGAATAAAAAAAAGCTATAGCGAATTTGATACATACTAAGAGAGATCGTAAAGCCATGGAAAGGATGAAAAAATTAACATAAGCGTTATGTGATGGGTAATATTAACAGTAGTAATACGAAACTGAAAAAATAGAAATGGAAGCATTTTAATTTCAATGCTCAGTCGAGTAAGTTGATTTCAAAGAACAACAATAAGAAGAAAGAAGTGAAGTAAGATGAAGAACGATCAAAAAATCCGAGTATGTGCTCCAAAAATTGCCATTTGTTAAGAATATTCTTGAAGGATAACTCCCCAAAAAATTTGATTTATTCAAGATAGAAACTTATGATGGTTCAGGAGATTCTGAGTATCATTTGGAACGGTTTAGAAGCATGATGATGGGTTTCATTCCTGATAATGTATTATTATGCATAGTCTTATCTATGAATTTCAAAAGAAATTCCTTGGATGGGTTCAATAACTCACCGAAAGGATCGATTCGAGACTTTGAAAGGTTGTGGAGAGCTTTTAGCAACCATTTTGTAAGTAACCGACCGCATAAGAAAGATGCAGATTCTATTATTAAGATGTACCATAGGAGAGGGGAGTCTTTGAAGATTTATATTTCAAAAGTTTGTCAAATAAATGAATAGTTTGGTGACATGTAAACAAGTAGTTGTTGTGACTACTTTTAAAAGAGGATTGGATTATAAGGGAAAGCTGTGTGAAGATCTGGTAAGGTTTCCCGTAGAATAGTTGGGTGATATTTTGGCTAGGTCAGAACATTATTATGCTTGAGAATTGCAAGAAGAAAGCCTCTTAATTTCTTAAAACCCAAGAGTCTAAAGTTGTATAACATGGCCGGACGAAAGTAGAAGAAATTAAGCATGATGAGGGGCAAAGTGGACCAACTAATATATTAAGGTTCTCATATTACGATAATCTAACTCGAAAATTTACCTCTATGATTGAGCATATTTTGGTTATTTTTATAAGATAAAAGGAAGGTTAAAAATATAACCCTCTGCGACCGATACTGGCTTCGGGTAGTGATAGACCGCGAAGGTTCTTTTGTGCTTTCTACAATGATATGGGAATCATATTAATGAATGTTGGCAGCTGCATGACAAGATCCATAGACTTATTGATAACATATATTTAATATAGCTCATCAAAGTGAAAGAGGGGGAGAAAAGTGAGAAAAAAGCAAAGAAAAATCTAAAAATTTAGAGGAAGGTTGGAGAAGAGAAGGTAAAGGGAAGCAATAACATTGTTTTACCATTTCTGGTGGCGATATAATGTCTAGAAACGATTCTTCTTCCATAAATAAACACAAAAGGGATTTAGAATTTCACATGGTTGAAGAGCTTACCATCACTATCGTAAGAAAGTGGCTAATTTGACATTCAAAGATGATGATCTAAGATGAGTCATGACTCTCCATGAAGATTCTTTAATCATAACTTTAGAATTTGTTAAAGAGTATTGATATCTAGGGTTTGGATTGATAATGGGAGTACAAGTAACGTCATTTACAAACAATGATATGATCACAAGTAAAGTTTACCTCCATATAAGCCTATTGATAGAAGCTTATTAGCTATGAAGGGAATACTTTGGTTTGTTTTGGCGAGATTGAATTACTAGTGCTTGTGGGCTACGACAATGCCGAAAAGATAGTAAGAAATTTGTTCATGATCTTTAATAAGCCCAGTCATTATAATATTATCACGGAAAGATCACGGCTGTATAAAAGAGAAACTACACCTTATAGTTTTAGGAAGTGTTTCAAGTATAATGTAGGAGGGTCATTTGGTATAACTATGAGGAGTTAGCGATAAGTGAGAAGTTGTTATGAAATTTTGTTGGAGCCTAGTAAGTAAAAGCAATAGTAGTTAAAGAAGATAGACGAGGTTCGTCAACAAGATAAAAACAAACAGTGTGAAAAAGAAGTTAATGACCTCATGGAACAAATACAATGTGAACATTCGTTTAGCGAAGTAACCGAGGAAGTAATAAGAGTTGGCCAGATAATGAAAATTATAAATTATTTGAATTTGGATTTTAAGGTAAAGTTGATAGAATTGTTAAAAATAAATTATGACATTTTTGCTTGGGATGCTAGTGATGTATCGAGGGTTGTTATTTCATCTATTATTTTTTATGAATTTTTATTTGATAGAAGACTGAGGCTAGTTCATCAACAATGAAAGGCTTTTTCTCCTTAAAAAATAAAAGAAAATATGGATTTTTTTTGAAACTAGGGCATATCAGGGTTCAAGATACCCGATGTGGGTTTCTATTCTAGTTCTAGTAAAGAAAAAGAACGTGCAATGACGGATGTGTGTAGATTTTACTCATCTTAAGAAAGCCTGCCCAAAGGATGCATTTCCATTCCACATATTGATCAACTAGTGGATATTGTCTCGGGACATGTGAATGTCTTTCATTTATAGATGCTTATTCTCGATATAATAAAATTCATATGTATCTAAATGAAGAAGAATATACAACTTTTCAAAACCTAAAGAGGTTTATATTATTGTCGAGTTATGCCTTTTGGTTAAGACAATGCGGAGCAACCTATTAAAAGTTGTTTAATCAATTTTTTGAAGATCTGATGGGTAAAAATATAAAAGATTATATACATGATATGATAATGACAATCAACAGTGAAGATCAACATATCAAGGTATTGTGTGAGATTTTTAAGAAATTGAGGCAGTTTCATTTTAAGCTTAATATTTTGGAATGTTCTTTTGGTGTGCGAACCAGAAATTTTTCAGGCTATGTGGTTAGTAATAATGTCATCGAAGTTGACCCCGAGTAATTGAAGGCATTGTTGAACATGGAGCCACCAAATATGATTAAAGAAGACCATAGATTAACAGGACGCCTAGCGATATTATTAAGATTCATATCTAAATCCTCTAATATAATTCACAATTTCTTTGAAGTACTTAAAGGAGTAAAAACGTTTAAGTGGAATGAAGATTACGACAAAGCCTTTAATAATTTAATTGAGTATTTGAATTCACCAGAAACTTTATCGACTCCAGTACGAGGTGGGCCATTATACATGTATATTTCTAAATCCTATTTGGTTGTTAGTGTAGTTTTAGTTAGAGAAGAGGGGAAACGCAAAATCCAATCTATTATATAAGCAAGAGTTTGATCGGTGCAGAAAGAAGATATTTGAATTTGGAAAAGTTTGCTTTGGTGTTGCTTGTGGCTGCTAGGAACATGAGGCCATATTTTCAGAATCACAGCATTATTGTAAGAATTTATTTTCCTTTGAGAAATGTTTTCTAGAAGTCGGATATCTTATGGAGGCTTACTCGATGGTCAGTTGAATTGGGAGAATATAAAATCTTTTATGAACCCCGAACATCAATTAAAGCTCAAGCATTTGCTGATTTTATCAATCAATTCACTAGAGAAAGTGATAGCGACTGGTGTCGAAGCACAATCTTCGGCTGTAGAAATCAAGAAGAAAGATACGAAATAGTTGATATATGCACAAACAAGAGACTCAGAGACTCAGAGAAAAAAATCTCAGTTTTTTATTTATCAAAGTCTGCGGCAAAACTAGGGTTTGAGAGCCTTTTATAAAAGTGCTCGAAACCCTAGCCCAAAATTACAGCTTTTTCCTTATGCAATAAAATAAAGCCCAGCCTAATTTCAAAGCGATTGGAGCTGGATAAGTATTTTAATAAAATCCAACAAAAATAGGAAAATGCAGAAAATTTACTAAAACAGATTAACGAGGGTTTAAACGACTAAATTTAGGGCGTGGACTTCATCACATAGTGATGCTTTTGAAAATTGTTGGGCTTCTCGACGCGTTCGATTTGAGTGGTCGCATCATTTAATTCTGATATCTGAGCCCCAAATAAAGCATGTTTCCGTTTGTCCAAAACGGCCATATAGTCATGGGCTTGTGCAACTACATCATCCTCCCCTTCTTCGGAAGAATTCGCCCACGAATTCTCAGCTTCATCATCCTCAGCAGCAGCGGTAAATGGCACCAGGTGCTTCACGTTGAAAACGTTATGGGTCTTCATGTGGCTGGGTAGTTTCAACCTGTATGCATTGGGATTAACCTTTTCAATAATTTCAAACGGACCCACCTTCCTTGCAGCCAACTTGTTGTACTCGTGTGCAGGATAGCGATCCCTGGTCAAAACAGCCCATACAAAGTCTCCCACTGCAAACTCCACCAGGCGGCGCTTCTTATCTGCGACAGTCTTGTACTTCTGTGTTGTTTCCTCCAGGTGTTTGCGGGTGTTCTCATGGATCTCCCATACATCAGCAATGGCGTCCTCGACCTTAGCTGGAACCTTATCAAGTGTTGGAAAAGCTAAATCCATAGGACCCCGTGGGTTATAACCATAGACTACCATGAAGGGACTATACCCAGTACTGCGCTTGTGGTGCCTGTTGTAGGCGAACTCAACATGATAAAGGCCGGAATCCCATGCTTTTAAGTTCTCAAAGACCTCTGTGCGTAACATGTTGCCTAACGTTCGATTAGTTACCTCGGTTTGGCCGTCTGTTTGCGGGTGATATGCGCTGCTAAAACTCAGCTTCGTGTTTGTGAGGCACCACAAACTCCTCCAAAAATGCCCCAGAAACCGCGTATCACGATCAGAAACGATATTCAAAGGAAGACTATGTAAGCGGTAGACCTCACGAAAGTATAAATTAGCAACATTCACAGCATCTGTGGTTTTCTTGCAGGCAATGAAGTGGGCCATCTTAGAAAACATGTCAACCACTACAAAAAATAGAATCATTACCTCTCTGTGTTCTTGGCAGCCCTGAGACGAAATCCATGCTGACGCTTCGCCACGGCCCTTCTAGGATTGGGAGTGGTAGGTATAGACCTGCGTTGGCGGATGTACCTTTTGCCACCTGGAAAACCCGACAACCAGCTACAAAACGGATAACATCTCGCCTCATATGCGGCCAAAAGAACTGACTGGATACAGAGTGAAGGGTTTGATCTCTACCCCCATGCCCCTCATTGTGTATCTCCTGCACAATCAGTAACCTCAAACTGCCCTCAGGGACACAGAGTAAATTACCTTTGAAGAGGTAACCGTTGCTCACTGCAAAATCTTTTCTTAAACCTGCACTGACGTCCTCTAGAATAGGACCAAAATATGGATCTATAGCCAGTAGATCCTTCATCATATCGAATCCCACAACTTCTCCTTCCATACGAATCATCATGCTGCGTCGGCTCAGTGCATCAGCTACGCGGTTAATTGCCCCCGAAGTATGCTTGATGGAAAAGGTAAATTGTTGAGTAAATGCTGCCCAACGTGCATGACGGGAAGAGAGTTTCTCTTGACTCTGCAGATGCTTCAAGGCATCATGATCGGTGTACATGACAAAGTCATTGTAGGCCAAGTAGGAACTCCAGTGCTTCAAAGCTCGTACAACTGCATAAAACTCCTTGTCACATGTGCTGTAGTTGAGTTTAGCTCCACTTAACTTCTCGCTGAAGTAAGCTACAAGTCGGCCTCGTTGGCTGAGTACAGCTCTAATACCCAATCCGGATGCATCACAATGCAGTTCAAACCCTGTAGAGAAATCAGGTAAAACCAAAATTTGTGCAGTGGTCAGTCTTACCTTGATTTCCTCAAACGCCTTAGCTGCTTCAGGGGTCCAGCAGAACATCTTGCCTTTCATACACTCTGTAATAGGAGCCATGACAGTGCTGAAGTTATGTATGATCGTCTGTAAAAGGAGACCAATCCGTGAAAAGAGCGGACTTCGGTGATGGAGGTAGGAATAGGCCAGTCTCGCACGGCTGCCACTTTCGACTGATCTACTGACAGCCCATCTTTTGACACGACATACCCCAGGAAAACGACCGAATCTGTCATAAAACAACACTTATCGAGCCCTCCATAAAAATCCTCTCGCCTCAAAACAACCAACACCTCGCGTAAGTGCTGGAGATGCAACTCTTCCGTGGTACTATATATAAGAATGTCATCAAAGTACACAACAAGAAATTTGCCGATGAACGGGCGAAATACCTGGTTCATAACCCGCATGAACGTGCTAGGAGCGTTAGAAAGACCAAATGACATTACCATCCATTCAAACAGACCTTCTCGGGTCTTGAAGGCTGTTTTCCACTCATCCCCCATACGAATACGAATCTGGTGATATCCGCTCTTCAAATCCAGCTTCGTAAACACAATAGCACCATTCAATTGATCCAGTAAATCATCGAGGCGAGGAATAGGAAACCGATACATGACTGTAATTTTGTTGATAGCCCGGCTATCCACACACATTCTCATTGAGCCATCCTTCTTTGGTGTTAACAGTGCAGGAACAACACAAGGACTAAGACTCTCACGGATGTGGCCTTTCGTCAATAGTTCTTCAACCTGTCTACGGAGCTCTTCATACTCTTTTGGGCTCATCCGATAATGCGGTCGGTTTGGTAGGCTAGCACCTGGTACAAGGTCAATCTGGTGCTGGATATCTCTCAATGGAGGAAGACCTGTAGGTAACGTATCGGGAAAGACAACAGAAAATTTTGCTAATAGCGGCCGAACTCGCTCAGGTATACCAGCAAATGAATCAGTACTAAATTCTTTAACAACCAAAAGATAGACAATCCCTGTTTCATGAGCATGTTCTATAAACGCCTTTTGAGCTAGAAAGTTCTTACCCGACTCCTTTGATACAGTAAGGGCAGGTTTTGGGCATACCTCTCTAGTTGGTGTTAATATGAACCTGACATTATTCCTGATGAAACTGTAGCGGTTCCTTCTGCCATCATATATGACACTTCTATCAAATTGCCAGGGTCGGCCTAGCAACAAGTGACATGCATCCATCCCAATGACATCGCACCATGCTTTATCCCTATAATTTCCAACAGAGAAAGATACCAGACAGCGTCTAGAGATATTTACCTCACTACATTTCTTTAACCAGCCGAGCTTGTAAGGGTTTGGGTGGTCTTCTGTTTTTAGGGCCAGTTTCTGCACAGCTTCTTCAGAGATAACATTTTCACAGCTCCCTGAATCAATAACAAATTTGCATACCTTTCCCCCAATAGTACAAGTTGACTGGAAAATATTGTTTCGTAGCCAATCATCCCCTTCACTGCGGGCTTTCGGCGTCAGACATATACGCCTCAAGACCAATGCCGGACCAATATCTCCTCTTGTAACTTGGTCCTCTTGAACCTCATCAACAACATCTTCTAGTTCTTCATCAAACTGTGGCTCACCCTCCAGGTAAAAATCAGCAGTGTCAGCAAACAGACCCCTCGATTGTTGCGGCTGTTGTCGTAGTTTTGGACACTGTAAAGCAGCGTTCCCAAGTTCATGACAATGGTAGCACCGAACTTGTGAGGAAGTAACTGTGCGACTAGGGACCTGTAAATTAGCACCTGTACGCATGGGAGCAGAAGTTGGTACTCCTGGGTTAGGGCTTGGATTTGTCCTTTTTGGAAACGCTAGTGGAGTTGTTCTAGCAATGTCTCCTCCATAAGGCCTTCGTGAAAGGGCTTTCTCTAGATGCAGTGCGCGCTGATGTGCTTCAGATACATTCACAGGGTCGAACATGTTCAGCTGGTCCTGAAACTGCTGTCGCATCCCACCTATGTAGCGAGATACTAACTGATCTGCTGAATCAACAATATCGACACGGTTTTGCAGCTTGAAAAAATCGTTAGTGTATTCATCAACAGTCCTCAACCCTTGTTTAAGGTTTTGGAACTGCTGATACATAATACGCGCATAGTTGTAAGGCAAAAATGCAGCCCTTAAGTGCTTCACAAATTTAGCCCAAGTTGTGATTTTTGGCTTACCTTGCCTTGATCTGGTCTGCTTGAGCTGTTGCCACCAAGATGCAGCTCGGCCTTGGAACTTAGTTGCAGCCAACTGTACCCTTTTTACATCCGGAACCTCCTTTAAATCAAGGACTTCTTCAACTGAGGCGATCCAATCTAAAAAATCCTCCGGTTTGAGACCCCCTTGAAACTCTGGGATCTCCAGTCTGAATCCAGATTCCCACCGGTTGTTGGCATTCAGATCAGAATCTCTTGCTGGCGGCTGCTCAAAGACTTGTTCACGATAGTCTTGTAGATAATAGTGACCCCTACCTTGTTCTCGCCGAGAAGCAAACGGATTTCGCTCGCGGCCGGTTTCTCGCTCAGATCCCAACGACTGGTTGCTCGAACTTGGAGCTCGAAATCCATTGGTTTGGTTGTTCAACAGCCTCTGCAGTGGTTCATGTACGTCTCTCATTTGATTTCCCAGCGAGTGTATCTGTTCACCCACCTGGGATTGGAAGTGACCGAATTCCTCACGGTTAACTGATTCGGCGATCGGAAGAGTGGACTTCCGCCGCAAGAATCGCTTTGGCGGCATATCTTCGTTACCCACGTCGTAGGACCTCTGAATCTGATACCAATATGATAGCGACTGGTGTCGAAGCACAATCTTCGGCTGTAGAAATCAAGAAGAAAGATACGAAATAGTTGATATATGCTCTAACAAGAGACTCAGAGACTCAGAGAAAAAAGTCTCAGTTTTTTATTTATCAAAGTCTGCGGCAAAACTAGGGTTTGAGAGCCTTTTATAAAAGTGCTCGAAACCCTAGCCCAAAATTACAGCTTTTTCCTTATGCAATAAAATAAAGCCCAACCCAATTTCAAAGCGATTGGAGCTGGATAAGTATTTTAATAAAATCCAACAAAAATAGGAAAATGTAGAAAATTTACTAAAACAGAAAAAACGAGGGTTTAAACGACTAAATTTAGAGCGTGGACTTCATCACATTGTGATGCTTTCGAAAATTGTTGGGCTTCTCGACGCGTTCGATTTGAGTGGTCGCATCGCCTAATTCTGATATCTGAGCCCCAAATAAAGCCTGTTTCCGTTTGTCCAAAATGACCATATAGTCATGGGCTTGTGCAACTACATCAGAAAGAAATAGTAGCGATGAAGATATAAATATGAAAGAAGATAAGAGTTTAGAATTGGTTGTTTAAGTTGATGATGCATCACGTATTAATACGAGATGAGCTGGAATTTTTTTAAGAACACCTTACGGTGAAGAAATCAGGTAGCCAACGAGATTCAGTTTCGAAGTAACAAATAATATGGTAGAGTATGAGGGTATCTTGATTAGTTTAAAGTTATCTCTCATTTGTGGAGATAAAGTTGTGTGAATAAGCTCTGATTCTCAACTAGTAGTAAGTTAAGAAACTGGTTTATACGAGGCTAACAAGGAAAACATGCAAGACTATCTAGAAACATTGAAGAACTGGGAAATAAATTTTGAGAAAATAGAATATGAGAAGGTGTTTCACACAAATAAATCACTAGTTGATTCTCTAGCTAAAGAAGTTGTATTAGGAGATAGATCGTTGATAATATTCAGAGAGAATCCATCCAAAGAAACCAAAGAACAAAAACCCGAGATACTCGAGGTAGAAATAGCAAAAGATTGGGGACAGTAATATTTGTTATACTTAGGAGATCAAATCCTTCATGAAGATAAGGTTGAAGCTTATGCTCTAAAGTTGAGAGTTATTAAGTATATAATTCTGGATAACATAATCTATAGGAAAAAGTTCTATAAGACTGACACTCAGATTTTTACACAATGGTAAGGCTATTTTTATCCTTAGTTATTTGTATAAGGGTTTTTGTAGAGGCTCATTGCGGGTACATGAGTCTGATTAGACGTTTTATATTTGGAGGTTTTTATTGCCCTAAACTTGAAGCAGATGCTGAGGTCATGGTACAAACTGTAATGCTTGCCAGAGATATTCAAATACTAGTAATCTACCGAGTAAGCCTATGATTATCATTCTCGTTCCTTGTCCATTTGATAAATGGGAAATAGATTTGGTGAGACCTTTACCAATAGCCACAAGAAAGGGGTATTTTTTTGTGGTAGCTGTTAATTATTTTTAAAAATGGGTTGAAACAAAAGCTTTGTATAGAGCAAGAGCTCAAGAGGTTTGTGACTTTTTACAAAGTCGGGTTACGTCTAGATTTGGTATCCCAAGAATTTTGATGGAAACTAATGCGTCATAATTCAAAATGACAAAATGATGTCTTATAGTTAAAAAAATATAATAGAGCATCATCTTTCAACTTCATATTATCCACAAACAAATGGGCAGGTTGAGGTGATTAAAAGAATATTGATGGATGGAGTAAAGAAAAAACTTTAGGGAACTAAAGGGAAATGGCCTAATAAGTTAGTCTAGGTGTTATTGGCTTATAAAACAACTCTTATATTAGCTACAGGGGAAATTATTTCTTAATTAGTATATATTATGGAAGAGGTAATCATAGTAGAAATAATCATTCTTATAGAATACTCAATTACTCTCAACAAGATTTGTGGGAAAGCAAATAACTATTTATTTGGTTGAAGAACGAAAAGATCAAGTGCAAGTCCGAGCAGAGCATTACAACAGCCTAACAAAGAGTTGATTTGATTCAAAATTAAAGTCTAAAAGTCTCAAAGAAGGTGATCTCGTTAAGAAAAAAAAATCAAGGGTCGAAAGATAAGAACGTTAGAAAGTTTGCTCTCAATTGGGATGAGCCGTATAGAGTTATTTCCAAGAGGCATCATGGAGCACACTAGTTGGAAGATCTGGATGAAAAGATTTTAAAACACCCATGTAATATCAGTCATCTAAATTTCTATAAAGAAAATTTGTAATAAGTATGTACTCTTTTTCCTTCTTGGTGACGCGAGAAGGTTTTTTAATGAGGCATATTATAAGCTAATAATAAAAAACTTGCATTTGAAAAAAAAGAAAGTGTCATATTTAATGTTTAAAGAAAGAGTTATATATTTGAGGAGAAGAAATTAAGTGAATTTATCATTCATGCAGATCAACGAGGAAAGCAGACAACAACTATGATGCTTATAATTTTATCTACGTTAATTTCAACGGTTTCCTCAATGAATTTTCTTTTCAACACATTTCATAACATCTCTTATAATTTTTTCATTTTCTCCAGCCTTTTTCATTTCAAAATTAATCAGATTCTTTTTGAGAACTTTAACATTTAACCTTAAAGCGACATTTTTCAGATTTCAGAGTAACATTATCATGAGTTAGAGTATTGAATTTAGTAGTCATAGTCTCGATCTGACTTGATAAAGTAGTATTTATTTTTGCTTAAATCAGCATTTTGAGAAATAAAATATGTATTTAAAGAAAGTTGGTTGGCACTTTGAGAAATTAACCCCATCATTTGAGAAATCAACTCATTAGTTTATTTCCTTAAAATATCTTATCTACCGATAAGACAACAACTAAGTTTTTCTTTTCCATTTGTTTCTTTGGATAACTTGTCAAACCGTTGCTTCAAAGCCGAGTAATCATTTTGAAATGTGGCCAAAGCTTTAGTAATATCTTTAACTAATTGAATATCATAGGCCATGACTTGCAATTCTACATTTTCTCAGTATCTGATAAGGTCATAGGCTGATAAGCAAGGATGATTGACTTGTGGTAACTCAATATATTAGAAAAGAAGAAACCAATAAGCAAAATAATTTCAAATAAAAATAGGCAAAAAAATAAAAATGTGTAAAACTAATCTCTATGTGAAGTTTAAGCTGCCTTTGCATGATGTCAGCCACACTTATAATATTGTAATGCAAAAGATTAAGGAAGTATTTAAGTTGTTCAACCATCAGTATGGTTGGGCTTGGAATATTTATCGGGCTAGGACGTTGATCAGGTTTTGAAGCAGACGTTACTTGTTTATATGAGGGATCGAAAGTTGGAGTACTTGAGGATATAACAACAGGAATATTGGGGATGATTAACATTATGACTTGTGGTACCCAAGAACCTAAATCGTTTTTGGTGTGTTGGTAAGGACCTAAGTAGGTAGGTTTGTTGGGTACACTATTTTTTCTCTTTTTTGTTGAATAATAGATGTTTCAGTGTTATTTAGATTGGTTTTCCTTGGCTGAGAATCGAGGTTACATAAAAATATTTTTCTCTAATAGCAATTCATTTTGATGGGGAAATAGATTTTTCTTAACAACAGAACTTCGAACAGTAATAGCAAAATCTTGTTTATTCAAAGAGGTGGATTTTCTTTTTGTCCTGAAGATGTATCGGTTGAAGATGAGTTGTCTAAAGGGGGTCATCAAAGCAATGGGTCTTTCTTTTTTAAAACAACAAATGGTAAACCTTTCTTTTTTACGGAAACTTTGATTTGTCTAACTAATATTCTTCTTTTTTTCTTAGGACGATCATCAGATGAAATATTGTCTTGTTGAACAAAAGATTCAGTATCAGTTGGAGGAATAATACGTAAGTTATCAGTCTAGTGTGTAACATCGGTTGTATTTGTTTTATTCCTAAGAATGAGGGAATCTTTGGGGTTGAAAACATCGTCATCTGTTAAAGAATCATGAGCATCAAGTGTGGTTTGAGAAGACCTAATTCATTTTTTTCATAGAAACTTGTTTAAAAGGAGAAGTATCTTCAGTATCTTTCGTAACTTTTTTCTTGGAGAATCTCAAACCATGATCGATTTTATCACGATTATGAATAAGATTCATAATGAGTTCGTCGATGGGCCAAATACCAGTCAGGAGAAAATTATTTTTCATGAAAATAAAATGGATCTTAAAACCAAGTAGAGTATACATCAGAATATAAACCCCGGAATAGATTTATACTAGCTTCATTGTAAATTTTTCATAGGATTTGTTGATTTTGAGCCAACTTTGCTAAGAAACAGTATTTTCTATAAAACAAAAATAACAAGGTCCTATCTTATGTGTAGCCATCCAATGCATTCCGACTTGGCCATTTTCTAGGTCTAAATTTTCATATTCTAGTTCCCAGAATTAAAAATAAATGAATGTTTCCATTCATACTCATGTGTAGGAAGGTTGCCAATTCTGTACCAATTTTAAATGTTGATAAATTGAATTGAGTATTGGATTATTTTATAATTTCAATATTAGACATGAAATCCAAAAGTTTGATAAGTATATTCAGAATTCTTGAGGTAAGAAGAATACCAAGTAAGGTTCGTCTTCCGTTAATAGCTAATTAAGAGGGGCATATACAAATATATCTGAAGAAGACATGAATAAACTGATGAAGAGGAGGCCAGAGTCTCCAATGAAAAACAGAAGCAAAGAAGTATACTTCATCTAGGTCATCTTGGTGAGTCAGTTCACAAGGAAGAGGAAGCCGAGCGATGAGATCCTCCGGAAAGCTAAAATTTGAAGTTTTGCTTAAGTCATGTTTTTATAAAGATTTGGTGTGGAGTATTCAATTAAAAAATCAATTTTTTAGGGACTTTATCAGGGGGAGGTTGAAGGATTTCTTCTGTAGTTACTTGTGATGAAGGTTTTTTTTTTAAATTTTCGAGCAACTTTTGGAAAAAAGAAAAAGTAAAATCACTACAACAATTTTAACAACTCTAGAAAATAGTTTTTTTTTATCAAATTAGGTTTTCAGTTGTGAGTCATCTAATATATTCTTTCTAGTTGATTTCGATTAAGAAAATATAGAACATGTTAATAAGAATATGGAAAGCAAGTATGAAAACTACCTAATTGGAAGAGGTGGAGACAATAATGAAGAAATGTTAAAGCTTCAATGGAGAAGATGCAGGAAACATAATTGAGTAGAGAATGAAGAGAAAGTTTTAAAAATGCAAATTTTCAGGTTAAATAGGAGGAGCAATAAGGAACGTCAACCGTAGGATTAAAAAACAAATCAATTGTTAAAACAAAGGTTTTCTAATATATATATATATATATATATAATGACTAATAGTAAAAAAAAAGGATTACATTAATAGAAGTATAAACGATTTCAAAAACATGTCAGTTGACATATTTTTATATATTAATGTGTCTACGTGGGAAAGATAAATATGAGAAATAAAGAATTAGTAGGTGTGACATAATGTTTTTGAAATAATAGATAAAATTATAATAATAAGTTAAATATTAATACTTTAAATTTATGAATAATAGCTCGCTAGAATACCTCTAAAATAGATTTATTTTAAACTTAGTAAATAAATTATTATAAGAACTACGGGGAGTCCTGATGAAGATATATCCTTCAGATAATGTATATTCATGTTAACATTTGTTAAGAGGATAAGATGCAGGAAAGAATAGGATTTTAATGAAAATCATAAAGAAACAAGTAAACGAGGAAGAGGTAGAAGTAATAAGATGAGGGTCATCTAAAAGACTTTGGCAGATGGTCATAAAAAACATTTAGACGAAGGGTAGCGGTAGCGAAAGTATGAAGACAAGGGTCTTCTAAAGATCTTTAACCGAGGTAATCCAAAAGACTTTAGACAAGGGTCTTCTAATGATCTTTAATCGATGGACATCCAGAAGACTTTAGACAAGAAAGTAAGAAGACGAGGGTCTTCCAAATAACTTTAATCGATGGACATCAAGAAGACTTTAGACGAAGGAATAGCGAAAATAAAAAGACGCGGGTCTTCCAAGGAACTTCAACCGAAGGACATCTAGAAGACTTTGTACGAAGATTGTAATGGAAATACAAAGTGATAACAAAAGAGTGAGAAATGTTGTTCGAGCAGTTACAACTAGAAAATACGTGTCATTATTTAATAAGTCATCAAGATAGATTATTAATCGGTTATAATACGTGTAATGCGCTTATTGGAGAAAATTAAAATATAAATTTTATAAATAAATATTTAAAACTCAATTTGGGATTATTGCAATAATAGATATAAAAAGACATATAACCTTGAATGCTTGTTTTTTTTCTGATTGTGATTCATTGGTTTAGCATTTGATAAGAATTTTCTCCCATCATTACAACATCTTTAAATGTGACTCATCCTTCTATAGTAAGTAATTAGGAAAAATAAGTTTTTGTCTATATATAATTAATAAAATTATAATGATACATATTTTAAATATATTTTATAGTTGGTTTTGTTATATGTTTAGATACTCGATCAAAATGTAATCATTGACAAAAAAGAAAAATATAATATGCGAAGTTATAGATAAAAAAATTAATTATATTATATGTGTATCAGTAGGTTTTACACAATTGTCTAGCTTATTAATCTTTTTAGTTTGAAATTACTTAAATAAATATGATCAACAAATTATATATAAACTCGTTATTTAATTTACATTTTGAAAATCCCTTTTTTAAACCAGAAAGATATAAAATTGAAGAAGGTGATTCTCCAAGAACTTCTTCAAGATTAGATCTTCTTCAAAGCAGGAAAAATAGATGATCTCCATGTGATTCTTATCTTCTTCTCCATCTAATCGTCATCTGATATCCTTATTCCATGAAAATTTATAACAATGAGATTTTTCAAAGTGAAGAGTTATCTTCTTCGGAAGAAGAGAGGGAATATATGCAAATTTCGAACTAGAAAAACTTATGAAGATATAGTTAGACCTAAAGAAGATAAAATTCTTCTCAAATTCAAAACTGAAATTTTAATGAAAAACTAGATCATATATCGATCCAGTATAATCAATCGGTGAAAGATCTTCTAGTTCAATCCTCCAAAACGATTCTAATTAGAAAATTTACGAACGGTCTGCCAAGAAGATCTTTAATAATATGTATTCTATTAAGTTTACTTGAAGCTACAATATGGTAATATATGATTCAAAACATTTACTCTTTGAGTTTTATCTCAAAGAAGACATTTGCAGTCTCTGGGCCAAAAATGTGTGGACGATCGGTGCCTCTGTTGTGAGAATTTTGCGATAGACACCAGATTTCAATGGAAACAAAGCTCGTTATCTCTAGTTTAGGTTCCAATCGAA
The DNA here is from genome assembly GCA_036936605.1 of Limnanthes douglasii subsp. nivea. Classification (NCBI taxonomy): domain Eukaryota; kingdom Viridiplantae; phylum Streptophyta; class Magnoliopsida; order Brassicales; family Limnanthaceae; genus Limnanthes; species Limnanthes douglasii. The sequence goes on along the minus strand of JAUPFV010000002.1, from coordinate 113,269,216 downwards.
AGATTTCCGGAATATCTATATCATTCTTCTATTATGAATGAGGTGGTTTCTTCAATCGACACTCCCTACAAAGTCATTATCCAAAAAATACTTGTATTGCTCTGATTGAGCTTGACGTTTTAAAGAATTTTCATTATAGTATATTGTTAGATTTCGGTAATAACGATGGATATTGGTTATCTTTAAGCTATAAAAATCTTCCATAATACTACGACTACTGTCATCATCTGGGTCATAATAATTCAGGATGCAAAAAAGCTCATAAGACTTTTAATAAAAAGAAAACAGAGGATAACATTAATGACAAGAACATTCAATCTACTCACAACTGTGCAGGATTACAGTTTACAAACCAAATATTAAGTCTATGGTAATCAATACTACTCAAAATGATTTAGAAGACAACAACAGTAAGGGATTACAAGAAAATTCATTTATAAACAAAGATACTTTGCAAGATTACAGTTTAACGAAAACCAAAATCCAGGAATCGAAAACTCTAGAAGAGAGGTCACTGAAGCCATCCATAAGCTTGATCAAGGCTTTAACCAACATGGTTCTCTCGATTATGAAAATCTTTGCTCCAGAAGGAATACTCCCTATCAAGAGAATATAGGAAGCACTCTCATCACCCTAACTTACAAAGCCATTGACACAAAACCTGAATTTCATAAAATATTAAACATACAAAATTAAAAAACTGCCTTTGTAAAGAAAGCGGCCAAACAAATTGATCGTCAATCCCTAAAATATTCAAGGAATAACAAACTCTACAAATCTCTCTCTGAAAATGATAAATATTATTAGTTGGAATGTGAGAGGGATCTACAACAACGCAACAATCAAAAAGTTGAATTCGATGATCTTTAAATAAAAAATTAACCTTTTAGCCATTCAAGAACCCATGGTCAAGGTTGAGAAGATTGATGAAATTACAACCAGACTTAGTTTTACTAACTTCAATGCTAACATCTCTAATAATATTTGGTTGTTTTGGAACGAGGATATCAGTATTAAAGTCCTTATTAACCACATTCAATGCTTACACATTGAAGTTATTCTCCCTGGGGTTAGAGAACATTATTGTTGTGATTGTTATTTATGCTAAATGTCAGAGATTACAAAAAAAGGATTTATAGGATCAACTTAGAAATATTGCTTCAACAATATTGTTGTGATTGGTGACTTCAATGGTGTTGCTCTAGCTGATGAGCAAATGGGTTGCACTACTTTATGCCATAACAATATTCAAGATTTCAATGTTACCATGAGTGAATGCCAATTAGAAGACACAGGTTTTGCTGGATCAAGATATACCTGGAACAGAAACACAAAATGGAAGAGATTAGATCGAGCCTTCTTCAACAATTAATGGACTACTTTATTCACCGATACCCAGTTTTTTCATATGGCCAGAACTTGTTCTGACCATGCTCCTCTCCTCATTTATACTTCTGTAAATAACTTTAACAATAAAAATAAAACCTTTATGTTTATGAATATGTGGACTTTTGATGAAAGTTTTCTTAGAATTGTTGGATAGAATTGGAATCTCAAAGTGAATGGTAATCCTATTCATGTGTTTTGGCACAAATTAAGAAGGTTCAAAAGCTACTTAAAAGACTAGAATTCTAACCATTTTGGTAATATATTCAACAAAGTTAATGATACTAAAGAAGATATGGTAAGAAAAGATCCATATATGAAAAAATCCTTATTGTTAAGGAGCTGGTGCATGATTTAAATAGAAAGCCAAAATCAGGAAACTTTATGATCCAATTGGATATGACTAAAGCCTTCAATAGGATTCTTATGCTTTTATAGCTAAGGTTCTCATGTCTTTTGGCTTTTTAATGAGTTTGTCAAGCTGATTAATAACCTTATTAGGGATGTTAAAATTTCCATGTTGATTAACGAAAGTGTTATTGGCTATTTCAACCATAAAAAAGGCCCGAGACAAGGGGATCCCTTATCCCCCAACCTATTTATTATAGGGGAAGAAGTGCTAACTAGGGGTCTTGTTACATTTTTTAGTTCAAACAAAAAAACTGAAATTTGTGTCAAGAATAAATTATCTAGTCCCTTGTTTAGCATTTGCAGATGATATCTGATGAGTCCGGATAAATCCACCACTGCTACTGAGATTTTTGGACAAGGAAAATTCGGACATAAACTGCCCACTGAACTATCCGGACATGACAAAAGTATAAAATAATTAAACACCTTTTGACTAAGCTAGATGCTAATCAACTTATTAAGTAAATGTATCCTTAAACTTGACCCGGTTTCATGATTTGACCCGAAAGCCCATGAGTCCATAATTAAGGGTATAAAAACCCCAACTACTTTCATTAATAAGGGTAATGAACATTTAATACAACCAAGTAGCTTAAACCTCTCACTACAAAACACCCAAACATTTAATACTCTAACAAATTTTCCAAAACACTTGACAAAATTACCCTCAGCTTAAAATAAACCACACCAAATTGGCAACCACAATGGGAGAAGAAGATGCCTGAATCTAGCATTCAAAACCAGCAAGAAAAACTAGTTCGGATGAATCCGGACGAGCAAGAAATTCCACCACCTTTGGTGGAGGTAGTAGGAGAAAACAATGAGTACACGACCGAAGAGCGAGACAAGTTGAAAGCTTAAGTAGAAGCATTAAGGGTCACTAGAAAGGAAAAGATGGGTTTAAAGGAAAAGTCAAAAGCGTCACCCATTCATCATACTGACAACCCAAGGGAGAACGACCCATCAACAAAGACTCATTTGAGCACACAAAAAATCCATGTCAGAAGCAGTGATGAGGGGAGGTCCAAGAAGAAACAAAAGTTAGTTAAAAAATATTCAAGAAAGAGGGATAGGCATGGGAGACTAAAAAGGTATCTGGGAAAAGGGTCGTCTCACAGCCACAGCCATAGTCACAGGCATGTGGATCAGCTGTTGATGGATCCTTTTGCTTTCCATGATGAGCTAGGTATTTTTGTAACACCTAATGAAGACACAATCTTTAGTCGTAGTCGGAATTGGAGGAAATTTTCATTGTCATCCAAGATACTATCCGGAAACCTTCCTAAGAGGTTTGACAGTACTAAAATAGAGAAGTATGATGGGAGTAAAGATCTGGACAACCATCTGGAATAGTTTAAAAAATTTATGATGAATTTTGATGACGATGACAAACTTATTTGTAGAGCTTTCTCCCCATCTTTTACGGGAAGTTCTTTGAAATGGTACAACATCTTGCCACAAGGTTGTATCAGAAACTTTGATAGGTTTTGGGTGGCCTTTCAAAGGCAGTTTGTGGGGAGTAAGAAGGTGAAGGGCAATGGAGATACTATTATCCATTGTACCCAAGAGCCAAATGAGTCACTAAAAGACTATATAATCTGGTTCGTAAACACTAAGAATGGGTTTGCTGATTGCTTTGAGCACGTAGCAATAGCTTCTTTGAGACAAGGGTTAAACCCTGGGAATCTGGCTGATTCGGTAACCAGGAAGAAGGCCATGACTTGGGGCGGTTTGCTTAATCAGGTGGGAAAGCAAATCACGTATATAAAACAAAAGAAAACTAGGGTACACAGACAAGTGAGGTCTATCCCAGCTGCTCCAAACCAGAACCACTCCGGATACAAGGCCAAAGAAACCGGACAGGGGCCTAATAGGGCCAAACAGACTCAATCCCACCCAAATCCAGCTCAGAGCCAGCAGTCCAGATATAAACGAGGACCTTGGGTCCAACCGGAGTGGTTTTCTGAATTAAAAGAGAATGTGGAAACCATTTATGACAAAACAAAAGAGGAGGTGCATTTTAGGAAGCCGACTGCGCTTCAATCTCTTAAGGAAAATCTAATACTTGTTTTTGCCAATATCATCATGATATTGGCCACAACACCGAAGACTGCATCGCTTTGAAACAAGAAGTTCAGAATCTTATTGAAAGGGGGAATATGGGAGCTTATGTCAAGAGAAGAAGTGGAAACAGGCCTGACAATGCTCACCGGACTGGCCCAACGAACAATGCGGGGGCATCTACTCCAGAAGGGGCTATGGTAATCCTTGAAAGATTTGATGTCGAATCAGAGTATTTGGATTCTGATCCAACCCGGAATAAAGTGGGGGTTATAACAGAACAAACTAAGACAGTATCCGGACTCATAAGATTTTTTGAGTCACTTACTATATTTGGAGGGGACACTATGACTGCGCCAACTCCTTCTTCAAGGAAGAGGCATGTTCACACTCTAGCTACTCAGTTAGAGAGGGACATGTCTTCTTACCAGTCCCAAATTCCTTTTCCTTTCATTGTTTTTTATGAGGATGATTTAAGAAATATAGATGGGCCTCATGAGGATGCTATGGTGATAGGAGCTTCAATAGGGGGCAACGACATCAGGCGAATTCTGATTGACAATAGAAGCTCAGCCAATATTCTCTTTTTAAGTTCTTATAAACAGATGAATAATCTGGCAGTGATTCAGTGTTTAAACATATCCATTGTGGGCTTCACATGGAGCTCTGCGGATGTAATCGGAGAATTTGAGGAGGAGGTACTGTTGGGCAAAGGCCCTTTCAAGAAAATGGTCAGGGTACTATTTGTAGAGGTAGATTGCCCCACATGTTACAATGGGATCTTTGGGAGGTCCTGGCTCTCTAGGATGCATGTTGTAGCTTCAACAATCCATGAATGTTTAAAGTATGCGGTTCAAGGACAAGTGGGAGTTATCCGGAGTAGCCAAAAGATAACAAGAGAATGTTATGCAACTGCACTTGCTCTTAGAACTCTGGGGGCTGTCCGGATTAATAAAGATTAGTAGTTGTTGGGGCCCTCTAGGGTGAGGGTGAAATTGATGACCCCAGAGATACCCCTGGTGTTTTGATACCAATTGAAGAAGTTGAAACCCACTCTCTAGCTGAAGGAAGGAGTGTTAAAATTGGCTCCAAGATGGCACCGGAATTGAAGAAAAAATTGTTGTCCTTTTTGGCCGATCACCAACATGTTTTTGCTTGGTGCAATGCTAATGTGACCGGAGTACCTGCAAGCGTTATATCACACAAACTGTCTATCCGGAGAGATGTTTCACCGGTTATGCAAAAAAGAAGAGCTTTTTCTAAGGATAAAGTTGATGTAATAGTCCAGGAAGTTGACCGAATTACCGATATGGGGCACATAAAGGAGTCTCAATATCCTTTATGGACAGCCAACCCAGTGTTAGTAAAGAAAAAGAATGGGAAATGGCGTATGTGTATTGACTTTACTGACTTGAACAGAGCTTGCCCAAAAGATCTTTATCTAGTCCCCCAGATAGATCAGTTGGTAGACTCCACATCTGGAAACAAATTATTATCGTTCATGGATGCCTTCTCTGGTTATAACCAGATACAGGTGGATCTGAAGGACCAAGAACACACTACCTTTGTTACAGATAGGGGTCTCCATTGTTATAAGGTGATGCCTTTTGGGTTGAAAAATGTTGGGGTTACTTATCAGAGGTTGGTGAACAAAGCATTTGCTGATCAGAATGGGAGAAATATGGAAGTGTATATCGATGATATGATGGTGAAAAGCTTAGAAGAAGAGTTGCACCTAACTGATCTTCAAGAAACTTTTGCCAACTTGACAAAGGTTAATTTAAAATTGAATCCAGAAAAATGTGTGTTTGGGGTGCAGTCCGGAAATTTTTTGGGTTATATGATAAGTGAAAAAGGGGTACAGCCTGATCCGGACCAGCTCGATGCCCTATTAAAAATGGACCCTCCTCGAAATGTTAAAGAAGTACAAAGGTTGACAGGAAGATTGTCTGCATTAAATCGTTTTATTTCAAGGTCTTCGGACAAATGTGCCCCGACTTTTCAGACATTGAAAGGTGTTAAAGACTTCAACTGGTCTCCACAGTGCGACTAGGTGTTTGATGACATAAACAAGCATTTGTCTTCTCCCAAAACCCTTTTTAAGCTTGTTGACGGAGAAACACTATATATATACTTGGCTGTGTCAGAATGTCCTATAAGTGCAGTGCTGGTAAGAGAGGTGGACAATTATCCTCGTTCGATATACTACATCAGTAAGAGTTTGATAGATGCTCAAAAGAGGTACCTAAAGCTTGAGAAGCTGGCACTAGCCATAGTAATTGCTGGCAGAAAAATGAGGCCATATTTTTAGTCTAATTCCATCATCGTCCGAACATCTTTTCCTTTGAAGAATGTGCTTCAGAAAGCAGACATATCAAGCAGGATGACCAAATGGTCAGTAGAGTAGTAGAGTTGGGTGATTATGACATTGATTTTGCACCACGAACTACAATTAAAGCTCAGTCTATTGCTGATTTCTTGGTAGAATTTCATTCGAACAGGAGTACTAAACAAGGTACAGAAGATAAAACTAAAAAAGAGTGGGTTTTCCGGACAAATGGTGGATCAAGCACAATGGGTTGTGGGGCTGGGATTTGTTTAACCTCTCTGTATGGTGATAAATTATACCAGGCTATATGCTTTTCTTTTACGGCTTCTAACAATGAGTATAACTATGACGCAGCTATAGCTGGTCTAAAGTTAGCTTTTCTATATGGGGCTAAAAGAGTTAGATTAATGAGTGATTCTCAGCTTCTTATCCACCATGCTCAAGGTCATTCTGAAGCCAAGAAGTAGCACTTGATCAAATACTTGTTCATTCTTAAAGAAGGAGCAGACAACTTCAAAATTTTTAGCTATGAGCATATTTCTAGATCGGAAAACATGCTGGCAGACTCCCATCCATACAACCAAATCAGAGCAAGGAAGAAGAGGAGAGCTTAAGTATACAAGTGGTTCAACCCAAAGATTGGAGATTTCCCCTTCTTCAATACATCTCTGATGGAATTTTGCCTCCGGAAAAGGCTATGCCAAGGAAAATGAAACACAAGGCTCGTAGTTTCATGATCATAACAGAGGTCCTTTATAAGAAGTCGTTTAGCGGACCTCTCCTACATTGTTTGGGGGCTGAAGAGTCCCAAATTGTTTTATCCGAACTACATGATGGAGAGGGATCAGCACACTGTGGCTATAGAGCTCTAACCCGGAGGGTTTTGTTGGCCGGATACTATTGGCCATCCATAATGGCAGATGCTAAGGAATTGGTGAAGAAATGTGACCCATGCCAAAGATATGGTAACAAAATTCATATCCCAGTTGTTCTTATGAAGTCAATTTCTGAGCCAGTGTCTTTTGCTCGTTGGAGGACTGGATTTAGTTGGGCCTCTACCAATGGCGTCCGGAGGGTACAGGACTATTATTGTAGCTATTGATTATTTCTCAAAGTGGATAGAAGTAGCCCCCCTGGCAGGAACTACTTCGAAAGCTGTTATAAAATTTATCTTGTCTAACATTTGTTGCAGATTTGGGATTCCACAAAAGATAACCACAAATAATGGGCCACAATTTGATAACAAGGATATGGAGAGTTTATGTGCCTCTAGGGGCATTCAACATTTTGTCTCTTCTCATTTCCACCCACAAGCGAATGGTCAAGTTGAAGTGGCAAACAGGACTATTATGTCAGGTCTGAAAAAGAATTTAGAAGGGGTTGCAAGGAAGTGGCCAAGCTATTTGCAAGAAGTATTGTGGGTGTACCGGACTACTCCTGGAGCTACTACACAAGAGTCTCATTTTTCCTTGGTATATGGGATTGGTGCAATTACTCCTATAGAAGCAACTCTACCATGATACAGAGTCCACAACTATTTCAAACAAGCCAATGAATTGGGAATTAAAAGTTAGTTGGACTTAATAGAAGAAAGAAGAGTTAAGGTTCATCTTAGAACCACCCATTACCAAGGCTTGATGAGAAGCAGATTTTCTTCCAAAATCAAGAGAATGGATTTTCAGTCACGGGATAAAGTATTAAGAAAGGTTTTCTTGCATACTAAGGAATATCAGTTCGGAAAACTAGCTCCAAACTGGGAAGGCCCTTATGAGGTCTCCAAAAAGCTTAAGCCTGGGACATATAGGCTTCAAGACAAAGATGAAAGAATCCTAAAGCACCCGTGGAATATTGAACACGATTATATCTCGAATGAAAGTTGTGTAAATATTTACTTGTTTAAAGTCCATGTAAATATTAGGGGGCATACTCTTTCCTACCTTGGTGGCGCGGGGAGGTTTTAGTGAGGTGTCTGGTTTTTCATTGAAATATGATGCCTTCGTAAAGTATTCAGTGTGATTTGATTATAATTCCTTTCAAGTCTTCAATTTAACACTAAAGATCTTTGACATATCAGATTAATCTGGTTGAATGATGACCATTAAATACATGTCATCGGAGATTTTAAACACTCTCGCCCTAAATATTTGTAAAGTAAAGAAGGGCTATTTAAACATTAGCCATTAAAATTGAAAGCAAGTATGGAGCAAAGCAAAAATTGGGTAAGATAAGTCTGCCCGGGTAAGAACCGGACAATGATATTAAAACACAGAATATACCTTGGCCATCCAAGGACTTTAAGTTTTAGCCTTAACCGGACTCAAACCGGATACAATTATAAAAATTCCTTGGCCATCCAAGGACTTTAATAGTTCACAAAATAAAGAAAACAAAAAAGATAGTTAAAAATCTCAGGGCTTGAACTCTCCCCGGTTCCTCCTTCTTCATCGGTGGTAGAATCGATTCCACTGGAGTAGTTATTTTTATCACCGTCTGCCATCGTATGGAATGGGATGTCTTCATACTCCACATATTGCCACAAGGTACCAAACGTCCTCTTCGGAAACGTTTCGTGGAAAAGCAGTACTGTGTCAGACTTCACTTCGGTATACCTTTTTTCTAAGGAATCTATCACTTTGTTGGTGTATTTATCAATGTTGGCCTGAATTATTTGTTCCTGATCTTTCACCAAGTCTTCTTTCTCCTTGGTTACCTTAGACACAGCCTCTTTAAGGGAAGTATTTTCACCAGACAATCTCTGAATGACACCATCTTTGGTCTTCACATCTTCCTTTAAGGTGGAGAGATCTTTCTCCAAACCGGAGCACTTAGTTTGGAGCTCTGTGTTAGCTTTCTCCAAAGTGGCCAGCTATGTCGATAGATCTTCTTTGTCCTTCTTCAATGCTTCAAGCTCTTTCTTCAATTACTCTATGCTCTGATTAGAATTGAGGAGGTTGGTTGACAGAGACTCCTTCTCGGTATTGAGGGTATTGATAAGGGTGGACTGGTTTTTCACTTGCCTTTCCAAGTTAAGTACTGGTTGAATATGACCCAGAAGATAATGAGCCACCACATCGTTCTCCTTGGAGGAAGTATAGGACTTTCCATTGTAAGTCATCACATTAGAAGAGCTTGAAGGACGGAAAGGGCCAGCGAAGTCATCTTTCTCAGAATCATTGAAATAAAGATCAATGTCTTGGAAGGCACTGATGTCTACTCCATCAATCTCTCCTCCGGTACCTTCTCCGGATTGTAGTCCAATGGGAATCTTCTCTGCTAAGGTGGGATCATTTGGGTCTGCTGGAGGTAGAGACTCCGAAGAGCGAAGGATTACTTCTTCCCCTAACGTGACCTTCTTCTTCTTGGCGGCCCTTTCATCGCTACTGGATCCCCGTTTATGGTCCTTCTTTGGAGGCTTTGGTCTTTCTCCTACCTCCTTGAAAGTTTCATCTTCAACCACTTTGAGCAAGGAGGAATCGATTCCTCCTTTGTTTTCCCCTCCTTGTTTCTCCAGACCGATCTCTTCTGCAACAACCCGAACTGCCTCTGCTGCAGCCTTCTTTTTATTTCCCTTTCCCTTCATTTTGCTAGGAGCTTTGGCTCTAGAGTGCAAGGCTAGTTTGCCATCCTTTTCCTCTGTTTGTTTGAGGATGACAACTGGGGGAGGTGGTGTGGACAATTCTTCCCATAAGAGATCTCTCTGGCCTATGGTATTCCACAGATGAGATCTCACCAAATTTCCAGAAATAAAACAGTTGTGGAAAGCGTTCCCCCAACGTTCTGCGGCCTATGCATTCAACTTGGCACATGTAGTCTGCCCTTCATGCCAGATAACCAGTGTACTCCTTCGGTAATAATAAAAAGGAAGAAATGAATGATTCAGAAGTAGAATATTTGTAAAAATAAAAAGGAGAAAATGAAAAACAAGATTGAAGAACTTACTTGTACTCTTCCACCTACTAGTAAGCATGCTGGGGTTAACCTTGGCTTTGATCTTTCTCACATTCTCCCATGACCCACTGATGAATAAGAACTGAGTTTTCTAGTTCTTCTCTGACTCGAACAAATCATCTACCACTTTGAAATTGTCTCCTATGTTGTGGTGATAGAATGGGATGTGATGATTTTTAAACATGTTTGCCACAACGGCGAATTGCTCCATAGGGAGAGGGATGCCGGAAAGCCTCGATGCCATTATGCAGGCAAGAAGGGAGTACCAAGTGTTTGGACTTAACTGGCTTGGGCAAAGCTTAATCAGGTGAAAATACCTGACGATCTCTAGGTTTAAGGTGAATCTAAGCCCCCAATTGAACAACTCGGTGTAGATGACAATTTCATTAAGTTTGCAGTCCATTGGAGTCTCCAGAGTGACAGGAATCCTCACCTTCACTGACTCTGGGATCCCCCACTTTGTTCGGATCTGGCCCAACTCGGTAGTATGAGTATAAACATAGTTGATGTTCTGCATGGCCAACAAATACTCCACGTTGACCTTCTGGAAGCAAGGTCCTACCTTGCCTTCCAAGCACTCCGGAAGATCCGGATGAGCCACTCCAACCTTCACTTTGCCTTTCCCTTTCCTGTCAGAGGCAGCATCCCCAGTTTTCCCTGAGGCTTCAGTTTCGAAAGGGGCCTCTTCGATACTATCTTCCATCACTTCTTCCATCACTGTGGAAGGTTTATCTGTTGTTTTGGATGGAAGATTGTCAGCTTCTGGCTCAATGGCCTGTCCAGATGGTCAGCTTCTGGCTCAGCTTCCGGAGGATTTCGCTTGAGAAGCTACTTTCGATGCCTCTGATCCGGAAGGCTTATTTCGAGGGGCTCTTATAGAAATATATGATCCTGAGGGTTTGTCTTTGGATGCAGACTTAGAGGCCTCCGGTTTGAAGGATTTTGATTGTGAGGCAGTCGCTTGGGCTTTTTACCAAGCGAGTTGTCCGGCGTGGGTTGAATTTCTCTGGAGATTTTTCAATATTATAAACTATGGATATTAAAGGGGAGGGTTTTCTAACGCTTGATACTGCATTTTCCTGAGTAGTAGAAGGTTGGGACTCCTAAACAGAGAAGCCTGATTTGATTGGTGAAAGGTTTGGTTTGAATAGACGTTTGGGTTTTAGATTTCTGGTAGAAGATGATCCTTGATCAGCTTCTTGGGATGGTTTATCAGACTTGTCGCCTGGGGAGACTGGGAGACCAGCAGCAATGCGCCTCTCTCGTTCAAATTTCTTTGCCTTCTCTAATTCTGACAGATTCAGCCAACCTCCTTTTACGAGAGTGTTTCTAGCCGTGAACATAAAACTACCCAATAACGATCTTGAAAGAAATGTTGAAAAACTCTTTGAAAGATTTGCTGAGAGATGAGGATAATGAAACAGTAAAAAATGGTTTATATATTAGTAGAAAAAGGTAACTGATACCTAGGAGAAGATGAAGGGATTCGTGCAATGATTGAAGACGATGCTGACATAAACAAAATTAAATGCATAGGTTACTTTTTAGGTTTAGTGGGAGCGCCGATCTAGGTAAAAACGAATGGTAGGACAAATCAGATTGCGACACGTGTTCCACGATCCAAATAAAAACTCTTAGAATTCTAGGAAGAAGTCAATCCGGATGAACTTCGAACCAGACACACGAATAGGTCAGAAAACATCGTTACTGACTAAGTGAATTTTTTAGTCCCGCCAAAGATTTTTGAAAAAAGCCTAAAAAATGGGCTACTGATGAGTGCAGATAAATCCACCACTGCTACTGAAATTTCCAGACAAGGACAATTCAGACATAAACTTCCCACTGAACTATCCGGACAGGGACAAAAGTATTAAATAATTAAACACCTTTTGACTAAGCTAGATGCTAATCAGCTTATTAAGTAAATGGATCCTTAAACTTGACCCGGTTTCGTGATTTGACCCGAAAGCCCATGGGTCAATAATTAAGGGTATAAAAACCCCAACTACTTTTATTAATGAGGGTAATGAATATTTAATACAACCAGGAAGCTTAAATCTCTCACTACAAAACACCCAAACATTTAATACTCTAAAAAACTTTCCAAAACACTTGACAAGGTAAACCACACCAATATGCTCGTATTACTAATAGTTTGTAATCTTCCATTGATAAGGTAAGCAACTTTCTGGATAGCTATCAACAGGTTTCTGGGTAATCTATTAACACTAAGAAGACTAAGACCATTGTGTCTAAAAGAATCCAGGAAAGCATAATATCAACTCTAGTAGGCCAAACTGGTTTTAAAGTAGAAAACCTTCATACTTATTACCTTGGTATAACCTTAAGAAGCAATAACAAGTCGTGCAACTACAGAACAATTCTTGACAAGGTCAATGCAAAAATACCAGAATGGGAAAGCAAGAAATTGTCGTACGGGGGCAGGCTTACTCTAATTTCCTCTGTTCATATTTCTCTCCCTACTTACTGGATGCAGAATAATATAATTCTTGATTTCCTAATAAAAAAATTGGAGATGATTTTCAAAAAACTTATGGAGAACTAAGTATTCTAAAAAGAGTATTCATTGGTCAAAATGAACCACTATTTGCAGGCCTTTTGAGGAGGGTGGATTGAATATCAGAAAACTCAGTGATATTCAGGAAACTTTCTCTCAAAAAATTTGGTTTATCTGTAGAAAGAATGAAAGTTTGTGGGCTAATATCGTGCATGATATATATAGCAAGAACATGTATCCTATCAAAACTGTTTATAATAAATCTGATTCTCTTACATAGAAAAGGCTTTCAGGTATCAAGGATATTTCTGAAAGTAACATTATATCATATGACACTTGGGGAAAGATGAAATAGACTTTTGGTACGATGACTGGCACAATCATTCTCCTCTTTTGGACCATAACAACAATAATTGGTTCATGGATGCTAGAGTTAATACTTACTGAAAAAATAACTCTTGGGACATTAAAACTATGGAAGGATTTCTCACAACTGACAGAATTAATATTATTAAAGAGTACAACATCAACACGAGTGAGAAAGATAGTATCATTTGGAAAATTTCTTCTCATCTCAACTTCAACACTAAGCAAACTTGGAACAACTTGAGAAACCACTACAATCAATCGAGCTTATTCAATAAAATCTGGAATACCTTAACCCCAAGGAATATTTCGTTTCTTCTCTGGAAACTTTTTAATAATTACATTCCTACTGACTCGATTTTACAAAAAAAACATTTATACATAATATCTAAATGTAAATTTTGTAATAACCGTGAAGACACTAATCATCTATTTGTTAACTGTAGCTACTCCTGGAAAATATGGAAACATTACGCAGATTTGTTTAAGATCAAGGTGGAAATATTCATGGTAATAACTCATATTATTACAAACTGGTTTTGGTTCTCAACAAAAAAGGTTCACATCACGCACGTTATTCCTGCTACTATTTGTTGGGTCATTTGGAAAAATCGAAATAAAACTAAGTATAAAGGAAGTTGTGACTCTGCAATTACTTCTATCAACAACATTAATCATATCTTAATTGCTTTAGACAAATCTAATGTTTTTTTTTCTAGCAAGCACTGGTCTTATGCTAAAACACAGGATTCACAATCGGTTGATTGTCGATTCGTAATATTAAAGAAAAACCATAATGCCTCAAATGGAAAACTCCTCTTGAAAACCAAATAAATATAAAAATTGATGTTGCGTGTCTCAGAAATGGCGAGTCCAGTACAGGGACTATTTTCAGAAACTACCTAGGAGAAATAATTGATGGCTCTAGTAACACTTTTGGCAAGTTAACTCCTCTCATGGCAGAATCTAGGGATTGGAAGGTCTATTAATCTGCAAGAAAAATAATTGGATTAAGGTTGATGTAGAATGAGATTGTTTAATGTTGATTAATTTTCTTGTTGATGGAAAAGCTCTCTGGTACCTCAATCCTTTACTCACTATTTGCAAGAAGCTTATTGTCTCGAATATGAACATCAAGCATATCTCAAGAGTCCAAAATCAAGTAACTTATTGGTTTGCAAAATGGACTCTCAGATGCAAAGAAAACCTCAGTTTTTTATAGTTCCAAACCTCAAGTCACCTACTAGCCATTGTTCTGTTAGAATGCTTGGGGTGTGGTTATATAAATATAAATAAAGAGTAACCTCGCACTGATGTGTCATTATTTTGCAAATCTTCTATTGTCTCTTTGTTTCAGATTAAGCTGATTGGAATGATGCTCAATGAATCCGTTGAGCAAGCTGGTTGTCTTTCTGTCGAAATCAGAAGTTGTCCCTCTAGTTGTTTTGATTCTCTGGTAACTGTTTTTGGAGAAGAATGATATAAATATATATATATATATATATATATATATATATATATATATATATATATAAATATGAAGAAAATGATATCTTATTGAAGAAGATAAGAAGAAGAGGAAGAAGAGTTCTGTTTTTGTTCCTTTATATTCTGATATCTTCTCTGTGTTGTTTGCTTTTAGCTTAAAAAAGGAATCGAATTTAAATCTTTTTTCGCATCCCTAATTTTTTTTAATTTTTTTTTGAAAGCAAAAATCAATATATTACCTAAATGAGAGTTTTACAAAACAAGAGAACCAATTGAGAAACAAACACAAATAACGGGCCTCTAGAACAAATACCCTATAGGAATCCTTAAATCGATTACGAAACCCTAAATTGAAAACAGTACGTTTTCAACCTTCGAAACAGCCTCCCTCTCTCACAAACACCCAGCTCCAAACGCAAAAACGTTAGAATCGAAAACCATAAACACAGGCTTGAAATCCCACAGTTTAAACTCCAACCGATCCATCCTCAGCGAACCAAACTCCAACCGTAATTCACACCCAGCAATCCGAGCACCAGATCAGAATCCAACACAAACGACCATCGAAACAGCTTCAACCAACCAGCCATACTAGCCCATCTTCAGGATACTTCAACCCAAACAGCTTAGTCAACCGAAGGAAGAAGAAAATACGCCTACCCAGGGTCAATATACCCAACGCCTAAGCTTTCAAGGACGATGATAGCAAGGAGAGGGTTAGGGATATCTCGGTTAGTGAAGGAGCGGTTAGTCTTCTCAGCAAGAATCCACTTTGAGATCCAGTCGGCCGCCACATTTTCCGATCTGGAAATGTGACGAATGTGCATAGAAGGGAGAAGTAAGGTTCTACAGATATCATCCATGGCGTTATTCAAGACCTGTCCAGAAGTCAAGTTGTTGATAAGAGTCAAACAGTCCGACTCGAGGTCGACATCTTTCCAACCATTCCTGTGACAAAAAATAAGAGCCTCCATAAAAGCTCTTTGTTCAGCTTGAAGGGGACTAATCTTGCCAAATAAGAAGCCAGCACCAGCAATGATGCTCCCATGATCATCACGAGAAATTAATCCACCAGTGGCCTCGCCCGTGTAGCTACAGGCTCTGTCGGTATTGATTTTAATTCTACCAGGATCAGGCACCTTCCACTTCAGGTATTTAGCTTTTCTCTTACTGATGGACAGAGCTCCAATTTTAGCACTTGTGTCAACAACACCCGACCAATGCTTAGATTTAAGAATGTTCTTAGAGTCTATTCCTAGAATGATGTTTTTAATTCTTCTTATAGCATTATAGAAATTATCAATAGGTTTATTAAAGTTGCAGTGATTTCTGTTAAACCAGATTGTCCACACTATGAGTTGTGGAACAATGTGGGTTACATGGAAATTACTGTGAGTATAACTGAACCAGGTAAAGAACATGTGACGCAGATTCATGAAGCGCTTTACAGGTATCTTGAACATGATACCGAAATAGTTCCATAAGGGCCAGGCATAGCTGCAATTGATGAAGAGATGTGTTGTATCTTCACAGTTGCAGCAAAACTGGCACTTAGAAACTATAGTGAAGTGCTTATTGGAGAGAATACTGTCAATAGGAGCAAAATTGTTTAGTATCTTCCAGCTGAGAAAAGAGAATTTAGTAGGTATAAAGTGATGCCAATTTTTTTTGAAAAAGAATGATTTATTGTGTTTTGTTCTGATGCTTTCCCAAGTCAATTTGGAATTAAATTTTTTATCTTTGGAGAGGCTCCATTCTATAGTATCTTCCTGATCATGATTGATATTGACACAGCTTATGTGTTGATATCTTTCATGAGACAGGAAAGAAATAAGATTGGAGTCCCAATTACCATCTTTCCAAAACGAATTTACTTTAGCTGGAAGATACCATGAATTCTGCTCAGAAATAATGGGAGACATTTTATGCCAAGAGTCTCTCCAAAAATCAATATCCCCACGACCAATACTCCAATGAATAAATTGGTCAGCATTATTCTTAACAGAATGAAGTCTCTTCCAAACTATAGAGTCATTAACACTACACTTAGCAGTAAGAGGATGCTTATTTTGGCAGTAAGTTTTAGTGATAAGGTCAGACCAAAGAGACTTTCCCTTTATGAATAAGTACCAAAGCTTATAGGAGAAGGTGAGTTGAATATCAGACAGAAGTTTGATATTCAATCCACCTTCATCAAAGGGCTTACAAAGGTTTCTCCAACCAGACCAATGAATAGCATTTTCATTAAATTTAGGTCTCCAAAGAAATTTATTGAAACAGAGCTCAATTTTGTTAAGAATATTCTTGGGGATTAAGCTATTTTGCATCCATAAATAGATGATAGGGTGAATAACATGTCTTATAAGGGACAGTCTGCCACTATAAGATAGATTCTTCATATCACATTCATTAATTTTGTTATAGATTTTAGCTATAAGAGGAATGTAATGCTTCCCTTTGTTATTTGCAGCAATTGTAATTCCCAGGTAGTTAAATGGAGCATGCTCAGTCTGGAATCCCATGGTGGAGTTGATTCTAGCAGTGTTGACACTGGAACATCTAGAAGAGGTAATGATCTTTGTCTTTTCTCTATTAATCAATTGACCAGATTCTTGCTGATATTTGTCAAGCAGATGGCTCAGGCTTTTGATGGAAGAAGGAGCGTTGTTGGAGAAGCTAATTATATCATCTGCAAAGGCTAATCATGGTAAGACGTAGCCAGATTTTAAGTAGTATTGCATATTATTGTTAGAATTATAAAGGTTAGCTAATCCTCTTAAAAGAGCTTCCTCAGCAAGAATAAAAAGGCAAGGAGATAAAGGATCTCCTTGTCTTAACCCATTCTTCTGAGGGAAGTAACCTATGCTAGTTCCATTGATTAAAATAGAAATCATAACATTGGAAATCAGCCTGTGAATTAGAGAAGCAATATCATATGAAAACCCAAAACATTTTAAAGTTTTTATGACAAAGGTGTGAGACATTCTGTCAAACGCCTTTGTTATATCTAACTGCAAGATGATACTGCCTTTAGAAGGCTTTCCTCTAATGTTATGGAGCATCTCCTTTATAATTAAAATATTATCATGAATGAACCTCTCCTTAACAAAAGCACTCTGGCCTCTGGAGATGATTCTGGGGAGAATTGAGGAGATTCTCCTATTAATAAGGGCAGAGATTAATCTGTTAAATATAGTGCACATGCTTAAAGGTCTGTAATTGTTCCAGGTTATAGGGTTGGCATTTTTTGGGATAAGCACAATCCTAGTGGCAAACACTACATTTGGGATAGAGTTACCAGCAAGGTAAGCATTTAAAGCATTACAAAGATCATTACTAATTATATTCCAACAATGTTTAAGAAAGAAAGTATTGAACCCATCAGTGCCAGGGGCACTGTCTTTCTTCATATCATTAATAATAGCTCTGACTTCTTCCTTTGATGTAGACTTAGTAATCTCCTCATTATCCCTGTCCAAAACAATCTTAGGAATGTTGTTTAGAATAGAATCATGAGCATTAACAATGTTACTGTTATTAGGGTCATTGGAAAGAATCATTTTGAAGTGAGACACAGCAGAAGAAGCTATTTCACTTTGATCAGTAAGCCAATTTCCATTATCTTTAATACCAGCAATGTAGTTTTTCTTTCTTTTCTTGGCTACATAATTGTGATAAAGTTTTGTATTTCCATCACAATCATTTAGCCAAGAATTGAAACACTTCTGCTTCCAATAGCATTCTTCATCTTTTAAAGCTAGAATGAGAATGCTATTGGCTTTAGATAGGTTAGATTTAGAAGTGTTATTATTAGTATTCTGATGAATGAGCTCACAATTATCTACTTCAGTAGTAGCTTCTTTAAATTTATTAAAAATGTTACCAAATGTTGTGTAGTTCCAAATTTTTAAATATTTCTTCAGCCTTTTAAGCTTATACCAAAAGATGGTATTACATCACCATTACAATGCTTGGACCAATTCTGATTTACGCAATTCATGAAATCAGGATGATTAGTCCAAGCATTAATAAATTTGAAAGAGCTTTTCTTAGAATGAGTATTAGTGTTTAAGATTTTGTTAATTGAAATTAAGAGCGGGGCATGGTCAGAACAAGTTCTGACCATGTGACAAACCTGAATACTCAATTCATTAAGCATCTTTTGATTGATTAGAACCCAGTCTAACCTCTTCCAAGCATTGTTGTTGCTCCAGGTATAACGAGAGCCACTGTGACCAGGAACATCCAGATTACAGTGTCTTATAAACTCATTAAATTCATCAGCACTAATACCATCATAGTTTATACAATTGAGCTGATCATCAGGGCTTCTGGTGGTGTTGAAGTCCCCAGCAATGATCCAAGGCTTCTCCTCACAGGTAAGATTACCAAGCTGATTCCAAAGTAACTTTCGCTGCACTCTCTGATTCTTAGCATAGACAGAAGTAAAAAAACAAGTGAAAGAAGCATAATTGATTTCAAGATCTAAAAACTGATCATGATTATAAATGACAGAGACACTAATATCATTAGGCCAAAAAAACCAAACTTTATTAGATATATTAGCCATATAGTTATCAAATCCAATCCTCCTAGCAATCAACTCAATTTTTTCATATCTAGCCATAGGTTCTTGAATTGTAATCATCTTAACATTCTCATTATTAATAATAAATTTTAGCCTAGCAATAGTAGGATTATTGTGAATTCCACGAGCATTCCAACTGATAAACTTAAACATTATCAGAAACAGATCTATTTTGAACCTTTTCTCTCTTTCTCAAAGAGTTGATAGATAACCTTTTTGAATTGCTGTTCTTGTTTGCAGATTTGATCTTACTCGAGATAATAGATTCGAAATCATGATCAGGATCATTGGAGCTATCCCTTGGAGAAGGGTTATAGCTACCAATATTTCCACCACGAGGAGAAGCCTGCAGATTATCATTACCCAAAGAATTATCTTCCTCCTCAAGATTCTGAAGAGCACTAATGAGATCAGGGTCATTGTTGGAGACAGTCTTCTCTTTAACCGGACTAGCAAAACTTGTTGAGGGACAAGAAACAAAAGGTTTGTCCTTGGCTGTTATGATAGATTTTAGTTTTCTCGTGTAAACTTGAGTGAAAGTTTGAACTTTTGTAGATTTTCACATCCCTAATTTCAATCTATAAATTACTATCCTATCTTAAATCTTTAAGATATACTTAAAATAATAAATATGTTTATAAATAGTAAGTTATAAACTTATAATTATTTTAAATATATTTTTATAGTAATTTATTTTTACAATTACTAATGTATTTTATTTTGATACAAAATATATATTGGTTGGAAGCAAAAATAAAATATTCGATTTGACACACCAGTAGTCTAAGAATTTATGGATTTTGTACCCACTTTAGTAAATTGTGCAATCACAAACATGGTTGAAAAGGTAATTTTAAGGTGGAAAAGAAAGTAACCATTGGAAAAAATATAAATAAAATAAAATTATTATTATTTATGTGTAAAAACATATATTAATGTTTAAAATTATGTTTAAAATCAAACTATTTCAAGACCAGACTCCACGTATCAAAAAATTATAATATTTTAAAATAATGCACCGAAAATAAAATTATTTATCCGTTAAAAAATTATATAACATTGTTAGCCGGTGCAAAAGAACCCAAAATATATGAACGAAGTATCATTGTTAGCTGGTGTAACAACTTCGAAAATTAAAATGTCACATCTGACCAACTTTACAACTGTAAGTTGACATGATTCTGATTCAACCAAAGTTACGAAATAAATAAATAACAAATATAAATTTACACGGTTCTGATTCAACCAAATTTATGGAAATAAATAAAAAGACAAATCTAAGTTGACATGAGTCTGATTCAACCAAAGTTATTAAATAAATAAATAACAAATCTAAATCTACACGGTTCTGATTCAACCAAAGTTATGAAATAAATCAATAAACTAGCTATACTAAACTTAAATTGAAACTAAATATAAAAGACTATAATGATTAGTAAAAACTCAAAACCTAATTTGTCGAATTTGGTATTTTAGCTTTATAAATGTAAAAGGTTGCTAATATTACAAACATGTCTATCATAAAATAATATCGACCTTGAGATTAAGGATATGTATTAATGTTACTTGCTATATGATAAAAAAAAAAACTTATGCGTTTCCCACTGGTTTAAACAGATTGTAAGAGAACGAAGAACGTCCGAGAATCCATAGTTAGTTTAACACTGGTTGGATTTGAATCAGATGACATGGAAGGGTAAGGGGTATTTTTTGAAAAAAAAATTGAGGGACCATTCTTGCAACAAAAACTGAGGTCACGTGTCAAGATCACAAGCTTCACATGTGCGGGGGACTAAAAATGCAAATTAAAAAAAGGATGAGTTCTATGCATGATTGAAGGAAGGAGACCAAGTTGATACAAGTGGTAAACATGGGGACCACAGGTGCTTTTTAGCCATTGTTTTCTGAAAATATGAGGGACCTGTTTATTACAAATTGAAAACGTGAGGGACTTGTTAATTACAAGCGTAATGACGTGTTTATTACAGAATAAGATCTGTTTGTTACGTTTTCAAAACGTAGGAGATCTGTTTATACAAAAGTAAAGGAATGAGACTGATGTGAGACGATTGACAAACATAGGTCACCTACTATGTTTTTTACCCAAAGGTTTTATTAAAATGTGAAAATATGCAAGATGTTTACCTCCCTTGCAACTCTATGTAATTCTCTTGTTTTTAGTACCGATAAGAACCGAGTTATGCGATCCGCATATATAACCGCTGAAATATTAGACCAAAATTTTATTTTGTAGTACCACTCTAATAAGTGTATAATATTGAAGGTATTTTATGTAATAAGGAATAAATATGTTTATTGTTAGTAAATTAATGAGGTTAAATAGCTAAAAATGGGTCAACCATGTAGGTCCAAGGGCTCACCATCATTACCATATAAACAGTGTACCCATTCTTGGAAGGGGAGGAACGTTTATTGTTTTTTACTATTTTTGGCAGATTTTCTCTCTCTAGAAATTCACGCATTAACCTCTCTCTCTAATATATGTGTGACTTTACTCAAAATATATTTGACGCGTTTACCTCTCAAATATTTTTAGAATCATCTGTGGTGACCACAATGGGAGATTAGATAAGTACCCAGTTATGAACATCCAAAATCATTCGCATGCTAGGCTTGGTTTTGGATTCCAGCGATAGATGAATTCAGAGAACTAGGTGGATCATGTGATAGTCACCGAAGGAATCACCGTTGGAGAAAGTTATGATCAGTTAGTTTGGGATGCTCAACCCCAACATCGGTGTGAGGAACAACAAGAGAAATTGAACTTAAAAGAACATCAGGATCGATTGCTTAGGGAAATCACGGTGTTAAATTCATAAAAAAAGAAACAATGATAATTCGACAAAAAAATGTCGTTCGGAAATTTAGAAATTTGGGGGGAGAATAAGCTTCTGAAGGGGATGATGTTGAATCTAATTCTTTACGAGACCATGAAAAATATCAAAGAAGTAAGTTTCGATCAAACATAAGCCACCATTTCATGAAAAATGACTGAAAGAAAATATATTGATATAGCCCTTCAGAATCTAGTGATTATTCTATTTTCGATTTAGATGAGTTTTTGTATTCTCTAGATTAAGATTGCCATCACAAGAAGAAGAAAAATTCTAGTGGAGGGCGTTATCCAAATAAACATTGTAGTCAAAATCAGCGTTCGAAGTAAGAGCGATAGTCTAAAAAATAATGGGACTACTCGGATAAGCAAGAACCTACTAAGGGTAAGGATAGAGTGGTAGAAAGAGGAAAGGTTGGACCACAATAAACTATGATACATATCCGAGAAAGTCCTGCTCTATTGCAAGAAGGTTCAGGGAACCAATTTTTTTATTACCAAGTAAACAACCAATCTGTCAATTTGTCCAAACAAGGTCTTTATATAACAACTAATGATGGCCACCAGTATAGTCTAAACACAACTAAAGTGAGTCTTTGTTATCGGCAGAAATTATTTTGGGGCACCTACAATACTTTGATATATCTAAAATGGAGAATTTTGATGAGAACATGGATCCATACAATAATCTAAGTCAATTTAAAAACTTTATGATAAATTATGACGATGAAGATAAATTGTTATGTCGTGCTTTCTTTTAAACCTTCAAGGACAACGATTTAAAATGGTACAATCGACTTCCTTAAGACTCTATAAAAACAATTATATGTTTAAAAAATGTTTAAACGAAAATTTGTGGGGAGTAATGAGATGTAGGGGAAATGAAATATAATACTCTAGTGTAGACATTTGTTCGAAAATAGTTTGAAAGATTATACCAAACGCTTTACGCTTTGTTCACACAAAGAATAGCCGAGATGATTGTTATGAGCAAGATTCCATTGCTTTTTTTAGATAAGAGCTTCTCCGCGGAGATCTGGTTGATGAAGTTACCATGAAGAAAGCCCTAAATTTTTGGGCTCTACTAGCTCTGGTCAAAGAGCATATGAAGGTGGAATAATCTAAGAGATTATAGTCGATTCCCTTACAAAGATAGATTCAACAATAATTTATCCAAGTTTATCAACACCAACAGATCCAAAGTTTTCAGACCCAACCAGTGATTATTTTTTGCCCGAGATGCACTAATCAAATTCCACCTCGACCTAAGATAATTTAACAACTGGAAGGTCAACAGTAAAATCCTAGAGTGAACCAATGGGTCTGACCTGAAAAGTAAGTAAAATTGGCAAAGAGTGTCAGTACTATTTTGATAAGACGCAAATAACTAGTTTTATAAGTATCATAATGATATCGGTCATGGTACGAGGGGTTATATAGGATTGCAGCTGGAAATTCAAACCTTGATCGAGAATTATAAATTGGCCACATTTGTTAAGGCAATGTATGGGGGTCGACAACAAGCTCCAACGGATAATCATGCAACACTTTGGAGGGAGACAATTGAGGTTGCACCAAAGAAAAAAAATGAAATTATCATAACCGGACCCTTAATAATTTCAATGTTGACTCTAAATATCTATACCATGATCTCAACCGAATGAGTGTTCTGGTAATTAATTAACTCAAAGCTAAGGGGAGGGTCAAACGTTTCTGCAATTTCTTTGAATCGTTGACTATTTTTTGTGGGGATATCATGTCGGGAATGTCTCCAGTTATTCGTAAAAAAAGACATATGGTAAGTTTAGTAATGCAGTTACAAGGTAGAATGTCGACCTACCTTAACTCATATTTGTTTCCTTTTATCATTTTTTATGATGATGAATTGAGGGAGGTTAGTCGAACTCACAAAGACGTTGTAGTAATCGGAGGAGCTATCAAAATGACTGAAATCCGATAGATTCACATTGATACGGGCAATTCAGCAAACATATTGTCCATGCCCACTTACAATAAAATTTAGGGCCCTCGTATCATTCTTCGATTAGAAATAATGATAGTGAGATTCAACGGGATTATTGCTGATAACATCAAAGAATTCAAGGTGGATGTATTACTAGGCCGAGGGTCTTTCAAGAAAATGTTAATAGTATTTTTTTTACAATGGTGCATGGACTGATATTATAGAATGTAATTTTGGCAGGTCTTCATTGTAAAAAATGCATGTTATTTCCTCAAGTGTGCATCAATATCTTAAATATATGGTTAAAAATCAGGTGGGAGTTGTTTAGAGTAGCCAGAAAGTGGAAATATAGTGTTATATTACTACATTGGCTCCAATGACAATTAAAAATGCTGAAACAAAGAGATAATAATAGTTATCGGGGGTCTATTTCAAGGTTATATAATGTAGATGATCCAAGAGAGACTCTTGGTTTGATAGCACCTAATGAAGATATTTAAATTTATACATTTCTCAACATAAAACGTTTGAAGCTCAGTATCAGGTTATCGTCGATTGTAAGAGAACAAATGATATCCTTCTTGCCAAGAAATTTGAATATGTTTGCCTCATATATCAAGTACATAATAGAAATACATGGGAGTGTAATTTTTCACAAACGTCTCGTACGACCTAATATGCTCTTCATCATTTAAAAACAAAAATATTTCTATGTTTGATAGACCAGTTAACGAAATTAGGACATATAAGAAAATATCAATATCCGTTATGGACGACAAACCCAGTACTCCTGAAAAAAAGAATGAGAAATGGAAAATGTGTGTTGATTTTACATAGTTTTACATAATTTATATGAAGGATCATTTTCATGTCCTTATAATTGATCGGTTGATAAACTCGGATTTGGGTAATAAACAATTATCATTTTTGGATGCATTTGTTGGGTATAATCAGGTACAAATGGATCTGAGGGACCAAGACAACACCACATTCATAAATTATATGAGGTTACATTGCTACAAAATGATAGGCTTCGGGTTGAAAAATATCGGGGATACTTATCAACGATTAGTAAACAAACCTTTCACTAGATAGAGCGGAAGGAACGTTGAAGTCCATAAACTTGAAATACAATATAGAAAAATGCATTTTTCGGGTGTGACAAAAAAATATATTGGGCTATATAGTGAGGAAAACAGAATTGAAGTCGATTCACTAAGGTTGAATGCTCCAATTGCCACGAATCCTTCAAGATCTATCAAATAAGTAAAACATATTAACTGGAAGGTGTGATTCTTTAATAAGTTCAAATCTAGAATTTAGAAAACTTTACACCATTTTTTCAAGTTTTGAGAAAAACAAATTGTTTCAATTAGACTCCAAAGTGTGATGAAGTCTTTGTCAAAATAAAAGAACACACGCCCTCTCCTGAGATTTTGACCAAACAAATTGTGAGAGAATAATCATTTGTCTACATCTTGGTGTTGTATTACACAATAAGTGCAGTATAGTTATACAAGTTGAAAATTATCCACGCCTGGTTTATTACGTGAGTAAAAGTTTAGTAGATGCTGAAAAAAGTACTTAAAATTGGAAAAACTAGCATTGGCTCTAGTGGTAGCAACACAATAAATGAGGCCATATTTTCAATCTCATTCTAATATGGTTCGAATCTATTTTCCGTTGAAAAATATGTTACAAAAGCTGGATGTATCGGGTTTGATGACTAAGTAGTCAATGGAACTAAGATACTACAGTATTGATTTTGAACTATGGAAAATAATTAAAGTGTATCCCTTGGCCGATTTTCTAGTCGAGTTTCATTTCGAATGACCTTAGTCACAACCAAATAGTAACAACTCTCAGGACGAGTGGCAAAGTCAGACTGATAGGTGTTCAAGAATTTCGGGCTACATAGTGGGGGTTTATTTGGTAGCTCCAACCGGACAAGCAATGTATCAAGCAATACACTTTGGCTTCAGAGCATTTTAACGAGGAAGAATACGAAACCGCCTTGGCAAGGTTATGACTTGCACAAACCTATGGTGCTAATAAAATTTTGCGGATAAGCGATTCACAACTTATTATCAACCATGCATCAGGTCATGCTGAAGTAAGGAAATATCATTTGGCAAAGTACATAAATGCATTGAAGGAATTAACAACCTTTTTCGACTGCATTTAGTGTGAGTATGTTCATCGGGCTATTTTTTTTGTTAATTCCCTAGCAACTATCACATACACTTAAGGGTATTTATGGATGTGAACAAGAGCACTCGTCGATAACACCAACTTCCAAACAAAAATTAGACACCAAAAAATCATTCCAAATTTCGACAACTTGGAGAAATACTGGAGGCATGGGCTTAAAGAATTTATAATTAGATGAACTTTATCGATCAATAAAGTGTTACTTAAAAAACTAAGATTCAAAGCACGTGATTTCAAAATATTTAGAGATATTTTTTATAAAAAAAATCTTTAATTTTACCACTATTGCGATGCCTTGGAGCTAATAAATCACATATGTTATTATCTGAGTTGCATGATAAAGAGGGGTCGACTTATTGTGGCATTAAAACATTAACAAGAAGGGTTTTATTGGTCTGGTATTATTGGCCTTCTGTCATGGATGATACTAAAGAATTAATCAGACGGTGTGATACTTCCCAACAATTTGTGAATGCAATACATGCGCCAACAGTAAGATTCGAATTGATTTTTCAAGCTTGCATTTTGAAATATAGGATTTAGACTTCGTCGGACTGTTACCTATGACCTTTGGGGGATGCCAAACCATCATAGTAGCTATTGGTTATTTCTCTAAGTGGATGGAATACAAGCATTTGTCCATAACTAAACTGAACAATGTTATCAAATTTATATCTAATCTAACATATACTGCAGGCTTGGAGTCGCAAGTCAATCAGAATAATAATGACCTTCAGTGTGAGAAGAAAGACATGGAACATTTGGTTCCTCTCGAGCTTCAGTTTGGACGAAAGACGTATTTTTCTCTCTGATATTTCCTTTCCTCTTTTTATTCTTATTGCATAAGTTAATTTTTTATTTTTTAGGGGCATAATCTTTTCTTTTGTCTAAGTCGGGGGTGGAACGACAACCACCGTTGTTAGCTTTAGCAACCACATTCATTGTTTCTTTGGGACCAAAGCACCAACGACATCTTTCTTAACCGTGTGACTTGAGGCCCCTTTCTCGAAAGAAATATTTTAGAAGTCATAATATTTTTATCGCTCGAGAACCTCTACTACACGAGTCAGAGTCATCAACTGCTCCTAGGATAGGGCGAGCCTTAATTTTATGCTCCAGAGATGACTTTGGATCAATTTGGTTGACGTAAAGCATTTATAAAATTTGTTCGACCAGTTCTTAAAGGCCTATTGATTTAGCTTTCTAAAATTATCTTCGTCAACTTTCAAGTGTTGTTATTGGGATTTGAAGATAATTTCAAAAAATAGAAGCATGAGCTTTTAAGTGTCAAAAGTTAATAATAATTACAATTTATATCAGCATAAAAATGAACTTACTTACGATTTTCAAATCCTTCGGAACTCGTCTTGGATTAGTTTTCATGAAGATCTCCTTTCTATTTTCCCAACAGTTGCCGATAAATAGAAATTACTGCTTCCAAGTCTTCTCAACTTTGAGAAGGTCAATTAAAACTTTATGCTTGTTCCCTAACACAATGAAATAAAAAGGGATATTAGGGTTCCTCAAACAAGGAAGTGATCGTCACGAAGTGTTCCATAGGCATCTCAATCCTAGGCAGTATGGATTCAGCAATGTGCGACATGAGCGTGAACTATGTGTTCGTGTTTGCTTTATGGGGGCACAAGCTCACCAAATCAAAGTATTGAAAAATAGTGGGGAATAGTGGAAACCAAAGTCGCAGTTCAAAACTTTAGGATAGACCGCTAACTCTTTATTTATGTCAGATAACAACGTCTCTCCTCCCTTCATGAAGCGTAGATCCACTGAGCTCGAGAGTCCCCACCATTTTTGGAGATCTGACTCTTCCTCCTTAGAATAATACTTGTATTTGATCTTATGACAGGCTATCAAGTATATGTTTTCGACTTTGTAGATATTATGTCTGAGCACCTTAAATATTTCAGAAGGCAACTAAAGATTTGCTCCTTTTTTTGATTTGTTAGGCTTCAATGCTTCTTTCAGAATTTTAATCTCATTCCCTTCATTATAAGCGCTAGTTCTGCTCTCGCTTGAGCTGTCAACCTCTGATGCCAAATTAACACAGTCTCCCACCATTTCTTTTGGTTCATCAATCAACTGCATAGAATTAACTCCGGTAACCGGTATTCTAGTTTGCATCACAATTCAGAAAGAGTGATACCAGATTTAGTCCTCCCGAAGAACATTTATAAATACTATGGGGCCTACTGATAAGGATCAAATTCCGACCGAATATTAGACCAGGAAGATACTAGACCAAAATTTATTTTGTAGTACCAATCTAATAAGTGTGTAATATCGAGGGTATTATATGTAATAAGGAATAAATATGATTAACTTTAGTGATTTAATAGGATGGATTAACTAAAAAAATAGGTTAACCATGTAGGTTTAAGGGCTTATCACTATTACTATATAAAGTATTGTACATATTCTTAGAAGTAGAGGAACATTTATTATTTTTTACTACTTTTGGAAACTTTTCTCTCTCTAGAATTCACATGTTAACTTCGCTCTCTAATATCTATATGACGTCACTTGAAATATGTTTGACCCATTTGTCGCTGAGAAATTTCTGGAGTCATCATGTATAACCATAAAAATGATGAGTTTATATAGGCTTCAACACTAAAGAAGAAGAACATTTACAAGAGTCATTAACAATAGAATTAACACAGTCTCCCACCATTTCTTTTGGTTCATCAATCAACTGCATAGAATTAACTCCGGTAACCGGTATTCTAGTTTGCATCACAATTCAGAAAGAGTGTTTAAATAAATTTCAGAGTGATACCAGATTTAGTCCTCCCGAAAAACATTTATAAATACTATGGGGCCTACTGATAATGATCAAATTCCGACCGAATATTAGACCAGGAAGATACTAGACCAAAATTTATTTTGTAGTACCAATCTAATAAGGGTGTAATATCGAGGGTATTATATGTAATAAGGAATAAATATGTTTAAGTTTAGTGATTTAATAGGATGGATTAACTAAAAAAATAGGTTAACCATGTAGGTTTAAGGGCTTATCACTATTACTATATAAAGCATTGTACATATTCTTAGAAGTAGAGGAACATTTATTATTTTTTACTACTTTTGGAAACTTTTCTCTCTCTAGAATTCACATGTTAACTTCGCTCTCTAATATCTATATGACGTCACTTGAAATATGTTTGACCCATTTGTCGCTGAGAAATTTCTGGAGTCATCATGTATAACCATAAAAATGATGAGTTTATATAGGCTTCAACACTAAAGAAGAAGAACATTTACAAGTGTCATTAACTATAGATTAAGACCAACTATTACAAATTCATTACCAACTCATTAATTGACATTAACTGGTTTTTCAAAATTTTAATTGACCCTCATCTTCGAGACCATTATATTCATGATCCTCATCTAATGAACATTGTCTTCATAACACCCTCATTCGGGATCCTCATCTCATGACCCTCGTTTTCAGGTTACCTTCATCTTCACAATCTCCCACTAGAATACTAATTTCAATCTGTTTTTACACCTTGATCTATGCAGCATATATTTCTAGTCTAGCTACTCTTGGAGATCAACTAAAGTTGAGCACAAATTAAGGTTATCGATAACAATCATCTTTGTCAACATATTCACTAGATTATTTCTTCCTGGGATTATCTCTAGTATTAACACCTTATCTTCCAATAAAGATTTAATAAAGTGATAATAAATTCCAATATGCTTGGATCTAGAATGAAATGCCTAATTATTCGCTAAGTGTATTACATTATGACTATCAATGTGTATAACATCCTTCTCTTGTTTGAATCCCAACTCAGTTAACAAACCTTAAATCTATATCATATATTTACTAGCTTCAGTCACTTCTACATACTCGCCTTTGTAGTGGATAGTGTGACAATATGTTATAACAACGATATCCAACTAAAAATTATAGTTCTAATAGTGTATACATAACTGTGGTACTTTTTTTGTCATCAAATTATTCTCCAAAATCTGCTTCTACATAGCCTTGTAATTTTAACTCACCTTTACCAAAGTATAAACACTTCATTGTCGTGCATTGTAGGCATCTTAAAATATAGTTTACTATTTTTCAATGAAATTTTCGTAGATTAAGCATAAACTTAATAACAACTCCTATAGTATGACCAATGTCGGGTCTCATACTAATCATCGCATACACTAAACTTCCAATAGCTGGAACGTAAAAAACCTTAGCCATAAAATCTTTATCTTCTTTCGTATGATGAGACTGATCATTGGATAAATAAAAATGAATTGCCAATGGTGTATTAACTGTCTTGGCATCACCCAGATTAGATATCTCAAAACACAATTGATATACTCAGACTCAGATAATTGTAAAAAATACTATATGATTTGCATTCCCAGAATCTTCTTTTCTCGACCCAAGTCCTTCATGTCAAATTCTTGTAACAATTGTTGCTTCAACCTTATAATATCATTCATATATGAATCTGCTACTAACATATCATTGATATAAAGTAGTACGCTATAACAGGACTTACATATTTTGAAGTAGAAATAATGGTCTGTATTATACTTTGGAAACCTTCCTTGTGCATGAAGCCGTCAAACTTTATGTACCACTTTCTTGGAATTTGTTTTAGGCCCTACAAACTCTTCTTGAGTCTGCATACCATGTTTTTCTTTCCTCTTTTTGAGAAACATTTTGGCTGATGCATGTCTATCTCCGAATCCAAGTCTACATGAGGAAATGCACTCTTCACGTCTAACTATTCAAGATAAAAATATTCAACGACAACGACAATAATACTCAATACTGATCTCATAGTATTGAGCTACAGAAGTGGAGTAAAAACATTGCTTATTCCTTTTTCTGGAATCCTTTGACTAGTCTGGCTTTGTATAACTTAAAACCAATATGCTTATTTTTCACCTTCTACATCCATTTATTATAAAGTACATTCTTCCCCACGGGTAAATTAGCTAGTTCTCGTGTTTGGTATGATATTACAAATTTCATCTAATTTTGCATGGCAAGCTCTCAATTGATGGCATCATCAGCCTGACAAGTTTCATCATACATTAAGGATCCCATCCATCAGTGGGCAATAAATAGTTTAAGTATCTCATGTTAATATAGGAGCTGGAGTAGGAGGTTGTATTTTGTCGGATTTGTTATGCAGTACTCTGTCTATGACATATTCTACATCTCCAAATACTGGCTTACTCTGCACTGAATCGTTTGCGTTAGTTGTTGGATATCTCTGTAAATCATTCTTACATTGAAAATCACATATCTGTTATGGATCATCTTTTTATTTTTATCACCTCAATACGGTAACCAAATTCATTTTTTTGTTTTCGTCACCCCAAATCATAAATCTGTTGTGGATCATTCTCTTCTTAAAAATCACATATCTGCGATGAAGGTGCATTTTTTAGATTTGTGATCAACCTTATTCCTACCTTGATCATTGATATGAACATATGTTACACAACCAAAACTTTTAGATGCGATAGTTTTATTTATTTTCCACTTCATACCTCCTATAGTATTTTATGCTTTAATAAGAAAAATACGTTAATTATTTATGTCCAAAATGAATTCAGTAGTCGTGACTATTTACAAATTCTTATGATCATTTTGTCAACGTCGTTCGGTTCATATGCTCAATAATAATTATTGTGTTGAGACGTACCCGACAGAGGTCTCTCCATTCTAATCCCGTGTAATAGCGAAAATCTGGTGTCTTCATATTCACCACTATTATCAGTTATAAGCCCTTTATTCTCTATATTCAACCATAGACTTTCATCTCTTAAAAATATCAAACACTTCATACTTATGCTTTAGAAATTAAACTCATACCTTCCGAGAGTATTATCGATAAAATTCAAAAAATATTATTTCCCTCCAACCATCAGAGTAAACAAGCTCTAGCCTTTCTTTATTTAGGTTTCTTCCACGTGTCTTAAAGCTAACTATTTTCCGATTTCCAAGTATATAATTTTCGCACGTGTCTATCAATTGATTATAAACCTGGAATTTCCTCTTTCAGTGTATAATTTTCATCCTATTCTCACTCATGTGACCAAGTATATGGTGGTACATATTAGGATTTTCGTCTCCTTCTCCAACTGCAATCGAACAACACGCATCTACTGTCACATGGGAATGAGATATATGCTTATTACAACTAGAATAGACAAGAAGTTATGAGAATAAATTTTCAAGATAATTACAAACATCATCAACACGGGTAGAGTTGATGGGAAATTTGAACAAAAAGATAAAGAATATGATATTGCAGATACTAAGAATATTCAAATTGAAGAACAATAAGAAAACAATGATAAATATAAAAATTATCAATTAGTGAGAGATAGATCAAACAAAATAGGAACACTACATAGAGGTATGATTATGTTAATATTATAGGATATGCTTTATATATTGAAATATAAAGAACTGTTCTTGAGCTTGAGAGTTATCATGAAGTTATGAAGAGAAATGATAAACTGAAATATCATACAACCATGAATAAAGAAATGAATTCTCTGAAGAATAATAGTAGTTGGATTCTTGGGAAGCATCTAAATAATCAAAAGCTTGTTGGATGTAAAGAATATTTAAAAAAAACAAGGTATGTTTGGAGATAAACTACATATGTACAAATCTAGATTAGTTGATGAGGTTTTTACGCAAAATGAATAAATTGATTTCAACGAGATTTTCTCACTGGTTGTGAAACAAATATCTATATAAATTATGTTGTCAATTGTCACAAGATGTGATTTTCGGTTAGATCATATGTGTGTTAGTACTTTCTTCTTACATGAAGAAGTAAACGAAACCATTTATAGCATGCAACCTTAAGAGTTAAAAAACATAAGACCGATGTGTGT
The DNA here is from genome assembly GCA_036936605.1 of Limnanthes douglasii subsp. nivea. Classification (NCBI taxonomy): domain Eukaryota; kingdom Viridiplantae; phylum Streptophyta; class Magnoliopsida; order Brassicales; family Limnanthaceae; genus Limnanthes; species Limnanthes douglasii. Next base: position 113,236,190 of record JAUPFV010000002.1, on the reverse strand, counting down.
TTATTGAGTAGACATTTATATGGGCTTAATTAATCACCAAGACAGTGCAATAAAATATTTGACTCCTTTATTATTCAATCAATTATAAGAGAAGTTGCTATGACATACTGTCATGATACAAATAATTCATTTATAACTTCTATTTATAGTATTTGGTTGAGTGGTTAGTTGGAGAGCTAGCCTAGAAAATGTTGTTTCTTTTCCATATACATAAGCTAAATATATCAAGTGAAGTAATATAATAAGTTATATGACTAAAGGATTATAAGTAAGATCACCAATATAGATCATGAAGTGACAAAGTTTAGTTATAATACTAGTGATCTATATTTGATGATAAATCTTAAGTTTCATAATAATAGTAATAATATGGGTGTTAAGCTACACTTATCAATAATGTGGTGGAAAGAGAGCAAGTGAGGATCATAAATATTGTAAGTTAAGACATTATTTCTGATATACTGATAAATGTACTAACAGTTTTAAAGTCTTGCATGCACTTGTTGAAGTGTGAAATATGAAACTAACTTTATATGGTAAAAAGTAGTTGTGACATTGGAAAATGAATACTGAAATTATTATCAACCTACGTGAATAATTATTAAAGTTAACTGAAATTTTTTAATGATGGAATCTGAAATTTGTTGTTGAGACTTCTGGAGGGGGTAGGCCTTAGGGTGGGTCTGACCTCGAAATGGGTTTGGCCTCAACATAGGAGGCTTTGTCTTAGTATGGGTTTAGCCTTAGCATGAGTTCAGTCTCAGGTTGGCCTCATCTCAATTTGGTCTTAACTTGATTCAGTCTTGGGTAGCTCCAAACTTCCATTATTTCGAGAATCAATCTGAAACTAAGTTTTATTTATTTGTTTTGATTTAAATTGATGAATCAATAATCTTCGTTGATTATAGTGTGTCAAGATTTTTAAAGGTTTGTTGTAACTGTTTTGGATTGCTATTGTGAACATGGTTTATGTTTGTGCTAATAGACACTCATTGAATATTATATAGCTGATGTTTCAAAAGACGATAAAGATTGAAGGGATGAGAAATGGTATTAAGTGATTCGAGAATGAAAGAATTTTAAAGATAGATTAGAAATAAAATAATACAATAAAGTATTGAGAGCTGAGAGAACTCTGAAAAAACGTGTATTGTGTTCTTAAGAAGTTTTGTACAGAATTTGTGAGCTTGTATATAGTGTTGTTGTATTTCATTAAAAACAATTCATTAACAAAATCAGATTTGGTACTCATGGATATAGGATTTCTCAATAAATTTAACCACATAAATTTTGTAGTGATTATTTTTCGAATTTGAATTCTTCGTATTCGTCGTGAGATAAAGTATAAATCTAAAGATTTAAATCAGAACCAAACTCATATTCCTAACAATATAAACTGGAAAACATAATTTATTATAATTGGATAATCTGATTATTTTTTATTTATTTTTAAACGTTAGAAATAAACTCATAAGATATTGTGATGAATTTAAATAATATTGCGAACAACTTTAATTAAAATTTAGTTGTTAAACGATTGTGACTATAAAATTATAAAAAGTTTAAAAAAAATTATAAAATAAAAAAAATACTTTGTTGAGTTGTGTTTATTTAGTAAAAGATGAAATATTATATATATATTTTATACTTATCCAATTGACATTTAGATGAGTAATAATTATAACGTTTAACCAACCTTTCATTATATATATTTTTTTTATGTATACCAAATGTTTGTATCAAATGGGTCACTCGGGTTTTATTTTTGTATTAAGTTGTAATATGGTTTTTATGTTCATTTTTTTATTACACATACCTCCAATATTTCAAAAACAATTGTTTTTTTAATCCTGATAAATCCTGTGGATGATGATGATTAAAATACAGCAGCTTAAAATATGGGAACCCATTATTTAATACGAAAGTGAACATAGAAAATCATATTGCGATTTTGTTACCAAAAAAAGTAAATGAACATACTCGTCTTCCAAACGTTCTTTTTAAACATAATATTTGTATTTTTCGTGTTTTAACTATATAAATCCATATTGTTTTATGTTTTAGATATTATTATTTGTATAATTCTATCCATGTTTGTTGACTTGTAAATTATTTTTAGATAGTATCAAATCCAAAAAAATATAATAATTTTATCAGTTTAAAGAAGCTCTATAATTAATAAATAATATTAAAAAATATTAAAAAATAATAATAATAAGAGAAGGAAAATATTTATTTCTTTTTCCATAAGTAATTTTATGATGGAAAATCGTATATAACAAAACAAAACAAATAAAAATATATGTAAGTACATAAATATAAAATATAAAAAATATCAAAGATATGAATATAAAAAAATACACAAACATAAAATTAATAAAAACAATTCTCCTAAAAATATTATCAAAAACATAAGATTAAAAATTATCAAGAGTAATTATAAATCTATATTTATTAGCAAAAGAATAAAAAAAATTATAATGATTGGATCTTCTGTTTATAGCTATTTTATTCCTAAATATTGGGGATGGATAACACATGTATTTTATAACACCTACGAGCCATATGTGACATAAATTACTATTTTATCTCTTAATTAATGTGGATATTTAAGTAGTATGTTACACATATTTTAAATCTGATTTTTATCTTCAAGTACTTTCCATCATCTTTACGCCTTCACTTGTCACGTCGGATTATAATCAACACCTTATTTTGCCGATACGTGTCTATTCTTTTGCTACTTGGTTTTTTTACAGATGTTATCGGTTAATAACCTTACTAATGCCCTTCTCATCTAATATTTAACATCTTTATCTTCAAGTGAGCTTTATTGAACCGACATCTATTAGTTGACAAAATTACATAAGTAAAAGTATCTAAAACAATTAAAATTAAATTTGATATAACAATAACATAAATAACTAAAAACTGTTGAGAATATGGGAGATGCATATTCTAACTTAAAAAACTATTTAAAATATGGAAGATGCTTATGATTTTTTGTGTATAAATATGAACAACATGATCTCAACACTATTGTCCACTCTGAGTCCGACCTGCACGGGTTAGTTTTTTGTCTACTTTCAAAAGGCCTCGTATTAGTTAAAATATGACATTATATGATATTAATTTTTCTCATGTCTAACTGACATGAGACTTTGGTCGTACCGAACAAATCCTTCTCTCGAAGAAAGTGTCAGTTTAGCCTCCTGTCAATTGACCTTCATCTACTTACGCTAACTAAGTTGTGCACGACCTAAGCCATAGATGCACTAAAAAATTAATTACCTACTCTAATGAGATAAAATTATATGAGTCACAGAACTTTACAACAAATATTTTACATTAAGTCTGGTTGGTCCATTTATTTCACTAACACAACATTTTATCTGGTCATTGAGCTCTGATACCGATTGTTGAGAATATAGAAGAGGAATATTTTGCTTTCTTATACAGGTATGAATAACTTGATCTATCAATTAACTTCCGTTCGCCCACTCTAATCGGTTTGTGAACCATCTCAGCCATTAAAGCAATATAGATTTATCTGCTCACTTTAATCAAACCACATAATTAGAGTAGAGATTTACAATAAATCTTTCACAATTAGTCTGGCTAATCTAATCATGTTCGACACTTGAGGATTTCACAAACACAATATTATTTTTAGATTTGGAGCTATGGTACTAATTATTAAGAATATGGAAGAGGCATGTTCCACTTTGGTATATAAATATGAACAACCCGATATCCACAATAGTATGATATTATGCGTTTTTTACCTGAATATCCACACAACTTTATTTTTTATCCACTTCTAAAATTCCTCATACTAGCTGAGTTATGTTATTACTTATATCATCGATCTTTCTCATGTCTAACCGATTAAAATTTTAACCATACTTAAAAATCAATAATAAGTATGATCTAAATATAAAATATCAATCCACATATATAATTTAATATTAGTAAAGATAACAATGCGATAAGTCTGAATAATTTGATTGTTTTGTATGGTAAAATTGACGGTTATTTAAATTTTAACTTTAAATCCAAACCATATGAGTAGATTATTTGGATTGTGCGTAAATGATATGTGGATGATAATACGAGTTTGTTTACCTAAATCAACCGCTTAAATTTTGGATGCGTGTTCTTTAGGTTGTTTGGCTCTTTGTTCTTTGGGTTGCTTGATTCATTTTTATTTAGGAAAGTTAAGATCCAAAACTCATTCAAATTCATATATGAGATAATTTTTCAAAGCATCAGTAAAATATATCTTCTTGGCATGAGCTTTGGCAGTAGTATTCATTATTTCATAGTCTTCGAGAAGAAAAATCCCTTATATCGACCAAAACAACAAACAAAGTAGACTTTTTTGTGTGGACATGTTGTGTAAATTTTTTTTCCAAATGGATTGAGCATCAATGAAAAGTTTGTTAAAGGAAATTACATCGTGAATTATGTTTTTTCCAGTCTTTAGAGATTGATTTAGCTTCTACCAGATTAATAAGAATTAATGATGAACAAATAGTATGAAAGTAAAATAATAAAAAATAATATAATATGAAAACTAAACTCACTTCTTGTCATCCAGCGTCTTTAAAGTTTTTCAAGTAGGTCAGGTGATTTAAAATCCAGTTGCATGTGACATAAAAAAAAGTCTTTCCAATTTTGATCTAACGATGACAATGTAATTGCGTTTTTTGTTTTTGGGGGAAAATAGTAGAAATAAGAGTCTACAAGTTTTTTGAATCGGTTTTTTCATAATAATGTATAAATTTCAAAAATCATCTTCAACAAAACAAATTTAATAATTATGTCATTTATCGATCGTTAGTTGTTGGGTGAAAGTTAACTAGAACATGATCTATATAACTGAATGAATTATAATATCTTGAGATAGAGGGGGAAACCTAATAGCCCCCTCCACCATCTTATATAAGAAATACACTTCATCACCAACGACATGGTGATGATAGTCTCCTTCCAATGTAATACAAATCTTAACGTCGTCCAGAGTACCATATTAAAATTGAAGCAGTTTTTTTCTTGTTTATCCTTATTCTCACCATAAATAAATTTTTTATGAGAAAAACATCAGTAAAAAATCCAATATCATTTTCTTTAAGCTGGTTAGAAGAGAAATAAATACCATGCATGATAGTTGTTTCTTAGTCTTGATCATCGTCTTTATTATCGGAAGCTAAAGGGTCAGAAGGTCTTCGAGATGGATGGCATTTTTCACCTTAATAATTTTTTATTATAAAATTTTATATCGGTAAGAGAGGTTGGATCAATTTCTAACAGTTCATTATTTTCTCCACAAACATATGAGGAAAATGATAAAATCTTGTAGTCATTAGTACCCAATGAACTAATGTCTTCAAACTGACCACCATGTTGGTAATTTTGAGAGTAACGGATTTTTGTCACAACTCAATTCCCTAGCTGTTAATATTTTATTTGATGAATGAATAATAAGACGAATGATGGATGATAATGTGGGAAAGTATCTTATAAATCTAATAATCTAGATAATTTTGTTTATGATTATTTAATCTAATCAAATTAGAGTAAAAAAAATTACATGAGAAAAACGATGAGAGTAAATGAAATTTTGAAAGATAAACATAGAGGACATCGGTCGTACAAAGTATGTTTAAAAAGAGAAGTTGTAGGAAGCTAAGATTGCAAAAGTTAAATTGAAAAAAACAGCTATATATAATGAATGAATAACATTTGTTGATCTAAAGCGAGATGAGCGGTTCAGATCTAATGTCAGATGTATCATACACAAAGTGTCAAAAGTTCATTAGTTGATGTTACAAATTGTGATGTCAAAAATTCATTTGCTATAAAATTAATTGAATACACATAAATATTTGACAAATGAGGTTACCGCGAGAAATTAAAATTTAAATGTAATATAAATTGTAAATTTTTGATGTTGCTAATAGTCCTTAAACATATGAATCAATTTTAGGACTATGGAGAGTCTTGATAGGTTATATGTCGTTTGAGCATCATTACCTTTATTTTAGAAAGGTAAAGATCCATATCACCAAGGTAAAATCATCAGTTAAATCTATTATTAAGGCATATACTAAATAAAGATCCAAGATAGTAAATAGAAAAAGAGCACCAATAAAGTAACTAAATAATAGCAACACCAAAAGATAAAAGCATCGATAAAATATATGGTGTTTGGTACCCGATGCTACAAGTGAATAACTTACAACAAGATGAAGGCATGAATATGATGAAAAATACTTGGACATAAAGAATGAAGAAGATACTAGAAGATGGTTGAAGCTGACAATAGAAGGCTCTAGAAAAATATGTTGTATTACTAAAATACCAATAAAAATTAAGGGGTAAAGTTATAAGTTATGTAATAGATGGTTGACACGAGTTATAAGATACACATGTCATTCATCCCAAATATTTAGAAATAAATTAGTTATAAATCGAGAGTCTAATCATTGTAAAAAAAATTATTCATTGACTAATAACATAACATTTTACTATTATTTTTTATCATTAATTATTCTTAATTTTTCGACAAAACTCTGAGAAGGAATTTCCATCATCAGGTATTTTTTGGTTATCATAAGTTACATGTGGATTTATGAGATTCAGTTTATATTTACAAACGACTGTATGGATATTTTTTTTAAATAAATTTAATGCTTGCCTATTTTTCTAGCTAACTCATGATTGGTTAACATTAATAAAGTGTATTTGCCAACTATTATAGCAACTCGAATAATCAATACATCTAATTAAATTCTTAATAACCGATTAGAAGTGTATCCAAACTATGTTAATTTGAATTATATAAGTATTATGTTTCTTTGTGCATAAACTCAGTGATCTCGCACATGGTGTTTTCTTCGTTGTTTTTGTAGTGCACAATCAGAGACTGATAACAATATAACGTGGCTTTATATGATAAACCACCACCTAAAGTTGACTTGTCATATTAGAAACAAGACAATGATACAAAATTATTAATATTACAGGAGGATGTCTAGAAAACTAGAGTTAGTAAAACATTTCGGATAAGGTAATAACCCATTTGGTATGAACACACCCAAAGTATCACTCTCATTTTTTTATCTTAGAATCATGGTTGTAATAATAGAACATGACAAACTTGATTATAAGGTAAACATGTAACTACATAAATTTTGTAAATATAGTTCTGACTGTTTCCTAATATTTAAATATTTGATATCTTTGTTTAAATATGCATATAACTAATGCTTATATCTATATTATTTTTAATCATAATTATTTTGAAGTAATGATTGGAGAAGGGGATAGTAAAAATAAGAAGGCATTCAACATATTTGCTCATGTAAATGTAACTTTTTGTGCCTTTAAAATAACAACACATTTATAAAGCTTTAGAATACCCTTTTAATGTTTATAAATAATGTAGGAATTTATTAACAGAGGAATCCAATGAGTTATACATATGGTTGATAAGGTCTTCAATGATATGGATAAGAAAACTAATTGGGTCATCATTTCATTATGTAGCGGACAAAAATTTAATAGAATAAATCATTGAATGTTAATGATTATTGATGTGGTTTATTTCTGTCTCAGGATAATTTTGTAATGTTTTTGATGTTTTGTGGAGTTTAATGTTTAGAGTAGTGAGTAGAGAGATAATTAAGTTTTGTGCTAGTAATAAATTTTGATTACCCTCATTAATGAAAGTGGTTGAGGTATTTATACTTAATTACTTACCCATGGGCTTATTGGGTCGGATCGTGAAGTTGGGTCAAGTTTAAATACCCATTAAGTAATCTGGTTTGAAGTGACCAGCAGCTAGCTTAGTCAACATTTAATACATTTGTCCTGTTTTGAGTTTTATAATAGTGGTCATGGTCTGAATTGCCCATCGGATTAAGTCAAGACACAGTAGCTCAAATATCCGAACTCATCAGTAGCCCCTTTAGGTCTGGCAAAGGATCTTTGGAAGAGCTAAATCTCAAAAATCAATACTAACATTCTCCGATCTGTTGTTTTGTTCGAACTGTAAAAAATTTCCTTCAATAGTGACCTTGTTCAAATTTTGGTGGAACTAATTTCTCAATTCAGAATTCTAAAAGTTTTTCTTCAATCGTGGGACACGTGTCAGACTTTGGTTCGACCTCTCAGCTATTTTTCTCCTAGATTCTCGTACCCACTAGACTAGAAAGTTACCTAGGCTTTAACTTTCACACCTTGCAGTTTTTAATCATTTCCCAAAATCGATTTACCTTCTCCTAGCCATTTCTCACTACTATATATAAACCTTCTTACTGTTTCATTGTCTTCAAAAATAAAAATAAAAATCCTATTGAGAGAAAGCTTACTTCATCTTCAAATTTGTTCTTTGATTATATATGCTCACAGCCAGAAATGCCTTAGTAAAAGGAGGTTGGTTGAACTTATCTGAGTTAGAGAAAGCACAAAAAGTTGCAAGAGACGAACGCATTGTTCATGGTCTTCATGTTTTACCTGCTAAAAGAAATAATCAACCACAATTGAATAAAGAATCAGGGTTCATCTTCTTCAAAAACTTCCAAAGTTAGGAAACTTCCATTTGTTGCAAACCTTTCACCTCTTTCATCAGGGTCCTCTGTCCAGGAGTCCCAAAATCTTTTACCTAAAGAGAAAGTTATATCTAGCATAAGAAAGCCTTCACCTTTCACCGCAATAGGGTCAGATGCAGAGAAATATCCAGATAAATTAACCACACGCAAGTCACGCGTCAATCTAAGTTAAAATCTGCCCCTTCATCTTCAAAGCCTTCCAATTCAGAGGCAATAAAACTTGTGCCAAATGCTACATCTTTTGGGAAACAGCCCCCATCAGAAACTAGACTATCCGGACTGCCATCTGTACAGCTATCCGAATAGCCATCTGTACAGCCATCCGAACAGCCTTCCATAGTAATGGAAGAAAATATGGAGGACAGTCTAGATGAAGCCCCTTTTGAGGCATCCGGTCAAACAGAAGATACAAATGCAGATCGGAATGGCTAGACCAAGGTGGGTATAACTCATCCAGATGCACTTCCGGAGAGTCTGGAAGGCAAAGTGGGGCCATGCTTTAAGAAGGTCAGCGTGAAGTATTTGCTGCCCCTTGAAAACATAGCCTACGTATACACTCACACTGCTAAGCTGGGGTGGATTCGCACTAAGTAGGGAATTCTAGAGTCTGTGAAAGTAAGAATTCTGATCACCATATAAACCCCAATGGATTGCAAGCTCAATGAAATTGTGGTTTATACAGAAGTGTTGAATTGGGGACTCTGATTTCCTATGGATCCGGAAATAGTCAGATACTTCCATCTGATCAAGTTATGTCCCGTACAACTGAGTCCCAATGCTTGGTATACTCTACTGGCATGTATCATAGTATCCAGGTTGTCTAAGATTCCAATACTTATGGAAAAGTTTGCTGCTGTAGCAAACTTGTGTAAAAATCACCACATCCCTTTCTATAACTACAACATGGGGAATGATTAGAAGATATTGAACAATCTCCTGGAGTCTGAAAAATCGTAGAGGATGCAGTTCTTATTCATTAGTGGGGTTTGGGATAATGGCAAGAAGATCAAGGTTGACTCAAACCCAAGCCAGCTGACAAGTCGTTGGAAGAGCACCGGTGAGCTTCTCTTATTTCTTCTTTTATCTTTTAAGCGTTAAGTCTTTAATCCAAACTGACTCATGCTTCTTTTCAGTGCTTCTGAAGGAGTTTTCAGATTATGTGGAGGCAGGCAGGATACTTGTGCCAAGCTGAACGCTTGGGCCTTAGAGAAGTGGGGTAATGCTTTTCACAACTGCTTAACATCGGGGAACTATATGAGGTCTCATCTATGGAACACCACAGGGAGAAGAGACCTCTCCTGGGAAGATCTAACCACCCCTCCCCTGCAGATGTCATTCTAATTAGGACAGAGGCCAAAGATGCCAAACTTTACCTGCCTTCCAGGGCCAAAGCCCCAAGTCATTTAAACAAGATGAAAAATAAGAAAAAGAAGAAGGCCACAACAGACCCACCTCAAACAACTATTAAAAGGACTGGTTCGGAGAACCAATGAGGTATTGATGTTGCTTTTCTGGAAGTAGTAAAAGTGACTATGAAGGAGGCTGGTGGGTCAGAAAGAGAAGTAACAAGAAGCGAAAGGCCAGCAGTGATGAGAAGGCTGCCAACAAGAAGAAAGTTACTCTGGGAGTAGAGATAATCCTTTATCCGCCTGAGATCCCTCCTCCAACTCCTACCAATCCTACCTTGCAGGAGGAAATTCCAACCAATCTCCATTCCGGACAAGTTTCTGGTAATGATAATAAAGAGGTAGACCTTGACACTTTTCAAAAAATTAATATCTATTTCAGTTACTTAGATAAAGATGAATTCGCGAGGTCGTACCGTCCTCCTAGCTCTTCCAAAGTGGTGACTCATAATGGCGAGACTTATACGATATCCAGTGAGCAAGATACGTTGAGCCATGCCCTCTTAGGCTATATCTGACTAGTGCTTGATCTGGAGCGACGGGTAAGGGATCAAACTGTTACTATCAATTCCCTAACCACAGACAAGCAAAACTCGTCGTACGATCTTCTCAGTGCTCAGCAAAGCATAAAACTATTAAGGAAGGAAAAATATGATTTAGCTGCCAAACTGCTCAAGTCAGAAACGGCCAGTAAAGAGCTTCAAACTAAGTACTCTGATCTGGAGACTTCTTCCTCAAATGACATCACAACTTTGAGGGAGAAACTTCGAACTAAGGACATCACTATTCAAACTTTGTCTGATGATAAATCTAAGTTGGAGAATATTGTTTGGGAGAAGACCGAAGAGAAAGATGCCCTGGAACGTCAACAACTTCAAGCCATAGCTGTAGGGATAGAGAAGTATGCTAATGGAATAGTAGATTCTCTAGAAAAGAGGGATGAAATCAAGTCTGATATGGTCCTACTGCTCCATGATACCTTTCCTAGGAGGACTCTTGGTCCTCTGTGGAAATATGTGGATTATGACGTCATCCCATTCCACACCATGACAGATGGTGACAAGTGCAACTACTCTAGTGGAATATATTGCGATGATGATGAATAAGTAGATGAGAGTTCAAGTGCTGAACTCAAAAGTCCCAAAAAAGATGGCGGTGAAGAAACGTCTGAAGGGAACAAACCCTAAGGTCATACTATGTACTTATTGTTTTAGAAAGACTAAAGTCCTTGGATGGCCAAGGCATTCTGTTGCGATGTTTGTTTAACTTTTTACTGTAAAACTTTAAAATCCTTAAATAGGCAAGGCATTTTTGGTGTATCATTGATCAGTTTGAGTCCGATCAGATTCTAAATATCATATTCCCTTTTGTTTAAATTTTGTTTAACTCTTTTACGACCAATGTTTAAATAGCCTTTCTCTCAAGTGTATTAAACAAAAGAATCCAACATCATTAACCACTTGTGTTTAAAAAATGTGATCAAGTGCTAAGCATATCGATCAACTCAAAAATACTTGAGAGCCATGGTGTTGAATAAGCATTTAATATCCGAATTGAAACAAAATTGCACCAGACTTTTGAAAAAGGCATCATACATTATTGAAAAACCCGGACACCTCATAAAAACCTCCTGCGCCACCAGGGTAGGAAAGAGTATGCCCCTTAATATTTACATTGATATTGAAAAAGTAAATATATACAAAATATCTTTATCCAAAGTATAACTTGAGATGCTCAACGTTCCATGGGTGCTTTAGAGCTCTCTCTTCTTTGTCTTGGAGCTTGTATGTTCCTGGTTTAATATTTTCACAGATTACTTAAGGGCCTTCCCAATTTGGAGCTAGCTTACCGAACTTTTTTTCCTTTGTGTGTGAAAATATTTTTCTTAAAACTTTGTCCCGTGTTTGGAAATCCCTTCTTTTAACTTTGGAAGCAAATTTGCTCCTCATTAAGCCTTGGTAATGTGTTGTTCTCAGATGTGCTTTAACCCTCTTCTCTTCTATCAAGTCCAACTGATTCCTAACTGCTACATCATTAACCTGTTCGGAATTGTTTTAGACTCTGTGAGATGGTAAAGTAGCTTCTATGGGAGTAATTTCATCCATCCCATATACCAAAGAAAAATGAGACTCTTGTGTGGCACCTCGAGGAGTAGTTCGATAGCCCATAATACTTCTTGTAAGTAACTTGGCTACTTTCTTGTAGCTCCTTCTAAATTATTCTTTAATCCAGACAGGATAGTTCTATTTGCAACCTCAACCTGGCCATTTTCTTGAGGGTGGAAAGGAGAATAAAAACAATGTTGAATCCCTCTAGAGGTACAAAAGGCTTTCATATCTTTACTATCAAATTGTGCCCATTGTCTGTAGTAATTTTCTGAGGAACCCCAAACCTACAGCATATGTTAGATAAGATAAATTTGATAACTGCCTTCGAAGTGGTTCCAGCCAAATGAGTTGCTTCTATCCACTTAGAGAAATAGTCAATAGCGACTATGATTGTTCTATATCCACCGGATGCCATAGGAAGAGGCCCAACTAGATCCATACCCCATATGGCAAAATGTACTGGTTCAGATATGGACTCTATAGATAATGCTGACACATTAATTTCATTCCCATATTTTTGGCAAGGATCACACTTTTTCACCATCTCTTTAGCATCTGCCATTATGGTTGGCCAATAGTATCCTGCTAACAAGACTCTTCGGGTCAAGGCCCTATAGCCACAGTGTGCAGAACCTCCCCATCATGTAGTTCAGATAATACAACTTGGGATTATTCGAACCCTAAAAAACGTTAGAGAGGTCTGGTGAAAGATTTTTTGTAAAGAACCTCTCTTAGTATCAAGAAACCGCGAGCCTTGTATTTGATATTTTTTGCCACAGCTTTATTCAGAGGAAATATCCCATCGGAGATGTATTGAAGAAGAGTATATCTCCAATCTTTAGGTCGAATAACGAGTATGTTCATCTTTTTTTCACTTTCTTTTTCCCGATATGTATGTACAAATGGACATTCTTGTACAAGAATCCATAGGTAAGATTCAGAATACTATAGTTGCCAAGGAGTCTACCAGAGTGTTTTCAGATCTAAGAATGTTCTCATAGCAAATATTTATAGGCATCTTCTTTCAAAATAAGCAAGTATTTAACCAAATATTCTTTATTTGCTTCAGATTGCCCCTGAGCATGGTGAATGAGTAATTAAGAATCACTCATTAATCGGATTTTCTTAGCCCCACAAAGGACAGCCAACTTAAGACCAGCAATGGATGCTTCATATTCAGACTTATTGTTAAAAGCTCTGAAACCAAAACATATGGCCTTATACATTCTATCACCATACGGAGAGGTTAGGCAAATTTTAGCTCCACAACCCATAGTACTTGATCCACCATTAGTTTGAACTACCCATTCTTTCTTAGAGAAATTTCCTGATTCATGTCCAGAATATCTATCAGCATGAAATTCTACTAAGAAGTCAACCACTGATTGGGCTTTAATCGATATTCGAGGGGCAAAGTCAATAGCGTAATCACCCAGCTCCACTGACCACTTGGTCATTCTGCTTGATACATCAACTTTCTGAAGAACACTTTTCAAAGGGAACGATGTTCGAACAACAATGGAATGAGCTTGAAAGTATGGTCTCATTTTTCTTGTTGCAATTACTAAGGTCAACGCCAATTTTTCTAATTTCAAGTATCTTCTTTCAGTATCCAACAGACTCTTACTGATGTAATACATCAGATGAGGGTAATTGTCCATCTCTCTCACTAGCACAACACCTCTTGCGTATTCTGATACGGCTAAATATACATAGAGATTTTCCCCCCGAACAGGTTTGAAAAGAGTTTTGGGTGAGGATAAATGCTTCTTTATTTTAATAAAGGCCTGGTCACACTATGGAGACCAACTGAAGTCTTTAGCATTTCTCAGTACTTGGAAGTATGAAGCGCATTTGTCGGATGATCTTGAGATAAACCTGTTCAATGCAGCCAATTAACCTGTCAGCCTTTAAACTTCTTTAATATTCCGAGGAGGGTCCATTGCTAGTAAAGCATTAAGTTCACCCGTATTAGGCTGAATTCCCTTATCACTTATTATGTAACCCAAGAACGTTTTAGAACGGACCCCAAATACACACTTTTTAGGGTTCAATTTTAAATTCACGGCTTATAAATTGGAGAATGTCTCTTGAAGGTCATATATATGTGAATCTACCTCCAAGCTTTTAACCATCATATCATCTATGTAAACCTCCATATTTCTGCCAATCTAATTAGTAAAAGATTTATTCACTAACCTCTGATATGTAGCCCCAACATTTTTCAATCCGAACGGAATCACCCCATAACAATGAAGACCTCGGTCTGTGATGAAATTCGTGTGATCTTGATCCCTCAGATCTACTTGTATCTGGTTGTACCCTGAGAATGCGTCCATGAAGGACAATAGTTTGTTTCTAGAGGTAGAATCCACCAACTGATCTATCTGAGAAACATGATAAAGATCCTTAGGGAAGGCCCTATTAAGGTCAGTGAAATCAATACACATACGCCACTTGCCATTATTTTTCTTGAGTAACATAGGGTTGGTAGTCCACAAAGGGTATTGAGATTCTTTAATGTGACCCATCTTGGTTAAACGCTCAACTTCTCGGACAATCACATCTGCTTTTTCCTTAGAAAAAGACCTTCTCTTTGGTACAACTGTTGCAATATCACTCCAGATTGACAACTTATGAGAGATGATATTTGCTGGTACTCCAGTAACATCACTGTTACACCATGCAAAAACATGTTGATTATTCATCAAAAAGGATAACAACCGGGGCTTTAATTCCGGTGCCAGCTTGGAACCAATCTTAACATTCTTGCTCTCTGTGAGAGAGTGAGTTTAAACCTTCTTAATAGGTATTATAACATTGGGAGCCTCCCTAGGGTCATTAATTTCATTTTCCTCAGCAGAAGGCTCCAATAGCTGCTAATCTTTGTTAATTCCGACTGCCCCTAAAGTTTTGGGGGCAAGGGCAGTTGCGTAGCACTCCCTAGCTATCTTGTGACTGATCCAAACAACACCTACTTGTCCCTAGACAGCATACTTCAAACATTGGTGGACCGTAGAGGCCACAATATGCATTCTGGAGAGCCAAGACCTCCCGAATATTGCATAGTACGATGTTGGGCAATCCACCATCACAAATAGTACTCTTACCATCTTTTTAAAAGGTCATTTTCCCAACAATACTTCATCTTCGAAGTCCTCGATCACATCTGCATAACTTTTTGTGAATCCTACAATGGTTCTGTTCGAACGTTGTATAACCAAAGGGTTTCTCATTTGCTTGTAGGAGCTTAAGAATAGGATGTTTGCCGAACTGCCTGTATCAATCAGAATTCGGCGTATATCATTTCCCCCTATTGAAGCTCCTATTACCACCGCATCTTTATGAGTCCCTACAATGTCCCTCAGGTCATCCTTATCAAAAACTATAAATAGGGATGGGGATTGATACTGATAGGTGGACATCTCACAATCCAACTGGGTGGCCAAATTGTGAACATGCCTCTTCATTGATGTAGTGGAAGGTGCAGTCACTATATCTCCCCCGAAAATATCTAAAGATTCAAAAAAGTTGACCAGTCTGGAAACTGTCTTTGTTTTGTCTGTTATCACCCCACCTGATTTTGACTCGGATTTGGATCCAGATGCTCAGAGTCTACATCAAATATTTCAACAATCACCATTGCACCCTCTTGTGTAGATGTCTGAGGATTGTTCGAAGGACCCGTCCGGGGAGCATTAGTTTTCACATTATCCGGTCTTCTCCCACCTCGCTTTTTTACGTAAGCCCCCAACTTTCCCCTTTCAATGAGGTTCTGGACCTCCTGCTTTAATGCTATGTAATCCTGAGTATCATAGCCTATGTCATTGTGATATTGACAGAAGCGAGTGCTCTGGTTTTCTCTGGTGGACTGCAACGCTACTGGCTTTCTAAAATGTACCTCATTCTTAGTTTTGTCATAAATAGTTGCCACACTCTCCTCCAACTTAGCAAACCACTCAGGCTGAACCCAGGGCCCCGTCTTACTTTTGGTTTGTTGGCTCTGAGTTTGGTTGGACTACTTCTGCCTTGACCGGTTGGACCCCTGTCCGATATCCTTTGCCCTATAACCGGATTGGTTAGTAGCTGGAGGAGTTATTGTTGTAGTGGTAGATCTCACTTGACGGTGTACCCTTATTTTCTTGGTCTCTTCGACATTTATTTATTTCCCCACTTGATTCAACAAACCATCCCAGGTCATAACCTTCTTTTGAGTCACAGAATCGGCTAAATTCCTAAGATTTAGACCTTGCCTAAGGGAAGCAATTGCAACTTGTTCATAGCAATCTGCTAGCCCATTCTTTATATTCACAAAATGATTTATGTACTCCTTCAGCTTCTCGTTTGGTTCCTGAGCACAATGGATAATGGTGTCCCCATTAACCATGAGTTCCTTACTTCCAATGAATTGTCTCCGAAAGGCAATCCCAAACGTATCAAAATTTCTTAAACACCCCTGAGGGAGACTATTGTACCATTTGAGGGTATTCCCTGTGAAATTTTGGGAGAAGGTCTTACATAGTAGTTTGTCATCATCATTAAAATTCATCATGAAGTTCTTAAACAGTTCCAGATGGTTTTCCGGATCTCGACTCCCATCATATCTCCATCGTGGAGCTATCAAACCTTTTAGGAAGATGTCCGAAGAGTATTTTTACGGACAAAGGAAATTTCCTCCAATTCTTGCTGCGACTGAAAATGGTATCTTCATTGGGGTTGCAAAAATACTCGGTTCGGACTGAAAGGCAAATGGATCAATCAGCAACTGGTCAATATGCTTGTGAGTTGACCCTTTACCTTAACCATGGTGCTTATTAAGCCTGCCATGTCTATCCCTCTTTCTCGAATGTTTTTTAGTCAGCCTCATTTTCTTTTTAGATCTTCCCTCATCATTACTTGAAGATAATGATTCCTCAAGTTCTGCCTCATTTGATGAGGTGCTGGAGGACTCAGATGCAAAACTCTCAACAGGCTTGGATCGGTGTGTCTTCTTGGAGCTGAGATGAGCTTTCAAGATTTCTTATTGTCTCTAGGATTGTAAGTGTGGTGAAGTACTGATGCTCCGGATTTTTTCTTAACTCATTTTTCTGCTTGTTTCATTTCTCTCAGCGCCTCTATTTCAACTCTCAGCTGGTCTCGCTCTGCGATGGTATATTCCTTGTTTTCCCTTTCACTTTCCACCTCTGGAGGTGGAACGTTCTGCTTATTCAGATCCATCCAAACTACTTTTTTTGTTGGTTTTGAATGTGAAATTCAGGCACCGTCGTGCTCCCACTGTGGTCACCAATTTGGTATGGTTTATTTCTGTCTGGGGGTAATTTTGTAAAGTGTTTTGGATGTTTTCTTGAGTTTAATGTTTAGAGTAGTGAGTAGAGAGATGATTAAGTTGTGTGCTAGTAATAAATTCTGATTACCCTCATTAATGAAAGTGGTTGGGGCAGTTATATTTAGTTACTAACCCATGGGCTTATTAGGTCAGATCGTGAAGTCGAGTCAAGTTTAAGGACCTATTAGTAATCTAGTTTGACGTGACTAGCAGCTAGCTTAGTCAACATTTAATACATTTGTCCTGTTCAGAGTTTTATAATAGTGGTCATGGTACGTACCCATAGGATTAAGTCAAGACACAGTAGTTCAAATATCTGAACTCATCAATTACCATCAAGAAAAAGTTAGTATAGAACTTTAAATCATTGGTTCTAATATATATATATACAAGATAAAGACTCGTATCTGAAGATATATAATGAGATAATAAGTTTTATTAAGTTTCACTTATTTAATTACGTAAGTTTTAGTTTGTATTTTTTTTGTAGTACTACACCTTTACTACAGTTTTGCGTATTGATTTTATGAATCTTTTTCGATTATCATACTTATGCAAGAGAAAGTTACTACCACAAAAAATATAATTTAAAACTATATCCCAAAGAGAAACTAAAAAAAGGACAATATGGTGCAGATTGTGGGATTGTAGTGTGTTATATGGTCCATAATTTGGTTGAATACCATAAGATCATAATGTCGAGATATTGGGAGCGGATGACCGCTTAAAGAGAATATTTATTTCAACATATTTTAAATGAGACACACGATAACAACTACTATTGGTAAGATCTATAATTTAGTTATTTTTTGCTTAATTTTTCACTTTTGGAGATAAAAAACAATTCGGATAAAATCAATGCCAATATTTAAAAAAAAAGTTAACTTTAGTTTTTCATATATCAATTCGCTTGGTCATGTAGCATACATAGTATCGATTTCACATAAAAATTATGTTTTGTTTTTCATGTGTAATACTAGATATTTTGCAAGCATTATAATAAACTTTAGTATTCATGAACTATGATGGACAACGATATGACCAATCATCTAAATTTAATATTTGACATAAATCTTTGTACCACGAAACAAAAAATAAGAAATTATTTTTAACATAACGAATAGATCAGTGGTTGAAATGTCCAAGTTTTTTGTCATTTCAATAGTGAGATAGTTAGTTTTTTGCATCATCAATGCGAGAAAATAAGTTAGACGAGTTTTGCATATCTAACTGTTTCATATTATATATATATTAGGGTTCGTAAAAAATATATAAGGTTTCGAATGCATGATATTTAAGTTTTTTGCAAGCATGATATTATTATATATGTGATTTTTTTAGAATTAATAAATAATCGATTCAAACTCAATCATTACGATTGTAACAAAACTGTAATCAATTTCAGAAGAAAAAAAATTAAAACCATAAACATTAAATTTTCCATAAAATTGTAATCCCAATATCATAATGAAAAAACAATGGATTCAATACCTCACATTTCATTCATAACAAAGAAAGAGAAAAATATAAAAAGACAAATACAACTAAAACAAATACGATGATAAACCATCATTTTCATAATCTCATTATATGCTTTAATTTTGTAAATTTTTATTCAACCAAAGTATATTATCTTTTGATAGATTCGTCATTAGAGAATCAACCAACTTAAAAAAATCTATAAGCTTCTTCAATGATCTTTTTAAAAGGATAAAAAACATTTGATGAAGATAAAATACAAAGATTAAACAAATTAAATCCAAACAACTTAAGGTTTAAGAAGACTGAATCGATATAAATGTATCTAAAACATCTCATACCTACATTAAAATCCGTCCATGAAGTGCGAAGAATAATCAATTTTCTACATAAAACATTTTGATTCTATTTTTCAATTTTCAGTTTGGCTGAAAAATGTTGAACCACTAGACATATTTTTTGTCTAATAATAAAAAAGAATGGAAAAAAACTTGGAATAAATATAAGAAGAACAATATGAAAAACATAAGAAAGTCGATTGACAAGAAATTGAGGTTATGCAGGTTAAATGAATGAAATCAGGCTTGGGTGGGTTAGTGAAGTAAGAGGTTATTTCTAGGGGTAATGGTACCATGTAGGTAGCCAATAAGGTTTTTGTAAGACATATTTGTGAAACTGTATACATAGTAGTTCGTGGAATTTTGGTTTAACTATTTTCTCTACCTTTAAACACTATATCTCTCTCATCACAAGCCACTGCTCTTGCTACTAAATATTTATTCCATTGTTTCCACTGGTTTCACAAATTAAAAGTTCGTCGTATATTCAATTTAAAAACTTTGTTTTTTTCAAACCAATGTATTGTTTGTTCGATTTCATATTCTCAACTTTAGTTTCATATTCAACCTTATAATGACGATAATGAATAGAACAGGGGTAAGAAGGGAGCGCATAAATACTGTAAAAACACACATTTTAATCTATTTAAAATTGTATAATCTAGTGATGTTTCTTTCGTGATGCCACATTGGGAGAAACTAATAACCAAGATAATCAAAATTTATGATCCCAACAAATCAGCTTTTAGTTTTGGCAGAACAGATATTACACTTACATCCAAAGATGTGATGTTATTTTATGCATCAAATCTGGAAGAAGAAATATGAATTTTCACGTAAAACAAATTATGAGCTCAGTTTGAACGAACGAGAAGAGTGCAAATTCATTTGAAATTATTTCATATATACTTTGCAGATAACATGAGAAAGAATAAGATATTCTCAAAAATGAATAAGAGAATTTAGGTAATAATGTGATGGTTTCACAATAAAAAAAAAAAGGTTTCGTAAACATACAGCCCTATGTTTTACAAACATATAGGTTCTTCGTGTAGATATGTATGGATTTTGGAAGTAATAAATATATTATACAAATAAATTTAAACTAACAATTAATTACTATATTATTTATTATGAGATGCAATTGAGTTAGTGGTATGAATAAAAGGAGAATAATCTGTCAAATATGTAAATGTACTCCTCATTCTATATCTCTGTAAAATGCTGCTTTTAACTACATATAAAGAGGTCATCATTGCATCAACAATTTATTACGTCAAAAACTTGTAAAATTTTAACAACTATGATTCAGCAGATGCAGTCAGAGAGATATTTAATGAATTCAGTAAAAACAATGGTGCACAATTGCCCCCGAAAAGATAATTGAGTGTGCAAAAACGTTTGAGGTTAGTATACTACAAACATTAAGAAAAATAAATATTAGTCATTGCATAACAACATTGTTTACTTAATGGCCAGCCATTTATCATGGAACACTTATCCTTTGGAATATATAAATCATACACAACACAAATTATACCACGGTTCTTCAAATGGTATTGTATGAACACAAAAACGTTATTTCATGTGTTTATAAATCTTCGAAGAGAGCATGTGTGTTTACATCATGTTTTAGCATTAATATAGGAAATATGTAACACCATATTTTTAATATAATGTTAAGTAGTTGTTTTAATCATATGTCCACAACACTTATTCTAAACTCAATAAAATTAAATTTCACGAGTTATGTAACAAATGTAGGTTTTTATATATTTATAGATTAATTATGTCAAAATAGTGTCATTTAAAAGTGAATAAGGTTCACGTGAAGGTGATACTCACATACAAGTATGTGAATAGTATGTCATGACAACATTTGAAGGACAAATGAAAAAATAGTTGACAAAATATGACATAAAGGTCAACATGAACAACAAGAAAAATAATAAAAAGTATATGACATGATAACATTTAAAGGGCAAAAGAAAAATGAATTGTCAAAATATGACATGACATATCCACAAGGCCAACAAAAAGAAACATATCTAGAATACTAACATGATAAAATTTGAGAACCAAATAGATGATATGAAAGATGAGTGAAAAATCGAAAACCAAACAAAAAACTTAATTCGCTTAGAGGATATTTAGAACTTATTCAAGATGAAGAAATGGAATAATGTTAATGATTCAATTGTATGGTATTATTTAAAAATTTGTTATTTTTTCACACTCTCTAACATCTTGGAGAAAGCAAATAATGAAGAGTTGGATTAAAGTTAACATATTTTATTGTTTTAATCTAATTAATCTACTAGCCGTGTGCCATATTATTATTTTAGATGTTTGTAAGTACTATACCATTAGGTTTCACACGTATTTGTTATGCTTTCGCACATGTCATCGTTAAATGTTTCGCAATCATCTATATCTAATGAGGTAATTTATTATGATATACAGGTCATTGATGCATACATTTATATTTATCTACAAAACCCTCATACCAAAAACCCTCCCAATATAATCTACATATCCAGTTGGGATTTGTTAAAAAAAGTTGAAATCACTCCGTGAAGTTGCATGTTTTTATTTTTTAATATTTATAAAATTATCGCTAGGCAAAAAACCCAAAAAATGAAAACATGCGACTTCACAGAGTAATTTTAACTTTTATTTTAGCAATTTTGTGCAATGTTATGTTAAATTATTATTATCTAAAAATTAATAATTTAGAATTTTCTTAACATTTTATCCTATTATAAACTTTGATTTAAAAAATGGATGCATGTTTGATGATTGACAAAGTCTTCAAAGAGAAGTATCAAAAAATGTTTTTGTCATTGTTCCAATTTGTACCAAATAGAAAAGAAAAGATGGAGAAATCATTAGACTTTAATTATCATGGATTTGAAGAATGTGATTATCAACAACTACAACCTAATGATTTCAACTAAAACAGACCAAACAAAGTAAATATTTAAGGACTTGATATGAATTTACATAACACTTATGTATATTTTATATATTTTTTGGTAAAATAAATAAATAATGTTTTTTTGGCAATTGGACTTTGCATTACATTTACTTTATAACCAATAACCTCCTACTAACGCAGACGATACAAAACCCAAGAAATATCCCAGAATAAAGAAAATGATTGTTGATTGTGGGGTTTTTATATGTCAATATGCAAAGAACTCCATCGATACTAATAAAATTTTAGAAATATTTGAAAGTGACATTTAGCCTTTTCGTCAAGCTCAAATGTTTTATATATGTATAAACCCTCTGAATCCTTTTAGATTTTGATTGTAATTTATGAAACAAATGATTTCGCAACAAACTGCTGTAATATTTTGCACTGAGCCATCGTAATATTTTGCAACAAACAATTATAATATTGTGTGACGAACCATTATAATATTCTAGAAGTACATACAATTTGTGGTTTAACAAGTAATGGATACTTTTAAGTTTCATAGGTAGAAAAGGTTTTCATTTTGTAAATACGCATATTTTAAATTTTACAAATAACTAAAATGTTGAGGATATGTATTTGGAAAGACGTCGTAAACAAATAAAATAGTTTAAGAATATAAACTTAAAAACATAACTACAAGATATGTATAACACAACACTTTAAGAAGAATAACACATATAAAAACTATATAGTTCTAGGTAACAAGTTTACACCTCCGCTTGTTCAGCGAGGTTATTCCTCACCTCTTCCAGCAGTAATACATAAACCAAACACCATACACACCTTTTGCCTGGTATTATAAGAGAGTTCAAGAACCCAAAAACTTGGTACCGATTTTAAATATTCGAATATGATAGAGACGTTTTCATGACCTCGTGTAGGAGAAATCATATGTGAACAATATTTACACATCATACCTTATATGCATTACATTTGGCATAAAACGTCATAAAAATCCAGTAATTTCATTTGTTCTTGTTCTCTTTACAATGACAATGACTTTCAACAAGTGGTTATCTTTCACGTAGTCTGTTAGGCTTAAATCGCTGTTTAGTCCCTCGACTATCACATTTTCTGTCATTTATTCCCTCGACTAAAAAATCATTGGTGAGGGTCCCTCGACTATCCCATTTTCTTTTATTTAGTCCTTCGACTTTAAAATCACCGGTGAGAGTCCCTAGACTTTGAAAAATCTATAAATTTAGTCCTTGAATCTAAGAAAAAAACCCCAAATCAGTGACTAAATTTATAGATTTTTTCAAAGTCCATGGACCCTCACCGGTGATTTTAAATTCGAAGGACTAAATGAAAGAAAATGGGATAGTCGAGGGACCCTCACCGGTGATTTTTTAGTCGAGGGACTATTTCCTGATTTAAGCCTAGTCTGTTATATATCAAAGAAATTAAATTTTTTATTTGTTATAATATTTATAGATGAATATATAAGATATGTTTAATATATTTTATAGTTTGTGAGTATTATAGTTGGTGCGATATTATTTTAAAATAGGGATATGTTGATATAATGACAAAACAATTGGTATTCACTAATAAATGAATGGCAAGTGGGAAGGCATGTATTTTGCAAGATTCTGCATTCCTATTTCGTGAGGATCTACATTCATATTTTGCGAGTATTATAATATGTAAAATGTTTTTACTTGCCGAATGGTGGTAAAATAAGACTTAAATATGATATTTTGTAAGTAATGGTTTACTACATGTTTTGTAATGACGTGATTGTTATATAAAGTATATATTTAGTAAATGATGATTTATAAGTAAAACATATAGTGGTGCATACCCAATATATCATTACTATAATAGAAAATAGAAAATACCAAATACAAAAAAATACTACACAAACTATTATCAATACTTGACCAAAATATCGTAATGTTAAAAGAAACTGACGTAGAGTTCATTATAATTTCCATGAATATATTGACGGATCCTATAAATTATTTGGTGTGCAGCTTCCAACTACAGCGTTACTTCATTTTCACGATCATCGTAGACGTACGAAGCAGTATCTATGAGACCAGGGTTTACAACTTTCATCCAACCCGTTTCGCGCAACCAACGTAATCTGAAATGTATCATAAACCCATTTTGAGACTAAAGACCCCATATATGCCTCTTACAAAATGAACAAGTGACCCGATTTCTAAATTATATCAATCCACTCTTACATAGCCATCTTCAGCTTTAGTTTGGTGTTGTCTACCAGTTCTGATTGTACAGAAGTATTAACTTATTATATCCTCAAATTCATTCACTTAAACCATTTGGTATGCGATATATACTATATATATATATACACAACCAACTTAACTCCAAAATATACAAATGTATTAAGGTTTCTAGAAAATAATTTTTTTATCATTTCGCAAGGAAAGGACAAGTTTCTCCTATGTTATTTATTTTTTATTTCCCATAAAACATACTACAGATTTCACATATCAATTATATAAGTTTTTGCTTGCGTATTATATTATATTTTGTAAACATTAACATGAAATCTAGTATTTTTTGTCTAGGTTGTAAACCATAATAACAATAATCTAAAGTTAGTATTTCACCAAAATTATGCTACCATGACGTAAAAATAACAAATATCTTAACAAAACCAATAGATCAGTTGTTGGAACGACGGATAATAATTCGATACTAACGTAGTTAGTTTTATTCGCCAACGATGTGATAAACTAAGTTAGGTAAGTTCCATTTTACATTGTACATACTACACGTTTCATATATAAAATATATAAGGCTTTGAACGTATTATGCATTAGATTTCACAAACATTAGCATGGATTTTCATATTCATGTTCAATGTTAGAAATTGATAAAAACAAACATCTAAATTCAATACGTCACGTAAATCTTTCTACCACGATGTAAAAATAGCAAGTAGATCCTAATCAAAAGGTGGTTGGAATAACCTAAAATATTTCACCACTACATTCATGAGATAATTATTTTTATTTGTCACTAATATGACAAAATAAGTATGATAATTTACCATTAAAATTAATGTAGAGAAATATAGTATAAAATTCACGAACACATAGGTGATTTTGTTTTGCAATTCACAATATTTTGGTGCAGTGTGGTGAAAATCAATATGAAATTCGCCAAAATCCGGCAAATTCCTAGGCCACGTGTGAAGTCTAAAATATTATTGTAAAGTCACATATCTTCTCAAATTCTTGTGTTTGCCTATGTTTTACAGTTAAAGTATGACAATTTTGTAGGATAAGTGTTGTTTAGATTTTCCAGTTCAAATATTATCTAATTTTGTAGTTCAACCATACTAAATTCGCAAGACATATGTTAGCTAGGATTTATAATTCAAATAACACGTCTAATTTTACATTTAAAATATCTTCAGGTTTAAAAAACTTGCATTGCGGAAAATGTCTAGTACCCACCTGCAAAACTATATCAAAGCTAACTATACTGAGTTTCGTAACGTACGGATTCTAAATTTCACAAATAACAACATGTTATTATACATCATTGTCATGATGAAAAGAAATATGAAAATAGACATCTTTAATTTTGCATATAACCTTATTCGATAGATAAAATCGGGTCGTATAATGGTAAAATTCTAATTCTATTACGATAATCAACTTTTTAAACTATCGATCGATGGTTTACCAAAATCAATTTTTATGTATTAACGAGAGAAAGTTAAACGATTTAAAATCCCTAACCATTAAACTAATGGTTGGAGATGAATTTGAAGAAACTAAATTACAGTCGTTGGTTTGAATTTGTTTTTTAAAAGAGTTGAACATATTTTAGAAAAAATGAATTATATTAATTACTAGATAAAACTCCGCACCGATGCTGCGGATAATATAAATTTTAATAATTTTAAAAATAAAGTGAAAGTTATTAAATAGTAAATATATTTAAAAAATATTAAATACAATATAACAAAGTGAAAATCTTTAAAAGGTGAATTTATTTTGGTTCTCTATTGATGAAATTTTAATTCCTAAAAATAAATCTATTTTTCTTTTTTCGCGGGCATAAATATTGGTCAACAAAAACAATTACATTGAAAAAAAGATAAACAAAACGTAAAACTATTTATCAAAGCATGAAAAACAATATCCAAATAGTAGTATTTTATTAACTACAAAAAATATTACACTCAGTGAAAGCCCCCAAAGGATTGGAATTCAAAATATGTTCAAGTCAAGCTTCTTCATTATCTATCTTACTCATCTAACTTTTGAGATACCAAAATTTTACTTCACTAGAACATTGCAATATTCTATAAAGAGTTTCACGGTTACCCATAGATCAAAGATTCGCTGTAGAAGATTGGTGAAGAAAAAAAACTTGATCGAATGGTATTTATAGTAGTTGTTTAAGTGGTGTATTTAATTCAGGGTGGAGAGTAGAGAGATAATAGAGGTGCTTGTGTTTAATATCTAAAGATAGAAATATCTATCCCATTAAATGTTATTTTGGGTCTATTTATAAGACTACAAATATCCATGGGCCAATCGGGTTGGTTAGTATACCCGAGTCAACTTCGTGGGCTTGGAGGCCCAAGATTAAGTGAAGTAGGTACTCAGCTGACTATACTTAATTCACAACTTACTCGGCATTGTTTTCATTATAAGTCTAAATTTCCCTCTAAGAAAAATCTGAACCACTTTATCTCATTAGCCTCCAACAAAATCTGACTCTATCATCTAGCCCCAGTAGCTCTTTCAGAAGCTTATAGGAGAGCTAATCATATGCGAACTGAATCTGAACCACATCCGATGAACATTCTTAAAATAGTTAGCATTCATAAGTTATATCTCTTAGACCAGTTACTTTTAGTGACACATGTCAACTTTTGATTAGACTCACGAACTTATTTTGTTCTAGGTAAAACTGCCCAATCAAAGGAGAGAAGCAGTTACACTCTTTTGTAGGCCCCTAGCTACTTTTCTGATTCCCTTTCTTTAATATGATACTCAAGTATTTTTCAACCTTTATAAGAAATTCTTTCCTTTTTATTGTTGCTAATTTGAGAACAAAACGATAGTTGCTTTAACTTTCTAGAGAGAAAAAGCTGCTTACTTAAGTTTTCAGACGACCTTTTTCCTTATCTTTCAAATTTATTAGGTGTTTGATACTTTTCCGATGCTTTCTAGGGTTTGTATGTTCACAGCCAAGAACACCCTTACTAAAGGAGGTTGTCTTAATTTATCAGAGTTAGAAGAAAAAATAAGGAAGGCTAGTTTTGCGGCTGGGTTACCTGCTTCTTCAGGTGGAATGGTTGCTACACAATCTATATATTACGGTGGAGTTTTCCCATATAATAAAATCGACTTTCTTCTGAACCTAGCTCAACAGCGTAATCATCCGCATCTTCTACTCACTCTCCTCAATAAGTTAAGTCATCGCAACACATAGGGGTCACTAGTCGGAGGACTGCTTCAACCTTTATAGCCATGGGATCAGATGTTGGTGAGAGCACCCAACACCGAGTCACGAGGCATTCTAATATAAAAACAAGCCTTCCACATTGGACAAATCAATTGAAATCTAGTTGATCAAACCTCCATTGTTGGTGATCTATCCATACAAGTTCTGATCACAAGGCAATAAAACACTACAACTAAACCTCCATCAGAGCCGGTTATAATAGGAAATCCCTCAATGGCAACAATTGAACTTCCTCCAATTGAGGAAAAATATTATGGTTTTCCTTCAGAAAAGAGACCGCAAGGTGATGGAAGAGAATATGGATGAAATTGGTGAAGATACTCCTTTGGAGACATCGGGTCGGACTGGGGATACTCAAAATATAACACGAGAAAAATATAGCAAGACGGCTATACCCGAATCTGAACCTCTTCCCGTGTCCCTTGTTGGGCGAGTTTGGCCCAATTTTACAAATGTGAGTGTCAAGTACCTTTTGCTCTTACAGAAAATATCGTATGTTTATTTTCACGAATCTGAACTTGTAGGGATTCAAAAGAAAATGGGGATTCACTGAATTAGTCAAGATCAGGCTACCCCAACCTAAAGATACTCCGATGGACACTAAGGCTGGAGAATCGGTAGTTTATACCGGCGTACTCAATTGGAGTCTTCAGTTTCCTCTAGACACCAGCTTTAATTTTCTTTCCATTCTCCCTGCACCACTGATGAACAAAAAATGAGTCTTCCAGCTTTTCTCCGACTCAAATAAGTCATCCACCGCCTTATAATTATCGTCCATATTAAAATGATAGAAGGGGATGTGGTTGTTCCTGCAAAGCCTGGCCACTGCAGCAAAATGCTCCATTGGAAGAGGGATTCCGGAGATCCTAGAGGCCATAATACAAGGCATGGGCGTATACCAAGCGTTGGGGCTCAATTGGCTTGGGCAGAGCTTTATGAGATGGAAGTATCTAACGATCTCTGGGTCTAAGGGAAACCTAAGCCCCCATTTGAATAGCTCAGTGAAGAAAACTATCTCACTCAGCTTGCAATCCATCGGTGTCTCCGGATCCACCGGTATCCTCACTTTGACGTTTTCAGGGATTCCCCACTTTGTCCGCATCCGGCCTAGTTCGGTTGTGTTAATAAAATCATAATTAATCTTCTGCATAGCCAGCACGTACCTTACACTTACTTTGTGGAAGCAAGGTCCCACTTTTCCCACAAGGCACTCCGGCAGATCCGGGTGTTTTAAATATAGCTTCTCATTGCCCTTGCTTTTCTTGGCAGCAACAGCCTCACGTGTTTGCCCGGAGACGTCGCTCTCAAAGGGGGCTTCTTCGATACTATCCTCCATTACATCTTCCATTACCCTGGAAGGATTATCGGTTATTTTTAGAAGAGAAGAGCTGGTGGTTGGCTCACTAGGTCCTCCGGAGGGTTGGGCGTTACTTTCCTCTTGTGGTCTGGAGTCTGGCTGGGGCTCAGATCCAGAGGTCTCTTTCCGAAGGCTTGAACTAGTTGCCTACAGACCAGACAGCTTGTCATTGGGGATTTTAATGGGTGCTTCTGACCCTGTAGTTTTACTCTTAGCCCCAAACTTAGAAGGCATGGATTTAGCAGGTTTAGGTTGTGCAGTTGCAGCCTGCCCTCTCACCAAACAACCCCTTCGTCGATCTACCAGTTTCTCTGGGGAGATATCAGTGTCTGATCCTATGGAAATGAATGGGGAAGGTCTCTTAAAGCTTGTACTGCTCTGGTTCAACAACAGGCTCTGATTCTTGGATCGATGAGCCTAAAGCGATTGGAGAAAGGTTGGACTGGAATAACCTTTTGGGTTTAGAGCTTTTGGCAGAAGACGAACCCCAATCAGGTTCTGAACTTTGTGTGACAGACTTGTCAATACGAGAAACAGGGAGGCTTGCAGCAATGCGCTTTTCTCGTTTGACTTTTTGAGCTTTTTCTAACTCCGACAAGTTGAGCCACCCATCTTTTACTAGGGCGTTTCTTGCTGTGAACATAAACTCACACCAAAAGAAGGGTTTTTTGAGAGATAAAAGCTTTAAAGATTAACAGAGTAGAGATAATGAAGATGGTACAACAGTGAAAAGTGGACTAATTTATACTAAAAGAATAAAAGATGCTTTGATATATAGGAGAATACGAAAAGATATGTGTAATGATTAAAGACGACGCTGATGTTACCAACATTAATTAAGAGGTTACTTTTTGAAGTCAGTGGAAGCGCCATTCTAGGAGAAAAACGGCCGGTGAGGCGATTCAGAGAAGGACACGTGTCCCACGATCTTTGGCAAAACCGTTCAGCTTCTGAGAGTTTAATCAGTCCGGATAAAGTTGTTACGCAATTTGAAGTCTGTCCGGACATAGTTACGGGGACATATAAACTATTTTTTAGGTCTTGTCAAAGGCTTTCGAACATAACCTAAAAAAGGGGCTACTGAGGAGTCCAGATTTTCTCACCACTCACTAAGGGAACCGGACAGGGGCAATTCGGACAAAAACCACCCACTGAACCATCCAAACAGGACTAATGTATTAAAAACTAAATCACTTCATAACTAAGCTAATTACCTACATGCTTAAAGACTAATGGGTCATTGAACTCGACCCGAATTCATAAGTGTGACCCGAAAGCCCATATGGCCCATAATTAAGGGTATAAATACCCAACCACTTTCATTAATGAGGGTAATGAACATTTAATACAACCAGGCAGCACAAATCTTTCACTACAAACTACTTAAGCATTAAATACCCTTGAAACATCACAAAACTCTAGACAAAATTACCCTCAGTTGAAAATAATCCACACCAATAGTTATATCCCATTTTACTATTTTAATATAGGGAATGACTATAAGGTGGTAGATGATCTTCTAGAGCAGACAAGCCTTAGAAGACTCAGTTCTTTTTTGTCAGCGATGCTAAGGAAAATGGTCGAAAGATTACTTCTAAAGGAAATTCGAGCATGCTCACAAGATATTGAAAAAGCTCACGTAAGTGTTTAAAGATCTCTTCATTTCAATAGTTTAAAAAGTATTATTTCTTACTCCGGATTCATTTTATTACAGTATTCGCGAAGCCTCTCGCACAACATTTGGAGGATGGGAAAGTAAATTTTAGGAAGTTGAATTAGTTGGTCAATGAGAAGTGGTCAATTGAGTTTCACAATTAATTTACTATGGGAAATTTGTTGAGAGCCTATTTATAGAGAAAAATCCCGATCCGTGAACTTTCATGGAAATAATTTACCACTTCTCCTTCATCCGCCGAAATTCTCAGAAGAACTGAGGCGGCTGATGGTAAACTATTTTTACCAGTTATGAATAGGGCTCACAGCCACCGTGACAAAAACAAGAATAATAATAATAATAATAATAATAATAATAATAATAATAATAATAATAAGAAAAAGAAGAAGGTTAGTTCATCTCAATTCGTCCCCAAACTATGGAATGAGGGGCAACCTAATGAAATTGATGCAGCTTTGTTAAAGGCTGTTGTAGTTACTGTCGGAGAGACTGAAATGCCATCATAATCTTATGTTGCTAAAAAGAAAAAAGGAAAAAAAAAGTTTCCTCATCAAACAAATGTAGAATTTGATCCTCCTCCTCCTCCTCAAACAACTACAAAATCTGATCCCCCTTCTCCACTGCTTCCTACAGATGATAGGACAGTTTTTGGAAGTGGTGTTCAAATAGAGGACTTAGGGAACTTTAATTTCAAATACTTTAAGCATGCTTTTGCTGAGTCCATTAGCTATGAAAATATTGTAATATATGACGGGGTTTCCTTTGAAGTGTCTAAGGAGAATGACAAATTGGGTTATGTAAGGCCAATTATTGAGTTGGAAAGACAAGTGAAGGATCAAGTTAAAGATATCGATCTTCTTCGGGATGAGAATCAAAGGCTAACGAATTTTGTTGAGGCGGATAAAGATAAGGTTGAAAGTCTGAGTGAAGAAATTAAAACCATCAAAGAGTAGTTGGTTCAAACAAAATCCGACCGTAATAAACTATGATCTGTCTACAAAGATTTGCACACATCCAGCTCCAACGAAATCACTTCTTTACAAAATCAGCAAACAGAGGACAAGTCTATCATTCAACACTTGTCTGAAGAGAAGAAAAAGTTTGAAGATCTCCTTAAACAAAAAGAAGATGAAATCACTTCTCTCAAGGCTAATATTGCTCAAGAGGTAGCCGATGTTGAGGATGCATATGGTGAAAAAATGACAAAGACTATGCAAGGGAGGGATGAATCATTTAAATAGGATATGGTTCTCTTATTCCATAAGAAGTTCCTCAAACAGTCTCTTAGGGACCTATGAAGACACATGCCAACTGATCTGATTCATTATCACAGCCTGGCTTTAGATGACAAGTATAATATTTCTGATGATTCAAAAGAATATGACTCTGATGAAGAGGATTCTAATAGCGAGAATCCACGAGAGAAATAAGAAAGGAAAGACCGATAGGAACGAGCCCTAAGGTTAACATATTTTGATATATCTATTTGTAAGTCTTTAATGTGTACAAAGCATTGTGTCGTTTGTGTTTTTTAATTGATCGCATAAATTCGTGAAAGTCATGGGCCTGACCAAAGCATTTTATAACTCTTTTATCAGATTTTTATCTATCCCTTGTGTTATTCAAAAGTAATTTTATGCTACCATATATCCTTATTAATCTGACCATGATTAAATATACTTTATTCAAAGTTAATTAAAACTTCGAATAAATGAGTCATTCGAAGGTATTATAAACTTAATATACTTGGGCTTAAGAAAAAACTTCAAAGGTAATCCATTTGGAGGCAATTTTAAATTAGTATAACCAAGGCATTCGAAGGTAATAAAATTTAGCCCAACCAAGTCATTCGAAGGTAATAAAATTTATCCTAACCAAGCCATTCGAAGATAATCCGAAGGAAATTAAATTTAGCCCAACCAAGCCATTCAAAGGTAATCCGAAGGCAACTAAATTTAGCCCAACCAAGCCATTCAAAGGTAATCCATTCAAAGGTAATTAAATTTAGCCCAACCAAGCCATTTGAAGACAATTAAATAATCCGGTCAAGCCATTTGAAGGTAATAAAACTTATTGAAACATATTTTAAAAGGAAAAAGATGACTGATTATAAAAAAAATGAACACCTCATTAAAACCTCCCCCGCGCCACCAGGGTAGGAAAGAGTATGCTCCATAATATTTTCATTGAACTAAAACAAAGTAAATATTTACTATACAAGTTTACTATATATATAACCTCGTGTGCTCAACATTCCATGGGTGCTTTAAAAGGTTGCCTTCTCGATTGAATAGCATATACGTTTATTGCTTAATATTTTTATACACAGTGTATGGTCCTTCCTAGTTTGGAGCCAATTTTCCAAACTTCTTTTTATGAAGTATGTAGGAACACTTTTCTTAAAAATTTATCTCCTACTTCGAAGTCTCTCCTTCAGATTTTAGATGCGTACCTACTTCTCATTAGGCCTTGGTAGTGAACGGTTCTCAAATGAGCTTTAATTCTTCTTTCCTCAATCAGATCCAACTGAGCCTTTACTGCAACCTCATTATTCTCTTCAGAGTAATGTTGAACTCTGAAAAAAGAAGAGTAGCTTCTATTAGTTTGATTGCATCAATTCGATAAACTAAAGTGAATGGAGACTCTTGAGTAGCTGTGTGGGGAGGATTTCGCTAGGCCCATAGTACTTCTTATAGATAATTAGGCCATTTCCCGGTTTTTCTATCCAAGATCATCTTAAGGCTCATTAAAATCATTTTATTTGCTACCTTAACTTTTCCATTGGCTTGAGGATGAAAATGAGAAGAAAAACAATGATGAATTCCTCTTGATGCACAAAATATTTGTATGTCTCTGTTGTCGAATTGAGGACCGTTGTCTGTAGTGATACGTCTAAGAATGCCAAACCTACAACATATGTTAGAAAGAATAAATTTTATCACTGCTTTGGACATCGTCCCGGATAGTGGTGCAGCTTTTACCCACTTGGAAAAGTAATCAATTACCAAAATAATAGTGGGACACCCCCCAGAATCCATCGGAAGTGGTCCGACTAAATCAAGTCCCCATCTGTCAAAAGGTACCACTTCAGACACAAACTCCATTGGAACTGTCGGTACATGGATTGTATTTTCATACCTTTGACAAGGGTCACATTTTCTAACCAAGTCTTTATAATCTGCCATAATAGAAGGCCAATAATATTCTGCCAATAAACCCTTCTAGTTAAAGCCTTGTAGCCACAATGAAATGATCATTCCCCATAATGTAGCTCTGATTGAATAGTTTGGGATTCGTCGAATCTGAGGCAACACAACAAAGGTCCGTTGAATGAATTTTTATAAAAAAAACCCCGTTAAAACCAAAAATTCATGTGCTTTGGATTTTAGCTTTTTGCTAGAAGCCTTATCCCCAAGTAAAGCTCCGTTAGTGATAAACTCTTGAATTTCGTACCTCCAATCCTTAGAAGCTATGGTAGATACCTGAAATTTCTCTTCCATATCATCATCCATTTCAGGACTTATGACTATGGACGGACATTTTGTACAAGGATCCAAGGGTACGCTTTGGAGTAGGCTATAGTGGCTATAAAATCAGCCATTTTAATTTTCTGATCTTGGCATATGTTCATACTTAACATGTTTAAAATTGGTTGATATTTCTTTTAACACCTTTAAGTGTTTCACATATTTCTTGGTTCATATTTTTCCGTGTTTGATGAATGACTAACTATGAATCACTCAATAATCGGATCATTTTGCCACCACATATCGAAGTCAATCTTAAACCCGCTATTACTGCCTTATATTCCGATTCATTGTTGGATGCTCTAAAACTAAAGCGTATTTCTTTGTACATTGAATCCCCATTGTACTAGATCCACCATCAGTTCGAACCACTCATTCCTTCTCAGGCATATTGGCTCATACATTCTGATGAGGTATTTTGGAGTGAAATTCAACTAGAAAATCAGCCACAACTTGAGCTTTGATTATAGATAGAGGTGCAAAGTTCATATCATAATCCTTGATCTCAACTGACCACTTAGTCATTTGATCCGATATATCTGATTTTTGTAACACATTCTTCAGGAGAAAAGAGGTTCGAACAGCAATAGAGTGCGCTTGAAAATATGGCATCATTTTTCTAGCCACTATTACCAATGCCAGAGTTATTTTTTCAAACTATAAATATATTTTCTCAGCTTCCAACAAGCTCTTACTAAAAGAGTAAACAGGGTGGGGATAGTTATCAATTTCTCCTACCAATACTGCTCTCACAGTATAATCTGACACTGCTATGTACATATAAATTATTTCTCCCACAACAGGTTTGAATAAAGTTTTGGGTGAATATAGGTGTCGTTTAATTTCTAGGAATGATTTGTTACAATTTGTGGACCAATCTTTTGCAGTTCTTGAGACTTGGAAAAATTAGACACATTTATTCGATGACCTCGAAATAAACTTGCTTAATGCTGCTAATATCCCGGTCAATATCTGAACTTATTTATTAGTCTGAGGTGGATCTATGGCCAACAGAGCATTCAATTGGTCTGGGTCAGTTTGGATCCTTTTCTCACTTATGATATAGCCCAAATTTGTCAGAGGTTCTATTTGAACGTTGAATAACCGAATGATTTTTCATTTGTTTATAGGCGGATAAAAAGAAAATATTTTCCAAACTGCCAATCTCAATCAAGATTCTTCTTATTTAATTGCCTTCAATGGATGCTCCTATCACTATAACATCTTCATAAGGGCCGTCAATTTCCCTTAGGTCATCCTCATTAAACACAATTAAAGGAACAGGGTTCTGATAGAGGTATGTAACTGAGTCGTCAAACTGTTCACATGTCTTTTTCTGGAGCATCTTGATGGCGCAGTTACAATATCTCCCCCAAAAATAGTTAAACATTTTAAGTAGTGGCATAGAATGGATACTTTTGTTGTTTTTTTTCTATTATCACACAAGCTTGATTATGATCTGGATCGGGATTTAAGTATTCTAAACCCATATTGAATCGTTCCACAGTTACCATCGCATTTTCTTTTTTAGACGTTTCCATGCTTTTTGTTTGAACATTTGGTGATGTAACATGGGTTGAACTTACCCTAGGTTGAGCACGAGTGTTAGTTTTCCTGTTGCCTCCTTGTTTATTTAACAAAAGTGGTTAATTTCCCACTTTTAATAAATGTTTGCACCTCTTGCTTCAGGGAAGTTCAATCTTTTTTATCATGGCCCGCGTCATTGTGGTACCTACAAAAGTGTGTATTTTGATTTTCTCTGGGGGGGGGGGGGGGGGGGGGGTTGAATTGGTGTTGGATTTGAAAATGCATAACTTTGTTGGTTCTATTATAAGTGGTGGCTACATTTTCAACTAATTTTACAAACCCTTCAGCTTGAACCCACTGATTCCCCCTTGGTCTAGTCAGTTGGCCCTGATTTGACTAACTCTGTCTAGGCCGATGCAAACCTTATCCGAATTCTTTAGGATGATAATTGATCGTAGCTTGAGACCGAGTACTGGCTTATGGGATAGAAGTTGTGAAAACATATTTATTCAGACATAGTAACCTTGACCTCTTGGTTTCCTCCATCGTGATTTGCTTTCCGACCTGGTACAATAATCCTCCCCAAGTCATCACTTTCTTCAGAGTAACTGAATCAGCCAAATCGCCTGATATTAAGCCTTGCATTAGAGAAGCGATAACTAATTTCTTAAAACAATCAGATAATCCATCCTTTGTATTCACAAAACGGATGATGTAATCATTTAAAGACTCATTTGGTTCTTGTGCGCAATAAATTATGGTGTCACCCTTTTCTTTGAGCTTTTTACTCCCTACAAACTGGCTTTGGAACGTCATCCAAAACATTTCAAAGTTTTTTATGGACCCTTGTGGAAATTTGTTATACCATTTCAGGGCACTTCTTTTGAAAGTCTGTGAAAAGGCCCTACACAATAGCTTATCATCATCATTAAAACTCATAAATTTTTTAAACTATTCGAGGTGATTATTGGGATCTTGACCTTCATCATATTTCTCTATTTTTTAGCTATCAAAATGCCTCGGTAGATTCTATAAAGAATGTTTAAAGACAAAAGTGAGTGCCTCTAATTATGCCATTGGTTAAACATATGATCATCACCGGGAGTGGAAAAGATACCCGATTTGGACTGGAAAATGAACTGATCACTTAGAAAATGATCAATGATGTAGTCTGTCGACCTCTTCACTTTTCCGTGATAACATTTCTTTTTCCCATTTCCTTTTCTATCTCTTTTCTTCCCCTTCGAATCACATTTACTTAATTTTTTTCTTAAAATTCTTTCCAGATAATCTTTCTTTCTTCTTTTTACGACCGTGATCACTACTTGACAAGGAAGAAGAGATATCAGATTCTGATCCTATGGTTGAGTTTCCAATAAAATCTGATGTGTTCTATAACTATTTAGCCCGATATTTTTTTTTGTTCGTTTACGAGCTTTTGGATACTAGTCACTTTCATCGTGTTTGTGGTTGTTATCTGGCTCATTGGAACCGGGACATCCTAATGGATTCTTCCCAATTAGCTCTTTTTTAGCCTTCCTTTGGGCTTTTAAATCTTCAATCTCTACCCGCATCTGATCACACTCTTCTTGCATGAAAAGTATTTCTTCTATATTGTGATTTACATGAGACGTGTTGGCGTACTCATTATCACCTCTTATCTCCGCATACTTAAGAAGAGGATAAATTTTCATATCGGGATCCATGCCTCAATGAAATCCGAAGCATGACATGTTTTGAATATTGTTATTCGGGCACCTCAAGCTCCCACTGTGGTCGTCAATTTGGTGAAGATAAAGCTTGATTATAGGGTATTTATAGTACTTGTTTAAGTAGTGTATTTAATTCATGGTGGAGAGTAGAAAGATAATAGAGGTGCTTGTGTTTAATGTCTAGAGAGAGAAATGTGCATCTCATTAAATATTATTTTTTGCTCTATTTATAAAACTACAAAGATTCATGGACCACTCGGGTCGGTTAGTATACCCGGGTCAACTTGGTGGGCTTGGAGGCTCAAGATTAATTGAAGTAAGTACTCGGCTGACTATACTAGACACACATCTTACTCGGCATTGTTTTTATTATAAGTTTAAATAACCCTTTAAGAAAAATTTAAACCACTTTACCTCATTGGCCTCTAACAAAATCTGACCCTAATAAATATAACTTACATCGATTTAGAAAGTAATTTAGTTATTGATTCTTTATTCCTAATGTCAAAATATAATATGCTTTTCATGTTGAATTGATCTTTATTCACCAACCATCCTTTTGATCTTATTTTTTTCTTTTGTCAGAGTATAATAGGCTTGACCTATAAAACCAAAACGTTACAAAATTTAGAGTAGTCAAACAAAAATTATAATAGATCATTAAATACAGATAACTGCATAAAAAAAGTAATATTTTTCTGAATCAAATATGGACAATAATCGACATTTGACATGCTAGTGGTCCAAAATAGATTTTCTATCACAACAACTACTATTGAAATATTTATTTAATTGAAAAATAGAATATTTTTAAGATAATATTAATAACAAAATTATTCTTTTTTCAACAATAAATATTTCCAATAAACTTAATAGTTTGAGAAAAGAAAACATACAAAATGTTCCAAATTGAAAGATCTATAATTTGAAAATTGTATAAATAAATTAATAATAAAAAATATTATCATTCAAGAGATAATTATTGACCACCATTTATACATTTACAACTCCCGACTTTAATAAAAAATTAAAACAAATATAAAGAAAAGAGAACATAATATTTCAATAAAAAATAGTATATAAAAGAAAGTGATAAAATAAGCATATATATAGAAAAAAATTTAAGGTAAAATAAATTTTCAAAATTATCTTATTAAAATATATCAAAATTTCAAAAATACAAAATAAATTAAGATAAAGTATTTTGTTTAAGTATTTTGATGAAAAAAAATATTTTACCAAAAAATTGAATTAAATTATTTTATTTTATATAATAATTATTCCTATTATTTGTTTCTTTTTAGTTGACTCAGCCACACATATCAATCTTACCAAATATAAAAAAACAATTGAAACTAGGTTTGAAAGTTTAATAACTATTAAACAAAACCCTCAAGCTACAAATCTAAACAAAATATAAAATAATATTGCAATAAATTACATATCTAAATTATTAGAATTTACTGAAATCATAAAAAGAATAGCATTATATAACTTTTTTTTTAGTTTTAACGATGTTTGTGAAAACTATGGTGTAGATATCTGATATAGGGAAGAAAATAGCATCAATAGTAATGAATAAAATCTAACAAAAAGGTGAAAACCTGCCCACCTAAAATGAAAAAAAAGTCAATGAAAAAGAAGTTAAAAATTTATCGGTATCTAACGCAATTTTTTTATCACGAAAGATAATTGAAAT
The DNA here is from genome assembly GCA_036936605.1 of Limnanthes douglasii subsp. nivea. NCBI lineage: Eukaryota > Viridiplantae > Streptophyta > Magnoliopsida > Brassicales > Limnanthaceae > Limnanthes > Limnanthes douglasii. The sequence continues at coordinate 113,196,975 of JAUPFV010000002.1, read as the reverse complement.
ATAAAGAAAAGATGAATAAAATGAAAAAGAAAAGGACGAATGTGATTTTTTTTTACTTGAATAGAAGATCTATGCATGCAAAATTAAGACGGGTGCAACATGAAAAAATGTCACTTCTAATAAGACAATGAAAATATAAATAATAACAAGATTTATTATATTAAATATATAGGCTAAACTCACTTATTTAGTGACCAATGACTAAACTAAAGCAAACATAAGGAATAAGAGGGCTAACTGATAAGCCCTTAGAACTTGTTTGTAATGAGTAAGAGATTAGTCAACTATTGCTACATTTATTCCTATTGTCTCTTTCTCTCTCTACTAAATACTCATTCTCTCACTGAAAATATCTGATACGAATATTTCTTAGACAGACGCTCTCGTACGAACATTTATGCATTTGAACTTAACTAAGAATTATCTGAATTCATCAATGGTGTCGTCTGTGGGAACCTGAGTGGTACCTGGAATTGACATTCAAAAACCATAAAAATAATTCAAAGTAAAAAAAAACAATGGAAACTGAAATTCGTGGAGAGTTTGAGGCAAATCCGACAAATAACTTGATCAGAGTCGCATCTGGAGACCATCTGATGGAAGAGCAAGTGAAAAATGAAGGAAACGACCATAATCGATATGCTGAAGAGCTTCTTGAAGAATCTGTCTTGGTTGTGAGGCGAAAAGAGTTGTTGGAGGCCATTAAAAGGCTAAACACTAAAAAGAAGCAATAATAAGCTCAAGAAGAGCCAAATCAGAAGTCTGACGAGAGTGTGTCGTGACAGATTAAGTTTAAGATGTCAATCAGTCTGAGGAAAGGCATCGGAGAAAAGGTCATCGATCTTTCAAAAGACGAGCTAGATTTGAACAACGATACGAATCAGCAGAATCTAGTGAGTATACTTCTCTTAGTTCAGATGAACTTTCATCATCGGCTACCGATGCTATGTATAAATCAGATCGGAAACAAAAATATTCAAGGGTGCATAAAGGTTCTCGTCGGACCAGTCGGATAGCTAAAAGTTTGAGGAAGAAAAAACACAATCATGGGAAGAGAAAATTATACTCCGAAGAGCCCGACAAAACGGTAAATGCAATTCGACCAGAAAATGTAACTCTTCGGAGACAACTTCAACTTAACAATTATAATCACGATTACCGAGTCAATAATCAATTTACTTTTCCGTCCGATGGAGACTCTATATAGCTGCGAACGAAGGACCGGAGGGAGTGCTTATAAGGTCGGACGTAATTGGAGGTCATCTCCACTCTTTCCAGAATTTTTTTCCGGCCATCTTCCAAAGTGGTTTGACATATCCAAGCTGGAAACGTTTGATGGGACACAATATCCAGATAGTCACATTGAAAAGTTCAAGAATTTCATGATCAATTATGATGACGATGACAAATTATTATGTAGGGAATTCTCTACAACTTTCAAGAATGTTGCATCAAAGTGGTATAAACGTTTACCTCAAGGGTGTATAAAGAATTTTGGTATGTTCTTGAGCATGTTCTAACATCATTTGCAAGCAAAAAGTTGAGGAGAGTCTCAAAGAGTATACAGAGCGTTTTATCCAAGTTAAGACATATATGGAATTTTTTGAAGACAAAGTGGCTCTAGCTGCCTTCCGAATGGGTTTGCTTTCGGCGGTGATGAGAGATAATTTCGCAGAGATGCATGCTATGACATTCGGAGCATGCTGGATCAGATAGAGAAGCGAATTCTAGTTGAAGAAACTAGAGCATCGGAGATATAGTCGACGTCTCAGTTCTACCAGCATCCGACCATGATAAGAGCCAGTGGGCCACTAATGAATTTCCGACCGCAAGTATCGCAACCAACGAGCAAAGTCCGACCTTGAGCACCTATTTAAGCTATAAATCAGGCACATCAAAGGGTAGTCAGCACTCAACAGTACACACCTGTAGTCAACAGTAAACAATATGTCCAGTCCATGTCCAACAAGTGGGTCCAACCCGCTCATTATGCTGAATTGAATGAGTGTGTATCAACTATATTTGAGAAGGCATGTTCGAGTATACACTTTCGTAATCCCTTCCCAATGCATATTCCAATGATGCATAAAAAAAAAATATTGTCAGTATCATGAGGATATCGGGCATGATACAAAAGACTGTGTGGCGCTGAGAAAAGAAGTTGTTCATAAGCAAGATGATGCGATGATGATATCAGAAACAACCGATGAATCTATAGATGCATTCGATATCTCTGCTGAGTATTTAGACCCAAAGCCGAGCAGGAACAACATAAACATGTTACAAGAACTGATACCATGGGGCAAAGTTAATGAGTTATGTGCTTTCTTTGAGTCACTAACAATTTTTGGGGGAGATACAGTTGCAGGAATATCAAATTACTCTCGGAAAAGACACATCGTTAGTCTAGCAACACAACTGGAAGCAGGCACTTCAATACATCTGTAAAAAATCCATCCCTAATACTTTGTTTCGAAGATAATGATATGAAAGACGTAGCCGGACCACATGAGGATGCAGTAGTCATCGGAGCGGAGATAGTTTGAAATAAAATATGATTTTTTTTATTGATATTGGTAGTTCAGCTAACATAATGTTTATGTCTACTTATATCCAGATAAAAAACCCACCAATAATCTTGTGATCGGACCAAACGATAGTTGGATTCACCGGGCTACTACTGAAGTAATCGGAAAGTTCGAGTGGATGGTGGAGTTGGGCCAATGACCATTCAAGAAGGTAGTTACAGCCTTATTTGTAGTGGTGGATGCTCCCACATCTTACAACGCTATCTTCGGAATGTCTTGGTTATCTAAAATGCATGTCGTGCCATCTAATGTCCATCAATATTTGAAGTAGTAGTAGACAACATAAAAATAATAAGAAGTAGCCAAACGATGGCAAGAGAGTGCTAATGAGCAGTGTTGGCCCCTAAGCAACTTAAAGGGGTTGAGTAAGAAAAAGAATAGCAATGAGTGAGGGTTCCCCCGGATTCCGATCTTGTGGATGATCCGAGGGAAGCCCCAGAGTTCATGGTCTCATATGATAGCTTTGAGGATCATGTCTTCTTTCCGGGTGAAAGCCTCAAAATTGGCACGAGATTATCTCTGGAGGTAAAAGAAAGTTTAATCAATTTTCTTTCAACAAAATTACATTTATCTTCATGGTGTATAAAGGATGTCACATGGGTTCCAGCAAACGTCATATTTTATAGGCTTGCGGTACGAAGCAATGTTTGTTTGATCATACAAAAGAGGATATATTTTTCTCAAGAAACAATTGAAGTTATAATTGCAGAGGTTGATCGTTTAACCAAAGTGGGTCATATACGCGAGTTATAATATCCTTTGTGGACTGTTAATCCTAGTAAAGAAGAAAAATAGCAAGTGGAAAATGTATGTGAACTTCACCGATCTAAACAGGGCATGCCCCAAAGATTCAACTTCTAGAAGCCAGTTGATATCTTTTATGGATGTTTATGTCATGTATAATGAGATACAAATGGACCCAAGAGATCAAGAGAGCATAACTTTCATTACCGGAAGAGGTTTATACTGCTACAAGGTAATGCCATTCGGGTAGAAGAATGCTAGAACAACATACCAGTGACTAGTAAACAAAGCTTTCAAGTCTCAAATTTGAAGAAATGTTGAGGTTTACATTGATGACATATTGGTCAAAAGCTCAAAAGATGAAAATCATTTGGCTGACTTAGAAGAAACTTTTGCCAATTTGACAGAGATAAATCTGAAATTGAATCCGAAAAAATGCATGTTCGACGTAAGATCCATATTTTTTTTGGTTACTTAGTTAGTTAGCAGGGTATTGAAATCTATCCGGTACAATAAAAGGTTTTGAGTACTATGGCACCACCAATACAATCAAAGAGGTACAAATCTTGACAGGAAGATTGACAGTGTTGTACATGTTCATATGGCGGTCGTCGGATAAATGTGCTCCTTTCTTCCAAGTGCTAAAAAAAGAAAATTGTTTTGACTCGATCCAAGAATGTTCGGATGTTTTTCACCACATCAAAGAATACCTTTCTTCACCAGAAATCTTGACAAAGCCAAATACGGGGGAAATATTATATATCTATTTGGCAGTGTCAGATTTTACGGTGAGTGCAGTTTCAGTCTGAGAAGAGGGCAATGTTCAGAGGTCGGTATGTTATGTGAGTAAAAGTCTTATGGATGTTGAAAAACGATACGTCGGATTAGAAAAGCTAGCCCTTACACTAGTTACATCCGCGCAAAAAATGAGGTCTTACTTTTAGGCTCATTAAATTGTTGTACAAACATCTTTTTCATTGAAGAACATGTTACAAAGGCTCGATGTGTCGGGCAGAATGACTAAATGGTCGGTTGATCTTGGAGATTTTGTTATTGAATTCGAACCAAGAACCGCTATTAAAGCACAAGCATTAGCTGATTTCTTAGTTGAATTTCACTATGATCGGAATGATATGAAATTCGATGAAGAAGAACTTGGAGCAGAATGGACAGTCCGAGCTGACGGGGGTTGAAGCTTGTCTGATTGTGGAGCAGGTGCAAAATTGGTGTTCCCAGATGGAATCGCAATGTATCAAGCCATCCGATTAGTGTTCAAAGCATCGAATAATGAAGCCGAGTACGAAGCTGCTTTGGCAGGCTTAAGACTTGCTAAAATTTGTGGAGCTAAAAGAGTAAGGATGATAAGTGATTCACAAATTCTCGTAAACAATACATCTGGCCTGTCGCATGCAAGAAAAAATAACTTAGTAAAATATATGGGGGTTTTGAAGGCTTTAACTTTGACTTTTGAAGGCGTCAGATACGAACACGTCCACATGGCTGGAAATTTAGTGGCTGATTCTTTGGCTAAAGCATCTTACTCAGAGGATTACCCTTGGATAATCATACAAGAAAACCCTTCAATTATCAAGGGGTCCGAATCAGTTGAAAGATGCGTTGAAGCCTTCCAAATATCTACAGGTATAGCAAAGGACTGGAGGAGCGAGATACAAGAATTTTTTGTGAACGACGACATATTACCAGTTGATAAGGTGATGGCTAAAAGAATATGATTCAAGATATACGGGTATGTTGTACTCGGAGATATACTATATAAGAAATATTTTAGTCTCTTTTTACTCTGATCTTTACGAAGGGATGATTCGCAGATGATATTTTCAGAGTTGCATGATGGGAAAGGATCAACATATTGTGGCTACAAAACATTGATATGAAAAGTCCTTCTTGTTGGGTATTACTGGTCGACGCTCTCCTCGGATGCTAAGGAATTAGTGCAGAAATGCAATTCCTGCCAAATATTTTCTAATGCAATCCATGCATTGGGTGTGCCCCTTGAATCGATACCTTAGTCTTTACCATTTGACCGATGGGGCATTGACCTGGTCTGACCTTTACCTATGACATCTAGAGGTCGACAGACAATCATTGTTGTAGTTGATTATTTTTCTAAGTGGGTGGAAGCTGAGCCTTCAGCAAGGGCGATAGCTAAGGATGTGATCAGACTTTGATGAGAAGTCGATACGTTTCAAAAGTTAGAAGATGAGAATTCAAAGTCGGGGAAAAAGTTTTGAGGAAATTCTTCCTTCATACGAAAGAAAAAAACTTGGGGAAATTGGATGCTAATTGGGAGGGTCCGTACATGGTAACAAAGAAGATCAAGTCGGGGACGTACATACTCAAAGATAAAAAAGGAAAAGATCTTCCCCATCCCTAGAATATTGAGCACCCCAAAGTTTATTTGGAGTGAATGTGTAAATATGTAGATATTTTTTAAACTCAGAAGACATTCCAAAAAACTTTGGACAATAACGTTCATCTTTTTTAACTCCGAAGAAAGTGTTCATTATTTTGAACCAAGAAAAGTTTTCTAACTAATATGGATGGCCAATAAGTAATAAGTTATAGTTTTCATCGTTTTAAACCTCGATAAAACATTTTCACATAAAAGATCGTTTAATATAAAACTTTTTAATGAAATATTGTTTACTGAATCTGAATTAAAAAAAAAATCATATTTAGAAACTATTTATTCGGGGGGGGGCATGGGTAAAAGATTTTCAAGTAAAGTATTTTGATATGGGAAATTCTTTATTAAGAAGATAAATATGAGAACATATTTGAAATCAGAGATATCTCATCCAAATTCCTTACGATATGAAGATTATCATACAAAACAAAGTTCTACATGTTTATGCTCACATGTGTTCAACAAAACAAGGATTATCACGTTTAACAAAATTATTCAGATGCGGTATATTCTTTACTATCTTTTGAAGAGACCAATGTAGAAGAAGAACTTTCTGAGTCACTGCTAGTTGCCAAATATTCCATAGAAATATCTACCGGATGGTGTCTCTCAATAGCACGATGCCAAAGACTACCTAACTTCAAATCAGGAAACTTTTCATACATCTATAACACCAGGGCGAACTTCATGTTAGCATATCTTTCTTCAAGACGAGACGTAATACTTGCAGCATACGCATCCAAACTTTTCTTCTTCTCAGTTTCAAAGTCCTTCTTCAAACATTCATGGGCTTTAGAAAGCTTTTCAATGTTTGTGACAATCCGTTCAAAATATGACTTAGTCATCTGAAAAGAATCATAAAGACCATCAACAGTGGTGTTTCTTTCGATATCCCTAGTCATAAAGCATTCCCTCTCATCGTTGAACTTTTCTTTTTCCTCGGAGATTTTAATCTCTAAGGAAGTGATTCTGGATAAGCGATCAGCGGGCGTCTTTTCCTCTTGAGTAAGCTCGTCTTCAATCTTCTTCAAATCAGAAGATGTCTTTTTATCCTTGGAAAGCTAACCCTTCAAGTTTTCCATTTCATTTTTCAAGTTGGTAACCTCAGTGGTCAGTTTCTTTACTCCAACTCTTCTCTATACGACTTCACTCTTATAATGATCTTTGCGATTAGCTTTCCTTTCGAGGAGAGAAGCAGCACGGAGTAACTTATTCAACTCGTTGGCAACAAAGTCGTTTTCATAAACATAAAAATAAGATGAGGCATGGGAGAGATGTTCACCTTCATCAAGAATTTCTTCTTGAACAACACTTCGCTTTTTCTGTAGGAAATATTCTCCTCCAAAATCCGAATCGGCAATTACAACTTTCTTTATATGGGGTCAGCTCGGAAAAGCTGTATTGTCACTTTCCTCTTCGTTATCGACTATCTTCTTTTGTTTCTCTTCACTATGTTGCAAGGCCTGATGGTTATAATGGAGAATTTTATAAATCTTGTTGGTCTATTATGTCCAATGATCTCTGTGTTGTAATTAGAGATATCTTTATTGGTTGTTAAATTCCTAGAGAAGTTCACTATACTCGTTGTGTGTGAATTAACTTCTTAAAATTAAAAGAATGAGAGTTTGATTTTAGAGAGAGAAAATAAAAGTGAAAAGTGATATTCAGCTAATGAAAGTATCGTCCCTTGTATTAACAGAATTATAGACGTTCGGACTTAGTGTATCAGAATTAGTTACACACATGGTTAACTACACTTTAGTCCCCCATCTTTACAAATAGTCTAAAAATTATCTTACAACTTTAGAATTGATCATATAAGACTTTAATTCATTACATTTAAGCCCTCAACATTCTATATCCTTATCAGTAGCCCTAATAGTTCTTAAGAAAGACAGTGAATAAGAACTAGTAATCATCGGAGGTTGTGAGCTTCAAATAAAAATTATTCCTTGTCAAAGTTCTATATGCTTCGAATTAAATCTTAGCCTCTCCTTGTTGAAATGGTTTTTGGAAACATATGTAGTCTTCGAAGAAATGCATATCCAAATTCTACTTCGAACATGTATCGCTCGTTTATCAATTTAAAACTACTAGACTTCATATTTGTCATCCCTAAATAAAATATGTTTTGTTTATCTTTGAATTTGACCCAACCATTTCACATGAAGCTTTTTGCTTCTCGCTTCAAATATTCATAGTCCAAGCCTTTTGCAAGCTTTTTCATAACGGTTAGAAACGTTTGATCTTCTTAGCACGCGTTCAAAAACCCATTAGGCATGCTACTAAGCCTGACAGTTTGATAGGTGTCACATTATCTCTCATACAAGCAACCACTTAATATTTTATCCAGTCATTTTCACTACATCTTCCCCTTCTCTGATTTTTCTCTCTTTTCATTTTCTTTAGTAAATACTTCTTTCTCTCATTAATTATTTTTTAAAAACACCTTTTAGTAAGAGAAAATTCATTCAACTCAGTAATCCTTTAGCTACCTTCATTTAAATACCTAATATTTTGGCTACTTTCACCGGAAAATTCATATTTTCCAGTCAATCTTCATCCTAGTATATGAAAAAACACCCAAAACCTAACAAAACTTATCTCCCTAAAAACCAAGAAATCAGTTTTCTATGCTTACAATTATTATTTTATCAGCGAAAGGGTTGAAGAGTACATAGTTGCAGGATTGATGAGCAACTCTCCTCGATTCTATACTCAAACTATGCATTACGGTAATTTCAACCCAAACCAAATTTCCCCTGTGTTTCCAAATCCATCCACCCCATAATTTTAACAGCATTTATCAACAAATTCTTTGCAATCAGTACTTCAAAATTCTTCTCCGGCTCATTCTGATTCCACAACTGCATCTCCTTGAAAGAATCGCAAAGTTATTCAGATCGTATCTACTCACAGAGAATCAAAAGAAGTTACATCACCTATCAGTGTTGATCCACCTTGTACCTCACGCAAAGAAACACATCAGATTCAATCGAAAGCTCACCACTCTTTAAATTTACATGTCAAAACGAAAACATGCATAACCATGGGAGATATCGATGTTATCAATACTTCACCAAATACTTCCCAAAACCTTGCAGAAAACACTACACCACCATTTTTTTCCCTGAGAGATATTTTTGAGACTATCACTAAGTCACAACAAACTCCCTCAAATACTCAAGAGAAAAACCTAGTCTCAACCTCCAACCCGCCTTGACTAATAGATGAAGCTTTTGAAGAAGAAGTATATTCAAAAGTTACTTATTTAAACTCTGGGGCTAAAAGAAATAGAATTGCATCTGATTCAGAAGACGGCACCTCGAAACAATGAGCAGTTAAAAAATCGAAAAGAAAGGAAAAGCTCTAGTTGTTATTCCTGAGGACGTTGTTGCCTTCATTAGTGTAAAATTAAAACCACTCATCCCCTAATATGTCATGGCACTAAAAATGTACCATACATATACTATAACAAGGCTCAATCTTATTGTCTTAAAAACAATGGGGAATGACAGATAACATTACATTTCGACTGCCAAAAGAAGGGGAGACTCCACTTGACTGTGAAGCAAATGAACTAGTGGTCTATCCAAAGATCATCAATTGAGGTCTTTGGTTCCCATTAGATCCGATGATAGTGTAATACTTCGAATTCATGTACCTCTGTCCTACATAAGCAACACCAAATATTTGGTTCATACTTTTATAAGTAATTATGGCTTCAAGACTAAGCAAAATTCCCCTCTCCATCAAAGACTTCATTGCCATGACTGGGCTTTCGAAGAGACTGGTATTGCTCTTCTACTATCTAACCCTTATAGATGACTTCAAAATAATCAATGATCTGCTCGAAGCTGAAAAATTCTGGAAGAAAATATTTGTCTTCATTTATGAAGCTTGGGAAACTGGGAAGGAAATATCCGAGGAGAATATTTTAAAACTCAATCTCGTCTGGAGGATCAACAGTAAGGTTTTTATATTTTCATATTTTATTTTACTCTAAATAACTTGTACTTAATTATATATATTATTTATATACTCAAAACTTTCAAAGAGATTATAGAGTCGTAAGAAAGATGCAAAAGACATCTTTGTAAGATTGGCCACCTGGGCAGAAAAAGAATAGGGCAATGAATTCCATTCAACTTTTTTGCCTATACATTTTAACAGCAACCACTTGTGGAGGATCATATTGGGTGCTGAATTCCCAAAACATCTGATGGAGCCACTGAATCCAAATTTGGTTATGAAGAGAGTGGTAGAACTAATGGTAAGGTGACTCTTCCTCTGAGGAACAGATATGATAATAATCTTCTCGTAAAAAAAAGGAAAAAGAAAAAAATAGCTAGTACATCTGGTGCTAGCCCTTTAGAAAATCTGAGCCCTCAGAAGAAGGAAAAAAGGATGACAACTGACACCAGCCTTCCTACAATTGAGGAATGAATCAAGGCTGAACCTTCGTTAAAGAGAAAGAAAATTGATGCCCTAAAGAAGAAAATGAGAACCTAAAAAAATTCTTCTGCTAAGATAACAAAAAAACAATATGAAGAAACTGCCTCTGAAGTTCTTCCTACCGAAACTGAAAACACTACAATTGAATATTATCAATGAGGAATTACAACAAATGATAATCAAGGGGAAATTACAACAAATGATAATCAAGGGGAAATTACAACTGATGATAATTAAGGAGGAATAATAACAGATGACAACCAAGAAGGATTGACAGCTGAAGATCAACAAGGAGAGAACCACTTCTTTCATGATGATAGCAGAAGAACTTCAAGCTCTTTACAAAGATATGGATCCGAAAGTTCAAAACATCCAGGATCAACTTCGAAAATTGGCCATCAGGTCACTGCTCCTCTCTTATATGAAACAATGAATTCATATACTCCCCTGGCTTCCTCGTCGGCTCTCACTCACTTTAATAACCAAAGGTTCATCCTTGTTCAAGAGCCATCCGATGAGGTTTTACATGCACTACAACCTTTCTCCGACCTTGAAGAAACAATAAAAACATTATGCACAAAAGTAAATTCTTCTCGAAGCCATTTGGAAAACATGGCTAAAGAGATGGTTCGATATAAAAATAATGTTGCTGCAGAGAAAAGATTGAGACAAATATTTGGCCGACAACTCCAACATTAACTTCAAGTATTCCAAGTTGACAGAGCACAGTATATTAATGAAGCCATCCAACTCAATGACATCTACGCTCTGTCTATGATCAACAAATGTAAGAATTGAAAACCTCTCATCAAACTGCAATAGAGGATCTTAAAGTCAAACATGCCAAGGAATTATCCGAGGATCATAAAAAATATTCAACTCTTCAAGAATCCTAAAATAAAAGTGAAAAAGAAAATAAGAAGCTGACAACTGATAAGGTTGATCTCAAGACTACTCTTGAGAAAGAAAATGTTGTGTAGGCTGCCAAAACTGAATCTGTAAAAGACACATTAGTTAGAATAACAAATGATAAGGAGCAGCAATCAATCAATTTGTTTCGTGAAATTAACGCAATATTCCATAAGATAAATTTTTCCAGCTTTTGAGAATTAATCCCCATAAAAAACCAAACCATCGAAGCCTTCGATCATGTCCCCACTGATTCCTCAGAAGAGATGGAGTTAGAAGAAAATGAAACTGAAGAAGGAAATTCTCCAAAAGATAATTCCGAAGAAAAATAACTATTATTTTCCCTTTTTTTGTTCCAAGTCACTCGATGTTGTGTGATGATTTGTTTTTTGTGAATGCTTAGTTGTTTAGCATTCATAATATCTTTTTGTAAGATCATATTATCTTTTATGATTTAGTAATTTTCCTGTATCTATATTCATTTTCTCTATCATAAAAACTTATAAGTCTAAGAACAAAGTCATTTTTACCTCGAATAATAATAGTGCCTTAAAAAGTCTGCCTAAGGAATGTAACACCTCGAATAACAATTAGTGTGTTTAAAGAATGTAAACACCTCTAATATATATCGTACGTTTAGAGACTGTAGCACCTTGAATATGTACAATACGTTTAGAGAGCGTAGCACCTCGAATATGTACAGTGTGTTTAGAGAATGTAACACCTCAAATATGGTTGTTTAACTGTTGATAATGAACGTTTAACGCTTCAAATTAATTACTCTTGGTCAACAACTTCAAAGATGTTCAGTCTTTGACTAGTTACCAAATTATTTAAATATTTGTGTTTAAAACAACCATTGGCCAAAAAAACTTTTATTAATATATTTGAATATTTAAATTACACCTCATTAAAACCTCCCTAGGCCAACAGGGTATGAAAGAGTGTGCTAATTATTTAAAAAAAGATTCAGCACAAGAAAATTATTCCCAGTATAATTTCAGATGTTCTATATTCCAAAGATGTTGAAGCATCATCCCCTGATCATCACAAAGGCGATACGTGCATGCCTTTAATCTCTCCATCGCCATATAAGGACCCTCCCAATTCGAGGCCATCTTTCCAACTCTTTTCTCCTTTGTATGAATGAATACCTTCCTTAAGATTTTGTCACCCACTTTAAAATCCATTCTTCTTACCTTTGAATTATACCAAATCCTCGTCAAAGTTTAATAATGAGTCATATTCAAATAAACTCTAACTCTTTTTTTGATCAAATCTAGTTCTGTTCTTTTTTCTTAATCATTAACCTCTTCAGAATGTTGAAGTAATCTATAAGAAGGTAAAGTAAACTCTGCAGGACTAACAACATCCATACCATATACCAAGGAAAAATGTATTTCCTGAGTAGCCGCTTTAGTAGTTTTACGATAAGCCCACAACACCTCTTACAAATGATTAGGCCATTTCCCTGCAACACCTGTTCAGATCTTCCAAAATAGATCTATTGATCACTTTTACTTGACCATTTGCTTGAGGATGAAAATATGTATAAAAACATTGTGGTATATCCTTCAAAGTGTAAAAAGAAGCCATTTATTAGTTGTTGAATTGATGACCATAATCCGTAGTGATTTTTCGAGGCACTCCAAAGTGGCAACAAATATTCTTCATAACGAACTCAATAACATTCTTTGCATTTGTTCCAGAAAATGGTTCAGCTTCAGCCCACTTCAAAAAGTAATCCAAAGCCACAATGATCATGTACGTCCTCCGGAAGCCATAAGCAATGGTCCTACCAAATATATTTCACATATGTAAAAAATGATAGCTTTGGAAATAAACATAAGGGGTATTGCTAGTTTGTGAATAAAATGAGCAAAATGCTGACAAGTATCACAGCCTCGAACTATAATTTTAGCATCATTCATAATCGAAGGCTAAGAATACCCTGCAAACAAAACCCAACGCGTCAAAGACTTGAAACCATAATGCGTTGAACCCTCACCATCATGTAACTCAGATAATATCTCTGAGACTCTTGTTTTCCCAAATAACCTAGCAATGGTCTACTTAAATATTTCTTATATAACACTTCATCCAATACAATATAACCATGGGCTTTATATCTTAATTTTTTGCAAGTTGTGGATCTTAAGGTAGCATACCCCTTAGTAAAAAAATTAAGAATATCAGACCTCCAATCACCTCAAATTGTATCTGGAGTGACGAATACTTCCTCAGTATATTTATATTTAATGAATGTGTCAAAATGAAGGGACTCTCATGTAACAATATCCAAGGATATTCTTTTGTTTAAGAGATTGTTGTCAAAGAGTCAACAATTGTATTATCTCCTCGATAAATATGTATACAGTCACTTTGTCAAACAAGAGAGCTAAATTTCAAAGCTCGCGAAGATACAAAATTAAATGAATCTATTTAGACTTGGAAAAACTTGTCATATGATTTGCCACTAATTGTGAATCTGTTTCCAAACGAACTATGTTTGCCTACAAATATTTCCAAACCTTAAAGTAGCCAATGCACCTTTATACTCAACCTCATTATTAGATGCATGAAAACCAAATTAAATAGCTTGATACATTACCTCCCAGAAGGAGCAATCAAATTCACTCCTACACTAGATCCCAAAATACTAGAACCACCATCAGTTCAAACCACCCATATCAAATTTTATGGCAAAACCTCTTTATATGTCTCCTCATCTGACCTGCTTGAACGAAATTCAACAAGAAAATCAGCTAAAGCTTGAACCTTAATAGTTGTTTGAGGAGCAAAAATGGTATCAAAATCTCCCAACTCTACTGACCACTTGGTCATCCTTTCAGAAATGTATGTGTTGTAACACATTATTTAGTGGAAAATAAGTTTGAACCACAATACTATGAGCTTGAAAATAAGGGCGCATTTTCCTAGCTGCCACCACTAAAGCTAAATCAAATTTTTCGAGTCTCAAATACTTTCTCTTTGACGCCAACAAACTTTTATTAACATAGTAAACTGGCTTCGAAATTCCCTTATCTTCACTTATTAAAATAACACTCACGGCAAAGTCATAAATTACTATGTATAAAAATAACCGATCTCCAGTTTGAGGATTGGACAATATCTCTGGTGATAACAAAAGTTCCTTAATCCTTAAATATGCTACTTTATAGTTCGATGTTCATTCAAACTCCTTTGGTCTTCGTAACACTTGGAAAAAAGAAAAATACTTGTTAAAAAACCTCGAGATAAATCGATTTAGGGCATCTAACCTTCTTGTTAAGATTTAGACCTCCTTAATATTTCGAGGTGATATCATTGAGACTAAAGCCTTCAACTGCTCTAGATCAACCTCTATCCATTTTTTCACTAATAATATATCCCAAGAATTTCTCTGATCGAACTCCAAAGGTACATTTCTCAAGATTTAGCTTTAATCGAATATCCCTTAAGTTTAAAAAATTTTCCTCTAAATCCTCCAAGTTCCTATCATCATCTGGACATTTAACCAACATATCATCAATATATACCTCCATATTTATCCCAATCTGAGCAGCTAAAGCTTTCATCACCAACCTTTGATATGTTGCTCCAGCATTCTTCAACCCAAAGAGCATAACCCTATAGCAATGTAAGCCTTGATCAATGATAAATGTAGTGTTTTCTTGGTCTTTTGGATCCATCTGAATCTGGTTATACCCTGCAAAAGCATCCATAAAAGACAAAATTATATTTCCTGAAGTAGAATCAACCAACTGATCTATTTGAAGAACACGAAATGGATCTTTAGCGAAAGTTTGATTCAAATCTGTTAAGTCAATACACATTCACCATTTCCCATTCTTCTTCTTAACCAACACTAGGTTTTCTGACCATAGAGAATATTGTGCCTCCCTAATATGTCCAACCTTAGACAAACGATCCACTTCTACAACAATAGTTTCTGATTTTTCAACATAAAACGCATGTCTTTCTAGAATAACTAGATTGATCCTCAGATTTATAGTCAAGTTATGACATATCACATCAGATTAAACCCTCACTACATCCTCCGTTTTCCAAGCGAAAACATCCAAATTAGCAAACATAAATTATAACAATTGATGCTGCAAAATTGGTGATAGTAATGTCCTTATTCGAAGAATATTTCTATTGGCAAAAGAATACTCTTATAAGCCTTCACTTACTGTTAGAAAACCCGGGGTTTCTCTTATATCATCAATTTCTTCTTCTTCGTCTGAGGTCAACCCCCTGATTGTTATTCAGCCATTTGATTTTCACTGTTAGGACCTCGGATACAAATAGTTGTTGCATAATACTTTATGGATATCTTTTAATCAATTTAGACCACCCCAACATGGTCTCTGATGACATACTTCAAACACAGATGAACGATGGACACAACTGCATACATCCTCGAAATCCAAGATCTACCAAAAATAGCATTATAACTAGTCAGAAAATCCACCACCATGAATAAAACTTGAACCTTATTTTAAAAGGTTATTTTCCCAAACACACTTCACCCTCAATTTCAATCACCTGAGTTGTCACTCATGTAAACCCAATTATCGCATGGTCTGAATAGAAAATTCGAGATGGATTACGCATCGTATCATATGTTGACTTGAACATAATATTTACAGATATTCTTGTATCTATTAAAA
Source organism: Limnanthes douglasii subsp. nivea (assembly GCA_036936605.1). Lineage (NCBI taxonomy): Eukaryota > Viridiplantae > Streptophyta > Magnoliopsida > Brassicales > Limnanthaceae > Limnanthes > Limnanthes douglasii. The sequence continues at coordinate 113,181,175 of JAUPFV010000002.1, read as the reverse complement.
TACGTCGGATTTCAATCCCAACTATTTATGCTCCAATAACCACCGTATCTTCATGAGGATTTGCAATGCCTCTCAAATCATCTTTATCGAAAATAATAAAAGGAACATCTTTCTTACCATACAAGTGAGTAAACATCATTTCTTTTATTTGAGTAGCTAAACTTACCACGTGCATTTTCCTGGAGCTATTAATGTTACCAGTCATGGTTACTCTCCCAAAATTGCCAATGACTTAAAATCTTCACATAATATTCGAACTCGTCCTTGATCTACCGGTTCATCCACAACCATCAAAATTTACCAATCCAGATATGTATCCAAATATTCTAAGGCGGCTCAAACTCGTCGATCTTAGAATCTAGAATCGTCAGATTTTCTTCCTTCAAATTTGGATTTGATGCTTGAAAGTTGATGCAGTTGGAGCCTTTAATCTACAACTCTACCCTTTAACAAAAGAAACTAGTTTCACATTTACAATTAAAATATGCACCTCCTTTTTTAAAGTTATACAATCTGCGGTATCATGTCCTATGTTATTATAATACTTACAGAACCTGTTATTGTGCTCTTCTCTTGGTCTATTTAATGGAGCTAGTTTTTTAAAGCTGACATATCTTTTAGTAATTTCATAAATTGCAGCAACATTATCAGTTAAACCAACATAATATTATGGCCTTATCCACTGATTTGACCTTGGTCTTTGAAATAAATACCCTGTAGCTTGAGTTGGGTACCCTCCAGTTCGAGGAGGAAAATTATTTGTATTCCTTAGACAAGATGGTTGGGTTAAATTCGAAGAGTGTCCTTGATTATTTGACACTTGCCTTTAATTTTTTGGACTAGGTCTAACCATTCCTCGAACTCTAGTTGATTCCTCCACTTTAATTTGATCCTCGATTTAAGCCATCAGTGCTCTAAAATTCCAGGCTCTCTCTTTGTTGTTTCATTTGCTAAATCACCTGTTAATAAACCTTGTCGAAATGCAACCATAACTACCAACTCTTCATTATTATCTAATCCTGTTTTTGTTAACACTAAACGCTTTGTATAATCTTTCAGTTTCTCTTCCACAGCCTGCTTACAGTGTATGATAGTGTCACCATTTTCTCGCATTTCTTTACTTCCATCGAAAAGCTGTATAGAAATCTCTAAAATTAGAAATAGATCCCCTCAGAATCATATTGTACCATTTCAAAGTTGTGCCCTTAAATTCATGATAAAAGGCTCTGCATACCAACCTATCATCATCTTCCAAGTTCATCATATATTTCTTGAATTGTTTGATGTAATCAACGAGATCTTGCATCTCATCAAATTTCTCGACCTTAGAAATATCAAACCGCTTTGGAAGAGTAATAGACCTTATCTCAGTTGTTACTGGAGAATTTATCCAGTCAACTCCTTGCACGTACTGGTCATCTTCTCATGTTCCCATGACAACGTACAAATTTTGATAATCTAAAACCTGTGTAATGATTTGATTTATTTCCTTCACACCATTCTGTTTTCCTCAAACAAGGCATATTGTCTTTTTTTTGTTTATATTATTTACAAAAAATTTAAGGCCGACCTTTTTCTTCTTTTGAAGATCCCAATACCTCTTTTTTTCAGATGTCAAATTGTCAAATTGTCAAACTCATCATCACTAGATGTAACATACCTATGCTTGTCTTTTTTCTCTTTTCGCGAAGTACGATTCTCTTTATCAGATTCCAAATGTGATTTCCTCTGTTCACTTCAAATCTAACGAGCTGTATAAGATAGATCAGATTGACTGTCCAGATCGTACTTCTCCTCAACTTGTCGCACTTCAGATTTCAACCTACTTGATTGAATATTTTTCTCTCTTTGAATATACTTCTCATCTAGAATTGTGATTTTATCCAACAACTGATTCATTCGAGCTTCAATGTCTGAATGAGTTTGTTGAATTGGAATTTAATCATTTTCCTTACTTTCTCCTATTCGCAAATAAAATTTTAGCGTCTCAATTACCTTTCAAATCAAAGGATCATTTTCATTTCCTGGTTTCAAAATCGATCAAGAATAACAATAACAGATCAAAAATTCAATTATCTATGATTTTTTTATTATGAAATCAAGGTACCGATTGACTGTATCTCCTACTTTGGTTGGCAATTTGTTTTGTGTGAAGTTAGTTCTTGAAAGTAAATAGAGAGAGTTTGATTTTAGAGAGAGAAAGTAAAAATGAAAAGTAAAATACAACTAATAAAAGTATCATCCCTTGTATTAACAACCTCAACCATTATTTATAGGCGTTCAGACTTAGCGTAACAAAATTAGTTACACAAATGGGTTAACTGCACTTCAGTCTCCAATCTTTACAAATAGTCCAAACCCTATCTTACAACTTTATAATTAATCATATAAGACTTTAATTCATTACATTTAATCCCTCAACATTCTATATCCTTATCAACTGTCACCAGCTTAATCCCTAAAACATCTTTTTCTAAAGCTAGGAAATACGACAGGCCAATTAGTCCCTCTACAATATTCAACAAAATAATCTTAAAATTAATCAACTGCAGGCTAGTAAATATTCTTCCTAAAATAATTTCAAAAGAGCATTTGTTAAAGGGGGGAGCATTCATAAGCATATATTGATTGCTCAAGAATTATGTTATAATCTTAACCTCAAATCTAGAGACATGAATGTTATTCTTAAACTTTATATGGAAAAGGAATTTGATAGGATTGATCACATGTTTCTTCTTAAAGTTATGACAGAATTTGGGTTTAGCTCTCTGTTCCTAAATCTGGTAGAAAATAATATAAATAATGTCATCTCTTCTATTATGGTTAATGATGAAATGAAGGGCTACTTCATATCTACAAAAGGTCTCAGGAAGGGAGATCTTCTTTCCCCAAACCTGTTCATTATTACAGAGGAATATCTTATCAGGAGTTTAAAGGCTATCTCTTCTGGTAATCAAACCAACAAATTCAAATACAGTGGAAATATCAACATACCTTGTCTTGCTTTCGCGGATGATCTAGTTGTCTTCTGTAATGGATCCTTCTCCTCTGTTAATCAGATCAAATCCTTCCTAAACCAATACTAAACAGTCTTAAGTCAACTTATTAACAAAGATAAATCAAAGCTTGTTGTTTCTGATGTTCAAACCAAAAATTACATGAGTTGGAAAACATTTTAAGCATCAAACATAGATATGTTCCTTTTAAATATCTCAGAAATGTGATTAACAATAATAACAGAGTCTTTTATTTTGAAGATCTTACTTATAAGACTACAGAAGCAGTATTCTTAAGTGTGACTCAAGTCTTCTCTCATTCGGGGGAAGATTAACTTTGATTCAGTCAGTTCTTTCTACATATCTTATCTTAAATACTCGGAACTCAATCATTCTTAATTCTATGATTCAAAGGACTGGTTTTCTCTATAATAATTTTTTATGGGGAGCTAAAGCAGATAACAAGGCTATTCATTGGTCTTCTTGGGATATACTGTGTAAACCTTATGATAAAGGTGGGCTTAATGTCAAAAGAATTGTTGGCATTCAGGAAATTTTCTCTCACAAACTCTGGTTTATATTCAAAAGCTAGGAAAGTCTCTTGGCCAAAATGATATCCTCAATTTACTGCAAAAACAATCATCTAGTATGTGCTCATAAACCAACTAGAAGTTTTAAAGTATGGTCCAGGCTAATCAAAGTGAGAGATAAAGTTGATAAATTTTTATTTTGGGATATTGGATCTGGCAATGTTGATTTGACTTGATCGATGGTGTACTAAAATACCATTCATTTACTTTAATGAATTTGATGACAAAACATGAGTGGAGAATGTTGAAGTTAAGCAATTTTGGTCTGAAGATTCCTGAGATATGCATAAGCTTCTTTCCTCTGTTTCATCTACAGAAATACTGAAGAACTTTATCTGCTATAGACCTGATTCTATCAAATGATCTTTAACTCTTGATAGCAAATTCAATTCAAAATAAAACTTGAGAAGCTATCAGAATTAAAAGAAATGCATCGAATTTATACATGAAGACATGGAATTTTATTACACATAAGAAATTCTCCTTCCTACTTTGGAGATCTCTTTACAACTGGATTATTACTGACTCAATTCTTCAAAATAAAAAGTTTCAGCTAGCCTCTAAATTCCAAAAATATGAAAACATTGAAACCATTAACCATGTGTTTGTTCAATACAATGGATCGTGGTATGTCCGGAATTTCTTTGTTGCTCTCTTCAACTTAAACATTAACAGAAATATGTCTCTCCCTCACCTAATCAGGAGTTGGTACTGGTCTACTAACAAGAAGATCCAGATCATAACTATTCTTCTTGTAATAATTGCATGGGTAATCTAGAATTCAAGGAACAACAGGAAGCACAGAGATCAAAATGAGAATCCTAGCTCTATGATCAATCAGGTGATTCACATATTGTTTAGCATTGGCAAATTAAATCTTCTTAAAAGAATTCATTAGAGCAAAGACACCAAAATTTCTTTGTCCGTTAGATGCATTAATCATCTATCCAATCCATGTATTTCAGTCTCTCTTAAATGGAAGAACCATTAAATCTAACAGATACAAGCTAAATACGGACGAGGCTTATAGTAGGTCTGTTGAATCTAGCGGAAGTGGTTTAATAAGAAATCACAATGGTTCTATCATCTCAGGTTTTGGCAAGCTTTAAGAAAAATAAAATCCTATTATAGATAAATGTAGGACACCATTTGATGGATTGTTAATCTGTCAATCTCTGGGAATAAAAAAGTTGATATTGAAACCGATTCAAGAATTCTAACAGAGATGATTCCCAGAGAAAACTACCCTTGGTTTCTTAAACCTATTATTGAATGCTGTAGAAAGTTAATCTTACCTACGATGAACATCATACATATATTTCGTGAACAAAACATTCCCGAATATTGGATTGCAAAACAAACTCTTAAAGAGAAGAAGCAATTAAATTTAAATGAAGTCCACACACCAAACTAGCTTAGAGCAGTTACCTTCCTTGAAAATCTGGGGACTAGCTACCTCAGATCGGAACCGATTGACTAATCGCTTCTCAATCATGCAGCCTGTTCTTGGCTTTGTTCTGTCTCTAGTTGAATATGGTTGTTGTTGAAGTGATAATCCTGAGCTCATGGCCTCTAGTTCTCCCATTGTCTTCATGGTCAAGTTCGATGAGCTGTCTTTGTGATTTAATGACTAATTCTCGGTTCTTAATTTGAAATTCAAATTTGGAGAATAGTTTACCGGGTAAACATGACACCTCTTTTTTCAAGAACTTTTGTTTTCGAGTTGAATTTCATTTCTAAGAGCTTTGCTCTCTTTTGGGCCTAGTTATAAAGGTCGTTATTATAACCCAATTGCTATTTTAATAAAAAAACGTTTTATGGGAATATATATATATATATATATAAAAGAGAGGCTTATTATTGAAGATCCATCTAATAAACCTATAACGGATAAAGGCCTAATTTTTTTAAAAGACTTTATACCTAAAATACCATTCTATATATATAGTCCAACAAATAACTAGACCCATTTTTTTTTAATTTCAAATTTTAAAGGTTCATATCTATTAAACCGTAACTCGATTTTTTTTCGAAATACCATTGGTTTTGTTTTTTAAGACGAACAAAACCAGTACCACTCATGATATATGTTTTGATTTTTTTTAAATATATATTTTATACATGTTTCTCATCTATCGAGTTTCACATCTAGCAATACAAAATTTAAATATGTTTCGCATTATATGGTTTCACATCTATCATAGTGGGTTGGGTTCGTATCTAGTATCTATCATGTGGGTCTGAATTCGCATCTAGCAGTGCAAAATTTAAGCAGGCTTCGCATCAAGCAAAACAAAGAATGTTTCGCATATTCTTCGTTTACATTATAATTTTATTAAAAAAACTAGAAGTCTGTATTTTTTAAATTGTAACTCGAAAAAAAAAATCTGAAAACACCATTGCTTTTGTTTTTTTAAGACAAACAAAACTAGTACCACTAATGATATGTTTTGATTTTTTTTAATTTTTTTACATAGGTTTCTCATCTATCATAGTGAGCTGGTTTCCCATCTAACAGTACAAAATTTAAATAGATTTCGCATTATATGGTTTTGCATCTATCATAGTGGGCTGATTTCGCATCTAGCATCTATCATAGTGGGCCTAAATTCGCTTCGAACAATACACAATTTAATCAGATTTCACATCTAGCAAAACAAAGAAGGTTTCGTATCTTCTTCATTTACACTATAAATTAAAAAAAAAGTTCTTATCTTTTAAACTGTAACTCAAAAAATAAATCCAAAAATATCATAGGTTATATTAAAAACAATATGTTTTGAATTTTTTTTAAAAACAATATTTCACACATATTTCTTATTTAGGGATACTTAGAATAATATTAAATTTTAAATGATAAATATTTGAGTAAAATAATTTTCTTTTCAAAAATTGAAAATATAAGTTATAATAGTATTGTTTTTTTTCTTTCTAAATAGTACTTAAACCATATATATAATGATATTTTATGGAGCAGTATCTTAGTCGAATATAAAAGTAAACTTCCTTTTTCAAACTTCCTAAATCTTTTTATTAAATAACGGTAACCAATTTTACATGGTTTTTTTTGGATAATTTTCATTGTTTGGGCCTGATTTGACCCGAATCAGTCGTGAAAGTAGTCACTGTTCAAGAACAAGAAGCGGCTATAGCCAATACCAAGGGTTTCTTCTTATGTAAACACGGTCTGGGACCCATATACACATAGTGGTATAATCGGCCCATTGCACATAAACCTCTCTTGAACCTTTCTTCTCCGTAATAAATAACCCTAGATTCATGCAGTTTCTCCCCTTCTCTAAAATTAGCCATTGAAGTATATAGACCAAGACCACCTTAGCTCAACTATTAATCCCCTTCTATCTCTATCAATTATGGAGGATAAAAATGAAACTCGACTTGATTCTGCTTCGTCGAAAGTCTCTGCTTTATGCGAAGAGTGTAAAGAGAACAAATCTAAGTACACTTGTCCAGGTTGCTCGATTCGATCATGTAGTCTCCCTTGCGTGAAATCTCATAAACAACGCACTGGCTGCAACGGAAAGAGGAACAAGACGCAGTTTGTCCCTCTCTCTCAATTCGACGATAATATCCTCATCTCAGGTACGGGGTTGGGTGATTCGGCAAAATTTGAATAATTTATGTTTAGGTTTGTTAATCTGTAGGTTGATTGATTGTCCTATTAGATTATAATTTGCTGGAGGAAGTGAAGAGAGTTGCTGAATCTGCACAGAGGAGGCGAACTAATTTGTGTGGAAATTTTTACCCATCACTACCGTATGATCTCAAGCGGCTTCAAGGTGCTGCTAGGTCTCGTGGAACGAAGCTTATGTTTCTCTCCAAGGGAATGTCGAAAAGGGCAAAGAATCAAACTCAGTATGACAATAGGTAATTGATTTCTTGTTAACTAATAAGTGTGCGTGGATGTATTGCACAAAATGGGGATTTTTTTGTAGTTACTTGGTGCCAATAGCTTTTCTGGGACTTATAAGCAAAAGTATTGTTTGGTTGGTCGTACTCTAGGCATAAAAAAAGGCTAGTCTTTTAAACGTATAAGCTGCGCATCAAATAACCCTTGGTAGTTAGTACATTGATCAAAGCATGAGGGCCTGTATGTTTAGGTAGAAAGAAATGTTGATTCTATTTTAGGTGCATTGCTCAAATTAGCTTTTTTGCTTGATCGAAATTTTGTGGCCAAATACAAACTCCATCCAAGAATATATATATATACACTCTGAATCTTGAAATTGAACTGATTTACTTTATAAGTAGAATTCCTTCTGAAAACAAGGCTGATCATAAAAATCGTGCCAATGTGTAATTTTAGTTTATGATTGTGATTTTTTTTCCGCTTCAGGAAAAAAGTAATCTCATGGACTATCGAGTGGCGGTTCCAGTCTACTGATGTTATTTTGGTTGACCATAGGTAAGTGCAGTCTCTGCTTGGTCTTGGTCTTTGGATTTATGTGCTTATATAAACGATAGATATATGGTTGTAGGGTTCACGAAGATACAAACTTGTGCTCAGTAATTGAGAACCATCTAAAACCAAGTCCTTGGAATCATAAGCTAAAGAAGTTCTCTGATCTACCGCTGGACTCTCTCAAGCTCTTTATCCGTGTATACCCAAAGGTCTTTTTTCTTTTTATTTCTTCAATTTGATTTTTGAATCAAGAACTAATATTTCTTCACTTGAAATGAGCGGATTTAGAATCCAGTAAAATATTTTTTTGATCTTTGTCCTATTGAGATTAGGGGTGGCAAAAATATGGTAACAGGTCAGCTTTGTACCGGACAAAGCTTTATGGTAACCTACATATTTTAGACCCGGACCTGGATTTTTACTCATGTATTTCCAAATCAGGAACCAGTTCTGTATCAGTAGACCAAATCCATCCTGTTTTTAACCTAATTTTGGAAATTTTATTATAAAAAATTCAGGATATATTGACTTGCATACCCAAATTATTACCTAGATTGATCGCTTTCCAATGTCTGAATCTGACAGCCTCTTTGTCCTAGTGTTCAAACTTGTCCTAGTGTTCAAACTTGACCTAGATGTCAAATTGGGTGATATTGCATTCTCCAGATTCATATTTCAGACATTAATATTTTCTCGGTACCCGATCTTTTTCGCACCCTACAAAATAAATCTGATTTGATAATTTTTCCCCTCTCTTTGTTGAGATGATGAGGTTCTTTAGGATTTCGAAAGTTTTGTGGGAGTGAAAGATTATCATATAGCAAATATAAGAGTTATCTAACTTTCAATTTATGTTTGTGACAGGGGTCGAAATCACCATACCGGGAGTTGGACATAAAGACCTCTCTAAGACAACAATTAGCAAACATAATTCTATTAGAGTACCCTGTAATTCACATCTTCCTACCTTCACATAATATCAATTTTGAAGTTATCAAAGACAAAAAATCCGTTGGTATTCAATCCAATGATTCTACTAACAGTAATCACCAAATTCACGAAGGTGTAACATTCAAAGAGGAAGAAATCGAAGAGGATATAACTGAGTCTTTAGAGCCTCAAGTCCTTGATCTTGGAGATAAAGGGTCTAGGCCTTTAAGTTCTGACTTAAAGGAGCCTAAATTAAGCGAAAACATGGATTTTGATTTTGATCCAGGTTTAATGGATGCTTATTCGGATCTGATGGGAGGTATAAATACTAATGACTTTTTAAATTTTGGAGGTGAATTTCCTGAGGACTTTAAAACTGTTAATCTTGCGTACTTAGATGTAGCTATCGATGAAGAACTTGAAGAAGGTGAGATTGCATAATAAATTGGCAGAATTGAATGTTTTCCAGAAGCATGGATGTTGCTAATATGATCTGACCACTCCTTGGTCGCATTTTTGCCATGTAAAATACTTTATTTACGCTAAGAATTTCTCTTGTTTTGTTTATAATAATTGAATTGTGTAAACTACAAATGATGTCAAAAGGTTTCATCGAATGGAGCTTTTAATCAGTAATTGGTATTTTTCTTTGAAAAAACATGACTCGTATTTCTTTCCTTTTAGTTTAGAGTTTAGTTTTATAATGAAGTAGAGGATTTAGGGTTTTTGGCGTTAGGGTTTTGGTATGGGGAGTCCCATAGTTTACTTCTGCGGTGCTGTCTGGTAAAAGGAATAGAATTTCTGGCTTATTTGTCGGCCATTCCTCTCTGATTGCTAAACCCAACAGCAACAGGAGAATATAGTAGCTTTAAGATACTGGTTGGATATTTTTACAAAGAGCAGTGTTAGTTTGGGCTAAAATGCCCTGGGTGATAGAGTGAGATTTGCCGGCAAGTTATAGCTGGGGGCAAGAATGAATCTCGGCGGCAACTTATAGCTGGCAGCAAGAATGAATCTCGGCCTATATCTAATGTCGTGGACTGTAATGATACTGAGAGGTTGAAGTGGGGCCAGCAAGTATTGTTTGAGATCATTAAACTGAAGGAGCTGTGTATAGCAAACCAATTTCCCGCTCATAAGGTTAATAAAACGAAGCAGACAATTTCTTAAGCGTTGGTCTACTGGGAGGTTGAAGTGGGGCGAGCAAATATTGTTTGAGATCATGAAAGCTGAAGGAGCCGTGTATAGTAAACCAATTTCCCGCTCAGCACTTAGAATGGCAACTCGCAATCACATTGGTCGCACCGGGCTTTTAGACCCCTCCTAAAGCACATTGTTGATGAACTGATACCAGGTGGTGATGAGCGGAGTCGGCGGTGGCACACTACTGATGAGTTTTAGGATTGGAAGTGCTGACTCCAGAAATATAAAGCAGGAAGATGGGGTCTGGGTCTTTGGGGTAGGTGTGAAGGTGTATATCATGAATCTGGAGAGTTGCAACTCCTTAAGGATGAACTGGCTAGAAGGAAGACTGAAATGCGATAGCTGGTTTGAAAGCCGAAAGAGCAACTTAGTTCTGGTGTACCTCAGGAGATGCAGTTGGAATGGGTAAGGAAAACTATGAGTGACATGCATCTGATGGAGATCTCAAGTTCTCTGTCAGATATGTTGGGTATGTACGAAGAATTGGTAACATGGAAGGCTAAAGCGGGACATCAGCTGCTGCTAATTTCAAAGTCGTTGAGCAATATGCAGGCAGTAACCCGATTCAGTTCCTTCAGTTTGACTCCTCAAAGTTGGGATTCAGAAGATTAAACCAGGACTGCTAAGAATTCAATGCTTGGTTAGAAAACAGTTATATACATGACATCGGGCAGAAAGCAGTAGTAAAAGATCTTCACTTGAAAATCCAAGCACTGACAAATCTCTGCAGCAGCCCTATTCTAGACCCAGTGAGTGCCAGCGGGTTGAACGAAGAAATGACTAGAAGTAAGAGAGATGCGAAAGAGCCCGAGTGAAGACTATGATCTCATTAGCATGACCTCAGACATCAAATTGTCTGACATAGACAAACCAATTACATTTTTCCAGGAAAGGTACAAGGAGTTGATGGCGCGGAAGACAAAGATACACGGCTATAGTTCTGCAAGCATCCAGGAAATAGATTTGCGACATTTATCAGCCACCGTTTTGAGTAAGTATTTATCTTGTACAGTACTGTCAAATGCTTCTTGCTTTCAGATAGGATGCAACTGGTGGAAGAGTTGGCTACCATTAGTTAAACGTACATACAATCGACAAAATAGGATTATATTTATACCCTTCCCTTAGACGAGAAAGATTACTAATCTCCTAGAACTGTTTAGTTATGGGCTCTTGTTTGGAGTTGTGGAGAAATAGATACAATGAATGGAGAATCGATTCGGTGGAGGCGTACTCTGGTTTATAGACGGATATCGGTTATCCATATCTTATTAGTTAAAAGTTACTTCTAATTCTTCAAAACAAAAGAGATATGGTGAAAAAAGTGAACTAATTTTTTTAAAATTCTAGTTGTGTTATTGTTTTGTAGGTTGTAAATTGATTTTTGTTTGCTATGTTGCCGTTCGAAAGTTATTGCCATAACAAACAAACATTATACTATTGAATCTGTTGAATTGGTAAATAAGATCAAAGATTCATATGTACTGTCGGATCTAGTGGTGATAAATGATATAATAATTTTAAAATTGTTTTAAAAGTAAGGGATGGTGTATATGCAAGAAATATGAGTAAAGATCACTGTAAACAAAAATCTAACAGTTAAAAAAAAAATGTCTGATTGAGTTGAGGTTAGTGGTTGATTGTAATTTATTTGACTGAAGTAAATCAATAGTTAACAATTTTTTTTAATTTAAGTTAATTTTTTTTAATAGTGGCTATATTAAAAGAAATTTTAAATTATATTTATAAATTGTAAGAATCTGAGATTTTGCCTATCCAAATCCAGTCTAAGTTTATCCACTACTCTTTTTTTTTCTATAAATTTAATTTTCTATTTTCATTTAATTATAAAAGTATTATTGACAAAAAGAAAAACACTAATTATATCATAAATACACCTAAATCAAATAATAACCTATTTTATTATATTTATCAAAAAAATAATTTTATTTACTAGACCAAACTTCACACATCTTCAATTTTGTGAAGTTCTTCGAAATCTTCTTAAAAATTCAAATTGCCTAATGAATATTGAAACTCTCTTCGATTCTTTTTTAACAAAAAACACTTCTTCTTTTTTATGTTCTTGTGCGTCTGTGCACCGGTTTTGGGCCTTACGCACCGCATGTGCCAGTTTTGGGCCTTGTACACTTGCATTTTTGAAATTTCGGTTTAGTGATTTTTGTTTACTTATTTTGATTTGTGTATAGTGGAAATACGGCAATTGTTTTGATTCAAATCATATAGAATTTATGAAATTTTAAGAAATTTAAGTTCATAGGTAAAAAGAATAACGGCAAGGCTATATCTAGATCCCATTTGACTATAATGAGATCTTAAATCAAATTTTTTATTTTACTATATGTAAAATGACCATTTTACCGTCATATAAAACCAAGTTTTCCACCAAAAATCTAAACATTTTTTTTCCTCTTCTCCAACTAAACTTCTCTCTAAAACTAATCTAATACCCGAAGAACGAATTACATTATAATCTAACTATTTTCTTACGACTAAACTTCTCAAACTAAACTTCTAACGAATTTTATTCCTCTTCTACAATTAAACTTCTCTTTAAAATCTAAAATCTAACGACTTTTCATTAGCGTAAAAAGAATGAATCATACTCGTCGAAGAACCAATTTTTTTTTACTGAATTATATTATAATGAAGTAATCTGTGGACCCAGTAATTTGTATAATTTTCTATTAAGAAATAAACTAGTAACTCTGAACCCGATCATCTTGATGGCAAGAAAAGAGGCGAGCTGCGAAATCAGAAACATCAATCAAATAACAAAATCATAAGAAAGAAAACAACACATTTCTAGGTTTGAATTAAATTTACAACCAGAAATCCTAAATCTTCAAATTCCATAACCTAAGAGCTTGTAAACTTTGTAACAGCCTTTGCTCCTTCAGATACAACATGTTTAGCCAATTCACCAGAAAACACCAACCTCACCGCAGTCTGGATTTCCTTTGAAATGATAGTCGATTTCTTGTTTTACCTCGCAAGCTTCGCAGACTCACCAGCAATTTTCTCATGTTCATTATTCACATAGCTTTGCTGGAACTACCGATATCGAGATGAACCTACTTCAAGATCTTGAAGATGTAGATCTTGTAGGTTTCGGCGCTTTTCTTGGATCGTTTCTTCTTTTTATCAGCTCTGACGCCAGCTTCTTTTGATAACTTCTTTCTGGCCTTTGGTTTCTTCTCAGCTGCTACAGCGACCAAGGGATATTTCTCGGCGACCTTCTTCTTAGTCGGCTTCTTTTTTGCTTGCGGTGCTGTTGTTGATTTTGAATAGGAAATGAGTTTTCTCGAGAGAGATTAATTGGAGAAGATAAATAATGTTATGATTTTGATTGGTGAGATCCGAGGTGCAACTTGAATTTGATAAAAAATAAAAAAATAAAAAGGAATATAGAAACGAGAAAAGAGAGAAGAGAGAAGAGAGATAGTCGGCTAAAAAATGTTTATATATTAAGGGTATTTTAATAAAATATGGGGTGAAATTATAGCTGAAGAAGGTCTCATTATAACGAGGTCTCGATTTAACGTTACCCAAAAAATAATAACTTACACCAGATTTTATTAAATAAAATGTAAATATAATTATTATTTAAGATATTATATAAAAACATAATTCGTTACTATATATATATATATATATTATGAAATTTTATAAAAATATTTATCGAAATATTGTTAGGTTTTATTGTATCCATTCTATTTAAAAAATTATATATTTTATATAACAGATTTGATTTTATTTCTATCTATTTTCAAAAAACATATTTTATATATTAAATATGATTTTGTCGCATTTTATTTTTTAAAATATCTTTTAAAATAATTTATTAAGATTTTTATTTATGTTTTAAAAATATCTTTTATATAGATTTTTTTTATTTCCATCTAATTTTATTTTATTTTCATGTATCTTTTAAAATATCTTTAAAATATTTATTTTATTTTGTTATATTTTATTTTTCTAAATATCTTTTAAAAATATATATTAATATTTATTGTTAAATATTATTTTTATATATAATATCATATTGTAATAAGATATTTTGACATGTCTTATACAAGATTTTATGGTTGTAAACTTATAATTGAGCTTTATTTTGCTAAAAAAGTAAAGAATATTGTTGGTTCTTCAAGTAGCACGAGTAATAATTCATCCAATTGTGCTTGCCCCAATATTAAAACCTAATGTTGCTAGTGTATAATTTCATCCGAATGAAGATATAGTTAGTGATCAGGGACTACGCCAACTTATCGAAAAATTTGATAGTAATGTTAAAATAAAATTCAACGAGAATTCATCTTAAAAGGATCTTGCGCCAATGAAAAAATCATATATTTTCCAAAATAAAATTTGGAAAAAATAACCAATGTTTTCAAGCTATATAGTTTGAAATATATTTATAGTTGTTTAACCGCTGTTATTTCGATTTCTAGTTCCGCGTTGATAGTTGGTATATAAAACTTAAATACGATACACAGTTTTAAGAGCAATTTAATTTCGAAGATATTCAAATGTGTCAAAATTAAAAGAAATATTAAATAAAAATTTGTAATATTAATATTTTATTTCACAAGATTTTTAGTATTTTTAAAATCCATAATGTGAAATAATCAAATACAATATCATGCAAAACTAGCGTCCATACAAGAAAAATGCAATACGTTGGGTAAAAAATGCAATACGTTTATAGGCATGGTTAGATCACGGTTCGTCTGTTTTTTCGTTGGGTTTTTCACTTTATCTCAAAAAATATTAGTTCAAATTTTAAAAAAATGAAAAGATTTCTATTTTAACTAATTGCGAAACTGTCATTCATCTAAGATTTGGAGCCGCTTTAAAACCTCTAACAATATCTAACCTAAACTATCTGATTTAATAACTCCCAAATATTATAAAAATATGGAAAACGAAGAATTAAGGGGTCCGTTGGAAGATTTTATGGATGAAGACAAAGCCACTGCAATGGAGGTAATTCGAATTTTTTGTTACTTTAAAACATTGAATTGCACGACATTGCGCGCTTAGGGTTATGATTATCGCATGCACGGTGCAATTTAGGATAGTTTCAGCGTAAATCTTCATTCCACTCAAGGGTTTATTCATTACAAGTGTGTATGCAACATAATGTAGAATTTTTTGTATCCTTGTGCGATTTATATATTGTTTGTCAATCCTTTGATGCAATTTATGCATTATTTTCTTTATTTAGCGTAAGCTTTTGTTGTTGTTGGAACTTGGACAACCACCATCTATGATGCCTGATTACATACATATTTTTACAGCTGATAGATATTTTACTAAACCAGAATTAGATGAATGAGTTTTTCTGAAGAGAAGAATATAATATTTATCAACTCTATTTCCTTATATGACAACTGGAGATGGGGAAACAATCCTAGGTTGATCTACCAATACGAGAGGTACGCTATTTATGTTCTGAAAGCGAAACCAGAAACTTTAACGAAAAGAAAGTGTATAAAAAATAAATACATGAAAATGAAATTCGGTTGACTCACTAGCTTAACAATGAAGATTGACTGTTGAAACCGAAAAACACAACAACGTAAAAACATGTCCGGTTAGACGGTCATTCACAAGCTGACTTAAGGCGGATGAATAACAACTATTCCGTAGTTTATCTTTCTTGGGTTCACATTTTAGGGAAATATATGTTGGTTTGAAGATGCATAACCCGTAAAATATTTCCAACATGCGTACGATATACAGTCATCGTAAAAAAACATCGTGAGGCTGATCATGATGGTCAATCTCAAATGAAATATTTGTTTTCGAAATTGAAGGAACATAAATAATACGTGCGAGATCGGACACGTGATACATTATACTTGACCGTTGATTTCTTTTTTGCGCCTCTACAAGTATTGACTTATTGTGTATATTATCGCATGTACTTATCATGGATTTTACACACAAGACAACTATGTATAAAATTCCACTGTTCGAGATTATTGGAGTAAGTTCAACATCACTTAAATTTTTGTTTCTTATGTGGTTATGAGTGAGGAGAAGAAATCAAACTATAGGTGGGATTCAAGTGTTCTACGATGTATGATGATGGATAATATGTGTATATTTCCTAGTGTCATTTTAATGGATTGAGAGTTAACATTAATTATAGCAATTTATGAAGTTATATAACTTTGTTATCGAAGAAAACACGATAGAAGTTTATGATCGATATCTAGCATTATTGTGTCGATTGTCCACCGGTTACTTAAAATGTATAGAATATGTTATGTCATTATATATAGAAAAATACGACGACAAATTTCTTAATCAGCGACAAGACCAAACATTATGACAACATAAAAACCAATCAACAAGCCCAAAATTCGTTATAAATGTTACCATTTTTATCACAAAAATTCAATGTTATAAAAATAGTTTGGTCTTTTAGGTGTAAGAGTGCTCATGCGGTACTATAAAAATACCTTAGTAATAACCAATGTAATATTTGAACTTTTATATGACAAAGTTCGCAAGCTCCTACTTAAGAAACATTCGTTGATTTTCGAATCTTTCGAGCGAAGTAAGTTTTGTATTGTACAGGGAAATAGAAATATATTAAACTCGCAGTTATTAAGTTATGTATCCTATGCGGGCTTAAAACAAATGTCACACGCTATTAGACATGTTAGATAAATAGGCGTAGATTTGCTAGTATGTGGATGCGTCATTAGGAAAACACACAAGTTACCTTGCGTATATGAAATAGTTGTAATAAAAAGAGATGGTAGATTCATACCTAAGGAAGACTTGGATATATTTTGGAGAAGAGTAGATTTAGTTCAAAGAGATTCCACTACGCATAGCAATGCTAAATTAAAAAAACTATACGTCGTAGATAGTTCCATACGTGGTTACGAGCCTGAACATCAAGATCATATTAGTAATATGGCTATATAGATCCTAAATCTTGAAACTATTCATGGTGCAGAGCGTAAAGAATCGGTTATTACTAAAGGTAGGCCAAAATCTGGTCTAGACCAATCGACTAAACATGACCCCAGTTCATGGGAATATGGCATTGATCAAACCGCGAGTGCTAGCACACCAATGAAAATGTTAGGTACCACAGATTCCTCAAGATGCCTTCATTTTTAGTACCTAAACCTCCTACCACCAAAAAGAAATTAGGTCGACAAAAAAAAAATACAAACAACAAAAAGTTAATTACGTACCCGGAGTGCGTCTTGACCTTTGTGCATCCTTATATTACTAGTTTGGTAGATGTTATTATAGACGGAAAGTATGGATATCAGAATGTATCGAGAATGATATGTGATAAATATGATACTTGGGAATTAGTTAGATGCGATTTGATTCTATAATCAAATGGAAACCACGATTTATGGTTGGAAGTTTATGTTTCAGCTGATGCTTTAAAGGGTATACTATGTAGGTTAAATTGGTTCAGAAGTTATACATGAATCCGTTATTGGATGACATTTCCTGACATTGGGTCACTGTTATTACTCGATATCAACATCTTGTATACCGTATATCTTTACAAGTTAGTTTAACGTATCTGCTAATACGTGGTCGTCACCTGTTTGATACATGTTTCAGAGATTGAAATTGCTTTCGTTTATGGAAGCCACTTCGTACATGTAAGTATATCAACGACATTATGTATTTTAATATATTTTTAAGTTAGTATTTTCTCTATAATTCTTAAATTTAATTGTATAGATTATTACTCCTCTCGATGGACTGTTACCACTATTATATTATGCATTGATTTCGTACTGTAGTGACGATGCTCGTCAGTGGTCAATTTCGTACTATGTTAGATTTAATAAATTTACCCAATCATGCCGGCCACGACCCTAGGGCATAATTAAGCACCAATAATTACCGATCTGACCGAGGATGACGTTTGATTATGTTACTTTATGTTATTAGACTTTGTTTCATCTTTATATTTTGTTAGTACACTTTTGTGATTAATTATGTAATATTTGATTTTGCATGTTACATTGGAAACTGATTACTCATTATGTTTGAATTCAGTTGACTTTAATTACCTGAAAATGCTTAAATTACCGCCTAATATGAATTCATGCCTTTCATTGATATCTCGCCTAATATTAATTCGCACATATTGTTGATTTCCCGCCCAATACCGCTAAGTTAGATTTCTCGCCCATCCTCTCCCATTTTCCCTTCTCTTTATATAGCTATTGAAGAATGTCATATTTATACATCTACAAAATATCATATTGTAGAAAAACTTGAACTATCTTAGGTATGGAATAGACCATTGACGAAGACAACCACGTGCTTCAAGTTGTCTAGTTTGTTCAAAGAATAAGGTCGGATGAGACCAACGATGTTTTCTTGATGAGATTTTGTGTATAATATACTACATGTAAGACCGTCTAAGAGCTCCCTCTCCATCTCCTTGCAGTCGTGTAGAAAGTTTATAACATGTACAATCAATTGAAATCTAAACCAACGATTCGGGTGTTCGACTTAGCATATGAAATAACCAAAAATGCCTTACACATGTGGTTTACTAATTTCATTACAAGAGATATGATAGCTTACTTGGAGGATCACATTGCTGATCAAGAAAATATGATACAAAATTGCTTACCTGTTGATTATAACCTCGGATATGGCTTTGACTAATAAGTTGAAACACTTATTTTCCCAATTAAATTTAATGTTATTTCTGTAATATTATCTCAATTTATAGGTTAACCTCATATTCTATTGTGAGTGTTTTTATGTATTTTCATCTTATAAGTTAATAACATGTTGCATTGAAAGAAAATACAATGGAAAAAAACAAATATTAAAAATCGCATAATATATGTGATGTAATGTTTAAAAATCGTATGATATGTGCGAAACATATCCACTTGTCTGAATTCCAGAGCCAAAATGTTAGCCTCGTATCGCACAATTTATGAAACACTGAATCTTTTAGTCGTGTACCTCGTACGACACAAGGCTTACATTTTGACTCTGAAATTCAGACATGATCGAATGTTTGAACATAATATAATTTTTTTAACATTACATCACATATGTTATGCGATTTACCATATATTTTTGTTTTTGTTCATCTTATTTTCTTTCGATGTTAACCAGTTTATGATGTATATTTCAATTAATCTTTTATGTACATGTTTATTCTATTTAAAATTTATGTTAAAAACTTTATGTTAGTTTTTATTGCTTTTAGTGTGATACTTTAATATGTTATTTACCAAGAAAACAGGATAATCATAAATAAACATAAACAGAGATGATAACTGTAAAAAAGAAACCATAAAAAAACTATAGCACATGATGATCATAAATAAAAAGTCAATGAAGTAATAAATAAACGAGAATTACTACCTAAGAACGACCCCGAAAATGCTCGACACTTCTTTAATGCATCAACCTCCGCATGTGTTGTCATCGTATCAATACATGGTCAAAATACCAGTATCCGATCTAAAGTATCCTCTGCAGTACGTGAGTGCTTACAAGAGGGTTTCCGCCCCACATATGTTTCAGAACCTACCGATTCTGGGTTGACCATTATATACCATAGGTTAATCCTAAGCCAAACATGGTATATTGGGTTTGTACCAACCGACCATCCCTCATATACATCACCTCGAGTCATGAAAAAATGATGTTGCCAATTATTTCAAATCCTAAATTCATGTCGAAAATTAAAGGGCGTGGTATCATCTAAATATACCCATTCTGATATACCATATGCTTTAGATCAGTACGACTTTACTATGTTTCATGACCTCAAGGTATGATCGATCCAACTAAACTCTTGAAACGGCCTAACACCTCGTAGATAGTTATATGGAAGAAATGCGACCTACAACGATATTTAAAAGTTAGTATAAAGAACTGACACAAAATAAAATTGAGATTTTATAGTGTTAATCGAAAGACATAGCTAGGGTATGTCAGATATCAGCTCGAATAATTTGGGTGGAGCTAACACGTATCAATGCCTAGTGATAAATATGAAGTGATGTGATAACAAAACCGTTGTACAATGAAACCATCAACCCAATAAAATTGATCATAAATCCAAGCCTCCAACAGCCCAGTATATCTGCATATACCAACAGAATCGTGTACCTAACTCTATCTAAGGGTATGATATAGCTAGGCTAAAACCAATTGACCCTAGTTATACCTTTCCATCGTATGGTAATAGTAAATAAAATATACGTACTCTACCGAAACGGTATTTCCAGTTTTGTCGGCCACTATTGAACTACCTACCATGTAATATACATAAGCATGAGTAGTATAATCGAAACACTAGTCGATGACAGTACTATCCTGATATTTTTTAGGGGAAAAGGTCTCCCACAACCATGCCATAGTAAAATAATTATCACCCCGAACAACTTCTCTAACAAAACATAATGACTAATACTTAGTGTATCAACACACATCATATAACTCTTGGAGTCATTAGTATAATATGATGAGGTCGGATTTATTTGGCACTGACTATTGCATATATTCGAAGGACAGTTTGGACATATCCAGTACCATACCCCACCGAATAGTACAACCAAATGGATTGTGACTCAGCTGGTTGTTATTCATTTTCTGTCTTGGGCTTATGGGCTTTTAAACTTGACCCGAGCCACAATCCAACCCGGAAGGCCCACAAGTCATTAAACAAATATAAATACCCCAACTACTTTCATTTATGAGGGTAATTAAAATTTAATGCTAGTACACACCTCTTTCATCTCTCTACATTTCACTCTAAATACTAAATTCCTAAAACTATTTCCCCAAAATACGTTTCAATCAGAAATAATCCACTCCAAATTGGAGACCACAATGGGAAGCGATGGTGCCTGAATTACAAATTCAAAACCAGTTCGTGTGGATCCGAATGCACATAATACTCCACTTCCAGAGGTGGAAGGAACGAAAGAAAATAATTAGTAGACTATTGAGGAGCGTGATCAATTTAGGGTTGAAATTGAGGCGTTGAGGGCATTGAAACAAGCATAAAAATGAGTTAAAGAAAAATTTGGTGCGGCAGCGCTCCATCACACTGATAATCTTGGTGAAAATGAGCAATCCCTGAAGACTCATCTCAGCTCCAAGAAAACGCATCGATCCAAACGAATAGAGTATTCTACGTCATAATCTTTTAGAAGATACTCTAATGATGTGAAGCTTGAATGCATTTTCAGGGTACAATCAAATACAAGTAGATCTGAATTATCAAGACCATACAACTATTATTACAGATAGAGGACTTCATTGTTACAAAGTGAAGTCATTTGGATTGAAAAATGTTGGGGGCGCTTATCAAAGGTTAGTAAATAAAGCCTTTGCTAGTCAAATTTTCAAGAATATAGAGGTATATGTAGATGGCATAATTGTAAAGAGCCTCGAGGAAGATGCGCACATATCTGATCTTCAAGAAACGTTTCTAACTTAGAGTCTCTCAATTTAAAATTAAACCTTGAGAAATGCGTTTTTGGGATCCGATCTGGGAAGTTCTTGGGTTATGTCATAAGCAAAAAAAGGATTCAGCTTGATCCGAATCAGCTAAATGTTCTATTAGTTATGGACCCTCCTCAGAGTACTAAAGAAGTTCAAAGATTAACCGGCCGCTTGCGTTAAACAAGTTTATTTCAAGATCATCAGACAAGTGTACTCAATTTTTCCAAGTATTGAGGAATACTAAAAGATTTAATTGGTCTCTGCAATGTGATCAAGCATTTCTTGAAATCAGGAAGTATTTGTCTTCGCCCATGACGTTGTTCAAACCTATTTAGGGGGAGAAACTTTATATATACTTAGTTGTATCGAAGTATGTAGTAAGCGTTGTGCTACTAAGAGAGGTGGATAATTACCCTCGTCTGGTTTAAAAGCCTGTTGGATGCTGAAAAGATATATATGAAGTTAGAAAAGTTGGCCTTGGCATTGGTAATAGCAGCTAGAAAAATAATGCCAAACTTCCAAGCTCATTCAATTGTCGTCCGAACATTTTTTCCTTTGAAGAATGTTCTCCAAAAGGCTGATATATCAAGCAGGATGACCAAGTGGTCAGTTGAGCTGATTGATTATGATATTGACTATGCACCCCGAAACGCAGGCAAGGCCCAATTAGTAGCTGATTTCATAGTCGAGTTTCATGCTAATAGACCTCCCGGGAAAATTCAAGAGAACCAGTAAAAAAAATGGGCAATCCAAACTGATGGCTCCTTATGGGTTGTGGGGCCGAAATTCGTTTAGCTTCTCCTTATGGTGATACTATGTATCAAGCTATATGTTTTGGTTCCAGGGCCTCAAAGAATGATTTCAAATATGAAGCAGTTGTAGTCGGTCTCGGACTAGCTCTTATATGTGGGGCAAAAAGATTCTGATTGATGAGTGACTCACAACTACTTATTCACCATGCTCAAGGGCATTCAGAGGTAAAGAATGAACAATTGATAAAATATTTTCTTGTATCGAGAGAAGTTGCTGTAAATTTAAAAAATATCCAATATGAACATGTCCCTAGATCGGAGAACACTGTGGTTGACTTTTTAGTAACCATAGCTTATTCTGAATCTTACCCATGAATTCAAATGCTGGAGCATCCATCAATAGATTCAATCTGAGAAAAGGGTATGATATTTTTTTAATTTATTTCCAATGGAATTTTACCTTCGGATAAAGCCCTGGCTAAGAAGATTAAATATAAGGCTCATGGTTTCCTGATATTAAGAGAAGTTCTTTATAAGAAAAAAATTAGCAGACCCCTCTTTTGTTTCTTAGGATTTGAAGAATCCTAAATGTTTTATCTGAACTGCACGATGGAGAAGGCTCTACACATTGTGGCTATAAGGCCTTAACCAGAAGAGTCTTGTTAGAACGGTACTACTTGCCAACAATAATGGCAGATGTCAAAGATATGGTCAAGAGGTGTGATCCTTGCCAGAGATATGGAAATAAAATCCGTGTGCCAGCAGTTCCTATGGAGTCCATATCCGAACCAATACCTTTTGATAGGTGGGGGTTGGATTTGGTTGGACCTCTTCTCATGGCATCCGGTGGATATCGAACGATCATAGTGGCAATTGACTATTTATTTGAATGGATAGAAGCAGCTCCCTTAGTTGGAACCACTTCTAAGGTGGTTATAAAATTTATTATGTCCAACATATATTGCGAATTTGGAGTTCCCTAGAAGATCACTATAGATAATGAGCCACAATTTGATAATAAAGACATGGAGATATTTTGCACTTCCACAGGGATTCAACACGTTTTTTCTTCTCCATTCCACCATCAAGCTAATAAGCAAGTTGAAGTTTCTAATCGAATAATCTTGTCTGGGTTGAAAAAGAATCTAGAAGTAATTGTAGGAAAGTGGCCAAGTTATTTGCAAGAAGTACTGTGGGCTTACCAAACTACTCACAAAATTGCTACACAAGAATCCCATTTTGCCCTCGTTTATGGGATGGATGCAATCACACCCATATAAGATACTTTACCATCTTTCAGGATTCAAAAATATTCCGAACAAGAGAATGATATGGAAATTAGGAATCAGTTGGATTTGATTGAAGAAAGAAGAGTCAAAGCACACCTAAGAACAGCACACTATCAGGGTTTAATGAGGAGCAGATTTGCATCCAAAGTTAAAAGGAGAGATTTTCAATTGGGAGGCAAAGTCTTGAGAAAAGTATTTTTACACACTAAAGAAAAGCAGTTCGGAAAGCTGGCTCCAAACTGGGAAGGTCCCTATGTGTTATGTGAAAAAGTCAAGTCAGAGACATATAAACTTTAAGACAAAGAGAGCAAAGCACCCATGGAACATTGAACATCTCAGGTTATATTTAGAATAAAACTCTCTTGTAAATATTTACCTTCTCATATCTCCGTGTAAATATTCAGGGGGCATACTTTTTCCTACTCTAGTGACGCTGGGAGGTTCTAATGAGTTTTCTAGGTTTTTTCAATAATATTTTATGCCTTATTCAAAATTCTTGTGAATAGTATGAGGAGATCAGATATATTAAACACTCACCCCGACTCTCAAATGAAGTATCTTTGAGCTGACTGGATTTACTAAATACTTGATCAGATTCATTAAAAATTCATGATGAGAGTCATTCAACATTGGAATCATTCAACACATATTAAACATCTATTAAACAAGTCGGAAATATTAAAAACCACTTAAAACATTAGCTATAAGAAGAAAATAGAGATTGTACGAAAGAAAGATTTGATATTTAAACTTGATCAGAGCAAGTTCGATCCACAATTCACAAAATGCCTTGGCCTTCCAAGGAATTTGGTTCGGAAAACAAAAATTAAAAAACATAACAAAATTCTTTGGTCGTCTAAGGACTTTAGTTCTAAAACATAAAATAACATTACAAACTTAGGGATTTTTCCCTTCGGTTTCTTCATCACCTTCGACTTTCTTGGGACTCTTGAGTTCAGTACTTGAACTCTCACCAGTTCCTTCATCGGAATCTTCTCCACTCGAATAACCATGCTTATCACCACCCACCATAGTATGGAAAGAAATCTCCTCGTATGGTACATATTTCCACAAAGCACCAAGGGTCCTCTTCGGAAAAATTTCATGGAATAGGAAAACCATGTCCAATTCAACCTCCTCGTCTCTTTTCTCCAAAGAATCCACCACTCCGACAGCGTACTTCTCTATTCCTGCAGGTATGTTTTGGGGTTGTTTGCTTGTTAAAAAAGCATTCTCATCTTCCTTCTCTTTGAGAAACTTCTCTAAGTTAGTTTTTTCTTCGGATAAAGTACTGATAATGTTGGCATTGGTAGCTTGTTTGTCCTTCAAGGATCTGATCTCAATAGAGGTGGAAGTTTCCAGTCCGGTATACTTAGATTTGATATCCTCACAAGTAGTCTTCGTTTTGGTAAGCTTAGAATTCAACTCCTCTTTTTATTTACTTAAAGTTTCCACTTTCTGTTGTGTGGAAAAAAGGGAACTCTTTAATTTCTGATTTTCTATGGTTAGGGAAGTTATGTTCGTTACTTGTTCCCTGACTTGCCTCTCTAGATCAACTATCGGACGGATATAACCCAAGAGGGCATGACTCATAGTATCCTGTTTATTTGATACCTCGTATGACTCTTCATTATAAGTTACAACATTGGCCACAGTGGTATGAGGAAACGTCCGTTCAAATTCATCTTTATCCAGATCACTGAATTACATGTTTTGAAATTCATCCAGATTAGCATCTCTTTTAGCAGTTGGTTGTTCGAATGGTAAGAATATTGGAGAATGATGGTTAAGTGGAATCTCTTTTTGTGGAGGAAGATCAGTAGGAGTAGGAAGAGGAAGTTCGTTAGGACAAAGTACTATCTCTGACCCTAAGCTACTTTTCTTCTTCTTCGGTAGGTCACTGACCTCCTTCCGCCTCTTGTGATCTTTCTTTGTAATCTGAGGCAGATGATATGATCCACCAATTTTCTTTATTATGACTTTAATTTCCTTCAATAAAGCGGTGTTGATTCATCCTTTGATTCTCCGAACTAACCCATTAGGACACTTGATGAGAGACTTTAGTTGTATTCTTCTTCTTGTTCTTGATCTTGTCTAGGTGACTAGGGGATTAGTTCCGGGAAGGTAAGTGAAGTTTATCATCCTTAGCCTCAGTCCTCTTTATGATAACATCTGATGGAGGAGGAGTGGTCAGCTACTCCTAAGTAAGTTCTCTATTCCTTGTAATATTTCATAGGTGAGACCTTATAATGTTTCCAGAGGTAAAACAATTATGGAAACCCAATACCCATTTCTTTGATGCCCATTCGTTCAACCTAGTACAAGTAGCATGTCCTGTCTCCAGGTGCTCTGGAAACTTTTTTATAAATACTACAAGAAGATGAAACAATCAGTTCAGAATATCAACATAGTATTTGAAAACTAATAAAAATACAAACATATATTACTTGAAATTTTCCAGCGGCTGGTTAGCTGACTTGGATTGGTGGTGGAGTTTATCTTTCTTCTATTCTCCCATGTTCCACTGATAAAAATAAATTGAGTCCGATATGGCTTCTCGGACGCTAACAGATCATTCATCGCCTTGTAGTCATTGCCCATATTTTAATGGTAAAAATGGATATGGTAGTTTTTTACATAGATTAGCCACGACAACAAATTGCTCCATGGGTAAGGGAATTTTTGACAGTCTAGATGCCATTATACCAGCCAACAAAGTATACCCTGCATTTGGGCTCAATTAACTTGGGCATAACCTTATCAAATGAAAATACTTGACTATTTCTGTGTCCAAAGGAAATCAAAGGCCCCAATTGAGCACTTCGGTATACACCACCAACTCGTGGGACTTAGAGTCCATTGGGGTTTCCAGAGT
Organism: Limnanthes douglasii subsp. nivea; assembly: GCA_036936605.1. NCBI lineage: Eukaryota > Viridiplantae > Streptophyta > Magnoliopsida > Brassicales > Limnanthaceae > Limnanthes > Limnanthes douglasii. The sequence continues at coordinate 113,154,612 of JAUPFV010000002.1, read as the reverse complement.
GATTGAAATTCTTACCTTAACGGAATCAGGAAAGCCCCATTTTGTTCGGATCCAATCCAGTTGAGCAGTATGGGTATATACATAAGAAATTTTCTGAAGAGCTATTAAGTACTTCACATTAACCTTGCAAAAGTTTGGCCCCACTCTCCCTTCCAGGAATTCCGGAAGTGACTCAATGTTGGGTTGCCCCACTTTCCATTTGTTTCTCTGATTTGGTGTAGTATCTTCTGTTTATCCGGATGTCTCGAAGAGGGTACCTTCCATACTGTCCTCCATGATATCCTCTATTACGTTTGACTGCTGTTCGGATGATTTAGGATCTGTTGGGGGATTTATTGTCTCCGAACTAGCAGGTTTCAAAGATGGAGGAGTGTCTTTGGCTTTTAAAAAGTGAGTAACCCTTCTAAGGGTGGAATTCTCAGCATTTGAACCCATAGCCAGAAAAGGTGAAGGTTTCCTAACATTGTAAACTACTTTTTCTTTAGGCATAGGTTTTTGAGACTCTTGAACTGAAGACCCTGACTCTAAAGGAAATAGGGTTGGGATAAAAGATGGTTTTCGAACTTTTGATGTTTTTGATGATGATGAGCTCTTGTCTGTGTTGGGATTTGTTTGACTGATTTCTCCACTAGGAGAGGCAGGGAGTCCAGCTGCGACTCTTGCCTCTCTTCTTGCTTTTTCCAAATCGGATAAGTTTAACCAACCTCCTTTCACCAATGCGTTTCTGGCTGTGAACATATAATCTACATAGACACAATTTTAAATATTATCAAGCTTTCTTTCTCTAGAAAATTTTCTTTTCTCAGAGAGATAAAAAAGTGAAACACGTTACATAGAGATGGGATATGTGGGAGTTTCACCTAGGGGAGATGAATCAATTAAAATAATGATTAGGCACTATGAAGCATGGGGACTACACCCTAAGTTACTTTTTAGCTAGTAGGTACATGAATCTAGGAGATAATGGCTGAAAGGCCAAAACGCGACACGTGTCATACTTTTAAAAACTGAGTTTTAGAATTCCTAACTGTAAATTAATATCTTCGAATCCGATCAAGAGTCAGTCATACAACGTCAGATCAGACTTCACGTTGGATACTACTAAATTTTATTTTTCGAATTAGCTCTTCCAAAGTATCTTTGCAAGACCTAAAGGGGCTACTGATGAGGTCAGATTTCTTTGACACTGACTATTGTATATATCTGAAGCACAGTTCGGACATATCCAGTACCATGCCCCACCGAACAGTACAACCAAGTGGATTGTGACTCAGTTGGCTACTAGTAGGTTTCTATCTAGGGTTATGGGCTTTTAAACTTGACCCAAGCCCATGATCCGACCCAGAAGGCCCATAATTCATTAAATAAGTATAAATACCCCATCTACTTTCATTTATGAGGGCGATAAAAATTTACTGCTAGTACACACCTCTTTCATCTCTCTGTATTTCACTCTAAATAACAAATTCATAAAAATATTTCTCCAAAATACCCTTCAATCATAAATAATCCACACCATAATCAACAAGGGTGAAAAGAAGACCTACAACCGGAAGATCCATAATAACATGAACATCATCAAGTCTCACTGTTATCTCACGAATGAGAAATGAAAGAACGATATTTCTCATGCCAACTCTCAAGAAACACCTCGATCATGTGAATATTGGTATATCTATGAGAGATAGTGTAGATAAATGGGACGATCATATTACCCATCATCTTATCGCATAATTTACTCTGAGGGTGGCTCAAGTCTCATTTACGGAAACTATCATACATAGAGTAGCAGTGTAGGCTCACTCGTGGCTACAAAACAAATTAAAATAAACAAATTAAAATAATATAAAATATTAATAATCAAACTTTAAAATTATATAAGTGATAAAACCGTAGATGAAACTTACATCACGCATGAAAAATGTTGTAAGCCTCATGCAACTGGTACTATCGATACAAGCCCGACACATGAGGATTGACAAGTGCAAACACATCCTCCGGCATGTGCTGTGACAATGGAAGTGCAGTTTTACTACTTGCGACTTCCCACACCAACTCGTGAGTACTTTCATCATGTGTATCACAACGATTACGTCGTATGCTACACAAATTATGATCAACCCTAACAATCTCGCGTGATTGTCGTGCTGTTGGTGATACTGCGAACATCGAGTGATCCATCGCCTTCCTTATCGTTGTCTTTGTCTTCTCCATATATAAAAAACAAAAGTTTATGTGAAAGAGATAGAGCATAAATTTATCAATTCTTACACAAACCATACATTCTAAACTATAAATTTATTGTATAAGTGTCGCAAAACGTATGAAATGAGTCAAAAAAATATGTACGGTAGCAAACAAGAAAACTCAAGAAAATCGCACAACCAATGAGAAAATAGTTCAAATGATCGGGTGAATCAGGTGATGGACACTTGCTAAATTGCATGGATACTTGCGACAAAACTTTGTCTCTGTCGCGCGACATACGTGATGAATACTATCGTTGTTGTGCGACCTATGCAACGAACACCTATAACCAGAAATCTAAATCCAAAACCTAAATCCCTCAAATCTTAACCATTTAATATAAAAAATTATCCTAAATATAGATCCATCACTTCTAAATAATAATCAATCAACAAATAAAAAACAAACAACTAAATTCATAAGAAAATCGATTTTTAAAAACCTAGAATTTCAAACCTAATGAACTACCGAATTAAAGGACGAGATAGAATATAAAAATATACCATTAGGTTTGTATAAATTACGTTAACATTACCACAAAATCGGATTCATAAAAGAAGTAATTTGGTAGATGGGTATTTTGAGAGGTTTTGAGTGTAAATGAGAGAAAAAGAAAAATAGTGTGCGATCTAAAAAATTATATTTTTAGCTATTTTTCTCCAAAAAAATAATAAATATGGTACAATTGTCTTAAATCAGGTCTGAAATCTAAAAACAAAAGTGCAAGATCCAGCGGTATGAGATCCAACAAAAATTGGTCAAGATCTAGTCGTGTCCTACGTTTATACAAAAACCATATTAAAAATAATAATAATTACACGTTACTTTATTCCTAATTATTTGGGATTAGTGATAGGTATATCTTATGACACGTGTTAGTCATCCAATACATAAATTAATATTTCGTCCGTTAATTGTTAGATGCGTATTAGTAATACATCATATCTTTCTCGAGCCTTGTATTGTTTTCTACCATCTTCTAATATCTTATGCATTCTTCATGTCCAATCACTTTATATAATCTTCTTGCCTTCACCGTGTTGTAAAATTAATTTTTATATAGTCACTTGCCAAACTACATTCATTTATTGATGCTTCTATTTTACCATTTGTTCTCTTTTTTGTCGATGCTATTACTTGACTGCTTTACCAATGCTCTCTTCCCATCCACTATTTTGGTCATTTATCTAACTTACGCCTTGATGACAAATTCAATCGATGTCTTTATCTTAGTGATAATATGTTTACCTTTTCTCAATAAGGGCAATAACGTTCCAACAACATATAACCTTATCAAAACTCCTTTATAGTCTTAAAATATAATCATATGGTTTAAGACTAATTAAAAATGAGAAAAGTACGAGTCTTATCATTTTAATTCAACTTTACCGTCGGTTAAATCCTTTATCAAACATTTGTACTTTGATTAATTATTAAAATAAATAAATTAATAACATCATTAATACGTATTCTAAATCAATGAACCTCTGACAGTTTGTTTCTGACACGTATAACATTAGATCTAAACCAATCATCTTTTTTTAGATCAACGATTGTTATCCATTCATCCGTTATATATATAAAAACTTTTGCACTTTTATTTTCACAAACATTAACCTCATCGACTTGTCTTTCTAACTCTTCACTTCAAACTTGTTTTGTGGAACCGACACCCTCTACCTTCAACAGTGACTACTCCATCTACTCTCGTCATTTTTTTCAATTAAAATTTTTACTATCAATTTAATTAGACTAATTAACATAAATAACATTATCTGCATAATCAGATTTAGCCACCAATTTCCCACATTGTTATCCATCATTTGTCTCTTACTATTCATCCCTCAGGTAACATGTCGAAAACTAGAGAATTAAATTGTAACTACGATTCATTAGGTTATCAAACTTACCAACCCAATTGTCAATTTAAAGATGATGCTAGATCATCGCGGTACCAATAGCTCTGGACGTTCATCATATTCCTCATATGTTAATGGAAAAGATTTTTAGAACCGTTAGAGAGCGATCCAATATATTGTTTTCATAGAAAATATAATACCAAAATAATTATCAAAGGAAAAAACGTCATCCCTCCCGACGAACCTTCTGAACCTTTATATTATTATGATAACGATGGTAATAAAACTTTAAAGAAAACTATTACACCTCGTATTGCTTCTTTTTCTAATCAACTAGGAAAAATTGAATTTGATTCTTTTTACTGATGTATTTTTTTTTCAAAAATTTATTTATACTTAGAATAAAGATGAATAAAAAATATATTTTGACTTGCAAACATTATCCCATCATGTTGGTGGGAGTGAATTATTTTTTTTCTATAGGATAATGGAGTTGGGTATTAGGTTACCCTTTCGTTACAAAATACTACAAGTTTTCCGATAGTGTAGGTTATACCCTAGTCAACTTACTCATAACAGCTAACAAACGGTGACTAATATAATTGCAGCGACTGTCTTGCTGAAGATGTCATTTTATTTTTTAACATTATGTGTGAATGCCAATTCAACAAATTTATTGAATCTTATTTTTAATATTTTAGTGCCCCAAAATTTTACATTTTCGTCGTCTGATCATGGTTGAAAATAATTTTTTTAATGTAGTGAACCTAATTGGCAAAGCTAAAAACGTTAGATAACAAGAAGTATGTTTTGATGAGTCCGGAATTATTCACCACCGCTTACTAAGAAAACCGGACAGGACTAATTCGGATAATAGGTGCCCACTGAACTATCCGGATAGGACAAAATTACTAAAACACTAAACACCTTTTGACTAAGCTAGATGCTAATCTATTTAAGAACTAATGGGTCTTTAAACTCGACCTGGTTTCACAACTTGACCCGAAAGCCCATGGGTCCATAATTAAGGGTATAAATACCCAACCACTTTCATTCATGAAGGTAATGAACATTTAATACAACCAGACAACTTAAATCTCTCACTACAAAACACCTAAACATTTAATACCTTTGAAATTCTCTAAAACACTTGATGAAATTACCCTCAGTCCAAAATAATCATCACCAAATTGGCGACCACAGTGGGAGCAAGAAGGTGCCCAGATCTAGCATTCAAAACCAGAAAGAAAAACATGTTTGGATGAATCCGGACGAGCAAGAAATGCCACCACCTTTGATAGAAGCGGTGGGTGAGAACGATGAGTACACGATCGAAGAGCGAGATAGGTGGAAATATGAAATAGAAGCGTTGAATGCTGTTAAAAAGGCGGAGTTAGGCTTGAAAGAAAAGTTGAAAGTGTCAGCCATTCACCATACTGGAGAATCCAAAAGAGAATGACCCATCAGCAAAGACTCACTTGAGTACTAAAAAGACCCATGTCATCTCTAAGAAATCTCACTGGTCTAAACCGGTGGAGAGCTCAGAGTATGAATCCTCTAGTAGCTCCTCGAATGAGGATGAGCTTGAGGAATCCTTATCATCTAGTAGTGACGAGGGCAGATCCAAGAAGAAGAAAAAATTGGTTAATAAATATTCAAGAAAGAGGGATGGGCATGGGAGGTTAAAGAGACATTGGGGAAAGGATCATCTCACAGCCACATCCATAGCCGCAGGCATATGGATCAGCTGCTGATAGATTCCTTCGCCTTCCATGATGAGCCAGGTATTTTTGCAACACCCAATGAAGACACCATCTTCAATCATGGCCGGAATTGGAGACAATCCCCATTATCATCCAAAATTCTGTCTAGAAACCTTCCTAAGAGGTTTGACAGTACTAAAATGGAAAATTATGATGGGAGCAAGGATCTGGACAATCATCTGGAACAGTTTAAAAATTTTATGATGAATTTTGATGATGATGACAAATTGCTCTGTAGAGCCTTCTCTCAATCTTTTACGGGGAGTGCTCTGAAATCGTACAATAACCTACCCTAGAGGTGCATCAGAAACTTTAAAACGTTTTGGGTAGCCTTCCGGAGGCAGTTTGTTGGAAGTAAGGAGGTGAAGGGAAATGGAGACACTATTATCCATTGTGCCCAAGAGCCAAATGAATCACTCAAAGACAATAGAAGCCGGTTCGTGAACACAAAGAATGGGTTAACTGATTGCTTTGAACAAGTAGCAATAGCTTCTCTGAGACAAGGATTAAACCCTGGGAATCTAGCCGATTCGGTAACCAGGAAGAAGGCCATGACGTGGGGTGGTTTACTAAACCAGGTGGGAAAGCAAATCAATGTAGATGAAACGAAAAAGACTAGGGTGCACAGGCAAGTGAGGTCTGTCCCAGCTGCACCAAACCTGGATCAGTCCGGATACAAGGTCAAAGAGCCCGGACAGGGTCCCAACAGGGCCAAGCAGACTCAATCTCACCTAGATCCAGCTCAAACCCAGCAGTCTAGAAATAAACGAGGACATTGGGTCCAGCCGGAGTGGTTTGCTGAATTGAAAGAGAATGTGGCAACCATCTATGACATAGCTTCAATCTCCTAGGGAAAGTCGTAATACTTGTTTCTGTCAATATCATCATGATATTGGCCATAACATAGAAGATTGCATCGCTTTGAAACAAAAGGTGTAGAATCTAATTGAAAGAGGAAATTTAGAGGCTTATGTCAAGAGAAAAGGTGGGAATAGGCCTGATGATGCTCATCGGACTGGCCTAACAAACAGTGCGGGGACATCAGCTCCGGACAGGGCCCTGGTAATCTACGAAAGATTTGATGTTGAATCAGAGTATTTGGATCCTGATCCAGCCCGGAATAAAGTAGGTGTTATAACATAACATACCAAAATAGTATCTGGGCTCATAAGCTTTTTTGAGTCGCCTATTATATTTAGGGAAGACACAATGATTGCGCCAACTCTTTTTTCAAGGAAGAGGCATGTTCACACATGGCTACTCAATTAGTGGGAGACATGTCCTCCTATCAGTCCCAAATTCATTTCCCCTACATTGTTTTTGATGAAGATGACTTAAGAGACATAGTTGGTCCTCATGAGGATGTTGTGGTGATATGAGCATCAATTGGGGGCAATGATATCAGGAGAATTTTGGTTGACACTAGTAGCTCAGCCAACATTCTCTTTTTAAGTTCCTATAAACAGATGAAGAATCCAGCAGTGATTCAGCATTCGAACAGATCCATTGTGGGCTTCACTGGAAGCTCTGCAAATGTGGTCGGAGAGTTTGATGAGGAGGTTTTGTTGGGCAAGGTCCCTTTCAAGAAGATGGTCATGGTACTTTTCGTTGTGGTAGATTGCCCCACGTCTTACAATGCGATCTTTGGAAGATCTTGGCTCCTCATGATGCATGTTGTGGCTTCAACAGTTCACTAATATTTAAAATATGTTGTTCAAAAATAAGTGGGAGTTGTCCGGAGTAGCAAAAAAATAACAAGGGAATATTATGCAACTGTGCTTACCCCTAAAACTCTAAGGGCAGTCCAGGTAAATGAAGATTAGCAGTTATTGGGGCCCTCTTGGGGTGAGGGTGAAATTGATGACCCCAGAGAGACCCTTGGTGTTTTGATACCAATTGAAGAAGTTGAAACCCACTCTCTGGCTGAAGGAAGAAATGTTAAAGTTGGATCTAAGATGACTCCAGAATTGAAGAATAAATTGTTGTCCTTTTTGGCAGACCACCAACATGTTTTCGCTTGGTGTAATGCTAATGTGACCGGAGTGCCTGCGAATGTTATATCACACCAACTATCCATCCCAAGAGATGTTGCACCTGTTGTGCAAAAAAGAAGAGCTTTCTCTAAAGCTGGTGTTATAGTTCAAGAGCTTGATCGGCTTACCAAAATGGGGAACATAAAGGAGTCTCAATACCCTTTATGGATAGCCAATCCAGTGTTAGTAAAGAAGAAGAATGGGAAATGGCGTATGTGTATCGACTTTACTGAACTCAATAGAGCTTGTCTAAAAAGATCTTTATCCAGTCCCCGGATAGATTAATTGGTAGACTCCACATCTGGGAACAAGTTATTATCCTTCATGGATGCCTTCTCCGGTTATAACCAGATACAGGTGGATCCGAAGGACCAGGAACACACTACTTTTGTTACAGATAGGGGCCTCCATTATTACAAGGTGATGCCTTTTGGATTGAAGAATACTGGGGCTACCTATCAAAGGTTGGTGAACAGATCGTTTGCTCATCAGATTGGGAGAAACATGGAAGTATATATTGATGGCATGATGGTAAAAAGCATGGAAGAAGAGTTGCACCCAGCAGATCTTCGCGAAACTTTTGTCAACTTAGCAAATATTAATTTAAAGTTGAATCCAAAAAAATATGTCTTTGAGGTGCAGTCCGGAAAGTTTTTGGGGTATGCGATAAGTGAAAAAGGGATACAGCCTGATCCAGACCAGCTTGATGCCTTATTAGAAATGGATCCTCCTTGGAATATTAAAGAAGTGCAAAGGTTGACAGGAAGGTTAGCTGCTTTAAATCGTTTTGTCTCAAGGTCTTCGGATAAATGTGCCCTATTTTTCCAGACTTTAAAGGGTGCTAAAGACTTTAACTAGTCTCCATAGTGCAACCAGGTGTTCAATGAAATAAAAAAACATTTATCTTCCCCCAAAACTCTTTATAAACCTGTTGATGGAGAAACATTATACATATATCTAGCTGTGTCTGAAAGTGCTATAAGTGCGGTGCTGGTAAGAGAGGTGGACAATTATCCTCGTCCGGTTTACTACATCAGCAAGAGTCTGATGGATGCTGAAAAAAAGTACTTGAAGCTTGAAAAAACAACACTAGCCTTGGTGATTGCTGCTAGAAAAATGAGGCCCTATTTTTAGTCTCATTCTATTGTAGTCCGGACAACTTTTCCCTTGAAAAATGTCCTTAAGAAGGCAGACATATCAAACAGGATGACCAAGTGGTCAGTAGAATTGGGTGATTATGATATTGATTTCGCCCCTCTGACTGCAATCAAATCTCAATCTGTTGCTGATTTCCTGGTTGAGTTCCATTCGGACAGAGGTACTAAGCAAGCTGCAGATGAGAAAACTAAAAAGGTATAGGTTGTCCAGACAGATGGTGGATCAAGTACCATGGGTTGTGGTGGTGGATATGTTTAACCTCTCTGTATGACGATAAGTAATACCAGACTATATTTTTTGCTTTTAGGGCTTCTAACAATGAGTCAGAGTATGAAGCTGCTATAGCTGGTATGAAATTAGCCTTTCTGTGTGGGCTAAAAGACTCAGGTTAATGAGTGATTCTCAGCTTCTTATCCATCATACCCAAGGTTAATCTGAGGCAAAAAAAGAGCAGTTGATTAAATACTTATCCATCCTTAAAGAAGTGGCAGCTAACTTCAAAAATGTTAGCTATGAGAACATACCTAGATCGGAGAACACACTAGTAGACTCCTTGGCAACCATAGCATACTCTGAGTCCTACACATGGATTCATGTGCAAGAATTCCCATCCATACAACCCAATCAGGTCAAGAAAGAGGAGGAAAGTTTGAGTATACAAGTGGTTCAACCCAAAGACTGGAAATATCCTCTTCTTCAATACATTTCTGATGGTATTTTGCCTCCGGAGAAAGCTGTGGCAAGGAAAATGAAACATAGGGCTTGTGGTTTTTTAATCATAAAAGATATCCTTTATAATAAGTCATTTAGTAGACCTCTCTTGCGTTCTTTAGGGATTGATGAGTCCCAAATTGTGCTATCCAAACTACATGATGGTGAAGGATCAGCACACTGTGGCTATAGAGCTTTAACCCGAAGCGTTTTGCTGGTCGGATACTATTGGCCATCCATAATGGCAGATGCCAAGAAATTGGTAAAGAAATGTGACCCATGCCAAAGATATGGTAATGAAATTCATATCTCAGCTGTCCCAATGGAGTCGATTTCTGAGTCAGTGTCTTTTGCTCGTTGGGGACTGAATTTAGTAGGGCATATACCGATGGCATCCAGAGGGTGCATAACTATTATTGTAGCCATTGATTATTTTTCCAAGTGGATAGAAGCAGCCCTCTGGCAGGAACTACTTCAAAAGCTGTTATAAAATTTATCCTGTCTAACATTTGTTGCAGATTTGGGGTTCCACAAAAGATAACCACAGATATGGGCCACAATTTGATAACAAGGATATTGAGAGTTTATGTGCCTCTAGGGGCATTCAGCATTGATTCTCTACTCATTTCCACCCACAAGCAAATGGTCAAGTTGAAGTGGCAAATAGAACCATTCTGTCCGGTCTCAAAAAGAATTTAGAAGGGCCTGCAGGAAAGTGGCTAAGCTATTTACAAGAAGTATTATGGGCGTACCAGACTACTCCTGGAGCTGCTACACAAGAATCTCCTTTTGCCTTGGTATATGGGATGGATGCAATTGCTCCTGGAGAGGCATCTCTTCCATCATACAGAGTCCACAATTTTTCCGAACAGGCTAATGAAGTGGCAATCAGAAGTCAATTGGACTTAATAGAAGAAAAAAGAGTTAAGGCTCATCTTAGAGCCACCCATTATCAAGGCTTGATGAGGAGCAGATTTGCTTCCAAAATCAAAAGAAGGGATTTTCGACCAGGGGACAAAGTGTTGAGAAAAGTCTTCTTGTATACTAAGGAGAAGCAGTTCGGAAAACTAGCTCCAAACTGGGAAAGGCCCTATGAGGTCTCCAAAAAACTTAAGCCTGGGACATACAGGCTTCAAGACAAAGATGGAAGAATCTTAAACCACCCTTGGAACATTGAACACCTCCGATTATATCTGGAATGAAATTTGTGTAAATATTTACTTGTTTAAAGTCCATGTAAATATTAGGGGGCATACTCTTTCCTAACCTGGTGGCGCGGGGAGGTTTTAATGAGGTGTCCAGGTTTTTTCAATAAAATTTGATACCTTCTTAAAATATTTGGAGTGGTTTGATTTACAGTTTCTTTAAAGTCTTCTAAGGATCTTTGGCAGATCGGATTGATCTGGTGGAATGATGACCATTCAACATTTGTCATCGGAGATTTTAAACACTCTCATCTTAAATACTTTTAAAATAAATAAGGGCTCTTTAAACATCAGCCATTGAAATTAAGCAAATATGAAACAAAGAAAAAATATAGCAAAGTAAACTTATCCGGCTAAAACCGGATGATGATATTAAAACATAAAATATGCCTTGGCCATCCAAGGACTTTGAGTTTAAAGAAAGGCTTAACCGGACTCAACCCGGACGCGGTTACAAAAATGCTTTGGCCATCCAAGGACTTTAGTATTTCATAAGGATAAGAAAAACAAAATAAGAAAAGATAGTTAAAACCTCAGGGCTAATTCCCTTTGGATGTTCCTGCATCGTCTTTTTTCTTGGAATATTTGGATTCGTCACTGGAACTCTCTCCAGTTCCTTCTTCTTCATCAGTAGTGGAATCTATTTCACTACTATACCCATGTCGATCACCTTCTACCATAGTATGAAACGGGAGGCCCTCATACTGTACATATCTCCATAAATCTCAAAGGGTTTGCTTCAGAAATTTCTGGTGGACAAGAAGTACCATATCAGATTTGACCTCTGCATCTCTTACTTCTAGGGAGTCTATCACCTTATTGGTATACACATCAATCTTGGCATGGATTATCTTTTCCTGATCTTTCACCAAGTCCTCTTTCTCCTTGGTAACCCTCGACACAGCTTGTTCGAGAGAAGTCTTGTCACCGGACAAGGTTTGGATGGCATCGTCCTTGGTCTTCATGTCTCCCTTCAAGGTGGAAAAATCTCTTTCCAATCCGGAGCATTTGGTTCGGAGCTCTGTGTTAGCTGTCTCCGAAGTGACCAGCTTGGTTGCCAGATCTTCTTTCTTCTTCTTCAACTCCTCAAGCTCCTTCTTTAATGCCTCAATACTCTGGTTGGCATTAAAAAGGTCAGTGGACAAACTCTCCTTGTCTGTGTTGAGGGTGTTGATGAGGGCAGACTGACTTTTTACTTGCCTCTCCAAGTTGAGAACTGACTGAATATGGCCCAACAGAGAGTGAGTCACCGTATCGTTTTCCCCTGAGACAGTGAAAGACTTACCATTAAAAGTCACCATATTGGAGGAGCTTGGGGGAAGGTGGGGGCCAGCAAAGTCGTCTTTTTCAAACTCTCTGAAATAAAGGCCAATGTTTTAGAGGCCACTGATGTCTACTCCTTCCAAATTTTCTCCGGTACCCTCTCCGGTGTGTAGATCTGTGGGGATTTGCTCTGCCAGGATGGGGTTAGTTGGATCGGCCGGAGGTAGAGAATCCGAAGGGCGTAGGACTACTTCATCCCCTAAAGAGACCTTCTTCTTCTTAGCAGTCCTCTCATCGCTGCTAGCTCCACTTTTTTGATCCTTTTTAGAAGGCCTTGGTTGATTTTAGGGTTCACCTGCCTCCTTAATGGAATCATCGTCAACTACTTTAAGCAAAGTAGCATCGATCCGTCCTTGGACCTGCCCTCCTTGGCTCTCCGGAGCAATCTCCTCTGCAGCACCCCGAAAAGCCTCTGTTGCAGCCTTCTTTTTCTTGCCTTTCCTTTTTATTTTGCTTAGGGCTTTTAAAAAAAAGGCCAATTTGCCATCCTTCTCCTCCGTTCTTTAAGTATAACGGCCTGAGGAGGTGGTATAGTCAACTCCTCCCAAGTGAGATCTCTCCAGCCCGTAGTGTTCCAAAGGTGGGGTCTCACAAAGTTGCCTGAGGTAAAGTAGTTGTGGAAGGAGTTTCCCCAACGGTCAACAACCCAGACATTTAATTTGGCATATGTGGTCTGCCCCTCCTCCATATAGTAGGAGAACTCCTTCGGTAATACTGACATAAAAAAGAAGAAGCGATTCAGGAATAATTTTTTTGCAAAATTAGAAAGACAAACAAAGTAGAATACTTACATGAGCTCTTCCACTTGCTGGTGAGCATACTAGGATCGAGACCTGCCTTGATTTTTCTCCCATTCTCCCACGTCCCGCTAATGAATATGAACTGGGTCTTCCAGTTTTTCTCTGACTCTAACAGGTCGTCCACCACTTTAAAGTTGTCTCCCATATTATAGTGGTAGAATGAGATATGATGGTTTTTACAAAGGCTGGCCACTGCAGCAGACTGCTCCACTGGGAGAGGAATACCGGACAGTCTTGACGCCATAATACAAGTGAGGAGAGTATACCAAGCATTTGAACTCAGGTGGCTTGGACAGAGTTTAATCAGGTCGAAATACTTGATGATTTCTGGATCCAAGGAGAATCTGAGCCCCCAGTTGAACAACTCAGTATAAATGACGATCTCATTGAGCTTGCAGTCCATCGGAGTCTCCGGTGTGACTGGCATTCTCACCTTAACTGATTCAGGGATCCCCCACTTGGTTCGGATCCGGCCCAGCTCACCAGTGTGAGTATAAACATAATTAATGTTCTGCATGGTCAACAGATACTTCACATTGACCTTGTGAAAACAAAGTCCCACTTTGTCTTCCAGGCTCTCCGGCAGATCCGGATGGGTCATGCAGACTTTCTCTTTGCCTTTCCCTTTTTTGTTAGAGGCAGCATCTCCAGTTTTCCAGGAGGCTTCAGTTTCAAATGGGGCCTCTTCGACACTATCCTCCATCACTTCTTCCATCACTGTGGAAGGTTTATCAGTCATTGTGGATGAAAGAATGCTAGTTTGTGGCTCAGTAGTTTGTCCGGACGGTTGAGCGTCAGTCTCTCTTACAGGTCTAGTGTCCGATTGGGGCTTAGCTCCGGAGGACTTGGTATGAGAAGTGATTCTGGTTTCCTCAGATCCTGAGGGTTTGTCTCTTTGGGCTCTAATAGATGTCTCTGATCCGGAGGCTTTGTCTTTGGCTGCAGACTTAGAGGCCCTCGTTTTGGAGGATTTGGGTTGTGAGCCTGTTGCTTGGCCTTTTACCAGGCGCGTTGTCCAACGAGGGTTGATTTTATATAAGGATTGCTCAATGTCAGATCCCATAGCGATAAATGGAGAAGGTTTCCTAACACTCGATACTGATTTCTTTTGCACGGTAGAAGGCTGAGACTCCTGAACCGAGGAGCCTGACGGGATTGGCGAGAGGTTTGGTTGGAATAAACGTTTAGGTTTTGTGTTTTTGGCAGAGTAAGATCCTTGATCGGCTTCTAAGGATGGTGAATCAGGTTTACTGCTTGGAGAGACTGGAAGGCCAGCAGCAATATGTCTCTCACGCTAAACGTTTTGCGCTTTCTCTAGTTCAGAAAGATTTAGCCAACCACCTTTCACGAGAGTGTTTCTCGCTGTGAACATAAAACTACCCAAGAGAAGTTTTGGAAGGAAAGGTAAAAAGCTATGAGAGAAGAAATTGCAAAATGATGAAAATGATGAAACAGTAAAGGAAAATAGTTTATACTAGTGAGGCAAAAAGTTACTGATACCTAGGAGAAAACGAAAAGACTTAGGTAATGATTGAAGGCGGCGCTGACGTAAGAAACCTTAAATGCAGGAGTTTCTTTTTTGGCTTAGTGGGAGCATCGTTCTAGGAAGAAAACGGCTGGTAGAATGAATCAAAGTGCGACACGTATCCCATGATCCAAAGAAAAACTCTTGGAATTCTGAGAATGGATCAGTCCGGATAAACCTTGAACTGAATACATGAGCGATCTGGAAAATGTTATTGTTGGCTAAGTGAGTTTTTTAGTCCTACCAAAGATCTTTGAAAAAATCTAAAAAAGGGCTACTGATGAGTCCAGAATTATTCACCACTGCTCACTGAGAAAACCGGACAGGGGTAATTCGAACAATAGGTGCCCACTGAACTATCCGGATAGGACAAAAGTACTAAAACACTAAACACCTTTTGATTAAGCTAGGTGCTAATCTTCTTAAGAACTAACGGTCTTTAAACTCGAACCGGTTTCACAACTTGACCCGAAAGTCCATGGTTCCATAATTAAGAGTATAAATACCCAACCACTTTCATTAATGAAGGTAATGAACATTTAATACAACCATGCAGCTTAAATCTCTCACTACAAAACACCCAAACATTTAATACCTTTGAAGTTCTCTAAAACACCTGACAAAATTACCCTCAGTCCAAAATAATCATCACCATGTTTAATTCTTATATGTTATCAATTTTTATTCTTATACTGTCATATTATCAATTTTTATTCTTATACTGTCATAACACGTGTTTATCAAAAAATATTTCTATTTTTTCAAAAGCTAATATTATTTTTAAGATTAAAAAAGGTGTAATTCATGACGCAACTTCTTTAATAAACTTTGTATTGATGCTCGCCTAGTTTGGAAAGACAAACTCTACAACCTTTTCACCCAAGAAAATATGTTACGCTCCTTGTTCAAACCGATATAAAGTTTTTTTTCCTCACGAATACGAAGTTACAAATACTACGACCAAAACTCGTGCAAAAGGGATGATCTTATCGATGCTTTGAAAAGCATATTTGAGATGAATCTGAATGAAGTTTGGATCTTAACATCCTGAAAAAATAAGGGATCAAACAATCCAAAAATCACAAAACAAACAACTTCATAAAACAAAACCAAACAACCCACAAATTAATCTTTCAAGAAACGTCACACTGCTACCACTGACACTACCTCCATAAGTCACAAGTAACCCATAACAAGAAGAAGAAAGTTATTGAAAGCTCTCCCTGAAGAAAAACTCCTTCTCCAACCCAGAATACCAAACAAGGGTACCCAATTCTCAATCAAAACCATGTGGCCTTGTTCAATTATAAAAATCGGGACCTACTTGTTCAACCAAATTTATGGCCAACACACTCGAGCTCGACAAACTCAAATCGTAAAAGAATATAGTGTGGATACACTCCATTTATTTTTATGTTTATTTTTCATTTATCAAAAACTAAAATGACTACTGCATATACCATGCAATTCTCAAAACTTGAATATTATAAAAACAATCAGACAAAACACTACTACATATACCATGTAAGGAATAGTGTTTGATTTCATGTATGATTGTGAAGTGTTGTTTAGACAATTTCAGATTGAAATATTTTCGGTGGTTCTATAAAAATCTCAATCAGATAAAATCATAATTTTTTTTGAACTTTGAGAATTATTTTTCGTGTAATGTTTTTGAGCCAAAATCGAAACTTATATTGCGACCAAAAACTGCCGACCAACATGCAAACTGTCAATAAAACCTATAAACCACTTGCATGCATGCATGTTCAAACCAGATTATTTTAAAATGGTAAAAAACTGGCTAAAATAAGAAAATCCAAAATCCAATAAATTTTCAAAATAACAACAATATTCGAATATCAAGGTATTCTAACAAGCATTCACTCCGCACTATCCAACTCGCTCGATAATATATTATGACTACATTGGCCGAATAGTTAATCAAATTACACTAAAATATTTAATAATCCTTCCCCATTTTAGTGCAATTCATGATTAACTAAAACGAAATCACAACAAATAACAAATTTATGCATAGATGAAATATCGTTACTATTAATTTTCATATTAGTATATTACGCATTTTAAATATTCAAATATCAAGGTATGACTAATGGTTGAACCTAGAATATTCATAACGAATGCATGAAGACAATAAGCACATAAATTTACATTCTCAAATTTTATTACTTGATACCAATTTTACTAGCCTGTGCTCTTTTACTTCTCAAGCATATTAAAGCGAAATCCTAGATTCTTGAGGCGACTAAACTTCATGCTCAAATAAGTAGCTCTTTTCCTCTTGCACCAACATATGCAACTTTTCAAATGAACTACTTTAACCTCTGCAACTTGCAGGTCTGAACACATACTTTGAGATGATACTACAAATGTGTCCCAATCTCTAAACGTTAAGATTTCAAAATTAAATTCAACACCTAATATCATATTAGATGGGAATTGGGTTTCTCAACCTCAGAGATTGCAGATATACTTGAACCTTATCCCAATAGCTGACTTGTGCAAACGTTTTCTATTTAACCTTTTGGTTAAATGACCGGCTAAATTATATTGAATTTTAACAAACTCCACTGATATAACACCATGTGTTATACGTTCATGAGTCACGCTATGTCTAATACCTAAGTTTCTAGACCTGCCTTTATAAACTTGTCTATAGACATTGTCCACTGCAGCTTCACTATCACACTTGATATATATATATATATATGTGTGTGTGCTATCAGTTTAAGCTACAATAGAATCTTACATATCATATTTCTCAGCCACACAGCTTCTTTACTAGCTGTTGTTAATGCCACACATTTAGATTCCATTGTTGAATCAATTATACAGGTTTGTTTCGTGAATGCCGAGAGTATAGAACCTCTCTTAAGAAAGAACACCCATCAAATTGTATAACAACGATCTTCCATATTGGAAATATAACTCGCATCGGAATAACCTTCAAGAATTGAAGGATATCTTGTATAAGTCAAACCATAATCCATGATTTTAAAAAATACTTGAATACTCGGTTTAAAGCTTGCCACTGATATGAATTAGGATTGCTAGTATACATATTAAGATTTCGAACAACATAGGCAATATCTGGCCTAGTACTAGTCATGGCATAAATAAGACAACCAATGACCATTGAGTATTCAAGTTGAGATACTGCAACACCTTTATTAGGTATAAGCTTAAAACCACGATCCATATGTGTGCTAACCGGAGAACATTAAAAATAAATTTATTAAATATCTTCTTAGTATAATGAGATTGAGATATTGATATACTGTTATTCTTTCGCTTGATCCTTATATCAAGAATCATCTCAACTTCCCTCAAATCCTTCATCTTGAAACTAGATAACAATAATTTCTTGGTTTCATCAACTTGATTATGGTCAGTACCAAAAATCAACATACCATCGACAAATCATAACTCATTTACCAAAAACATCAAATTTACTCTATACACATTTTTCTACTTAATTAAGAATAAAACCATTAGAAAATACCAAATTATCAAATTTTTTATGCCAATATTTTGGTGCTTGTCTTAGAGCATACAAAGACTTCTTCAACTTGCATACCTTATTTTCAAAACCAGACATAAAAAACCTTTCTGGTTGTTTCATATAGATTTCATGATCTAAATCATCATTCAAAAATGCGGTTTTCATATCCATTTGATGAATCACCATATTGTATACCGACGCAATTGCTATCAACAATCTAATAGTGGAAATCCTACTAATGAGAGAATATGTATTAAAGAAGTTCATCCCTTATCTTTGCCTAAAACCGTGAATAACCAATATTGTTTTATACCTTTCAATGATAGTATATACTTTCATTTTCCTTTTAAAAATCTCATGTATTTCTTAATGATTTGCAACTAAGAGGTAAATCATCCAATTCCTATGTATTAATATGCATGATAGAATCTATCTAATCTTGAATAGCTTAATTTTAGAATATAAAATCTCTTGATGTCATAGCTTCACTAAAAGTATTTGGATCATCCTCAATAATAAAACAATATTGATATTGATAGTTTATTTTATCTCTTGACCATTCAACCAAATAAAGTTGAAAAACAATTCCAAAAGATGTAGCTTTTCTAGCTTTAGTGCTTCTTCTTGGTTCAGAAGGTTCTGGTACACAAATAAACCACCCAATCGATATTTACTTTGTACAAAGTTCCTATTCATTGAGTTTTGAATTATATATCTAGGTTTTGGTATAAATGTAAATCTTTCTTCGTCAACTATTTCATCTCTTGACTCTATACTTGTGTTCACTGACACATAGTCATTAGATTCTAACACATAAAACCTATATGCAATAGAATTCTCAGCATACCCAATGAAGATACAATATATACCTCTTTCACCCAAATTTTTCCTTTTAGGTTCAATGAGCCTTACAACTTCTCTACAACCCCAGACTCTTAGAAAACTCAATTCTGAAGGTTTTTTAAACTAAATCTCATACAAGGTCCTCTTATTATTTTTAATTAGAATTCGATTTAATAAATAATATGATATTAACATAGCCTCACCCTAAAATCTTTCACTCAAACCCTAATAAGACAACATGAAATTAATTATTTTTTGTAAAATCATAATCTTCCTTTCGATCACACCATTTTGTTGTGATGTATAAGGAGATGTGGTTTAATGTATTACACCAGTAGACTAAAAATATATCGAATCATAATATTCACCTCTTTTATCCGTACATAGATTTTTAACCAAATCATTTTTATGTAACTCTACTTCTTCTTTATAGATTTTGAATTTATGAAAAACTTCATTTTTCGAATGCAAAAAATTAAGGTAACAATATCTAGATGCTTCGTCAATAAAAGTAATAACATACTTTTTATTTAAAAACGAATGAGTAGCATGAAAATCACATAAATCATTATGTACTAGTTCTAATATTTTGGAAACTCGATTAAGATTATGGAAAGGTTTTTTGGTTATCTTAGTTAAAATTAAAGTCTTACATTTCTCATTATTTACATCAACATGAGGTATAAGACTCATTTTCGACAAGCTTTTTATTCTCTATAATGTACATGTATTAAACTAACATGCCATAACTCTATATTATTCAAATTTCTATAAGTACTCGTAGAAGCCATGCAAACAGTTTCATGTTGAAATGAAACATTAACATTTAATATAAACATACTATTACATGAAAATCTAAAAAATACAAATACAACATGTTTGGACAATATACAATTGCCACTTTCATAAACTGTTTTGAAACCACAATTGTTCAAGACGACACCAGATAATAGATTCTTCCGAAGCCTGGGAACATACAATACATTATTTAATAAAACATATTTCCAAACGTAAATACTAACTTAAAATTTCATGTTGTTTTGATTGGCTCGGTTGCAACGTTTCCCATTTTTAATGTTGATCCATCTTCAGTTGGTTGAAAGTCATTGAACCATCAAAAATCTTTACATACATGGCTTGTTGCTCCCGGATCAACCCACCACGCAACATTATCATCCTGCACATAAAATACTTTAGCTATCAGTGACACATAATTCTGACCAAAAGTTAATATTTTGAACTAAAATATCACCTTGTTGCTTTTCTGAATCCTTAGACCTACTTGGACAGAACTATTACCACATGGACCAGAATTGTTACCACTTGGACTATAATTTTTCTTCCTTTTTCCAATGCGAAAATCCTCCTTGAAATGACCAAGTTTGCCACACTTCCAACATGCCAACTTTAAATTCTTATTGGAAATAATATTATTGTTTCCCTTGTAATTTATATTATTTCTTTTTCTAGTATTTGAGTTCTTAGAGAATACACTGTTTTGAACCATATTCACAGTGAGATTTCCTGCATGGTTCTTTCCCTTAGGATTACTGATTTCTTTTTGAGCGTTTAATAACTCTTCAATCTTAAGATGACTCCTAAGTTGGACCAGAGTAATCTCTTTTTAGTTATGTTTCAAAGTGTGTTTAA
The DNA here is from genome assembly GCA_036936605.1 of Limnanthes douglasii subsp. nivea. Classification (NCBI taxonomy): domain Eukaryota; kingdom Viridiplantae; phylum Streptophyta; class Magnoliopsida; order Brassicales; family Limnanthaceae; genus Limnanthes; species Limnanthes douglasii. The sequence goes on along the minus strand of JAUPFV010000002.1, from coordinate 113,133,969 downwards.
AATCTTTCCATGATAGGGGTAATTTAGCTATAACACTAGACACCGAGATATATTCATCCATTTTCATATTATGTTGAACAAACTGACCAAGAATTCTAAGCAATTCATTACACTCTTTTGAACCATATTCACAATGAGATTTTCTGCTTGATTATTTTCTTTAGGATTACCGATTTCTTCTTGAGCTTTGAATGACTCTTCAATCTTAAAATGAATCCCAAGTTGAATCCTAGTAATCTCTTTATAGTTATGTTTCAAAGTGTGTTTAAAATATTTCCATGATGGGGGAAATTTTTCTATAACACTAGACACCGATATACATTCATCTATTTTTATATTATGTTGAAACTAACCTAAAATTCTAAGCAATTCATTATACTGCTCGAAGACCGAACTTGAATCAACTAATTTATAATTGATAAAATCACTAACCAAAAACCTCTTACAAGAAGCATCTCAGACCATATATTTTGACTTAAGTGAGTTCCACAGTTCTTTTACAGACTTAACATTCTGGTAGACATCAAGTAAAGGATTAGACATACCATTTAAGATGTGGCCACGACATATGTAATCATCGGTCTCCCATTTGCAGAGCCTCTCTGTTTGCTCTATCATTTCATTCCTAATGATCTCTGGTATTTTAGTGCTCAAAACGTACACAATCTTCAGCGTGGTCAACATAAAATGCATTTTTTCTTGCCACTTTCGAAATCGTGGCCCTCAAACTTGTCCAACTTAGCAAACTTGCTTGTCATGTCCTTGGCAGATTCCCCGTTTGTCATTTTAATCTTCAAATACAAATATTTCAATATTTTGTAAGGAATAATGTTTGATTTCTTAGATAATTCAGAAGTATTGTTTAGACAATTTCAAATTGAAATTATTCAGTGGTTCTCTAAAAATCTCAATTGGATAAAATCAAAGTCTTTCTTTTGAACTATGAGAATGATTTTCCGTGTAATGTTTTTGAACCAAAATCAAAACTTATATTTCGAGCAAAAACTACTAACCAACACGCAAGTTGTCAACAAAACCTGTCAAATGCATGTCCAAGGTTATTTTCAAATGGTAAAAAACCGGTTGAAATAAAAAAAAATCAAAATCGAATGAATTTTCAAAATAACATCATTCAAAAATAAATTTTAAATTTTTCCAACATAACCTTGACACAGCTCTCTATGCTCGCTAGTCATAGTATAATTTAACAACGTATACTCAGCACTATCTAATTTGTTCGATAATATATTATAACTACAACAATCGAATAATAAATCTAATTACACTAAAATATTTAACACACCATAACTGAACTTCAATAGCACACAATCTAATTACACTAAAACAACCATAACTACCTATAATTGAACTTCAATGATTAAAATGTAAAAAACACATCTATTTTCTTTTACCAAACAATACATTTGTAACTAAACAAACTAAAATCCGACAAAACGGAATACTCTCTTCACTAAAATGATCATGCCAAACTAATATCTTGATTTGTAATCAAATCAAACACTATTATAAGTATGTATATTTAAAATCAAAAGATTCAAAACTATTTTTTGTTAAATTTTGGTTATTAGGATTGTATCCAAAGATAATAATTTGGGTAAGAAAGATCTTTGGATTTTTTTCGTTCTTTTTTTAATTATTCGAGATTATAGTTTTTCATAACTAAAATGATTAAATGAAACCGATAATATTTAATTTACCGATGTCTTATTCTAGCAGTATCTTTATTCGTAAACTAATCGAATGGTCGGACCAAAATTATCACGTGAGGGAGACAATTTTACCAGTATACTACTAAACTTATATAACACGCATCCCAATTTTCATAATTTTTATTTGACTTCATTTGACGTAGAACAAGAACAATTTCAAGAGACGTGTAGATTGAGTCGTCATCATCGCCTCTCCATTCTCTCACTCTTCAGTCCCTGTCCATTGAAATGGAGTGAAGTAAAACCGAACCCGTTGTTTTCGTCCTCTACTTAAACATTGAGAGAAACAGAGTTCAGATGAAGCTGGTAATGGCGATTCGAAGGTCTCTTATAGTGAATCTACTAATCCTAACACTAATTACAATCTCTCCTCTTCCAATTCGAGCAACTCATCTCTCTTCGGCGTCTTCTTCTTCTGATGAGTTCAACCGCTACAGTTTCCCCCTAGGGTTTCTCTTTGGAACTGCCTCTGCTTCATATCAGGTACTAAGCATTTCCTTTAAAACTAATTCAGTGTCTTTATCTGATTTTTTCTTATTCTAGTATAATAAATTAGGAGGTGAGACTATCTCGGTCTTAACCAACCATAAATTCGGAGTAGATTACGAAATATAGTTTGGATAGTTCATTAGTTCTGATTCCTGGGTTAGTAAGAGTAATGATGTTGTTTATCAAACATATTCATACCTGTTACAGTACAGTAGGAGGCATGTATTGAATGCCAACCAACCCAACTAACTAAGAGAGTTGATTACAAAAGAGAATGGCACGTCTTGTAAGTTGACTGATTAGTTAGGGGCATTTGAGTAATTCAAGGGAGGGGAAAAGTATATAAAATGGAATAAATAGACGAAGGATATAACAATATGTGAGGAGGGATATAGCTTTTTCTCTATTTCAATTATAACAAATTTGTTTTTTATTTTCTTCTTTTGAAAATATACTTAATTATTAGAATTAAACGTTTAACGGGATGGAATTTATTAATATCCATGTGGGTTTAAATTGTTGTTGTTGTAGTAACTCTGTGGTGGGTTTTGTTTAGTATGAAGGTGCAGTAGCTGAAGGTGGTAGAAGCCCTAGCATATGGGATAACTTCACTCACACGTATCCAGGTTTTGAAATTAGTACTATCTTTGTTTTACACACATTTTTACTTCTTATTTATATATCATGAAATTGAATCTCTATCTTTCAGAGAGAAACAATATGCAGAACGGAGACATTGCTGTTGATTTTTATCATCGTTACAAGGTTTCATTTTAACTCTTTTTTGTTCTGTTCTAATGGTTTTCTTTTTAGAAATTATTGCTTACCCTCTTTGCAACTTTATACACATATCAGGAAGATATCCAGCTGATGAAGAAAATGAATATGAACGCCTTCAGATTCTCGATATCATGGTCAAGAATACTACCGAGTAAATACCTTTAAGAAAATGAATAAGCTCGTTTGCAATTACCTTCTGTTTTTTCTTGGTGTAGTGTACTGTGATTCTTGTTTGAGCTGTCTCAATGCTTTTTTGTTAAAATATTTGACTTTTGTTGTAGGAGAACTTTAATGTTATTTTTTAAGAGTTATTTTGTCATTGTAGCGTAGGAGTCTCTGAGTTATTAAAATCACATATTGCTACTTCCCTGAAGTAGTGATGGTGCTTTTGATAATGGGGGACTCAAACTCTTGATAGTTAGAGAACTAATGATGATTTTTAGCCCCATTTTATTAAGCAGGAGTATTTTCTTTTGGGTGTCATTTGAAATTCAGGTGGGAAGCTGAAAGGAGGAGTGAACAGAGAAGGCATTCAGTTCTACAGAAATCTCATCACTGAGCTCATAGCAAATGGTCACTGTTATTTCCACCACTTGAGTTTTCACATAGGAGACTGTGTAGTAATTCCTACTTGTAAATATCAATCAATTCGCTGCAGGTTTGGAACCATTTGTCACCATCTTTCATTGGGATCTTCCACAAGCTTTGGAGGAGGAGTACGGTGGTTTCTTAAGTCCTCGCATCGTGTAAGTACACGCTATATTTTTTATGTTGTTTGATGCATTGTTTATAAGCTAAGCTGTTAGCTTAAAATAAGAAAATAATAAAAATATAGTTCTGAATACATAACCAATCAAAGATGTGCTTAAAATAACTAGCTAGGAGGGGTAATTGACCCCCTTTACCTCTATCTAAATCCCCCATGGTCATGTAGTGACATTAAACACTGGCTGAGACTATTTAATCTCAAGATTAAATAGTCCTAGACCTAGACATTGCCAAACACATAACTGGACCAATAATAGTTCAATCAATCTGATCCTGTCAGATTAGTCAGTAATTTGTAGTGTTTTGTTTTTATTCCATTGACAGCATTGATCCCAAAACTATAAAACAATGGCTCATTATGTGGTTTTATAGGGATGATTTCCGCGATTATGCAAGGCTTTGCTTTGACGCATTTGGTAGCAAAGTTAAGAATTGGGCTACCTTAAATGAGCCAGGGACTTTTAGTGGTGACGGATATATGACGGGAGGCTATGCACCAGGTAGGTGCTCGAAATGGATTAGTAAAGCCTGTGAAGAAGGAGACTCTTCCACCGAGCCTTACATTGTCGCACATCATCAGCTTCTCTCGCATGCAGCAGCTGTACAGCTGTACCGAAAATACTATCAGGTGCTGAATGATCTTATTTGAATGTTTAAGCCTTTTGTTTGGTCTTCATTCTATCTTTTAGGGTAAATAACAAAAAGAACCTTGTTTTCCAACCACATCCTCCATTCTTTTTAACTAAACACTCTAACTATAGAGTTTGTTTTGAAAACACCCATTTTCACCGAGCATGCCTTACTACTTAGCTCGAAACTTTAGTTTTCACTGTCCAATGTATTTCGTTCTTTCTACTACCAAGAACTAATTCCTGTCCAAATGATTTATGATTTCACCAAAATTCAAAATAGTTTAGTCAAAATTGAAATTGTAGTATGTTTTACTTGTCAATTATTGGTTTATGGTGTTCAGTTAGGTTTATATTCGATTCCAATCAGAATATGTAATATGGTTTTCTAATTGATTTTGAGAAATAAACAAACCACTATTTCATAAAAATAAACAATTGAACTCCAAGATATAGACCTCTAAAATAGAGGTCAAGTAACAATATATGTCTATAAGGATTTTATTTGAGAGTAACTTAATATTTGAAGGTTTTGTAAATGAAATTTGGAGGGTTGATTTGTGATTCAAGGTACACTATGAGCCCTTTTTTCTTCGATATACCCCATCCTTTTTTCAACTTATTTATGTTGATTGTTGAGTAAATAATTATTGTTAGCTATTTAATTCAGCCTCGGAGAATCTTTATATATATGGTCTGTCCTGCTTCGTTATCATTCTTATCGTACTCTACAGAAAAGGCAAAATGGAAAGATAGGAATTGTGCTTAATTCTCCATGGGCTGTGCCTTTCACAGACAGTGAAGCTGATAAAGAAGCAGCCAAGCGAATCCTCGACTTCAGATTAGGATGGTACGCAGACTAACAAAGGAACTATTCGAGCTCTGCTCTAGTTGAAAATTTTGAACCCGAGCCATGCTCGATCCTGAGCCATAGTTACACTTTAAATAATTAAGATAACCTGTTTTAGAAAAAGAAAAGACTTTAAATGATAGAAATAAAAAATACAGTGAGATGATATTCTCATGAGGCTGTTCTTAGGTCATGATATCTTTTGTCTCAGAATTAAAATTTAATATTGGATTCGAGCTCTCATATCCATATTAAAATTTGGGAGCGTAAGCTAAAACCTCCTGCCATTCGGCTGGGACTGATTCCTTCCCTAGGTGAGTGTATTAACCAATTTGGGTCGCTGCTAAGTAATATGTTTCTATTTCTTGGACTTTGCATAGAATTTCAATTTAGTAATGTGAATGTAAGTATTTGGTGCTTGTTTTTGCAGGTTTTTGAATCCTATAACCTATGGTGAATACCCAAAGACAATGCGGCATTATGTTAAGGACCGCTTGCCTAAGTTCACCAACGAACAATCAGAAATTCTAGAAAAATCTTATGATTTTGTCGGTATCAATTACTATTCTGGAAGATATGCAGCTGATAAAGCCTGTGCCGATCCTCAATATGCTAGCTACTTGAATGATTCTTGTGTTGCATTAATAGGTAATTTCCTGTAAACATACTACTACTAAAAAGAATGCTTTTATTACTTCATACTTGTTAGCTACTTTACTCTTGTGCTTCCATAATTATTATTTTATCCCTTTTATCCCAGGTCATTTGGTGCATATAGGCTTTTAGGTTTGGAAACAAAAAGTTTGTTTGGTTGTCTTACTTTAAGGTTTAAAAAGAGCTTTGTTGGGATACAAAATAAGATTAAAATGTCTTAAAACTCCACTTGTTTGACCTTTTCATTTTTCGAATCTCTTCGACACGATAATTTCGCAAGTGTTTCTTCTCTGGACATATTTTCACCGAAACGCGTTTTTTTGTTTCACTTCTTGCTGTCATTTTTTTACTTTAATAGGCAGTTTCTTTTACTATGCACCAAACAACTAAAGTGGTGTTGTTTTCATCTAAATCAGGTGTTTTAGCTCTTGTTTTCAGTTCATGCTGCCAGATTTAATTCCTTTTTTATTATGCACCAAACAACCTATGACATTCTTTAAAAAGAATATCTTTTTAATATATTTTTTGAAGCTTGTTTTTAAGCTCAGAACTTTACACGTCGGGAAATCAATGATATTAGTTGTTGCTAATAATTTCTTTTGTGCTATAGATGAACGACATGGAATACCACTTGGTGAGCCGGTATGTTATAAAATTTTAAGAAATTAACGTCACATATAATTTAAACAAGAGCTTTGAATAAACCAAAAAGCGGGAGCTTAATCACTGTCATTGTTTGGTTCCCATAAGGATCTAAAGGTAATGTTTTTGCAGAGTCCTTCCCCTTGGCTCCATATTTTTCCGCCGGGTATTAGATATCTGGTGAATCATATAAAAGATACCTATCAAAATCCAACAATGTACATAACTGAGAATGGTAAGTTAAATTTTTTTAAATAGTTTCTCTTATGAAATGGTCTTTTCATCACATGTCCGAATTTGAGTAACCACTGATTTATAGGAGTCGATGAGCTCTACAATGGCAGCACCTTTGTACCTAACGACCTCAAAGATCCTCAAAGAACACACTCCTGCTTAAAGCATCTCGAAAATCTTGCAAAAGCAATAAGGTAATTTCATCCTTTAATTTAAGAACTTTTATGTTTAGATCTGATTGGATATAGAAGAAGTTACAAGTAAAAGTTAAGAATAAAACAAATAAGATGTGCTTAGTTCGTGAATTTATTTTTTTTGTTTCGTGAATTTATTTTACTGTTCTATAAATTTATATCCACAGAAAACCTTAACCTCTATGAACTTAGAAAATGAATGCTGTTCTTTTACAGAAAAGATGATCACATTTTCCAAAATCATTCTGACACTACCAAATTTAAGGTATATATATAGATATAGATTAATACTTGCATTCACTTCTTTAACACTGCATAATGTGTTTAGGGAGGATGGTGTTGATGTTAAAGGCTACTTCGCATGGTCGTTTTTAGACAACTTCGAGTGGTCTAATGGATATACTCTCAGGTTCGGGTTTTACTACATAGATTACAAAGATGATTTAAAAAGATATCCCAAGGATTCAGCTATATGGTTTACTAAGTTCTTGAAGAAGAAAAGGTATCACCCAAATCACGGATTGAATTGTTCGAATTCGAAGTTGTGTTTGAGCTAGTTTTCTACAATAATATTCATGTTTATTTAATACAGTTTGGAAATTTCTTTCCTTTGTATGGATGTTTTTGTATGTGTGTGCTTGCAATAAATTTGATTCAGTTTTAGTTTATGTTGTCATACATTATTAGGGCCAAATATAGATGAAGCCCCGTAGCCAAGTAATTTAGTAACCTGTATAGTTTTCCTCTCTCTAAAAACCTAGAGTATTTTAACCTCTTTTGTCTTCTCTTTAACAAAATCAATGAACCTAATTCTTTAATGAGCGTGTTGGAGCTTTCAATAATAGAAACTAAGTGTGGGGTGATATATACCCAAATTTGGTATAAGTTTATCCAAAATATTGTTTGATTTTAGTTTAATTTTTTTGACGAAAATATTCTCAAATTTCCATTTAATTGTAGAATTGACATTAAGTAAAAAAAGAACACTAAGTATATCTTAAATAGACCAAAGTCACAAAACAATAATTTGGTTAACGTGACAAGAAGAAAACATTACCATTTACTAGATTAACTCTACAATGGTATAATTTTTTGAGCAATGGACCATGCGGGTCAGATCTTATATTTGGATCAATTATATGAGCCCCAAGCCCAAGCACTAAAGTGCCAGGCACATAGCTGAGTCATTGCTCCACTGAGGTTACTGTTTATTCATTGATTTTACTTATCCGGTCTGAACTGCTCCTTCGAATAAAATCAGGGTTACTAGAATACTCCAACAATATTCGATCTGATCATATATCCCCCTTAGCTCATTCAAAAAATATTTGGGAGAGCTAACCATGATAGACAATGTCCGATTTACTTCCCAGGTGAGTCTGAAGGGTTATCGAACAACTCAAAGGTCGCTACTTTATAATCAGTTCTCTTTTACACATGTCAAGTGATAATTAGACCTATTAGCCGTTTTAGGTACTTGTGTGTAAACATTAAAAGATTTACACTTACTAGCCTTTAATCATGGCTAGATGGTTCGTCTCCCTAAAGCACTCGAGTACTTTTTAAACTATATAAGTGTGATTTTGAGAAAAAATTTCAAACTTTGACCTTAGATAGAGAAAAAACCATAATCTCTCAACTTTTCCCATTTCTTCTATTTTTCTTTAAAGTTTGCATGTTCACGACAATAATTTCCTCAACTAAAGGAGGTTCGCTCAATCTATCCAAGTTAGAGGAAGAGAAACAGAAAGCTAGAATCGCCGCCAGACTACCTATTTCATCCGGTGGGCTGATTGTGCAACATAATCCAATATCAGATAGAAGTTCATCATCTCTCAGACCATTAATTATTCCCAGAACAAACCCTCTTGCTCAACCTTTTATAATCTCAGACCCACCCACTCAGTCGCGCGAGACGTATTCTATCAAATCCAAAGCAGTAAACAATCGTAAAACTCCTTATTCTTTTAAGTCTATGGGGTCAGATATAGGAGAAAACACACCTCGAAGAATCACCAGGATTTCCAAATCCAAAAACACAACTTCATCTGCCATAAAGACAAAAAAGACCTACTGAAGGTCCTACAATGGTGGAGCTTCATTCGTTGCATACTTCGGATCCAGATACATCAATTCCACCCATTGAGCCTCTTTATGTTGAAAAAGAGGACACTGGATCTAAACTTGTTGATCAACAACCACAAATAATGGAGGAAAAGTTGGATGATAGTGGGTAATCTATTGGAGACATCTGGCCAAACCGGCGATACCAGTGCAGTTCGGGAAAAGGAGAAGGTTAGACTGCCAAGCTCCGAACCATTTCCAGAGTGTCTTGTTCGGCGAGTGGGGCCTAACTTCTCCAAGGCCAGTGTAAAATTTCTGCCGGTTCTTCAAAAAATCTCCTACGTATATACTCATACAACTCAATTAGATAGAATTAGGAAAAAAAATAAGGTTTTCCAAAGTCTGTTAAAGTAAGGATTCCTATCCCTAAGGAGACTCCGATTGATACTAAAATTGGGAAGCTAGTGGTATATACCGAAGTGCTTAACTGGGGATTTCGATTCTATTTGTACCCATAGATAGTGAAATACTTACATTTGGTGAGGTTATGCCCAAGCCAAATTATTCCGAATGCGTGGTTATGTCTAAGATTCTGATGCATATGGAACAGTTTGTTGTTGTGGCCAGTTTATGCTGAAATCACCATATTCTCTTTTACTATTTCAAAGTGGGGAATGATTATAAAATCGTTGATGATTTGATGAAGGCCGACAAGGCTTGAGGACTCAATTCCTCTATATTAGTGGTGTTTGGAAAACGACAAGAAATCAGAGCTAAGGGAAATCCAAGTTTATTGATCAGATATTGGAGAAGTTCAGGTAAACATTTTATGAATTTTTTATTATGTTTTGATGCTAATTTCCACATCGGACTTCGACGCTAAGTTTCACATCAGATCTATCTTTTAGTGTTTTCAAAGATATTCTCAAAGCATCTGGAAGAGGGAAGAACCATATTTATGAAGCTGCATTAGTGGGCCACCGAGAATTGGAGAACTACTTTCCATAATTATTTTACCTCAGCAAAAATGGTGAGGGCCAATCTGTGGAGAACGAGCTCAACTATGGAGCTCTCATGAGAACAATTTACCAGTCCTCCTGGAGCTGCTGATATCTTCAAGAGGATTGCGGAAATGGATGGTAAAAGTTTTCTACCGTCCAGGAACAAGGCTCCTAGCAATCTTGACAAGATTAAAAATAAGAAAAAAAAACTGATGGTCCATCATAAGAGTTTCCCGATGTAGGTGGTTCGGGGCGTCCAAATGAAATGGACGCTGCTTTGTTGGATGTCGTTGCTGTTACGGTGGGTGAGGCTAAAGGGCCATTGAACTCCTCAGTTATTAAAAAGAAGAAGGGGCAGAACAAGACTAAATAGGATATTGATAGGAGAGAAGAGAAAAAGAAGAAAATTGCCATCGGTTCGGAGATCATACTTCGATCCAAAGTTCTTCCCTTTAGTACTCCTATCAAAGCTCCTGCCCAAGAAGAGGTACATGCCAATCCTCTTTAGCCAGTGTTTCCAGCTGCTGATCAACCTTTTGCTAAATATGATGTTAATTTGGATGATATTAGGAAATCTATATTTTAGTGAATTCGATAAAGAAGACTTTAACAAGGCTTTCCCCTAATCTACCACCGTTGCAAATGCCATGATACATGATGGTGAATCCTTTGAAGTGTCCAGTGAGCATGATACACTGGGTTATGCAGCTTTAGGCTATGTCAGGTCAATAGTCAACTTGGAGAGGCAGGTTAGATCTTAAGTCAAAGACCTCGTTTCCCTTCGAACTGAAAATCATGGCCTGAAAGGCTCCATCAAAACAGAACAAGACAAAGTTGAGATTTTGGGTCAAGAAAAGAATAAACTCAATGATGATTTGGAACTAGCTAAGTCCAATCATGAAAAGTTGCAAAGTAGTCATATCAAACTACAGTCTACCACTTCCAAAGAAATCAGTTCCTTAAAGGAACAACTGACTACAAATGCAGGTACCATCAACCAACTATCCGAGGAGAAAAAAGGCTTACAAGATCTCCTTAAGGAAAAAGAAGATGAAATTACTTTTCTAAAAAAGAAAAAAGCTCAAGACATAGCTGGTGTAGTGGACATATATGTTGAGAGGGTGTTAAAGTCTATGGATTAAAGAGAATCATTCGTGAAATAGAATATTTCCTATTGTTCCATCAGACTTTTACCAAAAAGGTCTCGTGGGAAATTATGGGAATATGTACCATATGAGGAAATCCCTTTTCACACCATGGAACAAAGTGATAAATTGGGTATTTCCTCAGATGATTCTGAGTATGATGATGAAGCTGGAAAATTCAGATGATAATCAAGAAGAAAAATGAGAAGGCATTGTTGAGAAGAAAACCGAGGGGAACGATCCCTAAGGTTAACTATTTTTGCTGTGTTTGTGTTTTGACTCAAAATCCTTGGAGCATGCAAGGTGTTTTGTCTTTTTCATATTCGATTTTTTAGAAACTCTATTTGTACAAGTTCTTGTGGTTCACAAGGCATTTTTTTGACGTGGATAGGATTTATTTTATGATCCTATTAGTATTTTATGCCATCTTTACTTCATTCACTTTGTATTTTTTATATCTTCTTTTATACTTCCACAAATATCCGATCATACTTAAAGACGATGAAACTACATCAATATATTAAATACGAACAAGCCATAAAAAAGAAAAAATATATATTCTCTAAAGGCATTAAACCCTTACTCATTCTTACACTTATCCGAATCATTCAAAAGTAATCCATTTAAGGGAAACAAATATTTAACAAGTCTTTAATTCATCCGAGCCCGAATAATCCATTTGAGGGAAACAAATGTTTAATAAGTCTTTAATTCATCTGATCCATTCAAATATAATTCATTTGAGGAAAACAAGTGTTTAACAAGTCTTTAATTAACCTGCGCCACTCGAAGATAATTCATTTGAGGGAAACAAGTGTTTAACAAGTCTTTAATTCATCCAAGCCACTCAAAGATAATTCATTTGAGGGAAACCAGTGTTTAACAAGTCTTTAATTCATCCCATCATAACCAAAACAATTTCTTTAAAAAGGCAAAGGATAGTATATTGATTGTGATATGGACACCTAGTTAAAACCTCCCCGCGCCACTAGGGTAGGAAATAGTATGCCCCTAAATATTTACATTGGATGAAAACAAAGTAAATATTTACAAGATGAGTTTATTCTAAGTATAAACTGAGATGCTTAATATTCCAAGGATGCTTCAACATATTATCTTCTTTGTCTAGAATCTTGTACATTCCTTGCTTGAGTCTTATACGATGTATGGTCCTTCCCAATTCGGGGCCAGCTTTCCAAAATGATTCTCCTTAGTGTACAGGGACACTTTTCTTAACACTTTATCTCCATACTTGAAAATATATTCTTTTCACTTTAGACATAAACCTGCTTCTCATCAAGCCTTGGTAATATGCAGTTCTTAAATGTGTTTTCCTTCTTTTCTATTTAACTAAATCCAACTAAGCCCTCATAGCTATCTCATTCTCTATTTCGGAATAATTTTTAACTCTGAAAGAAGGAAGAGTAGCTTCATAGGTGTAATCACATTCATCCCATATACTAAAGCAAATAGAGACTCTTATGTGGCTATGCAAGGAGTGGTTCGGTATGCCCATAGTACTTCTTGAAAGTATCTTGGCCATTTCCCAGCTGCTCCTTCTAAATTCTTTTTTAGGCCCGAATAAATTGTCCAATTTTCCACTTCAACCTGTCCATTGGCTTGGGGATGAAAATCAGAAGAGAAGCAGTGCTGAATTTTCTCTTGAGGTACAAAATAAATCCATATCTTTATTGTCGAATTGATGACCATTATCTATAGTGATACGCTTGGGAATACCAAATAAGCAACATTTAGAGAAAATAAAATTTATCACTACCTTCGATGTTGTTTCAAACAAAGGTGTTGCTTCTACCTACTTGGAGAAGTAATATATTGCCACAATTATGGTACGAAAACCCCGAGAAGCCATTAGAGGGGGGCGACTACATGAAGTCTTCATCTATGAAAAAGTATTGGTTCAGATATTGATTCCATGGGGACTGCAGGCACATGAATTGCATTTACATATCTTTGACAATGATCACATTTTTTCACCAAATCTTTAGCATCCGCCATAATAGTAGCCCAATAATATCTTGCCAACAAGACTCTTCTAGTTAAAACTTTATAGCCACAATATGCTGATCCTTCTCCATCATGTAACTCTAATAGAACATTTTGAGACTTATTGGATCCGAGGCAACGTAGTAGAGGCCTATTGAAAGATTTTTTTATAAAAAAACCCCTTAGGACTAGAAAACCACAAGCTTTGTATTTTATTTTCTTGGCCAAAGCCTTGTCTGAAGGTAGAACTCCATTAGTGTTAAATTATTAGATTTATTCCTCTAATCTTTAGAGAATACATTGGATAAGTGAAGGAGTTCTCCTACTTCACCCTCCTTTCTTGTGGTTGCATCTATAGAAGGACATTCTTGCATAAGGATCAAAGGGTATCTTCAAAATGTGCTATAGTGGCTAAAGAATCTGCCATGACGTTATACGATTTGGAGACATGCTCATATTTGATGCTTTTAAAACCAATAATGACTTCTATTAGCAATGGTAAATATTTTATCAAGTGTTATTTCCTGGTTTCAGATGGTCTTTGAGCTTGGTGAATGAGTAGTTGCGAATCACTTATTAATCGAACTCTTTCAGCCTAATATATTTGAGCTAACCTTAAACCAACTATGGCCGCTTCATATTCTGACTAACTGTTGGATGCTCTGAAGCCAAAACATATAGCCCGATACATAGTATCACTATAAGGAGAGGTTAGGTAAATTCCATCTCCACACTCTATGGTAGTATATCCACCATCAGTTTGGATCACCCATTCCTTCTTAAAATTACTGACTTGAGCCTCTTTACGAGGCCACTTAGAATGAAAATCCATTAAAAAATCAGCCACAACTTGAGCTTTGATCGCAGTCCGAGGTGCAAAGTCAATATCATAATCCCTAAGCTCAACTGACCATTTGGTCATTCTCCCCGATATATTAGCCTTTTGTAGCACATTTTAAGTGGAAAATAAGTTCGAACTGTGACAGAGTGCGTTTGAAAGTAAGGTCTCATCTTTCTAGCTGCTATTACCAATGCTAAAGCTATTTTAACCAGTTTCAAGTACTTGTTTTTTCTAGTTTCCAGCAAACTCTTGCTTATATAGTAAACCGGCCGGGGGTAATTATCCACTTCTCGAACTAATACAACACTTACCGCATACTCCGATAATGCTAAATACATATAAAAACTTTCTCATCAACAAGTTTGAACAACATCTTGGGTGAAGATAAGTGTTTTTTTTATTTAAAAGAAAGTTTTATATAAACAAATATAAAACATCAAATATAAAAGAAATTAGTACTATCTTTCTTTTACACACATTGTTAGTTTTTATTTATATATCATGAAATTGAATCTCTATCTTTCAGAGAGAAACAATATGCAGAACGGAGACATTGCTGTTGATATTTATCATCGTTACAAGGTTTCATTTTAACTCTTTTTTGTTCTGTTCTAATGGTTTTCTTTTTAGAAATTATTGCTTACCTTCTTCGCAACTTCATACACATATCAGGAAGATATCCAGCTGATGAAGAAAATGAATATGAACGCCTTCAGATTCTCGATATCATGGTCAAGAATACTACCGAGTAAATACCTTTAAGAAAATGAATAAGCTCGTTTGCAATTACCTTTTGTTGTTTCTTGGTGCAGTGTACTGTGATTCTTGTTTGAGCTGTCTCAATGCTTTTTTGTTAAAATTTTTGACTTTTTTTGTAGGAGAACTTTAATGTTATTTTTTAAAAGTTATTTTGTCATTGTAGCGTAGGAGTCTCTGAGTTATTAAAATCACATATAGCTAGTTCCCTGGAGTAGTGATGGTACTTTTGATAATCGGGGACTCAAACTCTTGATAGTTAGAGGACTAATGATGATTTTTAGCCCCATTTTATTAAGCAGGAGTGTTTTCTTTTGCGTGTCATTTGAAATTCAGGTGGAAAGCTGAAAGGAGGAGTGAACAGAGAAGGCATTCAGTTCTACAGAAATCTCATCACCGAGCTCATAGCAAATGGTCACTGTTATTTCCACCACTTGAGTTTTTACATAGGAGACTGTGTAGTAATTCCTACTTGTAAATATCAATCAATTCGCTGCAGGTTTGGAACCATTTGTCACCATCTTTCATTGGGATCTTCCACAAGCTTTGGAGGAGGAGTACGGTGGTTTCTTAAGTCCTCGCATCGTGTAAGTACACGCTATATTTTTTGGGTTGTTTGATGCATTGTTTATACGCTAAGCTGTTAGCTTAAAATAAGAAAATAATAAAAATATAGTTCTGAATAAATAACCAATCAAAGATGTGCTTAAAATAACTAGCTAGGAGGGGCAATTGACCCCCTTTACCTCTATCTAAATCCCCCATGGTCATGTAATGACCCCCCTCTAGACATTACCAAACACATAACTGGACCAATAATAGTTCAATCAATCTGATCCTGTCAGACTAGTCAGTAATTTCTAGTGTTTTGTTTTTATTCCATTGACAGCATTGATCCCAAAACTATAAAACAATGGCTCATTATTTGGTTTTATAGGGATGATTTCCGCGATTATGCAAGGCTTTGCTTTGACGCATTTGGTAGCAAAGTTAAGAATTGGGCTACCTTAAATGAGCCAGGGACTTTTAGTGGTGATGGATATATGACGGGAGGCTATGCACCAGGTAGGTGCTCGAAATGGATTAGTAAAGCCTGTGAAGAAGGAGACTCTTCCACCGAGCCTTACATTGTCGCACATCATCAGCTTCTCTCACATGCAGCAGCTGTACAGCTGTACCGAAAATACTATCAGGTGCTGAATGATCTTATTTGAATGTTTAAGCCTTTTGTTTGGTCTTCATTCTATCTTTTAGGGTAAATAACAAAAAGAACCTTGTTTTCCAACCACACCCTCCATTCCTTTTAACTAAACACTCTAACTATAGAGTTTGTTTTGAAAACATCCATTTTGACCGAGCATGCCTTACTACTTCGCTCGAAACTTTAGTTTTCACTGTCCAATGAATTTCGTTCTTTCTACTACAAAGAACTATTTCCTGTCCAAATAATTTATGATTTCACCAAAATTCAAAATAGTTTAATAGTCAAAAGTGAAATTGTAGTATGTTTTACTTGTCAATTATTGGTTTATGGTGTTCAGAATATGTAATATTGTTTTCTAATTGATTTTGAGAAATAAACAAACCACTATTTCATAAAAATAAACATTTGAATTCCAAGATATAGACCTCTAAAATAGAGGTCAAGTAACAATATATGTCTATAAGGGTTTTATTTGAGAGTAACTTAATATTTGAAGGTTTTGTAAATGAAATTTGGAGGGTTGATTTGTGATTCAAGGTACACTATGAGCCCTTTTTTCTCCGATATACCCCATCCATTTTTCAACTTATTTATGTTGATTGTTGAGTAAATACTTATTGTTAGCTATTTAATTCAGCCTCGGAGAATCTTTATATATATGGTCTGTCCTGCTTCGTTATCATTCTTATCTTACTCTACAGAAAAGGCAAAATGGAAAGATAGGAATTGTGCTTAATTCTCCATGGGCTGTGCCTTTCACAGACAGTGAAGCTGATAAAGAAGCAGCCAAGCGAATCCTCGACTTCAGATTAGGATGGTACGCAGACTAACAAAGGAACTATTCGAGCTCTGCTCTAGTTGAAAATTTTGAACCCGAGCCATGCTCGATCCTGAGACATAGTAACACTTTAAATAATTAAGATATCCTGTTTTAGAAAAAGAATAGACTTTAAATGATAGAAATAAAAATACTGTGAGATGATATTCTCATGAGGCTGTTCTTAGGTCATTATATCTTTTGTCTCACAATTAAATTTAATATTGGATTTGAGCTCACATATCCATATTAAAATTTGGGAGCGAAAGCTTAAACCTCCTGCCATTCGGCTGGGACCGATTCCATCCCTAGGTGAGTGTATTAACCAATTTGGGTTGCTGCTTAGTAATATGTTTCTATTTCTTGGACTTTTGCATAGAATTTCAATTTAGTAATGTGAATGTAAGTATTTGGTGCTTGTTTTTGCAGGTTTTTGAATCCTATAACCTATGGTGAATACCCAAGGACAATGCGGCATTATGTTAAGGACCGCTTGCCTAAGTTCACCAACGAGCAATCAGAAATTCTAGAAAAATCTTATGATTTTGTCGGTATCAATTACTATTCTGGAAGATATGCAGCTGATAAAGCCTGTGCCGATCCTCAATATGCTAGCTACTTGAATGATTCTTGTGTTGCATTAATAGGTAATTTCCTGTAAACATACTACTAAAAAAAATGCTTTTATTACTTCAAACTTGTTAGCTACTTACTCTCGTGCTTCCATAATTATTATTTTGTCCCTTTTATCCCAGGTCATTTGGTGCATATAGGCTTTTAGGTTTGGAAACAAAAAGTTTTTTTGGTTGTCTTAGTTTTAAAGCTTAAAGAGCTTTGTTGGGATACAAAATAAGATTAAAGTGTCTTAAAACTCCACTTGTTTGACCTTTTCATTTTTCGAATCTCTTCGGCATGATAAGTTCGCAAGTGTTTCTTCTCTTGACATATTTTCACCGAAACACACTTTTTTGTTTAACTTCTTGCTGTCATTTTTTTACTTTAATAGGCAGTTTCTTTTACTATGCACCAAACAACTGAAGTGGTGCTGTTTTCATCTAAATCAGGTGTTTTAGCTCTTGTTTTCACTTCATGCTGCCAGATTTAATTCCTTTTTTATTATGCACCAAACAACCTATGACATTCTTTAAAAAGCATATCTTTTTAATATACTTTTTGTAGCTTGTTTATAAGCTCAGAACTTTACACGTCGGGAAATCAATGATATTAGTTGTTGCTAACAATTTCTTTTGTGCTATAGATGAACGACATGGAATACCACTTGGTGAGCCGGTATGCTATAAAATTTTAAGAAATTAACGTCACATATAAATTAAACAAGAGCTTTGAATAAACCAAAAAGCGGGAGCTTAATCACTGTCATTGTTTGGTTCCCATAAGGATCTAAAGGTAATGTTTTTGCAGAGTCCTTCCCCTTGGCTCCATATTTTTCCGCCGGGTATTAGATATCTGGTGAATCATATAAAAGATACCTATCAAAATCCAACAATTTACATAACTGAGAATGGTAAGTTAATTTTTAAAAAATACTTTCTCTTATGAAATGGTCTTTTCATCACATGTCCGAATTTGAGTAACCACTGATTTATAGGAGTCGATGAGCTCTACAATGGCAGCACCTTTGTACCTAACGACCTCAAAGATCCTCAAAGAACACACTCCTGCTTAAAGCATCTCGAAAATCTTGCAAAAGCAATAAGGTAATTTCATCCTTTAATTTAAAGACTTTGTTTCCCTTCGAACTGAAAATCAAGGCCTGAAAGGCTCCATCAAAACAGAACAAGACAAAGTTGAGATTTAGGTCAAGAAAAGAATAAACTCAATGATGATTTGGAAGTAGCTAAGTTCAATCATGAAAAGTTGCAAAGTAGTCATACCAAACGAAAGTCTACCAGCTCCAAAGAAATCAGTTCCTTAAAGGAACAACTGACCACAAATGCAAGTACCATCAACCAACTATCCGAGGAGAAAAAGGCTTGCAAAATCTCTTTAAGGAAAAATAAGATGAGATTACTTCTCTAAAAAAGAACAAAGCTCAAGACATAGCTGCTGTAGTGGACGTATATGTTGAGGGGGTGTTAAAGTCTATGGATTCGAGAGAATCATCCATTAAATAGGATATGGTCCTATTGTTCCATCGGACTTTTCCCAAAAAGGCCTCTTGGGAAATAATGAGAATACATACCATATGAAGAAATCCATTTTCACACCGTGGCACAAAGTGATAAATTGGATATTTCCTTAGATGATTCTGAGTCTGATGATGAAGCTGAGGAAAATTCAGATGATGATCAAGAAGAAAATAGAGAAGGCAGTATTGAGAAGAAAACCGAGGGGAACGATCCCTAAGGTTAACTGTTTTTGCTGTGTTTGTGTTTTGACTCAAAGTCCTTGGAGCATGAAAGGTGTTTTGTTGTTTTCATATTAGATTTTTTTAGAACTCTATTTGTACAAGTCCTTGTGGTTCACAAAGAATTTTTGTGGCGTAGATCAGATTTCTTTTATGATCTTATTAGTATTTTATGCTATCTTTACTTTTATTCACTTTGTATTTTTTTATATCTTATTTTATACTTCCATAAATATCCGATCATACTTAAAGACGATGAAACTACATCAATATATTAAATCCAATCAAGCCATATATATATATATATTCTCTAAATGTATGAAACCCTTAATCATTCTTACACTTATCCGAACCATTCAAAGGTAATACATTTAAGGGCAACACATGTTTAACAAGTATTTAATTCATCCGAGCCAATATAATCTATATTAGGGAAACAAGTGTTTAATAAGTCTTTAATTCATCCAAGCCATTCAAAGATAATTCATTTGACGAAAACAAGTATTTAACAAGTCTTTAATTCATCCGAACCACTCAAAGATAATTTATTTGAGGGAAAAAAGTGTTTAACAAGTCTTTAATTTATCCAAGCCACTCAAAGATAATTAATTTGAGGGCAACAAGTGTTTAACAAGTCTTTAATTCATCCGATCATAACAAAAAAAATTTCTTTAAAAAAGCAATGTATAGTATATTGATTGTGATATGGTCACCTCGTTAAAACCTCCCCGGGCCACCAGGGTAGGAAATAGTATGCCCCTAAATATTTACACTAGATGAAAACAAAGTAAATATTTATAGGATGAGTTTATTCTAAGTATAACCTGAGATGCTCAACATTCCAAGGATGCTTCAACATATTCCCTTCTTTGTCTAGAAGCTTGTACGTTCCTTGCTTGAGTCTTATACGATATATGGTCCTTTCCGATTTGGGGCCAGCTATCCAAAATGCTTCTCCTTAGTGTGCAGGCAAAATTTATTAACACTTTATCTCTCTACTTGAAAATATCTTCTTTTCACTTTAGACACAACCCTGCTCCTCATCAAGCCTTGGTAATGTGCAGGTGTTAAATGTGCTTTCTCTCTTTTCTCTTTAACTAAATCCAACTAAGCCCTTATATCTATCTCATTCTCTCTTTTGGGATAATTTTTAACTCTGAAAGAAGGAAGTGTAGCTTCATAGGTGTAATCACATCCATTCTATAGAATAAAGCAAATAGAGACTCTTGTGTGGCTGTGTGAGGAGTGGTTCGGTATGCCGATAATACTTCTCGTAAGTAGCTTGGCCATTTCCCAACTTATCCTTCTAAATTCTTTTTAGGCCCGAAAAAATTGTCCAATTTTCCACTTCAACTTGTCCATTGTCTTGAGGATGAAAATTAGAAGAGAAGGAATGCTGAATTTCTCTTGATGTACAAAATACATCCATATCTTTATTATCGAATTGATGACCATTATCTACAGTGATACGCTTGGGAATACCAAATCAGCAACATATGTTGGAGAGAATAAAATTTATCACTTCCTTAGATGTTGTTCGAGAGAAACTACCCACTTGGAGAAGTAATCTATTGCCACGATTATGGTACGACAACCCCAGAAGCCATTAGATGGGTCCGACTAGATCAAGTCCCTATCTATCAAAAGGTATTGGTTCAGATATTAATTCCATAGGGACTGCATGCACATGGATTGCATTTGCATGTCTTTGACAATGATCACATTTTTCAACCAAATCTTTAGCATCTGCCATAATAGTAGGCTAATAATATATTGCCAACAAGATTTTTCTAATAAAACATTTTTAGCCACAACGTGCTGATCCTTCTCCATCATGTAACTCTAATAGAACATTTTGAGACTTATTGGATCCAAGGCAATGCAGTAGAGGCCTTTTGAAAGATTTTTTTTATAAAGAACCCCTCTTAGGACTAGAAAACCACAAGGTTTGTATTTTATTTTTTCGGCCAAAGCCTTGTCCGAAGGTAGAACTCCATTAGTGATAAATTCTTGGATTTTATTCCTCCAATCTTTAGAGAATATATTGGATAAGTGACGGCTTTGTCCTACTTCACCCTCCTTTCATGTGGTTGCATCTATAGAAGGACATTCTTGCATGAGGATCCAAGGGTATGCTTCAAAATATGCTATAGTGGCTAAAGAATTTGCCATGGCATTTTCCGATATGGGGACATGCTCATATTTGATGCATTTAAAATCAATAATGAATTGTTTTAGCACTTGTAAATATTTTATCAAGTGTTCTTTCCTAGTTTCAGATGGTCATTGAGCTTGATGAATGAGTAGTTGCGAATCACTTATCAATCGAACTCTTTCAGCCCAACATATTTAAGCTAACCTTAAACCAGATATGACCGCTTCATATTCTGACTAATTGTTGGATGCTCTGAAGCCAAAACATATAGCCTGATACATAGTATCACCATAAGGAGAGGTTAGGTAAATTCTAGCTCCACACCATATTGTACTATATCCACCATCAGTTCGGATCACCCATTCTTTCTTAAACTTACTGACTTAAGCCTCTTCATCATGCCTCGTAGAATGAAACTCCATTAAAAAATCAACCACAACTTGAGCTTTGATCGCAGTTTGAGGTGCAAAGTCAATATTATAATCCCTAAGCTCAACTGACCATTTGGTCATTCTCCCCGATATATCAGCCTTCTATAGCACATTTTTCAGTGGAAAAGAAGTTCGAACTGTGACATAGTATGTTTGAAAGTAAGATCTCATCTTTCTAGCTGCTATTACCAATGTTAAAGCTATTTTTTCCAGTTTCAAGTACTTATTTTCAGTATCCAACAAACTCTTTCTTATATAGTAAACCGACCGGGGGTAATTATCCACTTCTCGAACTAAACAACACTTACCGCATACTCAGACACTGATAAATACATATAAAGCCTTTCTCCTTCAACAGGTTTGAACAATATCTTGGGTGAAGATAAATGTTTTGTATTTCAATGAAAGTTTGATCACAGTTAGGAGACTAATTGAAGTCTTTAGCAATTCTTAAAACTTGGAAGAATTGTGCATATTTGTCCGAGGATCTTAAAATAAACCGGTTCAATGCAGCCAATTTTCAAGTTAATATATGAACTTCTTTAGTATTTCGAGGTGGATCCATAGGTAATAAAGCGCACGGATCAATCTGTATCCCTTTCTCACTTATAATATACACTAGAAATTTACCAGATCGGACTCCGAAGGTACATTTCTCTGGATTTAACTTCAAATTGATGGCTTCAAAGTTAGAAAATATTTCTTGGAGATCGGATATGTGATTTTCCTCTTTAGGTATTTTTACCATCATATCATCAATGTAAACTTCTATATTCCTACCGATTTGATTAGCAAATGCCTTATTCACCAGTCGTTGATAAGTAGCTCCAACATTTTTCAACCCAAATGGTATTACCTTATAAGAATGGAGCCCTATGTCGGTAATAAACATAGTGTGGTCTTGATCATTCAGATTCATCTGTATTTGATTATACCCATAAGCATCTCTAAAGGAAAAAACTTGTTTCCTAATGTAGAGTCCACTAACTAATCTATCTGGGGCAGTGGAAATGGGTCTTTAGGGCAAGCTCTGTTGAGATCTGTGAAGTCAATGCACATACACCATTTTCCATTCTTTTTATTGACTAAAACCGGGTTAGCTTTCCAAAGAGGGTATTGAGATCCTTTGATATGCCCTATTTTGGTTAACCTATCTACCTCTTGAACAATCGCTTCAAAGTTTTCTCTGGAGAAAGCTTTTCTTTTCTGCACTACCGGCCTAACATCAGATTTTACAGACAACTTATGATTAATTATATTGGCTGGTACTCCGGTTACATCCTCGTTACACCAAGCAAATACATGTAGAGTATGGATAAGAAGGATATTAATTTTTATTTTAGCTCCAGAGACAATTTAGATCCAACCCAAACACTTTTACCTTCTGTTAACGAATGAATTTCAACTTCTTCAACTGAGATCCCTTGGATCATCTATTTCATATAGTTTAGAAGAAAGCTCCATTGAGTGTTATTCCTTATCAATATTCATTGCTTCTGTCAACTTTGGATCAAAAGCAATGATATAACATTTACGAGCTACCTTTTGGCTACTTTGGACAACGTGCACCTGTCCTCCCACAACATACTTCAAACATTGGTGGACAATCGAGGCTCCATTGAGTGGTATTCCTTATCAACATTCACCGCTTCTGTCAACTTTGGATCAAGAGCAATGACATAACATTTACGAGCTATCTTTTGGCTACTTTGGACAACGCCCACCTGTCCTCCCAAAAATGGTTATAGAATTAGAAAATGTTACATAGATCGGATGACGTTGGATTTTTTTCCAGTTTCATCCAAACTTGCTTCCGATCCGGATCAGGGTCTAGATATTCCGAATCCACATCAAAACTTTCAATAATAACCATAACATCTTCTTGTCTAGACGCGCCCATACTTTTCCCTGGACCAGTCGGTGATGATACTCCTATTGTATTCACATTAGACTGAGAGTGAGTGTTAACTTGCCGCTTGCTTCCTTGCTTTTTGACAAAAGCTAACAACTTCCCTCTCTCAATCAAATTATGAACTTATTGTTTTAAGGCAATGCAATCATGGGTATCATGGCCCACATCATTGTGGTACTTACAAAAACGTGTATTTCGATTCTCTATAGGAGATTGAATTGGTGTTGGTTTTATAGTCCACCCCATGTCATTGTTTTTTTTCTAAATCACCGAATCAGCCAATTCACTCAGATTTAATCCTTGTCTCAAGGAAGCAATGGCTACCTGTTTAAGACAATCGGCCAATCCATTCTTTGGTTCTTGAGGCGCAATAGATGATAGTATCACCATTCCATTTAAGCTTCTTACTTCCCATGAATTGTCCCCAAAAAGCCTTCCAGAAAACATCAAAGTTTTTAATAGATCCCTGTGGTAAACTATTATACTATTTTAAATCACTACCCTTGAAAGTTTGTGAGAAATACAGACATAAAATCTTATCATCATCATCAAAATTCATCATAAAATTCTTGAACTACTCGAGGTGGTTATCAGGATCTTTACTCCCATCGTAGTCAAACCGCCTCATCAGATGTCCAGAGAGTATCTTCGAGGACAAAGATGATAACATCCAATTGTGGTTACGACTAAACACATTGTCTTCATCATGAGTGGAAAATATACATGGTTCGGACTGGATAACAAATTGATCACTTAGTAAATGATCGATATTGTGATCCATCGACCCATTTATTTTCTCAGGATATTTATTTTTCTTCACTTTTCCCTTCATGTCTATTTTCCTATTATGTTTCTTAGTTAACCTCACTTTATTTTTTCTGACGTCCCTTGTCACTACTTGATGAAGAAGACCCATCAGAGTCGGATGTTGTGGTTGAATTTTCAGCAGAATCCGACATGCTCATCACCTCTTTATTTAGATGCTCCTTTTTAGAGTTAATATAAGCTTTTGGGGACTGATCATTTTAACCTTGTTTGTTATTATCACCAGGATCATCTGTTGATATACCTCCCACATCGAATTTTTCTTTCGATGCTCTTTCAACTTGCCTTCGGGCTCTCAGAACTTCAATCTCATCCCTCAACTGATCATGTTTATCTTGCATGTCTTTCCTCCATATTGTGATTGACATGAGACACAATAGCATGCTTATTATCATCTCTTATCCTTTATTTTCATGAGGTAAAACTTCTTACATAGTGAGATCTATATCTTAAAAAATTTTGAACTTCGAATTACAAGTAAGGTTTTGAATAGAGCTATTCAGGTATCTCGAGCTCCCACTGTAGTTGCCAATTTGATGAGGGTAAAAAGTATTGTGAGGGTAAAATAAGAAGATCTTCTAGTAATTTAGTGTTAAGATTTTTTTAGAGAGTATTAAGAGAAAATATGCGCATGTATATAATATCTTTGTAAAAATTCCAACTCATTTAATGTCGTTGGTTGGGGTGTGTATACTTTTTCCAAGACCCATGGGCCGTGTGAGTCAGTTCTTATATTCAGGTCAATCATATGAGCCCCCCAAGCCCAAGCACTAATATGCTAGGCACTAAGCTGAGTCATTAATCCACTTAGGTTACTGTTTATTCATTGAATTTTACTTACCCGGTCCGAACTACCCTTTTGGATAAAATCAAAATTATTAAATACTCCTCTAACAATATTCGATCTGATCAAAAACTACTTTGCATGTTGTATGTTGGGATTTCTAGTAGAACAGTTTGTACAATGACCAGTCTTCCATCAAATGATAATGGAATACCTTCCCGTTCTATTATTTTATTTCTTATTTTAGTTATTAGATAATCAAAGTGTATAACTTTGATGCTAGGTTAGTGACAAAGTATCCATTTCAAAGCCAGAATAGTAATCCATTATCCTATTTCTAATATGTGATGTATTTTAGGAGTAACGATTTTAGTTTTTTATTTATTTATGATTTACCCAGATACCTTTTGATAGTTTTGTAGGAACTAACGAATTCTTTTTATGCAGAGAGAGGATCGATTAGAGAAGATGATGAAATTCTCTGCAAATACAAGACAAGGTACTACCATTTACTCCTAGTATAATATCTTATTTAAGGTTGTTTTCAAATAGATTTTTCAAGCCTCTAATTAGTTATTCCTCATCTAGGATGAATATGCTAGGTGATAATAGACCCCTTAACTTACATCATTGAAGATTTGAAAAAACCACTCAACTTACCATTTATTATAATATAGAAATTGATTTTATTTATACATTTAGCTAATAAGTCTAAGAACCTTCGATCAAATCCAAAAAGTTTCATAACCTTAAGAATAAAATTAATAGATAGCTTGCCAAAGGATTTAGACATATCTACTGTAATTAGAATATTGTTGCTTTTATTTTTCTATTTAGATCGTGAGTAAGTTCTTGTTCTAATAGTATATTATCGTGAATATTTAGACCATGAACAAATCCACCCTGCTTCTCAGAGATGATCATAGTTGATGAGTTTTGAGGTACTTCTATTTAGGAACGTGTATAAGATGATAGGCATATAATCTTTCCAAGTTTTAGGAGCAATTTTATCAGGAATTAGGCTAACAGGAGTAGCAAAGATACCTTTAGGAATAGAGTGGCCTAAACATCATATAAATCATTAGGAATGATATTCCAAAAAGATTAAAAAAAATATACCATTACAACCATCAGGTCCCACAACACTTGTTGGATTTAGACCCTTAATTATTTCATGGATCTCCTTTTTAGCTGGATTCCTTAATACCATTAAACTATCTTTTTCATTAAGAAGCTTAGGAATGAAGTTATGTGATTCCAAAGTTTAACCTGGATTAGAAAAATTTAAAATATCGTTAAAATAATTGACAACAGATTTATCTAATAAAGCTTGATCTTCTATCCATGATTGTTGTCCAAGATTCCTGAGATCGTGTTTTTTTATATTTTAGTTTTAACATGTTGGTGGAACCTTGTTGAATTTTTATCACAATATTTTAACCAATTTGTGTGGTATTTGTTTTCCAAAAAAACGTCCTTCGTTTCTAGAAATTGAAGATGGATAGCTTGAGTCTTTGGAAGGTTTACTTTATCTTTAATCTTCTTATATTCTTCAAATGTTTTTTCCCCAAAATTGTACTTCATATTCAACTTGTAAAGTGGCATTACAATTTTTTCCAAAATAATCACAGTTCCAAGCCTTTAGTTTATATTTTATTTTTTAGCTTATTCCAAAATTTGATTATAAATAGCCTGTCCATATTAGCTTTCCAATTTCTCTCAACATTGTCAAGGAAATCAGGATGCAAAACCCATATGTTTTGAAATTTAAAACATGACTTAACTTTATTTGAATCAACTGATAAGGAGATAATTATAAGAGTATGGTCAGAACTAGTCCTAGCTAGGTGTTTAACTTCAGTATCCTCAAAATAATTAGAACATGCAATGTTGAGAAGGGCTCTATCTAGGCTCTTCAACTTCCTGTTATTGGTCCAAGTATACTTTGTACCTGTGAAACCTGCATCTTCTAGATTACATCAATAATTGTATTATTAACTTCATCTATACTTGTCAGGGCTAATGAAGTACAAGCTAGCTGCTCATGAGTATTGGAAATAACATTGAAATCTCCCATTACGAGCCATTATATTGAGATATCAGATAAGTTTCTTAAGTTTTTCCACAGATCTAATCTTTTGGTCCTAGAGCATATAACATATACAATAGTATTTGCAAAAAACTTATCCATTGAATGATGTTTAACTTTTATATGTATGAGTTGTTCATTATTTAAAATAGTATCAACACCTAATCAATCATTCCAAAACAACCGAATTTTATTGTTGCAATTTGCTAAACTATTTTGCATTCTAATAGATTTAGTGATTTTAGTCAGTTTCTCTACACTAATCATAGGTTCTTATATGACCATAAAATACATTTTTGTTTCATTTCAAATTATTGATTTGAGCCTTCTCGAAGAAGTTTTATTGCTTATTTATCTAATGTTCTAATTTAGGATGTTTAAGATTATTTAGATGAACTAGATACATACCTTGAAGGCATATAAATTACAGGCCTTTAATAGAGATATGACCTTTAATAAAGATAAGGAATTTGGTAGATTTTTGCTTATATTTTTTCACTCGTTTACTAAGAATTTTTTAAAGTCTTTTCCATCCTAAATCTTTCTAAGTATTGGGAATGACTTTAAGATTAGGTGATAATGATCATTTTATAGATTTCATAATCATTAATTGTTGAAAAGATAGTACCTAACTCAATAGATTTTAGGGCATCAATTATTCCGAATTTCCTTTAGCTTCATGTTGCTTTTATCCTCCGTTACTTTTGTTTCCTTTACCTTGAACTGTCTGATATTGAATTAACAGAGTTGTAGAAATCTTCCTGGATTAGATCATTCTTTTTATTTCTTTGTAGGTTTCCTTCGTGATCATGTTTTTCATTATCACCCTTACAATATATTTATATTTTCCTTATTAGATTACTTATCTTTCATGTTTTTATTTAGGATAATAGAATTTTTCTTTGGAATCCTTTCACTCTTCTGATTTAAAGAATTTAATAGTGGCTTGTCTTGTTCTTGCTTACTCTTGTCTTTGTTTGTTAGCAGTTTTTTACATTCATTTTTCTTGTAACAAAAATGAGAACAGACTGTCATATTGAATGTCTATCCAACAACCATCATTGTCTCCAAATCCTACCTATGTTTTATGTGTTTGAGATTTGGATACATCTAGCTTTATTCAAGCTCTGCAACCATTTTGTTTAGCTTTATTTTTATTTGGAATCTGAATTTGTAGAGGTTTATCTATACTAGAGGACATAGATCTTATAAGACCTTCATACAGTAAGTATTCTAGGATGTTAGAAAAGGTTATCCACGTTGGAATGATTGGTGATTCCAGTTTTTGGATTACAATAGGGATACCATTTCAGTAGCTTCATAGAGTGTTCACCTACAACCTAAACAGTTCTTCTCCACAATTTGAAGAGATCTTATTGGGGATCCAATTTAATAAGAATATGCCAAGAAACCAATAAGGAAATGTTTACTTCACCGACAAATCTAAAAGAGTCAAGAAATTTCTGAATTTTGGAGAGTTGAAGCTTTCTTTTACCAAATTTACCAACAAGAGTGATTTTTAAGACATCATGTAGGTTTTCTTTATCTTGTTAGGAAAATTAGAAATACATATGATCATCCTTGCGTTTGAACGCAATAAAGGTTATCGAGTACTTTGATTTGTTATTTACCTTAGTAACTTCAAGCGATAGTTATTTGGATTATACATCTTTTAAAAATCTATTTTTATACCAAAAAAAATTAAACATATGTAGACCCTTTTCTTTTGTTTAATTTATTAAAGGCTCGTAACTTTCAAATCATAATTCTGAAAAAAAATAAAAAAATTATTGATTTTTTATATTTTAAGATGAACAAAACTAGATCAATGAATGATATTTTTAGACTTTTTTTTTAAATTGTTTTTTCTCGCTAACCCAATTAACCTTAATTTCACATTTCACATTTTCGTTAATGATCTCAAATTACGCAATTAAACAAAAAAAACATATCAAACTTTGTGTTGGTTTAACATTTCGTATTTAGACAAAAAAGTTTTTTTTTTCAAATTTACACTAGTTTTAGAATTCATTTTAAACAATTTTTTTTCTTCAAATTTAACACGGACTTTGCATTTTTATTTTTTCTAATTTTCTATTTTCTATTTTCTATTTTCTATTTTCTATTTTCATTTAATTTTTATTTCATATTTTACCTTAAAAAAAATCAATGATGTATTACATCATTTCATTTCTGCTTTATATTCCACCAACATAGACTCTGTTTCTTACTGTGCAAAAAAGATTATTGTTTGTTTGCTCATGGTTTAGAAGAATGTGAAATTGGTTGTCCAATTTTCAAAATAGTTATTGTTGTCATCTGTCGCATGTGTACCACGATAAATAAGCCATTATACTATCCTGCTAGCACCTAGATAAAAAGATGATTTACCATGGCTGTGTACAATTTTCAAAACATACATTTCAATGAGTCAAATATTTGCAACCTCATTGTCAAACTACAGACTACACGAAGTCCTGTTGCAGGTGGAAGAACGGTTGTTGAAGTATTTATCAAAAGTTTACTTTAACTACTTTGAAACTCATAATTGATACAAAGTAACATTTTGAAGTTTGTTTTTGCAAGTTATGGTAAACCCGCAGTAACCAAAGGAGGTAAATCACAGAGGCGACGAAGAGAAGACTGGTGGTGGCTATCGTGGTTGTTTTCTTCGTAAAGCGACAATCGAATCTACCTCCTCAACATTTAATTTTTAATCGATTTGTCTAATAGTTTTTTATCTTTTAAAATCTGTGTTGAAATTTTAGTTTTGATAGTTTTGTTTAGCGAACAATTTTGATAATTAAATCACAATCTCGGTCAATCTTAGGATTTTTTTTCCAAGTCAGATTAATAAAATCTCATTTCGACAATTTTGTTGATTAAAAAAAAAACAGTAAATGATAAATAGTAAAGTTAGATGATTTTAAACGACAATAAATAATAATTGGATTTGTAAGTGGAAAATATATTTGTTTTTTTTTTATAATTATAGATATATAATATTTTGAGAAAAATTATAAAAAAATATTTTAAAAAGAATAATTGAATGGTTTTATAAAAATGCACACTAAATGATGAGTGTTTAAAAAAAAACATCATGTAACACGAAAGTTTATTGTCGCACAAATTCTATGCTAACAATATGAAGCATATAGAGCATATAGAAAATTGCCGAAATATCGAAAAAATATTATGACTGAGGTCGTATATTCCTAAGCTTTGAACAGTAATTCGTCCATGGGCTATCACCTTTAATGACAGATAGTCATTAGACTTTAAAAAATTCGGTGGTAGTTCATAGACTATTCAGTTTGGATAAAGTTAGTCCTACGCGTTTGCTAATTAATATAAAATTGTCACGTTGCACCATATTTAACAGAAACTTGTATCACCAATCGTCTATTTGTTTTGTTTTTGCTGATGTTGGCCTCATTTATGCTATTTTTTGTTTATAAATATACGACAAGTGAATAATTCTATATGTTGCTAATATTTTTGCATGCACTCTTGTCATGCTAGAGCTCCGTTGGTCATATGAAGTGATCCGTTTTAAAAGCAGAGACCCGTGGGGGACACGTGGTTCCCTATTAGGTTGTATTTAGAGTATTTATTTTTATGGGAAAGAACATGTGTTTTCCTTCAGAATTGGGAAAGGGATTTATGATTTCCTAT
This sequence comes from Limnanthes douglasii subsp. nivea, assembly GCA_036936605.1. Classification (NCBI taxonomy): domain Eukaryota; kingdom Viridiplantae; phylum Streptophyta; class Magnoliopsida; order Brassicales; family Limnanthaceae; genus Limnanthes; species Limnanthes douglasii. Next base: position 113,102,928 of record JAUPFV010000002.1, on the reverse strand, counting down.
TTACAACTCAGCTCCACTCTAATACTCATGGTGCATGATGTTGATGATGGTCTAGTCTTACCCATTGTTTTTTTTATAATGCATCATCTTAAAGACGTATCACTTTTACATGTTGTAGCACAATCGATGCTGAAGATTACGTTTTTGTCTCAGACTTAACCTAAATTATGAAGAAATAATTTATCCCCGAAAAAATAAATGTCGAAGCATTGCAAGACAGTGTTGAGAGATTTCAGACTTAGCCCTGGGAAAGTTATTTATCCCCATAAAAACAAACGTTGATAGATTTCAGACTTAGCCTACAGGTACAATTTATCCCTGCTAAAATGGATGCTGAGAGATTTCAGACTTAGCCATGGAAAACGATTTATCCACGTAAAAATAAGTGGTATAGCATATGATTTGGAGTGATAATCATGATTTTGAAATTGGTCCCACGTTAGCCGAATCCGGGCACTCATTATTGCATCATAAGAGTAACAAGAAAAAACATAAAACATTATGATATAAATATTTCATTGGACATTGAATGCCTCGTTAAAACTTTACTCGCCCCACCAAAATAAGAAAATAGTACACCGACGATGTTAAAGTGGTAAAACAATATCATAAGAGATCATGACTTACAAAGTGATATATAAATTTAAGTGTTCTAGATTCCAGGGATGTCACAACTACCTTGCTCAGAACAAAAGGTGAGCCTTGACTAGACTTTCTTCTATAATGTGAAGTTCGGCACAACTAGCTTAATCAATTATTGTGGCATTATAGTTGAAGATTCGGTAAAAAAGAACAACTGTTTCGGTTGGGACAACCAATTCCATACTGTAGATTATGGAAACTGAAGTTTCATTTATGGCGGTACGATAGTTATTTTGTAAGACCAAAGGACATCTGGTGTAAGATCTAAAAAGTTCTAACTGCTCCAACAAAAATCTTCTTAATTATATTATTATGTTTGTCACTTCTAATAAGGATAAAACTAATTGAGAAGTAAAAACAATTACTTAAAATGTATTTAATTGAGTATTTTGTAGTTAAAATATAAATTTGATGCAAAATGTAAATGTAAAGGACTAAGTGTGTAATTTATAATAAATAAGTCTGTATTAAGTAATGAAGTAAGGTGAAGTATCCACACCAATTCTAACTAATTATGTTACATGTAACTACCTCTACCTATAGATAGATGTACTTACCGTGGAGATGAGATTGATTGACATTTGGCTTACTTTTACATATAACTTATTTCTCTTTGTAAAAACTTGAGCTAAATTCTCTCTCTAAAACTCTCCCCATAACTCTTGTTAATCTTCATTTCTTTCCTAAAACTAATCAATGCTTATTATTGGCGACTAGAGTGGGAGAACGTTTGGTGCCTAGATATCAAATATAAAACCTTAAAAAGTCATGATTAAAATATGATGGATCCCGAAATCAGATCTGATCCAGCAATTCTGGTGGAAAACGAGGTGCTCGAGTCAGACTAATAAGAGAAACAAATCAAGGTGAGATTCGAGGTACTGATCAAGGCGAACAATCTAATGTTGAAGATCGAATGAATTAGTTGTTAGAAAGAACAACTAATTTGAACGATCGGCTTGATCAAATAGAGCAACAACTTTAATATGGTAATCTACGGTCCGATGTGCGACGTGTAAATAAAAATAAGGAGTTGGAAGATCCATCTGATGAGTCTCATAATTCCCATCGAGCATGAACTGATCGTAAAAAAATATAGTTTCAGTCAGACAAATGATATAAATCCTTTAGGAAAAAAAGAATGATAAACATCAGTACATTCCAACCAGTGCAAGTGGATCTTTTGAGTCAAATTCCGATGAGTTTTATCAAAACTATGAGAAAACAAATCCAAATAGGCGAGAGAGAGGCTGACATTCTTCAATGAGTGGATAGTTTCCCTCATGAATATAGTATAAATCCATAAAAGAGGATAAGGCTGGATCTGCAATGAACAATCCATTATTCAAAAGTAATACGTGAAATCAATATGTTAATCTTGCGAATCAAAATATGTATGCAATTATGGGAACGACTGGGGCTAATTAGTACAAGTGCTGAGTAGATTGGGGAACCTCTCTTTTGTCATATGAAATAAGGCTGATACCTTTTCCGATGCTTTTTGACATTTCGAAGGTAGAGAAATTTTTGATGGCACACAAAATTCTGATGATCATATAGAACAGTTCAAGATGCATATGATGAATTTTGATGATGCTGATAGGTTAGTGTGTAAAGCTTTCTCACAAACTTTCAGATATACGACTTTGAAATGGTCCAATTGAATTCTGAAGGGATCAATAACCAACTTCGGTTCAATTTTTCAATTTCAACATAAGCTCGATGCGGTGCAGTTCGGTTCGATTCACGTTATTTTATTCAATTTTTTTAAAATTTAACAAAAAACTAAACCAAAAAAGTTATAATTAATCTATTAAACCAATTATTATTTTTTTTAATTTTTATAATATGATAATATTAATAATAAAATTTAAAAACCGCTTTATAAATTTTATTAAAAATAAAAATTATATAAGAAAAAAATCGTTATTTATAACCCCGTGTGAAGTTATAAAATTCATTGACGTAAATCACAAGTATAAACAACAAATTTATATTCATAGTAATATAATATTAATAATAAAATCTAAAATCCACTTTATAAATTTCATTGACACTAAAACTTACATAGGAAAAATATCTATGTTTAAGACCCAGTGTAAAGTTATAAATTTTATTGACAAAAATCACAGTATACAAAATGATTAAAAGCAATTTTACAAAATTTCAGTGATAGTAAAATCTACACAGAAAAATAAAAAAAATCTATATTTAAAGCACCGTGTAAAGTTATAAATTTCATTGATATAAGTCACAATTATAAAAAAATCACGGTATAGTTTTATAAATTTTAGAAAATAAAAAATCTGTATATGAACGATATTGGGTTCAAACCTTACTCCCTGCTGCACAGAGATTTTAAATCGTTCTTTTTAACCACTCACTTAACTTTGTTTTAACTATGTAGTATGTGCTTTGTAGACTATATAACTTTGGATTTGGTTGGTTGAACAAATAAAAAACCGACCGAATATAGTTCGGTTTGAAAAATAAAAATTGGAACTGAAATTTATTTATTTTTAAATCGAAAAAACCGATCTATGATCAAGTAACATGTGTACCTTTTAGATATGGATTTTTTCGTGATGATTTAGCGAACAAAAAGTATAAAGAGAAGAGCGTTAACTTATGGAGCTTTGATGACTCAAGTTGAAAGGAAAATTAAGATGGATGCGTCAACGAGGGTTCGGGTTGGATCGGGTTCATCTCAATGGAATTCAGGGCAAGACAACATTTCTACTGACCAAGGGTACCAAGGCAGTACTTCAAATTCTTAAGGGACACCCGACCGAGGGTGATTGTTAATTTACCTCCTCGTTTTGGATTATCCGAGCATTCTAACTATCAACTACCTCGGGTAAGGTTAAACCAATGAGTAAGGCTAGAATATGTTGCAGAATTAACTGATATTGTGACAATAATTTTTGATAGAGCCAAAAACCATGTTAACTTTCAAAAACCAGCGCTGATAAATAGATTAAGGGAAGAGCGGAACAACAAGTTTTGTAAGTACCACAATAATGTGGGGGCATGACACAATAGAAATTGTATAGCATTGAAAAAATAAATTCAAATTCTAATATAGAATGGCAAGCTAACAACCTTTGTTAATGGACAAGGAAATGGTCGGAATAATCTGAGCACATCGGTGCAACATGTTGTGAATGTACATTTGAAGCAGGAAAATACACTAAGGATTGTTGATTCGAAATAAATGGACCCAGATCCATATTAGAGGATAGTGATGGTTGTGAATGAACAAGCGTGCCAAGGAAGGGTTCGTAGTTTATATGGGTATTTTGAGTCCTTAGCAACTTTTAAAGGAGATTCTATGGATGGAATATTACACCTTTCATTTTGTCTGATAAGGATGATTTGATGGTCGTCATGAAGATGAAGTGGTGATTGATGCAGAAATAACAAGAACCGAGATTTGACGAATACTAGTTGATATTGGTAGTTCAAAAATGTGTTGTTTAAGTTAACATATGATAAGGCGCATAATCCACCTGTGATTCTCCGATATGAGCGCACCATAGTGGGATTTACAGGGGTAACAACGCAACATTGGAGAGTTTAAGGGTGAAGTTCTGTTCGAATGTGGTGATTTTAAGAAAAGAGTCCAAGTCTTGTTGATGGTGGTGGATTGTCCGACCAACTATAATGCTATTTTTGGGAGATCTTGATTATCCAGAATGCATGATGTAGCTTCGACGGTCCATCAATCATTGAAATATGCTTGACCAGAGAGTTCTATGCGACAACTTTGCACACTAGAAAAACTATAGCTAGTGATCAGATGGTAGAATAGCAGTCAAGGGGGTTGACCTTAGATACTGATGGGGTAGATGATTTGAGGGAGACCCCAGGTTCATTAATACCAGGCAAAAATATGGAAGTGTATGTGTTTCGCGATGAGAGGAGTTTGCGAATAGGGACATTGTTGTCACATACTTTACGTTATCAGTTGCTAAGGTACTTGTCCAAAAATTTAGAACTTTTTGCTTGTAAAACTAAAGATGTTTTCGGGGTTCTTTCCCATGTAACATGTCATAGCTTAACTTTAAACCCCAAAGTTAGACCTATCATTTAGAAGAGGAGATTTTTTTTCAGTTGAAAAATATGATATAGTTGTATTAGAAGTGGATCCATCATCTAAGGTAGGACATATCCGAGAAGCACATTACCCATTGTGGACTGCGAATCTAGTTCTTGTGAAAAAGAAGAATGGAAAATGGAGGATGTTTGTTGAATTTAACGATCAGGAAAACACTACATTTATAACTGATAGAGGATTGCATTGTTATCGGGTTATGCTTTTTGGTCTCAAGAATGTTGGTGCTACATATGAAAGATTAGTTGTTAGATAAGCATTGAATACGTGTTATTGATCAGTTATTAAAGTAGTTATATAAATATGATCAAACCATTTATTTAGTATCTATACAAGCAAACATGTATTGATGTTTGATAAATGAAATGAAAGAAACATTTCCATAATATACTGTTTTATCTCCAGTGTATATATTTGTTTTTAAAAAGTATCTGCATCTCTAAAACAAAGATTATAGTCTAACATTGTGGTGTTTGTGTATATTATATATTTTCTATATATCTTTGTGTAGATTTCAGGGACCTTAAACCAACATTAGTAAACAAAGCATTTACTACTCAAATTGGAAGGAATATGAAGGTTTATATTGATGATATGTTAGTTAAAATCTTGGCATATGACGAGGACCTTCGTGACTTAGAAGAAACTTTCTCAAATTTAAATCCAAAGAAGTGTACCTTCGATGTCAAATCGGGGAAATTATTAGGGTATATAATAAGTGAAAAAGGAATAGAATTTGATCTGCATCAGTTACAAGCTTTGATATTAATGGCCCATCCTCGGTCGATAAAAGAGGTGTAGGTTTTGACAAGAAGATTGGCAGCTCCAAATAGATTCATATTTATATCTTCTGATAAATGTGCTCCTTTGTTCAAAGTGTTGAGACGGTCGAAGGAATTATCATAGAAACCAGAGTGTGAGGTGGAACTTTCCAAAATTAAAGAACATTTATCATCGCTAAAAGTTTTATCTAAGTCTAAAATGGGGGAGCAACTATTTTTGTATGTTGCTATATCAAATTATGATGTCAGTGTTGTGATGGTAATGGAGGTAGATGGGTATCATCCACCGATATATTATGTTAGTAAGAGTTTACTTGCATCAGAAAAAATATATTTAAATCTTGAAAAGTTTCTTTTGGCTTTAGTTTTCGCTGCAAGGAAAATGCACCCTTACTTTTAAGCTCATTCGATTGTTGTCCGAACATCATTTCTATTAAAAAAAATATGCTACAAGTACCAGACATTTTTGGTAGGATGACTAAATGGTCTGGAAAATTAGAGGATTATGACACTGATTTTCTTCCTCGTACGGCTATAAAGGCTCAATATTTAGTGGATTATTTTGTTGAATTCTATTAAAGTCGTTTCGACGAGGAGAATGATGCGAGTACATTATCGACGACTATATAGTGGATAGTTCGAACTGATGGAGGCTCTAGTGCTTTGGGATCAAGTGTGGGAGTACAATTAATTTCTCCCTCCAAAGAAGCCATGTACCAGGCCATACGGTTCGGATTCAGTACATCAAATAACAAAACAGAGTATGAGGTAACTTTAGCTGGATTAAGTTGGCCAAGTATTTGTGGAGAAAAGCGAGTTCATTTGCAAACAGATTCGCAACTACTAAGAAATCACATGTTAGGAGTATTCGAGGCTAAGAAGGAGCAGCTTGTCAAGTATTTGCGTAAGTTACAAGGGTTGGCTATTTTGTTTGATTAAATGACAGTTGAACACTTAACCAGAGGGCGGGGGGAATACGGTTGCATATTCTTTAGCAACTATTGCTTATTTTGAAGAGTATCCATTGATTTTTCTACATGAGAGTCCATTTATACTGTTGAAGTGTGAATAATATAAATATTCCGAGGAAGTGTTTGTGATTGTTGAGGAAGACCGAGGAGATTTGCTATATGATCTAAAAGAATTTTTACTCAAATGTACACTGCCTCCTGGTACAAAATCAGCTAAAAGACTGAGGTTTAGATAGCATGGGTATATAATATTAGATGAAATAGTGTATATTAAATCTTTGAGTCTATCATTATTAACGTGTTTGGGCAAAAATGAATCTCTAGAAATTTTATTTGAGCTACATGATAGGGACGGTTCTGCACATTTTATATTTAAGGTCTTACAAAAAGGATCTTGTTGGCAGGATATTATTGGCCTTTGATAATGATTGCTGCTAAAAAATTAGTACGAAGTTGTGATACTTTTCAGATATTTGCATATTCCATTCATAAACTAGCTGTACCTTTAATGTCAGTTTCTGAAACGATTCTTTTTAATAAATAAGGATTGGATGTAGTGCGACCATTATCTATGCCTTCAAAAGGACGAAAAACCATTATAGTTTCAATTGAATATTTTCAAAATAGACTGAAGCTGAACCATTGTCAGGAACAAGAGCTAAAGACGTAATAAGATTTATTATGTCTAATATTTGTTGCAGATTTGGGGTTCCTTGGAGAATTATTACAGATAATGGACCATAATTTAATAACAAATAGATGACTTTTTTTGTAATTCAAGAGGAATTACACAATTCTTTTCAACACCATTTCACCCATAAGAAAATGACCATGTAGAAGTTACTAATAAAATAATTTTGGATGGTCTAAATAAAAACTTGACATGTGCAGATGAAATTGTCCTAATTATCTTTAAGAGGTACTATGGGCTTATAAAACAACACCTCGGGTTGCAACTCAATAAACTCCTTTTGCTTTAGTATACAGGATGGATGAAATAAGCCCGACGTAATCAACACTTCCATCTTACAAGGTACTTAACTATTCGGAGGATGATAACGAGGAGGCTAGACGAACGAAGCTTGACTTGATTGATAAAAATCGAGTTAAAGCACGTTTGAATTTAATGCATTATAAAAGTTTAATGAAGAGCCGTTACAATTCGATGGTGAAATGAAGAGACTTCAAAATAAGAGATAAGGTTTTGAGGAAGGTATTTTTACATACAAAAGAGAAAATATTAGTTAAAATGGCTTCAAACTGGGAAGGAACTTATTTGGTAGTACAGAAGGTTATGCCAGGGACATATCGCCTCCAGGATAAAGAGGGAAATTTTTTGTACCACCGTTGGAATATTAAGCATTCAAAATTATATCGTGAGTAGTTCTTTGCATATTTATTATGTTGTTCTTTTCTTACTTGTATAACTTGAACGGTGGCATACTCTTTCCTCTCTTGGTAGTTCAAAAAATGGATAACAAGATGAATGTTTACAGAAGTTACAAGGACGACATATGGTGGTCATTAACAAGAAAACAACACAACACAAGTTACGAATACAAAAGCTCATGTTTGCCCTGAGTGTCATTGGGTGCACCATCCAAGCTGTCTTCCTAGGAGCTTCTGTCATTGTGTAATGAGCCAGATTTGCTGTCACCATTTTCTTCGAGTTCAGACTCCTCTGAATCATTTTTAATCGTGACAAAGGCCTCTTTAGGGCGTCGATTACTCGTATTAAGTGCCAATAATTTGTCATGTTTGCCCTTCAAAATATTTGGTGGAAATCAAGGACCGTTGAAATATTTGCTTCCTCTTCATAATTATTCATATTACTAAGACAGTCGCTTGCACTAGCATCCACAACAACATCTATAGCAGCAGTTGTTTCCTTCTCCGATTCAACTTTGTTCGACTTTAAGTCTTAAAGAGCTTTCTTTCTCCCGTCTTCTCCTTCTTCCTATAATTTCTTTAGTGCTACATGTTTGGAATGCTCTTTGTCTAACTCTTCTTTATGCTTCAAACTGAGTTCTTCCAATTCTTTTTTTATGATTCGAGGCTAAACAATTTTTTATCTGAATACTATGAAATTCTGACCTGTCAACTTGAAAGGCTTATAATTTTTTTGTTATGAGCATATTATTTTTTCCACCACACCATATTTTTTATAAATTTCACCAATTAGTTTCGAGCGGATACAACTTCTCACATACATGTTTGGCAGCACCTTCAAAGTTTGAGAAATGGATGAGTAGGTTTAGAACTTCATCGGATGGTTCACCTGGAAGGTGTTGAGGAAATGAATTGTACAAGGCAAATGCATCCGAGGGAGTACGTCGAGGACAAGCTTGACCATGGGTTTGAGGTAATTCAGGTTGATTGTCAATCAATGCCAATTCATTCTCCAGCGCAACTTCGACAGTTTCATAGCCCATTTCAACAATGTAGTTTTGAATTTTTTGAAGTGGGGTCTCCATGTAGAAGTCTTGATCATCTTTCTCTTTTTCTCCCTTCTTGGCGTTCGGTGTCGGATTTGGGGAGGACACATCAACTATGTTCTATGCCACAGTTACAGGGGGATTTTTCAAGGAGCTTTTCTTTTTCTTTAAGGTAACTACCTTATTTTTCTTTTTGCATACCTCAGCGTGGGACTGCTCGGTTTCACGAATGTTAACTTCTACAGCCTTCCTCTTTGATTTTTTTCTTTAGGATCCCTTTATTGGGCTCTTTTGAAGGACCATATTGAGATTTCTTCTTTAAATCTCTCTTCGGTTTATGTCTTGGGCCTTTATTCCGAGCATGAAGCATGATACGTGCGTCGAGAGCAGGAAATATCTTCACAATATATCCAGTACAACGAGGTTCCATAAACTTATATGTAGCCACAACAAAAGCCGGTGAGAGCTTCGATGGATGACTCTAAACAAATTTCAGAGAAACGAATGCCTTATGAAATTCATTGGACCACACTCGTTCTTCCCATTCATTTAACTTGGAAAATGTCCCCTCGGCATCAGCTTTGTCAATCTTGTATCGCCTCTAAATTTATACACAGTACAACAGAAAGTTAGTATGCATTAAGGAGAAAGTACATTTGAAAATCATTTAACTTACTTGTGTTCCACTTGAGAGATAATCTTGAGGAATTATTCGTTGAGATTTTATTGTCGTTTTCCCAAGCACTAAAAATGAAGATGAATTGATGCTTCTACATTTTGTCTGCCTCAATGAGATGATTTTTGAAAAGTATAGTTTGGGAAATGGATTGCTCTACGGGTAGAGCTATCTTGGCAAGTCTTAATACTATAATGTTGGACAGTAGGGTAAACCATAGGTTGGGACGTATTTGGGTTGGGTAGAGATCGATTATTTCAAAATAGTCTTCCACAACTAGGTCCAACGGAAACCGAAGGACCAAGTTCAAAATTTCTTGGTAGACTACTAATTCTTTCTCACCACATGAAAGTGGGGTCTCTCCCACTGAGGGTAATCGAAGGGTAATGTTGTCAGGAATCCTCCATTGCCTCTTGAGAATCTCAACTTCAGATTGATTTAAATATTCATAGTGAATATCGTTAAGTGCAATAAGATATTCAGGTTGGACATATTTGAGGTTGACACTCAGATTGACAACGATGTCCTCGAATATGGGGATAGTCTTTCTTGGTTTTTTTTCTTATTTTTTTGGAGTAGTTTTCTTTACAACATCGCCCTCATAATCAGAAGGAGGAGTACTGCCCTGGTTTTGGCTATCTGAGTCAGTTGTTTTTCATAAAGTTTGATTCAGTGACCTCATCGAATATCTCATCTCGATGTTTGAGAGGGGAAAAAGTAGTAGTGCGATGTTCATGATTATAAAAGGATGACTTCGATGTTGTAAGCCCAGTTTGAGAGTTGTTGGGTGTGTTCGAGGTTGTTTGTAGGTTATTTTCTGAAGGGATCCCCTATGAATTTTTATTTGTCACAAACGTTCCCTTCAAGGGTTGAGTTGTGTAGTAGCTTTCGTGGTGGGATTTGGTGAATTATTGAGCTCTTCATAGTCTCCTATGGCAATGAATCAAATTTTCTAAGAAGGTACTTCTCTTCTTGTTCGAGGAGATGGGTCTTCTCAGAAGGCACTTATTTGTTTTTTCGAATAAGTACTTCTTTGTTTCTTTGAGGAGATTGGTTTTGATTGGTTTGAGGTGGTTTTTATGAACAAGCTCTCAGGATTAGATCAGAAGAGTTGTCTGATGAACCTCTTAGGGCAACAAAATATGATGAATTTATGGTAGGAGGCCATGGACCATAGGTGAATGTTTGAGTGATTTTCTTGGGTTTATTGTCGATAATGCCGACAACTTCTCTTTTAGAAGCTCTCTACGTGATGGTAAGACAATTCTAACAGTTGGCTAAGCTGAACAGAAACAAAACACGTGTGTATTAGAAGGAGATCAGATACAATCTACAAGGGTTGAATACGACGACGATGGTGGATGAGAAAATAACTCAGGGCACTTTCTCTCTCTCTATCTCTAGATTTCAAGTGTGATGGATAAAGTGAGTAATGAGGTTATATTTATCAAGAAAGTGGTGAAGGCAGGTCTGGATTTTAGAGAGGGAGTTGAAAGGTTGACAGACGTCCATTGCACATGATTTGAATCGACAGATAACGAGTGTCTAGTTTGAAGTACTCAGACACATGTAGTGTGTCAGATTGAAACGATACATATGACAGGAAGCTTCTAACACCTTCTACTTCATTCTAGGAGGTTAACTATTATACTTATTGAGATTTACGATGATATATTAATTCAAAATGGCTTTACCAAGGAAGAATAATGCGCAATTTGAAAGGGTACGTGATTTTCGGAGGAAAAACAATGCATAAGGTTTAATTCATACTATGCGAACATCATGTTAGACTAATTACGATGAGGTCTTTAGACCTATTTTCTAACAAAGAGATAGAAATGGCCTATACATAATGTTTTTTAGTCCTTCCTCAATATTCTTAGCATGGACTAGGGGGGCTACTGATAAGGATATAAGTAATTGAGAAGTAAAAACAATTACTCAAAATGTATTAAATTGAGTATTTTGTGGTTGAAAGATAAATTTGATGTAAAGTGAAAATGTAAAGGACTAAGTGTGTAATTTATAACAAATAAATTTGTACTAAGTAATGAAGTGTGGTGAAGTATCCACACTACTTCTAACTAATTTTGTTACATGCAACTATCTAAACCTTAGCCTGCGGATGGAAGAAGGGTGATAAGATATGTTTGATACCATTATATTTATAATATTGGGTTAAATTTTCCATCTAGAACTGGGTGATGTGGTATGATGTGATAACTCGCGGGGTTTCATGGCGACGACATTTGTGTAAGTCTATGAAGCTGCCATCTTCTTTGGTTGTGATGTCGACCCATTATTAGTCTAAATTTTATTTAGCATTTTCGCGGTCTAATTCTCCACCAAGTTTTCTAGTTCCTAAAAGCATGAAATACTTCATCATAATGTTCAAAATTATAATCCATAATTTTTTGGAATAGTCATCTATTAGCGATATAAAGTACCTTGCATCACCTATAGTATGTTCCCATTTCGGACCCAAAGATATAAGAGCACTCTTGCTCTTACGCAATACACAACTTTTACAAAAACTCAGCTTCTAAACTGTCCTACGTTATAACTTCAAGTCCATTCTCACAAAAACTCAGCTTCATTGGTTTTCTGGTTGTTGGACATGAACTATACCTTTCGTGCTATTTTCTTAGTTCACCAAGTCCCTTCTCACTTAAATGTGCCAGCCAAATATGCTATAACCTGGTAGAGCCTTCAAGAACTAGAACTTAGTTAGTTTTATAGGCTTTCATTACAAAAAATGTGCCAGCCCTCCACCACTATAGAGCCTTCAAGAACTAGAACTCTTTTAGTTTTATAAACTTTCGTATAACTTCAAGGACATACTTCATCTAACATCTCAATAGATGGAAGCTTTCGTTTTACTTCAAACACATACCTTAAATCTTTGATAAGTCTCTCAATCTCGTAGACAATCTGGGTCGAATGATTCCTACCCATTTAACATTACATGATTTATCGTCCCCAACGATGACCCTTCCACTTTAAAAAATTATTAGATCTTTAAAACAATATTTATTGGAAGTCATATGGAACGATGCATCAGAATACAACACCCATTTATCATTGTACCTGCCAGAAGCAACAACCATTAAACCATCATCGCACACACTATCATATGATATATTTTTAGAAACTCTGGTTTCGGCCTTCAGGTTATTGATGGCTTTTCTTTTCTCCGGCGAGTTTCTATTGATATGACCTTCCTTCTTGCACATCTAACATCTCATTTTAGAATCCGTCTCAACTTTTTTGGATTTTGACCGAAAGTTTCCTTTCTTCTTACTTGAATCTATCTTCCAGTATGACCCCTCACACTCAGTTCGTGCCATTTAGAGTCACTATGCGAAACAATCTTCCCCTAAATATCTTTGGAGTTCAAAGCACTCTTCAGTTCGAACATCATAACAAATTCTTTTCCGTAGATCATGGTATCCACAGAGTGTTCATACACCTCGGGCAGAGAACTTAAAATAATTATTACATAGTTCTCGTTCTCCACCATGATGCTAACTGCATTCAAGTCAAGAATGCTTCTATTAAAATCATCTAGGTTCCTTTGGATCTCATTGTTACCATTCATTGACAGCTACTTCTCGAGATACATTATGTTGACTTCTTCATGTAAATCGTCTCCAACTGATTCCGCATCCCCAGCGTTGTTGGATCTTCAGATACCTCACGCAATACTTCATCTCTCAAGCTCAGTATGAGGGTTCTATGAGGTTTAGACAGTACCATGCCATCAACCTATGTAGATGTCTCGTCGATAGTAACAACCAATCTCTTTTGTACTAGGTAAGTTTTAACCTTAATTCTCATGAGGTCAAATTCATTTGATCCGTCGAATTTATCTAAGTTAAGCTTCATTAAAATCATCTTTCGTGACTTTTCGGTTTGAAGGTGAGATCCCTCTCTCTAACTTTAAGATCACCAACGGATATACGCTTTTCTTTCCCGTTGATCTACGCTCATCGCATCACTTGTTGGGAAATTGTTCATAAAAAAAGAAATTTCAATATGTTCAATGGAAACAACAAGTAAAGAAAAACATAAAGAAAACCAAGCGCAAGATATTATTTTACGTGGTTAGGGTCATTAAACCTATATTGATGGGTAACATATACTGTATCAAACACAACAAAACTCAATCATTCTCTTTGTTACAAATCACTCACAAATTACAAAGAAAATACAAATCCAGAGTTTGCTCTTAGTATTTATGTCTCCTATCTCACTTTTCTCTCGAAAAACGAGAATTGTCTCTTCTTTAGAAAATACATACTCACCGATCGGCTACCACTAACGTCATGCCATACCTGAAATCAATGGTTGTAATAAAACCATAATACAATCGACGATTTAGTTTAAATCTTTTTAACCAACAACTATTTTAAAACTCTAATATACTAAACATTTCAGATTAAATCTCTTAATCAACATCTATGACTAAAATCATATTTGGAAGTCCATTTGAAGAAGTCCAGTCCCAACAAAATGCAACCGTATTGAAGTTTCGGTCCACGTAGTTTCGACAAACGGCGTTGGATCAGATCGTCCACAACATGCTTCAGTCCAGTCTCTACAACTTCGGCTCAGAAATTTAACCCAATAAAAACAACCAACATATCTTTAGCCAAACTTGTCTTCACAAAATTAAAAAAATTTCATTAATCTTTATCTACGTATATTTTTGACCGATGCATCTTCCAATCACGTTATTTGCTTAACATATTTCTGTTAAAAAAATTACTTCTGGTCTTACGTCTCATGTTATATAAAATTTAAAGAGCGTCGTTGAAAACTTATCTATAAAACGAGCTCGGGTCCAGCCACAAGTTCAGTCGTCGAGTTCTGACAAGGTTCAGAGTTCGGCATTTTGATTCACACAAACTTTTGTAGTATTTTTTTTTAATTAAGATATACACATACAGACGCAACATTCACATTTATAAAGACAAAACTCTTAATTAACTGTGGTCCAAACTATAAAATGCAAATGACAATAATCTTAATTGTTTTTGTTCGTAGAAACCGGAAACCAGACCCAAACAAATAAATTCGACAACACATACTCTTGATTTATCAGCTTAAAAGAAATAGAAATGATTTATCAACATAAAAAGTCATTTGAAACAGCAATTGTTAATCGAAATTTAATAGAGAGCATTTAACAATCAAAATCGGAAAATGAAATCAGTATAATTTTTAAACTATCGAAACGTTTCTTTTGAGAGGGGATGATGAAAGTAAATTCGACAATTGGATTGTTGACTTTGACTCGTTAGATTTATTTTGAAGTTAATAGCTAACTGAAGTTTAATATTTATCTTTTCATACATATATTTATCTAACTTTCCTTTGGTATGCGACGCGTTGAATTAACAAATATCTTGTTGCGGGTATGTAGTATTTTGATGTATGTAGTGAATTTGATGTATCCATCATCGTGAAAAGTATATGTAAAAAATTTGAAATGTAAAATTTCGAAAAAATGTATAAAAGAATGTTAAAAATATATTACGTGGAGGCCAATTATTTTAGAATAAACAACTATTTTAAGTGTTAAATGTTATCGGATTATGGAAAATATTAGTAGAAGTTTGACGATTATTAGGTCTAAAATTTGTTTGTTTGTAGCGTAAAATCTTATCGCAAAAAAGAGAAAATTTGAGAGTTTTGGTTCGTACTCAAAACTTCCGCTATGAACGCAAACTAACAAAGAAACAAGATATAAAAACAAAAATGTTAAACAAGCACACACAAAACAAATTAAATGTTGTTCAGATCGTGAAGAAATTCTACATCCACAGACAAGCGACACAAATTTTACATATAGAAAATTGCAAAAAAATTCTCTCAAACACTGAACACTCAACAACTAATCTTTTGTTACAAAACACTCTCAGATCACAAAAAGAACTATAGGGCTGAGAGTATTTCCAAATGTTTATCTTCAGCCTCAACTATCTGGAGTCTCTCACCTTTCTCTCTTAAGTATCATGTGTTTCTCTCACGCAACAGCTAACAATAACCTCATACAATTCTCTTACTATATATAGATGAAAAAGATGGGTACAGTGTTCTACATGTTCATAATAGTGCATGACAACCTCTTTCCCGAAATGGTCACACAAACAAACATAAATGACGCACTGCAATGTTGACGTCCATACGGCGGGTAGTGGTGCCTTTATACGAGCCTGACATTTTCACAAGCACGCCAAGATCAACATCCTATAGATCAATGGCTAAGATTCCACATCCATTCAGACTCTTTAGTGAGTCAGTTTCTTCAAGATGTTGAACGATACTTTTTGGGATGTATGTTGCTCACTCTTTATCTTTTGTTATCGATATCATTAAGGAAAAAATCTTAATTTTGTGATTAATTGATAAGGGTGGAATTAATCCGATCCAAAATAATCAGGTATAAAGGGTAAAATGATGAACAAAAATAATTATAGAGAAGATTTTAGCAAAATAGAAGCTTAGAGGACTTAAAATGGAATATGTAACAAATATGCCTTTAGTTAGTATGATGAGTTCAGAGTTTTTGGTTACTATACTTTGAGTAAAACCACTTATCCAAACAAGGACAATTCGGACCATATCCAGCCCATAAATATCCGAACAGGACAAATGTATTAACTTTTGACTAAGCTGGTTGCTAATCAACTTAAAACTATATCACTAATGGGTCCTTAAATTCGAACCGGTTTCATGACCCGACCCAATAAGCCCACAGGTCAGTAATTAAGGTATAAATACCCCAACCACTCTCATGAATGAGGGTGATCAGAATTTAATACTAGCAGACAACTTAATTGTCTCTCTACTCCACACACTAAACACAAAACATCACAAAATTATCAAAACACTCTCTAGACATTTTACCAGTCTACCCTCAACAAAAAATAAACCAAACCAAAATGGCTAACACAGTGGGAGGCGACAATGTCTAAATTTTACATTCAAAACCAGTAAAGGAAAAAGTTAGGATGGAACTGAATGGGCTAAATACTCCACCTCCTCAGGTGGAAGGTGCAAAGGGAAACAAGGAATACACCATCGAGGAACGAAACCAGCCGATGGCTGAAATAGAGGCGCTAAGAGCCATAAAACAAGTAGAGAAAAGTATCAAGGAGAAATCCGGAGCGTCATTACTTCACCATACTGACAACCCTATGGAGAATGAGCCATCCATAAAGACTCACCTCAGTTCAAAGAAAACACACCGGTCTAAGCCTGTTGAAAGTTCTGGATCTGAATCTTCCAGCAGCTTTTCAAATGAGGCAGAGCTTGAAGAATCATTTTCCTCAAGCAGTGATGAGGGGAGATCCAGAAAAAAGATGAAGTTAACCAAAATGCACTCAAGAAAGAGGGACATACATGGTAGGCTCAAAAGGTACCAGGGCAAAGGATCACCCGACAAGCATGTTGATCAATTGTTGATTGATCCCTTTGTCTTTCAGTCCGAACCAAGTATTTTTAAAAATCCTAATGAAGATACCGTTTTTATTCACAATAAAAACTGGCGGCAGGCACATTTGCCTGCAAAAATACTGACCGGACATCTTCCTAAAAGTTTTGATAGCTCTAAGATGGAGAAATACGATGGAAGTCGGGATTCGGACAACCATCTGGAGAAATTCAAGAACTTCATGATGATTTTTGATGATGATGATAAGCTCTTGTGCAGAGTTTTCTCCCAAACTTTTACGGGGAGTACTCTTAAATGGTATAATAGCTTACCTCAGGGATGTATTAGAAACTTTGATACATTTTGGGATGCCTTTCGGAGGCAATTTGTTGGGAGTAAGGAATGAAGGGTAACAGGGACACCATTATCCATTGTGCGCAGGAACCAAATGAGTCTTTGAAAGATTACATAAGTCATTTCGTAAACACAAAGAACGGACTAGCAGACTGCTTTGAGAAAGTGGCAATTTATTCTCTTAGATATGGATTAAATCATGGGAACTTAGCTGATTCCGTGACCTGAAAGAAGGCTATGACCTGGGGTGGTTTATTAAACCAAGTGGGAAAACAAATTAATGTGGAAGAAACAAAGAAAACGAGGGTGCACCGTCAGGTGAGGTCCCCCACCATAAGAGCTCCTCTAGTCACTAATCAATCTGGTTACAGGGAAAAGGAGACCGGACAAGGGTGTAACCGGTCCAAACAAACTCAATCCAACCAGATCTAGACCCAGAGCCAACAAACCAGAAGTAAGAGGGGTCCTTGGGACTAGCTTGAATAGTTCGCTGAATTGAGGGAAAATATAGCTACAATCTATGATAAAACCAATGATAAAGTACACTTTCGAAAGCCGGCGACATTGCAGTCCCTCAGAGAAAATCGGAACACTTGTTTTTGCCAATATCACAATGATATAGGCCATAATACTCAGGACTGCATAGCATCAAAACAAGAGGTCCAAAAACCATATTGACAGGAGCAAGCTGGGGGCATACGCTAAAATGATGAAGTGGAAACAGACCGGACAATGCTCCTCGGACAGGTCATTCGAACAATCCTCGAACATCTGCTCAAGAGGGTGCAATGGTGATCCTTGAAATATTCGATGTAGACTCTGAGTATCTGTATCTAGATCCAACTCGAAATAAGGTGGGGGTGATAACAGAAAAATCTAAGACAGTTTCCGGACTTATCAACTTCTTTGAATCATTAACTATTTTTGGAGGGGATACTGTAACTGCACCTACCCCTTCATTAAGGACGAGACATGTCCAAAATTTGGCCACCTAGTTAGAAGGTGGAATGTCTTCCATTCAATTCCAGTCCCCATTCCCATTCATAGTCTTTGATGAAGATGACTTGAGAGATATTGCAGGGCCTCATGAGGATGCGGTGGTTATAGGAGCTTCTATATGGGGAAATGATATACGCCAAATTCTAATTAATACATGTAGTTCGACAAACATCCTATTTTTAAGATCCTATAAACAAATGAAGAATTTGTTGTTATTCAACGTTCGAATAGAATTATTGTGGGCTTCATAGGGAGTTCTGCAGATGTAATTGGGGAGTTTTAAGAAAAAGTGTTGTTGGGCAAGGAGCTCTTTAAAAAGATGGTAAGAGTACTATTTGTTGTAGTAGATTGCCCCACATCATACAACGCAATTTTTGGGAGGTCTTGGCTTTCCAAAATGCATGTTGTGGCCTCTACAGTCCACCAGTGTTTAAAGTATGCGGTGTAGGGACAAGCAGGTATTGTCTAAAGTAATCAGAAGATAGCAAGGGAGTGCTATGCAACAACTCTTGCTCCTAAAATGGGGGCAGTCTGGATTAATAAATATTAGCAGTAACTGGATCCTTCCACTGAGGAGGGTGAGATTGATGATCCTAGAGAGGCTCCTAGTGTCATAATACCTATTGAGGAAGTTGAAACTCACTCCCTTGTAAAGGGAAAGAATGTTAAGATTGGTTCCAAGTTGGCACAAGAATTAAATAAGAAATTGTTGTCTTTTTTACTAGATAATCAACATGTGTTTGCATGGTGAAATAATGATGTAATCGGAGTACCAGCAGATGTATTTCACATAAGTTGTATGTCTGATGTGATGTTGCACCTCTTGTACAAAAAAGAAGAGCTTTTTCCAAGGAAAAAGCAGATGTGATTGTTCAAGAAGTTTATCGGCTGACCAAAATGGGACATATTAAAGAGTCCCAATATCCTCTATTGACTTCCAATCCGGTGTTAGTCAAGAAAAAGAACGGAATATGACGTATGTGCATTGATTTCACTGACCTTAATAGGATTTGCCCTACAGATCTTTATCATGTCCCGTGAATAGATCAGTTGGTGGATTCTTCATCTGGAATTAAATTGTTGTCCTTCATGGATGCCTTTTCAAGATATAATCAGATACAAGTAGATCTGAATGATCAAGATCACACTAATTTTGTCATAGATAGAGGTCTTCACTATTATAAGGTGATGCTCTTCGGATTGAAAAACACTAGGGCTACTTATCAGAGGCTGGTGAACAAAATATTTTCTAATCAGATCGTCGGAAACATGGAAGTATACATAGATGATATGATGGTTAAAATCTTAGAGGAGGATTCACACATAACTGATCTTCGAGAAACGATTTCCAACTTAGAGACCGTGAATTTAAAGTTAAATCCAGAGAAATGTGTGTTTGGGGTCCGAACTGGAAATTTTTTGGGCTACATAATAAGTGAGAAAGGAAAATTTCTGGCCTTACTAACAATGGATCCTCCTCGAAATGTTAAAGAAGATCAAAGGCTCACCAGAAGGTTAACCACTTTGAATAGATTTATTTCAAGGTCATCGGATAAATGCGCTTCTTTTTTCCAAATATTGAGAAATGTTAAAGAGTTCAATTGGTCCCCATAGTGTGACCAAGTCATTATTGAAATAAAGAAACACTTATCTTCACCCAAAACTCTCTTAAAACCCGTTCGAGGAGAAAATCTTTATATATACCTAGCTGTATCAGAATGTGCTATAAGTGATGTCCTAGTAAGGGAAGTGGATAATCACCCTCGTCCAGTGTACTACATTAGTAAAAGTTTACTGGATGCTGAAAGAAGATATTTGAGGTTGGAAAATTTGGCATTGGCTTTAGTAATTGCAGCATAAAATATGAGGCCGTATTTTCAAGCTCATTCTATTATTTTCTGAACGTCTTTCCCGTTGAAAAATGTTCTCCAAAAGGCTAATGTATCAAGTAGAATGACCAAGTGGTCAGTGGAATTGGGTGACTATGGCATTGATTTTTCCCCTCGAACGACAATTAAAGCTCAATCAGTGGCTGACTTCTTGGTAGAGTTTCATACTGATAGATTTTCTGGACAAGATTCAGAAAGCAATTTAAAAAAGGAATGGGTGGTCCGAAATGATAGTGGATCAAACACTATGGGTTGTGGAGCTGTAATTTGCTTAACCTCCCCATATGATGATAAAATGTACCAAGTTATATGATTTGGATTCAGGGCCTCTAACAATGAGTCTGAATACGAGACAGCTATAGCTGGTCTTAAGCTGGCTCTCCTCTGTGGAGCTAAGAGAGTCTGTTTGATGAGTGGCTCTCAATTTCTCGTCCACCATGCTTAAGGACAGTCTGAGGCCAAGAAAGAATAGTTGATCAAATACTTGCTCATATTGAAAGAAGTGGCAGCCAATTTTAAAAGTATTTGCTATGAGCATATTCCTAGATCGAAGAATATGCTGGAAGACTCTCTAGCGACTATAGCCTATTCTGAATCCTACCCCTGGATTCTTATACATGAATGTTTATCCATACAGTTAGATCAAAAGAAAGAAGATGAAGAAAAGAAGAGCATACTTGTGATCCAACCTAAAGATTGAAGATACACACTCCTTCAATACATTTCTGATGGGACATTGCCTTCAATAAATCTGTGGCAAAAAACGATTAAATACAAGGCTCGTGGTTTTTTTTATAATAAGAGAAGTTCTCTACAAAAAATATTTCAGTAGGCCTTTGCTAAGATGTTTGGGGTTTGAGGAATCCCAAGTTGTCTTGTCTGAATTACACGATGGGGAAGGCTCAGCACATTGTGGATACAGGGCACTGACCTGAAGAGGCTTGTTAGCCGGATACTATTGGCCAACCATAAGGGGAGATGCTAAAGAAATGGTGAAGAAATGTGATCCATGTCAAAGGTATGGGAATGAAATTCATGTGCCAGCAGTACCTATGGAGTTTATTTCTAAGCCGATACCTTTTTCTAGATAGGGAATGGATTTAGTTGGACCTCTTCCTATGGCATCCGGGGGATGCAGAACGATCATAGTCACCATTGACTATTTCTCTAAGTCGATAGAGGCAACTCTCTTGGCTGGAACCATATCGAAAGCTGTTATCAAGTTCATCCTATCCAATATATGTTGTAGGTTTGGAGTTACCCAAAAGATTACTACAGGCAATGGGCCATAGTTTGATAACAAATAATGGAAGCCTTATGTACCTCTAGAGGCATTCAACATTGTTTTTCCTCTCCTTTCCACCCTCAAGAAAATGGCCAAGTAGAAGTTGCAAATAGAACCATCTTGTTCGGATTAAAGAAGAATTTGGAGGGAGTTGCAGGAAAATGGCCAAGTTATTTACAAGAAGTATTGTGGGCCTACCGAACTACTCATCGGGCTTCCACACAAGAATCTCCTTTTGTTTCTGTATATGGGATGGATGAAGTTACTCCCATAGAGGCTAATTTACCACCACATGGGGTCCAAAACTATTTCTAACAAGCTAATGATGTAGCAGTTAGAAATTAGTTGGACTTAATAGAGGAAAAAAGGGCTAAAGCACATTTGAGAACAACACACTACCAAGGCTTGATGAGGAGCAGATTTGCTTCCAAATTCAAAAGAAGAGATTTTCAAACTGGAGATAAGGTCTTAAGAAAAGTATTTTTGCATACCAATGAGAAGCAGTTCGGTAAATTTTCTCCAAAATGGGAAGGCCCTTATGTGGTCTGTGGAAAGGTCAAACCGGGGACATATAGGCTTCAAGACAAAGAATGAAGAGCTTTGGAGCATCCATGGAATGTTGACCATCTCAGGTTATATCTAGAATAAAGTTTTTCTGTAAATATTTACTTGTTAAATACCAATGTAAATATTAGGGGCCATACTCTTTCCTACCCTTGTGGCGCAGAGAGGTTTTAATGAGGTGTCC
Organism: Limnanthes douglasii subsp. nivea; assembly: GCA_036936605.1. Classification (NCBI taxonomy): domain Eukaryota; kingdom Viridiplantae; phylum Streptophyta; class Magnoliopsida; order Brassicales; family Limnanthaceae; genus Limnanthes; species Limnanthes douglasii. The sequence continues at coordinate 113,080,595 of JAUPFV010000002.1, read as the reverse complement.
AGCTTTTTTCAATAATACATGATTCCTTCTTCAATAGTCTTGTGCTTAATGATTGGTCATAACTATTGAACACATATGATCAGAGATATTAAATATTCTCGATTCAACATTTCTGAAATTCTAGGGGCTACTTAAATATCAACCATGAAAGATTTAAAACAAAGTATTAAACAGAAGGGAAATGGATAAATTAAACCCGATCGGACTCAAACCAACCAATAGTACAAAAAATGCCTTGGCCATCCAAGGACTTTAGTTTTTCAAAAATAAAAGTTACATAGTAAAACCTCAGGGCTTGTTCCCTTCAGATTTTTCTTCACCATAATATTTCTTAGGGATTTTGAGTTTGGCACTTGAACTCTCACTCGTTCCTTCATCATCTTCAGAGTCTTCTCCGCTTGCGTAGTTGTGCTTATCACCATCTCCTAGAGTGTGGAATGGGATGTCCTTATAGTCTACATACTTCCATAAGGTACCAAGGGTCCTCTTAGGGAAGGTCTCATGAAACAGCAACACCATGTCGGATTTGATCCCATCGTCTCTCTTCTCTAGGGAGTCCACGACATCGTTAGCATACTTTTCTATACCTTCAGTAACAACTTGTTTTTGTTGACATTCCAAGGTTTCCTTCTCTTCAATCTTCTCTTTAACAGTGCTTTCCGATTTGGTTTTCTTGTTAGATAAGGTTTGGATAGCATCATTTTAGTCTTTAATTTCCCTTTCAAAGCGGTGAGGTTTTACAAAGAAGAGTTCTCCAGCTCGGAATATTTGGTTTGGAGCTCAGTATTGGCTGCTTCCGATGCGGTCAGCTTGGCTGTCAAGTCCACTTTTTTCTTCTTCAACACCTCTATGCTTTGCTGAGCACTCAGAAAATTATCTGACAAGGTTTTCTTATCAGTGACTAGAGAATGAATGGTACTAGTTTGAGTTTTTACCTGCCTCTCCAGATCAAGTACTGGTCGGATGTAACCGAGGAGGGTATGACTCAAAGTATCTTGATGGCTTTGCGCCTTTTGTCTTTCTTAGGCGGCCTTGGTGGGTTCTTTGACCCTCCGGTTTCCTTTACAATTTTAACGTCCACTGCCTTTACCAAGGCCACATCAATGCCACCTTAAGTCTTTGAACCAGTCCCCTCTGTAGCTGTTTGAGCTAAGTCTATTATGGCCTTTCTCTTCTTGTTCTTTATTTTGCTGTGGGCCTTCGCCCTGGAAGGAAAATAGAACTTGGCATCTTTAGCTTCTGTCCTTTTCAGGATCACATCAGCAGGGGGAGGGGTGGTTAGCTCTTCCCATGAAAGGTCTCTTCTGACTATGGTGTTCCATAGATGAGACCTTACGAAATTTCTTGACTTGAAGAAGTTATGAAAATCATTTCCCCAGTTCTCCGAAGCCCAAGCGTTTAGCTTCGCACAAGTGTACTTCCCTGCCTCTAGGTGGCCCAAGAAATCCTTCAGAAACCCTAGGGGGAGATATCATTTAGTCAAAATGAAAAGGAAAAAAAAGTAGAACTTACCAGTGCTCTTCCATCTACTGGTCAGGAGGCTAGGGTTCATGTCAGCCTTGATTTTTCTGCCATTCTCCCAAGTCCCACTGATAAAGAGGAACTACATCCTCCAAGGATTTTCGGACTCCAGTAGGTCATCCACCACTTTGAAATCATTTCCTATGTTGTAATGATAGAAGGGGATTTGGTGATTCTTGCATAAGCTTGCTACAACAGCAAACTGTTCCATTGGGAGTGGAATTTTTGACAGCCTGGACACCATGATGCAGGCTAGGAGAGTATACCAAGTGTTGGGGTTCAGCTGGCTGGGTTATAACTTGATCAGATAAAAGTATATGACTATCTCTAGGTCTAAGAGGAACCGAAGTCCCCAATTTAGTACTTCGGTATAGACCACAATCTCATTTAACTTAAAATCCATGGGGGTCTCCGGAGTAACAGGGATCCTCACATTTACAGACTACGAGATCCCCCATTTAGTTGGGTTCCAACCCAACTCAGCCGTGTGGGTATAGACATAATTGATGTTCTCCAAAGCCAACAAGTACTTGACACTATTCTTTTTAAAACAAGGACCTACCTTGCCCTCTAAACTCTCCGGAAGAGCGTCCGGATGAGTCATACCTACCTTGGTTTTACCTTTATGATCTGAGGTTGTATCCCCTATTTGACCGGATGCCTGAGTCTCGAAAGGGGTTTCCTCTATGCTGTCCTCCATGTTCTCTTCCATCACTGTTGAAGGCTGTTCAGCTGTATTTGAGGCAGGCTGCTCTGGCTCCTGTATTGGTGGTTGTACAGCTGGTTGTTCAAAAGGTTGTGTAGATGTCACTTCTGAGGTTTTGATATCTGGTAGAGGCTGCTGTCTAGAGGATTTAGCTTGTAGAACAGCCTTTGTTACCTCGAGCTCATTGCGATAAACGGTGAGGGTTTCCTAACACTAAAGACGATTTTTTCTTTGGGAACATGGTTTTGATATTCTTGAATTGAAGAACCGGATGAGAGAGGTAAAAGGTTTGTTGTGAATGGAAGTTTTCTGGTTCCGGGGTTTCTTGAGGAAGACGACCCTTGATCAGCGTTCTGATTTGACTGGTTACCTTTCTCCCTTGGAGAATTAGGAAGACCGACAACAATACGTCTATCTCTCGCAACTTTCTTCGCTCTCTCTAGTTCAGACAAATACAACCAACCTCATTTAACTAAGGCTTTTCTGGCTGTGAACATATATGTCTCAAAAACAAGTTGAATGTGAACTGAGTTTTCTCTTTTAAAAAAATTTGAGTGTGGAAGACAATGGAACAGTGGAAAGGTTTATACATAACAGTAAAAACAGTAGTTACCAAGGAGAATATGAATAGAATTTTCGCAATGATTAAAGGTTGCGCAACGTGTGAAAAATTGAAACCTAGGTAACTTTCTAGACCTAGTGAGTACGATAATTTAGGAGAAAAAACGGCTGGGAGGTCGAACTAGATATTGACACGTGTCCCACGATTCAAGAAAAACTCTTAGAATTCTGAGAAGGGAAATTAGTTCTGATAAAATTCGAACAGGGTCACTTATGAAAAGAAATTCTTCAATTTGAACAACATAGGCAGATCGGACAGGGTTGGTGTTAGCTTTGTGAATTTTAGCCCTTCCAATTTTTTTTTGTAAGACCTGAAAAGGGGCTACTAATGAGTTCGAAGTTTTTGGTTACTATACTTTGAGTAAAACCACTTATCCGAACAAGGACAATTCAGACCATATCACACCACTAAATATCCGAACATGACAAATGTATTAACTTTTGACTAAGCCGGTTGCTAATCAACTTAAAACTATATCACTAATGGGTCCTTAAATTCGACCCGGTTTCATGACCCGACCCAATAAGCCCATAGGTCAGTAATTAAGGTATAAATACCCCAACCACTCTCATGAATGAGGGTGATTAGAATTTAATACTAGCAGACAACTTAATTGTCTTTCTACTCCACACACTAAACACAAAACATCACAAAATTATCAAAACACTCTCTAGACATTTTACCAGTCTACCCTCAACAAAAAATAAACCAAACCAATGCCATAATTGGAGATAGATCCAGTAGTTTTTATAGAGGGAGAAGTCGTAGAAGCAGGTCTCAGATGAATGGAAATGCAAACCATGCCATAATTGGAGAAGCAACAAGGTTAGTTAGCTTATAAGATTAAAGAAATCAGTTATTGGAACAAATAACTAAATTAGATGATTAGTTAGTTTTGATGAATGGGATTTCAACTCATCTCTATACGATACGTCATGTGACAACACAGCTGGTAAGTGAGATTTCAACTCATCTCTATACGATATGTCATTTGACTTTTATTTTGTTTGATGGTGATGACTTAAGGGATGTTGATGGACCTCATGAAGATGCAGTGGAGATTGGAGCAGAAATAGCACAGAGCAAAACCCAAAGAATACTCATTGATACTAGGAATTCAGCCAATGTACTAATTATGTCAGCCTATGACAAGATGCAAGATCCCCCAGTAATCCTCAGTTGGAATGAACAATAGTGGGCTTTATTCGTGTGATAGCCAATGTTGTCAGGGAATTTGTAGGGGAAGTCCTATTAGGACAAGGATCGTTCAAGAAGAAATTGAGGGTGTTGTTTTTAGTGGTGGATAGTTTGACAACTTATAATGAAATTTCTGGAAGGTATTGGTTGTCAAAAATGCATGTAATGGCTTCTACAGTCCACCAGTGTTTGAAATATGTTGTTCGAGATCATGTTGGAACGGTTTAGAGTAGCCAGAAAATGGTTAGGGAGTATTAAAATACATCTTTGCGTACCAAACAGATTAGAAGTGTTGAAGGGATGAGAGAATAGCATATAGAGGGGTCTGGCTCAGATTTTGAAAGAATGGATGACCAAAAGGAGACGCATGGATTGTTAGTAACTAATGAAAATATAGAAATATAATTATTTCCTAAGGGGAAGAGTTTGAGAATATAATTTTTTTATCATCACAGATGAGAGAACGATTGATAGATTATGTGTAACAAAAACTTAAGTTTGTTTATTTGGAGTACTGAGGATGTGATGGGAGTTTTGTCAACTATAATTATCAAAATCTAGCTATAAATCTGAATATATGACCAATCATCCAGAAAAGAAAAGTTTTTTCTCTTAAGAAGTGAGAGGAAATAGTGGTGGAGGTGGATCGGCTACCAAAAGTGAGTCATATTAGAGATGATTAGTATTTGATGTGTACGATGAATCCTATGCTTGTGAAGAAAAAAAATACAAAATGGAGGATATCCACGACGGGTGTATTATGTGAGGCAACTGGTGCTAGACTATGAGAAGAGGTATTTATAATTAAAAAATTAGCTTCGACCTTATGTATAGCTGCTCAGAAAATGGGCCCTCGTTTTTATGCTCATTTAATCATAGTTCGAACTTTGTTTCGCTCGAAGAATATTTTGCAAAAGCCAGATGTTTCAGAAAGGATGACAAAATTGTTTGTAAAGTTTACAAATTATAATATTGATTTTACTATACGAAAAACAATAAAGGCTCAAGTTTTAGCTGACTTTTCTAGTCGAATTTCATTCTGAGAGGCCATATACTATAAAGTTTGACAACAAAAAAATGATTTTTAGAAAGGAATGGTTTGTTCAAACTAATGGGGGATCGAGTATTTTCGGATCAGGAGTGTAAGTCCAATTTATAGCTCTGGAGAGGGAGGCTACGTACCAAGTAATATGATTTGGGTTTAAAGCACCAAACAATGAGCCAGAGTATGAAACGACTTTAGCTGGTTTACGACTTGCAAGAATTTATGGGCATAAGATAGTGCGTTTGGAGAGTGATTCGCAGGTTTTGGTGAACCGTATGTATGAATTTTTTTAGGAAAGAATGACAAACTTATAAGATATTTGAAGGAGGTAAGAGGATAGGATGTAATATTTGAGAATGTTACATTTGAACATATTCACAGAGGTTAAAATTATATTGTTGATTCTTTAGCAACCGTTGCATTTCTTCTGAGGGATACCCATGGATTTTGGCATAAGAAAGTTCATCGATAGTATTGAAATCCGAACAGTGTCAGCATGTCGAGAATGCTTTCATGATTTAATAGGAAGAAGAACGAGATCAGTGATATAACTTGAAATAATATTTGATCAAGGGAATGTTATTGGTTAACAAAATGTTGGCTAAAAAGTTGAGATTTAAAGCATACGGGTTTACAATTTTTAGAGATCTTTTATACAAAAAATATTTAAGGCAACCATTGCTACACTGCCTTTCGAGGAATGAATCTCAGATAAGTTTTTTTGAGTTACATTATGGGAGGGTTCTACTCATTGTGGGTTTAAAATTTTGACAATGAGAATACTTTTGACGAGATATTATTAGCTAATTATCCTGGTTGACGCTAAAATTTAGTCTGATATTGTGATACTTGTCAAACATTTGCCAACACGATACATGTACCAGTGGTGCCACTGTATTTAATTCCTGAGGTACTCTCATTTTATAGATGTGGGATAGATTAGGTTGATCTTTTGCCAATAGGTTCTGGGAATCAGCAGACCATTATTATTGCAGTTGATTATTTTTCGAAGTGGGCAAAAGCTGAGCCTTTATCTGGGACAAGAGCCAAGGATGTTATCAAGTTTCTTTTTTCTAATATATTTTGTAGCTTTGGAGCTCCACGAATGGTTACTATTGATAACAGACCACAATTCAATAACAAAAAAATTAAGGCTTTTTATTTTTTGAGGGGTATTAAGAAATGTTTTCCAACACCTTTTCACCTTTAAGAAAATGGACAAGTAGAGGTTACTAGTAGAAGTATCTTGGACGGTCTAAAGAAGAATTTAAAGGGAGCGACATGGAAGTGGCCAAGTTATCTTCAAGAGGTATTATGGGTTATAGAACGACTCCTTGAACGAATCACTTTTCGTTTTGGTGTACGAGATAGATGTGGTGAGCCAATTAGAATATACTCTTTCATTTTATAGAAAACCCAATTACTCCGACGAGGGTAATGATGAATAAAAAAGGGCATAGCTTCACTTAATTGAGGACAAAAGCGCATATGAATTTCCTCCACTATCAAACATTGATGAGAAGTAGATATGCATATAAAGTTTGAGAAAGAGAATTTAAGGTGGGTGATAAGGTTCTAATCAAGGTTTTCTTACATACAATAGAAAATAGTCGAAAATTGGGTCTGAATTATGAAGCACCATACTTAGTAGTTGAGAAAGTAAAGCCCAAGACATATCATTCGGAAGACAGTGAAGGACGATGTTTACAACATCTTTGGAACATAGAGCATTTGCATTTATATTGTGAGTAATATTTTGATTATTGATTGAAAATTTTCTTGTTTGTCAATGTACAAACTGGTGGCATATTATTTCTTCTCCTGGTGGCTCAAGAAGGTTTTAATGAGGTTCCTACATAGCCGACATGGTGAATATGATTCTTTCTCTCCATATATCAAGTTTGTGGAAAATAATAAGATGTACTCAGTTACAGTGTTAATCTGGTAACTAAAATCTAAATACTAAAACCTAGCAAATTTTTCTTTTAAAAAACAAAAACAAGTATAGAAAAACACGTCAGAAATTAAACAAATATGATTATCCTTGATAAGGGTATAAACAATTCGATCTTTAATAATTAATGTAGAAGGATTAAAAGATCTACAAATAATGCGTACGTGAGGTTTTGTGCGAGGAAGAAACTTAAAGGACTAAAAGTGTAATATATGACAAATGTGTTTTAATTTAGTAGTTATGTGAATGAAATGTGACTACTATAAATAGGTGTACTTTATCTTGAAAAAGGATGAAATGATAATACTTGTACTTTGATACTTGTCATTTTCTCTCTCTAGAAATTTGTTGTTTCCCTCTCTTTAACATTTGAATTAGTCACTTTTAGACTTATTTTAGACCAAATTTGACCTTTTCACTTCTAATTATTCCTAGAGTGATCAATGATGACCATAGTGGGTGGTACGCTTGGTATCTAGATTATGGATCAAAAAACAAAACTGCTAAAGATTTTTGACCGATGGATCCCACAACAGTGGATCCGATAGTGTTTGTAAAAGAGGAGGTAATAAAGGATGTTCTGGAACAAAGGAAGGATTGGATTGATCAACAATTGGAAAATCAGGTAGCCAATTAGCTCTAGAAGATTAAATGAACCAACTATTATCGCAAATAGCTGAGCGAAATGACCAACTAGTTCAAAGAGAACAGTCCATGTTAGCTAAACCGGGAAGTATCCGGTCTAAAGTTCAAAGGGTGAATTGTTAGGATTAAGATCATTTAATTATAATGTAAGGGTGTTATTCATGGTAGTTGAGACTCCGACGACATACAATCTAATTTTTGGTAGATCTTAGTTGCCAAAGATGCACACCATAGCTTTAACGACATACAGTGTGATTTTTGGTAGATCATGGAGATCGCGTCAGGACTGTTCAAAGCAGTCAACAAGTATCGTGATAATGTTATGCAACAACCTTATGCACCAAACGAATTATTGATGTTGAAAGGATGAAATAATACCAATTAGAAGGGTTTGCCTTGGATTCAGAAAGGATAGATGATCCTTGTGAGGCCTCTGGGTCGTTAGTAATAGATGAAGAGATATAATTATATATATTCACAGGGGAAAAATTTGAGGGTATGAACGTTTTTGCGAGAACATGTGAAGAAACATTTAATAGAATGCTTATAAAAAACTTTAAGTCGTTTTTCCTGGAGTACTGATGATGTAATGAGAGTCCTATCTAGCATAATTTGTCATAGCATAGTTGTCAATCCAAATGTGAGACCCATCATTCAAAATTGAAGAGCTTTCCACTTAAAAATAAGAGGCAATTGTACTAGAGGTGGATAAACTTTTGAAGGTAGACCCTATAAGAGAAACAAAATATCCAGTTTGGACAGCAAACCCGGTACTTGTAAATAAAAAGAATGGTAAGTGGAGAATATGTGTTGATTTCATAAATTTTAACTAAGCTTGTCCGAAGGACCCCTTTCTTGTTCCAAGAATTGATAAGGTTGTTGATTCAACATCGGATAATAAACTTCTTTCATTTATGGATGCTTTTGCTGGGTATAACTAGATCGAAATGAATCCGAGGGATCTAGAAAAAAACTACGTTTTGTACTGATAGGGGGTTGCATTGTTATAAAGTGATACATTTTGGTCTTAAAAATGCGGGAGCTAATTATTAAAGTTTAGTGAAAAAATATTTTGCTACTCAGATTAAACGTAATATGAAGGTATACACAGATGATATTCTGGCTAAAAGTGTTAATTATGAGGATAATTTTCATGATTTGGAAGAAACATTTCCCAATTGGAGGGTCATTCGTTTGAAATTGAATTCTGACAAGTATACATTCGGATTCTGCTCGGGTAAATTTTTGTGTTACATAATCAGAGAGAGAGGGATCGAAGCGGATCCCGAGCAGTTGAAAGCTTTAATCACTATAGAACCTCCTTATACGATTAAATAAGTGTAAATCTTAACGAAAAGATTAACAGCTTCAAATAGATTTATTTCTAGATCTTCTGATAATTGTGCTTCATTTTTTCAAGTTGTGAGAAAGGATAAAGAGTTTTCTTGGACACCATAATGTGATGAGGAATTTTCCAAAATCAAATCACATTTATACTCATTAGAGATTTTGACTAAGCCTATTTTAGGTGAAAATTTGTTTCTTTACATTGCAATTTTAGATTTTTCAGTGAGTGCATATTGGTAAGGGAAGTGAATGGTTATCCACGTCATGTGTACTATGTGAGTAATAGTCTCTTGGACTCAGAAAAAAGGTACATCAAGTTGGAGAAGTTGGTTTAGGCTTTGGTGGTGATTGTTTGGAAAATGCGTCTTTATTTTCAAGCTCATTCGATCATAGTAAGAACGTTAATCCCCCGTGAGAAATGTATTGCAAAGGCGAACTATTTCGGGGAGGATGACAAAGTGGTCTGTAAATTTGGGAGATTATGATATTTATTTTTCTATAATAAAAACAATTAAATCCCAAGCTTTGGCAGATTTGTTTGTTGAATCCCATTCCGAAAAGGCCGAATTCTAAGGTCATAAGCACAAAGAGAAATCATTTTAGGGAGGAATCGTTAGTTCGAATTGATAGAGGATCCAGTGTTCTGGGATAAGGGGTAGAAATTCAATTGGTAGCTCCAACATTGGAAGCTATATATCAAACTATTCAATTTGGATTTAAAGCATCAAATAATGAAGCAGAGTAGAAAACAGCTCTTGTTGGATTAAAATTTGCAAGAATTTGTGGGGATAGAAAAGTTCATTTAGAAAGTGATTCGCAGTTATCAGTGAATCATGTCTCAGGGTTTTTCGAAGCTAAGAAAGAGCAACTTATCATATATTTGAGAGAGTTAAAGGGTCTTACTGTGATATTTGAAAGTGTTATGTTTGAACACATCCCTCAGGGTCAGAATTCTATTAACGATTCTCTAACAACAATTTCATATTCCTAATAATATCCTTGGATTTTGATATATGATAGCCCATCAAACGAAATTCAAACAATGTCAAATTTATGAAGAGGCTTTCTTGGCTAAAGAAGAAGAAGTTTAGGATTGGAGGTTCAACTTGAAGGAATTTTTAGTCAAGGGTACATTACCAGTTTATAAGAAGCTAGCTAAAATTTTAAGGTTTAAGGCACACAAATACATATTCTTGGGGACATTTCATACAAGAAATCGTTAAGTCGACCGTCATGGTGGTGTTTAAGGACGAAGGCATCCCAAATGATTTTGTCTGAGTTGCGTAATGTGGAAGGGTCTGCTCATTCTGGATACAAAACTTTGACAGAGAGATTTTTATTAGTAGGTATTATTAACTTACCATAATGTTCGATGCCAAAACATTGGTCAAAGTTGTGATACTTGTCAAATATTTGCCAATACAATACATATCCCAACGGTACCGTTGGATTCAATTTCTTAAGCCCTACCATTTGATACATGGGGGATATATTTGGTAGGACCCTTACCAATGGCTACACTAGGGCTTCAGACAATTATTATTGTTGTTGATTATTTTTCAAAATAGGCAGAAGTTGAGCCTTTATCTTGTACAAGAGCGAATGATGTAATCAGGTTCCTTTTCTCTAATATTTGTTGTAGGTTTGAAGTTTTTGGGATGATTACTACTGATAATGGACCGCAGTTTAACAACAAATATACGAAGGATTTTTGTTTTTTGAGGGGCATCAAGAAGTGTTTCTCTTTTCATCCTCAAGAAAATGGCCAAGTGAAGGTTACTAATAGAACTATCTTGGTTGGATTAAAAAAAATAGATTGAGCTACTGGAAAAAGGTCTAGTTACCTCCAAGAAGTATTATGGGTTTATCGAACAACTCCTCGAACAACAACTCATGAATCACGCTTTAGTATATGGAACGGATGCAGTCAGTCCAACAGAATATACTTTTCTATGCTATAGATTGTTGAACTATACCAAGGAAGATAATGAGAACGAAGAAGAGCAGAGCTTGATTTAATTAAGCAAAAATGAACTAAAACACATTTGAATTCACTATATTATCAGAAGTTGATAAGGACTAGGTTTGCATCTAAATTCCAATGAAGAGAATTTAAGATAGGAGATAGATTCCTCATGATAGTTTTCGTACATACAAAAGAGAAATATCTTGGTAAGTTGGGTCTAAATTGGGAAGGCCCGTATTTGGTAGTTGAGAAAATAAAACCTAGAGCGTATCATTTGCAAGATAGTGAAGGAAAGTCATTGTGAGATCCGTGGAACACAGATAATTTGTGTATTTATTGTGAATAATGTTGTGCTTATTTTCATATTGTATTGTTTATTAATACACGAAATAAAGGTATACTTGTTCAAGATATTTAATTAAAACATATGTTAATAAAAGTTGATGACAAAAATTTCCATACCTAGGGAATTTGTTCCATAAAATTATTTCAGAAATCACCTTTATTATGATAAATCCAAAGTGACTTCTAATTTGAGGTGACTATTGATTTGCAGTGACTATTTTTCGAAAATGATATATAATTAAGTATCCAATTTGTAAAGTGGTTTTTTCAAAGTGTTAGTACATGAATATAGTATTTCATGAATTTTCATTTTTTGAACCAATAAAAATCAAAGTGATAATGTAAACATGTTGGAATACATAAGTGATAGCCAATACATCAAAATAAAAAGCAAACAAACAAAAACGGCAGACACTAGAACGAGGCGAATTTGATTTTTTCATCTAAATTCTCTTTGTCTTCTTTGGATGAGCTGCTTGAGTTATTACTTGAAGAATTTGTGCTTTCTGAGTCTTTGTCTATCGACGATTTTGAGTTGTCACTTTCTGAGTCTTCAGATTCAGTCGAAACGGCCTCGTTCCAATCTTGAGATCGTTGATTTTAGGGAATTATATATCAATAATACTTTTAAGTTGAGTTTTAGATGTATTATGCATATCGAGTATTAAAGATACCTTTGCTTTCTCATGACTCTTCAAATTTTTAAAAAAGTCGCTGGCACAAGTGTTAGTAACGAAAGTTATAGTATAAGCTTTCTCCTTTTCAACTTGGATTTTGAATATTTCCAAGTCTTTTACGGCTTTATTTGTTCATTCTTCACTCTATTCGTATAAGGTGTTGAGTGCACCGAAGTTGATATACTCATGTTGCAACTCTTTTTTATGTTTTGCAAACAAGTAATGCTTTACTTGCACTATGGCATTGTGAAGTTCAGCACTATCTACCTAAAATGCTTGGAACTCATCAACGAGATTATTTTCAACACTTTCAACCCACCTTTTGTTATCCGCGGCCTCTTTCTTGAGACAAATAACTTCCTTTGCCACAACTTCGTAGTGCTCACGAACAAGTTTAGCTTCCTTGTTCAACTTTTTGGCACTTCTTTTAAGAGTTGCCACAGGTCAGACTATATTATGAATGGTAAATGGTAACTCATCGGATGTATGAAGTAGATGGTTGACTCATCAGATGTATGAAGTAGAAAGGTTTACTCATCAGACTTAGTTGAATTTGGGTTGTTTGCAGAATTAACCGGTGAGTGATTTTGTTCAACAAGTTATTGGACTACGTTGGCATTTTCTACAAAAGTTTCTTGTTGGTCAAGTTGGGTTTCGGTGTCAAAAAACTAAAGATTCTGCTTTTCTTCACCTCTCCAACTAATTTTGGTGTAGGGTGGGGGAGAATACAATGACGAATTCGTCAAAGATGGGTTCTTAAGAGTTCTTTAAGGTACTACTTTTCCTTTTCTTTGAAGCCACTGTCTATTTTCTCTTAAAATCCACAAGAGAAATCTCTTCAGTACCAAGAGCAGTTACTTCGGCATCTATAATGGTTGCCTCGGTATAAAAAACAGCACCCTTGGCATTAAGAGTTATTACCTCTTCAAATTTTATTTTCTTTATTTTATTTGGGGTGGACTTCTTATTCTTTTACTTTCCCTTCAAAGTTTCTCCCCTAGTTTTCTTCTTGAATTTGTGACTAGAAGCTCTGCTCCTAGCAGGAAAGAGGTTCAGTAAATGTTCCAAAATGAGGGATATTTCTAATAATATTCTCCACAAGTGACTTTGAACAAGGTTTAGTGGATCAAAGCATTAGTAGAATTCGTTAGACCATTCAATGAGCTTTGGGAAAGTCTCATCGGCACCATCAAAATGGTCTAGGAAGTGTTTCGATATTTTTACACAAAGTAAAATCACTTAGATAAAAATAATGTTGCAAGATAAATTTGATAAGAAGTACACTTACTTGTACTCGTCCACTTCAGTGAGAGTCTTTGGGGATTATCAACAAATATTTCTTTATATTCTCCCATTATCCACTTATAAAGAAGAAATTATGTTTCCATGTTTTACCAGCTTCGAGGAGATCGTCTATGATATTTGAATCGTTACCTAATATGATATAGTAGAAGCTCAGATACGGGTTCTTCGATACACCTGTCTTGGCCACGAACAACTCGAAGCGAGTTTGATTTTTGACAGTTTGGAGGATATGATGCAAGATAAAAGTGTGAACCATAATTTGGAGCTGGCTTGGCTAGGACAGAGATTGATCATTTTAAAGTACTCTATAATTTAAAGGATCTAGTGGAAATCAAAGACCCCAATTTAGAATCTTAGGATACAGAATCAGCTCATCTGCTCCACAAGATAGAGGAGTTTCTTCGATGGTAGGCATGGTGATTATGACGGAGTCAGGAATTTCCCATTGTCTCCTAAGTGGAGGCGCATATGATTCAACAATATATTTGTATTGCATATTTCTCAGGGAAATAATGTACCATGGCAGCACATCTGTGAAATTCTCGCTAAGATATGCAGCCACTTTAGATGGCAGAGTCACAACTTTTTTAGACATTTCCTTTTTCTTCTTCTTCATTTTTGTAGAGACATTGGGGATTTTGCTGGAGGAGTATCTTCAATAATTTTCACCTTGGAATCATCAACTACTACTGATTCTTGACTATTAATTTCCTTTGAAAATTCATCTCGTAATTTTGGACGAGCCTTTGGTGTATTTGATTTCGTTTTCTTTAAAGGAACCACGTGTGATTCTTTGATCATCACATGTGCTCACTTCGAGGGAGGATTAGCCATCACATTTTTTTACATTGACTTTGTCAGCTTCCCTAGGGTTTGAGGAGGAATGATTTTTCTTCAAAATATTTTACTCTTCAGAGTCACCCATATCGAGAAATTGAGATTTTCGAATTGGGTTTTGAGAGCAAGCTCTAGTGTTTAAAGAAAAAGGGTTATTGTAAAAAGATTCAGGGACAATGGTTTGGATTGTTTTTTTCGTGGGGGCCAATAAACGTAGATGGTTGTTTGAGAAATTGATCGAGGTGTGTAAGACACTATCCTTGCAGCCTTTCTCTGAATAACCCTTTGCGAAATGGTATGTCATTCCCACAGGTTCTTTATCCCGAACATACACCAAATCTCTATAACAAGGTTAGAAGCGATAAAATAATTGCAAAGGGACATTAATCTTGTATTGAGGTGGTTTCTGGTGAACGATAGTGACAAACTTAATTTAAAAGAAGAGAGAGAAGATAAACTTTCTCTCTCTATCTCTAGATGTTGTTATGTAAGAAATTATGAGCCATAAAGTTATATTTATAGTGAATGACTAAAAGTATTTATAGGCTTTTTGGTGAGGAGTTGAAATATTTCTCTAGTTACTAGGACACGTCGATCTTTTGGGATAACGACTACATGATGGGATTTTATTGGTTTTGACAGGTGTCAAAATATGTCAAAGGAATAACAGTTCGAAGAAATAAATTCATGCAATATCCGATGAGAATTAGCTAAAGGAATACTTTGGGTTTATCTCTTTTACCCATGAAAATCTGAGAAAACCTTATATAAAGATATATTTTTAGTCCTCCCTCAAAATTCTTCGCAAGGACTACGTTTTGTAATATATGACAAAATTGTTTTTATTTAGTTATATAATGAGGTGAAAAATCCTGTAAGTGGATTGCGTGTCTGTTATTTGGTACTCCCATAAATAGATATACTTTATCTTAAAAAATGGATGAATGATAAGACTTGTACGTTGACACTTGTTATTTTATCTCTCTAGAAACCTGTTACTTCTATTTCTCTCTCTAACAATTGAATTAGTCACTCTAAGACTTATTCTAGACCGAATTTAACATTTTCAATTTGAATTATTCTTGGACTCATCAACCCTTATTATGATAAAAACCGAAGGTGGATATTTCTAACTCGGAAACTAAAATAATATTTAATGGTAAAAATTTACGAAATGTCTATTTTTTCAAATAAAAATTTACGAGGTGCCAATTTTTTGAAATAATAATGTATGAAAAGCCAATTTTTAAAGTGATAATTTATGAAGTACCAATTATGATAAGGTCATATATTTTTGACACAACAACTTACCTCTATTTGAAGGGCAGTTCGAACCAAGCCACTGCCATAATAAACCGAATAGGACAAATATAGTAGAATATGACTAAGCTAGGTGCTGGTTATTTCACACCTAGAAAAATGGGTTCTTAAACTTAACTTAAAACCATAAGCCGACCCAAAATGCCCATGGATCGTTAATTAATTATAAATACATCAATCGCTTTCATTAATGAGGGTGATCATAATTTAATTCAAGCACACACCTTTATTATCTCACTACATTCCATCTTCAACATTAAAGTCCCAAAACAGTTTACAAAATTACTATCAATCAGAAATAAACCACGCTAAATTAGCGACCACAGTGCCTGAATTTCATATTTACAACCAACATACAAAGTAGTTTGGATGGATCCGAATGCGCAGAATATTCCACCTCCTGAGGTGGAAGTTGCAAAGGAAAACATTGAATATACTATCAAGGAACGTGATCAGTTGAGGGCTGAGATAGAGATGCTGAGAGCATTTAAACAAACAGAAAAAGGGTTAAAGAGAAATCTGGTCCGTCGATACTTCACCATACTGACAATCCTAGAGAAAATGAGCAATCTTTGAAGACCCATCTCACCTCCAAGAAAACACATCGATCTAAACATGTACAGAGTTCTACATCGTAGTCCTCCAACAGCTCATCTAATGAGGCAGAACATGGAGAATCAGTGTCCTCAAGCAGTGATGAAGGGCTGTAAAAAAAAGAAGATGAAGTTAACTAAAAAGCATTCAAGGAAATGGATAGGCATATTTTTTGTGTACATGTAGTAACAAAGATCTGAGGTAATTTTGTCATTCCTTTTCAGTGTGCAGAGTTAAACAGTTTGCATTTTTTAGCTTCAGGGTTAGATAGATAATTTGATTTATTATTGATTGAGGAGTAGTAAATATTCCTTGATGTTTTTCTTTAAATCAAGCTTTACAAATAGGCCAGCAAATTATTGGGGTAAGATAATTATGATTGGTGATGGAAAAATCAGGTGAGTCATTATCATATGTTTAAAGATACAAATTCCAAACAGCACAGAGTAGTGTTTCCAAATTGTCTAAGCAATTTTGCATTCAACAAATAAGTGTTTTGAGGATTCAACATTTTTACAGAATTGGCATTTAGAGGCTAGAAAGAAATGCATTATTTTCATGATGGAGTCAATAAATAGTCATTCTTTCCGGTAGTCTCCATATTAGAAAATAACACAAATCTTATTTCAAGTCAAGTTATTTTGGTACTGAATTTCCTTATTGTTAGAGAGAGTCCATATGATTTCATAAACTCCATCTAATTATAGTTTACTTCTAGAAATATTTTATATATTTGAGGGTAGAATAGAAAATCTAAGCTTATATAGGTCCCAGTTTCCATTTTTCTAAAACTGATTTATTGGTTATTTAAAAATTAGTAAAGATGAAGAGAATGGGATAAAAGGTTGTTTATCACACCCTTTGATAGTCGATTTTACCTCTGTTTATTTTTCAACATTTATAGTTTTCAACAATGTCTCTTATATTTGATAGTCTTCTCTATATTTTGGAGCTATTGGTAGGTTGTTGAGCTATGGGAAGGGAAAGGGTTTAGCTGATCAGCATATTGACCGTTTGCTGATTGGCCCTTTTGCTTTTCAATCTGAACTAGGTATTTTTGCTACACCAAACGAAGATACTATTTTTAGCCACAACGTAAACTGGAGACAATCGCCTTTATCTACAAAAATACTCTTCGGACACCTTCCCAAGAGGTTTGACAGCTCTAAGATGGAGAAATATGATGGGAGCAAAGATCCGAACAACCATCTAGAGAAGTTTAAGAACTTCATGATGAACTTCGACGATGATGATAGACTGCTGTGCAGGGACTTCTCCCAAAAATTCACAAGAAGTACCCTCAAGTAGTATAATAGTCTCCCTCATGGATCTATTAAAATTTTTGATATATTTTGGGTTGCCTTTCGGAGGCAGCTTTTTGAAAGAAAAGAGCTTAAGGGTAATGGGGATACCATTATCCATTGTGCTCAGGACCCAAATGAGTGTCTGAAGGAGTACATCAGCAGATTTGTGAACACATATAATGGGCTAGCAGATTGCTTCAAACAAGTTGCAATTTCTTCCCTTAGACAAGCTTTAAATTCAGGAATCTTGGCTGATTCAGTCACCTGGAAGAAAATCATGAATTTTGGTTGATTGTAGAATCAGGTGGGGAAACAAATCAATGTGAAGGAATCTAAAAAGACCAGGGTGCCTCATCAAATAAGGTTCACTACTACATCGTCAACACGTCAGGCTGCTAATCAGTCCGGGTACATGTCAAAGGAGACCAAACAAGGATCTAATCGATCAAGACATAATCAAACTAATCAAAATCATAACCAATAAGTCACGAACAAGAAGGGACCATGGGTTCAACCTGAGTCGTTTGTTGAATTGGGGAAAAATGTGGCTACAATATATGACAAAACTAAGAACAAAGTGTACTTTAGAAAGCCAGCAGCGTTGCAGTACCCAGAAAAAACCGGAGTACCGGCTTCTGCAAATACCATAATGACATAGAGCATGATACCCATGATTGCATAGCCTTGAAGCAAGAGGTCAATAACCTCATTGAATTGGGTAAGTTGGGGTCCTATTTCAAAAAACAAATGGAGAGCAGACCGGATATTGCACAAGCTAATGCCAATACTCCTCGAACTACTCATTCAAGCAATCCTAGAACGCCTAAATAGGAAGATGCAATGGTGATAACTGAAAGGTTTGATGTAGAACCCGAGTACCTTGATCTGGATCCAACTTGGAATCGGGTAGGGGTAATAACAGACAAGACTAAAACTGTTTCCGGTTTGATTAAATTCTTTGAATCTTTAACCATCTTCGGAGGGGACACTGTGATTGCACCTTCTAGTTCATAAAGGAAGAGGCATGTATACAATTTGATCACCCAGTTGGATGGAAAAATGTCCACACACTTATATAAAACTCCATATCATTTTATAGTTTTCGACGATGATGACCTAAGAGACATTGCGGGGCCTCATGAAGATTTTGTGGTAATAGGGGGATCGATAAGGGAAAATGTTATACGCCATATTCTTATTGACACAGGCAGTTCGACAAACATCCTATTTTTGAGCTCCTACAAGCAGATGAGAAATCCTTCGGTTATACAGCTTTCAAACAGAACCATCGTGGGCTTCACACGAAGTTCTGCAAATGTGATTGGAGAATTTGAAGAAGAGGTATTTCTGGGCAAAGGACCTTTTAAGAAAATGGTGAGAGTACTGTTTGTTTTGGTGGATTTCCCAGCATCTTAGAATGAAATATTTGGGAGGTTTTGGCTCTCCAGAGTGCATGTTGTGGCCTCTACAGTCCACCAATGTTTAAAATATGCTGTCCAGGGGCAGTCAAAAGATAGCTATGAAATGTTATGCAACGACCCTCACCTCTAAGTTTGAGGAGGCAGTCAAGATTAACATAGAGTAGCAGCTACTGGAGCCTGCCACCAATGAGAATGAAATTGATGATCCCACGGAGGCTCCCGCTGTCATGATACCCGTAGAGAAGGTTGAAACCCATTCCCCAGCTGAGGGCAAGAATGTTAAAATTGGTAACAAGTTGGCGCCAAGTTTGAAACACAAGCTGTTGTCTTTTTAATAAAATAATCAACATGTTTTTTCTTGGTGCAATGACGATATTACCGGAGTGCCAGCTGATACAATTTGTCACAAGTTATTTGTACGAACTGATGTTGAACCTGTTGTACAACGAAAAAGGTATTTCTCTAAAGAAAAAGCAGATGTGATTGTTCAAGAAGTTGATCGTCTGACCAAGATGGGCCACATAAAAGAGTCTCAATACCCTTTATAGATTGGCAACCCTATCTTAGTCAAGAAAAAGAATGGAAAATGGCGCATGTGTATTGACTTTACTGATATTAATAGAACATTCCCTAAAGATCTTTATCTTGTTCCCCGGATAGATCAGTTGGTGGATTCAAATTCTAGGAATAAGTTGTTGTCTTTCATGGATGCATTTTCGGCGTACAACCAGATACAAGTAGATCTGAAGGATTAAGACCACACTATTTTTATTACGGAAATAGGTCTTCATTTTTATAAGGTGATGTTGTTCGGATTGTAAAATGTTGGACCCACTTATCAAAGATTAGTAAATAAAGCTTTCGCGAATCAGATTCGCAGAAACATGAAAGTTTATATAGAAGATATCATGGTAAATAGATTGTAGGAAGATGCACATATATCTGATATTCAAGAAACATTTTTTAATTTAAAGGTTGTGAACTTGAAGCTAAACCCTGGAAAATGTGTTTTTGGGGTCCGATCTGGTAAATTCTTGGGATACATAATAAGTGAAAAAGACATTCAACCTTATCCAGATCAACTTAATGCCCTATTAGCTATGGAACCTTCTCGGAGCACCAAAGAAGTTCAAAGGCTGACCGGAAGATTGGCTGCTTTGAACAGGTTCATTTCAAGATCATCAGACAAATGTGCTCCATTTTTCCAAGTATTAAGGAATGTCAAAGACTTTAATTGGTCTCCCTAGTGTGATCATGCATTTATTGAAATCAAGAAGCATTTGTCTTCACTAAGACTCTCTTTAAACCTGTTCAGGGTGAAAATCTCTACGTATATCTAGCCGTATTAGAGTATGCAATAAGTGTTGTGCTAGTAAGAGAGGTGGACAATTACCCTCGTCCGGTGTATTATATTAGCAAAAGTCTGTTGGATGCTGAAAGAAAATATATGAAGTTGGAAAAACTAGCATTGGCCTTGGTAATTACAGCAATAAAGATGAGACCATACGTCCAAGATCATTCTATTGTCGTTCAAATAACTTCCCTTAAAGAGTGTTCTTCAGAAAGATGATGTGTCAAGCAGAATGACCAAGTGGTCAGTTGAACTAGGTGATTATGATATTAATTTTGCACCCCGAACGATAATTAAAGCCCAGTCAGTGGCCGATTTATTGGTAGAATTTCATGCTGATAGATCATCTGGACATATGCTAGAAAACCAGCCCAAGAAAGAATGGGTAGTCCAAACTGATGGTGGATCAAGTACTATGGGTTGTGGGGCTGGAATTTGGTTAACTTCTCCCTATGGTGATACTATATACCAGGCTATATGTTTTGGTTTCAGAGCTTCTAATAATGAATCCGAATATGAAGCAGCTATAGTTGGTCTTAAGTTGGCTCTTATATGTGGGGAAAAAAGAATCCTATTAATGAGTGATTCCTAATTACTTATTCACCATGCTCAAGGGCAATCTGAAGCAAAGAAAGAACAATTGAGTAAATACTTGCTTATGTTGAGGGAAACTGCTGCAAGCTTTAAGAGTATCCACTATGAACACATCCCTAGATCGAAGAATACCGTGACAGACTCTTTGACAACTACAGCTTATTCTGAATCTTACTCTTGGATTTTGATGTTAGAATGTCCATCAATACAGACGGGCCAAGAAAAAGGTAAAAAGAATGAATAAAGTATGAGCATAGTAACCATTCAACCCAAGGACTGGAAGTATGACATTCTTTAGTTTATTTCCGTTGGGATTTTGACTCTGGATAAAGTCATGGCTAAGAAAATCAAGTATAAGGCTCATGGTTTCTTGGTATGAAGATAGTTCTGTACAAGAAATATTTTAGCAGATCTCTCTTGCGTTTCTTAGGATTTGAAGAATCTCAAGTTGTATTATCTGAACTACATGATGGAGAAGGTTCTGCACATTGTGGCTATAAAGCCCTAACTAGGAGAGTTTTATTAGCAGGGTACTATTGGCCGACCATCATGGAAGATACTAAATATATGGTAAAGAAGTGTGATCCTTGCCAAAGATATGGAAATGAAATTCATGTGCCAGCAGTTCCTATGGAATCCATGTCCGAACCGATACCCTTCGATAGATGGGGGTTGGGTCTGGTTGAGTCTCTTCCCATGACATTCGGTGGATGTAGAACAATCATAGTTGCTATTGACTACTTCTCTAAGTGGATAGAGGAAACTTATTTAGCTAGAACTACTTCTAAATAAATTATTAAATTTATTTTATCTAACATATGCTGTAGATTTGGGTTCCTCGAAAGATTACCACAGATAATGGACCATAGTTTGATGATAAAGACATGGAAATTTTCTGCACCTCCAAAGGAATTCAACACTGCTTTTTTTTTCCTTTCCACCCTCAAGCAAATAGATAGGTTGAAGTTTCTAATCGGACAATTTTTTTTAAGGCTGAAGAAAAATCTGGAGGGAGCTACAGGAAAATGGCCAAGTTATCTACAAGAGGTATTGTGGGCCTACCGAACTACACCTTGAGTTGCTATACAAGAATCTGTGTTTGCCCTTGTCTATGGGATTGATGAAATTTCTCCCATAGAATCTAATTTACCGTCTTACAGAATCCAAAACTATTCTGAACAAGCAAATGATATGGCAGTTAAGAATCAGTTGGATTTTATTGAAGAAAGAAGAGTTAAAGCGCATCTAAAAACGGCACATTACCAGGGTTTGATGAGGAACATATTTTCTTCTAAAGTCAAAAAAAGAAATTTTCAATTGGGGGAAATGTCTTAAGAGAAGTCTTCTTACACACTAAGGAAAGACAATTCGGTAAGCTAGCTCCGAATTGGGAAGGTCCTTATGTGGTGTATGGGAAAGTCAAACCAGGAACATACAAACTTCAAGACAAGAAACGGAGAACACTAAAACACTCATTGAATGTTGAACATCTCAGGTTATACTAAGAATATAAATCTCTTTTAAATATTTACTTTTTAAGTGTCAATGTAAATATTAGGGTGGCATACTCTTTCCTACCATGGTGGCGTAAGGATCTTTTAATGAGGTGTCCAATTTTTCATTAATATTGTATGCCTTCTTCAAAATTCTGGTGCAAATTTCTTCTTAATTATAGTGTGAGGTGGTTGAATATTAAATATTTATTAAACACTCCGGCTCTCAAACATCTTTAAGGTGATCGGATATGTTGAATACTTGATTGGAATTATTCAACACACTTACTTAACAGATCTGAAATATCGAAGGCCATTTAAACACTAGCAGTAAAAAGTTAAACAAAATTTACACAAAGGGAATTATGATATTAAAGTTTGAACGGAGTAAACCCGATCCATGGTTCACAAATGCCTTGACCATTCAAGGACTTTAAGTTTAAAGAACAGAATTAAACAAACAATGCAACAAGATTCCTTGGCCATCCAAGGACTTTAGTTTTTGAACAAAAAATACATAGCATAACAATACAACCTTAGGGATTGTTCCCTTCGGTTTTTTCTTCACCACCATCTTTTTCGGACTTTTGAGTTCATCACTTGAACTCTTACCAACTCTTTCGTTGTCCTTGGAATCTTCCCCAGTTGATTAGTTATGTATATCACCATCATCCATCATATGAAAAGGGAGGTCATTGTATTCCACAAATTTCCACAAATGACCAAGAGTGCTCTTAGGAAAGGTCTCATGAAATAGTAAGACCATATCGTGTTTGATGCCATCATCTCCTTTCTCCAATGAGTTTACCACTCCAGAGGCATACTTCTCTATTCCAACAGTTATCTCTTCGGCTTGTTTTTGTACTAGAGATGTATTCTCCTTTGTTTTCTTCTTAACAAGATTCTCCAAGCTGACCTTGTCCTCGGATAAAGTCTTAATGGTTTTGTCTCTAGCTTCTAGTTGCCCCCTCAAAGCTTTGATCTTATATGAAGAAGAAGTTTCCAGTCCGGAATACTTGGTTTGAAGATCTTTTTTAGTCTCTTCTAACTTAAGCAGTTTGGCACCCAAATCTTCTTCTTCCTTCTTCACAGACTCTATGCTTTTCTAAGCAGTAGAGAGGCTATTCGTCAAGCCTTGGTTTGCTGTGGTCAGGGAAGTGATAGTATTTGTTTGTTCCCTCACTTGTCTTTCTAGGTCAATTACCAGACGGATGTAACCTAATAGGGCATGACTCAGGGTGTCTTGCTCTCTTGATATCACATAAGTCTCACCATTATGGGTCACAACATTGGACGAGTTGGCAGGACGATAAGGCCCTGCAAAGTCATCCTTGTCCAGTTCATTGAAATATAAGCTAATGTTATGAAAGATATCGATATTTACCTCTCCATCAGCAATGGCCTGTTTGGAATAAAGATTGGGTGGAATTTCTCCTTATAGAGTAGGATTAGCAAGAGCCGGAGGAGGAATTTCAGAAGGACGTAGATTTATATGTGATCCCAGAGTGACTTTTTCTTCTTTGCAACTTTTTCATCACTGCTTACCTTGTGTTTCTTATCCTTCTTCGTAATATTTGGTGGGTTGTCCGATCCATAAGCCTCCTTTATAGTAACTTCAATTGCTTCTAGCAGAACAACAATGATCCTTCCTTGATTCTTCAAACCGGTCCCTTCGGTAGTTGCCTGAGGTGGGTCTGTTGTGGTTTTCTTCTTTCTTTTGTTCTTCATCTTGTCTAGATGATTAGAGGCTGGAAGGAAAGTAAAGCTTGGCGTCCTTAGCCTCAGTTCTCCTCAAGATAACGTCTGTAGGAGGAGGGGTGGTTAGTTCTTCCTAGGTGAGGCAGTTGTGGAAACCCTTCCCCCATTTCTCCAAGGCCCAGGTGTTTAGCTTGGCGCAAGGGTTTTGAACTGCCTCTACATCATCTGATAACTTCTTTGGAAAAACTGAAAAGAGACACAAGTCAGTTCGGAATAACCACATAGTATTTAAAAGACTAAGGGTAACATAAATAAAAATTACTTATACTCTTCCAACGGCTAGTCAGTTGGCTTGGATTAGAGTCAACTTTTATCTTTTTCTTATTCTCTCATGCTCCGCTGATGAACATGAACTGTGTCCTCCATGGCTTTTTCAACTCCAGTATGTCATTCACTACCTTGTAATCATTCCCATATTATAGTGGTAAAAGGGAATGTGGTGGTTCTTGCACAAATTCGGCACAATAATGAATTGCTCCATTGGTAGTGGGATCTTGGACAGTCTGGAAGCCATTATGCCAGCCATCAGAGTGTACCACGCGCTCAGACTCAACTGACTCGGACATAGTTGTATCAGGTGAAAATACCTGACTATCTCCGGATCCAAAGGAAACTAGAGTCCCCAGTTCAGCACCTTTGTGTAGACCACTAGCTCGTTAGACTTGCAATCCATCGGAGTTTTTGGGGTGATTGGGATTCTCACCTTTAAAAAATCAGGGAATCCCCACTTTGTACGAATACGATCCAATTCAGCAGTATGGGTGTATACGTAAGTTAGGTTCCTGAGGGATATCAGGTAGTTCACGCTGACTTTCTAGAAATTTAGTCATGTCTTCGCTTCCAGATACTCCAGAAGTGCATCCGGATTGGACATACCAACTTTAGTTTTGCCCCTTCGATCTGATGCGGTGTCCTCCATCTGTCTGGATGCCTAAAAATAAGTATCTTCTATACTATCCTCCATATTTTCTTTCATTACGATGGACTGTTGTTCGGATGGCTTGGCTTTTGCTAGGGGCCGTTGTTCGGATGGCTTGGTTTCTTCCAGCAGAATTTTTGTCTCTGAACTAGTATGTTTTGAAGAGCTAGGAGTGGACGTAGCCTTGGATTGGCGAGTTATTGTACGATGGGTGTTCTTCTCAAGAGACTTGTCAACGTCAGAACCCATGGCAATAAAGGGTGAAGATACTCTAACACTGGAAACATCCTTTTCTTTAGGGAGAGGGTTCTGAGATTCTTGAATAGAGGATCTTGATTGAAGAGGAGAAAGAGTTGGGGAAAAAAATCAATTTTCTGACCTTAGATGTCTTTGATGACGATGAACCTTGGTCTGTGTTTGCTTTTAGTTGATTGAGTTCTTCACCATGAGAGACAGGAAGACCAGCAACTATTCTTTCATCTCTTGCAAATTTTCTCGCTCTCTCCAATTCAAAAATTTTTAACCAACCCCCTTTTACTAGTGCGTTTCTGGATGTGAACATAAATTACTTGAACACAATTTAAAAGAGTACTAAGCTTTCTCTCTCTAGAAGTGATTGTGTTTTGAAGACAATGGAATAATGAAGTCGAGTTAAATAACTGTGAAAATATAAAAGGTTACTTAGGGAAAGATAAACTAATCATAGCCATGATTAAGGGCTATTAAGCATGGGGGTTACGCCTTAAGTAACTTTCTAGCCTAGTAGGTACGAGAATCTAGGAGAAAAACGGTTGAGAGGTCGAAACAAAGCCTGACACGTGTCCCACGTTGAAAAAAGACTCTTGAAATTCCTAATGGTAAAATCAGTCCCACTGAATTCCGATCGGGCTGACTCTTGAAATTCTTAAACAAAAAAAAGTGATATATTCAGTTCTGATACAAAGGCAGATCGGAAGAACACATTTCACATTGAGAATGCGTTGATTTCTATTCTTATAGATTAGCTCTTCCTAATATTCTTTGCAAGATCTAAAGGGGTTACTAATAATGTCGGATATTTTTGACACAACAACTTACCTCTATTCGAAGGGCAGTTCAGACCAAGCCATTCCTATAATAAATCGAACAGGACAAATGTAGTGGAATGTGACTCAGCTAGGTGCTAGTCATTTCAAACCTACAAAAACAGCTTCTTAAACTTAACCCAAAACCATAACCCGACTCGAAAGGCCCATGGGTCATTAATTAAGTATAAATACCCCAACCACTTTCATTAATGAGGGTGATCAGAATTTAATACAATAACACACCTTAATTATCTCAATACACTCCACCTTAAACATTAAATTCTCAAAACACTTTACAAAATTACCCTCAATCAGAATTAAACAACACTAAATTATTCAAAGTGATAACTAATAAAGAGTCAATTTTTGAAGCGATAATTTACGAGGTGACATTTTTTTTCGAAGTGATAATCTACAATGTTATAATATAGTAATAAAATGATAAAAATAGAGTGCAATTGACATAATTCTTAAACATCCGATTCAAAAGGTGGCATGTGATGGCCAACAATCAAAATATGAGATAAAAAAGTAAGCATACAATCAAAGATGGTGAAAACGGTACTTTATCCTCAGCTGCCTTCATCATCATTAGAAGAACTGCGTAAGTTGTTGTTTAAAGAATTTTCATTCTATGATTTCTCATTTTCCAAAGAGTTAGAGCTTTCATTCTCACAGTTATCGGATTCAATTGGAGTAATGTTGAAGATATTTACGAGACGTTAATCTTCAAGTACCATGTCCGAGTAATCTTTTAGGTTAAGCTTCAAGCACCTATTATGGATATCAAGAATTAAAGATACCTTGGCCTTCATTACGTGATTTTTCAGTTCCTACAGACAATCGTTGGTACATTTGTCAACATGAGCGGTTACAGCGAAATGGTTGATCTTTTTCAGCTTGGGTCTTGAATGCTTTCAGCTCTTCGAGGGATGTGTTTTTTTATTCTTCACTTTCTTGGTATAAGGTGTTGAGCGCCTCTTAGCTTGAATGCTCGTCTTGTATTTTTACCTCGTATTTTACAGATATTTCATTTTATATCTGAATTAGGACATTATGGAATTCAGTTTTGTCTCCTTGAAAGATATAGAATCTACGACCATCGATTGGGTATCTTCAGCCAATTTGTTTTCCAGTGACTTCTTTTCGAAAACGAATAACCTCATCAGCCACTGCTTCGTATTGTTCACGAATTAATTTGGTTTAATCAACAATTTTTTTGGCATCAATTCCAAACTCTTTGGCATTTCTTTCAAGAGTTTCCATGGGTCAATCTATGTTTTGAAGGTGAAATGAGAGCTCATAAGAAGGATGTAGCAGAAAGGTTGGTTCTTGAGATGTAGAAGGTTGAGGATTGTTCATCGAAAGAACTACTGGGTGATTTTCTAGAATAAGGTATTTTTCAATATTGGGGTGTTTTCTGTAAGGATTTTATTTTCATCGAATTGGTGGTTTAGGATTAAAAAACTGATTACCTTGATTATCTTTATCATCTCTAATAAATTCTGTTGTGGAATTATGGGAGGATATTGTTCACAACCTGTTCAAGTAAAGAATCTTCAAGATGTTCGATGTTGCAAGTTTTCTTCTTCTTCGAGGCCACTGTTTTCTTTGTTTTAAAGATTTCAGAAGTATTGCTTTCAGTGTGGGAAGCGATTTTTCCATTAGTCTTTATTTTAATTTTTTTTATTCATCTTCAGACTACACTTTGACTTTTTTATTTCCTTATAAAGGTTTGTCCTTGGTTTTCTTTTTAAATCTTATGGCTAGGAGCTCTATTCCTAGCAGGGAGAATAGCCCGAGCATCCACATCAACTAACTTTTTCACAACATCAGTTGAGCACTGAGGTTCCATTAGCTTCTCTGGAAGAATAATAGTCTCTTGGGAGATTTTCCAGAAGTTGTTTTGAACTAAGTTAAGGGGTCGCAACAATATGGAATTCATTTGACAATTTGTCTTTAGCCCACTAACTTAACTTTAAAAAAGTCTCCTCGGCAGCAGTAAGGTGGTCTTAGAACTGCTTTGTAATTTTTACATTAAATAGTTAAGTTAGATTGATATAGTTTACGAAATAATTATGGCAAGAAATTAAAGTTACTTGCTCTTCCATTTTAAGGATAGCTTTTGAGGGTTTTCGTTCAAAATTTCCTTTCCTTTTTCCCAACACCCAAAAATAAAAAGAACTTTTGTTTCCATGTCTTGTCTGTTTCAAAAAATGTATCGACTATTTTTGAAGATTTTCAAAGGATAATATAGTATAAGAGAAGACATAGACTTTTCAACACACATGTTTTTTTTCTACGGATTGCTCCATATGAAGTTCAATATTCGACAGCCTCAAAGACATGATGGAGTAAAGTATTAAAAACCAAAGGTTGGGGTTGGCTTGGTTCGGACCCATCTCGATCATTTTGAAATATTAAACAATTTTTGGATCCAGTGCGAATCAAAGATCCCAATTTTGTCTTTCTGGATATAGAATTAATTCTTTTTCTCCATAGGGAAATAAAGCCTTTACAATAATAGGAAATTGAATGGATATGGACTCAGAGATCCCCAATTCTTTCTGAAGAATAGGCGCATCAATTTTTTTTAAATACTCATATTGCACTTTTCTAAGTGCAATAATATCTTCTTGAAGTTTTCTTAAAGGGTCAGGCTAGAAATAAGACACATTTTGATAGATCTTAAACCGCTGAATCTTATACCCATTTGATATATCTCTCACCTAATTTTGGACAAATTTGTCCTTTTCAGAAAACCTAGGTATAAAAGGGTTTGATAAATCTCTCACCATTTTTTCTTCTTTTTTTCTCTGTCTCTCTCTAGAAACCTCTCAATCACTGAAGAATCAACCCAAATAAAACTCGATTTTTCAAGAATCTAAACGCAGCAAAACATAAAGGTAAGTAATACAAACCTCATGCTATAATTTTTTTAGATTTTGTGGGGTATAAACTGTTGAAAATTAGGTTTAGGTTTTTAGGTTTTGATTTCAAAAGTTAGATTTTTTGCATGATTTTAGGTGTTGTTTTGTTAGATTAGTGTTGTATTCTTGTTAGTTTTGCTAGGATCTATGTTTGTGTGTTTTATTTTTAGTGAAATACGGCTGCTTTGGTGGGTTTCCAAATTTGGGTTTTCATTGTTGTTGGTAGGACGATCGTGCTACCAGATTGCATCTGGTCGCACGATCGTACGACCAAGACAACACCTCGTCGCATGAGACGGGGTGTGTATTGTCGTCTCCTGCGACAGACAACTTAAGTTGTCTCATGCGACATACAGCTTAAGATGTCTCATGCGACCACTTACGTTTACAAAATACTTTTTTGTGTTGTCTCACTGATACATATTACTTTATGTTGTTTTTACAGGATGGGGCGGACCAAGATGACAGTCAAAAATTCGTTTAAATAAAAGAGGGCACGCGAAGCGCGTTTGCCGCGTGAAGCGGCAAATGCTAGAGTTTCGCCCGAGCTCGAGCATGTAGAGGCAGGTCCCAGTGAGGGACAAACTCCTAGTACGCGGACGAAACGACGTCTCCGTCGTCATCGAAATGACGATGACATTCCTACTACTGCCGGTAGCACAGGGGCAGGTTCTTCTTCGCAGCCACCTGACCTTTCTTACGTTGATGATGCAGATGCACCGGAGGATATAGAGGAGGTAGAGCGAGAGGAGGCACCTGAGGCCTCACATTCACAGTATGAGGACGATGCACCCCACTCACCCGAGGCGGCACCCCACGCATCCCACACACCCGAGGCTGGGGATCATGAGTTCTTGTCGGTGATGCCGCACGTCCCGGGATTACACCAAGCACGAAGCATTCAACGTCCATCACGGAGATGTAAGTATTAATTCTCTTACTATAATATATTTTTATATCGATTATTTTATCACTTTCTTACGTGTTTGATACATATTGCAGGATAGGATCTCCCTGCGATGCTTCGCTATGTACGATAGTTTCCGCAGATGGGACTTCAAAAAGCAGAGCGGGGTACGGCCAAGGGTGATGGATACTATGTTTGGCCCTCTCGTCGAGGCACTCTCCCGCTGGTATACCAACCTCCATTTGGTCGAGGTATTCCTTGAGCGATGGCATGAGGAGACTTCTTCATTCCATTTCTCGTTCGGGGAAATGACAGTGACCTTAGACGATGTCTTCGTCATCACTGGATTACCGATTGTAGGTATGTCTTTTGATGTATGATCTTTTGACTCGGAGGTTGAGCGGATTAGGACTTATGCTATCATGCTAGGTGTACGACCAGGTTATTTGAGTAAAAATCTTAGGAATGCTAGTAGTGTGAACCTTGGGTGGCTGCGCACGACTTTTACGGTTGATAGGTATAATGATAGTAGGATCACATATGAGAGGGTAGATCATGCCACCCGTGCCTACAAACTGTATTTGTTAGGTACCACCATCTGTGCCAACAAAACCGGCAACCACATTCCTTTAGATTACCTCTAGTTTATGAACCAATACCAGGGTATGCATAGGTTCAACTGGGGTCAATTGGTTTTAGCACAGTTGTACCACTCCCTTAGTCAGGGATCTCTGCATGTTACGAGAGGCATTTGCGGGTTCATAAGGATGCTCAAGTCGTGGATATCTGCCCACTTCTTTCAGCTCCAGGCTCCATTGTTTTGCGATTATGACATATTTATGCCCCATATGTGCCGACATGCGCCACAGAAGATTGGTGTTTCTCACGATGTGCACAGGCAGTTGCGACATGCACTTTCGACGTGCACCGAGTCAGACGTAAGTCATATTATATGTTATTTTAATTTTAAGTACTTTTACTAATATAAATGGCTAACTTGTTCATTTATTTATTTACAGGTCATGTTCATTCCCTTCGTACACTTGCGGGACCATCATCCGTTCTAGCAGATTACTTGGGTTGAGTTGATGCTTAAGGTGTTCAATGTGATTGTGTTGTATTACCCTGATCGTGTCACTTGACAGATGGGCTTCGTACAACTGATTCCTAAAGATATACACCCTCCTGCATCGAAAAAAGCAGGGAAGAAGATGGTCAGCATATATGTTTGGAACGCTCACTTGTGGAGGGATTGGGAGTACCATGTGTACGCTCCTTATGGACCGGTGTACCGTGGTAGTGGAGAGAGTGCCGACCCAATGTACTACATTTGGGTGAAGAAGAAGTTATGGTACATCGCATATTTCTCGGTTTGCTCCATCCATACCGACGCTCGAGCACGCTGATCTGGTAGACACCACCCTTCACATGTACAAGATCGCTGAGAGGTACAAACGTTACTGATTATTACTCGCAGCATACTTTTGTCAGACTTTTCGACATTAGCATTATATTTTGTAACCGGAAAATTTTATGACTGCTTTTATTTAGTGTATTTTAATTTATTGTACGCTTTAAATTTATCCATTTTACGGCTTCGATTCCAACTCAACTCGCAGCATACCTTTATTACAAAATATAAGGTCAACATAAACTGAAACACAATATCATACATAAACTAGAGCACACACTCAAACACAAATTCAAACACACACTAAAACTAAAACTAAAACTAAAAGACACACTCATACTTAAACTGAAGCACACACTCATACTTATCTATCAGTCCAGTTCCATTTCATCAACCTTCTTTCTTCTTTCACATCCTGGTAGTCATGCATTTCCTTTAGTTGGATGTCAATAATGTCAGCACGGACCAAATCCAGCTGGTCCTCTGTTATAGAATCCATGAATTGACAGTTGAACAGGTTACATGCAACACAACGTTCCAATTCGGTGAGGCCAGAAACTGGATGTTGACGGAATGTGAATAGGACCGACCACCTAGCTCTCACTTCATCAACACGCCTTGAAATTCTAGGCGGCTGAACACCATCCCTTCCGTATAGGAAGTACATCTGGCATACCAATGCCTCGCAATACCTTTTACCCCACTCTGGAATGTTCATGTTACCAGCTTCAACTGATGCCCTCATCAGATATTGATATTCCAACTCAGTCCATGAACACATTTTCTGCTTAATTTATCAACAAAATTACACTTTAATGTGAAAACAACATATATTTATAGAAAATTTCGTTGC
This sequence comes from Limnanthes douglasii subsp. nivea, assembly GCA_036936605.1. Lineage (NCBI taxonomy): Eukaryota > Viridiplantae > Streptophyta > Magnoliopsida > Brassicales > Limnanthaceae > Limnanthes > Limnanthes douglasii. Next base: position 113,048,506 of record JAUPFV010000002.1, on the reverse strand, counting down.
AGATAACGTAATCCAGTTAGACGAATGAAAACGTGACACGTGTAAAGTAAAAAAAAAAACTCCCGCTCATTCGCAAAAATAAAAAACTCCCGCTCATTCTCAAAAATAAAAAATCCCCCCTCATTCTCAAAAATAAAAAACTCTCGCTCATTCTCAAATATAAAAAACTCCCGCTTGTTTTCAAAAATTGAAAAAATCCCTCCAAACTTTACTTCACTTTATTAAAAACTCCCGCCCTAAAAAGCCCTATATAAAGGGACTCAAAACCTTTAACATTCTGAAACACTAATGAAACATAAATAGTTTAACAAATGGAGTTTACTCCTCATGAAGACTACCATTTGCTTGAGGCGGTGAAGATTTCCCGCCGAGAGATGGGGGAAGATACTAGCGATGCGTTTTTTTAAGCGAGTCATTTGTAAGATGTACTACGCCTACGGCTGTTTAGGAACTGGAGGCTAGTCGTGCGCAACCGTGAACAAATCAAGTAGAGGTACCTTTTTTGTAAACCGATGGATCGTTTGTTGTTTTTGCCACATAAAATTAAGCAAGAAACGGCCACCGTCTGGAACATGACGGTGGTAGACTACATCACTAGGGATATGGTAGCGCATCTTCAAGATAGGATTACGGAAATGGAGGAGAGGATTGATTCTGACGACAACTAGGGATATGACTTCGACGATTGAGCATTTTGGTTGTTAGCATGTCGTAGTTTAATTATTTTCTTATGTTTGTTTAAGTTAAAGTGTTAACTTGTTGTTTTCGTCTTTATGTATTTCTTTCAAGTGTCTTGGTTGGTGTACTGTCGAACTCTAAAATTAAAATTTCCCCCATTTTAATGTTATTTTACTCCAACAATTGTATAAACTACGTTATTTAGGCCGTAATATATTAGAATTTGTGTCGCATGAGACATGCCCCAAAGACCGTCGTATTTTGGCCATGCGATTTTCGCCCTCTGTCTAAAAACCAGAGCCAATATATTGGCCTTGCGTCGCATGAGACAAGCCCCAAAGGCCGTCGCATTTTGGCCATGCAATTTTAGCCATCTTTCTGAAAAACAGAGCCAATATATTGGTCTTACGTCGCATGAGACAGGCCCCAAAGACCGTCACATTTTGGCCATGCGGTTTTAGCCCTCTGTCTGAAAAACAAAGCCAATATATTGGCCTTGCGTCGCATGCGACAGGGCCCAAAGACCATCGCATGCGACATGTGTAATATTTTATCGCGGCGACTCTTTCAAATAAAACAAATGCTAGCAAAGGCTTCTATTTGAACCAAAAACTAACATCATACAAAATTACATCAACTCTAATACAAAATCACATCAAACATTAGGCAAAATAACTTAAATTTGTTGATTTAAGTGTGCTTACATGTGGTTTTTCGTTCAAGTTGATTTTCCTAGCGGGCATTATTTGTGTAAATTTGTTGAACCGGCGGTAGTAGGGATGCGCCCATTGATTCGCTTCTTCGGTTGCGTAAGAACCCCAACAAGGGTATAACGGAGGCAACGGTCCATCGGGTGGAGTAGTAATCTACAGGAAAAAAGAATAAATAAATGCATTTTGTAATGATAGCGTAAGAAATTATGATAGAAAACGAAATATACTTATATTAACAAAGTGACATCCATGTACGAAAGCTATCCCAACTTCTATGATCGTTGAATTGTTGACGGGTGGCCTTCCACGAATTTTTGGATACGTTAACAAGGATACTTGCGATACATGGTATACCATGCATTGATACCTTGTCACGATGACTAGTCCAATGTCCGAAAATGTCATCCAATAGTGGCTACTAGGGTTGGGCTTGAAGTAATCTAACCTATGTACCAAATCGTCAAACACCTTCGGAGTACTAGCACTAGCGGTTTGTTCAATGGGATATTCCCACGAACTAAGGTTTCGTTTAGTTGATTTATCAACGCCTTTTTTGGCCTACCCTTAGCTCTAACCGCTACTTTAGGTACTTGGATATGACTTGTCTCGGGCCTCAAAATTTGCATTACCCTATTGATAATGTGGTTTTGCTGGTCGGGGCGGAAACTACGAATGGAGCTGTCAATAATGAAAAGTTTTTTTTTGCAATTCTTCTTCACGAGAGCTATGATCTCTATGAACAATATCTAATCTTTTCCAAAAGACATCCACATCTTCTAAAGGGATGCACCTACCATCTCTAGCTATAAAAGCAATTTCACATGCACAAGGTAAACCTTGTGTTTTCCTAAGGAAACATCCTCCACATGCTACCCGATCTACTCCTATATTTCTAGCACGTACAATAGAAAGCATCAATATCTTTAGACCCGCATGTGACACATGACCTTTAAGATTTTGGGTCAAAACACCATCAAAACCGAGAATTCTTCTAAACTTACTTCGCTCGAATGATTCGACGATCCCCGCATGCTGCTTTGTTAATAAGTTGTGAACTTTTTCCCAAAATAGCTCAAAGTTGCATTGATTCGTCCCAACGTATTTTTAGAGACGAGTGAGCACCCTCTGCCCTACATAGTACAAGTACAAAATTATGAACTTCTTTGAAAATAGATGAAACAGCTAATCAAAAAATTCGATAAAAGGACAAACCTATTTGTAGTTGTTTGGTCATAATGCTTAATCTCGTTTGTTCGGTACGCAAAGAGCTTGTCCCCATATATTGTTATCCACGAGTCAATAACGTACGCAAAACACTTCGGTTGAGATGCTAACATCTCCTTCAATGTATCTAGATTCTTTTGGTAACTCTCAACCGTGTTCGCCCCCGCAACGTAGCCGTAAAACTCAACAAATTGTTTCGCTCCCGCATCATCGTGCAATATCTTCCAGACCGCCCAAATAATGTTCTTACTAATGTGCCACGTGCATAAAAAGTGGTGTGTGTCCGGAAAAATATCATCGATCGCTCGCATGAGAGCTAACTCTCGATCAGTAATAATAACGCTCGGAAATGCACATACGTTATCCATCATCAAACCACGAAGAGTTTCTAAAGCCCATACGTAGTTTCCAATCTTCTCTCCGTTCAAAAATACGTATGCAACGGGAAATGTAATGGAAGTCGAAGTTAAACCGACAATCTCTAATAACGACATCTTATACCTAGTCGTCTTGTACGTACAATCCATGAATAGCACATTCGGGAATGTACGTAATAAGTCTATGCTAGTAGGATGTGCGAAAAAAAGTCAGTGATCACCTTTGAATCGTATTTCAAACGCTCCCACGTGGAGTATCCATTCTCCTTCAACTTCGTCAACAAATATTGCATTTTCGTTTGTCCCGCGTGCTCAACATCCCGATGTTTTTTGCGGCAATTTTAGATTGCACGCATGTTCGAAATGTTCTCGGGATATTGGTACTTCAAACCACTATATATCTCTCTAGGACGCGAACCGAATGACCGTCTAGGAGAACGTAGGGTTTATGATTATGAGTACCGTTTATCACCTCCAAACGTCATTTCATGGCTAGTACGTAGATCGGATGACCTTTTAGCGCAAACGGACAATTACATTTCTTCGTCGATGTCTTCCGCTTTCTTAAAGTTTCCGGTTTCGCTTTTGATACGAATACACCGTACCACTCGCAAACGTACTCTAACCTAGGAGTCCTTCCCCATTTCCCACTATCGTAGAGCTTTGTAATTGTGACAAACTTGATCTTCTTCGATTCAATGTCCACAAAAGCATCCAATTCGTCTTTAGTAAATAACCTATCAGTTTTGAATATTCTACTATAGTCGGCATCCATAAATGGAGGCTGGGCAGGTTCCTCCTACAAAATATACAACTGGAAACTATAAGTTTCTATAACAGTCAGTCGCACGAGACATGACTTCAGTGCTGTCGCACGAGACATGTCTATATCCTCGTCTCATGCGACGGATACGGCTATATGGTCGCACGTTCGTGCGATGACGAAGCTGTTCGTCGCACGATGTTCGTGCGACCAGGCCAAAAATCGAAAATCGGGTTTTAGCTGCTTACCTCCATGTGGTAAGCTTCCTCCCCGTCTAGTAAGTCTTCCAAAGAGACGCCCATTTCATCATTGTCCATAGGTACTCCGATTCTAGATTTTTTGTGGTGGATTTTATGGGTTTGGGTCAAAAAATGTAACTTTTTGGGTTTAATGAGTTTAGAGTAGTAAATGTTGATAGAAAGCTTGTGGATTTAGGGTAATAACGGATAGATTTCAGAGTTTCAGTTGATTTTGAGAGTAAATGGCATGAATGTAGTAATCTATAAAGAGAAAGGTTAATTTGGAAATTTCAACTCTCAGTTTGAAAAAAAAAAGATAGAATGAGATATCTATCAAAATTTGTCTTATTTCTAGCGTGACCCTTTCTTAAAAGTTTCTCCAAATCTTTTAAAGTTGCACTTTTCTTCAATTACAATTATTATGAAAACTTAAAAAAATCACGCTCTTTTACCTTTTTTTAATATAGAAATAAGCCTAAACTCCAATGCACCTTCCACTAATTTCCATCACTTCAGCACGTTGTATACTTGTATTCTAACAAACATAATTCTTTGACAATTCCAATGATATTTAGCACGGGAGATAATACTATTTGGCTGGATAAAATCTATCATTTGAAAACCTCACGATGGTATTAGTGTAAACAATCGGCAAAACAGGTTTAATTTTCAACCGTTCCTAAACAATTTTTGCTTTAGAATATGTTTAACGTTTCTTGGTCACAATCGGCTGACCTACATATTTATTATCATTAAACAATGTAAGAAACGTGATTTTTATTTTATTTTATCTAGAATAGAGCTCAGATCTGATCACAAATCAAAAGCAAAATAGTAGTACAATCACCAACTATGGTCAAATTCATTTCGGCTTTTTTGATTCACACAAAATTTCGTACTATCATTTTTCTTGAAATTTAGATACACAGATATAGAAACACCATTCGTATATATAAAAGACAAGACGCTTAATTCTCTCTGGTCCAACTATAAAATAATACAAGTGGAGTACAATAGTAGTATTAATTGTTTTTGTCTGCAGCAATCGGTCACCGGACACGTATAAATGAAACTGACAACAGATTGTCAATCAAAATTCCATAATGGCTTTTTAAAAATCAGAATCTGAAAATGCAATCGGTATAACTTTGAAAAAATCAAACGTTTTTCATGTTGCAATGTTGGGTTCATAGCAGGAGGGGAGGCTGAAAGTTTAAATTTGCAATTATTCCTGGCCTAATTTGACTCTTTTAAGTAATATATTTTTAAACCTAACATTTTCGAATTACGAGACGACGAGAGGGAGATATATATTTTTTGAGATTTATTTTGGAGTTCATGCTATTTTTTAACTTAATTTTTTATATTTATAAATACATGGGCAATATAATATATTGAGAAATAATATTTAAAACGTGGAAAGAAAAAAATCAATGGTATTGATCAAAACTTGGCCAAACAATGCAACAGGTTAAGACGAAAGTGATGGATAATTTGTTTTTATGCTAATACATCAATAATTTTATGTATTGATTATCATAAAAAAAAATAGAAATCAATATTAAAATTAAAACAAAATAAACAATAAATACAAAACATGATTTCATTCATCTAACAACAGACTATATTTAAAAACGTTTACAAACTTTTTTTATGTTTTGAAAACGGTGTAAAAAAAAATTATGACGATACCAATTCTAATAAAATAACTAAACAAATATTATGAATCTTTTTATAAGAAGACAAAATTCATAAAAAAAAAATACACTCTAACTATTACTAAGCAAAATTCCATATTCTTTCTTCATATCCAATTCACCCAAGACATATTAGAACAATATCATTTCATTGTTCACCCAAAATTCATACACAATTTTCTTGGAGTTTATTTCAAACAATATAAATTTTTCTTCAATTTTAAGCCAAATTTATATTTCTTTCTGTCACAAAACCACATGGTTGCACCATATAAATGTATTTCTTCCTATAACTGTGAAGGAATATAGTATTCACATATAATTACTCAAGATATAAGTTTTGTGCAACCATAATTCCTAACATCAATTCTATTGTATTTAGCTTCACAACTAAAGAGAAACTATAAGTGTAGTATATACTTTTCTTTTAGAAATAAATCTTTCACAACAACCCTATAATTGTAGCGTGTATTACCATCATGATGCATTTTTTACTCTCTATATTCATTTGTTATGAAAATAATTCTTAACTTGTGGTGTCTCAGTTAGTTGCCAAGTCTGATTCCGGAGCAAAGATTTCATATAATCTTTATAGTTAAGTTACATATTCTGCAAACCTTCAACATAATTTTTAGGTTTATCTTCATATGACAATGAGATGTGACTTATAGATGGTGAATAATGATCCTAATAGTGAAATCCATAATACTAGGATTTATAGAAGCTGGACTACCTTGCTATATCTAATGTGCTTTATTTTCGTGGGTTTTGGCAACCTTCTCATGCACATTTAGTTTAGAAATCTCATCCAAATCAAAATAATCAGAATATTATACGTTCGGTTCCTTTAGTTCTCTAACTACATTTGATTTGTGGTTGTATATTATCTTTTTTTATTGAAGATGACATTCATACTTCTTATGCTTTATTTTTATTTTTTTGCATCCCAAAATATATAGCCAAAACCATCATCTTTATAACCAATAAGAAACATTTCATTGATTTTGGATCAAGTTTATTTATAGCACGAGAATTAACACACACACATGCGCGCGCGCACACACACACACATATATATATATATATATATATATATATATATATATATATATATATATATGACAAATAACCAAATACTTTCAAGAAAAATATATTTACATTCTTACAACTCCATACTTCCTTTCAAAATTTGAAATTCAACGTAATTAATGATCCTCTATTGATTAAATGAGGTGTAGTATTTATTGCATCAACCCAAAAAATATTTTGGCAAATAAGTATGCAACTACACGCTTCACGTTCATTTAAGGTTTGTTCATGTGCTCAACTACGCCATGATAGTAGGAATAAACTTGGATTATGAGCCGAAAACTTGTTCAAAACCTGCCCTCAAGTACATTAAATTTCTAGTTTCTTCAATTTCAACCCCAAATTTATTAATATTATCACAATTTACCCGCGGCACAACTCTAGCCTTTTACTACAAATTTTCTTTGGAACAGAAGGCCTAGTGGTGCAGGTAAAGGAACCAATATTTTCCCGCGATGCCAAATAAAATGAAATATTAAAATCATTGGATCGTAATCTACATAATGAACAGTTCTTATCGAAATCTCTCAGGACTACTGTCACTTATATGCATGCCTTTACACTAAAATAAAATGAAGGTTACGAACATAATCAATAGTCAATCTAGCCATAAAAATGTTAAAGGGAAATAAAACATAAAAATTATAAATTATTTAGAACATTATGAGCATTCTATTTCTAAAAAGTTTATACTGTCTGCATATTGTTATACGTATGAGAATAATTGAAAAACAAGTTGAAACACAACGAAAACTTGTTAACCCGCGACAATTTTAAAAATAATGGAAGCGTAATAAGTGACATGAAATGCACTTATCAAACCCCCAAACTTAAACTGTTGCTTGCCCTCAAACAATGTAAAATACGTTTAACAATTGATGCATGAATGCAAAGATCCCGAACGAGTAACCGCAACTAATTCAGCATAAATGCCTCAACGAATGTAATGACCTCGGAATGCGAAATAACTAGGTACTCAAATGCTACCAATACAAGCGTAGAAGCGTGCGTGTGTGCTCAAACTCAATCGATATATTTTTAGTACAAGTTAATGGACCTTAGTTGTTCTTATCATAATAACCTCAAGTTTAGAAACAAAATACAACCCAAATTCTCCATAGTCAAGATGCACATCCATATTTCCCGGGGTTGTCAAAGATTTATTATGATTTATTCTATATACAACCCAAAGATTTATTATGACTTATACAATGGTGTCCATGTAGTGAGCTTTAGGTTAGCGGATCCCTGACCGGAAAAGTCTTAGGTCACTAGGCACAAAGTCCCCTAGAACTTAATAACTCGAGTACCAAAGAGCTCATCCTAGCCAATTTTGCCCCTTTTCATCTTTTTTTTTCTATCAATCGATTGGGAATGAGTGCGTTTCGCTCCATCTCATTCCACCCATAGACTACTCGTAATACGCATCCCCCAGCGAGAGGACACACGTTAACGAGCGGCTACTAGCCTTTGATGCCTAACTGAATAATACGCATATCTATCTTTCAACTCCCCCAAACTATATTTTTGCAATCCATGAGCTAATAAAGGATTAAGGTATGATTCTGAACCTAAGCAAGGATTATGTATAACAATACTCAAGTGTGCCCGTAGCTAGCATAAAAACAATCGATGAGTCTACGTGTAATTATGCTTCTACATCAAGCAAGCTAACTTACAAGCAACCTAATTAGATTTTATTCCTACTATCATTCCAAACAATTTTCATCATTGGATACTTAAGTAGAAACAACAACTCAAGGGATCAAAGATGTAAAATGCATGAACAAAATGCTATGCTAATAGACTAACTCGATCCTAAACACAGTCTATAAGATCATGGCATGAATATGCAAATAAGCATGACTAACATGAAGATGCACTGTCTATCATGAATAACTACTATGATGAATGCAACTACAAGAAATTAAAAGATACAAGAAACACTCCCCTACTCGTCTAGCAATGTTGATCATTGTTTCCCAGTGGATTGCCTCCCACGAAACGCTTGTTTAACGTCGATAGCTCGACGATACCACTCGGAATCATGTAGTGACGAGACTGATGATGAATGTCTCACGGTTCTCCATATCTCTATAGTAATGCTTGAGTCGTTGACCATTGACTTTGAATGATTTGTCTGGTGATTCCTCATAGATTTCAACTGCTCAATGTGGATATACTGTCTTGACTTTAAAAGGTCCAGACCATCTTGACTTGAGCTTCCCAGAGAAAAGCTTTAGACGAGAGTTGAAAAGAAGAACCAGTTGACCCGACTCAAAAGCTTCATGTAGAAGCTTCCTATTATGCCATTTCTTGAATTTTTCCTTATACATCTTCGAGTTCTCATAGGCTTGAGACCGAAACTCGCCAAGTTCATTCAATTGAAGCAAATGCTTCTCACCAGCTGCTTGAATATCGAAATTCAACTTCTTTAAAGCCCATAATGCCTTATGCTCGAGTTCTGCTGGAAGATGACAAGCCTTACCATATACTAACTGAAATGGTGACATCCCAAGTGGAGTTTTATAAGTCGTTCGGTATGCACATACCGCTTCATCAAACTTCAGAGACCAGTTTTTCCTCGAAGGATTCACCACTTTTTCTAAGATTCGCTTGATTTCTCGATTCGAGACTTCAGCTTGACCATTAGTTTGAGGGTGGTAAGCGGTAGAAACACGATGAGAAACACCATATTTAGCCAACAAGTCTGTGAACTGACGATTGCAAAAGTGAGTCATTTCATCACTGATTATAGCACGAGGAGTTCCGAAGCGAGTGAATATCTTCTTACGAAAGAAATTGAGCACTACCTTAGCATCGTTAGTTAGGAGAGCTTTCACCTCAACCCACTTAGATACGTAATTCACATCTAAGAGTATGAATAGATTGTTGCAGGAGGACACAAATGTTCCCATGGAATCTATTCCCTACACATCGAATACGTCAACCTCAAGAAGCATATTAAGGGCCCTCTCATTTAACCTAGAAATATTACCAACCCTTTGGCATCGATCGCATCTACGTACGTACAGATGAGCATCCTTAAACAAGGTAGGCCAATAGAAACCTGCTTGAAGAACTCGAGCAGTTGTCTTATCCTCAGCATAATGTCCTCCATAAACCGTAGAGTGACAATCATATAAAACTTTCTCAATCTCACTGTAAGGGATGTAACGTCGGATCATCTTATCAGCACATTGTTTAAACAAGAATGACTCATCCCAAAGATACCATTTCATGTCATGCAAGAATTTCTTCCGTTGAGCCAAAGTAAAATCTAAAGGAATCACATTGCTAACTAGATAGTTAACAAAATCAGCAAACCATGGCACTTCCCCTTGGATCAGGAACAACTGCTCATCTGGGAAGCATTCGTTGATAAGAATTACATCTCCTTTGTCTTTCTCATGTTGCTCAAGACGTGAGAGATGGTCAGCTACCTAGTTTTCGGTCCCCTTTCTGTCTTTAATTTCCAACTCGAATTCCTGAAGCAAGAGTACCCATCGAATTAAGCGAGGCTTGGCATCTTTTTTAGATAGAAGGTACTTGATAGCCGAATGATCCGTGAAAACCGTGACCTTAGTACCAAACAAGTAGGATCTGAACTTCTCAAAGTCATAGACAACAGCCAAAAGCTCTTTTTCAGTAACGGTGTAGTTTCGTTGTGCATCACTGAGGGTTTTACTGGCATAGTGAACCATGTGAAACACCTTCAGCTTCCTTTGACCAAGAATGACTCCTACAACGAAATCACTAGCATCACACATCATCTCAAATGGCTCTTCCCAGTTAGGCGCAATGATGATAGGGGATGATGCTAACTTTTTCTTCAAGAGCTCAAAAGCAACGAAACACTCTTCAGTAAATTGAAAGGGAACATCCTTTTCAAGTAGACTACAAATTGGTTTGGTGATATTTGAGAAGTCTTGAATAAAACGTCTATAGAATCCAACATGACCAAGAAAAATACGTATTCCTTTTACTGAGACAGAAGGAGGAAGCTTTTTGATCGTTTCAAGCTTGGCCTTGTCCACTTCTAAACCCCTCTTCGACACCTTGTGTCCAAGGATAATACCTTCTTGCACCATGAAGTGACATTTTTCCCAATTAAAAATGAGGTTTGTTTCCACACATCTCTCAAATACTCTACCCAGATTAGATAGACAACCATCATATGATTTCCCAAAGACTATGAAATCATCTATGAACACCTCCATGATATCACCAACCATATCAGAGAAAATAGCCATCATGCACCTTTGAAAAGTAGCGGGTGCATTGCAAAGTCCGAACAAGACACGTCGAAAAGCAAAGGTACCAAAAGGGCATGTGAAGGTGGTTTTCTCCTGATCCTACGGAGCTATACAAATCTGATTGTAGCCTGAATATCCATCGAGCATACAGTAATACTCATGGCCCGCCAACCTATCCAGCATCTGATCAATGAATGACAAGGGAAAGTGATCATTTCTAATGGTCTTATTCAATTTACGATAATCCATGCAAATTCTCCATCTAGTGACTGTCCGAGTGGGGATGAGTTCATTCTTTTCATTTGTTATTACTGTCATTCCTTCATTCTTTGGTACACATTACACCGGGCTTACCCACAGACTATTTGAGATAGGATAGATAATGCCTGCATCTAGCCACTTCCAAATTTCTTTCTTCACCACCTCTTTCATGATAAGATTTAGCCTCCTTTGATGCTCGATATATGGTTTGCTCCCTTCTTTGAGCATAATCTTGTGCATGCAGTAAGAGGGACTGATTCCCTTAAAATCTGCTATGGTCCAACCAATGGCTGATTTGAACTTCCTCAAGACTCTCAATAGCTTTTCTTCCTCACTACCTGAAAGGTTAGATGCAATAATAACAGGTAATGTACATGACTCTCCTAAGAAAGTGTACCTGAGATGATCTGGTAGTGGTTTGAGTTCAAGTTTAGGAGCTTATTCTAGAGAAGGTTTAAGCCTTTCCTGAGAATCCTTAAGATCACCCAATCCAAGCGACTCATGTGGAATATTGAGCCTCTTTTGATACGGGGCTGCTTGTAGTAGTTGAACACATTCAGATATTTCTTCGTCTTCGATGTCAGATTAACCATGTAGAACTCTGCCCAGAACATCTGAACTCGCAAACCGATCCAACTTATTATTGTGTAAAGAATCGACCATATCCAACCTGAAAAATTCTTCATCCTCTGTTGGAAATTGCATAGCCTTGAAAACTTTGAAAGTGACATTCTGATCTTGCACTCTTATAGCGAGCTTCCCATTCTGGACATCAATCAAAGTTTTTCCTGTAGCTAAGAATGGCCTTCCCATGATTATGGGGATGTTTTTGTCCTCTTCGAAATCCAAGATAACGAAGTGAGCCGAAAAGATGAGCTTATCTACCTTTACTAAGACATCTTCCACAATACCACGAGGATATGTGATAGAGCGATCAACCAGTTGCAAAGAGATGTTAGTCGATTTTGGCTCAGGTAGCCCAAGTTTCTCAAACACAGATAGGGGCATCAGATTGATGCTCGCGCCCAAGTCACATAAACATTTGTTGAAATATAAATTGTCGATCGAACAAGGAATGGTGAAGCTTCTTGGATCTTTAAACTTGGGAGGCAATTTTTGTTGTAAGATCGCACTACATTCCTCAATGAGCGCCACTGTCTCAAAATCACCAAGCTTTAGCTTTTTTCGAAAGAATTCCATTCATGAACTTGGCATAACTAGGCATTTGTTCTAATGCTTCAGCAAAAGGTATGCTGATGTGTAGCTAATTAAATACCTCCAAAAATATTCCAAACTGAGTATCTAGCTTCTGTTTCTGCAACCTTTGCGGAAAAGGTGGAGGAGGGTAGATCGTAGGCTCAACAACTAACTGAGATGGCTTTTTAGGTGGCTGATCTTGATCAGAATGAACTTCAGATGAGGGATGATTTTGGGAAGATTCAACCTCTTGTTCAACTGTGGGGTTCTCGACAACCTTTCCTGATCTTAAGGTGATAGCTTGACATTGCTTATTGCCGTCTCAATTACCTAGATTATGCTCTGTATCGCTAGGAAGAACTCCTTGAGGTCTAACGATCATGTTACTTGCCGTCTGCCCAATATGATTTTCTAAGGTCTTGTGAGATACCATCAGAGTTTTAATCATTAGTTTAATCTCTTCAAATTCAGAGTCTCTCACAGAATATTGAGGAGGGCCAGGATGTTGATTCTGAGGTTTTATTAGGGCATACTGTTGAGATTGATGTTGCTGACCTTGTTGCTGAAATCCAGGAGGAGCGTATAGCTTAGCACCATAGTGCTGATTACCTTGTTGATTATTGCTCCAACTAAAGTTCGGATGATTTATGTTGCTTGGGTGATAGGTGTTTCAGATTTGTTGTTGATTCTGCCTCTGAAAATTACTCACAAATTGCACTGACTCAGTACAGATAGGGCATTATTGAGTGTCATGCCCCCAACACAAATCTCGCACACAGTAGCTACCTGATGTACCCCTAGTTTAGTCAAAGAATACACCTTCATGTTTAGAGCTTCAAGCTGAGCTCCTAAAGCAGTGGCAGCGTCTACGTTAAGAATACCAGCTACTTTATGTTGTGACTGACTCTAAGAAGGGTTCTGGAATTCATTAGCAGCCATCATCTCAAGGAGCTCGTGAGCCTCCTCATAGCTTTTCGTTAATAAGGTTCCCCCAGATGCAGCATCGACCATGGGTCTTGTTTGCGCACTCAAACCATTGTAGAAGCAATTTATTACTAACCAATCATGCATCCCATGATGAGGACATTTTCTGAGCATCTCCTTGTAACGCTCCTAAGCTTCACTTAAAGATTCACCATGCGACTGAGAAAACTGAGTAATAGCATTCCTCATGGCGGCTGTTCTCGCCATAGGAAAGAATTTCAAAAGAAATTTTTGCTCTAGTATATCCCTAGTAGTGATAGAGCCTGCTGGTAAAGAGTGTAACCAGCTCTTAGCTTTGTCCCTCAGAGAAAATGGGAAGAGTCTCAGTCTTATGGCATCATCTGAAACACTGTAGAACTTGAAAGTATCACAGATTTCAAGGGAGGTCATAATGTGCATATTAGGATCCTCAGATGAAGCTCCTCCAAACTGACAAGAATTCTGCATCATCTGAATAGTGTCGGGTTTAATCTCAAAACTATTCGCAGCAATGTTGGGTCTGACAATGCTAGACTGAATATCCATCATCTTTGTTTGAGAGTACTCCATGAGTGCTTTTGGAGCTGGATCTCCAATTGTAGAATTAGTATCAGAATCTGAGAATAGTAACTCTGTTCCTTGCTTTGTTTCAAGCTCCTTTTGTACTAGTGCTCTAGTTTGAGACCGTGTTTGCATACACGCTCAAGTACCCGAAGCACAAGAAAACACACGAAAAGCAAGTAACAGAATCAAGTCAGTAGTTTTATAACAACCTCTGATGATAAGCAAGAAAACTGTCAAATAACACTGAGTCCTCGGCAACAGCGCCAAAAACTTGTTAGTCCTTTTCTCACGCAAGTATACGTGGTCAAATAGTAGCAAGTAATAAGTAAGTAAGATCGTTCTGACGAAGACAAGGTGTATATGACACGAATTTACTTATGCAACAACGTATGATTATTAGACTAATGCTTGAACGAGTAATAAAGTATGGATGAATGAATATAACTAAGTAAATTAACTAACGACATTAACTAACGAGTTTACTTATGCGAGAGAAAACATGGAACCCTAACTTCATTGTTTATTTTACTCAGAGTATTAAGATACTTAAAAAACAACAGTTACTAATCAGATAACACGAAATCAGTATACGCTACCTTTCAATACATGTAGACCAAACCACTTAAACAGCCACAAACGAGATAGCAGCTAAATAGACACTGCTTGCATGACAATCCTATATGTCTATAGGAATTGAAGTACAATTGGGTTTAAGCACAAGTTATCTATTTTGATTACATAGGGTAATATGATATGGTTAGTGAGATATTATTAATCATGAACAATCACAATACGAATCATTCAAGAACCTATGCTAGCATGGCAAGTTTCAAACCCTTAAATCCACTTTCGCATTCATTAGAGATTAACAAACTAGATGTTCGCGACGCATCTAACGATAAGCAAAACCATACTAGGTAACTGATAAACGTATCTTACAAATCAACCAAGCAATAAAACAATAAGTATTATTCAAACAAATCCATTAGATTTCCATGACAACGATTAGTTCATAATCGAACGAATCATCATCATGGGCTCAAAAGTTAACATAGCTCTAAGACGAATGTAAATAGATGAATAAGCGTTTAGATAATGTCAAACCGAACAATAACCATCAAGTATCGCCTGACAGAAACAATCCGTAAACTATCGATCGAAAAACAACAAAAAAGGTAGTCGACACCTGTCTCGAGCGATACGTAAACTACCGATCGAAAACACCGTAGCCGTTACTTCAACTGCCGATCGAAAACGACAGTAGCTGTCACCTGCTGCCCCTCTTTCGTGGTTTGTCTCCTGCCGAAGCCGCTGATTGAAACCCAAAGCAGCTGTCACCTGCCTCCTGCCGAAAGAAAACATAAAAACAGCCGATCCGAAAATCAGTAAGTCGCCAATCGCCTTTTCTCCTCTTCTTTTTATATTCTGTCCGAAAACCCTAGTAGACAATTACTTTTTCTCCTCCTTTTTATCTCGCTTTGCATTCTGCGGGTTAAAAAAACAAAAAGGTAGCCAATTTCCACTTTCCCTCCTCGTTTTGTATTCTGCCGTAAACCAAGTCAGAGGCCAATTGCCTTTTTTCTTTCTTTTGTCTGTTCTATTTATAACTTCTGCCGAAAATCCTAAAAGAAGCCCATTACACTGAAATAAAAAAGCCCATTTCGTTTATAACTTCCTTTTTAGTTTTCTTTTCTCTCTCTCCCGTTTTGTCTCTGGCGGTTCATGCAGCCCAATGAAGCCCAAGTGTACGACTTTGGATAATGAGCCCAAAACTTTTTCAAAACTTTCCCTCAAGTACATTAAATTTCTAGTTTCTTTAATTTCAACCCCAATTTTATTAATATTATCACAATTTATCCGCGGCACAACTCCAGCCTTTTACTACAAATTTTCTTTGGAACAGAAGGCCTAGTGGTGCAGGTAAAGGAACCAACATTTTCCTACGGTGCCAAATAAATTGAAATATTAAAATCATTGGATCGTAATCTACATAATGAACAGTTCTTATCGAAATCTCTCAAGACTACTATCACTTATATGCATGCCTTTACACTGAAATAAAATGAAGGTTACGAACATAATCAATAGTCAATCTAGCCATAAAAATGTTAAAGGTAAATAAAACATACAAAATTATAAATTATTAAGAACATTATGAGCATTCTATTCCCAAAAAGTTTATACTGTCTGCATATTGTTATACGTACGAGAATAAATAAAAAACACGTTGAAACACAACGAAAACTTGTTAACCAGCGACGATTTTAAGAATAATGGAAGCGTAATAAGTGACATGAAATGCACTTATCAATATGCCAACGTTATTGGTAGTATTATGTATGCTATGATTTTAATGATACCTGATCTTGCCTAAGGCGTAAGTGTTTTGAGAAAATTCATGTTAAATCTAAGAAAACTGCATTGGTATGAACTCAAGTAGCTGATGAGATACTTGAAAGAATCGATTATTGTAGGTTGTTTTACAATCAGAAATATGCATGCGATATAGTGTTGAAAGGGTATGTAGACTCTGAATATGTCGGGTGCCTCGATACAAGGAACTCTACTCGGGGTTATATGTTTACTGTGCTTAGAGGAGTGGTTAGCTAGAAGTCTTGTTCATAAAATGTTGTTGCGTTGTCGTCTAAAAAAGAGTATATGGCTGTAACAGAAGCCATAAATGAAGATATTTAGTTGAGGAGATTGTTAAGTGAACTCACTGATGTGAAGTAATATGTTGTTCTATTCTCTGATAACAAGAGTGCTATTCATTTAATGGGAAATCTGAAGTTCCATGAGCAAACTAAACAAGTAAAAATTAAGTTTCACTTCATCAAATACGTGGTGGAGAATGAGAAAGTGAATGTGGATAATATTGCTAGCAAGGAAAACCCTTCGGATGCTTTGAACAAGGTATTGTCGATTCTAAAGTTCAGAAAATTCATGAGACTAGTTCAATTCCGGGATGCATGTGAGCTGGTCTCTAAAGAGTAAACACACTTGGTGCAATATATACTAAAGTTATCAGAAGCCTAAGTAAAGAATTGTTAGGTATAAACTATAAGTAACTCGTCAGCATAAATATTTATGAAGGACTACATAGGTGTTAGATATACCATTATATATATATATGCAAGAACTATTGAAAATCTCACGTGCTTGAGCCGTGACTTAGTTGTAGAGAAGTCTATTGATCTTAAGGCCTTATACATACAAGTTGTAGAACACTGGTGACCATTATGTCGAAGGAAATATGAGTTGAGTCAAAACAATACTGGTCGAAGCAGCCTAGTCGAAGCAGATTGGCCAAAAATAAATTATCAAAATAAGGTGATTAAAGCAAATTGATCAGAAGCAATACGCTGATCTGAAATGCTAGACTGCAACACCTGGGCTGGAATGAAATATTATATTTATTAGGTCGACTATATTAATTGGACATTCCTCTATTAATTGAGTATGAGTTATTTCAGCCGTTGATTAATGAATTTTAATCTGGAGCGTCTGATGAAGAATTAGAGTTTCTCTAAACTCTATAAATAGAAGAAGATATAGCTATGCAATGTGTCATGATTATGAGGCGATTATTATTATAGAGAGACAATATGTGAGAAGATCTATTTTGAGATAGTGAAATAACTCTAAGTCTTTTGAGAGATAAGTGGTGAGAGATAAACACTAAATAGAAGGTTTTGTGAATCATGTTATTTTTTGTTATAAAGAGTGATTTAGTCCTTTGTGTATTAAGAGGTATTTTTGTAACCTACTTATATATAAAACAGTATCAATTTCTCGTGGATGTAAGATTTCTTCACAATCTAAACCACGTTAAATATCATCATGTGCTTAGTTTTATTTATTTGCTCTTTTTTACATGGAAGTTAGATAATTATTTTGTAGGTTTGTTTAATTGTATATCGGTTCTTGTCACGATCAATTGACGTACTAGTTTAAGTCCCAATGGAGTTAATGTCAAATTTTGATGAACTTAGGATGAATGAAACCCAAAAACCAGAATCGAACAAAAAAGTATATGAATGAATTATATAATATCTCCCAAAATTCCTATTGTAATCTTCTTTAAAACATGTACAAAGGTGATATAGTATTGCTTCATCTTATTAAATTTAGGAAAATAAACTAAAATCAAGAGAATACCACCCTCTATACCACCAATAGAATACCACCCTTTATACCTGAATCAGAGATAAAATTAAACAAAATCTTATTTTTATTATCGGTTATATAATTTTAAATATAATATATCATCAACATATAACTCTCATAGTAAATAAGCGACATATGTAACTACCTCGTGAAATATAAATGTTTATTTATAGTATTTTTAATATTAAAAATATATTTTATCTAAATGAGTAGACTCCATTATCTTTATAGTAATACTTAACATTGAATATTAAAAAAAAATTGAAATGATACTATATTTTTTTATCGTAATTTTTATTTTGGTTCGTCTAATAATAAATTATATTTTTTGTGAAATAAAAAAGATAATATATTTGAGAGTTTTACTAACGTTACTCGTATCATTTTTAGTAAAGAATTATAGTGTCTTGCATATCAAATACAGAAGAAAGAACTAAAATGATTGTTCATCTTTGAAATATCGGTCGTGTTCAAATTTGTAGGCGATCAATAAAGAAACACAACGAGAAATGTAACGGAAAGAAGCCTTTGGTTCTTTTCTAATTGTTCGAACATCATTTGTTCTTTAAAATTTTGATATTTAGAGATCTTATTTGCAAACCATTTATTGCATATGTCCTCTAAACCATTTTCAACAAAGTAGTTATCTAACAAGTTTGATATACAATCTTCTGCTGCAATCCACATATATCTTCATATGCCACACTCACATAATTAGTAATCTTATTGAGACATAATGCACAAATTAGATTGTATTATGACTTTTTTACATTAGACATAGTATTTTTAAAAGTTTCCCGACAATATTATATTTATATTAGTCACATTATATTATTGTACAAAAATATTTACACTAAACTATAAAAACATAAATTTTTAACAAATTTATGAAATCTCAATCACTTAAAATTTATATAAGACTAGACAATTCGATAATTTGGTTAAAAGTGACTTGTTATAAAATTATAATATTTCTCACTTGTTGATAATATTAGTTTAATGATCCATAGAAACACGATACTTCAAACATGTTATTATCATACCACAAGAAAATCACATACAAATCATTTAACAGTCTTGTTATGCCCATTAAAGTTTCTGATCAAGAACCATTAGTGTCATTGGTAACTAATTTATCACAATCACTTTCAATCTCTATTTTATCTTCTCTCACGTGTCATTATAGTCACGTTATGACACTAAATTGTAACATGCCACTGCACAAATCACACTTGCACTCTTATTACACATTACAGTAATAAAAACATACTTTACACACTATCACACTACTAAATTTTGTTTGTGTTTCATGGGATATTGCGTGATAAATCATAACATGATTCAAACAATTTTTTTACAAAGTGAGCTATATCATCACAGTCACAATATAATATCAACATAAATACTAGCATTTGAATAATTAATAACCACATAATAATACTTCATATTTTATGTCTTATTGAGATATTATATACATATACACAACTTACACATATCTCATCACCAAATCAACGGGCTACTACACATGTAATAACACATGATAAATCACACACTCTCCCACATTTCATTATCGATTAACAAAAATAAAAGTCGAAATATTCTTAAATAAGCTTACCTTTATTTTCAAATCACATATTCTAAAAAAAATAAAAAAAACCTAATTAATTGCATCCAAAATAATTTACCTACATCAATAATTCCTTAGATAATAAACTGTAATCAATCTTCTCATTATTTGAATTTTTTGTCATATTAACATTTGTTTCCTATTACAAGTTAATTTACTGTTTCTTCCATTTTTTAACAAAACTTCACTTAGAAGTATAACACTTAGTATACACATGACACCAAATGAATAATTAATGATAAACACCAAAAAAACTAACCAAATCCATTTTAAAAATATTTTAATATTTATAAGTATGTTATGATAGTCATTGCACAAACCTGTATTCACCAAAATATCAACAATACTTCAAATTAAACTATCACGCATATCATGTTGTTTGCATTTCCAAACATTTAACAAGTTCTTTAACATCACATTCTCATTACTTATGAAATAATAGAATTCACCACGAACACATAGAGTAATAACAATTAATCTTCATATATAAGAAATATTTAACATACAAACATGAAGAAATCAAGCAAACTATGTAAAAATGAACTAGAGAATTAGAACATAGAATATTTGCTCAATAAAAAAATACTCACTAAGTCATAACTAATCAACTTAAATTCAGTTTTCCCAATTCGAGTACTAAATTAAGAATCTAAACTATGCCTCATTAAATTTCAATTAAAAACACATGGACAATTGCAAATCAATATACACAATTAACTATTTCACTCAATCACGATAATAATATTATGAACTAAAACTTCATACCAGATAGAAATCAAGGATAATTAAACCTCTCATATTGTTAAAATATGAATCAACAACACTTGGCTTCAATTTATTCTTGCATATATTTCCTAAAACCTGGTTATGATCAATAGATTTGACGAGGGAGCATATTGATTTTGAGAGGATAATCAAATTGAATCGTGCATCGTTCTTCACTAACCAATTGAATTGTGATTAAATCTTAACTCAAAATAAAATAAATAATATGATTCTTGCTTCGATTTCCATTACTTCTCTTATTCCAAACTATAACTTAAAAAACTTAATCAAACCCGATTTTTTACTTGTATTGTCGATTAAGAAAACTAGATTAATAACATTCAATATAAAAACACACAATGTCTAAATTTCTTTTTGATTTTAAAAATTCGATTTAAGAACTTAAATCGATACCAAGAGAACATAATAGAAACATAAACTCATTCTTGACTTAATTACAAACTAGAATCAAATCTTAATTCAGGAGCTAAAATTGAGAACAAAAATCAAACACTTAACATGATTTATTGATTCTCAATCACAAAGTGAAATCGAAAGTCCTCATAGATTTATTGATTTACCTAGTTCTTGCTTTGAAAAATCAAAATCATACCCTTATCAGTTCTTTTATTCTTCGATTGAAGTACATATAGATCTGATATTTATTTTTCATTATGATCAATTTTAGGACATTGTCTCCATCTAGCTCGTTATAGTTGACTCTTGAGTCAAGTCCAAATTTTGAATATTTGATTTTTCACTTAAGAAAATCGAGATTTGATAACTACCTCACAACTCACCTGAATCAAGAAAAATGTGAACAATTCAATATGTAATAAAATTTATTATAAGAAAAAAAATAGGCATTCCTCGTATTTGATGAAATCCACACAATACATCTCATATAAAGTTAAAATCCACCAAAATGTTTTAACACCAAACAGATTAATACTTAGAAGATCTTACTATCTGGTTTATATCCCCCATACCTAACACCATTGGTATTAAACTACGAAAACATAAATCGTTCCCACTGATGGCGTCATTGATGAGGTAACAAGTCTTATCAAATATGCAAAATATACTTCAGATATTTTAACGAAGAGACAATAACGTTTTTTAGATAAATAAAGTAAGAAAAATGAAGTCATATTAATAAATGAGCCTTCAATCTCTAGATATAGAGAGTTTTAGGTAGTTACAAGTCGAAAGATCTAATATACCCTTATTCATAGGATATATTATTACCTCATAATAGAATACAAATACCTTTATATATATAATTTCTTTTACTTCTTTATCACTATATGGATAGTATGACATCATTAATCACTATTTGGATAGTGATTATACATTATTATTAAACGTAGATCAATAGTTCATCCAAAATCGTATTATGATCCAATTGATAATTTTATTATAATTTCATAATTTTAGTCTTTTAAGCACTTTATTTAGAATTTTTAACACTTTTTAACAAATCACTTTTAAAATACATAGTCATCTCTTCATTCTCTTATTCTTCAGTCCCTCTAATGATTCATCATCTTTATTTTTTTAATCTCTATAAATGTGAGGACTAAAGAGATACAAATATTTAAATGAAATAATAGTTCAAATGAAGCTATTAATGATATTTTAAGATCTGTTATGATGGATCTACTAACGCTAACATTAATAACCATATAGAATCATACAGTTCCAGCCATTCGGAAAATAGTTCAAAGCTTAACTCGATCGTCACGATAAATTGTTTCAAGAATGAATGCACGCTTTCATCTTGATCTTCCACTTTTACTCTTATATATATATATATATATATATATATATATATATATATATATATATATTAATCTTATGTTTGATGATGTTATTGTATGCATACTTGAATTTTTCACCATAAAGTTTGAGTCAATATTGTCAGCATATTCCAAAGCGTTCAAATAGGTTATATACGTATTTTTAATAGTCCATATATTTGACCGCATTCCAAAAATTAAGAAACCATTCAAATATGTTTATTTCTATAAAAAATATCTTCATATTGGTTAGAATAAGTCTATTTATATATCACTTGCATAACAGAAGTATCACATCTGGAAATATCTTATGGATTGCATCAATAAATACTAATTTATTTTCATTCGGCATAACGTTAGGTTACATGAACCCGTTTTCTTTCATGAGCAATCTAAGATGATCCATCACCCAAGTGCATTTGGCCAACTTTTCAACACTTATAAAAATGAACACAATGCAAAATGTTATATTTTTTATTGTATACTTCGTGCTCTTGTAGATAATATTCGTAATTAGAGCATGCTTAAATGTCTTTAGAATGTCAATGGATGTCTCGTGTGCAAAAAAAGAAGATTTTTGATTATTTTAGCCTTTTTCGATTGTCCTATTCCATTCGACATAGTTTTTTCTCTTTCATTTTGGAAAACAAAAACCACATGTTTAATCAAATGCACATCTCCAACATATGATGTTTATGTCTTATATTATAAATATTAAGTAAATTGAATATGTTATGGGGTTTCGTATTCTTAAAATCGACTAAGATTTTTCGAAGACGGACATCGATCTTAGATAAGCCATACATTTGAAAATATAATCACATTTTTATGATGGACCTTCTCCTACATTTAGTTTAAAAATCTATATTTTTATATTTTTCAAAACTTTAGTAAGCAAAAAAAGTTTAGGAGGACTCACATATTATTAACCGTCGTACAAAATTATTCTTAATAATTATCCTAGTTTTTTATACAACTGTTCTATCTATTATATAAGATCAAATTTAGTGCATTGAATGAACATTGAAACATATAAATAATAAAATATCAACACATTCATAACCAACAAGATTATTAAATTGTGTAGTCTTTGTGTTATATAAAATAATAAAGAACTGTCCTTCAAATCACAGAAAAAATGAATAAAAAGCTCACGATTTTGCCTGTGAATCGTTGAAGAAAAAAATAATAAGAGAAGTGATATGTTTAGGTTTTTCGATCATTGAGGAAGCGGCTACAGCTGTTTAGGTTTAGGAAGAAGAAATTTGTCAACCTAGCCTCTTATTTATAAGCTTTACAACTTGAAATCCAAAGCTGTAAAGCCCAACCTATTTTACTTCCTTCTGATCGAGAACCATAACCGAGTAAATTGAGAAATCCCAGAATTATCCGCTCAAGGTTAAGTGTTGAGATTCGGATCATCTTGTTGAAAATGTTCAAATTCAACCCACCAAATCTGAAACGTTGTTTTCACCCATAGATCTAATTTAATTAATTATTTAATTAACACGATTATTTTTAATTTGGAGTTCCCGAATATGTCTATTTAATATGTTAATCCAAATTATTATAGACCTATATATAATTAAATAAATATATTCGAACAATTAAATCTTTAAATTATCCAATGCTATAATTTGTTCGAATGAGGAGTTGGAACCGCATCTTCTACTATTTAAGTTCCAAACGGATATAAAAGAAACAAAACCTAGATTATTTGGATATCTTTTGCGGATTAGATTATAAAAATATAGATTTTTAATCTAAATACAATACATAAGAAATATGTATCCATTTTAATTCGCCCAACTAAAAGCAGACAGCCTTACTCTTTAGTTGTCTTTTATCCAGATGGATACCTTTTTATATCGAATAAAATTAGCTGCACCATTAACCTGGTAGATAGTAAACGGAAAAAGAAAATTCTAATGAAAGATTTAAGAGGGTCCTTGCTCCAAACTGGCCACTCAAAGTTATATTTATTTCAAAATTGTTATTTTTGTTTGTTTTTTTTTATATTTATGGTGACTAGCCGTGACTACAAATGCAAAAACAAGACGAACACTAGGACCATTGTACTAAACAAAAAATGACTGTTTTAGTACGAAAATTAAATAAGCGGTTGTTTTGAAACAACTCAACAAGTAACCAAACTCTACTATTGACTAACCAAGATTTTTATCTGACGATGAAATCAGTTATTTATTTTTACACGAGTGGAACGCAGAACAAAATCAATTACAAAATACGTGTACATCAAGTCATCGTGGATGACTCGTCCTTGTCTCTCCATTCATTCACTCTTCAGTCTCTCTAAAGCTTCATCATCATCTCCATTTTTCTGAATCTATATAAATGTGAGAACTAGAGAGATACATCTATATAAATGAAGTAAAGTAAAACGGAACTCGTTGTTTTCCACTTCTACTCAAACATTGAGAGAAACAGAGATGAATCTAGTAATGTCGATTAGAAGGTCTGTTATGGTGCATCTACTAACCCTCACACTAATTACCATCTCTGCTCTGCCACTTCCAGCAAATCCTCTACGGAATTTCAACCGCTACAGTTTCCCCCAAGGGTTTCTCTTTGGAGCTGGCTCTGCTTCATATCAGGTACTTTGCATTTCCTTTCAAACACTTAATTATTAGAATTAAATGTTTAACGCTATGGAACTTAGTAAAATCCACGTGGGTTTAAATTGTTGTTGTTGTAACTCTGTGGTGGGTTATGTCTAGTATGAAGGTGCAGTAGCTGAAGGTGGTAGAAGCCCTAGCATATGGGATGACTTCACTCACACGTATCCAGGTTTTGAAAGTAGTACTATCTTTCTTTTACACACATTTTTAGTTTTTATTTGTATCTCATGAAACTGAATCTCTATTGCTCAGAGAGAAACAATATGCAGAACGGAGACATTGCTGTTGATTTTTATCATCGTTACAAGGTTTCATTTTTGTTTTTTGTTTTGTTCTGTTCTAATGGTTTTCTTTTAATAAATTATTGCTTACCTTCTTCGTAACTTTACAAAAATGTAAGGAAGATATCCAGCTGATGAAGAAAATGAATATGAACGCTTTCAGATTCTCCATCTCATGGTCAAGAATACTACCCAGTAATTTTCTTGATGTAGACTGTACTCTGATTCTTCTTTGAGTTATCTCAATGATTTTTTTTTTGCATTTTTTTTTTGAAAACTTTAATGTTATATTCAAAAATTTATTTTGTCATTGTACCTGCTAGACTACTGACGGTACTTTTGACAATCCAGGGACCAATTTTTCTCAAAATCTCGATAGCCAGACTAATGATGATTTGAAATTCAGGTGGGAAGCTGAAAGGAGGAGTGAACATGGAAGGCATTAAGTTCTACCGAAATCTCATCACTGAGCTCATAGCAAATGGTCTGTTATTTCCACGACTTGGATTTCCACATATGAGAATGTCTAGTAATTACTAAGTGTAAATATTGATCTATTTGCTGGCAGGTGTGGAACCATTGGTCACTATCTTTCATTGGGATCTTCCACAGGCTTTGGAGGATGAGTACGGTGGTTTTTTAAGTCCTCAAATCGTGTAAGTGTGCGCCACCGTTTTTGGGTTGCTGAATGCATTGTTTATAAGCTAAAATGTTAGCTATTTTTTGGGACGGATAGAGTAAAATGTAAGGAGGGCATCACTGTCTAAATCCCCAATGGTCATGTAGTGATACCAAACACTGGGTGAGACTATTTAATCTCAAGATTGAATAGTCCTAGACCTAGACATTACCAAACACATAACTGGACCAATAATAGTTCAATCAACCCTGTCCTATCAGAATAGTCTGTAATATGTATTGTGTTTTTTTTTTTTAATTTTCCTGACAGCATTGATCCCATAAACTATTGAACAGTGGCTCATTATGTGATTATATAGGGATGACTACCGCGATTATGCAACGCTTTGCTTTGACGCATTCGGTAGCAAAGTCAAGAAGTGGGCTACCTTTAATGAGCCAGCGACTTTTAGTGGTCATGGATATACGACGGGTGAGTATGCACCAGGTAGGTGCTCGAAATGGATTAATAAAGCGTGTGAAAACGGAGACTCTTCCACCGAGCCGTACATTGTCGCACATTATCAGCTTCTCTCTCATGCAGCAGCTGTACAAGTGTACCGAAAATACTACCAGGTGCTGAATGATCTTATTTGAATGTTTTAAGCCTTTCTTTGAGACACACTATGAGCCTTTTCCCCCCAATTTACCCCATTTTTGTTTCAGCTTATCTATGTTGAGTAGAATAGCTATTGTTACTTTTTTTTATTCAGCGTCGTGAAGTATCCAAAATTATATATATGGCCTGTCCTACCCATTCTCATTCTTATCTTACTCTACAGAAATGGCAAAATGGAGAGATTGGAATAGTGCTTAATTCTCCATGGGCTGTGCCTTTCACAAACGGTGAAGCTGATAAAGAAGCAGCCAAGCGAATCCTCGACTTCAGATTAGGATGGTGAGTCACGCAGGCTAACAAACGAGCTATTCTAGCTCTGCTCTAGTTGTAAAATTTGAGCCGGAGCCATGCTCAATCCTGAGACAGTTATGAACAAAGATACCTTTTCAACTTTAAATAATAAAGATAAAAATTTCAATTGGATGATATTCTCATCCGGGGACTAACCATACGCTCTAGGTCTCCATATCTTTTGACTCGAATTAAATTTTAATATTCGAGCTAGAGTGTTCATATTTTTTAGCCGAGCACTAAGATAAAATTTGTGAGATGCATAAACCTCCAGCCATTCAGGTTTGGGTTAATTCCATCCCTAGGTGAGTGTTACCATAGATGATTTGGCTCGTCGCTTAGTAATATGTTTCTATTTCGTAGGCTTTGCACAGAATTTCATTTTTTGACGGAATGTACATATTTGGTGCTTGTTTTTGCAGGTTTTTAAATACCATAACCTACGGTGAATACCCAAAGACAATGCAGCGTAATGTTAAGGAACGCTTGCCTAAGTTCACTCATGAGCAATCAGAACTTTTAAAAAAATCTTATGATTTTGTTGGTATCAATTACTATTCTGGAAGATATGCAGCTCATAAAGACTGCGTCGACCCTAGATATGCTAGCTACTTGAATGATTCTTGTGTTGCATTAATAGGTAATTTCCTGCAACCATACTACTACTAAGTTATGAGATAAGAACAAAAATTGGTTTTGGTGCTTCAAACTTATTATGCTCCTAACAACTGAAGTGGTGTTCTTTTGATCAAAACCAGGTATTTTAGCTCTTGTTTTCACTTCAAGCTGCCCGATTATAATTCTTTTTTCTATCATACACCAAACAACTCAACTTTACACTCTATTTTTTGAACCTTGTTATATAGGTCAGAACTTGGAAAATCAATGATAGTAGTTGTTGCTAATTTTTTTTCTCTTCTTCTTATAGATGAACGACATGGAGTACCCCTTGGTGAGCGGGTATGTTTATAATACTTAACGTCGTATAAATTAAACAAGGGCTTTATCAAAAACCAAAAAGCTAGAGCTTAATAAATGTCATTGTTTGGTTCCCATAATGATCTAAAGGTAATGTTTTTGCAGACTCCTTCCCCTTGGCTTCATATATATCCGCCGGGTATTAGATCTCTGGTGAATTATATAAAAGATACATATCAAAATCCAACAATTTACATCACGGAGAATGGTAATACAAGAAAAAAAAAGTTTTTTTCTTATAAAATGTTATTTGTTATCAAATTTATGTAACCACTGATTTATAGGAGTGGATGAGCTCTATAATGGCAGCACCTTTACACCGAATGACCTCAAAGATCCTCAAAGGACAGAATCCTGCTATTGGCATCTTATATATCTTTCAAAAGCAATAAGGTCAGACACTAATGAATTCAAGTTATGTATATAGATAAATCATTTTTTCTTGCATTCATTTCTCTAACACCACAAAATGTCTTCAGGGAGGATGGAGTTGATGTTAAAGGCTATTTCTCATGGTCGTTTTTAGACAACTTCGAGTGGTCTGCGGGATATACTGTCAGGTTCGGGTTTTACTACATAGATTATAAAGATGATTTAAAAAGATATCCCAAGGATTCAGCTATATGGTTTACTAAGTTCTTGAGGAAAAAAAAGTATCACCCAAGTAACGGATTAAATTGCTCGAATTCGAAGTTGTGCTTGAGCTAGATTTCAACAACGAAATTTATGTTTATCTGGTACCGAACTGGAAGTTTCTTTCCTTTGTATGGTTGTTTTTGTATGTGTGTACTTGCAATAACTTTGATTTGGACATTTCTTTTCTTTGTATTGATGTTTTTCTGTGTGCTCTTGCAATAAGTTCGAATTGGAAATTTATTTCCTTTGTATATGGATGTATTTGTATGTGCGCTTGCAACAAGTTTGATTCGGTCCAAATTTATTTGTCCATCAGTTTATCTATTTGTACAAATATTTTATGAAAATTAGTTAAAAATATTTTATGAAAATTAGTTAAAGATACACCTAACTTCTAAATCTTAGTAGTTTGAAAAATATAAATTATTATATTTAAATATTTCGGAGATATTCATGGTAACACAAATATCTATATATAAAGATTTCACCTATCATCAATAAAACTAACGTATTTCTCTCTACCATTTGTGTTCTTTATTTACGATAAATTAGTTTTACATTTATCGTTGATCTAATTCACTTTACGTTACGATCCACCTAAGTTTATTAGTCAAAATAGGAAGCCTACAAAAACAATAAATCATAAAATACCTATTAACGAATGCAAAAAATAATCAAGAAAAATGTGCTTCGACAGGCTACAAGTGTTAAAGCACATTACACCAAAAGGAATATATCATTTGGAAATAATAAGACATACAATAAGTCTTAAAGTAAAGCAAAAAAATATTTAAACAACAAATTGATTCCGTTAAAATAGTATTCCTTAAACAAAAAGCTAAAATATCGTGGATGATAAAAAACATCAATTCAAACAATTTTTCAAAAAAAATAAAACAAACTATGTTTGCTTAAAAAGAAGGAAACACTAGGAGGGAGTCATGCACCCTCAACATACTTGACAAATTCTAGAAAAATCCAAATAAAGAACCAAACTATTCCAAAAAATAATTATGGACCTATTGCACCTTACCTGTCAGTAGAAAAAACAAAAAACGCAAGATGTGTCAAGGACACAAAGACTCGTTCATAAAAAATAAAATACTTAAAAAATAAAAAATAAAAATCATACAAAAATACAATACCAAAATAGAAATGTTGTAGCCAGAAGCACAAACAAAAACATTTTTAATTTAATTTTATTTTATTCAAATATCTTATATTATTCGAATCAAAACTAATTGTATTAAAATTTTATTTGATCTGATTTTAATACATTTCCTTGTATTCTAATTTAGGGTTATGAGCACCTCTTATATAAAGCCTCATATGCCTTAAGTTTTAAATAAGTTTTTGAATTGTTTTTATCTTTAAAACCTTCAGTTCTTTGTTACCATTAGATTATGGTTTCATCTGTCATGTTACCTTTAAATTTGGGTATCATCTATCGTTGTTTTGTTTCGCCGTTCTGTTGCATCAGTTTGGTATCAAAGCCTCAGTTTCTGCAATGGGGCAAGCATGTTTCTGAATCTTGATTTCATTTGATTCAAGGTCTAAAAGAGAGCACAACATTTATGATCATGAATATCTCGAAGATCGTTTGATATACGGGGACACACCAGATGTTTCGATGACGATCGTACTGACTGCCAATCATCGGATACAAGAGAAACTTACTTGTCGACATGTTGTCTCATGCTATTAAGAGGTTTTCGAAACCAATATTTTTCATCAACTAGACATTGGGATGTTTTTATGAGGCTATGAAAAGGCTTTCGAAACCAAACGTTTTTTTATCAATTGGATGGCTTCAATGTGATTTCGAATAAGGAACACTCGAGAAGAATTTATCTTTATTCCGATAAGGTAAAAAAATATAATATATTTATTTCGATAAGGTCAACAATTATAATTCCCAATGTAACAACTGAAAAAAATAAAAACAAAATAATTTTGGTTGTTAATATGAATTTGACGATGAATTCTTGTCAACCAAGCAAGGATGATGTAGCCCAGGAACCGAAACAAAAACATTTTTAATTTAATTTTAATTTTATTCAAATATCTTATATTATTCAAATAAAATCTAATTGTATTAAGATTTGATTTGATATGTTTTAAGAAATTTATTTTATTTCCTTGTATTTTAATTTAAAGATCTTGATAGCTCTTATACAAAGACTCATATGCCTTAAATTTTGAATAATTTTTTGGAATAATATATTTTTTATCTCTGAAAGCTTCCGTCTTTGTTACTCGTGGATTAGGGTTTCATCTATCATGTACCCTTGAATTAGGGTTTCATTTATTATTGTTTCTTTTCGTCATTACACTGCATCAAGAAATTACAAAAAAAAGATAATGAAAATCCAATATATACAAAAAATCACGAATGAGCAATCTTCTGCGAAGTAATAGCCGTGGATAAAGTACCATATTCAATAACATCGATTAATTAGGCACAATCTACCTCAGAGGCATCCTTATTAACACAATTTCCTTCGTCATCTCTACCATAATCAGAAATAACATGATTTATACTCTTCTTTTCCTTTATATTTTTTTGAAGATCACAAAATTGATTGCCCCTATTAGTCAATCCTGATAAAATAGAAATAAAGTCAGGAGATTTATCTATCCAAATATTATACTTCGGACACTGAATCTGATGACTATTATACCACAATTATAAAGGTTTATCTTTGGATGGTCCAATATATATCAAAAACTGATCTTAAACGATCTTCTCTATGAGCCTATTAGGCGAGGGAAACTATAACATATTTATACTTATCAAATGAATATATGAGCTTTATGCTCAACAACAGGTTGCTTTAGTACACCACTATTCATGGCTTCCATGGAATCTAATTTCTCTTGTACCTTTTGCAACTTCGAGGAAGCAAGTTTTACTTCATCTCTCATATCTAAAATCATCTTCCGATATATTTCCCAAAACAGAAATTTTGGTTTGGCAGGCCGACAAATCTTCCCTACATGCGACAACGCAAGAGAATTATCTTTTAAAACTGAAATATGGTATTCCAACTAAAATGATAAAGACTTTTACTTCTCTCAACTATTATTAAATATTACTTGTAACTGATTCTCTCTCTCTCTTGATAGTAGATCTGAGAGCAACTTTCAAGCAAGATCATTCATCTATATGATTAGAAACACCATTGAGAAAGGCCCGAATATCTAGTAAATGAGTCAAAGAGTTCACATGGGCTTCGTTACACATAGTCAAGTAATTAATAATGAACTACTACCAAAAATTAAATAATAATTATAAAACATAAAAAATAAGTAAAATACATGAGGAAAAATAATTACCTCGAAACCAAGGTTCAAATGACGACTGGCTAGATCCAAAAGAGTAAAATGAATAAGAAAAGGCATTTGGCTTGCTAAAGAACCAAACTGAGTAACCACCTCCAGAATTTGATTAAACGAAAAAAATAGAATAAGAGAAAGTAGAAGCTTCACCCGAAAACAAAATCTGAATGACATGAAATATATAAATATAAGTCACCACCAGAAGTGACAATATCATTGGATATGAATGGATGAACAACCTTAGACACAGAGGAAGAACACTTAAGATGAACTAAAGAAACAAGTTCCATTGTTGAAGAATCAATGCCACGATGGGGGAATATGTGAACATCATCCTAAACACTAACCTCATGTTCACCATGTTTACTGAACGAAGTGTTCCTCATCCTTGCAGGCTCATCTCTATCACTCTTTTCCATATCTAGAAACCTCAATAGTGGTTCCCTTACGAGCTTCCATTCGAAACTATGAGATAAACCTCATTACGAACAAGAAGAACCAATTTTGAAGCATGCTTAACTACCCAATCTTTGTTCCAAAATGTAAAATCAAATCATGATGATGATTAATATAAAAAATTTATCTTAGTAATAAAAAATTTACCTACAGACTGTATGTTGATATTTGAAAGATCATCATTCATCATTCCTAAACCCCCAAGCTTGGCAAATATTTCACTAGTTATTTTATCAAAATTAACCAAAACATCGGTCATAATTGTAGCAATAATCCTCATGTTTAAGAAATCATATGGAATACAACCATCATGCAAGGGCATAAATTGCATAAGTCCATACCATATAGAGGATGAAGGACTATAATCATTAGCAAGACTTGTTAAATGAGAAAATGCAGGAATTACTAGAAAAGCTGAAGAAGCTACGGAAGCAGGAGAAACTTCCTGCAGATCCACTACATCATAAAACGTACAAAAGTTTACTAACAGTACTATATTTAGCTCAAATAATAGAGAAATGTAATATAAAATAAAATATAGTACCTGCAAGATTATTTCTCTTAAGAGAAACTCACTTTTCTTCCTCATCAACTTTATTGCTTCGACAATAGAAGCATGCACACCATGTGCTCTAGAAACAATACTAGATGCACCAAATGATGCCTTCCTCAAAGTACATCCCTTCATGTGACTACGAAAATACATTTGAAAATTATAATTCTGTAATTTTTGTTCCTTAGAAGATGCGCTACCCATATCTCGGTTATTATGAGATTTGTTAACCATAACTCATTGCGAGAAACAAATAGAATAAAAAATCTAGCTCACCTGATCGTTGCGACATAATTTGGACAACAATATATTGTGTCGACACCAACATAAAAGCACAAGAAAAAAAAGCTTCTTCCATTATGGTGGATAAATTCATACGCATATTCTCTATCATCGGGTTATTAAAGGGAATATCAATTTAATGAGTTAACAAAACTTATTAATAGTCTATAAAAAATAAAACATAAAAAATAGAAGTTATGAGTGATAACTAAAAATTTAATCCTTTCGTCTAATATTTTTCTCAAAAGTGAAAGAGTATGTTCATTTGTTGTAACAAACTAACAGACAGTGGAAAGTATGGAAAATAAAAAAGGAAATAAAATAAAGTCGAAAGACATAAAGAATTGGGTATTTAACCCAAATGAAAAATTAAAATTCAACCGTAGATATTTTCCTAAATTAATGGCATAGTTTAAGTCAGAAAAATATGGCATGGATAAAAACAAGAAAAAATAATCATTAAAGAAGCCAAGACGAATACACGTGCATAACTGTAAAAAAGTTAATGTCACGCGTAAAATTTCTCAATCGACTTACACAATTAAGTGTAAAATAAAAAGAGATAATTAGGCAATAAAAAGTGTAAATAAGTACAAAATATATTTATTCCTCATAATTATATTTCGCTAAGATAAAAGAAAAATTTCTTTGACCGAATGAATAGAGAAACAATTTATTAGCCTTCAGCTTAAGCCACAAGAAGAAGTAAGGGGCTACTAAAAATGAAAAATAAATCATGAAGGAATCAATTTCTTCCATACACATAAATTTATTACCGACGTATAATTACTTGAAAGTAAAAATAAGTGGTAGTATTGTACAGTGTATTGAATATACAAATACCTTCCTCAATATAGTTCTCCAAAATTAGCAATAATTTGGTTCGGCTGAATACATAGAGGTAACAACATTTTATAGCCTTTAACTATACTATTCGCAAAGAACTGAATATACCACTTACAAATCAATACAAAAATAAAAGAATCAGTTCTTTCAAAAATAGATTAGAAAAAATTACATTCCTTCCCTCATTCTTCATCAAGTATTAAGGGGGGGGGGGGTACTAGAATTCCTCTACAAATACACTTGGAAAAAAATAGAAAACAACCAAAAAAAATTTATAGGAAAAACAAATGAAGTCAAAGAAAAAACAAACAAAGTTGAAGCAAAAATAAAAAC
Organism: Limnanthes douglasii subsp. nivea; assembly: GCA_036936605.1. Taxonomy (NCBI): domain Eukaryota; kingdom Viridiplantae; phylum Streptophyta; class Magnoliopsida; order Brassicales; family Limnanthaceae; genus Limnanthes; species Limnanthes douglasii. The sequence continues at coordinate 113,014,196 of JAUPFV010000002.1, read as the reverse complement.
TCCTCAAAGGCAAGAGAACCTTCAACAAAAAATAATGGAGTCATTCAAGCATATTCAACAACAAGTCGAAGTGTTTAAGATAATTATAAATTTAAGCACTAAATGTAGTTCAAACAATCACAAGAAAAAAAAAGATAAACTATAAGCGATAGGTGCGTCGACAAAGACCAAAGAAGTGTTCAGCCAATAACAATAACACTTCAAGAACTATGGGGTGTATTTATAAATATCTTACAAGAACTAATCAAAGATAAACTCTACTATAAATATTAGTAGTTAGAAATATAAATGATTATCCTCAAATATCTGAGATATATTTATTGTAAGACAAGACCTATAAATGAAGGTCTCACAATCATCAATAAAACTAATGTATCGTTCTCTATCACTTGTGGTCTTAATTTTGATCAATCGTCTCCATTCTTATCCTTAATCCAACTCAATTTACTCTAAGTCCGATTAATTCTTTGGCTAAGCGTAACGAACCAAATTTATTGACATTAGTACATAAAAGATAATCATAGATTAAAACTCATAACTAAAAAAAATATAAAACTAGTTAAAATTATTGTCTTTTATTGACATCGGTACTTAAAAGATAATCATAGTGAAAAATATTTAAATTATGGTTTTTTGGTTTTTTATAAACTTATATAAAATTTTGAAATTTTATTACATAGAAAGTTCAATTTTGTAGATAGTCATGGTAAAAATATTTGTCGCCGCATTGTCGATTTTAGAGTGTTTAGGTTTCTATCGAGATTTTGCAACGAGCATTGTCATGTATCACGGTTCTGACCCCTCATTGACCTTTTTGTATCAGATAAAAATATTTTTGTCTTTTCATATCCTAGTTTTATTCATATGACCTAAAATTGTTTTTAAATGAACCAATTAATAAATTAAATCAATATTTTGTACAATCTCAAACTTGATTAAATGACACATCGTATCTCATCCCTAAAACAACTTTCACGCATAAAATAAAATCTCTTTTGATTCAAATTTTACTTTATGTAAAGATAACAAAGTTAAACCGAAAGTTTTGGTAGTCATAACTTTGAACTAACATCACATGTGACCTAACCGACAATCTTGGAGACAAAATCTATTTTGCCATGATTTTATTTAGCACTATTTTAGCTTTGTGTTTTTATCAATTACAAAAAAACTAACTTGAGAGTAACTCATCTCTCATGAAATATGTCATCATCCCTATATTCTTATAGGTAAAATTCTTGTAGTATTTTAGCTTTTTAGACCACATGTCACATGTAAAATGGATTGTATTAAAAGTTGTTTGAACTTATTAGTCCATGAGGACGACCATTATATATTATATACCATAGATGTAACTCACTTTTATATCTTAAAAAGTTTCACAAATAACTTATTGTTATACATTGATATTTCGACGTCTAGGTTATCTATAATCCAATTGGAGTGTAATCATTTACAAAATATCAATGTAAAGTTTTAGTATCAGCTTTCTAGATGTTGAATATATTGATTCCCAAGCCATTGGTTTGGTAAATGGATATGTCAGGTTCTACTATAACGTATGAACGAGATTGATGTGGTTTCAGTGTGGATAAATTGTCTAACATACTAATGTCTTAGACTTATATGTATGGATTTATTATTGTAGGCTCTACCCAAATTTGTTTGGCTCTCACAATACATTTGGATCGTCATTGTTAGATTTAAATTGAATGGCATTTTCAGCAATATATTTCTCATCCATCCAACCTCTTTTCCTATTGGGACCAACAATATGAACTCAAACTCTATAATTGAATGGTACATACATATTTATTTATTTGATCCCAAAAAATATATCCTCTTACAAAGTTTAACACACATCTCATATTCAATTTGTTATTAGGTAGACCGGTGATCTAACTTGCACATATTATATATATCCCTCAAGTACCCCAATAACATTAGAATATTGAAAGCATATATATATATATCCTTCAAGTACCCTAATTATATTAGAATATTGAAAGCATATATATATTTAGTCTTCTTCAAGTACTCAAGAACCCTTCCACTAGCAATCCTATGTAATGTTGACTTGATTTAGTCAAATCAAATAAAACATCAGCCATAGTACATAAAGTAGCATACATTGGACTTCCTACAACACTAACGTACTCCAACAGAGCCACTACCCGTCCTTATTTTTTTTCTAGTTAAAAACTATGATCAGATGTCGTATATGCTTATTTGAATTTCAGATGTTTAAATGTATCAAGTACCTTTTTAATGTAATGAGATTCACTTAGGGTAAAACCGAACTATTTTAGAAGATTTTCATTTATAAAATAGTATATACATCTTCAATATCTTTTATCTTAAAACAAAAGATATATACCTCTTTATGTTAAATAGTTCATTACATATCACTATTCAATATAATTAAATCATCTACTTCTAGAAATTATGGTAAATATGTGTCAATACGCAAACAACCCATGGGTACGAGTCTATACCATCAATTCCTTTTGAGAATGAGTGAATATTTAGACAATACATACCAATTGATTTTGTATACAAATATATTGCATATGAACAAGTAAAACAAATATGCTCATGTCGTATGGGTCATGTCGTCATTTCTAAGATTGGGGTTAATGTTGTGGTATCTAAGGTTGTCAAAGATCATGAATAGATATTTCAAACTAATTCTAATTCTTTTTTATTTTTTAATAACATCATATAACTTTTCGTAACCTCCTCCCAGCAGATTTCTAATCCGACGATGAAGCTCGGTTATGATGATACTTTCTGGAACATGAATAATATTATCGGTGAATCGCAATCCCGTAATAGCGTGCACACCATCTAATGTAATGATCATTTCATCAAACCAGAAATGAAATATATTTATCTTTGGATTCCACTTCTCCATTTATACCTCTATAATAGGAGTGTTGGGACTAAAATTATCTAAAGGATCGATAAACTTCTCAAATGTCATTGTATCCTTACAACCATGTACTCATTTATGAATTACGAGACTTCACGGCCTCAAGATGGTATAAGAAGCGTATAGTTGCATGGCAGTTCTCTTATACAACATATAATTATTTTTTACATATATGATTATAATTTTTCCAAGTGTTATATAATATGTCTTGTAAATGTAAAATTATTTTTACTCTTATGTTGCAAGTCTATATTTTGTAGGACACGTGGTTTTTGAAATTTAGAATAAACCATGGTTTCAAAGTTTGAGGGAGAGCTTATTTTTTGGAACTGTTCTAGTGTCTGATTCAAGTTTCATAACACTTGAATCATGAAGTTGAGCAGGTGATGACCTCATGCCCACATCAGGATTACTGATGTATACCAGTTCCGATTGTGCAAAAGTATAAACATTTTCTATCATCAAGTTCCTTTGTTTCACATATACTATTTTCCTTTTATTTCAAATCATACATACTACAAGTTTCACATCTAATTTGTACATGTTTCACATTTATATTACATTAAATTTTGCAAGCATAGTTCTCAGAATTTAGTATTCCTTGTCTATGTTGGGAAAGAATAAGAACAAACATCTGAATTCAATATTTCAGGTAAATCTTTCTACCACGACACCAAAATAGCATATGGGTTCTAATATAACTAATTGATCAGTGGTTGGAACATACGACCATGATTCATCATTTCATCGACAAAATAATTATTTTTATCTTTCGTCGATATGGCGAATTAGGTAAGTCAGGTTTCACATAAGTCTTGGTATTACAAAACCAAATCAACATAAAATAAATGTTGTTATGGGTATTATCAATCGACCGCATGACACATTCATATTCGATAGTTTCAGACTAACTAGTCGATAGTTTTCGACTAACTAGTCAATAGTTGCGTATAATTTTGGATGATCTATTTTCGAAATTAATATAACCAAATAACTATTTAATGTTGTTAGACATAAATCCTAAACTGACACGCAACAAACTACTGCATGGATGTCGAACCCTTAAAGGATTCCAACATTTTTAGAAACAAAAACCATTCGTACAAGTATAAATAGATTTGTACTTCTACTAGATATGTAATTAGATATTACCTCAAAGAACATAACCTCATAAAATATCTCGTATTGGCTTACCTGATCCGTATAAAACTAATTAGTATTTATTGGATTTATTTTTTGTCTTCTAACCAATAATTACTGTTAGTTATTTTGTAAGTGCAATAGTGTTAGTTCTAAAAAGGAGGAAGAAAGGTTTGAAATGATGGTGAATTTTGGCGATAAAGCTTATAGAGAGAAAGAGTTGAAGAGACAAGCTTAAGGTCCCAAGCGAATGAGTTCTTATCCTAGAATTAGTCGACTCACATTTCTGAGAATGGGTTAATACTTAGGTTGGCTTCAGTTATTGGGCTGGTATCTTGAACTCAAGTCTAATACAGACGAATGAGCCAAAAAGTCTCTTTATAGCTAAATATTAATTAAATACATGAATAAATAAGTTACAATATGATTTATTTTTGTTATAACATAATTTTTAATTGTAACTATATATATATTACACTTGTGTGATTGTAATCCTCAGAGAAATACAATATACTGAATTCAATTTTACACTCTTTCAACTCTTCTTTGTTGAAAATCTCAACATGTTTTTTGAGAAATATGGCCAACGCCAGCAGCTTCTCATCTATGAGTACTCACTCACAAACTTCCAAGATGCATTTTACCTGACACGCACAAGTAAGAAAACATATATTTCACAAATTAACGGTACCAACATCAATATGAAGTTACACCTTAAAACTTTCCTACTCTGAAAGGCCATCATTGTTCCAATTATCAAGGGCAATCGTCTGTATGGCTACCTCTCATGATGTACCATGTCCCCCACAGGTTATTTTTAATTCAGTTTGTTCCTCTAACCAATGCACATTCTATGAATACTAGGGATAAGGAAGGAGTTTTATACGACCAATCATATCTATATTGGCCTAATCATGGCTATTATAACCTCATTTAGGGAAAAATCAAGTTTCAAAGAGGCTTATTCTGATCAAAACTGGCTTAGGGCTATGGAGGTTGAGTTTGAATATTTACAGTCAAACCATACTTGATATTTAATATCTTGGGTTCCTAGCATGAATGTTGTAGGCTACAAATGGTTTTAAAAACTAAAATATAGAGCTCATGGTTCTTCAGGAAATAATTTTAATGAAACATTTAGTAATGTAATTAAATCATCTATAATACGAATGTAATTGAGCATTGTTGTGTCAAAAAATGCAGCATAAGCCAGTTGGACATCAATAATGCCTTTCTTGATGAGTATTTACATGCATTGTTATGTCACAACCTCAAAGGTTTTTAGACGCACTGAAGTCTGAACATGTGTATAAGCTACATAATACATATAGGCTTAAACAAGCTCCAAGATTCTGGTTATCAAGGCTGAAGGATGTGTTATTTAGTTGGGGGTTTCTAAACTCTAAGTCTAACAACTCAATATTTTTCTACATTACTATTCGTGCAATTTTGATCATCTTAAGAAACGTCGGTGATATCATTGTTACTAGTAATAGACCACAACCTCCATCCATTTCTTGGAATGGAGGTTGCCAGGGATGCTGCTAGTCTTTACATAACCCATAAAAAGTATATCGAGAACTTACGTGTAGCTACTAATGGTCGTTGTATAGTCTTTTTATATTCATGATGATGGTGATTTGGTCGTTGACCCTGATAACGGGAGAAAAATATAGATTATCGTGAGGTTAATTATACAAAATACAAGTTCAAAATTTGTGTATTTAGTTAAGAACAAAATACAAACTCAATGTGGTATTGTTAAGAACAAATCAATCAAAGATAACATTTTGATAGCCAAAGAACTTTTCTATGATCTTAACAAGAAAATAAGGACTGGAAATATCATGATCCAAATTGATATATCAAAGACAAAATATCTCGTGTCTTTATCCTTAAAGTCAAAACATTAGTTGGGTTTGATCCTCATGCTGTTAAAATCATCAACAAGCTTATAAAATTTGTCTATATTTCAATCCTAATAAATGGTAATGTTATAGGCTATTTAAATACAAAAGAGGATTGAGACAGAGAGATCCTCTCTCCCCTAGTCTCTTTATCATTGGTGAATAAGTCCTTTTAGGAGGTTTATCTGAGTTATTTAACTCCAACAAATCTCTGAATTATTCATCTATATCTGATTATATAATTCCATGCCTAGTAATCGCAGATGATCAATTAGCCTCTACAAATGGCCTAAATTCTTTTATATAAAAGCTTAGTAGGTTTCTTTAAGCTTATCAAGATGTGTTTTGTCGAGTTATCAATAAATACAAGACTAAGATACTTACTATTTCTAGATTTCCTAACTCTAGCTTATCTTCTATCACTAATCATACTGGTTTTACTTCAGACCACCTTTCTACAGACTACTTGGGTATCACTCTTAGTACTAACAACAAGCAATTACAATAGTCTTCTCAACAAAATCAACAATAAAATTGAAAACTAGGAGAATAAACATCTAACTTATGGAGGAAGACTAACCCTCATCAATTCAGTCTTTATGGTTATGCCAATCTACTCGATTCAAGGCTCCTGTCTACCTAAAAGCATCATCAACAAAATAGAAAAATCTTCCAATAAATGTCTTTGGGGTACCATTACAAATGAGCAAAATATCCATTGGTCTACATGGTCTGCCATCTGTAAGCTGTATGCTGAAGGAGGCCTCAAGATCAAGAAGCTATGTGGCATCCATAAATACGTTTCCTGCAAAATTTGGTCAAACTTCAGAGAAAGCAAAGCTTTTGGGCTAAATTAATGCATAACATGTATTGTAGGAACATTGATCCTCTTGCTGCCAACTACAACAAAGAGGGGTCCCTTACTTAGAAGAGGCTATCTGATATCAAAACCTTTGTTGAGCCTAATATAAAATGGAGCTTAGGAAACAGAGATATGGAATTTTGGCTGGAAAACTAGCATAAACATGCTCCTCTAATCTCTCTTGATGATAATCAAGATAATACATGTTTTAGATTTAAAACTCGTAACTCTTGTTGGACCAATAACTTATGGAGCATTAACAGATTTTCTGGTTTTCTTTCGCAAGATATAATCAATATCATTAAGGCTACTGAGATCAAAATAAAAAAGGAAGATTCAATTCTATGGAAAGATTCTAAATACTCTAAATTTAACATTAAAAATACTTGGAACATCATAAGACAACATCACAATCATTCCAAGTTGTTTGAAAAACTTTGGAATTCTATTACTCCTAGGAATTTTGCTTTTCTCTTATGGAAAATCTTACATAACTATTTACCTATTGATTCTATAATACAAAAGAGACACTTCAATAATGTCTCCAAATGCCAATTTTGTGAATCAATTAAAACTCATAATTATCGTTTTGTTGCCTATAATCATGCTTGGAAAGTTTGGTCTTATTTTGCTGATCTCGTCAACATAAAGATATATAGACATATGACTATTGTTCATTTAACTAAAAATTGGTTTTGGTCAACCAATAAAAACGTTCATATCAGGTATATCATTCCTCGAATTATCAATTGGGTTATCTAGCAAAATAGAGATAAATCTAAGATTAAAGGAAACCATTGTTCAGTCTCATCTTCTATCAACTATATTAAACACATTTTATTTATACCGGATATTGCTAACCTTTTCAAGCCTAAATGATGGAGTAAGGATATTAAAGTTGTTGAATATCTTGGATGTATGAACTACCTTAAGTTCAATAAGAAACCTTTCTACTTATAATGGTCTGCTTCCATCCAAGACAGACTAAAGATGAATACAGACGCTTCATGTCTCCACAATGGGGAGTCTGTTGGAGGTATTATTATTCGTAATCACTCTGGTGATACTGTTATGGAAGCTGGTAATTTATATGGTAAAATGTCCTATATAATGGCCAAGACCATAGCATTGCTCGACGGTCTCATCATTTGTAACAAAAGAGGCTGGTCCAAGGTAGACATTACACTAGATTCCTTAATTCTAGTTAATCTTCTAGCCAAAGGTAATCAACCCTAGTTCCTTTCTCCCATTTTAAAGTATTGGAGAGATCTTATCTCTCATGTTATGTTTATCACTCACATTTTCAGACTCCGTCATCAAGTTGTGGACTGACTTATGAAATGAACTATAAAATGTAAGATGAAAATTGATTTCTCTGAGAATCAAATCCTTATTGAGCTCAACGCCATTGTTTTACGAGATATTTTAGGTCTAGGTTACACAATGTATTGATTCTGATGCTATCTATTCTATTTTCTTCTTTAACTAATTTGAGTAGCAGGAAATCCCTGACTATCTTTTAAGATTTCAGGAATCAAGTAGAATCTTTTCTATTCAGATCATCTATAACAGGATTCAATTCCTTACATGGCTTGTAGTCTTAAAGATCTCCAAAGTTCCTGAAGCTAGCTTTTCATCTCCTCTACTATGTTTCATTACATCAGTATCAGGTCCTCATTATATGCAAGATCCTGAATCTGATCTCAAGATATTGAAGTTGTTCTTATTTGCTCTTGAAAAATAATCTGCTCTAAGTCTCTTCAGATTCGTTTATCCTCTTCGATTATGATTCTGCATATATAAGATTATCATTTGATCTTTTATTCAAGCGTCAAATTTTAGACTTGGCATCTTTTGCATAGTATAGTTGTACTCTATTTTGAGTTAATAAATAGTTCTTTAACTATATTTATATTTTCTTTAAAATGGCGCTTTAACTATTGGGAATTGCTAAAAAATCTATTTTTACTCCGTGAAGTTGCTCGTTTTGAGTTTTAAAAATTATTTTGTGAACTTATTTTTTTTGGAAGATTTTGTCTTTCACGAAATCCCATAAATAGAAGAAATTACCCCGTGAAGTTACCATAATTTTAAAGAAAAAATTGCAATTTATTTACGTTCTCTTTAAAAAATCACGAATTTTCAAAAACACCAACCAATTTCCAAAAACTCTAATATATAACTTAAAACTAAATACACAACAAAAATTAAAACTAAATTAAAAATAAAATATTAATTAAAACAAAATTAAAATAAAGTAATATTAATTAAAAACTTAATTAAAACTAAATTAAAGTAAAGTAATATCCGTGGCGGAAATAATACGTGCTCGCGCCATACATATGGCATGGCACCCAACATCACGTCATGCGTATGCTGTGGTTGTATATGCGTAGGCCATCACTATGGCGTACCCATAATCTCCCACGCCATACATATGGCGTACCCATAATCTCCCACGCCATACATATGGCGTGGGTCGTTTCGGTCGCCAGAGTATTCCAAGACAGTTTTAATCTTGTTTGTCGGTGTTGATTATACGTTTTTGTGCTGTTGTTTTTTTAAATAGCTTCTCGGTTGACATTTGATATTTTGAAACAAGTCCTGACATTTCGTATGTTTTTATTTCAGGTTATGGATCCTGTCGACGCTTCTGAACGAAGAGAGTCAAGAAGCGAGCGCAAAAGCAGACAAGTAGCGAGCGCGAGTTACTAGTTGATTTGACGGTTTCGATGAAGGAGCTACCCATACTTTTGTGACCCATGCTTCCAGATCCAGTTCCACTTCTGCTGCCCGTAGGTGACGTATGCCTCTCCCGCCTAGAGGGTAACCTAGAGCTTTTACCCCCGCCAGACTACCATCGCAATTCGGCAAGACGTTCAACTCCCACGCGACCTACTACCTTTGGCACGGAGAGGTAATATTTATATTTGTAATTGATATTTTAGTACCGATTTAATATATACTAATATTGAGATCGAATATTTTTTGGAGTGCAAGATGCGGCTATACGCCCATTATCTCAGCCATAGAGTTTGGAGTTTGAGCTCAGAGAGTAGGGTACGGGTCGTATTTGATGGCACACATTTTGGTAGAGTGATTGAGTCGTTCTCATTCATGCACATGCACTTTAACATGAATAAGGTATTTTTCGAGCGGTAGCGTATATAAACAAAAAAATTCTATTTTTTCTTTGGTGAGATAACGATCGCCTTTGATGACATATACATTGTATTGGGACTCGCAACAGAGGTTCAGGTTTCTGCTTTACCTTTTATTTCTAACAAATCGTTGGCCATGCATGAGGGCGCTGGACTGCTTGGGATTAACAAGGTTTACTTTGTAAAAAAGGTCGAGAAATTTCCAAGGTATAGGTTTAGGTTTTGCATGGCTTCAGAATAGGTATAGTGGGGAACAATACCGTGACGACTACCATTATATCACTGACCGTATGATACATGTGGTTGCACATGGCTGTATATTAAAAATGTTTGGCACCGTTTTATTCCTCGACAAAAGTATCATGTACGTTAATTTTAAGTACTTGTTTCTATTGCACAATTTGATCGAGAAGGGTGTTGGACGTTACACATGGGGTACGATGGTGCTTTCTTAATTGTATCACCATTTCGGTGAGACATCTTTTCACGAGACCCGGACCATGGCCGGATGTATCATTTTGCTGAACACGTGGATACGAGAACATTCTGTTATGCTTCACCCTGTTACTCGTTCCACTAACACGGAGTGCAAGCCTACTATTACGAGATGGGATACGGGTGCGTCGATTTCTAACTTCCGGACGAAGCTGAACCTTCAGATCACCATCAACAACCCGTAAGAGACAGATGTAAGTTTTATAATTGACTAAGATAAAAATATTTTATCTTTTAACCTATTACTATAATTGAATAAGATAAAAATATTTTATTGTTTTATAATTTTCATGTGTTGGTTGGATTGAGTGGCGTGTATGCCGAGTCTTATATGTGTTTGTGTTCGTATTTTTTTATATTGCAAGTACTGTTTGAGTCTTATCGTGCGATAGGCAACCATTTTCCGTTGGAGGATATAACATGGTTTTTAGTGATGGATTTTAATAGGGACCTGAAACTTAGTCTAATAGTTTATCCACCGAACATTCGAAAACATAAAAAAACATAAAGGCTTTTAGTGATGGATTTTAATGTAGATGAAGACTACAAGTTGTTTCAGGCGGTGAAGTATGCCCGCCGAACAAAATCTGGTGATACCAACGATGCTTTTTACAATCGGGTGTTATGTAGGATGTATTTGGAGTAACAAATCATCCAACGCGTAGTCGTGACGAAGTCAAAAGCAGGTACAATCGTATGAAACCGCTCCACCATTTGTTGTTCATGCCTTATAACATTAAGCAAGAAGCGGCTGCAATGTAGAACATGACAGTTGTAGATTACATTACTAGGGATATGGTAGCATATCTGGAGGATCTGGTTGCAGAAAGAGAGGATGTTATTGATGAAGATAACATAGGATACGACTTTGACTTCTAAGTTTTATGTTTTATTTGGTTTTGTATGAGTGTTTATGATTTCCCAGTTGTTTTTTGAATTTTTATGATTTCCCTAGTTGTCGTTTGAGTATTTATGTTTTCTTTAGTTGTTGTTCGACCTCTTATTCGATTTCCTAAGTTGTTGTTTGAGTATTTTTGTTTTCCTCAGTTGTTGTTCTTATTTGATTTCCTAAGTTGTTCAACTACCAAGACACCGATACTTTAACGGAGGACCAACTGGATCATGTCCATCTCTACATTTCTACCATCATGAGAGAGAAAATGCGTGGTAGACTACCGGATTGCGAAATATGAAAGGAAGTTAATAAAATTGAACTGGTCTAATTCGTTGACTATGAGTTATTACAAATGATTTCCTTAGTTGTTGTTTTAGTTTACGCTTTCCTTGATTATTGTTTGGATTTTTATGATTTCATCAGTGGTTGTTTGAGTTTTGTACTACTCCTAAGTTGTTGTTTGAACTTTTTTATGCATTTTTTACATTTTTTTTTTATTTTCATTTTTTCAGAAGTGGTGTTAAATGACTAACGTAGAAAATTCATCAAAAAACAATTAAGTTTGGAACCCTTTAGGAAATACAAAATCATCCATATTGCAAAACAAATCATATAAATCATTGAAATTCATAACGTATGATGTATTTATGGTTTTGTTTTGGTTTTAGATTAATGTTTATAAGAGGTTTGTTTTGGGAAAAATGTTGAAATTCACAAACAAGTGAAAGAAACTTGATTTGAAGGTTTCATTATATTAAATTTGGGTATGATTTTAGTCACGTCCATAATAATAACCATATTAATAACAATATTAATAATAGTTATAATATTAATATTAATAATAACAATAATATTTATTTTAATAATAATAAAAAATTATTTTAAAATCTGGCCAATTACTACCACTACACTGTGAAAGGTGCCTCCATTCCGTCGTGCACTGGTGGCAATAGACTAAAGGCTTATAATTTGCACTGTCTTAGTTTGCCAGTTTGGGGGTCGACGCCAAGCTATGGCATATTTCCCCCCTTTACGCCAAATAGTGGCGTGAGAGGGCTAGCTTGACGCCAACCATTGGCGTGACTGCCTGTTTAAATTTTTTGAAATCATAAAATTTTAAAAAATATTTTAATAATGCATGAACTAATGCTACTACAAGTCTAATACTTCTTTAATACATAATTTAAATAGTTTACAACACAAAAACCACAAAACAACAACTAATCCCGATTTGATTCTAAAATTACAACACAAATACAATTAGAAGTCTTTGGTTAAGTCTACTACGAGTTTCTCATATTCTACAGATTGTGTCGGCGTGGGATTTTGTAGTTGTGAAAACATACCGACTCTATCTAGTAAGGGGATCGACCTAGAACTAGCATCTTCTCAAGCCGTGCACATCCACGTTGGATCTATAGTCGGTAAAAGTAAACTTTGAACCAAAACGACCTACATTTTTTCATTCAAATTATATAAGGACGCTTATAAATGCTTAATTTTCATTCACTATAAATGTGAAACCAATGTTTTTTGGCGGCTCAAAAAATGCTTGTTTTTCATTCACTATAAATATGAAACCAATGCAAAATGTTTTGTTTCTCGATGTTAGCCCGACTATTTCGAAAAAAGGCATCCGGTAACTAATAACTTTGCATGTGATATCCATGACTGGAAAGCGTGGCAAGGTCTGTAGTAAATAAAAATTAAACATGTGTGTGGAAAAACAAATCGGTTGTCACGCTTGAGTCATCGTTGGCCGTCTGTTCCCAATACTTGTACTTGTGCAATTGTAAATTAGCTAACAAGCATTGCATTTGGGAACAAACACTATTTTGAACCATATTCGCTCTTTGACGGTGATTTTATACGTGACATATATCTGATGCATTCTCTGGATCGACCTTCGTCAAAGCACCAAATATTTGTCGCGGAGTAGTTCTATTTACCATTAAAACATCGACGAGCTCTTTTTCCTTCGGTTTTAACTTTGACCATTGCAAATGCCCTTTGGCATACTTAATCTGTTCATGGTTGTGCTTGCCGGAAAGGACATTTACAGCCAACTTATCGTAGCCTCTTACTGGATTGCATACCAAATAAAAAGGACATTTAATGTTTTTACCACCGATAATCTACTCTCGGTATTCTACATATTTTCCCCCGCTCCCTAGATGTTTTTTTAATCGAGAAACCTAACGACTTCCCCGCACTTTTGACTCACTGGTTCCTCGAGTCTAAGCTATACTCGTCATGAGTGGTGAATTGGTGAGCGTAGTCGCAAACAAGCGAAATTTCGCATTGGATAACCTCCTCCAACATGTATGAAGTAAAGAAATCAATTAAACTGGGATTCCAGATTAGATAAATCTATTCGGCTAGTGGTATGGCGCAAAGAACACTCCATACACCATCCCATGATGTAACAGACCATTTACACGCCACAGGTGTGGCGAGACTGTGGCCGTTAGCCCAACCCATGGCATATGGAGTGTTCTCTTCGCCGCTACTGTTGGCGAAGAACACTAGCTCGACGCCATCGTATGGCGAAGAACACAAAAAACGGGGGTTTTGTTTCTAAAAAAATCTCTATTTTGTAAAAATAATATGATGGAAAGCAATGTACTTCATCAGCGTCCATGTTGGTTTCAAGGAGAAGTGGTTCCGACTTAATTTTGGTCATGTTACGAAGATTGTGAAATAAATAAGTTTATGAATTTAATGTTTTGAGGGTTTTGATAGTTTGGAAAAGAATTATGTTCGGTAGTTGAAAAAGTGTGTTTGCAACTATATGAAGTAGTTTGGACTGTCCAATAGCATTGGTTGTAATTTATTAAGAGTTTAGGTTTTTTTAGGTTTTTTACCTAATCGGGTTTTTGTAAATATTAAAATAAAATAAAAAATTACTGGAATAAAAATAACTTTTTTTTTTAAATTCCTTTTAACTATATTTATATTGTCAACTATGTGATTTGTCGTGACATGACATACAACGGTCCGCTTGGTTGGCGTCGCTTCCAGTGTTTTTTCCTTCTCCCTACCCTTTCGGCTACCTCACTAAACCCATCTTTCTCAGTCCGAAAATTGAAAATTCAAAAAGTTACCTAGACATGAAAGTTTTCTTAGAATTAATCTCTCTCATATCCTATAAAAGATTTCAGTTCAGATATTTTATTTATTCAGTCTTATTCTCTGATGTTTTCCAATGCTTTCCAAAAAGTTATTTGACTCATTCAGTCAAATCCTTGAACTATATACATATTTTGGGAGGATTAGTCTCTAGTTAGATATTCTGTGGGATTCTCTCATGCTTTCTAAAAATTTATCATTTTTCTTTTAATTTAGAGTCCTCCAAACTTATTATTCTATAGTATATTTTAGGCTGGTAAGGCATGTTTGTGTAAGCTTTGTTAGTGATTAAAGGTTATAAGTTGAAGTTTTTCTATCTAAACTTTTTTAGTTGAGTCTGTTATCTTGTGTGGTTTATTTTGCGTTGATTTACAAGCTATCACGTTAGACTGAAGGTTTACTCTGTGCGCACTCGTTGAGTAGCGGCTGGCTCCTTCTAATTAAAAAAAAAACTAGTAGTATTGTTAGTGACGAGAGAATATGATTTTTCTTGTTCGGACGAAGTAGTAATATTAGTAATATGATTTTTTTATATATATAGCTTTTGTATTTAATGCAATTTTTATATATTTTAAATAAAGCTTTTAAGTATAATTAAAACTTTAAAATCGAATTATTATTCATTTATTATTTTTGTTTTTATATATTTCTTCAAAAAAATCATTTAACTTTTCAAGTTTATCATTTGAAGGTCTATATATTTTATATAATATACAAAATACCCTATTGTCATAAAATACATATTTTATATCACAATGACAATAAATCAACGTATATTCACTTTCTTCAAAACTTTCACACCAACCAAACACCAAATTTCACTCTCTTCCATTTTCATAATCCGAAACCCAGATGCTAGTCCAAACAAAGAATCCATTCTCTCGTACTTTTCTTCTAAACCAGTATACTACTCCCACACCCAGGAAATCAAAACTCCAGTTTGTCACACTAACTCGACCTTAGCTAACGATATTACTTCCTTACACAGGATAATCAATAGTTATATTTGTTTTGGTGATATCGATTCTGCATTTAAAGTCTTTAATTCTATGAAAGTAAAAACTACCATTAGTTCAAACTCGATTCTAGTAGTTTTCTCAAGAAAATCCAAAAAATTAAGGGATGCACGAGAACTGTTTCATAAAATTACTAAACCAAATACTGTTCCTTGTAACATCGTGTTAGCTTGCTACATTCAAAATTTTGATAAAGAAACTTCGGAATGCTAAACCAATATTATTTTCAGATTTTTTTTTTCATGCCAACTATGATAGATGTTAAACAGGCCAACTATGATAGATGCAGAACTAGGTCAACTATGATAGGTACGAAACCATGGCAACTTTGGTAGATATTAAACTAAGACAACTATGGTAGGTGTTAAACCAAGGCAACTATGATAGATGCTAAACCATGCCAGCTATTATAGATGTTATACCACTCCAACTTTGATGGATGCAAAACCACGCCAACTGTAATAGATGCTAAACCAGACCAACTATGATAGATGCAAAACTAGGCCAAGTATGATAGATGCGAAACTAGGACAACTATGATAGATTTGAAACCAAGGAAACTATGATGGATGCTAAACCAAGTCAACTATAATAGATGTTAAACCAAAGAAACTATGATAAATGGTAAACCGAGCCAACTATAATAGATGTTAAACCATGATAACTATCATAGATGTTAAACTAGGGAAACTATAATAAATGTTAAACCAAAGCAACTATGATGAATGCTAAACCATGCCAACTATAACAAATGTGAAACAAGGACAACTATGATAGATACTAAATCAGGGCAACTATGATAGATGTTAAACAATGCCAACTATGATGAATGCTAAACTAGGCCAGCATTGATAGATGTTAAACAATGAGAACTATGACATATGTTAAACCATGACAACTATGATAGATGCTAAACCATGCCAACTATGGTCGATGTTAAACCACTCCAACTATAAATAGATGCTAAACCAAGAAAACTATGATAGATGTTAAAACAGGTCAACTATGATAGATGTTAAACAATGAAAACAATAATAGATGTAAATCAAGGAAACTATGATAGATGCTCAACCAGGAAAACTATGATAGATGCTAAACAATGCCAACCACGATCGATGTTGAACCATACCAACTATGATAGATGTTAAACCATACCAACTCTGATAGATGCTAAACCAGGAAAACTATGATAGATGTTAAACCAAGACAACTATGATAGATTCCAGACCAGACCAACTACGATAGATGCTAAACCTAGCCAACTATGGTAGATATTAAACCAAGCCAAGTATGATAGTTTCTAAACCATATAATGAGAAACTAGTGTAAAATATATTTTTTAAAAAATCAAAAAATATAATAAATGGATCTAGTTTTGTTCGTCTTAAAAAAATAAAACCAATAATATTTTCGGATTATTTTTCCGAGTTTTGATTTTTAAAAGATACGAATCTTTAAAAATTAAAATTAGAAAAAGTAAAGAAAAAAATGTGTACATATGTTTATTGATTTTATATAAGATGATATTTTGACTACATAGTTTGTTAAATTTGTTAGGTATTAATCAGTAATAAGTTTTGTAGAATGAATCTTAATTGGTAACTCACCTTTTAAATAATATATTTTTAGTCTTTGTAATATGCAGATTTAAAAGTATAACTTCATTAAAAAGGTAAGATCCATTTAATATAAAAAATAACCTTAAAAATTATATGCCAATTTTAATTAAAATGAACTATCCAAAATACAATTTTTTTTAGACATAGAAGATATTTTTTAAATATCATTGAATATGGATTTAGGAAAATATAAAAAAACAATTGTTGTTTTTCGCTTTATTTACAACTAATTGTTAATTAGCATTCAAACATATATGTGATGCTTTTTCACTCGATTTATGTGATATTTTTACTATTTTATCTATTCATAAGAGGTTTAAACCATATATTACAAACATAGATTATATTAAAGGATAGATATGAAAAGTTAAAATTTGTTTAGTATCATTTATTTCTCTATCTACACAAATAGCTTTTTGCTAAATCCAAGTTAAGAATCCATATTTTGATGTTTTTATAATATATTAGAGGATATTAGATATATATAAAAAAATTATTTTTCTTTTTCGTAGATAACGAAATAAATGTATATAATAATATGTTTACGGGACATTCATCGGATCATGATGAACTATGGTAGGACTCGGTTAATAAATAAAGAATATATTTGATAAGATTGTTTTTCAATCTTACCACTAAACAAATCATGAATTAACAACAGTTTGAATTTAAAGGTTGTTTCAGGGGAATCTTGTTCCATGAAATCTATAGCGGATGTCATAAAAGGATTTTGTGCTCCACGGTGGAGCAAAAGATAAAAGGGTTTTTTGAAGATCCTCGCATTTCTTTTCTTCCAGATGTGGTTGATGATGACGCAGAAGACAACCTTCCAATATTGTCTACAACCAGATGAGGCAGGATTCCAATTTGCGGCTTCATCAACCCACGTCTGCCATTCTACAGCCACTGAAGGCATGATAGTTTGTCTATAGTGGTTAATTTTCCTGGAATAACTAACCATGATATAAACAAGTTTCTAAGGATATTGTATTTGTTCTAAAGTAAGAAGGTCCAACAGATTTTCTTGGCGGATGGGCGAATATATTTGTAGGTGCTGCTGATTGTGAAACTATCACTGCTATGGTTGGGAATCCAGAGGAACATATCATTTCTATTAGAAGAAGGAGAGCTTTGGTTAATAATATTACCAATATCAACCAAATGTTGACTGTGAGCTCTTCTTCCCAAACAAACTAGAATTGGCCAAGTCCATGCATTGTTGCTGATAATGTAGGAAACCCTAGTTTTACCCTAAAAACGGGTGTATTTCATTATACTTGTATCATAACAATCCACCAAGGAAATAGGGAAAATCCATGGGCCGTACCATATGAAAGTAGAAGTTGTATCACCGATGTTTACTTTGTAGAGAGTGACAACGATGGGTATGAGTTTGAGCATTTTCCTCCAACTCCAGCTTAAGGAAAAGCATACGAGGAGGCTCCAAAGGCTTTTTTCCTTAAGATTTCCCTATATAATCCAATCAGTCCAGATTGAGGTTGGATTCTTAGTCAAAATAAACCAAAACTTCTTAAGGGTTGATTCTAAACTTTTAATTTTAGGATCACAAGATCTCCTTCCTCCAAAATCTTATCCCAAGCTACTTTTACACCGATGATTTTCATCTCCGGTCCCAACCAGAGGAACCGTCTGAACAACTATGCAAGTTTATTCAAAAATCTAACTGGGAGAATGAACACGGAAGCCCAGTATACCTGGTTCACAAATAGCACTTGTTTGAGAAGTTAGAGTCTTCCTGCATAAGAGAGATACCTAGCAGTCCAAGAGTTGATACGATTGGTAAAATTCTGTAAGATTGGACAGAATTCATTATAAGTCAAACGGATTGAGATGAGGAGGACACCCAAGTTTTTGATGGGAAGTGAGGCTTTATCGAAACCAAGCTTGGCTATGATGTATTTGTGTGTGTTATGAGATAAACTTTATTTTTGTTGAGATTGAATTGAAGCCTATAGAAGCAAGCAAGTTCATCCAGAACCGCATTGATTAAGCTTATGAAGGGGATGTTAGTGTGGAAAAATATTATGAGAGCACCATCAAAGCTAAGATTTATAATCTTCATTTTTTTACATTTCCAATGGAACCCGAAATGCTTATTTTGGTTATTCTCCTTGATGATTCTAGAGAGAACCTGAATAATAATAATAAAGAGATATGAAGAGAGAGGGTCCTCGTTTCGAAATACCTTATTACCTTTCAAGTATGTAGTCGTGTTCCCATTTATACAAATGGAGTATGAGGGCGAGACTATACATTATAAAATTCAGACAATCATCTTGGTGGGTAAATCTATCATATATAATATGTCTAATAATAAACTCCATCTAATATTATCGAAGGCCTTTATAAGGTCAATCTTAAGAGCACATCTAGGGTCCTTGTTGTTATTATGATAGCCATATAGGAGCTCATGGGTGAACACGATATTGTCTGAGATATTTTTGTCTATGAAGAAAGTAGTTTTGGATGGGTCCACTAACATAGGAAGAAAATATTTTATTCAGGTGGCTAGAATGTTAGAGATAACCTTATAAATAATATTACAATAGACGATAGGGCAGAAGTCAGCAGGGTGAGAAGTGAACTCCAACTTTGGGATATGTACGATTATCATCTTATTCTAAGTGGAGTCTATTTTTTCTTGTCTGAAGAATAATTTTATTGCATTGTAAAAATGAAGGCTAATTTTAGTCCAACAAGATTTGAATAAACTAGTGTTGAAACCATCAGGGGCCATAAGCCATATTGCTATCTGCGGAGAAAATCCCTTTATTAATCTCCTCATCACTTATATGTCTAAGCATATTGGTCTTATCGTTCGGGTCGAGCCTGAAGGTAATGAGCTATCTTACTCTATAAAGGCCAATCTACTTGGTTAGGCTTGAAGAGCATATCAAGTTGGTGAAATAACCAGTAAAGACATTGGCAATTTGCCTCAGATTAGCTAAGGAGTTTCCATTAGCATCATTTATGGAAATGATTTTATTTTGCCATTCTGGTTTTCATACTATTGTGGAAATATTTTGAGTTGCCACATATTAAATTATTTAAATGGCTTATCTTTTTTAAGGGTTGGGAATGTGAGGTGAAGGGTGATTGGTGTATGATCGGATGTGCGGGGGATATTAAAATGCGCAAAATATTTTGGGAAAAATCTTCATAATGATCATTAACAAAGGCGTGATCAATATTGGAACATATCGAGTTGTCAATTTGCTTATTATACCTAGAGCTGTTAGGGAGCCTCCCAACCCGTTAACCCGCCCGGGACCGGACCGATAAGGCCCGCCCGAGACCGGTCCGGATAGCTTAGGGAGCGGGTTGGGAGCCAAATTTTTGGACCGACTGTCTTACCGGTCTGGACCGGCCCGCCCGGTAAGGGAGATACATAATTTTTTTTTTCTAATTTATGTATATTTTTAAGTAAAACCTTAAAAAAAATATGATAAACTAACAAACCCGCCCGTTAAGAGTCGGACCGGACCGACTCGATTCTTAACGAGCCGGTCCCGGTCCATAATATTTGGCTCCCTTCGCTTAGAGGTCCGGCCCGACCCGCCCGGTAGCTAACCGAGTCGGTCTCGGTCTCGTCAAAACCCGGTCCGACCCGACCCGATAACAGCACTAATTATACCATGTAAATTGGAACCCATAAGAGCGAAAGTCAATAAGACCGCTTAGGTAGCAACAATCATTAGCATCTATAATAAATTTGTCCAGCAATTAGTACTACCAACCTTTTCATAATGGTTCCAAATAGCGTTAAAGTCACTAGTGGCCACCCACGGATGGTCTTGCCTAGTGCTAGCAATATAAGTGATGTCATGCCATCAGGTTTGGCGGTCAGTTGGGTCATTAAATCCGTAAATGTTCGTGAGGTATACGTTGATGTTTTTTGCCATGAAGGTGAGCTTACAATCAATATATTAGGAAGAAAGGCTTTTATACAATAATAGTGATTAATTATTTTTGAAAAATTGTGATCTAAAAAGAAAGAATTAACGTTGTACAAATAATACTAATTACAAATGAGTTCTTATACGAACAAACAAAATATAATGATTTCACATTCCGTTTGTTATTTTATATAGAAAAATCGTGGGTAGTGTTTTTTATTAACAAACTCAATATTTTTAGTTAAGCTGTATAATTTGGAAAACATATTGCTTAAATTATAAAAAAATGTCATACTTTTAGAATATGTGACATATTTATAAGCATGATAATCTTTAAGCTTCTAAAAATTTATGCGATTAAGTTTTGGAATGTGAAAGGTTTATTTTGATATAAAAATAATATATTATACTAAATGGTCGGATTACAGTTACTTTGGGACATTTTTTAGAAAAAGGTTACTAATACAACCCAAAGGGACATTCTCCCACAAAATAAATCTTTGAAGCAAATACATATATAACATAAAATAATAACAAATAAACATGAAGCACAAGGCAATATAAAGAATAAGAGGAGCATCATAGTGATCAAGACCGATGGTTTGCAACGGGAAGTAAACCTGCAAGAAAAATAAAGGGAGTAAGTAAAGAGAGCAATCATGGCCAAAGGACCTTTTTTCGTGGAATCGGTAGTGGATGTCGAAAATGATCTAATAAAAAATGGCAGATTCGAGTGAAGGGAAGTTATGGAAGATTTGAGCGTTCTTCTTCTACCATAAGTGGTATACCACCGCACACAAAGACACACACTAGAGATGCCCAAGACCAGAGGGGGTGAAAGTCCAAGAGTTGGCCACGTGTAGCCAGCTTGGCCAATAAGTAAACAAGTGAGAGAACCTTCGTTTCCTAGAATATCTCACCCACATGGGTTGAATAAAGTTAAATCCACTCAAATTTGATTAATAGACTCATGGGATATGTTAGAAAGGATATAGTCACAGATTGTACTATAATTCCAGGTGATGAGCTTTATATTTGATATCATCACCGCTAGAATGGGACAGAAGGATACTGATACTATTATTAACTTTGAAGTAAGTGAGTTTGGTGTGAACATCTGCCTTAGTGGATCCGATTGGACAAGTTCCATGAGACATTTTTGATAATTTAGCTATATTATTGTTATTCAATCTAGCATACAAAATTATACTAGGACCATAACAATCAACGAAAGAATTATAAAAGAGTCAGGGATAATACCAGAAAAGAGTTGGAGCTTTAATTTTAACTAGAGCCTTGTATAGCTTAAAGGCAAAGAGCCCAAAATTGATAATTTGGTTTCATCTCCAACTATTAAAGGAGCCTAAAAGGAGGGTTTATAGGCTTTTATAATTAACTATTTCGATAATAACCATTATGCGAGATTGATGAGGTGTTCTTGCTGAATATGGACAAAAAATGCTTAAGGGGGGGTCGCCTCATTTTAGACCTTAAACTCGATAATCTCAAGGCCGCCCTCAAATGAGAATAAGGTAACGTTTGAGCATGAGATATTTGAGCCAGTGATTTTTATGTCAGATACCAACTAAATAAATTTACAAAATATATGGGAAAGTTCATTAAGCGTATGAACAAAAAGGATAAAGTTGGAAGACCTGTATATTTGACCTATATATAAAATAGATTTAATGAGTTGCAACCTACCTGCGTAAGAAATGTGTTTGGAGATCCACGAGTTAATCAAAATAGTGATTTTATTCAAGAGTGGACTATAATCTCCTATAAAAGACGGGAAGTAATGAGGGGGACGCTTAAGTATCAGACAGGAGATGTGCCTTCTACAAAACCAAGGGTGTTGATGATAGAACAACAAGTGAGATTGGTGACACCCGACTCTTTCTATGAATTTTGTCAACTCCTCAAGATCATATTTATTAAGATTGATAGAGTTGATATTTCAAGTTAAAATAATTAGATCATCAATAAAGTAGAGATTGATGATATTGAGCTTCTGACATTTTTAGTGAAACCCAAAAGAAATGATGAAGGTTTTTTATCATTGAGGATACAAGAAATAACTTGCATAATCACAATGAAAAGGAATGGGGGATGGTGTTCTATTGTCGAAAACCTCTTTTGCTACAAAAAGAGTCGAACAATGTGTCAATGATATTGATTGAGTAAGAAGAGGATCAGATACATTAGATGATCCAACCAATCATGCGGTTGAGGAAATCCATAATGTAGAGAACATCTAGAAGAAGGCTCCATAGCACCTTATCAAAGGTCTTAATAATATCAATTTTTAGGGCAGTACACAGGCTTTTCATATTAATGTCGTAGACATGAAGAAGTTCTTGGGATAGTATGATATTGTTAGATAAATTGCATCTATGGACGAAATTTGATTGGGAGGTGTCTATGAGGAAGGAAAGATAGTCCTTAATTCTATTGGTTAGAATTTTGGAGATGAATTTATAGATGATATTATAGATGACATTACAGCAGACAATGGGTCTGAAGTTAGATGGAGATGAGCGGTTATATGACTTAGGGATGAGGGCGATGAGAGTAACTGAATAAGTGATGAACAACTTTGCAAAGTTTGGAGATGATTGTCGTCCAATAGGTTTTGAAGTAGTTAGCGCTAAAGCCATAAGGGCCAGGTGCCTTATTGCTGTCGATACTAAAAAACAAACCCTTAATTTCATTCTTATAAAAAAGATGATCATATGTGATTTATCAGAGTCATAAAGCCTTGTCTTGATAAGTCTTCTAACTCTATCGAGGCCACTGTAGGTCGGGGAGTTTTTTACCCTTAACAACTTAGTGAAGTAGGTAACAAAAACTTCATCAAGGTTTTTGGGGTTTGAAATGATGCTTCCATTGGAATCTGAAATGGAGAGAATTTGTTTTCTCGAGATTCAAGTCTTGATTGTGGAAACACTTGGAGTTACGATCCCCAAACTTAAGCCAAGTCTCTGATTTTAACGCCAATTAGCACAGGGTTGATGGGATCAAAGACAAGAGCCTCCTTGAAAAAAGAAGAATGGTAAAAAATACCTTATTGGCCCGATCACCAATGTTAATGAATTCTTTCCAGTTGAAGTGAGAGTGAAAACTCTGAAGTCGATTGAGTTTGGACGGTATAATAGATATAGTGGAAACATCGAGTGGGAGATTATAACTATCCATAACGATGTTGTTGTAATCCAAGTGGGTTTACCGTATAGCGAAGTAATCGAATGGTTTTTTAGAGTAATAACGGGATTATATTAAGAAAGAGCGTGATTGGGGTGTGGTGAGAGGTGTATGGGTATTATCAATAAGTGTAAGAGTTATGGAATCGATCATCCAAATGGTTGTTAACTAAAACCCTATCAATATTCGAGGACATGGGGTTGCTTGGCTTTTTGTTTGACTAAGAGAACTGGAACCCAATGGCTAGGAGGATGGTGAGTTAACTATTGAAACAACAATTTTTAAAGTTTTATATTAAAGAAGAACATATGTCCAAATTACTATTATGATCGTTTTGTGTACGAATGTCCTTAATAGCGCCTAGAGCAGTCCAGGGAGTGTCTTGACAACGAAGATAAATAAAGGTGATGGAATACCATACATATATACGCTCATAAGCATTTTTGAACCCATAAATGGAAAAAATCGGGAAAGAAGTGTTTGAAGAAATATGATTGATTGTGCAGTTCATAATTTGGGCAGAAAGAAATTCAAAGGAAAAACTATAAACACTAGGGGTACATGTAGCGGTTTGATTTATAATACTAATACATGAGCATAAATTTCATAATTTTATCAACTTTACATTCCCTAAGTTTTGTTCCAAAATGAAAATAAGCATACATACTCAGTAATATCAAGTTTTTGGGTAGGATCGTTAAGACCTCTCACATCCAATGAGGCAATGATCATAAATAATATGAAAAGAGAAGTACCTAGATTTTCTGGTCTAATACCATAACCTGGTTAATAAGGACATTAAGATCACTGAAGGGGATTATATAACAAGCGGAGGGAGATGTAGCCTCAATGGCAGCATGGCTAATTTTCGTGGAGTTGGTATTAAACTCTGCAACCACCATTTTGGTACCTTTAGAGAAAATAAAATCAGTTTCGTCGAGGCTAATTATATCCTCATCAAGCCCCTTCATGAGGGAATTTTAATCCAGAGATGGCGGGGAGTCGTTATTACTAGAAGATACCACTATAGGTTTGTTGTTATCGATCTTGGGATCCTTACCAAGATGAAGAGTAGTGTTTTCAAATTGGGTGTTATCAGAGCAGTCCTCAATTTGGTGGCCATAAGAGTTACATTTGTTGCAAATAACTGGCAAGCCTTGATATTATAACTGGATTGTGATGGACTTATCCATACAGTTGATATCATTTCATCAGAGGCATTCATGATGATACTTATATTAGCAAAACTTAGATTGCCTTGTTCGATGTGTCCATGTCGACATAACTGGGGGTATCGATAAAAGAGCCAACCATACGGATCTCCTTCTCATACCATATCTCTTGAGGGAAGCCATAGAACTTGACCTAGAGGTGGATGGATTTAGGTGCATCTTTGCTGGTGAATGACATATGCTTCCATATTTTTAGTAATGTGGGATGGTGCATATTCAAGAATAAAAGTCGCGTTATCTATTGTGAAAAACAAACAAATAAATTACCTGCATGTGTGACCTTGCATTTGTGGAGACCATACATGTCTTAAATCATACCATAAATTACTTCAATGTGATAAGGAGCACGTTTCTTATTTAGGAAATAACCAAATAGGTATTTAGGCTAATCGGCCTTGTCCCCGCTAGCGGACTCGTAAAGGAAGACACGTGCATAATTTCAATAGCTAAGTCTTGGACTTGTTTTATGGTTATGGAACATCTATTGTCTTGAGGAGCATCAACAACACTGTCCCAAGATTGGTTAGGTTGTAAAGGAATGACGGTGAGAATCCAAGGATGAAATTATTTTTTAACATATAGCATATGAGAGTTGTTATGATGGACGTAATAACAGAGGCAATGGTCATAGCGGAGGCAAATAGAGCAGAGAACGGCACTTTGTGACTTGCTAAACTTTGTTGGGAGGAAAAATCTTAAAATAAAAATAACCAAGGAGACCACAGGATCGGAACAGGGTACGGCTACGACTGTTACGGCCCGGGAAGATGACAGGAAAATAGGTTATATGGTTGGTACTAAGAGTAAGGAAAAGCCCAAATATTTTTTGAAAGTTGGGTGTGGTGGAGATAGCGCATGTCTGGACTATGGTGGAGAGAATATGGAAGTTCATCCGTTCATATTGAGGTGCATATTAAAGGCGAGGGTACAAAATATGGTTTGAGAGATGCTTGAGACGGGTTGGATAATACCGAGTCTAGGCCTATGCAAAATAGGTTGATTGAAGAACCTGTTGAAGATATCCTCAATGTGAGAAGGATTGGATAGTGGGCTTGGAAAATGTAATGTAAGACTTGGTGAAGAAGTTGGGCCCATTTGAACAGATAAGACGCATATGGTGTTGATTATTGGGGATACAACCCTAGGCACCATAGAGGTTTGAAGATGAGATGTTACAATGGGTTGAGCAGATATGATGGATTGAAGTGTCGAGCCCACAAAAAAACTTTCAGAGGTTCGATCGAACTAGCAGCGTTAGTGATCCCAACATAGGGGATCATTAGAGAAAGATAACCCTAATATATCAAGATTTTTGACAAGTATGGATGAAAAACTATGTGAAGCGTTAAGAGATTGTAGATGAAAGCTTACTAGTGTTTCCATAGTCATGGGGCCCGAGCGCTAAGCAGTCGACTTGGTAAATAAGTATCACGCGAGAAAATAACAGTAAGTCTCTCAAGTTTGGTGTTAGGGATGCCAGAAACATACTTTGAGAGTTATTCATTGGTATCTTCATGCATGCTAGTACAAAGGGAGACGAATAGAGGAGAAAACTCCATCACTATGTGAGCATTATTTGGGGCTTATATTCATGAAAGGTGTTGGATGTTTATGTTAGTTTTAATGCATAATGGAGGCGTAAAGTTAGCATGCATGTGTAAAGCATGAACAAAAAATGGAAGTCTATAGGTTTGGGTCATGCAGAACTGATCAACGGCGAGTTGATCGAGGGACTAGATTCTAGGCCGCACGAGGTGCTTGAGAGGACGGTGAGATCATAGGTAAGAGATCATCGTTGTGTATGTTGGAGCACCCTAGAGTGTTGAAACGGTGGGTAATCTTACGCCTTGGGCCAGTTCGGTTGGAGGAACCTGAGCCCTTGTTTTTAGGCTTAGGTTTGTTTTCATGGCATTCACCATGGTGTGACTGAAATATTTGAAACATATATAGATAAAATATAGTTTTATACAGCAAAACATTTGAGAAAAAGAAGAGTTATTAATATCAACTTGAGTTATGAAAAAGATAGAAGCTTTATGATTTGGTAAGTGTAGTATGTCTTAGAGGGAGGGTTTATCGGGGTAATGAAGTATTGTATTCAATCATCATCTCGATAGTGTTAACGTGAGCGTCACTAAGGGTAAGATCCTTACAAATCTTGGAGCAATCTAATAAATTAAATGCGAAGAGAGAAACTTAGCCTGAATTAGGGTGCATATGTTGGTGAGAAGTAGTGACATAGTTATAAGCTCAGAAGACGCCTTAAGATTGTTGAAACGTGGTTCACAATGGAGAATATTTATCTACACTTTATAATTTGCAAAAAAAACGATAAACATTAACTATGATTTAGAAAACAATAAGTTATTAGATCTTGGTAGTGTACAAAAACCCATCCAATTTGTAGGGAACAAGAAATAAAATCCTTCTCTGAAGAGAGAGGAGAAGATGATCAGACTGAGTCTATAATGTTACAAAGATAATATGAATACTTTAATTAGCAGTGTAAGCGTGGGAAAAGAGACTGATTTCAATTGAAATCGAAGACAAGAGAGAGCGAAGAGTCTTCAAGATAGAGGTGTCGGTGAACAAAAGGTCACCGGAGAAGCAGACGACCAAAAAGCAGTGAAATGTTTTGAAAAATCCATTAAAGGTCTATTATAGAGACTCCAAGGTCTTATTTTTAGAAGCTGAAAAAATATTTACAGGTTTTAAGATTCTCCTCATCACCAAACATTATATCTTAGGACGAGCAGAATTTTAACTGAAGATGAAGAATCAGTTGAAAATTTGATTAAAAATAATTCAACTAAAAGATTTTATGAAAAATCAATATAAATTTTGGAAAAAAAATACTAGAAAGAGGGAAGAGGCTCTCTCTCTCTAGAATTAGCCATTTTTCAAATTCATTTTTTTGTAATTTTTTTTTTAACTTTTCATTATGGATAAAAACAATAAATAAAGAGTATATTGTAGTAAGAAACTCTAGTTCAGGTTGTTTTTCTATTACCTAATGAAAAAACATATTGGTTGCAAATAAATATTTAGACCAAACACGATTCAAAAGGTAACTTGAAAATATATAGAGCATATTTTATAGTAAAATGGTATGCTCAACGTAAAATTATTAACTATTCTGAGCTAGTTTATGTGCCTATATGAAATCATACACTTATGAAAATTATATGTTGGTTGCGAAATTATAGCAATTTGCACGATGTATTTTTATAACTTTTTTATCACGATTTAAAATTGACAATCTGCAAACTAAAAACTTTGTTTATGAGCTATAGCATGTATCTCTTTAATTATACTAACACTTTCGGATATTAAAATCTTATTAGTTTTTTAGATGAATTATGTATATGATTGTGTACATCACCAATTCAATGTGAGAATATATATATATATATATATAGTGTTATAGGTTGATGATATAATTCTAGCTACTAATATTAAGTATTGGTTTCTATGTCACGAAATCTTTCTCGTCGGAGGAATTGATATAAAAATGTCGGTGAAACATCTCATGCGTTGGGAATCCATATTATATGAGATGCCTCATGAGGTACTCTTGATATGTCACAAAATATTGCATTGAGAAATGGAAATTTATGATATACATCAGATTTCAAACACTCGTGTTATTGGATAAAGACACAATTTTTTTTAATTATTTTGTAGGATTATGTGTAGTAAAAGAAATTAAGATACATATGTTTCTACGTCGTGATAATAATTATGTAGTCATATTCTTGAAAAGTCATAATTGATTAAACATATTTAAACACATAGATATCAAGTTTATGTATATTAAAGATAAGATGTAACCTGGTAAGATCAAAATATATCATATCGACACAAAATCAATGGTTGCAGATTTTTAAAAGAAATTATTTATATTTAATTAAAGTTTATTTGATTTATGTTTTCAATTTAGCATCAGATTTTAAAACATTATTTAGTTTCAATATTTATACATTTCACTTAAATAATACAATATTCATTTCTTATTTTTTATTGTGTGCTTTTTTTGTATAGTTTAGTTTTAGTGATCTCACATTCATACAAGTAGAACGAATGTGTAGTTGGCATGTTACATTACTAAGTCATGTAATTCTCATTTTACGTAACATGAGAAATTTAAATTCTTATAGGCAATAATTAAAACTTAGATTACTGATGGGTTATGTTGCATCATATATAAGGAACACTGGCCTATTTTTATCATTTATTATGTATTGCTTAATTACATATTAGTACAACAACATAAATTAGATTTGGTTTATTGGATACTATTTTTAGTACAAAAGATGGAAGATTGTAAGAGTCTATTATTTAGAATAAATCAGCAGGTGTTAATTTGACATACCCTTAGCTTCTATAAATTTTTTTATTAATTAAATTAATTGGATTAAGCTAGGTTGAGTGTAATAATATTTTAGTCGCACAAACTTTATAGATACCATGTTGGTTTTTGGACTATGTTAGGGATTGAACCATAACTTAGAAGAAATAAACTTTAAGATCTCATTAGTTTATAGTTCTCGAGCACTTGAATTTTGTTACAATCTAAAGTGTTAGTCTATCTTGAGTCCACATATAATGTTCATATGTGTTATAGCATTTTAATGTCATCCTCTTACATGCTAAAATATTTTTAAAAGCAAATACATGCGTACTGAAATGATATCTCTTGTTATAAACTTCTTTTTAAAGTTAAAACTTCAAAAGTAGGAGATGGTTACCGACACTAAATATTCAACGATTATTGTAGTATATGATTATTAGATATGAATAAGTACAATGTCATACCTAGATCCAAATTTAATACCATTAGCCACTTGTTAATAATATTAATCACTCATAAATAATAAAAATAATATTAAACTACCACTTAATATCTAGTTTTAGTATTTTTCTTATACTACACTTTGATATAATTATTATTTTTACCTTTCTATTTATCTTTTTTATATCGTTATATCTTTTATCAAATTATGGATCTTATTGAATTTCAAATATTATTATCTCACACGTTGTTCATTATTTGTTTTTTTTTACTTTAACCGATCATGATTTATGTATGTACTTGTTATTGATTTTGATTCATTTTTGTAGTTTTTATTCTTGATTTTCCAATTATATGCCTATGTTTTAAATTGAAACGAATATTTTGTTTCAATCCTTTGATATTTTTACTATCTTGAAACAAAATTTAACTTATATTTTCTTAAAGTGATCTAATTGTATCGTTATTTGATATATTATGTCTTGTTAAATTATTTGTTTTTTGAACTGGTTAGTTTTTTTGTAATTAATATTGTTTGATTTTGTTTAAATTTTGATATTCCGATACTTGAATATTCTTATGTTTTTATGTTTGCAAAAAACTCTAGAATTCCAAAAGAATCTACAATTTCAATTTAAATAATTAAATAATTTTTATTTACTGAAATATAATATGTTTATTATGTGAGGAACTAAAGTGTCAACTTACCTAAACTATATATAGTTTTATTTGAAAAATACGATATTTTGAAAATGACTATACTTGCATGTTGGACTTGCAAAAACTACATATCTTGATTTACAAAATATAAGTTTAATTTATTTATAAAAAATAAACATATGATGAAAGGCCTATTGTTATCTAAATACTATTTCAACTTACAACGTTAGGGACTTACAAGCCCTATTCAACTTAAAACCTTAATGTACAAGCCTTATTGTAAGTTGAATATTTATTCCTTTATCGACTCTATTCTAAGTTTAAGTTAGACAACTTACAAACCCTATTCAATTTACAGCCTTAATTTATTTTCTAAATACTTGCAGACTTAAGGAATTACAAGGATCTCTTGTTGTTATGAAAGCCAACAAGACTAAAATTGTGTTAGTTCTTTGGGGTTTTATATTATTATATGGTAAGTATAGCATGGTGAAAGATTCTATCGGGTTATGACATCATCGACAAGGACATTTAAGTGAAAAAAGACTCATTAAACTAAGTAAACAAGGTTTGTTATGTGGTATTATGGTTCATAAGCTGGACTTTTGGGAAATATATGTATTGGGTAAGAGCAAAAAGGTGGAGTTTTTTCCCAACAACCAAGAATCCAATGGAGTACTTGATTATGTTCATTTAAACTCTTGGGGTCAAGCACGGGAAGCTACCATAGGTCGTGTAAGGTACTTTATGTCGTCAATTGCTGACTCTTCCGGAAAAGTATGGGTTTTACTTTTGAAGACCATGGATGAAGTGTTTACGCTCTTTGTAAAATACAATAATTTGATAGATAATCAAACTGGGAAAGTGTTACAGAAGCTTCGAACTAATAATACCTTTAAATATTTGATTAAGTAGTTTGTTGGCTATTATACAAAGTTTGGCGTTTCTAGATACGAAACCATAGGCAGGACACCCAACAAAACGGGCTTGTCGAGAACTGTAATCGATCGAACGTGCTAGATGTATGCTTCATACAATTGGAATCGATCGAACGTTATAAAGAGAAATCGTGATGACAACTGCATATATCAAAGATATTTTATTTACGATACTTAAGTTTATTTATCCTCAAATGACCTAGACGGGACAAAAATATAAGTTGGAACATTTGAGAGTGTTCAAGATGTGATGTTTACGCACATGTAAAACAAGATAAGCTTAGGCCAAGAGCAATAAAATGTTTGTTCATCAATTATCCACAATGAGTAAAAGGGTATAGGTTATGGTACCTTGAACTTGGATGTCAGAATGCTTTGATAAGTAGTACGTGGTTTTCAATGACGAGGACAAGTCATTGAAGAATTTGGTGAAGACTTAACCTAGTACTGACGATAAAATATATGTAGTTGATGATGGATACGATCTACATAGTGAAAAGCTAGAGATGTTTCTACAAAAGATGATTTGGGGTCGGGTTCCCTTCTGGGTCATGCAGAGGAAGTTCAACCACTATATATGTACGAAGTTGGTTGAGGTTTGGTGTTCTATGACCTTCAGATGATCATATAGAAGAGAAAAAATAATCTTGATAATTATCATTTGGTAAGGGATATAGCACGGAGACTAAACAAACAATCGTAGAGGTCTAGTTTTATCGATGTAATTGGTTATAATTTATCTATTGAAATTTAAGAAGATATTATTGAACATGAATATATCACGTTGCTATCAAGAGTAGTGATAAAAATTATCTCACGATCATAAGAGAATAATTGAGATCTCTCAAGAATATGAACATTTGATAGGCACATTGGCAGATTTATAAGGATTCATGTCAAATCTAGGAAAGCCATATTGGCAGGCACTCAAGTGGCTCAAGAGATACTTGAAGGGTTCAACGGTTGTAGGATTTTGTTACAATCATAAGGATACAAATGATATACAATTGAAAGGGTATGTTGACTCTGATTATGCAGGCTGCTTCAAAACAAGAAAGTCTACTTCGGGTTATGTATTTATTGTGTTTAGAGGAGTAGTTTGATGAAATTTTTGTATACATAAGTTTGTTACGCTGTTGTCTATGGAAGCCAAGTACATGACGGATACAAAAAACGTGTAGGAAGCTATTTAGGTGAAGGGATTGTTAAGTGAACTCACTAGTGTGGAGCAAGATGTGATTATGCTATATGATAGCACTAGTGCCCTTTATTTGATGAAAAAACTAAATTTCCATGAGCAAAGTAAACATATAGACATTAAGCTGAGACGTGGTGGAGAAGAATTAAGTCAAGGTGGCTAATATTACTAGCGAAAAATAATTATTAGGACGCTCTCACCAAGGTATTGCGGATTTTAAATCTCACAAACTGCATGATATTGGTGTAAGACTGGGATATGGGTGAGCTGGTCTCTACAGAGCAAAACATTGGGTACAACAAATATTATATTAATTAGATTTTCTATTAATTGAGTTTTATATATTAATTAGATTTCATATTAATTGGGTCTTCCTATATTAATATGATGTCATATTAATTTAGTTTTATATTTTAAGTAAATATCTTATAATTTGGTCTTTGATAATAATTAGATTTTGTATTAATTATGTCTTCTATTAAGTAGATTTCATATTAATTAAGTAATCTATATTAATTAAATTTCTTATTAATTGGGTCTTCTATATAAATTGAGTCTATTATTATTATTATTATTTTGTTCCATATTCATTAGATTTTCTATTAATATGGTCTTTTTAAATAGGTTTCTTTGTGAGGTTTCTTAATTTATGGATTAATAATTATCACAATATTCTTATAAATAGTAGAATAAGTTTTTATTCAATATGTGAGGAAATTCATGAGGAACATATTTCTGAAGAGAGACAAATAGCTTTAGTTTTGTGTATCATGCAATCTTTTTTTACAAATTGTGATTGAGTTTTTATATAATCTATTTATTAATGAAAATAGTGTATATTTCTCGTGGATGTATGATTATCTTTAAAATGTGAACCACGTTAAATATACCATATTTGCTTCATTTATTTTGCGATTTTTTGTTTATTGTTTGTCTTGAAAAGGTTTAATTGTTTTCTCCGAAGGTTCGTTAATCAATAAATCTGTACTTGCCACGGTCGAGCGGTGCTTTTACGCAACACTATGTTACATGTATATTCTCTTGGTAATCAAATCGGGTACCAGAAACATAGATCTATAGAATATAGTTAAATCATGAAAGATTGTGCTTATGCGTCAAACAAAAAATTATAAAGTACATATATGCAAGACTTTATTAAAGAGTATGGTGTAAAAGTTGTTAATTTTTTATAAATCAAATCATCTAAAAGTTATGCATGTGTAGTTTTAAATATAAATGATGCAGGTAGCTATATTTTGTCGGTGTCATTTAATCATCAAAGAAAAAAAATAATCTTTTGATATTTAAGTTATTTGATAAAATTTAAAAATTTATGATGACTTCAATGTATTACACAAAATATTTAGGTTGGAGTAGTAAATTTTATTTTCAAATGGAGAAGCGGTTTAAGACATATACCAAATTAAGTTGTTCGTAGATTGTTCATTTATTTTCCTAAATATTATATGATGTTTTTTCTAGAACTTGTTAAGCTCTTGACCTTTCAAATTATAATTATTCTCATGGTATATGCAAAATTTAATTTTTTTTTCTGCTCTCAAACATTAGATGTCATACTTAAAAACCAAAAGAACAATATAAGTAGAGACATATTATTTTTGAAGTGATTATAAAGAAACTGATGCAAATGTCATACCAACTTTAATTATATTTTTTGAAATTTATTATTAACCTAAATATCTTGTTGTTTTACCATATAATTTGAAAACGATAAATCGAAGGATACATAAGAAACGTATTCAGTCTATGGGGAAACCGTTCACAAGGAAGATAAATTGTTGATGTTGTAAAAAAGCAGGGTCAAAATAGACGATCATATGAAGCACCAATATAAAAGACAATCTAAATTTTTGTTTTTAATACCGAATTATATTTTATTTTCTTTATGATTTACACTTTAGTTATTTTTTTAAAAAAAATCGATGTTAATTGAACAATTGAATTAAAAAAACTATACATAATTAGACTTTTGAAATTACTATTAGAAAAACTAGGATAATAGAACTTTTCAAAAATGATGTTCTTGAGCTTGTGAATCCGGTACTGCAAAAACTAGTGATCATTGAACTTCGTAATTTTTTTACACTTAGTTTATTTTATTTAAAAAATGTTATTGATTGAACTTATGAAATCATTTTTTGTGAAATCTTAGCATGGTTGAACTTTTGAGCTTGTAAATTATGTAAAATCGTGCTTTTGAAGTTGTGCAATAATTTAATTAAACATGTGAAATCAATATTTGTAAAAACTAGTCATAGATGAACTTTTACGAAAAATAAATTAATAAAACTTGTGAAAGTAACATTAATTGAACCTCCAAAATCAATCTCCCAAAAGATAGGTATAATTTGATGAGGATTATTTCTGATCAAAGGGTATTCTTCGAAATATTTTTATCTTTATAACGTATTTATTTTTGGAGTGAAGGGTAGAGAGATAAAAGAGTTGTGTCTTAGCTATTAAGTTTTTTTGAGAAAATTCCACCTTATTAAATGAAGTTGGTTGGGGTATTTATACGTGTTTTATGACCTATGGGTTGTCCGGCTCGAACTTTGAATTCAGGTCAATCTATAAAGCCCATTATCTAAACAGGTTAGCACAGGTTAGCACACAGCTGAGTCATGATTCACTTAGTTGTATTTTTCATCGTAGGTTTGGTGCAAAACTTGTCTGAATTACCCTTTCGGTTTAGGCAGTAGTACCCTGCCAAAAATATTTGACCTTATCATAATTGATATAGAAATATATTAAATATTATTGATGATATAGCATCATAGATTATATAAACATAAATAAAACCAGTATAATAAACATCCAAAAAATATTCTCAATTTAGTACTAACAATACATAAGAGTTCCAATCACCAAAAAATAAACATAAACATACATTTCAAAAAAAATGTTTTTACCAATATCTATTAGTAGTTTGATGGTTTAAAAATAGATAAACGTATATAAACTTTTTAACCATACAATGTTATTATCAAGTGAATTGTAGATTTTACCATTTTTAATGAATTCTCTTACAAACTAACCCATAAAACTCCACAATAAATTTTCTTTGTGGAATACTTCACGGGTAAACAATCTTCATTTCTAATTTTGCATTCATCGTATTTTGCTTGATAAATTATTGAGTCTGCATATTTAATTTGTGAAAATAATATTATTTGAATTTTCTAAAAGAACTGTTAAATTGTTTTTGCGAAAAACAAAATAAAATAAAGTAACTTACAAAGTCTATGGTTGTATGTCGTTCTCTTTATAAACTTTGTTAAGTATATATAAAACATTTTAATTTTCACACGTAAATACATGCAATAGGAGAAATAGAAGATAAGTTAACTTCAAATAAAAATCAATTTATATTTTTTTAAATAATATGACTTACCATTATCGGGAGATGTTGACTGTTTTGGTGAGATGAAAAAACTTTCAGAATAGTTAAAAAACTTAAAAACCAAGATCGAGAGATGTTTATTATTTTGGGAAGATGTAGAATAGTAACTTGCATATTTTTAGTTCATGTTTAGTTGTTAAAACTAATAAAAATATTAAACAAAAACTATTTATGCATAAACATTCACTAAGAAACTAAAAATGTAAATTTTTAAAACCAATAAAGATGGACTTGGGAAAAAGTATAAACAACAATTATATATGGATAAACAATATATAGCTTACTGTAACTGAAAATCTTTCCAAAACTAGTACAGTTTGATGTGTAAAATATAAAAAAAAATTATACTTTAACAATGAATAAGAAACTATTTATTAGAAACTTTCAAAAGATAGTACAAACTAACTTGCAAAAATATAAACTACAATAAATTATTCCTAAACAATCTTTAATCAATTGCAACCGAAGAACTTGCAAAAAATAATACAATTGACTTGCGAAAATATAAAACAATAAAGAGTAATTAAACAATCTCTAACCAATCCCAATTTACCGATTTAAAAAATATAAAATATATTATATTATAGTCCAATTGTCCCCTCATATTATAACTTTATCACCTTAGTTAGAGTGACAAAACTTATTATTATAGGATATGTCATACAACTAGTTCTGATTGTTTTGTGTATTTTTTATAACTTAACCATTTTTATACAATATTTTTTGTTTTAGTTTCAACTAGCCAACCAATTTCCATATTTGTTTTTGGGTTTTCAAATGTTAACTTGTCATAGACTTCCTTTATTACTCTTCTACTTGTGAGAATTCAACAATTATGTTTTTACTTTTCTTTACATGTATATGTTTTTATACTTGTGGAATTACGCGATGTTGTTCTTTAATATTTTTACCTGATGTTGTTCTTTAATATTTTCTATTGTCTAACGTTCTTTTTGTTGTAGAAGTGCAATAGATCCATTACATAAGTTATTTTATTTGAATGAACATTAATATGTTAATTCATATATTTTTCATTGTATTTCTCTCTGATTTTGTATATTCTTAACAATTTGTTTTTATATTATAATTGTTGATGATTTCTTCTTGATCGGTAATTATGTGGATAAATGACACGTTGTATGCTGGAAATTCCTTTGACTTTATCTTTTCAACAATCATGTTAATCAAAGCTTATGTTTCTATTTTTAGAATTATAATATTTTTTATGAATATCATTAGTAGTTTTTAGTTTGCCAATTTCATTCAATGCAGTTACATTAATCTCACTGTAAAAAAAAGAAGTTTGTTAATAAATAAGTTGATTCAAGATTTGAGGTAAATGAATTAGCAAAAACACTTCAAAAGTAATTTATAAAAACATAACTTGTAAAAACCAAGTCCGATTAAAACTAATATTTGGAAACAAGTTAATATTTAATTTATAATTTTAAATAAAAATTTTAAAAAATGGTTTATCTAATGTTGGTCTTTTTAAATATCTTATGATTTATGTATTACTAATAAGGTTATATCTTATATATAGAATATATTCTTTCTAATGACGAGGTAAGTAATGTTAACAAAAGAATAAGTTGCACGTAATAAGCATTGTCATGAATATTGCATGGATTAAGACGAAGGCTACAAAACAGAATACGATGAAGTTTATGTGAAGAACTTTAACACAAGGATTTTAAATATAAGAGGTCTATGAAAAGTTTATGGATTAAGACGAGTGTTATAATATGTAATAAGACGAAGTTTATAAAAAGAACCACAAGACAAGGGTCAGTAAAGAAGATGTCAACCGAAGAAGACAAAAAAGTACAATACTAGGTTCAATAAATAAAATTTCAACTGAGGGTCGTAAAGAAGCTATCAAACGAGAGTCACCAAAAAGTACGATAAGAGAGGCATAAAGAAGATACCAAACGAGTGCGGCAAAAGAAAGTTCAAGCGGTTATGATGGAACGATATGTGTTACTACATTATAAGTTACTAAAAAACGAGTCAACGCATTTATTAGAAAACATGACTAACACTTATGGCATGATAACACATTCAAATGTGTAATGGTTAGAGAGTAAATGTGGAGAGAGAGAGATAGAAAATATCTTGTAAATTATATAAATAAGGCTAAAATTTCCAATGTAAATATTGATCACATTGTGATATAGAAAAAATCATTATAGTCATTGTCATATTCTTTATCGATTATCTTTCATTATATTGGCTTTATATTTAAGAAGGAAACCCCGTATAAAATTTGGTACCTTTTGTGGGAAGTTTTTTATTTTCAAAGTTTCGAGCCTTAACATTCAAATAGTGATGAAGAGATTGGGAATGTAAAGGTAAAATTTGGGGATCCGTCATATTCAAGGTAATATGGTGATTGTTTCAGGAATCATGATAAACTTGCCGGCTCGCGAAAGTAACTTATGGTAAGACCAAATTTTGGGTGATTTGACTGTCACACGCACCACAATTGGTCAAGATTAAATGACTCAAAGAGTCACGATGGAAGTTCTTGCTCAACAGTCAAGGTGACGTTCGATGTAAGCATAGGGGCAGTCAAACCCAATGTTGTCCGGTGGATGCAGCACCTCGTGTTCACGATGACCCTACACCAATTCAAAGAGAAAATCCCTTTAAACTAGGTATGTCGACTACTCCGTCTAACGTGCAGGTTTTGGAACTGCAGATTGAAGAGCTAAAATAAAGACAATTAAAGGCAAATCAGTTGCAATTTGAAAGAGATTAGAAGTAATAATTGAGAAGTTAACCGAGATCCTACAGTTGCTGACGGACCAGGTCATATCAGAAAACAACATAAAATAGAAATTGAACAAAGAGGACAAAAAGGTAAGTCGCACAGCAAAAGTGAGAGAAAAGATGAAGGACGCTGAACATGTGGGTGAGAGTAACAGTGAAAAGCAGAAAAAAAGAAAAATAAATAGTGCTGAGTACGAGGAACAATCAAATAATATGGCTTTAAAGGTGAGTAAAGAAAGGAATAAGGTGGAGTATAGCAAGGAAAGATAAAACTAAGAGCTTACATACCCCAACAATCTCCATTCGACACGAAAATTCTTGAGGGAACAGTTCTCTAAAAAATTGATCCATATTGAATGGGTACCTACGAAGATTCAGGAGATTCAGAATATCATATGGAACAAATCAGAAATATGATAATGAGGTTCAATCCAGACAATGTTTTACTCTACATTTATTTTTCTATGACGTTTGAAGAACATGCACTAGACTGGTTCAATAGCTTACCAAAAGTCACGATTTAAGAATTTGATGGCATTTTGAGTAATTTCAAGAATTCATTTGTTGGTAACCAAGCACATAAGAAAGAGAGCGACTCTATTATGCATATGTATTAATGAAAGAGAGAAATATTTAAAAATTATGTTTAGAGATTTGTGCACGAGATGAATGGTCTGTCGATATGCAAAGAGGCTATTAACGAGGCAGCATTAAAACACATAATTGGATACGAATAGACCGTTGTGCTTGGACTTCTTCATGTTTCCTGTTGAAATGGTGAGAGATATTTTGGCAAGATCGGATCAATTTATCATATTTGAAGACTTTAAGAAGAGACCTCTTCTTGTCCTAAACCTCAACAGTCGAAGACGTCCCTACCGGTATAAGGGGAAATAACAAGGCCATGCATGATGAGGTCGCAAGAGCTTTATTGAGTAAACCAAGGGTCTCGTATTACGATAACCCTACTCGTAGGTTTACACCTATGACTGAGAATATTACAGTCATCTTTGACAATAACAAATAGAGAACAAACTCAGCCTCCTCGTAGCATGTTAGACCCCCGGTAGTGAAAGATCTCATAGGTATTTTTCCACATACCACAACAGCCATGGCCATGCCATGGTTGACTGCTAAAAATTTCCAGACGAGATTCAAAGGTTAATTGAAAGTGGTGAGCATGTTCAATTCATCAAGTATAAGAAGATGGAGCTACGTGAATAGAAGAATAAGAAAGGGACGAAGGACGAAGGACGAAGGATTAGAAAATTAGATAGATGACAAGGTAAAACAGTAGTGGATAAATATTGTATCTTGTGGGGGTACAATATTAAGGCCAACCCAGAATCTAGGTAAAACACAAGAAAGACTTAGATGTCTACCTGGTGGACGAGTCATCATACCACCATTATAGAAAACTGGTAGCCAATCTAACCTTTAACGGTGATGATTTAAGAAGCGTTGTTACCCCTCACGAAGATTCTTTGATAATTAATTTTGACATAGTCAGGGTCATAGTCACACGTATTTTAATACATAATGACAGCTCGACCAATATTATTTTCAAGACCAACTACAAAAAAAAAAATCCGGGTATCGTCATACAAACTGAATGGCAAGCAATTGGCCAACTACAAAGGTGAGTCACCTAGTTGTGTCGGTAAAGTTCAAATTTTAGTAACCGTTGGTTATGGTATTACTGAGAAAATTATGAGATTATTTTTTATGATATTCGATGCTCATAACTCATATAATACAATCGTACGAAGGCCTTGGTTATATAAAATCGAGGTTATAACATGTTTCTTTTGGCAGTGCCTGAAATACTATGTTAGAAACTTCGTTGGGATAGTAATAGGAAGTCATAGATCTTCCAAGAGTGGTTACGTGATCTCTTTAAATCCTAAGAGGTTGGTCAATGGTAATCATCACACCTTGGGGACATGAGTGTCGTCAACCAGATGGGAGCAGGAAATTTGAAATATAAGTTGAAGATCTAAGAAAATAGGTCTAATATGAAAAACTTTTGGGTGAAGCAATTGAGGAAACATTGATAAGCGGATAGGTAGTTAGAATCATGAACCAACTAGGTCTAACTTTCAAATATAGATCGATGAAGTTACTATGAAACAAATCTTATGTTTTTGCTTGAAGTACTAATAAGGTATTTAGGCTTAGCTCGTATGTCATCTGTCATGATCTATTAACTGATAAGTGGTTCAGTCTGGTTCGTCGAAAGTAGAGGGATTTTCTCTCTGAGAAATATGATTATATCGTCAAATAAGTAGACAAAGCTCAAATTTGGATACATTGTAGAACCAATATACCTAACTTAGGTGGCCAACCTCGTCTTGGTAAAAAAGAAGAATGTGTTGTGGAGAATATTTGTAGATTTTACTGACCTCAAAAAGACGTTTTCAAATGATGCTTTTCATGTACCTCGTATCGATCAATTGGTAGACGTATTTTAGCGTAATGAATTCTTATCGTTTACAAATGCATATTCGGGATAAAAGTAGATTCAAATACATTCATATGATGAGGAACATACTATTTTTCAAACAAATTGAAATATGTAAAGTTATAAAGTTATAAGTTTTGGTTTGAAAAATGCAGGGTCGATCTACTAAAGGCTTTTCAATCAAATATTTGAAAAGCAACTTGGAAAAGCATGGAGAAGTACACCGACAATATGATCTTGAAGAGTAACACTGATGATCATCAGATCAAATTTTTATCGGACATACACGAGAACATGAGAAAGTTTAACCTCAAAATAAACCCTTTAAAATACTCGTTCAGGGTTCATACTGGAACGTTTCTGGGGTACATCATCAATAAAAATGGAATCAAGGCCAACCCAGAGCAGTTAAAAGCACAGTTAACTATGAAACCACCAAGAAATATTAAAGAGGTTCAGAGATTAACAGGTAGTTTAAAACTTTATCA
This sequence comes from Limnanthes douglasii subsp. nivea, assembly GCA_036936605.1. Classification (NCBI taxonomy): domain Eukaryota; kingdom Viridiplantae; phylum Streptophyta; class Magnoliopsida; order Brassicales; family Limnanthaceae; genus Limnanthes; species Limnanthes douglasii. The sequence continues at coordinate 112,971,960 of JAUPFV010000002.1, read as the reverse complement.
CGGTTTATTTCCTTATATTCTATAAGAACCACCGCTTCTTTGAAGTCTTAAAAGGAGTAAGCAAGTTCCAAATGGAATAAAGAATGTGACGAGGCCTTCTGCGCCTTAAAAGAGAATCTAACCTCCCTGAAAAAAAATTCAGCTTCAATACCAGTTGAATCATTATATCTATACTTATGTTTTACCCATCATGTTGTGATTGTCATCCTAGTAAGGGAGGGAGAATGGGCGCATAGACCGATTTACTACGTCAAAAAAATTAAATCTAGAGAAAATGTCCTTGGGATAGGTCGTAGCTGCCATAAAATTGAGACCATATTTTTAAGATCATACCATCGTCCTATCAACTTTTTTATTTAAAGAATATACTGTAAAATTCATATATTTTAGGAAGGTCCATGCGATGGTCAATAGAATTGGGAAAATATGAGATTTTGTATGAACTTCTTACAGCAAAGTCAAGCGGTCGTCGATTTTATAAACAAATTTGCGGGTGACAGAATTTATGACGCGGAGGGTATGTTGCCGGACTGGGAAAATGATTTGTAATGGGTAGTTGAAGTAGATAGAGCTTCAAATATTAATAGAGGAGGAGTTGGCATCGTCTTGAAAGTACTATTTGCGGAAAAGATCGAGCAATCAATCATATTTGCTTCAATGTCACTAACAATGTGGTCTAATATGCGGCCATTTTTTGTGGTTTAAAATTGTCTTGTATGTGTAGTAAAATATTTATATGAGTATGATCACGTTCTCAACTTGTAATAAGTTAAGGGAATGGACTATTTAAGGCAAAGCAAGAGATTGTGAGGGGTACTTAGAGGCACTGCAAGAATGGGAAATAATTTTGAACAAGTAGAATACGAGCGGGTACCTCATCAGGATAACTCGATTGTTGATTCTTTAGCGAAAAACGGTTTCAAGAGAAAATCCACTCGTTATCAACCAAGAAAGATCAACCAAAGAGAGAAATAAGAAGGAGGCTGAGGTCATTGAACCATAAACAGTTGACGATTGGCGACAAGAGTACATATCATATTTAAGGGATCAGGTCCTTCCCGAAGGAAAAGTCGAGGCACGGGAAATGATAATATGAGCTGTTAAGTATGCGGTTCTTGACGAAGCCTTATACAGAAAGAGAATTACGAGACCAATGTTATGTTGTTTGAGCCAAGACAACACTATTTTTATTATTAAAGACTTTCACAAATCAGTCGTTAAGGTCACTATTGATATTGAAGTTTAATCAAGAATTTTCATTTAGCAAGTTCTTATTAGCCAAAGTTAGTAACAAATACCGAGACCATTATGTAAGGATGTGATGCATGTAAAAATTATGCTAATACGATTAATTTTTCTAGGGAGCCCATGAATATAGTCTCATTTTCTTATCTATTTGACAAGTTGGGGTTTGAATTAGTAAACCTCTACCCATGGCTACAAGAAATGAATAAAATTTTGTAGTGGTTGTAGACTAATTTAGAAAATGGGTTGAACTGAAAGCTTTATACAAGAAATGGATCAAGAATTCTGCTACTCCTCCAAAGTCAAATTATCCTTGAGGTTCATGGTTCTGAAAATCTTAACGACAAATTAAAAACCTAAGCTTTGAAACGAAGTGATGATGATGTTCTGTAGAAGCTATGTGGTGGAACAAAACATTTTGACTTCGTATTACCCAAAAATAAATGGAAAAGTATAAGTGACATACGTAAGTATTATGGATACAATAAAGAAAACAATTGTGGGAGCTAAATGAAATTATGTGTTAAATTAACATAGGTTTTTTCGGTATATATGACGACCCCTAGGTCAACTACTAGCGAAACCTATTTTTTCCTTAGTATATGGGATGTAGGTTGTAGTTCCCACAGAGATCATCATCTATATTCATAGAATTAAATATTACTTGGAGGAAAAAAATTGTGACGAACGATAAATATATGTAGACTTAATTGAGGAACGACAAGACCAAATTCGGGTTAGTGCAAAACACTATAAAAAATTAATGAAGATAATATTTTATTCCAAACTAAAGCCTCGAGCCCTTGTAGGAGGTGATCTAGTCATGAAAAAATATTCTAGGGGGGAAAAGGATAAAAACGCAAGCAAACTAGCTCGCAACTGCGATAGACCATACAAGGTAATCTCTTAAGGGCATCATGAAGAGTATCAACTAGAATACATGGAGGGAAGCGCGTTGAAGCACCCATGGAACATCCATCACCTAAAAATGTATAATAATACCATGTAACGTGGTTGTGCACTCTTTTTTTCCTTCTAGTGGCGTGAGAGGGTTTTCGAACAAGGCACGATGTAAGTCAATTCATTAATAAAAACACTTGCCTTTGAAATAGAAAGTTGTTATTACATTAAAAAAAATATAATTCGAAGATAAAGATAGATATTTGAATCATAAAGTTAAATAAACAAAATAAAAAACCATATAATAAAGATAAATATTCGAATTAACGAGATAAATATTTGATTTTGAGAGGAAGAACTCGGAGATAAAATTAATTTTTGAATCATGAAGATAAATATTTAATAAAAAAGAACCTTAATATAATGTTACATTTTCAAATCCAAAAATGTATATATTTGGAACAAAAAAAGTTAGATAACAAATATAAATATTTGAGTTATAAAAAATTGATAAAGCAAGTAAGAAAACTGTACGCGAGAGGAGAAGAGGTCATATAAGATAAATAAACAAATATGATTAATAATCCACCTCTAAGGTCGAAAGACCATCAAGCTACGCAAGCGGCCACACTAAATCCTGACTCCATATGTCAAAGTAGTGAAATTGGTTCATAAACCAATCCTAAAGTGGACAACCACAAGGTTATGCAAGTGGCCATATTGAACCATGACTGAAAACGTCCAAGTAGCGAAATTGGTTAATAAACCAAACATGCGCATAATCAGTCATACGTTTACGCAAGTGGTCATATTGTGCCCTGACTCAGTAGTCAAATACATATATCAGCCCCCCAAACTATAATAAAGGTAAAAATATATTTCTAACATACACATAAGTCAAGAATATCAACTCAATAGATTCAACAAATCATTTATCGCCTCTGTATTACCCTCAATCGCTTCTACCATAATAGAGTTAATAGAAACTGTTTACTGATCATTAGCTCTTCAAATCTGCAAGTATGAAGAAATGAGAGTTACATTCAAATAAATATATTGTTGACATTGTTATAACAGGGCAGAAAGAAATAAATATAAAAATGAAGTTACGAATATTCATAATAAAAAAACATATTCAACAACGATAAAAATAGAATCATTCATGGTGAAGATTAAGTGTGATGTATAAAATATAAATAAAAGTCTTCAATATATTCCAATATTAAGAGAGAAAAAAAATAGTTTCTTATGTAACCATGTCGTCAATTGTTTTTGCTGATAAGATGGTCCAGTGGAGGCAATTCGTTGGAATGTGTTTTGTTAGTTTCCTTTACCATCTGATCCTTGTCGGTTGAAGAAATTTCCTGATTAATTGCTTCATCATTTTAACTAGTCTTTTTTCATTCATTTGATGCTTCATGGTGTCTGTCAGGACGTTCGTCTTCAAGTTTCAATTTTTTCAGTTTGCCTAAGTGAATATTCAGATTTTCATTCCAAATTTACATAACAATGATCTTCTAACTTTATCCAATTTAAATATCGGCAACATCTAAAATTGACTCTTTTTTACCATTGACAATTTTAGTATTTGGATTTTCAAACCTTTGTTTTAATCAAATAGAGTAATATTTGTTGCAATCATAAAGGTACCTTGTTTGATTAAAATTGCATTTTGGAACATCAACTATTTATTTTCAGCAATCAAATCATCTTTTTTTATCTTGCATACTAACAATAGAGTTGTTAGTACAATATTTTTTGCTTTCAATTCTTCATGAGTTTTTTCAAGATGTGAAGTCCTTTTGAAAATCTACCAAATCATTTCTCATTCTCCTAGAATCAATCGTGATAGGCTCAGGTTGAAAGTCAAACATTGCATCAATATCTGTTAGAGTTATTTTTATGTAAGAAATATCTATCGAATTATGAATATTCTAAAAAATAATACTTGATATTGATTAAAAAGTGTTCAACAATATAATTTCAAAATATGTGAGATATTATAGACAAACCTTCAATTGAATTTCAAATTTCCTTGGAAGGATATCAAATATTTTCATGTTGTTATACTAAGAAATGTTGGGAAAGAAGGAAATTTGACGAGATATAATCCATGAGGGAGCTGGAATGGATATAAAAAGTGGTGGTAATATATTAGGTTGATAAGGGTGCTCTATAAGATGAGGTGTTTCTCAGTAGTTGCAGTATTATTTTTAATATATTGACTTGATGCTTGTGTAATAGCTTTAGTTTGATTTTGAGCCGAAGGCTGGACCGTATCTACAATTTCATTTTTTCCTCTGTCAACTTGTTGGTTTGGTTGAACTATTAAATAATAATATTGGCATAAAGGACTTTTCGAGGATCTTCAGAGATAATATTGGTGTCGATAATTTTTTTTAGTCGGATTGATTTGTTTTCGTCAAAAAATTTTCATCAAGAAGAGGATCTTTTTGAAGGTCATCAAGAACATTATAGAGAGGAAATGCTTAAAAATCCATTTCTGGATCAAATCGGATATCTGATTTTCCAACGGCTACTTTTTCAAAAACAAAAGGTAGCCAAATGGGATGTCCAATTTCGAGCACTATTTAAAACAAATATTCATTGTCAAATCGGATATCCAATTGGCAATAGCCAAAAATAAATATATAAATAGGAGCATTGTTGTTCATTAATCTCACAATTATTAACATACTTTTCTCATAAATCTTTAAACTTCAAATATTATTTTATCAATCCAAATTTCTAATGGCTCCTAAATTCATAAGGTCTAAAATATCTCGAACCATCGAAACATCATCGTCATCAAGTAAACGATCAAGATCTAAAAGTTAATCATCATAACATGAACAAGTATCCGAGAGTATTCAAGATGGTAACGAAGGTGAGGTTCATGTTCAAAATTACTTGGCGCGATATGGAAGCACTATTTTCTCTGGTATATTTTTAGAATATGGTGACCTTATCAGTGTGTCGGGTATGAGAGTATTTTTAGATAATCTTAGTGGGGAAATAGGATTATGTTGGTTATTTATTTTGCGTAATTTAGATGTCATTGGTATATAGAATTAGTACAACAATTTTATGAAACTGGAAGTCTAATTTTGAATGATTCCCGAGGTATTTAAATGAGGTGCACAGTTAATGGTTTTGAACATAATTTTTAGAATGTTACTTAGCACATGAATTTTATTTTCCAACACATTCATTGTATGATCGTATGAGATGGCCTTTAGATTGGACTATGGGTTTGGATGAAGCAGTAGACTTACTGAGTGCTAATAAAGAGCAGCCAACCGCTAAAGGTAGACGTAAAGCTAGTAAAAATAATTTTGAAGGATACAATAAATTACCTTTGAAATGAGTTCATTATTGTTTTCTTCCAAATAATAGCAATGATTCAAACTTATCTTCTCTTCAAACATATATAACCATTGTTATAGCGATGTCAGAAAGAATAAATTTATGTAGTTTGATCATTGGGCATATGAATTCGAGATTTCATGGTACTAAGCCAATTATTTATTAGCAATGCGGTAGATGTTACTAGGTGGACTCCTCGTCCTATTCTAGAAAAGTTCTAGTATTGGAAAGTTGTCTTTGAGAAACAAAGAGATATATTATTAGCAAGGAGATGTCATGGTGAAATTGTAGGCCTATGACATGTTTGCAGATGTGTTGTCACAAATATGGAGCTTTAATGACGTTACTAATGCACCTTCTCTGCCTATTAATTTTCAGAGGCAATTCAAGCATGCTATAATCAAACTTCAGTTGACCACTTCCAATACTAGTAGTTCTTCTTATCAACAACAAATGATGTTTGGCTGATAATATATGGAATTGGTACATGGTGAGAACGTGGTCGTGCATACTATAAATAAGCATTAACGGGAGATAAGTGAGGAGTGTTGGGAGAAATATTACCAGGTAAATCTCGAACGAAACTAACGTGATCATTATTTTTCTAGCCCAAATCTTCTTAAGTTTATAAAAGTAAGTCTCACTCTTTAGTGTTCTCTCAGTGTTTATTTTTAATCTTTTTGTCTCTCTCTGTGAAACTCAAGAAAACTCTCATTTTCTTTTTTTCTTTATTTTTTCTCTACAATGCTCCAACATTACTTTCACACTTTCCTTCATTATTTATTAAACAAGGATGGATGACAGAATACGTGAGGCTCAAATTAGCACGTGAACCTTCTTCCCATAAACAATCAAGAGGTAGTGGACGCAACTACCCTAACATTTTTGATGTCATATACAAATTGGCAGGTAGTAGCACCAACATCTAACATATGTTGCACCAGTATTATTCTGACGATCCCCAATCACGCTCATATAAATGGTATTTGGATCAACGGTTGAGGATGTCCAATTAGTTCATATTCTTTGCATAATAGAAAACCTAGATCAGATATACTCAAAATTGACACTAAAACCCTTATTGATATTTGTTTCACAACTAGTGAGAAAATTGCATTGATATCGACACCTCTTTTTTGCGTGAAGCCCTTAACCACCAACCAACCTAGATTTGTACCTAAATAATTCAGCTTTGATAATATCTTGCCTCTTTTTGAATATCCATTTTCATCCAACTAGCTTTTCACCCTTCGGTTTCTTCACAAGAATCCAAGTGTTATTTTTATTTAGAGAATTCAGTTCATCATTTATGGCCTTTAGTCACTTTGGTTTATCACTTCTTCTCATAGCAACGTAATAAATCTTGGGTTCGAGAACATCATCCTGCATTTTAATTGGTAAGCAATAACCTATAATATCAACAAAATATATACCTCTGTGTAGGCTTTCTTGGTCTTCGTGCTTTATCCCTCATTAATTGATAAATGTAAGCTTCATCGTGATTCCCTTTAGTCTGATTATCTAAAGGTTCTGGAACATAAAACTCTTGATCATTGTCTAATTCTTCTAATTGTTGAAATTTATGTGCTAGATCCAAACTTGTACCAAGTGTGAAATCATCTTCAAAAGAAGCATCCTCAGACTCACTCGTGTTCAAACCCCATCTCAACTCCATCTCCATTCTTGGCAGTACTAGGCTTTGTATCCACCTTCTTTAGTAGTGGTATAACTTCTTTATCATATAAGACATCTTGGCTTATCGAAATGTTTTGGTTATAAGGTTCCAGACACCATAACTGATACCATTTTACTCATTTTAGATAGTCGATGAACAAACATTTGAGTGTTCATCGTTGAACCTTATCTTGCTTCACATATCCGTATGCAACCTATCCGAACACTCTTAGACGTTATATCATTGGTTAATTTCCACTCTATCTCTCATGTAGAAACTTAAACTTTAGCTTCAAAGATGAAGTAATGTTGATGATGTAAACCTAAACTTAAACTTAAACTGCCTTAACAGCTTCTCCCCAAAACCTTTGGCTCATACCAGCTGTCAGAAGCATACACTTTACCATTTTTAGTAAGGTTCGGTTCATCCGCTCACCAAGCCCGTTATGTTTGGGAATTTTCTTTTACATTTTTTTTTTGTTTATAAATTCAAAGTTTAGAACTGTAGCTAAAGGTTCATTCAAAAATTACAAATTATTGTCAGTTTTTGACCTTTTCAGCATCTTTCCAGTGTGATTCTCGATCAGCGTCTTCTAGTCCTTTAAACCATCAAATGTTTCATTGTTGTTCTTCAAAAATGTCACCCATACTTTCCTAGAACAATCATCAATCAAAAATATAAAGTACCTTCCACCTCCCATTATAGGATGTCTTGCAAGTCCCCAAAGCTTCGAATGAACATATTCAAGCACATCATAAGTTGTATGGTTGATATGAAGGAACTTAAGCCTCTTGTTTTTACCCATGATACAATTATTATAAAAGGTAACTTCTGGACCTTTTCAACTTCCAACAACTTATGTTTTCTAAGTTTATTAAGGAATTTTCACTCAAATGCTCTACACTCATATGACACAACTTGGTTGAATCTCTCTCAACACTAGATATACCTTCGACCACCACAGACCCTTCAAGAACTATATTACTAGACATATGCTTTATAATAACTAGTGAGCCTTGAATAATCCTATGTGTGCATTCTCCACCCTTATGGTTAAACATTTCATTCCTAAATATTTCAATAGATAGAATATACACTTAACTTTGGGGATATACTTTAAATTGTTTATCACTCTCTCAAGTCATGTAGACAATTTAAGTAGAATATTCCTCATTCCAATGATAACACATGGTTCATCATTCTATAAAATGACCTTATGATCATAAAAAAAATCTCAGGTTATTCAAACCAATATTTGTTGGAAGTCGTGTAGAATGAAGATCATGATTCTAACACCCACTTATCATTGTACATCCAAGTCAAATCCATTCAAACATCAATATATTTATAAGCATCTAAGACCGTTAAAACATGTTTATCTTCATGTTCGAAGACTATCTCTCTTTCTTCTCTATGGGCAGTTCTTACTAATGTGACCTTCATTCATGCACAACCAGAATTTCAACCTAAAATCACTCATATATATCATAGATTTAGATAGATATTTTTCTCATTTATTGTTTGAATCTCTTCTTCCAAACCTTCTCCTCACATTTAGTTTGAGACTATCTGACTTATTCTCTAAACCGGTTTTCCTCTGAAGATATTTTCAGTTCATAACAATTTTAGCTTCGCATATCTTAAAGGATTACGCGCTATAGATCATGGTGTAAATTTATTTATCATCCAGCATTGGAAGAGAACTCAAGAGAATTATTTATTAATGCATATCTTCTATCTCGACTACAGCTGCATTTAAAAAATAATTTTATTGAAATCATACAAGTGTCTTCCAATCTTCTTGCTACCATCTAGTGTGGGAGTATATATTTGTTTCTTGAGATACAGTTTGTTAGCCAAGAATTTGTTCATATAAATGGCTTCCAACCTGTTTCATATCCCTAACGTCGTAGAATTTTCAGACACCTCTCGAAGTAGCTTATGTCCCAAATTCAAGATCAAAGCATTATGGCATTGAATAACACTTTAACATCCATATTTTAGTTAACTCTCTCAAAAATGATAATAGATAACCCATTTTATACTATAAACGCTCTAATCTTTATTCTACATATATTAAAATCATTTTCTTCAGTAAATTATCAAGATTAAACTTCTTGGAAATCATTTTCAAGATTTTGTTTATTTACACGTGAGATCTAGATCTTTTATACTATATTAATCATAAAAATAATATAGTTCTAGATTATCCACGTTCATCGCACCACTCGTTGAGGGAAAACCAAGCAAGAATATTTGTAAGCTTGAGATTCGGTGGAAATCACAATACTAAGCCTTCAGTAGTTGGCCGAGACTTTAGACTATGCTAGTGGGAATTTCGATAGTGGTTTGAGACTTAACCCATTCGTGATTAACTCCCTCCAAATGTGACATGAATGAAGTAAAATTTCAACTCGTGAACCTCCAGGCAAAAAGTTAACAAGAAGAACAAATATAAAATCAAACACAAAGATAATATTTAACGTGGTTCAGATTGTAAAGAAATTGTACATCCACTGGAAACAGATATTGATTTTATAAAGAAGAAAGATTACAAAATAACTCTCAAACAAAACTAACAGAATCAGTCTCCTGTTGTTCAAAAGTTTCTCAATCTTATAGAATGAACTATAAGTCTTCAATGATTCTCTCAGTGTTTATTTCGTATTTTTACATTTCTTTTTAAAACTCAGCAAAGCTCTTGCTTTCTCTTTCTTTCTCTCGAACGCTCCAACACCATCTTCATATTGCTCTTCACTATTTATAGAATAAAATATAGATGATGTAGTACTCCATAGCGGATATCTTGTTCTCACAAACAGCCGAGGGGTAGGGTTGGACTTGTACAAACTGACATGTAATTACACCAACATCTCACGTCAGCTAGACTAATATTATTATGACCGTCATCCATTTGAATCAACGATATAGTATATCTTATATATTTTGTTTATTCCCATAATAGAAACTCAATCTCATCTAGAGACATAAAAATATATTTAGAAGTTTCGGAAACTAAATCACTACACTTAGGTTTCAGTAGAGAATATTCTTACGTTTCGGTTCTAACAGAACCTTATACAAAGTTTTTGTATAGCTTTTTTCTTTGAGCTAAAGTCAAATAAGATTCCATTTTTTTAAAACAAAATCTCGGTTGAATAAATACCTGATTTTATTAGAACAATATCCCATTATTTAAGTTTTTGTAAAATAAATATATTTTAGACAATTCAACTTAAAAAATAGAAAAAGATATTGCTCTAATAAAACAGAATCTCAATCTAACCTAACTATTTTCCTTTAAATTCCCATAATCTTCCTACCTAAATCTCGACAGAGCTCATAAGTCATACCTCTCCTAGTTTAGAATCGCAACCGTTCCTATCTTAAGCTCCTATTGTTCAAATCTCAAACTCCTATTGTTCCTATCTCAAACGCTTACAATTTTTATTCCAAATCGATTAAAACCGACCCATAACGTGGATACTACAGATTAAATAATTAAATAATTAATAAAAATTGTCCTCCCTTTTCGACTAAATCGTATTTTTTTCTTCACGTCTTTTCCAACCATCTTCTCATAGACATCGTCGCTGTAGGAGAAGTTAAATTTGCCACGTCACTGTAAAATCAAAGTACACTTCTGCTGTCAGAAAATGCAAGTCTTGAATGCAAAACTAAATTTGCAGAGACAGATTCATGAGAAGGGCGCACCACTAAACCGTAACATATGTAAACTGAATTTATATATACATATATTAATAAATATTTTTCCGCCCTTATAGGTTTAATTTGTCTAAAAAATACCATGTTTCAATTTTCTTTAAGTAAGACATAACATGTAATTAGTTATATCAAAGTTTATTTTTATTATATATTTGTATATAATAACCTAGATACAATAATAGTTTTATTTGATCATATTTGATAAGCATAACAACTGTGTCTTTCGTATATTCAAGCTACGTAAAGATAAAGAGTCTTGATCGCTTAAGGAAGCCACCATTATCGACTAAAACAAAGGTCAATCAACAAGCAAATATTTCAATGGGCACTAAAAAATACATAGTATATTTAGAGATCAAAATGATGACAATGAATATATACATAGGCGATAAGTTATATTGACCTAAAAATATTAACATCATACTTACACGTTTAAAAATATTAAAACGTAATATGTTTTATAAATTACCGAGCCATTTATTTTGGGTTTTTTTTTTGTAGGTTTTGTACCATATACAATACACAAATATTCAAAAATATAATAATCACTTTTTAAAATAAAATAAATAAATCAAATTATTAAAACACAGTAAATCATTTTAAATTTTGTATTAATATATAAAAATGACATTCAAAATCGTCTCTATTAGTATAAAAATATATACTAATAATAAAATACTTTTAACAGTAAAATCTGTCTACGTTCCATGCGACGAATGTCATAAACACGAGCTGGCCATTTTAATTGTCGTTCTAGAGATATCCAAAAAATGAGGTGGAAGACTTCTTTATACGTTTTTCCACAGAAGACGATGTTTTCAAATAAGATCCACTAATGTTAGATTGTCACTTTTCACCTGATTCATCTCTTTCCTGTTTACGTTAATGATTAAGTCAAAGTTGATGTAAACTGAAAATGAATTACCAGTCAAATCAACTATGCAACATTTCCAAATTGTCATCTAACATCTTTAGTTTATCCTGCTAATATATTGTCATGCTCGCGTGTTGGTTTTATCTTAACCTAAATGTTTATATCTATAACTCTATTAATAATAACTTGGTAATTCATCTAAATTACTATATAACTCCACTTGATTCTCTTGATATAATTAGAACACATTTTTATTGAACTAACCCAACGGAGATGTACTATTTAGCAATTTATATTCAAACCGCGATTTACTAGTTAGTTGCAATACTAAAAGGTTTAAATCAAAATCAAACATAACTAATATTTTATTAAAAAAAACTATGAATATATCCTAAACATAAGAATAACGGTGTGAGAATATTGGTGTGAGAATATTGACAAAATGTTTTAGTTAATTTATTGTTTTTGTTAGGTAATTGTTTTAAAATTTCAATAGGAATGATGGTTATTTTGCTGATAATCTTATGATCTTTGTGGGTGTCAACATTTTTTAAAAAAAAATTAATAGTTTAAAATTTTTGATTTTTTTAGGTTTTCAAGTTCGTCCTTCCGAAAGTTATATTTTCATTCCACATATGCGTACGATTTTGCATGATTTTATTGTAACTACTTTTAGCTATGATATTGGTTCCCTCCGGATTCGGTACCTTGTTGTCTCTTTAAATATTGGCCATCTCTTTTTTATAATTAGAAACATTTCATTAATAAAATCACCAACCGAATCGGGTCCTGAATTTAAAAACACATTTCTTATCTTGGTTGACTCTAACTGTCATGTTCATTGGTCAAATTTATTAATCTTCAATTTGTATTCTTTTCACCACGATCCCGAAGAACCTAGCCTAATCATTATCATTTTGTTTTTTCTTTGGACGATTATAATATGAAAATAATTGACGTCAAAATTACATGATCAAAAGTTAGCATACACACATCCGAGAATAGTCTTAAGATCATGCATTTTAAAATTTGGAATCAAGCGATCATCTTTAAACATTTATGGTAGATTTTTAATGGAAAACGTTCATTCATCAAGTATGATTGGATTAAAAAAGAAACAATAAAAGATGATAATTTATGAAACTTTCTTTGGGTTTATTTTCATTTCAAGCTCGGAGAAAAAAAAAATCGATCGAGGCTTTTTACTATTAATTTATATAAGTTTATGGTGGGTTATGTATAATTTAATTTCGATTGGTATGAATTGTGATTTCTCTCTACCTTCTTAATAACATACTGTGGGAAAAGGGGAAAAGTATTATGCGTGGTTATCGGATGAACAATAATATTTTGGTCTCCAATATTATCTATAATGCTTGATGAGATTGACTTAACCAAATTAGATCAAGTAACGGTAGAAAACGTGGGATCCTCAAAAAAATACGCAATCACATTAATGTATTTTCTCCCTCATTCGTTGTTAATGAAGACGTCCATTGTTCAATAATTATAATATTCATCGTCCCTTTTTTAAACTTTGGTTTGACATTTTGTGTAAATTTTGAACTTGTGAACCGCAAGTGTGTTATTAATAATATTATTGTTGAGTCCATCAATCACATTCTTTTTTATTATACATTCACTCACAACATCTGGGAAACTTTGAGTTCTAAGCATGGTTTCTCCCTCTCTAGCCAATACGACCATCATTGCTTTCGGGCTGTCAGTTCGTGGATGTCCACTCGCCATATATGACGCGCTTGTTTCAATACAACAATATAACACGGATGAAAGGATACACATAAATACTTGGTAATCCTTCTTTTCTTTCTCTTGACGTATCTCATCGTATTCTTTTTAACATCTGATATAAATCGTATTCTTTTTAACATCTGATATAAATCGTATTCTCCTTAACATCTGATATAAATTTCTATACTACTATTATTTGGATTGGATAGACTATCTCTAGATTTCTCCAATCACCACTTTTTGTTGTATCTTGTGTATTTTTATGAATTATATTTGTAGTTGTGGTAACATCCTATTTTCCTTTTTGGAATTTTGTTTCAGGTTAATCGTGTTTTTGTTAAGGATACGCGTTGATTTATAATAAACTTTTTTTAGTTTAATCAATTTTATTACCTAAAAAGATGCATAATAAAATTAGTACTAAATTTGAACGAGAAGTGTAAATACACTCAAATCCTTTTAAATGAAAAATAAATACCAATGTATAATATATCTATAATTCTTTTAAGATTTTTATTTTATTTAAACTTTTATTTATTACATATTTTTTTAATTATTTTACCATTATGTATTTACTTTTAATTTTAGATTTAATCTTTATTATTAATTCTTTATTATTAAATAGATTATTATATGTATTAGAAATTTATATAAAGATTCACTTAGATGTTAAATGAGTCAAAATTTTAATAATATTTTAATTTTATTAGTTATTTTATACATTATTCTGAGGTTATTACTTTTAACAAAAATTATTTTGTTACACCAAACATAATATCGTTGTTGATTTTTTTTTATATAATCAATGGTCGATTGAACGATATTTTAAAAATCTCAACCAATAAATCAAATTTGAAAGTTTTTTATTATTTTAATCAGACTTTAATTGTTTAGTCTCAAAATTTGATAATATAAAAGGCAAAACCGATTTATGTTAAAACACTTAAACTTAAAAAAGAGAAATTGTTATAAAAAATTGTTTTTATTATACATAGTATTAAACAACTAAAATTACTAAACATAGATATCGTTTTGGACAAAAAAATACATTTATATATAAAATCAAAATATAAATTAAACTATTAAACATAGTTAGAGCAATTTCAAAGATAACGTATTTTCAACAATAAATCAATCTCTAAAATGTTGTTTCAAATATATTTTATGAATAGCCTCTTCCATGTCTCCCTTTTACAATAATATTTTTAAATTACTCATAAATCAAATTTGAGTTTGTATTTTGGGTAGATTTTAAAGTATATTAATGTTGTCAAGTATAAAAAATAAGTTTTAGACTATATATATACAAGCGATTCTGACCACTAAATCGCAGTTAATTGCTCAAATTTGACAAACAATATCAATTGAATAAGTATTATTACTTTTATGAGAACCAATACTTAACAATTTAATAAGTAAATGATATTCTTTGAGAAATCAAATTATATTTTTAATATACTCAAATAAAAAATTGATGATTCAAAAGAAATAATAAAAAAATTATTTTTGTAAAAGAATGGATGTTATGATAAAATAAATCTTTTATGAATCTTTATCAGTAAAATAAATTTATATTTCAAATGATAAAATAAATTTATATTTCAAATGATAAAATAAATTTTGACGCCAAAAATATTATATATATATATATATATGGTGGAATTAACTTTTATTTTGTATTTTTTAATCGTTAAAACACAAACTAAAAACCAATTGATATATGAAATTTGGTTGTTAATAAAATAATAATTTTTTTAAAACCTTTAAAGAGATCATTTATCTCCTCTATCTAGATTACAACCATAAAAATAGTAACTTTTACAAAAAAAATGATCACTTTTGTATGTTGGTCTATTTTTAGTCTTCTCGCCTTTTAGGTCTGTAGGTTGTTCTTCATTCTCTCGTCATGTATTCTTTGTTTATTCATTTTCATGTTTCTTCATATATTTCTATCAATAAAAGGCATTTTTCCTACCCCTGTGTTACAAAGTCTACTACAATCATCTTGGCGTCGTGCTGTAATATTTCATCGGTATGGCCAACCAATATTCAATAAACTTTTCTTCTCTATTTTTCATTTTGCTGGTGAAATGTTAATATACCAGCTTATTTTTTGCATTATTCTACAAACCATATCTCCCATCCTTTGGGAAAGATCTGGATTATCTGAAATTTAATTGTAATCTCCAAATTTATAATCTCGTATTCTTTATAATATATTCATTATAAAGTTAGAAACCTTAACTTTCCATTTTCCATTTCATCTCACTAGCATCTATACATTTAACAATGCGCTTAATCGCCTTCATCTCTAGTTGATCTGAAATCATTTTAACTTTGGATCAGGGATCTCTGTGATTTGTTATCGGGGATTTGAACGCAATTAAAAACCCACGGGAGCTCAGACATAGACGAAATTAACTCATGTTTCTTTCAATGTGAACTTAATGACCTTGGTTCTGCTAGTTTAGAATTCACGTGGACGATAGCAATATTATAACTCTATCTCATCTAAAATTGATTATTTTTTAGTCAATAATGATAGGGATGGATCGTCTCCACTGTTTTTTTTTTATATTTTGGCTTCTCTTGCGCATCAGATCACACCACTGTCACTTTAAATATTAGCGTCTATCGTCCATGTATAAAAAACTCTTTAAAATATTTCAATATGTGACAGTCTTACCCTAATTACTATGACATTATCTCTAATTTGTAGAACATTCTGATACTTAATCAGGAAAAGTGTCAAGTTTCAGAAAAACTAATCCAACTTTAATATGTCATTTGTGGCATAAATCGGTGTGGGTTTAGTGATAACAATGCTTGGGTTTCCACTATCCAAAATATTCTCTTCAACGTTCATTCTCATATTGTGCACGACCCTTATAATCCCATTTTTGTCTTGATAGATATTGAGGCTTCCTCCTCTTTTATATTCTTCAGTAGAGCTCAAAAATAATTTTTCAAATAAAAATCAAGAGAGACATGGCTCAAATTGGGAGATCAGAACACAAAATTCTTCCATAATAGTATTAAAACTTGTATATTACATAATAAAAAAAATTTTGATCCAATAAACGAAGAAACCTTGTAACCTCTGCATCTGAGGGTGCTAACATATTTGTGAACTAATTGTATAATCTCTTTTGTACCAGTCATCCTCTCGGTTACTAGGGACTCTCATGGATCTCCGTTTTGGTGAGTACAAAATTTAACTTTCATGATAGAGCCTTCACAATTCAACCAGTAATGGATGAGGAGATTAAGAACACTTTATTCGGTATCAAAAATATAAAAAAAAACTTTAGGCCATGATGTCTTCAACATTGATTTTTTAAAATTCTCTTGGAATACTATGGGCAATGATCTCTATGAAGGCGTTCACAAATTCTTTCACTTTGGAATCCTAGACCCCTTATGGAATTTCACTTCTTTAATCGATACATTTTAAGCCTATCATTTGTTGCAATATCATGTATAAGATTATCTCCAAAATTATATGCAATTTAATTAAAGACTCATTTCCTTGTATGATTATCTAATCGTTTTTCATTTATGGGCGAAATATTTCTGATAATATCTTCCTCTCCTAAGAACTTCTTGGAGGCTACCAAACATACTATAAAGGTCCAAAGGTCACACTTCAAATCGGTCTTATGAAATATTTTGACAATATTTGTTGGCACCTAATTCTGGACATCCTTATCGCCATGAATTTCTCAGACATAATGGTCATTTGGATTATTCATTGTATTTCTACCTCTTTTATAGTGTCAAAATAAATGGTGATCCTCCTGAGAAGTTCCTTTGTGGGAAAGGACTCCGACAAAGAATTTTTATCTTCCGTCTTATTTTCCTAGTAATACAAGTCCTTTTTAGTATTTTTAAAGAACAAAAGTAATTATAGAAAATTGAAATTTCACTAGAAATGTCAAAAGCTTAAAATTGTCAATATGTTTTTTGTTGATGATCTATTAATCTTCTGCCGAGATGATCTTAACTTCATAAAACTCATTATGGAGGGTCTAAATGAATTCTTTGACCCCTTTGGCTTCCAAGGCAAGCTGGGTAAAATTCATATATTCCTCTTTAGGTTGAAACTCATCTTAAGATATGATTAGATAAATATCATTGGGTGCAATAGCCCAATAAAATGTATGAGTATTCCTTTTTTTACAGAAAACTTTCTTATAAATATTTTCTCTTCTCTTTAATAATATCATTGCATGTATCGGTTTGTGAACCTCAAAGCACCTCTGTTATGCTGGAAGACTTCACTTCATTAAGTCGATCATTTTTACGGGTCAAGTTTACTACTCATCTATATTTTCCTATTAAGGTCCCCAATGAACTATCACAAACTTTTAAGTGTTTTCTCTAATATGGACATGAGATGAAGGTTCCAAGTGGCTAAGATGACTTGATTCACTGTATCATTTCCTAAATTATAGGGAAATCTTAGGTTTCTAAATCTTGTAACCTAGAACTAGGCGACTACCCTCAAATATTGGTGGTCGATTATAAGTACTAAAAACAATTCTATCTTTTATGATTGGATAAGTACTATAAAAAAATAAAAACTTTTGGACTTTAAAACTTGACTTTTTTCCCACATGGATTTGGAGGAAAAATTTACGTCTTAGGCCTCCAGCTTGCAAAATATACAAGGTTTCTATTGTTAATATAGAATTTACCTCATTCTGGTATGATCGATGACAGCTCACAACCTCTCTAGTAACCCATTATGGGAAAAGTAAGCTTCATGATTTTAGGCTTGACAACAATCTCAACGTTTTCGATACCATAAAGTATGGACATTGGAAATAACCGACCCAAATCAGGTGTGCAAGCACGAGAAACTATCACAACCTTCAAGAGATAAACAACCTCATATGTTTGATACCACCTCAAAATAAAAACTTTAATGATGTCCATTGTTGGGCCGTTAAGAGTGAGAGTGTAAACTTCACCATCAAAGACCTTTATGATGCCATCATATATCGGGTATGCTAGGTTAGTATGGTGCGAATATTATACCTCGTCATTTTTTCATCATTGTCTTCCCATATAGAGAAAATTGTATACTCGTGATAAGCTCATATATTGGGGATTAAACTCTCATCTTGATGTAACCTATGCAATTCATGTGATGTATCCATCAAACGTATCTTTTATCACTGTGATTTCACTATATGTATATGGGATGTGGCTAGTATTGAACTCAGCTTCGTGTTAAATATCTGTGATTGCCAACCTGGTAAGTGGGCCTTTCAGTTGGACTCATTCTCGCATATATCATCTATTGCGCTCGTGTTTTGATGCAATTATCTACCAAATTTGACAGGAGAGAATTCAAGAAGTTTTGGCTCTCCTATCGCATTAGCCTATGCGGTGGCATACTGTATACTTTCCCACCTACAGTTCATACTCCTTAGTGCCAAGGTTATTTTATCGGTCTAACAAAGCCCATTTTTTTGTTACTAAATTCCTTTGTTTTTTGCAGTAAATATCTTCTATGAGGATCACATTAATTGATTTATGGACTTTATGACTAGTATTATCATCTTCAATTTTGCTAGTTTTTATTAGACCTATAATTGGTTCCAACTATTGTATTTTTGTTGTTTTGAACTTTATATTGTTTTCCGAAATATATTCTGAGTACTTGAATTAACCACTTAAATTTTAGTAAATATTATATTTTCACCAAAAACTAAATCTAAAAAATATGTTGATTTATTATGATATAAAATAAATTAAAGAACAAGCTCCAATAAATGATTTAGACATTTGAGAATTGTAAAGTAAATTTCATTGGATCAATAATAATAATTAAAAAACCTCTCAAAGATGTCAATATTTTTTCTCTTTGTTATTATGAGTTTTTATGGTTTGATCAAAATAAAAAAAAATTAAGTTTTTATAAATGAATAAAAAAATACGAGAAGAACTTTGCAATAATTTATACATTAAAATTTGAATTTGTTTTTAAAAACCCCATCAATAGTAATATAGATATTATAATCACCAAAAAGAATAAAAAAATTATAAACTAAAAAATATAAGAATTCATATTATTTTTATATCAAATGATTATCTATAAAAGAGACAATTTAAGTGACACAAAACAACAAACAAAGTCAAATTTTATGGACAATTTGAGACAGGAAACTGTATCTTTCTTATAAAAAAAGTAATTTTTTTTTATTTTTATAAAATAAATATTTAAATCAAAAGAAATTTATATTAGTATTTCTCGTAGAAATCTATATCTCTTAAATAAATCATTTTTTTTATTTAAATGTTCAAATTACATTTTATAATCATTAAACCTATAAAACATATCATATATCATCTAAAAATTTATTATTCACAAATATTCATGACATCGTCCAATTTGTTGAAAGATTTTAAATTTGAAATCTAAAATAGTTTTGAATATAAATATTAAAATATTTTTCTAATCCAATGAGAAAAAAAATAGAGATCAAGTAACATTAAGCAATCCACTAACAAAATATACTCAATCCATTTTACGTGTTTTTTCTATTTCAATTAAAAATGATATTTGCGAACAAATCTTCTTTTTGTAAAACATGATCAAAGTTTGTTGGAATATATATATATATCGAAAATAATTTGGACTTATAGTAGGCCAATATCTTAATGTAGTTTAATAATAAAAATAATCAAGTTAATCAATTTATATAATTAACTGAATTGGACCTATGGATGAAAAATGTGTTATAGGTCCAAGTGTGGTAACCGGGTTGAATTTGGACATTATGAAGGAGATGATCCAAATCTCAACATTTAAGCCTGAATTAATAACTCAATGAGTAAATCGATTTAATAGATTTACTGGGTTGTGTACCTGACAAGACGGTAAAAAATTATGACCTTACAACTTAGGATTTCAAGTTGTAGCCTATATAAAAGAATGATTGTGGTTTGGAAGACCACTAAACCTGGTTTTACAAATTTATAGTTGCAGATCGTAGAGACCAATTGGTAAACAATAGTTGATCTTAAAGATCACTGAAAAACAGTAGATTCCCGAAAACATACAATGGAGAGCAACAAAAATCAATTATGTAAATTCTATTTTTTTATTTATTCTAAATAAGTGAAATGACTTTAGTATATTTATGTGGTTTGATGAACGACTCACCAATTGTATGTTTGGTGAATCATGTATGTTTTTTTTTCTATAAAAGCATCCATGTAAATTGGGATTATATGTTTAATTGAGTTGGTTATGGCATGGATGTAGGAAATTATTTGAAAAACATGTTCGATGATTTATTCGTATTTAAACTAACATGTTTTTGTGTTTATCACATGTTTGATATGAATAAATTGGTTGTTTGATATTTTGGTATTTTTTTGATTAAATTTAGGGTTTTTTAATGTCTTGAATTTCTTCTCCATAAATTAGCTTCAAAACAACCTTAATTTAATGAATCAATTCAAACTATTTGGACAATGGCTCATCGACGGCTTAACCCCTGATGTTATCGTTGATCAAAGGTTGTCCAGCGATGTTCACCATGGCCAGTGAACTATAAATGATGTGGATGAACACCGCAACTTGCGAGGTAATTCGTAGCTCACTATTGTTGCGGTGACATAAGTAGATGTGCAACTAGCTGGGCGGTTCGCCTAGTGACAACAGTAAAAATATTGTGAATAGTGTTTTTTAGAAAATGAATAGTGTTGTGAAAAATATTTTTGGAAGGTGAATAACATTTTTTCTCAAAAAAAATATTCATCAAAACAATAATGTGAAGAATAGTTTTCGAAAACGAACAATGTTTTTCGAAGGTGAGTGGTGTTTTTCAAAAACACGATTCATTAAAAACATTATCTAACAAAACAAATGGGTAAATATTTTTTAAATTAATTTTTAATTAATTTGAATATTTCTCAATTTTCATTTAAAAACTTTATGTGTTTGGGCATGCTATTTGTAATGTATGTATAAATGATGAAGTAAATGTTATATACTTGAATGTAAAATCGATATGCATGATTAAGGATTTGATGACCGGTAGGTGAATCTTAGAATTAATTTAATAGGACTTCTCGAAGGTTAAATTTAATATTTTTGAGGATCCTAGGTTTCGAACGGTTTCAGGATTAATCTAAACTCATATATTATCAATACTCCCGAAGGTTAACGTTTGGGTTTAGATTGATCATGGACTGGAGAAAATTGTTTAAAATGATCCATGTGGTGGATTAATTTTAAGTAGATAAAATCAACCCTCCAAAAGGTTTGGTCGATACTTAGGAAAATTAAATTCATCCTTATAATTTTTTAAATTTAAGTAGGTAAAATCGATCATCTGAAAGGTTTCACCGGTACTTAAGAAAATTATATTAGACTTATTTTAATTAAAGTAAGTGATATCAACCCTCCGGAAGGTCTTACTTATACTTCGGAAATTAATATATTGAACATGGTATTTTTTTCAAACTCATAAAATGTATGCTAGTATGATTTACCCTCCAATATCTATTATCTAGTATCTATTATCCAGTATCTATTATCCAGTACGTATTATATGTCATGTTCATGCATGTTATTAGGTTATATGCCATGATTCCAAATGTGATATGTGTTGTTTATTTCTTGATGTTTCTAGTGAACATGGGTTACAATTGTTTTTATAATCGTCCACCCATGCTAGATTGTTCAGATTTTACTCTATAGAAAGAGAACACATTGCTATATTTGTTTGTGTAAGTTTATGAATATGCACAAACTCATCCCAAACCCTTAGTCTAGAAAGTACAACATAGGTAATTAAGAAACATAGGAAAAATAGAATATCAATGAGTTGATTTCCTATGATGCACATGAGGAGAAAATACTTAAAGTGGCATCGCCTGAAATTCATGTTACAACATCTTCAAAGGGGTTGGGGCCTAAGTCTAAGGTAGATGAAAAAGGGTCGGGTCGAAGTCCGGTAAAGAAAAAGAAAACCTGAGGAATTGACAGTTGGTCAATGATTTTTCTGCAGAGAAAAAAGACAAATATAGAAAGGTTTGCGAGAAACGTCGGGCTTAGATGTTAATAAAATGTACTCTCACATCTTTGGTTGTTTCAGAAATTAATATTTTATATGTGAAAATAAATACTTGATGGGTTGATTCGGCTAGAACAACTCATGTTTGTATTTCTTTAGAGGGTAGATTAATGTGTAATATGCTAAGTAAGGATGAAAGATCCATTTTCACTACAAAGACGAGCTCTTCTCATATTTTAGCTATATGCGATTTAAATATAAAAATTTATAATGTTCATGTTTTATTTCTTGAGTATGTAATGTATGTTCCCAGAATTTCAAAGGAACTTAGTTTCATTTCCAGTTTTATACTTGCAAGGTTATTCATGTTTAATGAGAAATAATTATTTTACACTATTTTTAAATAAATGTGATTATTAGGAATATAAGTTAAATAAAAGATGATAATTTATATTTATTACATACTATTCATAATTTTCATATTGCTTTGGCTGCACAATATATAATAAACAAACAAAATTCCTAAGTCTGAAAGATCTTCTAAACTAGGGCACAAACGGTTAGGTCACATAACCACATTTAGGATGAACATGCTTGTAGGTGAAGGTTTATTGGGTCGTCTCGATTACTCGTATTTCAGTATATCCGTTGAATGTATCAAAGGGAAACAAACCAAAAAAAAGTAGAGGCATATAGAGCGACATAAGTCTTAGAGTTGATACATACTGACATCTACGGACCATTTACATAGGAATCACGGAACGGGTAGGGGTATTATATCTCCTTTATGAAAAGTCTGAGGCCCTTGAAAATTTTAACGTCTTAGGATCGAAATTGAAAAACAACTCCATAAGAGCATTAAGACTGTTAGCTCAGATTGTGGTGGTGTGTACTATGGCATATATGACAGATCAGGTAAACAACGTCAATGACCCTTTTCTAAATACCTAGAGGAGTGTAACATAGTCCATCTATACATAAGGATAGTTTCACCCTGCATGAATGGTAAATCTGAGAGGCAAAACCGAACAATAAAATATATGGTCAGAAGTATGATAAGTCATGCATCTCTACGACTATCTCTCTAAGGGGAAGCCATCAAATGTGCCACTTATATACTCAATAGAGTACCAACTAAGGCTTCTATTATGACCATATATGAGCTTTGGAATGGGCATATACCAAATTTAAAACATCTACATGTGTCAGGTTGTCTAGCTGAGACAAAGCCTTACAAACCTCAGGAAAATAAACTTGACAAAAAAATAATCACCTACTTCTGTATAGGTTATTCCGAACATTCTAGGGGATTAAGTTTTATGATTCTCTTAATGGTACTATACTTCAAACATGAACGAAAATGTTTATCGAGGATGTTGATTTTGGAGGGGAAGTTTGAGGGATAATTTGTAGAGATTCATGAAGGTTTTAATGGAGATACTCTGTACTAGAAGATTGGGCTTTAACGCCAATCAGTTTAGTCCAATTAGAACAAGGTAATCCTCCAATTAACACTAATGTTCCATTTTGGTTCAGGTAGAACAAGAGGAACCTTAACGTAATCTTCCACAAGAAGATCAATTTTCATCGTTATATCAAACTCGACCTCCTCAATAAGTGAAACATCAAGAAATAATACCCTTAAGAAGGTTCATGAGAGAAAAGAAAAGTATCACAGGTCCAAAATTTATAGTATATATTCAGGATCATGATGAGTCGTGTGCTGGAACTATAGATGATCATTCATCCTACAAACTGGACATGGCAAGCCTAACTTTTGGAAGTGGATCAATGCTATGGAGGAAGAGTATAAATCAATACAAGACAATGTGGTATGAGATCTTACCCCACTACCTAAAGAGAAAAGGGAAAATGTTCGTAAGTGGGTTTACAAAACCAAACTTAATTCCTTAGGTAATATGTAAATATTTAAAGCACGTCATGTAGAAAAATATTATACTCATCATGAACAGATTAATTTCAAAAAAACCTTCACTCGGGTATCAATGAAAGATTCATTTAGAACAATCATGATATTAGTTGCACACTTCGACCTTGAGCTCCACTAGATGGATGTTAAGACCGATTTTCTCAATATTAATATTGAGAGAACCATCTATATGATGCAACCAGAACAATTTATAGTAGTAAACTCAAAGGATCTGGTTTGCAAGCTTAAGAAATCCATTTATAGGCTTAATATGCTTCTCGTCAGTGGTACTACAAATTCTTTGAGTTGATAGTCTCTTTTGATTTTAGAGGATTGTGCGTACCATACGTTTAATATTATTAATTTCATATTTTTATATTATATTTGGATGACATATTGTTTGCTTCGAACAAGAAAGAATTGTTACACACTATAAAAAAAATTCTATCAAAAAAGTTTGATATAAAGGATCTCGGTGATGCTAGTTTTTTGGTAGGAATCCAAATACACCAGGATCACTCTCGTGGTATTCTTAGATTATCACAAAAAATAAATTGAAAATGTGTTACATCGTGACAGATTGGCAGACTGCAAACCTCTAAGTACGCCTATAGGAAAATGTGACAGCCTTAGTAAGGGGTAATGTCCTAAGGAAAAACTTGAGATTGAGGTAATAAACATTGTCCCTTATACTTCTGAAGTTGGGAGTTTAATGTATGCACAAGTTTTTACTAGGCATGATATTGCATTTACTGTAAATATGTTGCAGAGATATATTAGTCATCTAGTCATAGATCATTGGAAGGAAGTTAAAATGGTACTCTGGTACAAATGGGCACATGTTGACATATAGTAAGCCAAAAAAGTTGGAGGTCATTGGATATTTAGATATATAGATTTTGGTGGATGCATAGACGCATTGGAAAAAACTCTGGGCAACATATTTTTATTGGTTGGAGGAGCAATATCCTGGAAAATTGTAAAGCAAACACTTGTTGCATCATCCACCATGGCAGCAAAATGTGTTGCATACTTTGAGGCATCAAACCATGCATTGTGGCTGCAAAATTTTGCCACTGGGTTACCCATCGTACAATATATAGAAGGTCACATGAGGTTGTATTGTGACAACAATTTTGTGATGCAGTTTTCTAACAGCAACATGAGCTCATCTAAATCCAAATACATAGACATAAAGTTTATGTATGTTAAAGAGAGAGTTGAGATAAGTCAGATAAGTATAGAGAACATCGATACAAACTCCATGATAGGAGTTCCTCTAAGAAATAAGGTTTTGCCTAAGGTTTTCTAGGGACACGCCATTAGTATGGGTGTAGTTGATTTAGAGGATTGTTAGCTTTAGTGAGAGAGTTAGTAATAGGATACAATGTTTTATTTTGCAGTATTATGCATATAAGGATTTATTGTAATATATATATATATAGTAATATTTATTTTTTATATGTACTGTATTGGGTCTCCAAAGATAGGAACCATTTAAGATTAGATATGTACGATTACAAGTCATATTACTCTTAGACTATACTTCATACTTGGCCAAAGTAATTGATTGGTAGCGATAATGTGATTACTATTGCATCATATTATTCACATTACGAGAAGGAGGTCTTTAGTCATTTATTATTATTAGTCATGTACAACCCCATATTGTTCGTCCATTGACACTGTATTCAGGGATCCCACAAGAAGATTTTTGGAACATATTTATTTAATATATTTATGGGCCGACAATAACTTGGACAAACATGCTATATATATATTCGATCGTTGTTATAAGGTAGTCCAATTATAAATATAATTGAGTTAAATAAATTATGTAATTCACTGAATTGGACCTATGAGTGAAAAAAAAAATGAATTATGAGCCCAAATATGGTAATTTGGTTGAATTTGGACATTGTGAATGAAAGAGTTCAATCTGAGCACTTGAGCCTCAAATAATAACTCAAGGAGTAAATCGAATTAATCGATTTACTGGATTTTGGTCCCCAATCACAAGACCAAAAACAATTATGGGCTTATAAGTGAGGGTTTCAAGTTGTAGCCTATATAAAGGAATGACTATGGTTTAGTATTTCTTAAACCAAAACTCAAACACTCAAAATAGTCGTCGTCTTGTTGATTGGAAGACTTCTAACCCTGGTGTCGTAGGTTTTCAGTTGCAGATCTTGGAGATCAATTAATCTGCAATAACTGATCTTAAAGATCACTAAAAAACAGTGAATTTTCAAAAACATATGAGGGAGAACAATGATAGACAAACCTGTAAATACTCTTTTAAATATATTCTGAATGAGTAAATCAATATATATAAAAAAAATAGTATATTTACACCATTTATGAGCGACTGATATATATATATATACTAAAGTACGGAAAACTTATTTATTACTCGTGTATTTGTCATGAAATAATAAAAATACAATCCTGCTAAAAGATTGTTTATTACTTACTTTTAAGTTATTATATTTTTGTCGTCTTTTTTTTTAATAAAAACATTAAATTAAAATTAAATGGTTCATACAAGTACCTAGGGCATACCCCGAGGAGATACACAGACTTATTATAAGTCAACATAATGGAAGAAGGAGAAAAATAGATGGAGGAAGAAGTCTAACAAATAGGATATAGACATATAATAGCAAATATATAATCCAATAAACGAGCAACAACAGTCGAAAAAATAAGAGACGAGGAGCTCCCCGAACAAACTGAGTGAGCAACACAGGAGCTGCAAAAAACAAAAAAGCAGTAAGTTAGTAAGGGTTTAGAGAGGCCAACGAATCTTAGTGCCATGATATCTAAACCAAAGATCTGATAAGATTCGGTTAGAAACAAGAGAGATAATGACAGGAGGGGAACCAAAGACTCTTGAGTTCCTTCTCACGCCAGACGTGGTTGATAACCGCGCTGAAACAAGTGCGCCAAATATGACGGTTTCGAGAATGAGACCAATTTGACGCCTCTGCGATCCAAATTGTCAGCAATGAGCGGTAATAGATAAACCCATCTTAGAACTTGCAAAGTTCCAAATACTCTTAGAAAATCTACAATCATAGAGTATATGAGAGATATTTTCTGAGTTAGAGTTGCATAAGACACAACCAGGTGGGGTGTTTATACCCCAGCACAATAGTTTATCTCGAGTGGAGAGTTTATCATGGATGGCGAGCCAAAAGATGAAAGAGTAACGATGAGTGTTATATTTATTCCATACTAATCCGGTCCACCCAACAATGAAGACGGGTATACGAATGTCGTTGTACGTGTCTTTGATAGTGAATGAAATAATGTTATCACGTTAATCGTCTATCACTACAAAATATTTACTTTAAATTTTTCATATACACTGAACTATTCTGCTTAATATAAAAATATACATTTTTTCACCCAAAAAGAAAAACATTTTAAATTTTTGTTGTATACCAAACAAAATCAATTTTTGAAAAATTAATGGAACGGATAGCTTGTATATTTACTTTATTATAGACCTAAAACGTTTTATGTTTTTTATATAATTATCATATCAAATTTAAAAAAAATACCATCAGGGGTAGTCGGGTTGGTTTAGTAGGCATACTTGTGACCGAAGGTCATGAGTTCGAGTCCATCTAAATACGTTTTCTCGGCTGAGCCTGTCACCTTATGTGGTGGCTTTGGTTTGTAGACTATTGCATCAGACTGAGGGTTTACCCTGTGCGCACTTATTGCACCATGAGTAGCAGTTGCAGGTTCCCTCCGAAAAAACAAGGGTAAAAAACCAATATAATAAGATAGAGATGTAAATTTAAATTTATCTATGATTCCTTATAACTTTTTAGTTTTGTTTTTAATAGTACATACTATAATTTTAATAATCGTTTACAAAACAAATTTCTTTTATAAATATTAAAAAGAGTTTAAGATTAAACACCCAAACGATGAAAAATCATTTAACAAACTATATATATTTTAAATCCCTGAAGTTTTTGGAGACTTTACTCACTTTACACAGTAAGTAAAGTGTAAATTGACTTATGTACATGCATTGCATAGTCATTTCGAGGTATATCCAAGGGAATCCCTGAGTCATATGCAAAGAATTAGTAAAAGCCTAAAGATGATTTGTCTTTTTTAGTGGAAGTCGTAGAAAGTTGAATTTGAATCATTCCTTTGTCTTTTGTTGCTCGTTACTGTTATACACCTAACGAGTGCAATTAGGTCATCAAAGGCATAGCGAAAATCTGGGAACCTTATAAAACAAATTCAGTAAAAAAAATTGGCAAATATAAATATATTTATAGTTTTCTTTTTTTCAATATTCCTTCTTTTTTTGTAAAAAGGTATTAAATAAATACTTAACATTTTTTATAAGTATTTCTGTATATTTCATTTTTTTATGTATTAATATTTTAATAAAAATAAACTTTATTCAAATAATATAAAGAGAACTAGGTTAAAATCTTCGTTATAAGAATTGAGCTTAAAAACCCAAAACCAATGGACAATTCTACTCAAATATTGGTGCTGACGCGATATGAAATTTTATTTTTGGTTTGGATTGCGTCAGTCTTCCAAATTTTATGTCCAAAATTTTGATTTTTTGTGTCGTTTGATTTTGTTTTTATCTTTTTCATTTTCATCTTGAAAGCCAGCGATTATATCTTAGGGGAAGAAGATTTAGACAAGTAGAAGCTCCAATCTAACTTCTTAAGGTAAGCTTCATGTTTTGATACTTGTAATAGGAATTTGCTATGAGAACTTGGATAAACTAATAGCATCATGTTGTTCATTAGTTTTTCTTGATATTTAATTCTTCTTTGACTTATCTGTGAGTAGTTGTTTGGGTACTCGAGAACTCTGTTCATCTAATCTTAAATATCGTGTTCCTAGATTTTCTAGGAATGTGATGACTGCAAAAGTAGCTAGAGTCGAGTCTTGAGTAAAGTCAAGTTTTTTTCTTTGTAAAAGAGATTCAATTGTAAGCCAATCGTCAGCTTGATTTTGTTTTCTTAAAATGTGATATATAGTTATCTGAGGTGTTATAAGAACTCTCAAGTTATCAATTATTTGAGTCATGAGCCATGGAGCTTTCCTAGTAGGAATCATATCTATAAGACTCTTTGAATGAGTTTCAATATCAATATTGGTGATATTTTTAGCATTGTATATCAACAAAAACCATACAGTAAGGCTTTGCATTCAGCTAGTAAGGTTAATTGCTTTCCATATAATCTACTGAATGCTAAACAAATATCTCGTTTGTGATTTCTCAATTAACTACCACCACTGGATTCCTCTAATGATAAGCTACAGACATCAGTGTTGAGTTTCCAACGATTAGCAGAGGGAGGTGTCCATTTGACTAAGTTACTCACACGGTTCTTCTTTATATCCATGTGTTAGAATATTCAGTGTATTAAGTTTCCTTGTATATGCCCAAATTTCACACTCCTATGTTATGCATCCGTATATGATGTTACAACATCTCTAATGCATCAATAAAAACAAAAAGGAACATTTTCAAATAAACACAAAACCCTAGCCGCTTCCTGCGGCTACTTCTCTCTTTGTTTTTTAACAAAGACAACAACTGAGATGCTACGTGGAACATGTGCATGTTAACATGGTATCAGAGCACGTGTGATTCTGGGAATTATGAACATCCTCAACAAAGATGGCTGGAAATGAAGTCGTGGCCAGTCAAATCCCTGATGAATTAACAATGCAGATTGCTGCCATTCTGAGAAATGGTCTCGGAACACAACAACAAACAACTAACCCCGAGAATTTATCCCTAGGGATTAAACTCGGTGGTGACAACTATGCCCTATGGGCAAACCTGATGAAGAAAGCAATTGGAGGAAGGGGGAGAGGTTCTCACATTACAGGGGAGCCGACACTTCCATCCAAAACTGACAAAACATATACAAGGTAGGAACAAGATGATCAATGTGTTTTCACATGGATTATCCAGAATCTTGAATCTAGCTTGGTGAATAATGTCTCGCAATATCCCACTGCAAAAGCCATCTGGGATGGGTTAGCCACCACATAAAGTTCTGGTACAGATTCGTTACAAGTGTTTGACCTTCATAAGAGGGCTAATTTATTAAGGCAAGGGTCTGATACACTAGAAGACTTGTGGAACAAACTGCAGAACATCTGGATATTTATAGATAGGTGAGATCCGAACCCTATGAAAGACCCATAAGACATTCAGATCTACAATAAGAAAACTCAAGAACAAAGACTCTATCAATTGCTAATGGCGATTAATGACAAGTTGGAACCAGTCAAGAGAGATATCCTGAAAAAGGATCATCTTCCTTCCGTGGAAATAGCATATGCTACAATACGAAGGGAAGTGGCCAGGCTTAATATACTAAAATCAAGTTTTTCTGATAGTGACTCGATTGAAATAGGAATGGGTTTGGCTGCTAAAAATTATGCACAGAAGTTTAAATTCCAATCCAAAGAGAAAGAAGATAAATCCAAGTTGTATTGCACTCATTGTGGGATGAAGAAACACACTAAAGAGACATGTTTCAAGCTGGTTGGCTATCCAGAATGGTGGGAGGACGGTCATAAGGAGAAAAATAACCAGCGTTTCAGATCTAATGTCAAACGGGTTTCTTCTACAAGTGGCGGTGAAGATCCGACTAAAAATGAGCAAGGAAGTGGTACTGGTTTTGGAGGAATGGCGGCGAACTCCTATGAAAAACTTGGAGGTAAAGGGTTTGAGAAATCAATGAATTGGATCTTTGATTGCGGGGCTACGGACACCATGTCTTATGATCCTAAAGACTTTGGTGACATGTCATCTCCAAAGAAGTCCCATATTGAGACTCCTAGTGGAGAAATTTGTGAAGTCAAAGGGGGAGGTTCAATTATTTTTTTAGAAAAAATGGAAATTAAAAACTGCCTCTACATTCCTTCACTATCCTTAAAGTTATTATTTGTTAGTCAATTGACAAAACAACTCAACTGTGTGGTTCTTATGTATCCATTTTTTTGCATTTTACAGGACATTCGTACGAAGGAGATCATTGGGCGTGGTACCGAACAATGAGGTCTCTATTATGTTGATGAGGTAGTTCATATGGGACATGTCATGCTTGCTCACGGAACAACCGAAAAGAAACTTTGGTTATGGCACCGGCGACTTGGTCATCCTTATTTTATCTATCTTAAGAGTTTGTTTCCTAGTCTTTTTTTGAATAATTACATTCATGAGAAATGTGAAACCTGCATTCTTGCACAAAATCGTAGGGTCTCATTTAATCAAAGTAATACTAGAGTTGATTATACTTTTTCGTTAATCCATTCTGATATTTGGGGTCCAACACCAAATTCCACTAACAAGCAAAATATATACTTTGTTTTATTTGTCGATGATTTCTCAAGAATGACTTGGATATACTTCATGAAACATAAATCGGAAGTACCAGAAATATTTGTTTGTTTTTATAAAATGATTTTGACTCGATTTGAAAAAAATATATATAGATTCTCCATTCTGATAATGGAACAGAGTTTGTCAACCAAACAATGCATAATTTTTTTAAAACAAATGGTCTTATCCATCAAACCACTTGTCCAAACACACCTCAACAAAACGGTAATTCAGAACGAACAAATCGTACTTTACTTGAAAAAACTCGTGCTATTATGATTGAATCTAGAGTTCCTCATTCTCTTTGGCCAGAAGCTCTTGCTACAGCTACGTATTTTGCAAATCGTCTACCAACCCGATGTCTAGGAAATAAAACTCCATTACAAGTGCTTGCCACCCAAGTTACAATTCCATCTGTTATGACATTACCACCTTGTGTATTTGGTTGTTCGGTGTTTGTTCATTTCCTTAAAACTAGACAAAACAAACTTAATCCTTGTGCTGAAAAGTGTGTATTCGTTGGATACAGTGTTCATCAAATGGGATATCGGTGTTACAATCCGGTTACTCGTCGAATCCATGTCACCATGGACTGTGACTTCTTAGAATCCAATTATTGTTTTGACCACCAATCTCGTGCTCAGGGGGAGAAAGTAAGTGAATCACTCGACTGGTTGTTATATGAAAGTTACTTTGAGGATGTGCCGACAGAGTCGGTAGATGGCGCCACCGAACACACCTCTTCCAACATAAAGGAGACTGACGAGGCAGTTCTTATCACCAATGATTCTCCCGAAGACAATGTCCAATAAGAAATAAATGCCATGGATACTACCAGCGAATCAGCCAAAGAATAATGTCCATCAAGAGGTAAACAATTTACAATGTCATAATTCACAAAATGCTATTGACCATGATATTTCAGGAAGTTCATTTGTTGAAACTCAAACTCTGGTTCTTCCCCTAAGAAAAAATAGAGGGGTTCCTCCTGACCGGTATTCACCAGAACACGTTCCTTGTGCTTCTACATATCAGGTAAAAACAGACAAGATAGGAATGACGAAGATTGCAAAGGAATTTTCAGCTACTATTCTCTCTGAACAAATCCCTAAAACAGCTCAAGAAGCTAAGAAGATGACTGAATGACATGAGGCAATGAATACCGAAATGAAAGCTCTAAAAGGAATGGTACATGGGAGAATTGTGTGTTACCACAAAGGAAGAGAGTCGGGTGTAGATGGGTGTTTAATATAAAATATAAATCGGATGGCACCATTGAGCGACACAAGGAAAGATTGGTTGCCAAAGGATATACACAAACATATGGTATAGACTACTCTGAAACGTTCTCTCCGGTTGCAAAGATTGACACTATCAGAGTTTTACTTTCAATAGCCGCGAATAAAGATTGGCCTCTTCATCAATTTGATGTAAAGAATGCTTTCTTATATGGAGACTTGGAATAAGAGGTATATATGGAACCCACACCATGGTTCTCTGATGGTTTTCAAGAAAATGAGGTATGCAAACTGAAAAAGGCATTATATGGGCTCAAACAGTCTCCTCGTGCTTGGTTTGGAAGATTTACAATGGCAATGAAGCAGTATAGCTACAAACAGAGTAATGGGGATCATACCTTGTTTTACAAAAAGAGAGGAGAATTAGTCACTTGTCTTATAATATATATCGACGATATAATTATAACAGGGAATGACGAAGAAGAAATTAGCTCTCTTAGGAAAAACCTCTTCAAGGAGTTCGAAATGAAAGACCTTGGGGGATTGAAGTATTTCCTAGGAATCGAGGTTCTTAGGTCAAGATGAGGGATTTATATCTCCCAACGGAAATATATATTGGATTTATTAGCTGAAGTTGGCATGGTGGATTGCAAACCAAACGACACTCCTATGGTTGTGAATCACAACTAAAGATAATTGAAGGGACCAGACCAGCGAATAAAGAGAGGTACCAAAGGTTGGTGGGAAACTTGATTTATCTGGCTCACACTCGACCCGACATTGCATACACGGTGGGAGTAGTTAGCCAGTTCATGCATCATCCTCAGGAACACCATATGGAGGCAGTAATGAGGATTATTCGATATCTCAAAGGCACACCAAGAGAAATAATTTTTAAGAAAAATAGACACCTTGATGTTGAAGTATTCACAGATGCTGATTGGGTAGGGAATCCTAACGACAAGCGATCAACTGATGGCTACTTTACTCTTCTTGGAGGTAACTTGGTGACTTGGAGGAGTAAGAAACAGAAAGTAGTATCACTGTCAAGTGCTGAATCAGAATTTAGAGGAATCGTTAAGGGGATTACCGAGATACTTTGGTTAAAGAAGATAATGAAAGAAATCGGATCCCCTCTGAAGTGTCCAAGTCAGTTAATGTGCGATAATAAAGCTGCAATTAAGATTTCAGAGAACCCGGTACAGCACGATAGAACAAAGCACGTTGAAATAGATAGGCACTTCATAAAAGAAAAGATTGAGGATGGGACAGTCGAACTTCCGTTTGTTAGATCCGAAGACCAACTGGCAAACATCCTGACGAAAGCGGTTGCTGCAAGAACATTCGAATCAGTTTTATCCAAGTTGGGTATTGGTGATCCCACTACACAACTTGAGGGGGAGTGTTAGAATATTCAGTGTATTAAGTTTCCTTGTATAGGCCCAAATTTCACACTCATATGCTATGCATCCGTATATGATGTTACAACATCTATAATGCATCAATAAAAACAAAAAGGAACATTTTCTAATAAACACAAAACCCTAGCCGCTTCCTGCGGCTACTTCTCTCTTTGTTTTTTAACAAAGACAACAACTGAGATGCTACGTGGAACATGTGCATGTTAACACCATGTTTCAACAAATTTTAAGGGTAGTATTTATGTTTTCTGACCAATGAGAAACCTTAAACAGGTTTTGTTTGTTGAGTTTACAGATTTGGTAACTGAGGAATGTCTATAAAACTTTGATGTTTTGCTTTGTTTCTAGTCCTTCATATAAACCAACAAATTATGGGTGGTAAATGGTTATAATATGTATGTCTCTCTTTGTTGACCAGAACCAGGTCTGATAATATGGGGTAAAGTCATATGTTTAGTAATGTAAATACTAAATATGCTAGAGAAAAGCTTCAAAGTAACCCAAACAATTATACATTCAACAAATAGATATTTAGGGGATTCAGTGTCATTAGATGTCATAGAATAATGTCTCTTTTGCATAATAGTGTCAATAGGAATCCAGCCTTTTAGTAATCTCCAAATAACAAAAAAAAATCTTAGGTGTTATGTTGTTTCATAGCCTTAGGAATAGTTTGGGTTATCCAACTCTTTCTCTTATTTCATTTCATGTATCCTTAATATTAAAGTCCCCATTTTTAGATAATGTGCATTTGATTTATCATCAATCATTGACTTGAGTCTGATTTTTACTATCTTCACAATATCAGAAGATAATAATGTCAGTCTAAGCTTCCCAAAATCCTAGTTATCATATTTCCAGTACTTATCAATTTTTTGTCAAAGCTTGGGATGGATTCAGAAAATAGGATAAAAGGTTATTGTCACTCCATCATTCCATCATTTCATCTAGAAATCAACTATACCTCGACTTACTGACCATAAAGTATATTGTTCAATTAAGTCTCTTGTGTTGACGAATGTTTTTTACAATTTTCGAAGAATTTATTTTGAGAGGGGCTAATAAGGGGTAGGGTGTTGGTATAGTAAAGAGATATCATGAATTTTATCCAAAAAGAATTGTTTCTGTTATTGTGAACCATAGTTTGCATGAGAAAGTAGCTTGTAAGTCCTCATTCTTCTGATATTAAGACCTCATTCTTGGTATTGTTTGTATAATGAACTCCAGGAGGCCCAATTCCATGTTAGTTTGGCCTCTTTACTTCCGCATAAGAATCTGTTGCAAATTGTTTCAATTATGGAAGTCACTAACTTTGGCAATAGAAAACGTTGCATATAATATATTGGGATAACCATAAGAACTGATTGTATCAAGATTAATCTTCCACCAAATAATAATATTTTATTGTTTAAATCTTGTATTTTACCTATGATCTTTTCCATTAACTGATTGAATAACTCGATATTATTTTTTATGTGGATATGTATTCTTAAAAAAGTGAAAGGTAATTTCCCATGTCTGAATCCACTAAATCTAGTTATGATGTTTACTTTGTTTGAGACATTTTTTAAAAGGTTAGTATGATTGATTTCTCTTTGTTACTTTTTTATCCATATCAAGCTTCAAACTGCTACGAGAAGGTCCATAATTTGCTGAGATTCCTAGTAGCTCTACTGGTGAATATAGTGAAGTTATTTACACAAGCTAGGCTAGAAATCACCATGTTTCTACCTATTTTAAAATGTAAGTTTGTATTTTTTCAGACATTATTTTAATACCCTTTGTCAGCTATTATTCTGCTGATATGAAGATACTTGAGAGGGAGTGTTAGAATATTTCTGCATTTCATGAAACCACCTTACTCATATGAGATTATTTTAGGAAAAACGGTAGTCAGTCTGTCATTGAGGAATTTAGATATGATTATGTTAAAAACAGTACAAAAATAAATTGGTTTATAGTAACTCCAAGTTTTTGGATAATCTACTTTTAGTATTAAGCAAATTATTATGGTATAGACTCTATGAGGAGCCTAGTGGTCTTGAAAGAATGAGGATATAGCAGTGCAGAGATTTTTGTATATAATGGACTAACATGCTTGATAAAACTTTATAGTAAATCTGTCCACACTTGTTGTGCTATAAGAGTTTAATTTGTTCACTGAGGTATACATTTCTTCCTCTGTTGGTAGTTTTAATAACATAACATTATTATGTTCAGTAACAAGCTTTGGAATGACATCTTGAAGATTGTCTATTTCCAATGTTTGTTGTTATGCATTCAAGATGTGTTTGAAATGCTTCTTCACTGAGTATCCAATTTTTTAGTGGTCAGTGATACATATGCCTTCATCCATAATATCGTGAAATTTGTTTCTATTTCTTTTTTTTCTTAACAAAATTATGAAAATATCTAGAATTTCTATCACCATGTTTCATCCATGTAACACCATTGTTTTATTTCCAAAAGGCATCTCCTCTGACAAGTAATATTAGGTGATTAACTCTACCTTGATAGTATTTCAATTTGTCTTCTGTATTTTGATTCTTTTCAAGACATTGTTCAATGTACTAAAGTTCTTCCTTTGTTTTAGCAATTACATCAAATATGTTGCCAAATGTATTCCAAATCTAGTCTTTTAGTTTATGTTTCAGTATTTTGAGTTTATTCTAAATATGAAGAGAGGAAAACCAACCAATGCTTTTGGCCCGTTTTTTTCAACCACGGTAAAGAATTCATGAGGTTCCAACCACATGTTTTGAAACTTAAAAGAATACTTAGTGTGTTGTTTATCTGTTGAAATATAGATGTGTATGCATGAGTGGTCTGAGCCAGTTCTGGCCAAGTGATTTACTTTTATGGTATCAATAAATTCTAGCCAAGTAGAATTATATAAGAATTTATCCAAGAGTTTTCAATTGTTTGTTGTTAGACCACGTAAATCTAGTACCCACAAATCTAGAATCAATCAATGAGCAATCTTGAATAATATTATTTAAGTCATCAATACTTCTTTGACATAATGTGGAATAAACTAATTTCTCTTTTGAATTTGTGTTTGCATCAAAATCTCCCATTATTATGCAGGGCTTAGAAAGATCTGATATGCCCCTTAAACCCTACCATATCTCTTCTCTAAGCTCATTGGTATGTTTTTCATAGACTATAGTGACTAGGATTTTTTTTTTCAAAAGTTGAATGGCTTACATTTAAATCGATGAATTGGTCATGATTTATGAGTATGTCTATTTTGAAATCATCTTGTGGGAATATCCAAATCTTATTGGAAGAATCAGCCATGATTTGTTGGAAACCAAGTATTCTAGTTATAGTTTCTAGGTTATCGGTTGGTATATATGGCTCTTGAATTACGATAAAGTCTGTTTTTTTTAAAGATAAGAGTCTCATGATGGTACATTTCTTTCTCACTCCTCTCACATTCCAGTTTAGGATTATGAGTGTCATCTAATTTTGAGATTAAAAAACAGTACTTGTCCTTTAGAATTAGTGGAATTCTTGTCGTTTATGTTATTTAAGAGAGTATTATTTTCTTTTTTCTTTCTCTTACGAATGACCTCTTGAAACTCATGTGAACTTTCAATGATTTTGAGCGTAATGGATGAGAGGTTGTCAATGGTATGTTGTTGAGGAGATGAATATTCAAGGTTAGGAGTATCAATTGCATCAAATAAGATAAATTTTAAGGATAAATCAATAGTTATTAAAGCTTCTATTATTTCTACTCCTGATATTGTTTTATTTAATTTGACTGGATTTGGTTCTTGGTGGTGACTTGAAGAGTGTTTTGGAGTGAAGATTGCTGGTGTCTGTTTAGCTTATGAGGAGGTTGTAGATTTAAGAGATGCATTGTTGGCAAAGTCTTTAATGATTATAGATTTTAGTTTTGGATCCAAATTTTCACTAGAGGTTGGTGGTATTCTAAATTGTTTGGTTGTAATGTTATTTTTCTTATATCTCTAGTATTGAGTCAGTTGTGTTGATAATAACATGATATTTTTTGCATGATTGGGAATTGTGTCCAAGGTTATGGAAAACAATATAATACAAAAGGCATATCATCATAAAGATTCACTTGCAATAAACCTTCTTCATTCTTAGAGTTTGTAGAGTCACCAAAACTAATCCAAAGTTTATGAATTAGTTCTTTAGATATGTCAATCTCTACTCTGACTTTTCAAGTGTTGAATCTTGCTCTGTTCCCATATGGAATCCAAGTTTGAAGTGGCTCTCCTAGGACTTTTGCAATTAAGGTAATAGCAGCTTTGTTATACATGTATTCAGGTAAATTTTGTAAGGATATCCATATTAGGGTGATGGGTAATTCAAATTTGGAATCGAAACTAGGATTTCACTTTAAAATTCTAATATAAAACTGATCAATAGTTCAAACTGATATTTTCCATAGCTTGATATAATATTTTATCATGTCAAACTAAATCAAGATGTGTTTTTATCCCATGTATATATACCATACTCTCCAACAAAAGCAAAACTATAAGAAAAATCCTCAATTGTATTCTGCCCAAATATTCCACGAGAAAACTTACCAACCAAGATGTGTTTTGAGTTTGTTAGAAATATTTCGTTGCTATTACAAAAGAATGTTATTGTAGGGTTGTCTTTTTGTATGGATGATAGGAGATAGATCAGTAATTCTTTTTATCTATGCAGAAGATCATAATTGTGTATGTCTGAATTTGTGTATTATTTTACAAGGTAGGGTTGATGAGAAGTTTGATTTAGCTTGGTAAGGATAAAATTATCCTGAGTGATTACTGTATGAGACTGGTTACGGGTCATTTTGATTGCCACTTGAGATAATATCATAATTTAATTTAGGTAGCAGAAGAAATTGGTCTGAGGACAAAGTAAAGTTCTTGTTCAGAATTCGTAACCAATGGATCTTTGTTGGAGTGATGATTACTGGATGAAGTTTGCGTATATGGGGATTTTGTTATTCAGATGTGCAATTTTGAAGGAATGGTAGTGGTGGTCGATAGAAGAGAAGATATTGATTGCTGGACTGATTGCTGCTAGGGTTTAGATGAAGCTTCAAAATATGTATTTTTCCATCTTCAGAATTTTTCAATATATTCATATATCA
Organism: Limnanthes douglasii subsp. nivea; assembly: GCA_036936605.1. Taxonomy (NCBI): domain Eukaryota; kingdom Viridiplantae; phylum Streptophyta; class Magnoliopsida; order Brassicales; family Limnanthaceae; genus Limnanthes; species Limnanthes douglasii. The sequence continues at coordinate 112,932,277 of JAUPFV010000002.1, read as the reverse complement.
ATATAAAATATTTAGAGAAAATAATACCAAATAAACAGTTGAATCTAAAAATTAGATTAGAATACAAAAAGTATTATAACAAGAAGACAATTAAAATATTAAAATAATATAAAAAAAACTTCAAATAATCGTCAAAATATAAATATGAAGACTATTTAAAATTTTATTGATCTATTCAATCATAAATAGTTGAAAATATAAGTAATAGTTTAATAATATAACATGAAATATTATATTTTTTAGAATGAACTTGGTTTTTTATTTTTATTTTTAGAATAATATATATATATAAATAAATAAAATAACTCTAACTAAAATAAATAAAAAAACAAAAATATATAAAAACATAAAACTGTCAAACAATAAACAATACTATACTAATTCGTTCATAATTTTTTATATTTTTAACCAGTTCCGAATAGAAAACCAGAAAAATATAAAACAATAGAGGACTGATACACTTTTATATTATTATTATTATTATTATTTTACATGATATGGTTATCCAATTGTGTCAACTTAATTTAATTTTTGAAAATATAAATAAAATGAAAAGAAACATTTATTTTATAAAAAAAGTTAGCATAGGTATATATACAAATTTCATGCATATATTTTCGATGATGATGAAACACATAAAGAGTTTGATATGAACAATAAAAAGGGAAAATTATAAAAAAAACAAATTTCTTGCATGTATTGTTAACGTATGTGCCACGCTAGATGACGTCAGGGATTAGAAAAGAAGACAATTTCAACCACTTCAAAAGAAACAAAGTGACTGAAAATATAGGAGTATAGGACCACATCCTGGTGGGGTGGCACCCAAATCACTGCCGGATAAAACAAAAAGGCAATAAATAAAATTAGAGGCTTGGGATATACTCTGTAAATTTATACTTTAATTAGTAAAACTGAAAACAAATAGTAAACTATATTTATGGGTGAAGTACCAGGATTTGAAATTTAAGCGATGATTCATGAACTATTATTTAAAAGTAGTTAGTTATTATGGATGTTTCATGCTTTTACTTTTTTCACATTATTTTATATTTCGATATTTTAAAATTTTAGAATACCAGGATTATTATCTATTTTTAAAATGAACAAATTATTTTTATAAATAATATTATTTGTTTATTATTTTGTTAAATTATTAAAAATATTATAATAAAATATGAAATATGAGCTAAGATCAATTACAGAACATGAAACATGAAAATTACAAATCAGCATGAAATATGAGTTTAAGCCAATTTTAAAATACGAAATAAGAGCAATTTAAAATACGAAATAAGAGCAATGACAAACTCAGGACCATAGGTTAGTTGTAAAATGCTCGACACTGCCAACTGCGAATTACAAAACATGAGCAATTGCAATGGATTACGAAACATGGATTAGTTCAATTACAAAATGTGAAACATTGTCCCTTATTTTTTAGTTATGTATGACCCTTCGCAAATTGTAAAACCTTAATTTAACAGTTGGTTATCTCTTTCGCAATCTTTTTTTTATACAAATTTTTTCAAGACATAAAATTTATCATGTTCACAGACTTTCACAACAACTTTTCAAAATGATAGTATGATGGATGTTTTTTTATTTTTCTATTATTTTTTTTATTGATTCCATTTTTATTGTTTCTATTTCCTTTCGCGGGTCCTTCTTTCTTATGTAATAAGAATGGTTTTACTAATGGTTTTTGTTCGATAACCATAATTCACCGTTGAATTTTTATAAAAATATTATTCTCGTGTGGGATGTGATTATAGAGAGAGAAACGAGAGAAAAGTTAAATTATTTTTTGGAGAGATATTTATAAATTAATGGTATTTGCGGAATACAATTTGGTTCATGTACCTATTAGTGACTTGAATTTTCGGGGTACCAAGAAAGTTACCAATATTCACAAGTAACTTACCGTATATTTATAAAATATTAAAATAAAAACAATGCATAATTTTTTAATAATTAATTTTGTTTCTCAAATAACCAATTTAATAAACTCCTACGGAATGTCACGAGTGAATACAAATTCAAAATTATAAATAGTTGGTAAATTGATGTTTTGATTAGTAAAATTATTTTTCAAAATTAAAATGTAGTATAACTTTTTAACAAAACTTAAATTGATCACTTTAGTAAAATCTAAGTAAATTACGTTAAATGTTTTTCGGCTTAGATTTATCCTCATATATTTAATCATGTATTTGATTATCATTGTTATTAGTCTAATTAAAAATAATTAAGTTTTAATAAATATACTAATAGATAATAATTGTATCATGAAAGTGATTGTATAGATAATTTATTGCATATACTGCAAACTATTAAAAACATAAATACTCAAAGGTTGCAACTTAACATTTGATGGTTTTTATTTAGTTCTGAATTCATGGATTTATCCCGTTAAATAGTAACTAGAAGCAGAACTTAAAGAAAGATACACAAATAAATCGTCATAAGCTAACAAACCGTAAGATATATATTTTTAGATATTTAGGAAATAAATTAAAACATGATTTGCTAAATATGTAAAGACATACTCATAGGGAATGTATAAAGTTACAAATGCTTTGAAGGTTTATATCTCAGTTAAAGATTTTTTTCTTCAATATTAACAATGAACACATTATAATCAAAAGATATAGAATCATGTAAGTAATGTTCATATATTTGTTTCACTAGAAAGACTTGTAAGCTTAGTGATGTTAAACTTTATCACACTGAAATTTTTGGATTTCAAACAAGTAATATCAGAGTCACTCCTATAAGATATTTTTTTTATTCTGAATTCAAATAATTAAACATCATAAATTTTCGATTCTATGAAACGTACAAATATTTGGTTTAATTTATATTTTTGTTGATATGGTTATGTATCTCGGAAGGAAGATTCATGTTCGAATTGAGAAAAAACATGTTTTAGCTTTTGTTTTGTGGTTAACTAAATATTTATAATCAGATAAATTTATATCAGGATTTTGGATAAAAAATCGTATTTGATATTATATAAAAATACATTTTTCGTCAAGAAGTTGTTACGCCATAGTGAGAATCCGGCCCACTATGACACCGTGTGACTAGAGTTGTGAATGGGTAGTTGTGCAGATTTACGACTAGGTAAACTGGATCACCGAAAACTTTGACCTGATGTGGTACACTAGTATAGATCTGTGACTTGGTAACTGACCAAATGTGGTAAACTATTAAGAGTTACAACTGGACACCTTGCATGTTGTGCACACTGTTACAGATCCGTGGGTAATATTTCCCGCTATGACACACTATTATGGAATCACGACTATACACTGCGTGTGATTATCATAATGTTTGGATAATTATTAGACTCAAGTCGAAAATGTATGAACCTTGAGTATGTTTGTAGTTACATGCTATTTTTTTAATGTGGTGATAGTATGTTTTTAAGTTTACTGAACTTAAATAATTTATTAAAGATCCAATCTATTACATAAGTTATAACTACTTCTTACTTATTTTATTTTAAAGTATTTTTACAAGTTTTCAGTTAACAATATTGTGTGAATCAGTTTGTCCAAATAAAGGTTAATATTTATCATAGTAAATCATAAATACAAGATTGTTATATGTGAATTGGTCATTAAGAATCGAACTAGAAAAATCGGTCAAACTGAAGATTTCTTATTTGAGTCGATTAAATATAACCAATATTGATATTTCTCAAACTCATACAAATATAAGTTGGTATTTTTTACCAAAGGTATCGTATTGATATTTTAAAAGTGTGTTTTATTTATAATAAATTTTATTGTTAAATATTTTTTAGATTATATGTCGAATTATGATGTTTATGTTTTTTTCTGTTTTTTATGCGTTGTTATATTCTGTCAGTGTAAGCATTTACACACCAATAGATTACAACACTTTCATCATTTATGAAACTATTATTAAAGAAGGAAAATGATATGATATTGTATATAATGTGCCATGATTTTGATTTTTGTACTAATTATTGAGGGACCCCCGTTTGTCACTGAAGAAAGTTCTCCTTCATAGAAGAAAGATTTTAAGTGTTGGAAATGCCTAACCGTATGAGTCTAGAAATCATCAAATAATGAATAATTTTAATATTTTATGATACAATTCCACAAGAGATCATCATTTTGGAAATATTTCTCAAAGATGTAGCGAAGTGTTTTGCCAAAAATGATAAAGTGAAGAGTAAAATGTTACTTATCAAGTTGTCATCTGTTAAATATCATGAAAAATAGTCTATAAATGAACACAACTTGGAAATATCTAACAATACTTCAAAACTGAATAAATTCTTAAGATTTACATTCCGATAAAAATAGTTATGAGCTTCATATTTCATTCAATTTTTTGCTCATACGAATTTTGAGACGCTTTATAACTTTCATAGCAAGAGATTGGCTTGTAATGAGCTTATTTCTCAAGTTGCACATGTAAAGTAAAAGTTGAAACTCGAATGTTTGAAAGTATATATGGTAGATGCTTAAACATAAAAGACCAAAAAATGAAAAGGAAAAGTTTAAATACACAAGCATTGATCCATGTAAAAGAATAAATTGGGTTTTCCACTAATCCACTATAAGTATCTTAGAAATTTCAAAAACCAATGTGAAACGTACCAAGCTTATATGAAAGCTAACTAATATCACATATGTGGTATGTTAAAAGATTAATTTAGTTTGACTTGGTGTGTCGATAAAAATGTAACATCCCACGTGTGTGTGTTTTCTTACAATATATGTTACAAAAATCGAAGCCTCATTGATGGTGAAATATACATATTCTTATAAAGGGTAGTTCATGTTTGGTTTTATCTATTTTTATTTTCGTTTATTTTTTTCTAGTGTATATTATTTGTACTTTAAAGACATTTTGTATATGCCCTCTTTTAGAAGACATTTGATTTATTTTCCTATATTAGACAGTTTAATTTTTTTTTATCTTTTTGGGGTTGGTGAAATGTATCCTTATTACATGATAATGTTGTTGGATCTACAAAATATTAACTATTATATCTTGTATTTATAAAATACTATCAAGAATCACATAAAAATTACAAACATAAATTTAATTGGTAAAATATATTGTAAAACTAAAGTTTTTGTAAAACCATAGCACTAGGTCCTAAATTAAAACTAGAATTGAAAATAAATTGTTAGATTATTATAATTTGATGTTTTTATCAAAAGCATAAAGAAAAAAGAGAGTAAAGTGAATAAATTGGGTCCATACAAAGCAAACATGATATTATAATTCAATATACAATTTTTAATAAACCGTTACCTACAACATCATGGGATGAGAATCAATATTTTATATCATTTATAACCATTTTGTTATGTTATGTGTATATATACCTTATTCGTGAGGAATAATTGGTCAATGATAAGTTTAAAACCTTTAAGATTGAAGTGAAAAAAAAATGGTAAAATTATTAAGAGTGTAAAATCTGATCCTGATATAAGAAAAACGAGAATAACGACGGTTTAGGTGCACAATATCATTGAATTTTTGCAAATTTGCTAGAGAAGTGTAGAATAGTTTCTCAATATATGATATCGATCTTGCCTAACATGAATGAAGTATCTAAAAGAAAATCGTACGTTAAATAAAATAGTGAGAAGTATGATTAGTCATTTGAATTTACCTATATTACTCTAAAGAGAAGAAATACCATGTGTGACCTATATTCTTAATAGAGTTCCTACGAAAAATTTATCTCCAAACCAAATGAGAAAATAACTTTAAAAACTTTATGTTGCCACTAATAAAAATTTGTTTAGATTTATAAATAAATTAAATTAGTTTGCGCACCATTGAATTTGGATCACCAGATATAAAGTTTTGCATGTTATACTATATAGATAGTTTACTCAATGTCACCATAAAAATTGTTTTCACGTCTATTCGATGAAACTATACCTCGAAATATAAAACCAGCTTACTGGCTATTTGAAAAACTTTATTCGATGTAACGAAGATAAATTTTTTGTAAAATATTTCATCTGATTTATCTGAAAAAATTCTTTAAAAAATATCTCTCGAAATTTAATCCATTTACGTTACGTAAAACCTGTTGACACAAGTCATGGTTTTATATTTCCCCCACTACCCTTATAGTTTTGTTTGGTTTTGAATATTCATTACAACCAATCAGTTTCTTTTCTTTAGGTAATAAGATAATCTCTCAAATTGCATTATATTGCATTGATTTGTAACTTTCATTTATTCCATAAATTCATAGTCGAAAGTGAAACTTTTCACGTCTTCATGGAAACTTAAAGGGTCGATATTCTTTATATCACAAAAATTTAGTTCTTAAATAAAAACTATATAACATGAAGATATATCAATTCGTGTTTATCTAGTAAACCTATGCAAATACATAATTAGTTCAGTTTATACTTATTCAAGATGTAAAGTTTATTTTCTTGAACAACTTCATTTTGGTCCAAATAAACCATTTTACTTTTTTATCTTAAAACATTCTTATAAATATAAGATAAACATAATTTTGAGTACATGTATGCTATAATGGTTATGAAATAATTGACATTATTTAAATCATCCTAAAAGTCTTTATGAAACTCTAAATCTTCTTCTTCAAAATGCACGTTTTTTATTGAATACTTCCCCTAAACTCAATTACCTTAAATAAATTTATATTTCCCGTCTGAAAGTATTCCTCTTGTACATAACATACAACTTAAAATTCTTTGAATGATGCGAATATCTAATATATAACTGATGTTGTTTTGGATTCTAAATTATTTTTTGTTTAGCATGCTCTTACTTTAGTTGGACATCCCCAAACATGTTAATGTTTTAATATACTTATTTTTCAAGTTGCGAACAAAAAAGAAAAGTTGGAACTCAAATGTTCTAAAGCGTGTATAGTCAATGCTCAACCAAAATAAATCAACAAAATAAAAATTAAAGGTTCTGTTGCACAATCATATGATTTAAGTAGAAAGAAGCACAAGCCTTCAACCGATAAAGTATATTATTTTTATTGTAAAAAATGGAAGATATAAAAAAATGTGAAAATACTAAGCCTCTCAAGGAAAAAATTTGGATTGACTTTGACTAGCAAGATGGATTATGATTGGATATTATATATGGTTACAAACCAGTATATTGTCCAATCTGTTTCAATATTTTCCACAACTTAGACCAATGCAAAAAATAAAAAAATACAACGAACCATAAGAAAAAATCATAAAGGAAAATTTAAACCTCCAAACAAGGAAACAACTTGGAAACAAATGTTATTTGGACCCAAAATATTAAGTCGGCAATTATTAGTAAGCAAAATGAAAACAATATTGATATTATTTGAGATAGTATCAATACTATTAGTAATATCCACCCATCTGTAAATTATAGCCCTATAGATAATCAAGGTACCAAAATTTCTAGGTCTACCACCACAAACCCTATAGATGAATCAAAACTTGAAATTATAGAAGCACTTCATTTTATAGAACTTGGTAATAGGTTTAGCTCTTTAAATGACTCTTCTGATGAATATAAGAATAACGTATCTTCTAAAAAACACCTCGATTGGTAGCTTATCAGTCACCCAAACTCCCACCCAAATTTGAAAAAATCTGGACACATAGAAGATTGAAATTTATTATTAGAACTGAAGCCATAGACCACTTGCTTTGCATAACCCATGATTTCAGAAAAAAATCTTAATCCAATCTTAAAAACTCTAGGTTTTAATCAAGGTTTCTCAAATTTAAAAAATAAAATATGGGTTTTATGGAAAGGCAGTTTCATTGAGCATTCACCATATGAAATATAAACAATAAAATGGGTTTTAATTGTAATCATGAGCAACCCATCCACATGAATATTCACCATATGAACAATAATAAGAACTTTATGGCTACTGTAATTTATGCCAAATGTACCAGAATCAATAGAATCCCTCTTTGGGATAAATTGAGAGACATATCTAACAATCCACTTGAGTGGATTGTTATTGGAGACTTTAATTGTATTACTAAAGCTACTGAAAAATTATCATGTACTACTTTATATTTAAGAAATCTTGATGACTTCAATAATACAATCTTAAATTGCAAACTTAATGATGTTGGCTTTGTTGGATCACCATATACATCGTCCAATACAACAAAATACAAAAGGCTTGATAGAGTTCTCATAAATAATCAAATGAATAACTTCTTCGATAACATTGATGTGAAGAATTATGCCAGAACTTGTTTAGACCATTTCTTTATAGTTATATATATCTAATAACTTTATAAAACTAAAAACTACTTTATTCTTTTTAAATATGTGGACTTTTCACCTTCAATTCAAACAAATCACTAAAGAATCTTGGAGAGCCCATTTAACTGGTCAGTCCCTTCATGTTTTTTGGAAAAAAATTAAAAGATTGAAATCAAATCTAAAAATATGGAATTATGATACCTTTGGAAATATATTCTCTGATATTGAAATAGCTGAGGATGAAATAATTTATCTTAAAAATGTTTACCAAGTCTCTCATAATGTTGAGGATAAGGCTAATGTATCCAATGCTAAGGCCAATCTCACTCTTCTAATAGCAAGAGAAGAATCTTACTGAGAGTAAAAAAGTTATTTAAATTGGATTCGAAATGGGGATAAAACACTGTTATGTTTCATTGTTATACTAAACAAAGATAGAAAAGGAACATAATTATCGGTATCTTACAGGACAACATATGGATTGAAGATAATAATAAAATAAGTGAATATTGAATTACCTATTTTAAATATTTATCAACCAATTCACGACATGTTGATTAATTTGATAATAACTTCAACATTATCCCAAGTCTTATCACTAAAATTATAATCAATTTCTTATGGAACCTCATATTGGAATTGAGATTCAAAATGTTGTTAAAAATCTTAAATCCAATAGTGTTGGTAACCCAGATAGCTTTAATGCATACTTTTACCAAACTTGTTTATCTGTTATAAATAATGATCTTTGTCTTGTTGTCAAAGATTATTTTAATGGTATATGTGTTCTTAAAGGTATTTACCCTAAAACTATATGCTTAATCCCTAAAACTGATAATCCAAGAAAGTGGAAAGACAATAGGCCAATTAGTCTTTGCTTTGTCTTTAATAGACTTGTCTCTAAAATATTAAATAATAGAAATTATTTCCTAAGACTATATCCCCTGAGAAAAGAGGATTTATTCATGGAAGAAATATCCATGAATATATCCTTTTTTCTCAGGATTTCAACTATGATATAAACATAAAATCCATATGCAATAACAGTTTGTCGAAGGTTGAAAATGAGAAAGACTTTGACAATATCATTCATAGTTTTATATTAAATGCTCTCAAAGCACTTGTATTTCAAAATAACTTTATTAATCTTATTAACAATGGCATTAGCTCAGCTTTCTTATCCATTACTATAAATGGTGAAACTAAAGGTACTATAAGGGTTTTAATTGCATAAGGCAGGAAGATCCTTTATCATCTATATAAATGGATCTATAAAAAATCAATAAAATTATTACCTTCTTAATTCTATACCAAATTTTAGTTGGCCATTCCATTAACAAAGACAAATCTAGCTTAATTTTTTCATTAAACATCAATAGTTAAAGACTTCAAATAATTGAAGATACCAAAATTAATAGCAATATCCACTAGCTACAAAAGTAAGCATCTGACTCTAAAGTATTTAGGTGTTTTATCCATAATAGCAATAAAACCATCCTTTATGATAATTTAGTTAGAAAAAGTTAGATCCAAAATTAATAAATAGGATACCAAGTATCTTTCAATTAGTGGTAAATTTTTTTTAATTCAATATGTCTTAATGTTCATTCCCATTTATCACATTCAATGTTGCAATATCCATAACACTATTTTAAATAGAATAGTTGGACTCGCGAATAGATTCTTATGGGGCTCAAAGAAAAAATTTAAATGCTTGATTTGGAGTAATTGACATTCCTTATGTAAGCCTTACAAAGAAGGTGACTTATATGTCAGAAAGTTATCTGACTTACAAGCCATTTTTTCCTGTAACCTTTGGTACAAATTCCATGAGAATAAATCGATTTGGGCTAACTATATGCAATCCATTTATACCAAAACCATCATATTTTACAAAATAACCTTAATACTAAAGGCTCTAGAACTTCGAGGCGATTAATCTCTTCCAAGAACACTTCAAAGCCTTTTATAGACAATAGAGACATTGATTTCTAGTTAAACAAATGGTTAGACAACAAATCATTAATAAGGCTTTCTGGAACAAATAATAATTGGTATAATTTCGTTTTTGGTTAAAAGCTTCTGGTTTGAAAACAATTGGAACTTACAAATTTTTAAAACATTGGTAACTCCAACTGAGATAAATAAAATTATTAAATATAAAATCAATAATAACATTGAAAATGAAATTCTTTGGGCTTTTGACTCCTCTAGCAATTTTAATGCTAAGACAACTTGAAATGTTATTAGAAATAAATGGTCCACCTCTAATATTTTTGCAAAGATTTGGAATTCTATCACCCCTGCTAAGTATTCGTTTTTGTAATGGAAACTTTTAAAGGGATGAATTCTAGTGGATACAAACCTTTGAAAGAGAAACTTATGTTCTTTCTCTAAATGTCAATTCTATAATAACATTGAATCCACCAATCATTTGTTTGTTAGTTTCCTAATAATACGATCCATTTGTAATTACTATGTTGTATTATTTAATGTCTCTATTGGTAACTATATGACCATCCATCATCTAATTAGATGTTGGTTCAGGTCTACTCCTAAAATATTACATATCAGACATATTATTCCTACAATAATTTGTTGGTCTATATGGACCTTTAGGAATCATATTAAGTATAACAATGCAATAATGGAATCATTCTAACAGCCCAATCTCGAATTTATTAAATGCTATTATATTTATTGAAAGTTTGAATTGTGGATATTTAAGACTTGATGAATAACTCCATTGGAAAGCAGCTTGATTATATCAAAAGCACAACTAAAATGTGTATATAGTTTTGTTCAATTGCTTGGACAAGTCAATCAATTCTAATTACTACAAGTGAGTAGATCAGATCTATTTGGAGGATGAAGCCCAAATGGATTTGGTAAATTCAAGCAAGGAATGATCGAACTCTCTAATCTTGAAGATATTGTTAAGATTACTTCAACCTGAAGTTATCTCTTAAACCTTGCTCAATTTGTACATTATGTTTAACATTGTTTAAGCCTTTGTAAAAAAGTTATTTTAATCATTAATAATAAATTTATTTGATTAAATAAATATAATCTCGTATGTGTGGTATGGTCAGAGGTCCATTTACTTTTGGTTCGTAAAAATATGTTGTGGGTTAATACAAGTATAATGACTCATATTTGTTGTGGAGGGTATAATAAAAAGTCCAAGTCTCAACAATGGTGATATATATATATATATATATATAGGGAGTAGTTCATGTTTATTTCTAGATATTTGTGATTTTTATTTATTAATTTCTACTAGACATAATTGTATTTGATATACATTTTGGATGAACATTCTTTTGCAAAGAATCTGATTTATCTTCATTTATTACTCAACTTGGGTTGTCGTTGTCTTTTTTAAAATAGTAAGTTATGTATTTATTTATGTGATAATGTTGTTGGATTATGAAATTATTAAATAAAAATAAATTGAATTACTAAATATTATTAAGAATCATAATGAATTTATTAGCATAAATGTTACCAGTAAGTTAAACTGTAAAAACTACAAATTCGGAAAAATATTAGCACAAGAAATTTAATCATATATCTAAAATTAAAATTAAAAAATTTATTGTTGAAGGTTTCTTAAGTTCCCTAGATTAATCAAATTTTGATGTATTCATTGAATGTATCAAGGGAAAGTAGACAAAAGTGAAGTTTGAATGCATATAGAATGAAAGAGGTCTTATAATTGATACATACAAATATTGATCTTCTGTTCCATACAACATCGTGAAACGGTCACCGGTATTTCATATCATTGATAGACAACTTTTTGCTTTACAATTATCTATATCTTATTCACGAGAAATCAGAGGTCATCGATAAGTTTAAATTTTTTAAGACCGAGGTTAAAAAAACATATTAGTAAAATATTTAAGTGCAACAAATATGACGGTGGTGGCTAACACAATGAAAGATACGACGGTTCGGGTGAACAACATCATAGATCATTTATCTAAAAAATTAAATAGTAGTTCACTTATATACAATGCCCAAATTAGCCTAACTTGAATGACGTATCCGAGAGATAAAACTATACGTTGAATGATATGGTAAGAAGTATGATTAGTCATTTGGGTTTACCTATATCATTATGGAGAGAAGCAGTCAAATTGGCGGCCTATATTCTAAATAGAGTTCTTACAAAATAAACTCTTAAAACTTTGTATAAGTTTTTGACTTTATGCAAATAGTTTTAATTATTTACATATTTGGGTATCCGTAGCTGAAGCAAAACCTTACGGACCGAACGAAAATAAATTAGAATTCATAATAGCTAGAAGTTATTTTATTAGATATACACACAATTCAAACAATTTTAATTTTTATTATCCTTCCAACATGAACATTTTTTAAACAAGAACCATAAAATTTGTTAAAAAAATCTAGTTTTGGGGAAGCGTTCAGTAATAAATGTTCATTTGGAGGAAGAAAATATAAGTATGTCTAACGATGCTTTAGTGTTAATACAAATTATTTCTGAACCGTAAAAATACATAGATACTCAACCTAGCCTTTATCTTCCACCTATAAGAATTATTCAAGATAAATAAAAGTTTAGTGTTTCAATTGGATAAAATAAAATTGTTTAGGAAAAACAAACCTTACAATTTCAAAAGGTGCAAAATAATTTGTTCCACTAGAAAATAAATAACGTTATATCTTTAGATTATATCGTGTATCTTCAAGTATACAAAGATTTTTTTGGTGTAATAGGAAAAATGATCATTTATGTTTATGTGTAACCTTGAAAACTTTGATTCTCGGCTATGGACTAACACAATAAATGAAGAGTACAAGAGGACTTATAAGCGTTATGTGATAATCATAAAATATGACTTGTGGTAAAATGACTTAATGTGGAGAAATTAACTTTAACAATATATAATATTTAGTTTTATGGAAGGATTTTTTTCAAAAAATCATGGTACCATTTTTATATTTCGCCATATAGCTTCATCAAATAGACGTGAATACAATTTTTCTTAATGTTAACATTGAGGAAACAATCTATATGGTAAAATAAAAAAACATTGTATATGGTGATCCAAAATTAGTGGTGTGCAAACTGAATAAATCCATCTATAAGATCAAACAAACCTCTCATCAGTGTCACCATAAAAAAATCAGTTTATCGTCGCATTTGTTTTTTTTAGATAAATTTAGTAGATGATTGCGTGTATAATAAATTTAGTATGATTATTTTTATATTTTTAATGTTGTATGTAGACAACATATTATTGGTCAAGAATGATAGGGGTTTATTGTATCGTACGAAAAACTTATTTTGGATAATTTTGACATGAGATATCTTGGTTTTATGTCTTTTATATTAGGAATCCAAATTCATATGGATCGTTTCCATAGAATTTCGAGGCTATTAGAAAATATTTATATTGAAAATATCTTATAATTTCAGGAAATGATAAATACAAAACTAAAAGACACCCTTATTACAAAAGAGGCAAATTTAGTCTCAATCAATATCAAAAGATAAAACTAGTGATTGAGAAAATACAAAAGATTCTTTATGTTTCGGCCACTCTGAGTTTGATAAATTCTCAAGTTTGTATAAGAATAGATTTGTTGTTGGGATGTTGGATAGATACATAATAATACGAGGATATAATAATAATATTATTTTTATTGAATGCACCATGATAGATATTTTATATCGATTATTTTAGTATTATGATTATAAGTCAGATTATTAATATTATATTATGAACCATCATAATTTTTTTTATTGATTATTTTAATATTATGATCATTAATATATCCATTTGCGCTTATGAGAGCGGAAATGACTTTAATCCTATATGGATGATAATGATATACATGATTATTCTATTTCTCCATGTGGACTATGCAAACTTCAAATGTTAATTTAATGAATATATAATATCATCGAAATAAATTTTTGTTAGATTTTTTTCAATTTGGATTGATCATTACATGTCTAATGATGCATTTGAGATCTTCGTTATTAGTGTGATTAAAATAAAAAATATTAAAAAGAAAAATAATAGATAGTAGTTGTACCATCGATGTGAGTACATAAATACTGGGTTTATTATGGATATTATGAACGATCTAATCTTTAAATAAACAACAACTTAAGTAAACTAAAGAATTTTGAGGTTTTTTGTAAAAAATAATTATATTAAGATTATGGTCCCCAAGTGTGGTAACTTAACATAAGATGGTTTGATCTAAAACACATTTGTGGTTGAGCCCCATCCTTTTATAAGATAATCACGTTCTCACATTCAATTGTTACTGTAATTCGGCTAAGACGTAGCTCTCAGCCAAAACTTTGTTTGTATGATAATATGTGTTATTGTTGTTTTATAAAGTAGGTTGAAAACTACTAATTAAAACAAACGACAAAAAACTCAAACCTTGTTAAAAAAAACTAATATAAACATATATAAATGTATATGACAAACTATAAATAAAAACATCCCATTTTTATGGACACAACTGATTAAAAATCGATGATTCAATTTATTTTGACTGAAAATATCTATGTGAAATAATGGTTAATACATCAATCGACATTATAATAACTGCGATATATTATACCATTGTCAAATATGTTAAAGTAAATACACTAATTGACAATGTAATAGTTTTGACATACTATACTAAATCAAATATTTTACTATTAAGATACTAATTGATAAGTTAATAACTTTATTTCACTATTTAGATACCAATAGACAAGTTAATAAGTTTAGTTGAATGTATCAACCGAAAATATGTCAAGGTTAATACAATAATCGATACGTTAATAGCTTGGAATTACTGAATCGATATTATTTTATGTCATATTAATATGACAATGATTTAAAAATGATTATTATACTTGTTTTTTAATAAGACTAAAAATCTCGCTCATAAAAAACTTTCCATATTAACACCATGACAAGGAGAATTTTGGTAGCCCGTCTTATAATGATCAACATCTTAGCCGATTTGATTTTAAACTATAACTTTCTAGACAGTTCACATAAAACGGAGGAGGTAAAGGTAAATGATGATCACTTTATTTTTAGGAAGTTCACATAATACAAATGATTGTTTTAAAACTAAAGTTCAACATAAACATGACTATCAGACGCGAACAATAATAACATAAAACTGGAAAAGAAATACGACATACCACAACATACAAAATTACCTCAAGCATCGCCAAGAACTTTAATTTGACAACGATAATGCAACAAAAACTCATTAGTGATCCACGAGTAGTTTTTAATACAATAAAAAAATATATAAATACTATATCAAAGCTGAGAAAGAAAATCATTTTTTGGCCATAACAACAATTTTGGACGCAAAATCTTGTAGAATATTGGCTAAATTTTGTAAGTTATGAGAAAATCAACCCATATAGATCTCTGCTTTTCTACATGTTACATTATTTGCATGAAATTTGAGAACGACAAAGTCTTGTATGATACATCATTCACATGAAATGTCAAGATAACGATTTTTGATACAACACATCGGTACACATAAGACGTTAGGATGACAGAGTTTAGTATGATACATCATTCACATAAAACGTCAAGATAACGAGGTTCAACATAATACATCTGTACATATAAGGTGTCAGGCGACGAAGTTTGAAACAATGCATCACTCGTAGAGATGTTAGTAAAACTTAATTTGGTATAATACATTATTCATATGAAATAAAAAACGAAAAGATTTGACACAATACATCACTCACATTAGATGTCGAGACGATTAATCATTCAATATGATATGTCCGAAAAAATGAATACTACAAAACACACCATGACCACTTTCAACGCTTGTGGATGTATTTTATGGTCGCTATATCAAACTAGCAAACACAAACATATGTAAAAATACACTGATACCAGTGATGATGGAATTTGAACAAAGGGTGGTTCTGGATGATCTTTAGTTTATATGGTGTTAAATTTTGTAATAGAAAGTAGAGAGATATAGAATGAAGGTGCTTGTAGTTATTATTCAGAGAAAAAAAGTATAACCCCTCTAATGTTGTTTGTTAGACTATTTATACCTTTTTCGGAGTCCATGGGCTTTTCGAGTCGGATCATAGGTTTAGATCGATCTCTTAAGCCCCGAGCTCATACACAATTGTATTAGGAATCCAGCTGAGTCATTAAGCACACAACTTACTCATCGAATTTAACTGTTTGGTCCAAACTGCTCCCCTAAGCAAAATATGATTCGATCCACTTTACTACTTAGACCCTTCAACATAATCCAACCCTATCAAATATGATCTCATATTTGAGAATCCATAATGTGTTCAAACATTACTCTGTTAATCTCATATAAAAAATCATAACAACTTTTTAAACTTGTCATACCAATATAAAATTTACCCCAAAACATATAAGATTAGACAAAAAAATATATGCATCAAATAAAAAATTAATTTTTTATAATATAAAATTTTCTATTTATAAATATTATAATATTCAATAAAAAACCGCTGATGATATACACTATTAGATAAATAAACATATTTTTCCACTAATTCTTATATAGTTTTGTGATTTAAGTCTTATTAAATGGAGTTTTAGGTAACTTTTAAAAGAAATGCTACATTTGAAATTCAAATCTCAATTTTAATTTTGAATTTTTAAAAATATATTACTTATAGTTTAAAATTTAAAAACTAGTCTCAAAGTTTTATTTTGAAGTTGAAGTTTAGGTTTAAAATTTATATTTAAGATACAATATTTACTTTACGTTCTAATAAATATATTTATAGTTTAGGTGATGAAATTTAGAGTCTAAAATATTTACGAGGGAAAAAGCGTATTGGCATTAAGAAACAAAAATAAATCGTGACTTAATAATATACCCACAACACAATAGATAAGAACCAAAAAATATAGTTTGACCAAATTATTTACGTAACCGTATATGTATATGGTTTGGGATTCAAAAGTCGTAAATTACACAATATCCACAAAAGTTTCTTACCTTCGTCGCTTCTTCTGTCTCAAAATATATTATAATATTTATAATATCATCCAAAGCAAATCATCTGAGACAATTGAATTGACCGCCATTCTTTGCCTATATATACATGCACATCTCTTACAACAATACCAAACCAACCCAAGCATAACTATAAATCGGAAAATGGCGTCTGTAATAACAAAAACCCTAGTTTCATTTATAGCTATTATTTCTCTCTTTTTTACTACTACTCATGCAAGAAATCTTCATAATTTTTCGATTTCTTATTCATCAACTGATCACTTTAATCGTTATAGTTTTCCTAATGATTTCATTTTCGGTACTGCTTCATCGTCTTATCAGGTATATTTATTTTACTGAAAAAGGTTTTGAAAAGTATATTTGTGTGTTTATATATGAACCTCCATGCATGTATAGCTAAAGACCTTAAATTCGTGATGAAAATTAAATGCTGTAAATTTAAATACAATCACTATATCTATCATTTTTATGAAAATATTAATATATATTATTAATATTGTCATTGTCACAATTGTGCTCATCTATACATGTACGTACGTGACTTGATATACGTACATATTTGACTATGCATGAATTTGATCACTTAAGCTCCACAATATTGAAACATTGCTTTTGATTTTATTCTATTTTTTAGTTTTGAAACTCAAAATTTAAAGTTTGTTGCTAGAGATATTATTTTCAACATTATATATATATTTTCAATGGTATTCAGAAATTATTTAACCAATGCTTATAATTTTGATTAATATTGTTTAAATGATGTTAATTAGTATGAAGGCGCCGTGAGAGAAGGTGGTAGAGGCTATAGTATTTGGGACAAGTTTACTCATAAATTTCCAGGTTTCTCTCTTTTCATATATTTAAATTCTGTTTTTTTGGCTGATAGTTGTTTACTATCTAAATATATTTCGATTTTATAGATTCATATCAATAACTCTTTTTTGTCTCTTGTGTATAGGGCGAAATAATATGGCAAATGGAGATGTGGCAGTCGATTTCTATCACCGCTATAAAGTATATATATATAATCTAACTGAGTTTTATTCCAGTTTGTTTAAAAATAAAATTATTTAATATGAAATCATTTAAATTATTAAAAAGAATACGTATTCTATACCATAAAAGGTGAAGTTGTTACCGATCTTTGGTTAGAATTTTTATGAAATCGGATCAGTTCAGACAAGACAAAGCAGCTAAACTCTAACTTTTAATTTCTAGAATCAAACCGGAGTGTTAAGCTTTCCTTTCAGTCTTGTCCGTTTTTGTTTGATTCAGTTTCCTTTTCCTTCGTTTTAATTCGGTTTTTAAAATTTAAATGTATATAATTTAATTTTTAAAACTTTTATCTAAATAAATGATATAAAATTTAGAATTTAAAAATTAATTTTTGATTTATTATTATTATATAGTATTTTTAACAATATAATTTATAAAAATAAATTAAAAAAACAATGGACTTTAACTATTTTTTTCTTTTTTTCATTATAGATATTATAAGTTTACCATTTTTCCGACTACGTTTCAAATAGAGCTCTTCTATTTATCGATTTTATTATTAGTTCGGAAACGATTCTATCAATTTGATGCTTTATCAATTTTGATTTTAAAATGAAATCGCAGATCGAAAGTCTATTTTTTGGTCAAGTTTGTACCCATTTGATTTTTTGTTCTTATAAATCGTTTTGTTAAAATTTAGTCCAATTTTTAGTTCGATTTTTACCGTTTCAATTTTCGGATTCGAATAAACTATTAAAAACGTTAGATAAAGGTAAAATTTATACTCATTTCAATCAAAATGTCATACCGACTATCATTTAAATATTTTGGAAGTAAAATATAAGTTTTTTAACCCTTTACATACTAAATCGTTTCTTTAAAAGTGGTTAAAAATAAAGTGTGGTTTTGGAAGATAATTTTTATTTTTTATTTTATCATTGCTATAAAACTAATAGTACATTATTTTTGGTTTAAATAAAAACAGGATGATATCAAGTTAATGAAGAAACTGAACATGGATTCTTTCAGATTTTCCATATCATGGGCAAGAATATTACCAAGTAAGTTCAAAATTTACCGATATATTTATATAGTCTTTATTTGATTTCTATAAACCTATTAAAATTATTTGTAAGTAAAGTTAAGTATCTATGAGATAATTTTCAAATTTATTTTGTTTATTTATATGGTAATATATATTAAAATAACGTTTTACACATTATAATACTGTTAATTAAATACATTTAATTAACCACCCTCAGAAGGAAAGCTAAGTGATGGAGTGAACGAGGAAGGACTCCAGTTCTACAAAAATCTCATTGACGAGCTCATAGCAAATGGTGATAAACCCTAATCTCACTCTTTTCAATTTTCGACATTTAAATCTTATTCGTCTTCGAAAATTCGAAAAGATTGTGCTTCTCTCTTTATTTATCTTACTCACCTGTTTATGTTGATGCAAATCTGCAGATATAGAACCGTTGGTGACAATATTTCATTGGGATCTTCCTCAACCTCTTGTTGATGAGTATGGTGGATTTTTAAGCCCTCGAATTGTGTAAGCAAACATATTCTAACACCAAACTTGTTTTACCTTATTGAAAGGTCTATACTGGATGAGAGTTTCATTGAAGTTTACGGGTTTATGTTTGTGCAGTCAATTTGTTCGTTGAAATGCCTGATTTAGTTTTACTTAGTCGCGTTATGGTCTTGTTTGTATTCTGTTCGATTATGGTTAATCCCTATTTGGTTACTGAATGGCCTGTGCTTTCGATTCAAATAGAGTTCAAGAATAATAATTCAACTTAGCTTTATGTACAAGTATCGTACAGAACACAAGTATATTAAACATTCTTATGATTTTATTTACCAAGCTCGAATGGCTTCTTTTGTGTATGATTGTATTTGCACACTGATTTTGTGACCTTGAAGCGATTCACATTTTGACTTATACAGGGATGATTATCGAGATTTTGCTAGTCTATGCTTCAAAGAATTTGGTGATAAAGTGAAATTATGGACCACTTTTAATGAGCCATTGGTTTTTAGTGTTGCGGGTTATGACACCGGAAAGAAAGCATTGGGCCGATGTTCGAAATGGGTGAACCCGGCTTGTGAAGCAGGGGATTCTGGTGTCGAGCCATATCTTGTCACCCATCATATACTTCTTTCTCATGCAGCTGGTGTACAAGAGTTTAGAAGATGCGCAAAGGTATGCGTTTAAATTGTGACTTTATGCATGAAAATTCTCTGTTTCCATTGTTGTCTCTATGAATGTTTTCTTACGCGTCCCATTCCAAAATTTCTCTGTAAAAACAAAATTTATGCCTAAATATTGGACAAAGAAAATGGTCTGATTTGAAATTTTGATCGGTCCCGGGCTTAGATATTCGAACAAAACCGTGACATTTGGGTATTTGAAAAGTGATTGATTCGGTCATAATTTAGGTTGGACATTTTGGGTCATGTGGAATATTTAAAATCTAAAAATTCTAGATTTATATGAATTTTAAAGAAAGGGTTGAGAGCAAGTGAGATGGAGATAGCCAGGTCGTGCCTGGCAGATTATTATTTACTACAAAACTGTTCGATCCAATTCCCAATTTTTTGCCACTGCTGAATGAATTCAAAGCTTTTAGAGTCTCTAAAAACATATCCTTGTTTTTTATTAGTTACTTATACCTTTTTTATTTTCCTATTGCGAAACTCTAGTGTCGAGAAAACAGCCAGATTGGGATAGTTTTATCGCCCATTTGGTTTGAACCTCATACAAATTCATCAGCTGATAAGGAAGCAGTTAAGCGAGCCCTTGATTTCAATCTAGGATGGTAAGTTTGACATCAGTTCTTCCTTTGTTTTCCGTTGCTACTTCATTCATAGAGACGGATAATTATGTTTTGCTTAAGGGGATGTTTGGCTTCCATATGGTTTTTCCGCTTTACTCTTATAAACAAAAAATTTGTTTCTTTGGTTAGTTTTTTTTAAAGCTTTGATAAAACTGTCTTAAAAGCTAAGTTTTTATTTACCTCATTTGGGTTGTTTAATTTTACAACTATTTTTGCTACTATATTTTCTCCCTCTTTCACTACACTTTCCTACCAATTTTGGTTTGGTTTGTGATGCTTTAAAAACACTAGATTTTTATCATTTTCTTAAAGTACGGTTAAAAAAAGCTAAAAAAGAAGAGGCTAAAAGCTTAGCTTTTTCAATTTTTGTCGCACTCTCAATTTTGTTATCAAACTTCTTTCAACAGGCAGTCTTAACATTTTATTTTTTATGCCATCTTTCGGCTTCACATGGACGTATGGATTTTCAACGTCTAGGATTAATTGTTTCTTTCAATGGACCAACCAACACTTTTTAATTTTTAAAAGCAAACTTTTCTTATTTCCTTATTTTTTTGTATCATCTGTTTTTACTCACCATACAATATTTGTGGCAGGCATCTGAACCCTATAACATTTGGTGACTATCCTCAAACCATGAGAACCATTGTTGGAGATAGATTACCATCTTTCACTCATGAGGAAACGGAATCGATTAAGAACTCTGTTGATTTCGTTGGCATTAATTACTATACAGCTCTGTACGCTGCCAATCTTCCATCCGTTGACCCGGAAAAACCATCATTCACTACTGATCAACATGTTGTGTGGTTAAGTAAGTACTAATTTAAAGCGTATGGAGACCGAAACCAATATTGTTCGACTTTAAGCTTTCTCACTGGCTATAACTATGATTATATTAATTCAACTCTCTTATTGTGCAGAGGAACGAAAGGGAGTTCCAATTGGCAATCAGGTAAAGCCAGAAAATTTTGTTCAATATGCGGTTGTAATTTTTTACTTAAATTAAGATAATATAAATGCTAATAGTTAACTTTCTTTTTTAGACTTTTTTGCTTTTTAATTCTTCCAAGTCTTTTCCTTCAGTATATTTAATCTCTCTCCCTCCATTTGAAACTTCTTTGAATTCACATTTTTAAGGTGCCTCAGGTTATATTCTTAGTTGTATGTCGTCTTTCAGCTGTACACCGACGTATCAATTTTTACCTTATAAGCTAGCTTTTTTCAGGGTAGAAGTTAAGTTTTTTATTTGCTATTTGAAGCGAAAGGCTGAATACATAATACATGATACTTTTATACAGGCTGCTACTGATATGCTTCTAGTGTATCCTAAAGGCATACGGTTGTTGATGAATTATGTCAAAGATAACTACAAAAATCCTGTGATTTACATTACCGAAAACGGTGAGTTAGTTTGTTACGATCTAGGTGAAATTGATTTGTAGTTAGATCTTAATTACCGGCAGCATTGAACTTAATCTGTTCATTTTACTTGATTTGGACACAAACTTTTGCAGGATATGATGACTACAATAACGACTCATTACCTGTTGCTGAAGCTCTTAATGATATCGAAAGATTAGATTACCATAAAACCCATCTTCAAGAATTGCTTAAAGCTATGTAAGTCTTAACACACTTAATGCATTAATTAGTTTCCTAACTAGATTGGCAAAAATCTTGTTAGAATCAGGAAAAGCTCTGTAGTATTCATAGTAAAGGAGACCCGGATCTGTCCTCGATCTTTGATACGTATGTGTAGAGTCTAAACCACGTATGTCTAAATCAAAACCCAGTTTGAGCCGTACAATATGGAACCGACCCGGTTTACTGTGTCACTTGGTTTCAACCTATTTTTCATTTTTTTCGTAACTATATATTTTACTTTTAGTCGAACTCGACCCAGGTTGTCGGATCTGAATTATGACCCATTTGGATTTTTTATACATACATCGCGACTTCTAAAATACTTGACCCGATCCGAATTGTCCGATCTAAGTTAAAGACCAACTTGTTTATGTAAGTTCTGGATTTATTTTTGGACTATATTTTCTCTGTTTGAACCCGGATTTTGTACATTTAATAAATCCATGTCCATATCTGATTTTCTTTTTCAGTCGTGAGTTTTATTTTTTTCTTTTGCTAATGGACTTGCTGTTATTCTTTTGCTAACTATCATTTAACGAACCCGCATAATTGACTTGATGCAGCAACGATGGAGTTAATGTTAAAGGGTATTTCGCTTGGTCCTTATTAGACAATTTCGAATGGGACCTCGGTTACACAGTTAGATATGGTCTTTATTATGTCGATTATAAAGACAATCTGAAACGATATGCCAAAGCATCGGCAAATTGGTTCAGTAAATTTCTAGAAAGACGGAACACAAATTCGATCAAGCAGGCTTTGTCGATTTTATCAAGGATTATAAGAGAAGACTGGTATTTACTTCTACAGTCTGGATACAGGATGGTTCATGGCATTCACTAAAATATGCCAACTAATATTAAATTCATTGTATTATTGTTTCACTAATATTAAATTCATTGTATTATTGTTTCATTCGTTTATTTATTTCTTTAAGATTGTAATGTTTGATATATAGGTTTGTAGTATTTGAACTGAAATAGTTTGTACGAAGAAATGATATGTAATTGTTAACAAGTTTTGGTAAATCAATGAAGCATATTATTTCTTTCATTTTTATAATTAATCTTGATCAGATCATTATATTCGAAGATATTCTTATTTTCATGGCCGCATTTTGCACAAGGATAACCAGTAATAAGAAGGATCTCTAAAGTAGAAGTGGGTTTTTTAAAAGTCGGATCAAACACCGTCTCGGCTCGTTCAAGGGTTCCATAGAAATGTAGTGGGAGGAAAAAGGATTTTTTTTTTAATATAACAAATGATTAAACATTGTATAATGTTTACAAACCTTCAGGTATTTTTTGAACGAAAAAATATGAATTTTAACATAAGGAAAAGAATAGTGGGTTACAACAATTGAGGCAAAATTTGAAAAAGTTATCCCTGACTAAAAAAAGTTATTAGCGGATGTTTGGTGCTGTAAAATTTGTAGCAATGAGTATGTGTTCTAATTTTTTTTTGGTTTTTCTCTCTTCTAAATGTGGTAGATAACTGCATAAAAAGTAACTCTTCTACGATGTCGCGTCCCAGACCAATCTGTGGTTCAAGATGCTGCTTCGTTGATCCGGGCTTACTAGTTAGATGAAACGGGAAGGAGGCTGAGCCTTTGAGAGGCGAAGTCCCAAAGTTTCTTGGCGAAGCTACAATCCATGCCAATGAATTCAAGATTACTATCACAAAAGATGCAGAGGGGGCTAGTATGGTAGCCCCCACAAAGAGCTTATCTGGTCGTTAGTTTTCCGAGTTAAGTGATGAAAAAATGTCTTGTGATATTAAATTTGTTCCATATAAAACCAATTTACAGGGGTATAGGGTTGACAGATGACTTTGAAGGTACTACCGATAGTAAAGCTTCCCTTGTTGCGGTTGGAAATCCAAATGAATTCATCCTCACGAGTTGAAGGTGAGGGACCTTGGTTAATCGTGTCTCTTATCTCTGCTAAGTGTTGGATGTGGTTCTTCTTCTGGGGCGAGAAAGGGTAGGCCAGTTCCAGCCACCATTCTTGATGATGTCGGAAACCTTATCTTTACCATAGAGACAGGTGTGGTGAATAATGCTTGGGCCATATCAGTCCACCATAGAATTGGTGAAGAGCCATGGGTTGTACCAGATGGATGTCGACTCCTCATTACCAAATTTAACTTTGTAGAGCGAGCCGACGCTAAATCTAAGCTTGAGGATTTTCCTTCAACTCCGGCTAAGTGAAGAACTAACAGAGAGACTCCAGATACTTTTATTTTTTAGCCTTTCACCGATAATCCACTCCGTCAAGATTTAAGCCATATTTTTTTTATCAAAATGGACCATAAATATTTCAAGGTGGTCGCCTGATTTCTGATTTTTAGGTCCAAAATCACAAGGTCCCCCTCCTCTGAGGGCAAAATGATTTTATCCCATGCAACCTTTGCACCGGCGGTTATCATTTCTAGGCCAGACCATAGGAATCTTCTGAAAATCTTGGAGAGATCATTGAGCACTTTAGTGGGGAGGATGAAAACCGACGCCCAATAGAGTTAGCTCGTAAAGAGAATTGATTTTATCAGTTGGAGCCTACCTGCATATGAGAGGTGTTTCGCGGTCCAGGAGTTGATAATATTTGTGACATTTTGAAAGAGACATCTGAAGTCATTATAGGTTAATCGAGATAATATAAGGGGCACTCTAAGATATTTTAAAAGAAGCAACCCTACGATGCAACAAATTTTCGAGATGATATCCCACTTGACCATGTCTGATGTACCAGAGAAGAAAACTTAGCTCTTAGTTGGGTTGAATTTGAACGTCGAGAGGCACAAAAACTCATCAAGGCCTTCTTTAATGAGCTCGATTAAGGGATTGTTGGCAAAAAAAATCATTACATCGTCAACAAATCAGAGGTTTAAAATCTTCTGCTTGTGGCACTTCTAGTGATAGCCGAATTTTCTATTAGCTCATTTTTCTTTCAAGATGTTGGAAATGACCTAAGTGAAACTAACAAACAGATATGGGGAAAGAGGGTGACCTTGTCGCATGCCTTTCTTACCTTTGAAAGAAGATGTGCAGTACTCGTTGATATATACGGAATACGAGGGAGAGAAGATACATTGGATGATTCACCCAATAATGTTTAGGGGGAAATCCATTGCGTAAAGGACATCAAACAGTAATCTACATCTGATGTTGTCAAAGACCTTCACGAGGTCAATCTTGATGGCACATCTTGACCCATTTCTTATTCGTATTGTAACAATAATTAAACTTTTGTGAAAGAAGGGTGTTATCAGTGATATGTCTACTCGGGACAAATGTAGTATGTGTAGAGTCAATCAATCCCGGGAGCGAGTCCTTGATTCTATTAGCCACGATTTTGGAAATTAGTTTGTAGGTAACGTTTGAGCAAACAATAGGGCGGTATTCCGTAGAGTTGGATGAAAACTCAGATTTTGGGATAAGTTCTATTATAGTCTCATTCCAGGAATGGTCCATCTCATCTTCCAAAAATTGAAGAAGTGATGGATTACTTTACGGAAGTCATGGCTAATGGTAGGACAATTGTTTTTAACAAAACTAGCACTATACCCATGAGGATTAGGGGATTTATCGCTATCGATGGAGACGAGATATGTTTTTCTCATCATTACTAACAGGTCTTATAATGGTTGTTTGGGCATCAGTAGAGAGCTTGGAAGTGATGAGATTCCTAACCATATTTAGTCTAGGGTAGTTAAAGGGACTTAGTGAACCAATCAAATTGGTGAAATGAGATTTAAAAACATTGGCAATCATTCTACGTTGCGAGACAGAATTGCCATTGGCGTCATTGATGGTGATAATATTATTTCTCGCTCTTTTTCTCTAATACTATTATGGAAAAATTTGGAGTTTCACTATTCAAGCTTTAACCAAGCTACCCTAAATTATTGCGATCTCAAAATAAGACAAGTCAGTTACCACCTTGTATCGATTTGGTGTATTAATAAATAGTTGTACAGACTATCTTTCTGCGACTGAATGCTGGAGGTGGCCAACAGTTCCTTCATCATGAAAGGCAGTTTGGCTCAGTTTGCGACCATGTTATAGGCGATCATCGACTTCCAATTGTTTGCCATCATTTAAATCTGGTGAGGATAAAATTTATTAGACATGTTTTTTGGTAAAACTACGTGAGGTAATTATTAGGTGATGAGGGTTAGAGAGATAATTAAAGGTGCTTATTATAATATTTAGAGTGAGAAAGTATCAGATTAGCAGTACATGCCCTCTTTCATTAAATGTCTCTAAACAACCATCTATAGACCAAAATATATCTAATGGGCTTGTTAGGCCGAATTGGATCCATGGGCCAATTTCCAAACGCCCAAGCCCAAGACACTAATTAGTTTTATTATGGAATAAAATAATAGTAAATAATAAATAATAAAGGAAAATGATAGAATAAATTCAAAAATAAATTAAAAATAAATTAAACTTTGAATAAAACTAAGGAATATATATATATATATATATATATATATATATATATATATAAGTCTTTAGTACGATAGAGCTACTTGTGTATCCGGACGTGCTAAATTGGGGTCTTCGATTCCCTTTAGATTCTGACATTCTTAATTACTTTGAGTTAGTGGGACTGTGCCCAAGTCAGGCTAGTCTGAACATTTGATTAACGTTAATGTCGTGCATCATAGCCTTTAGATTATCAAATATCTGAATGCCAATGTAGCAATTTGTTGTTGTAACGAGACTACCTTGGAATTCTCGTATTCCATTCTACTTTTACAACTTAGGAGATGAGAACAAAGTAATTGATTATTTGCTTGATGCTGAAAAACTATCGAAGATGCAATTCTTTTTTATCAGTGAGATGTTGGAAAATGGGAAAGAGATTACTTTAAAAGGTAATCCAAGCAGGTTGACCAGGTCTTGGAAAAACACAAGTAATTTCTTACTCTTAGTTTGAATCTTTTATTTTTTTTATCATTTACTATCAGATATTTTTGTGTACCTATCCTTAAATATCAATTGCACCAATTGGAGGATGCTAAAGTTATTTTAAAGAAACTTCATGAGTGGGCCGGAGAGCATTAGTCCCTTGTCTTTCGTAAGTGTTTCACTCCTCCCAACTTGGTTCAGATTCATCTTTGGATGACCAACCCCAAACGAGAGTTATCATGGGAAGAACTTACCACCCAAATCGCTCATTCTTAAAAGAATTAAAGCTACTCATGGTAAATTATTTCCTCTCGAGAGGACTATAACCCTCAGTCATTGAGCTAAAAGGAACAAGGCTGCCAAAAAGAATACTACTAGTGTTGAGACTATAAAACAACCCCATGATCCTTTGCCTACTATCACTAATGAACCTTTGCCACCTATCATTATTGTTAATGTTTAAGAAGGTTACGCACCTGTAGAACCTCCTGTCTTGAAGAAGAAAAAGATGCACAAGAGGAGCAAACACAACAACGGGAAGAGAGAAAAGAAAAAGAAGAAAACTGCCCCTAGTTTGGATATTACACTTTCGGAGACTGCCTCGACTGACATCAATCCTATTATGGTTCCAACTGTTATTCTACCACCAACTTCTAGCCCTTTGGCTCGTGATCTAAATTATCCCTTGTTTCGAACTATTGAAGAGGTATTTGGTGACGATATTCCTCATATGGGACCTTTGGGAGGGATCTCGTTTGATGAGGAATTCGAAGCAACTTTTGGTGACACAACTACTAATGTCACCAATGTGGTTAATGATAATACGTCTTTCGAAGTGGTTAAGAATCTAGATACAATGGCTTATAGGATAACTTTCTATACGAAGTCTGTAGTTGATTTAGAAAGGGAAGTAAGGAGGAAAAAAATGTCAATGCTTCTCTCAAAGGATAAAATAAAAATCTCAAAGAATCTCTTGAAGCATAACAAATCAAGACCAATGGTCTATTTACCGAGGTTACCACAGTCACAAAAGAGGTCCCTGAGCTATTTTTTTTCAAGAGCTATTGTAATCCAGTGTCGAGGAGATTCAATACTTAAAAGACGACCAAGTTAGCGAAAAGACAGCCAAAGAGAAACTGTTAAAAGAATGTGGAAGAATAATGTGCTCTTGTCAATAAATACAAGGATGAAACATAGGCTATCAAGACTCAGGTTGATCATGAGAAGGACAATGCAATATATAAATACTTGATGGGGTTATAAAGTCCTTGGATGATCAGGATGCTTCAATAAAGTATGAAATGGTGTTGGATTTTCACAAGCATTCCCCACTATGAAACTTGAAACGTTTTGGGATTTAGTCCCAAAAAATCTATGGCCCGATGATATGCATGCGGAAGATCAACTTGATATATCTTTTGACTCATCTAGTGATAGTTCAGAGGGAAGTAGTGAAGAAGACTCTGAAGGTCGGAGTACAACGTGGAACAAAACCGAAGGCGAGTAGTTTATATTTTATGGTATTGTGCAAGTCTTTGATGTTTGCAAGACATTTTTGTAATGTTTCATTCGGATTTGCTTAAGTCTTTGGGTCATCCAAAGTATTTTGTATTTGTCACTTTATCAACCCATCATTTTTTTTTCAATTTCTTGTTTTTTTTCTTCATATTTTAACCCAACTATTAGAAGGCAAACCATTCAAATATACATAAATCAAATATTCAAACCATTCGAAGGTAATCAATTCGAAGGTATATAAATCAAATATTCTAACCATTCAAAGGTGATCCATTCGAATTAATATAAATCATATATTCTAACCATTCGAAGGTGATCCATTTAAATGTATATAAATCAAATATTATAACTATTTGAAGATGATCCATTCGAAGGTTTATAAATCAAATATTATAACCATTCGAGGGTGATCCATTCGAAAGTATATAAATTAAATATTTTAACCATTCTAAGGTGATCCATTCGAAGGTATATAAACCATACAATGTTATAAGAGAATGTTTTATGGCAAAAGTGGTAGATTAAATAAAACTTCGGGCACCTCATCTAACTTTGATAATGAGTGGCCCTTAGGTGAGCTCTTATTCTTCTTTCATCAATTAAATCTAACTCAGTTCTCACGAATGTATTATTATATTCCTAATAATAATTTTTAATTTTATAAGATGGGAGAGTGGACTTAAGTGGTATTATTGCATCAATTCCTTAAACTAAGTCAAACGAAGATTATGGAGTAACTGTTCAAGAGTAGTACGATAAGTCATAACACTTCTTATAAATAATTTGACCATTTTCATGATGTCGTCTCTAAATTATTTATTACACCCACTAAAGTGGATCTTATTTTTACTTTCACTTGTCCATTAGCTTGAGGGTGAAAAGATAAAAAAAATAGTATCGGATTCTTTTAAAATTGTAGAAAATTTCCATATATCTATTCTCAAATAGGGGGCCAATTATCCATTTTAATAATTCTAGGAGTCTTGAATATATAACATATGTTCAAAAAGATAAACTTTATTACTGCTTTAGAATTAGTACCGCAAAGAGGCGCGGCTTATACCAACTTGGAGAAATAATCAATTGCTAGTATAATAGTGTGACAACCTCCGGATGCCATTCGAAGGGGTCCTACAAGATCAAACCTCCATCTATCAGCTGTTATTACTTCAGATATTGATTCAAAGGTCAACTGGCACATATATTGTGTTTGCAAACCTTTGGCATATGACATATCGTTTAACCAACTCTTTTGCATCTGCCATAATGGAATGCCAATAATATCCTGCCAGTAGGAATCTTCGGTTTAGAGTCTTGTAGCCACAATGGGTAGAAAATTATCCATCATGTAATTCAGATAGAACCATTTGAGACTCATCATACCCAAGTCATCGTTGAGATGACCTACTAAAGTATTTTTTATATAAGACATCCCTTAAGACCGTAAAACTATGTGCTTTGAATTTCAACTTTATGGCCAATGTTCTATCAACAGGAAACTTGCCTTTAGTGATGAACTCTTTGATATTATACCCCCAATCCTTGCTTGTGATAATAGCTACTTGAGCACTTTCTTCTGTACTTGTCCCAATATCTGAGTTGGTGGATATTGAAGGATATTTTTGTATAAAAATCTAGGGATACACTTTGGAATAGGAAATAGTTTCTAAGAAATCAGCCATCGAGTTTTCAGTATGTGGAAAATGTTCCTATTCTACATATTTGAAGAAGATTGGTGTATCCCTCAAAATTCGTAACTATTTTATCAACTGTTCTTTCCTGTCTTCGGATTGGCCATGAGTTTGATGTATAAGTAGTTGTGA
The DNA here is from genome assembly GCA_036936605.1 of Limnanthes douglasii subsp. nivea. Taxonomy (NCBI): domain Eukaryota; kingdom Viridiplantae; phylum Streptophyta; class Magnoliopsida; order Brassicales; family Limnanthaceae; genus Limnanthes; species Limnanthes douglasii. The sequence goes on along the minus strand of JAUPFV010000002.1, from coordinate 112,901,225 downwards.
ATCACATATCAATCAAACTCTTTTTGTACCAAAAATTTAAGCAAGTCTCAAGCTTGACTTTGTTACCTCATATTTAGCTTCATTATTCGAGGAATTGAACCCAAAACATATTTCTTGACACATAGAATCTCTGAAGCGAGATAATAGGTAAATTCCTGCTCCACAACCTACATACTTGATCAACAATCAGTCTGAACCGCCCATTCCTTCAAAGGCTTTTCTATAGGAGTTACAACATATGAGTGTTTCGAATGGAACTCAACCAAACAATATTTTGAAGCTTATGCTTTGATAGGAGTTCGAGGAGAAAAATCAAAATTCATAATACCTAAACTCAACATACCATTTACTTATTAGAATTCTTTAGATTTCCATTCCTTCAATTACAAACCCAATCGCTACAGCATCTTCATGTGGTCCGACTACATTCCTCAAATCATCTTCGTTAAATACAATAAAAGGTTCAATTGAAGGATACACATGGATTGACATTTTCCCTATAATTGCATAGTCAAACTAACTACATGCCTTTTTCGAGAATTATTTGAAGGAGTTGTCACCATATCCCCTCAAAAAATGGTCAATGATTTAAATAATTGACACAGTTTGGTGACTCTTCATTTCTTCTCATACACCATCATAAGCCGATCTTGATTCGGACCATGATCCAAATACTCCGAATCCTCATCGAACTCATTATATTGTTCAATAATTTCCATAGGGCTTTCTTATTTGGGGGGATTCTATAGCTTACCTTAGAATATATGACAAGCTTTATGCCCTCCACTAGTACTTGGCATTGATCTATTACCCACTTGTGTTTTGACAAAAATAGTTAGCTTCTCATTCTCAATAAGCGCTTGTATTTCCTACTTTATGCAATACAATCCTTAGTATCGTGTCTTGTTTGATAAAGATATAGAATGTTGTTGGCTTAAATGTAATGAATTAAAATCTTATATGATCAATTATAAAGTTGTAAGATAAGTGTTGGACTCTTTGTAAAAATAGAGGACTAAAGTGCAGTTGATCCATTTGTGTAACCAATCCTGTTACACTAAGTCTGAACGCCTATAAATAATGGTTGAGACTGTTAATAAAGGGGATGATATTTTTATTATTTTTTTTACTTTTTATTATACTTTCTCTCTCTAAAATCAAAGTTTATCCTTTTCACTTTCAAGTACTAGATTAACATTTAACAAATTTGCGAACATAGTTGGAGATTTTAATCGATCGGTACCTTGATTTCCAAATCTTAAACTAGAGAAAATCGAGTTTTCGATCAATTACAATTGTATTTAATTGATAAAGGAGAATGTGAATGGAAATGATCATTTGGTTTGAAAGGAAATCAACGAATTCAGATCTGATTTGCAAAGACAAAAAGTAAGAAAGATGATCAAATTCCAATTCAGCAGACTCATTCAGACATTGAAGCTCGAAGGAATCAATTGCTGGATAAAATCACAATTCTAAATGACAAGCATGTTAAAAGAGAGCAAAATACTCAATCAAGTAGGTTTAAATCTGAAATGCGACACATGGCGGAAAAGTAAAATTTAGAAAGTCAATCTGATCGATCTAATATATCTCGTCATGTTCAAATTGATCAGAAGAAAACACATTTTGAGTCTGATAAAGAGCATCGTACCTCACGAAAAGAGAAAAAAGATAAGCACAGGTATGTTACATCCAATGATAAGGAGTTTGATAATTTGAAATTTGAGCAAAAGAGGTATCAGGGATCTTCAAAATAAGAAAGAGGTCGACCTCGGAAATTGCATAAAGAATATAGATAAAAAAGAGACAATGTGCTTCATTGTTTGAGGGAAACATAATGGTGTGAAGTAAATACATTTAATCAATAAACATGCTTAGATGATCGGAATTCGTACATTATCATTGGAACATGAGGAGATGACAAGTATGTGCAAGGAGTTGATTGGAGAAATTATTCTTTAACAACTGTGATAAGGTCTATTACTCTTCTGAAGTGGTTCGATATTTTTAAGGTTGAGAAATTTGATGGAATGCAAGATCCCAACGATCACATTGAAAAATTCAAGAACTATATGATGAAGTTCAAAGGTGATAATAGGCTGGTATGCATAGCATTTTCTCATACATTTAAGGCCACATATTTGAAATGGTACAATAGGATTCCGAGCGGATGCATTTTCAACTTTATAGATTTTTATATAGCTTTTCAAAGATAATTTGTGGGAAAGAGATACGAGCAAATGGAGACATTATAATATAATGTAAACAAGATTTAGGAGAGAAGTTAAAAGATTATACCAAATGTTTTGTGTTAAAAAATCAAGATTAGATAAATGTGAAGAGTTGGTAGCTATGGCTATATTTCAACAAGGTTTACTACCAAGTGATTTAGCAAATGAGACAACAAAGTGGAGAGCTTAGACCTTAAGAGCACTGATGGCTCAAGTCGAGGATCAAATTAAAGTGGAGGAGTCAACTAGGGTCTAAAGAGTGGTTGGACCAAGTAAAAATAATTCAGGACAAGTGTCAAATAATCAAGGACATTCATCAAATTATGAGACATCTCATCCGAGGAATAACGATAATTTTCCTCATCAAATTGGAGGATATCCAACTCAAGCTATAGGATTTCAGTTTCAAAATCCAAGGCTAAATCAGTGGATAAGGCCAAAGTATTATATCGATTTAACTCAGAATATTGTTGCGATTTATAAAAATGTCAAAGGATATGTAAGCTTTAAAAAGCCGACTCCGATAAATAGGCCAAGAGAAGAGCGCAACAACAGGTTCTGTAAGTATTATACTGATATTGGACATGATAATGCAGATTGTATAGCTTTGAAAGAGGAGGTGCAGATTTTAATAGAAAATGGAAAAATAACTACTTTTGTTAAAGGGAAAAGCAGGGGATACAAGGCACCAAGTGCATCGACTTCGGAAGCAGAGTATCCGAATGCAAAGGAATAAAATCTAATGATTTTAAATTTTAAGTTCGATGAGTTTGACAAAACTTGGAAATGTTTAGATACAAATCTGGATCAGTTAATTCTGATGCATGTGGATGAACTGGTAGAGAAAGGACGAGTTCAAACCTTTTGTGATTATTTTGAGTCCTCAACAATTTTTGGGGGAGTTTCTATGATTGGTAATACTAATAGCTCTAGGAAAAGGCATGTGGTAAGTTTAGTTACTAAAAAAGAAGAGAGGATGTCTTCTCACTTGTATGGAAAGAAAGATATTCCTTTTATTCTTTACAATGAAGATAATTTGAGAGACACTGTAGTTCCTCATGAAGATGTAGTGGTTATTGGAGCAAAAATAACGGGAACTGAAATCCGACGTGTTTTGATAGATACAAGAAGCTCTACTAATGTTTTGTTCAAGTAACATACGATAGAATGAGTAATCCATCTTGAATTTGTCAATCAGACCGTACTATAATTGGGTTTACAGGTGGGAGTGCTCATATAATTGGAGAATTCGAGGGTGAAGTGTGTTTGGAAAAATGGCCTTTTAAAAAGAAGGTTTAAGTTTTATTCGTGGGGTGGATTTTCCGACCAGCCATAATACTATTTTTGGAAGATTTTGGCTTTCATGGATGTATGCAGTTGTTTCCACTGTTCATCAGTATTTGAAGTATGTTATGGTAGACCATTTTGGGGTTGTCCGAAGTGATCAAAAGGTAGCTAGAGAATGTTATGCAACAACCCTTCGTATTTGAGGTCCTAGTAGTGAAACTCGGGTGGCTGAATAACAACCGGGGGGGGGGGTTGACCTTTGAACAATAAGGAGTTGATGATCCGATGGATACCCCGGGTTCTTTAACTGTAAGTGAAGGTATAGAGGAGTATTCATTTTCCAATGGAAAGACTCTTCGAATATGGACATTACTGTCACCAACTTTGTGTCATCATAGCTTGGCTATAAATCCGAGGATCAAGCCAGTTATTAAAAAAATGTGTTTTTTTCTGTTGAAAAATTATAGGCCATTTTGAAAGAAGTGGATCGTTTGTCTAAGTTCAGACATATTAGGGAGACGCAATATCCTTTATGGACAGCAAACCAAGTGTTGGTTAAAATAAGAATATAAAATAGAGAATGTGTGTTGATTTAACAAATTTGAATCGAGCTGCCCTAAAGATCCATTTCTTGTTCCTCAAATAGATCAACTGGTTGATTCTAGTTCAGGAAATAAAATTTTGTCTTTTATGGATGCTTTTGCAGGGTATAACCAGATTCAGATGAACCCAAAAGACCAAGAAAGCAGCGTTTATTACAGATCAATGTTTACATTGTTATAAGGTTATGCCCTTTGGGTTGAAAATACTAAAGGTACATATCAGATGTTGGTAAATAAGCCTTTTGTTATTCAGATCGGAAGGAATATGGAGGTACACATTAATGATATGCTGGTTAAGAGTTATGCAGATGATAAACATGTTGAAGATTTAGATGAGACTTTCTTGAATTTGAGAGTCATTCGTTTGAAGCTAAATCCTAAGTAGTGTACTTTTGGTGTTTGATCAAGAAAATTATTAGGATATATTATCAGTGAAAAAAGAATAGAAGCAGATACAAAAAAATTTGAAGGATTTGGTTTCAATGACATCACCTCGAACTATAAAGAAGGTGCTAGTTTTGACAGGAAGGTTAACTGCTCTTAATTAATTTATTCCGAGGTTTTGAAAGTAAATGTTGTGAAGAACCAAAAAAATTGAATGGAAGCCGAGCTATGAAGCAGCTTTTTCAAAGATTAAAGAACTGTTGTTGTCATCAGAAATTTTGTCCAAGCCTCGAATAGGAGATAAGTCATTTTTAGACATAACAGTGTCAGACTTTGTTGTGAGTGCTGTTTTGATAATTGAAGATAAAGGAGTTTCGAAGCTAGTTTACTATGTTAGTAAAAGTTTGTTGGCAGCAGAGAAAATGTATTTGATACTTTAAAAATTCGCTTTAGCTTTAGTGGTGGCTGCTAGGAAAATTCACTCTTATTTCAAGCTCATACTATTGAGATTCGAACTTCTTTTCCACTAAATAATGTGTTACAACGCCCAAACATTTCTGGCAGGATGACCAAGTGGTCAGTACAGTTAGGAGATTTTGATATAATTTTCTCATCGAACGACTATTAAGGCTCAAGATTTAGCTGATTTTCTTGTGGGATTTCATTCAAGCAGATCAAATGAGGAGACAAATAAAGAGGTCTTGCTAGAAAAATTGATGTGGGTGGTTCGAACCGATGGTGGTTATAGTATTTTGGGATCTAGTGCATGAGTGTGGTTGGTAGCTCTTTCTAGGGAGGCAATGTATCAAGCTATTAAATTTGGTTTTCATACATCGAATAATGAGGCTGAGTATGAAGCTGCTTTCATTGGTTTAAAGCTTGCGAATATCTGTGGGAAAACCATATTTCGTGTGGAAACAGATTCACAATAAGTGGCAAAGCATATGGCAGGTGTTTGTGAGGGTAATAAGGATCATTTAATTTTGTATCTTCGTGAGCTTTGAAATTTAGCTCTCGTGTTTGATAAAGTGATTGTAGAGGATATTAATCGAGGAGATAATATAGTTGTCTATTCTTTGGTAACAATTGCTTATGTCGAAGAGTATCATTGGACACTGTTATAAGAGTGTCCTTCAATTTAACACAATCAGAGCAATATAAATATGATGAGAAAGTATTTGTCACTCCAGATACAATTCGAAGTTGATATGGAAATAGAATTTTGAGGACTAAATTGTAAATAATGTAAGTTTAAGGATTTAATTGTAAGTAATGTAAGTTTTGTCCTTAATTTGTAACTGATGTAGGTTTTAAAGAATATTTGTAACTATGTATAATTAGTGAGGACTAAACAACAATTAGCCCACTTTTGTAACATATTTCAGTTTGAGACTAAGACTTGCCTCCTCTATATAAAGGGCAAGACTACTCTAACAAAGGGGTTGAACACTTTTTACTTTGAAACTCATTTGTACTTGTGTTTTCTCTCTCTAAAAACTCTCTACCTCTTTCTCTCTCTAGAATTCTCTCTTGACAATTAACTAAGGTAAAATAACAACTCATCAAATTGGCGATTCCGCTGGGGACGTAAAATCAGTATGCTTATTTTGTTCGAAATATTAATATAATCTAGTTGTATTCTTTGAATAAAATTCATACGATGAATCCTGAAAAAAATCCTACGCTCTAGTCAGCGATGGACGTTGATAAAGGTGATGGGAATAGAACTAATGGAAATAGAACTGATGGATCATCTCTAATCCGAGCTCAATCTGATATCGAGGTGTGCATGAATCAACTTTTAGATAAAATTAATACATTGAATGAGAAATATGAACGAAGGGAACAAGAGATACTCTCAACAAGGCTCAGTTCCGAGGTTAGACAGGAAATAGAAAAGACTGAGGTGGAAGGTCAGTCACATCGATCTTTTAACGATCGACACGCTAAGTCTGAGCACAAAAAAAAAGTTTTGTGTTTCCTAAAGAATGATATTCGTCTCGAAATGAGAGGAAGGATAAACAGAAATTAGTGACTTCTAGTGATGAGGAGGTCAAAAGTTTAGCCTCAGGTTTTAAGAGGCACAGAGGTTCTTCAAAAGGGGAATGAGATAGAGATTATTCGAGGAAGTATAAAAAAGAGAGTAAATCTAAGAATGCTCCTCATTCAACTTGGCATGAAGGAAATCCTTCGAATCAGTATGCTGAAACTGATATGAATCTATATGTCACAATGGGAACTGATGATCAGTTCGTTCAAGGTGTTGTTGGAGAAATTCTCCATTGACAGATGAAATTCATTCCATGACGCTTTAGAAGCGTTTTGACATTTCGAAGGTGGAGAAGTTCGATGGGATGAAGGCTCCCGATGATCACATCAAACAATTCAAGAATTATATGATGAATTTCGAAGATGAAGACCGACTTGTGTGTCGTGCATTTTCACAGACTTTTAAGGGAACAACTCTTAAGTGGTACAATAGGATTCCGAGGGGGTCCATACCAAATTTTAGATATTTTTATACTTTTTTTCGAAGGCAGTTTGTGGGAAGCAAAGAGATGAGAGCAAATGGTGATACTATTATTCAGTGCAAGTAGGCACCGGGAGAAAAGTTGAAAGACTATACAAAGATATTTGTGTTGACCAAGGCTAGTTTGGACAACTGTGAGGAAAATGTGGCAATGGTAGCTTTTTGCCAAGGGTTATTGCCAGGGGATTTGGCTAATGAGACGAGAAAGAGAAGGGCCTTGACTTTTGGAGCTTTGATGGCTCAAGTTGAGGATTAAATCAAAGTGGAGGAGTCGAGTAGAGTCCAAGGCAGACCAGTCAACACTCCAAAAAATTCGGGACAGACATCCACTAATCAGGGGCAGCCCTTGAATGGTAATAACAATTTCAATGGCAATCAAGATTCGAGGCAGAAGAACAACAATTTTCCTCCTCGGAGTGGTAATTATTCGAATCACGCTCCATCTAACACTTACAACAGGCCTAGACCAAATACATAGGTCAAGACTGAGTACTATGTTGATCTGACAGAGAATGTATCTGTCATTTGGGATAAGACTAAAAGTTTTGTAAATTTCAGGAAGTCGGCTCCCATCAGTAGACCAAGGGAGGAGAGAAATAATAAATTTTGTAGATATCCTGATGATATTGGACATGATACAAATGATTGTATTGTGCTGAAGAAAGAAATACAATATTTGATTGAGAATGGAAAGCTCATGACTTATGTGAAGTCACATGGAAGTGCATCAAAAAATAATGGTGCATTGACTTCGGATGCTGCATAGCCAGCTGAAAATTTGATGATTATGGATTCATAGGCTAAACCGTTCGATGCTTCTTCTGAGTGTGTTGAAAAAGATGTGAACATATTTATTTTGATAACAGTGGAATAATCTGTGAAAAAAAGACGTGTTCGGGAGCTATGCAGTTTTTTGAATCGTTGGCTATTTTTGGAGGCGATTCAATGACTAGGAACTCGGATAGTTCGAGGAAAATGCATGTTGTCAATTTGACAAATCAAATTTAAAGGAGGATGTCTAAGCACTTGTATGGGAAGAAATATATTCCCTTCATTTTGTTTGATGAAGACGATCTGAGAGGTATTGCAGGACCACACGGAGATGATGTGGTGATTGGAGCTGAGGTGGCTGGCGTTGAAATTCAACGTGTGCTGATTGATACTGGCAGTTCTGCCAATGTCCTTTTGAAATCCACATTTGATAGAAAGACAAATCCACATCGGATTTCTCAATCGGATCAAACGATTATCAGATTCACGGGTGTAACAGCTCGTGTTGTTGGAGAATTCAAAGGTGAGGTGAGTTTAAGAAAATGACCATTTAAGAAAACGGTCCATGTACTCTTTGTGGTGGTGGATTGTCCCACAAGTTATAAATCTATTTTTAGAAGTTCTTGGCTTTCAAGAATGTATGGTGTGGTGTCTACAGTTCATCAGTGAGTTAAGTATGTGGTTGGAGACAGAGTTAGGGTTGTTCGAGGCGATCAGAAGGTTGCTAGGGAATGCTATGCCACTGCACTTCAGATCCGAAGATCTGGCAGTGGAGATTTAATGCGTGAATATCAATTATAAGGGGCGCCCTTGGATTTGGAAGAAAGGGTTGACGATGCGAGGGAAACCCTGAGGTCTTTAATGGTGAGTGAAGAGATAACATAGTTTACTTTTTCAGAAGGAAATGTACTTTGAATTAGAACTATATTGACCCATTTTCTACGTCAACAATTGCTTGATTTTTTTATCTCAAAATTTGGATGTCTTTGCTTGAAGGACAGAAGATGTAACAGGAGTACCTATTGAGGTAATTCGACACAGCTTGGCTCTAGATCCGAAGGTCAAGCCGGTGATTCAGAAAAGAAGAGTGTTTTCCTTAGAAAAAGTAGAAGCGATTTTTGCGAAGTTGATCGATTGTCTAAGGTCGGACACATAAGGGAGTCATAGTATCCTTTATGGATGACGAATCTGGTGGTAGTAAAAAAGAAGAAGGGGAAATGGAGGATGTGTGTGGATTTTACAGATTTGAATAGAGCTTGTCCCAAAGATCTGTTTCCTGTTCCTCGAATAGAACAGTTGATTGATCTTACTTCAGGCAATAAATTTTTAACTTTTATGGATGCTTTTGCAGGGTATAATCAGACCCAAATGGATCTAAAAGATCCAGAATGCACAAATTTTATAATTGATAGGGGCTTGCATTATTGTAGAGTGATGTCCTTCAGATTGAAGAATGCTGGAGCCACTTATCAGAGATTAATGAATTAAGCTTTTGCTACGCATATCGGAAGAAATATTGAGGTATATATAGACAAATCCTTTTTCACTGATGATAAAACCCCAAAGTGCAGGTTGAATTATATCTTGAAAAGTGCACCTTTGAAGTTTGATCGGGGAAGTTTTGGGGTTTTATCATCAGTGAAAAAGGAATAGAAGCTGACCCAGAACAATTAAAAGCTTTGAAAACAATGAATTGTCCTCGTCAATCAAAGAAGTGCAAATTCTGACAGGAAGGATAGCATCACTTAATCGATTTATTTTAAGATTCTCTGACAAATGCTTTCATTTCTTTCAAGTGTTACGAGGGCCCGGTAGGTTCGAATAGACATCAGAATGTGCAAAAGTTTTCACAAACATCAAAAATTTGTTTTCATCACGAGAGATTTTGTCAAAGCCTCGAAATGGGGAGGAATTATTTTTGTATTTCAGAGTATCAGATTTTGCACTAAGTGCAGTATTAATTAGTGAGGATTCAGGAGTTCCGAAGCCGGTGTATTACATTAATAAAAGTCTGATGCCAATAGAAAAGAGGTATATGAAATTAGAGAAGTTGGCATTAGCATTGGTGATTGCTGCTAGAAAGATGCGCCCGTATTTTCAAGCTCATATTATTGAAATCCGAACTTCATTCCCGTTGAAAAATGTTTTACAGCGACGTGATATTTCAGGGAGGATAACCAAATGGTCAGTGGAGTTGGGGGACTATGATATTTTGTTTACACCTCGAACATCAATAAAGGCGCAAGCACTTGAAGAGTTTTTTGTTGAATTCCACTCAAGCCAATCAGATGAGGAAGAAACTGAAAAATTCATACATGTTGATTCGAGGTGGGTTGTTCGAACAGATGTGGGGATCTAGTGTTTCAGGATGCAGTGCTGGGGTTCAGTTAATAGCTCCGACGGGAGAGACAATTATTTAATCTATTAAATTTGGTTTTTATACTTCCAATAATGAAGCTGAATACGAAGTTGCTTTGGTAGGTTTGAGATTGGCAAAAATTAGCGGGGCAACTTCAGTGCGTTTGGAAACGGATTCTCAGTTATTGGAAAATCAGGTATCTGGATTTTCCGAAGCAAGAAAGGATTGTTTGGTTTTGTAACTTCGAGAGCTTCAGAATTTAATGCTTCTGTTTGACAACGTTGTTGTGGAATATATTGGGAGATGAAGTAACATGGTGGCTGATTCTTTAGCAAATGTTGCTTACAAGGAAGAATATCCTTGAATTTTTCTAGAAGAAAATCCTTCAATTGTTACTCAATCTAACCAATGTGAATGCATAGAATAATTTCTTACCACTGATGAAAGGCGACGCGATTGGCGATCATATATCCTTAATTTTTTTACTCAAGGAATACTACCAGATGATTCACAATTGGCCAAAAAGTTAAGGGGTAAACCCTTCAGATATACAGTACTCGATGGGATTTTATATAAAAAGTCATTGAGGAGGCCATTATTAGGAATGAAAGAGACAAAAGGAATAAATATTGTAATTATTGATCAATCATTGACCCCTTTTCCCAAAAAGGAATGTCCTTTATATAGGAAAAGAGGTAGAGGGTGAAATTACATGTTTACCATTAGAAGAGTGGATTTCTTACCCCACTATTTTACTATTTACAAAGAAGTTCTAGGGGACTATAATTTAAGTCACTCACTTCTTATGTATGCTTTACCTTAGTCCTTAGCCACTAAATGCATGGACTTTACCTTATTTTTGGTCTAAATTACATGCTAAACACCTATATTTTCCTCCCCTTATAAGTAGGCCCCCAAGTCCATGTGTAGTTCTCTGTACGTGGACTTGAATTGCGACTTAACATCGTTCGGATCGGATCAAGCGTTGCCTTGCTCGGGCACTTTGTTATTTGAACGAACTTTGTTAGGCTCAGATTTCATCATGGTCGGATCTCGTATTCCCTGGTAGGCTCTGACTCGGATCAGATCCTAACTTGCTGACCTCACCCCTCGGTCAAGCTGATGTCACATAAATAATGATTTAATGTCAGATACGCGTGCTTGGTTTCGTTGTTATCGAGTCGAAAGTTTTTTAGGCGGCGCAGCTGTCATGGACACGTGTCATGATGCTGTTACTTTTCGAATGTTCACCTTCTTCTCCATTTTCCTATATAAACTTCACTTTCTCCCTAAGAAAAAGTTTATGATTCCCTTAAACAGATTTCGCTCTAGAGAGAGAAGTTGTGCCAAACAAAAAATTTTAGTGTGCATTTTCATGCGTGAAGAGTTTCTTAATCTTGGAAGGTACAAGCTTTGGAGGTGGTTTAACATCTCTAATCAGATCGGTGCTGGTAGACCTTTCGGTGCATGAGAATATCCCTCCCCTGCAGAGATTTGAGAGTCTAACTTTCGAGACAATTGGGCTCCGATCCGTGAACGTTCTATCCGGCGTGCTGCCTCCTCTCCTAGTCAAACACACCCTTTAAGTGGTGGGGTTGATATTTTGTGCTTCTCTAACTCCCTCTACTCTTCCTTCCCGATCTTCCCCCTTCGTCATAATGGGTGATGAGAGAGAAAGACCACCAATTAAAGAACATCGAGATCGGTCTAAACGAAAGAGATCGCCGGATCCAGCCGCTAAATCAGTTCGAATGAGGATTTATTCCTCGGTATCGACTCCCCCTATAACCCCCCAAGGCTCTCCTCAAACAAAGCCGGATGTTAGCCCTCAAAACAAATTTCCTAGAGGAACTCGGCCAGAACCGTCCCTTACTTCCACTCCAGAAGTCCAGGAAAAAAGTTTATCTTTATCCGATGACCCTGAAAATGATAGAGTAAATTCTGAAATTGCAGGGATTGAGGCAGAGCCTCTTCGAGTCGTTCTTATCGGCACTCCTCCCTCAGAACCTATAGCTGATGATTCTCTTCATCCAGGTGAAACTTCCCTGGTAAAGAGTAAGAAAAAGAAGAAAAGGAAACGTCCGACGAGCTTTCCCTCGAATGTGGAAGATATTATGAGCGATCATCTTCGCGACCTTGAATCCATGCATCTCTTAGATCTGTACAAGGTGAATTACAAGTATTTTCACCCGACCGAGGAGATCAAGCTAAGGGACCGATGGGGTATTCCTACTAATATCACCATCCGATTCCCTACTGTTGGAGAGACGCCTTTATCGGTCCGTACCAACGAATTGGTGCTTCATACAGAGCTAATAAACTGGGGTCTCCAATTTCCCCTCGACCCTCTTTTAGTCGATTACTTCCAGTTGGTCAAACTTTGTCCTTCTCAGGTTGGGGCCAACAAGTGGTATACCCTAATGGCTTGCATTATGGCGTCGCGGCTCTCTAAGAACGCTTTCACCATGGAACAAATCATCGCTGTTTCTGGAGTGGCTAAGAACTTTCACTATCCCTTCTACTCACTTGGTTTTGCTAGGAACCTTAAGGTGATAAAGGATTTTCTAGAGGCTGACAAAAAATGGAAGCGACAATTCCTGTTTATTTTCGGGTTGTGGGAGATCGGGTTTGAAGATTCTGAGGACCTTCCTCATCGACTTACCTTGAAGTTGACTGGAAAAGGCAAGTACTTTCACCTAAGTGTTTTTTGACCCCCCACCTTCGGTAAATTCTGACTGTTTGTTTTTTCAGCTATGAAGGGAATCGTTATGTCTTTTAAGTATCATGCTAAATCCGGTAAAGCTACATTTGAGAAGCTCAGCCTTTGGGCTGGTGATCACTAGGACCATAAATTCTACCAAAGCTTTATACCGATGAATTTTGCTAAGAGTAATCTGTGGCGATACGATCTTAGTGAAAAGAAGACTCCCTCAGAGCTTATGGTGGCTCCTCCGGGCGATGATATCCTTGCACGTTTAGAAAGTTTGGATAACGCGATCTACCTCCCTACCCGGGCTCGAACTCCGAGTCATCAAGTTACAGACAACCCGAGGAAGGTGAAGAAGAAAACATTGAGGATGGTGCTGGGTCCAATGACGATGATCCCGATGCTCAAGTTGATTCTGAAGAGAGGGTGCAAGTCAGTCCTCCCACAAGGGCTCTTTGTGATCATGATGACACCCAAGTAAGCTTGTCTCCGGGTATGATGCAATCGAATCATCAACAACCAACCCCCTCGATCCTCAGGTATTTTCTCCATCCTCTCAGTATGAAAACCTACCGAGTGATGCTGATTACCGGTTGAGGTTAGGCCTCAGGGTCGTGCCGGTGCCACAAGGCCACATAAGTTTACTGATGAGGAGAAAAAGAAAAAGATTGTTGAGAGCGGGAGGGAGAGTGACAACACCAATCGTCCGAGTCTGCCACTATCCCGACAATTTGTGATTGTTGATTCAGACTCTGGTGGAGAATTTGTTTCCACTCGGAGGGAAGGTCAAGAAGGTGTTTCTGATGAAGAGGGGTATCATTCTCCGGAATCTCCTTATTTCTACGTTTATGGCAACGACTACGTGGCGAACGAGTTAAGTAAACTACTGCATGCTGCTTCTCTACCCAACCGCAAAGAGAATTGGAAGGATCGTTATAAAGAAGAAGTTACTGAGAGGAGGGCAGAAGTAAAGGTTTTAAAATCAGAGGTCTCTGAGTTGAAGGATAAAGTGAGGGATTTGAACGATCAGGTAACTGAACAAACTGAGATACCCTCTAAAGTTAAAGGCTTCATCGCTGAGTCTAACAATCTGAAAAAGGAGGTGAAGGAATTAAAGGATGAGTTAGCCAAGACATCGGAAGTGACCGCCAAGGTACAGTCTCTGTCTTCCAAGTCCGAAGAGCTAAAGTTGAGGGTCAAAGAGCTGACTGACGAATTGGCTAAGGAGAAAACTATCTCCGAGGAGCGTTTGACTACCATCACGTCCCTTGAGGCTGAACTTTCTGAGGAGAGGACCAAATTTGACGATGAAAGGGAGAAGTTTATCCTTAAGAATACCAAAGGCGATACTATAGTTGATGGTCTTGAAGGCTATTGCAAAATCAAGGTATACTTCGAAAATGCTATTCAAGACATTGAGAAACTATCAGCAGCCCATGAGAGCTTGAAGAAAATCTTCGAAGCTAAGAAGAAGGAAAGTCTAGATGAGTATGCTGTTAAGATTGTTGTTCGTCTTGAGAAGAGAGATGCTAAATTGAGATCAACATGGTAATGGAGATGCATGAGAAATTCCCAGACTTGCACCTTGGTAGTCTCTGGACTCGAGTCATCGAACAATATTGTCCCCCTGGAGTATCCGTAGAAGATCCTGAATCCAGTGAAGACTCGGAGAGCTCTTCGTTGGACTCGGATTCTCCTGCTGGTCATAAAGGAAATTCAGCCTCTGACTAGTCCGTATTGGGTAGTTCTTGCTTTGTTATGTTTTGTGATTCCTATAGCAAAAAACATTTAATGTAATATTTTCCTTGTTATTTGGACTTTCAGTGGTATGTTTTTAGCGTGATGTTTCACTCGATTTTTCCCACCTCATATTTTTCTTACTTTGATTCAATATTGAGTTAAACATTTTTTAGATGTGTTTTGATTTCAAGAAGATGAACTTTATTGTCCTAACTTCTTTGGAATACATTTTGAGTTCAAAAAGATGAACTTTTTAGTCCAAACTTCTGTGGAGTAAATTCTAAGTTAAAAAAGATGAACTTTAGAGTCCAAACTTCTTTCGAGTATATTTTGAGTTCAAAAAGATGAACTTTTTAGTCCAAACTTCTTTGAAGTGTGTTTTGAGTTCAAAAAAGATGAACTTTCTAGTCCAAACTTCTTTGAAGTGTGTTTTGAGTTCAAAAAAGATGAACTTAGTCACGTTTTTAAACAGGAAATAAGATTTGATATATAAGCCGGCTATTTAGGCACCTCATTAAAACATTCCTGCGCCACCAGGGTAGGAAAGAGTATGCCACCAGAACTTACATAGACTATTAAAGAAAATATTTACATATCACTCAATCAAACTAGATAAGATTTTAGGTACTCAATATTCCATGGATGGGGAAGATCTCTTCCTTCTTTATCTTTCAATCTGTATGTCCCTAGTTTCAACTTCCTTGTGATTGTGTATGGACCGTCCCAGTTTGGGGCGAGTTTTCCGAGTCTCTTGTCTTTTGTGTGCAGAAGACTTTTCTTAGGACCCTGTCCCCCACCTCAAATTCTCTTCTTCTGAACTTTAACGAATAACGGCTTCTCATCAACGTTTGATAGTGTAAGAAATTCAGTTGTGCCTTTCTTTTCTTTTCTTCAATCAGATCGAGCTATGTGCGTTTTCCTTTGTCATTCCTCTCCTCAGAATATTCACTCAATCGGAAAGATGGGAACATTGTTTCCGATGGCACCACTGCGTCCATTTCGTATACAAGCGCAAAAGGTGACTCATGTGTTGCTGTCCGAGGAGTAGTCATGTAAGCCAATAACACTTCTCGTAGGTAATCTAGCAACTTCCCCACTTTACCCTCTAAATTCTCTCTTAGACCGTCCAAGAATGTTCGATTGGTTACTTCGACCTGACCGTTCGCTTGGGGGTGGAATGATGTCGAGAAACATTGTTGTATCCCTTTGGAAGCGCAGAAAGCTCTCGTTTCAATGTTGTCAGACTGGCGACCGTTATCCATCGTAATCTTCTTGGGTATGCCAAAACAGAAACAAATGTTAGAGATGATAAATTTGATTACATCTTTTGCCCTCGTTTCTGCTAATGGTTCTGCTTCCACCCACTTGGAAAAATAGTCCACAACAATAATGATTGTTTGACGCCCCCTGAAGCCATAGGAAGTGGTCCGACCAGATCTATTCCCCATCGGTCGAAAGGGAGAGATTCTGATATTGACTCTAGAGGTACCCCGGGTAGGTGGATCGAATTAGGGAACCGCTAACAGGTGTCACATTTCTGCACTAGCTCTTTGGCGTCCGCCGAGAGGGTCAGCCAATAGTATCTTGCCAGAAAAACTCTTCATATCAGTGTTTTGTATCCACAGTGGGCACAGCCTTCCCCATCGTGCAGTTCGGAGGTACTAGCTGTGATTCATCCTTCCCTAAACAGCGAAGTAAGAGACGGCTAAAAGATCGTTTATACAACACATCTCTAAGGATGATGTATCTGTAGGCCTTGAAGCGTATTCTCTTGGCTCTGACTTTGTCAACGGGCAGCATGTCATGGACTAAGGAATCTTGTATTTCGCTTCTCCAGTATTTTGTTAAAGTTGCAGATATCTGGAATGCTTCGATGCTACCTTCCCTTGCTTCAGATACCTTGGTTATAGACGAGTTTTCTTGAGTCACTATCCATGTATACTCCTGAGTAAGATGCCTTGGCCAATGAATCAGCCACTGAGTTTCTGGCCCTGTGAACGTGTTCAAATCAGACGTCTTCGAACTCCAAAGCTATAGCTTTCAAAATTCCCAGATACTTCACCAGATGATCTTTTCTTGTTTCCAAACGTCCGAGGGCATGGTTCACTAGAAGTTGAGAATCACTAATCAACTTAACCCGTTTAGCCCCACAAATATTTGTAAGTAGTAATCCCAGGGCTGCTTCATACTCTGCCTCATTGTTTGATGCTTGAAAACCGAGTCGAATTGCTTGATACATTGCGATGCCATCCGAGGAAGTTAATTGCACACATGCTCCACATCCAGATGAGCTAGAACCCCCATCGGTTCGGACTTGCCACTCAGATTCGGATTTTCTTCTTCCATGTCCAGCACGTCCCTGTCAGAATGAAATTCAACTAAAAAATCAGGTAGCGCTTGCGCTTTGATCGCCGTTCGTGGTTCGAAATCGAATCGAAATCCCCAAGTTCTACCGACCACTTAGTCATCCTTCCAGATACATCGGGTCTTTGTAACATATTTTTCAAAGGAAAATATGTTTGTACCACCACCGTATGAGCTTGGAAGTATGACCTCATCTTTTGAGCCGATGTTACTAGGGCAAGTGCTAGGTTTTCTAACTTAAGATGTTTTTTTTTCTACATCTAAGAGGATTTTGCTTATATAATAAATTGGTCTTGGAAGGCTTGATTCTTCTCAGACTAAGACCGAGTTGACTACAAATTCGGACACTACTAAATATATGAACAACTTTTCCCCCAAATTTGGCTTTGTCAGTATCTCCGAGGATGAGAGATGTTGTTTGATTTAATTGAAAGCATCGGAACATTCTTGAGTCCAGTCAAACCGGTTTGCTTTCCTTAAAACTTGGAAGAAAGGAGCACACTTGTCTGACGACCTAGATATGAATCTGTTTAAAGCAGCCAACCTTCCAGTTAAAATTTGCACCTCCTTGATAGTTCTAGGCGGATCCATAGTACATAAGGCGTTTAATAGCAAAGGATCTGCTTCGATACCCTGCTCACGGACTATGTAAGATAAGAAAAATCTAAATCTTACTCCAAACATGCACTTTTCTGGGTTCAACTTGAGATTTAGTTTAGCAAGATTAGCAAAAGTTTCTTCTAGGTTAGCCAAATGATCTTCATCTCTTAAGTTTTTTACTAACATGTCGTCAATATAAACTTCCACGTTTCTACCAATCTGACTTTTGAATGCCTTGTTCACTAGCCGTTGTTATGTTGCCCCCGCATTCTTTACTCCGAATGGCATGACTCGGTAGCAATGTAGACCTCTTCCAGTTATGAAATTCGTGCTCTCCTGATCCCTCGAGTCCATCTGGATTTGATTGTATCCAGCATACATATCCATAAAGGATAGTAAACAATTTCCGGATGTCGAATCCATAAGTTGATCTATTCTTGGGACCAAGAAAGGATCTTTAGGGTAGGTCCTATTCAAATCAGTGAAGTCTACACACATCCACCATTTACCGTTCTTCTTTTTAACTAAGACCGGGTTGGCGGTCCATAACGGATATTGTAATTCACGAATGTGGCCCACTTTCGTTAAACGGTCTACTTCTGCCATTATCACTTCAGCATTTTCTTGTGAAAATGATCTTCGCTTCTGAATGATCGGTCGTACGCTGTTCCGAATAGCCAATCTATGACAGATGACTTCTTCTAGTACTCCTGTAACGTCCTCTGTACACCACGCAAACAGATGTAATTTGGTTGAAAGAAATCTGATTAAGCTTTCTTTTACCTCACACGATAATTTCGTTCATATCTTGAGACTCTTTCCAGGGACAAACACATGATCCTCAAAACCTTCACCAGGGACCATGAATCCAGGGACTCCCTCGGATCGTCAACAGGATCGGAATCCAAATGAGGCCCCTCTGACTGCTATTCTTTTCTGGATCCGACCCCTTTCAACTGCTTGGGGGCCAACGCTGCCTTGTAACATTCCCTAGCCATTTTCTGACTAGATCTTACGGTTCTGATGTTACTTCCCACTACGTACTTCAAACATTGGTGGACCGTGGATGGTACAACATGCATCTTAAAAAACCATGACCTTCCGAAGATGGCGTTGTACTATGTGGGTGCATCCACTACAATGAACAGTACTGTCACTATTTTCTTGAATGGTCCCCTGCCCAACTCCACCATTCCCTCGAACTCTCCGACGACATCCGTGGTCGCGCCGGTAAATCCTACTATCGTCCTGTCGGATCGTAGGATAGTTGGAGGATTGGTTATCTTATTGTAGGTTGTCATGAACATGATATTGGCAGAAATGCATGTGTCAACCAGAATCTTTCTTATCTCGTTTCCGACTATCTCTGCTCCGATTACCACGACGTCTTCATGCAGACCAGCAAATTCCCTCATGTCGTCGTCCTCGAAGCAAATGATTGGTGATGGGTTCTGATAAATGTGCGATGAGGAATCTGCCTCCAACTGCGTTGCCAGACTAACAATATTCTTCTTCCTTGAGTAGTTTGATATTCCTGCGACTGTATCTCCCTCAAAAATGGTTAGTGACTCAAAAAAGAAACATAAGTCACTAAAATTTCCTCGGGGGATTATCTCCTCGACCAAGTTCACGCTATTCCTGACCGGCTTCTGATCAAGATACTCTGTTGCCACATCAAAAGCATCTAGAAATTCTTCTTCAATCACGTCGGAAATCATCATGGGACCATCTTGTCTCGGAGCGACTTATTGTTTGGACACCACCGCGGTATTCTTTTTGACAAAGTCAACCAATTTTCCGTTTTCTATTAAGTATTGGACCTCTTTTTTCAAAGCCACATAATCCTTAGTGTGATGCCCAATGTCGTCATGGAAATGGCAGTATTTGTTCTTTCTGTGTTCCCTCAGAGTATGAAGAGGAAAGGGTTTGCGGAAGTGCACGTTTGCTCGTGCCTTTTTAAAGATCGTGGAAACACACTCAGTTAATTCAGCGTAGTGAGCTGGTCGGACCCATCTATTTGAGGCTGGTCAAACATACTGTTGAACTGCCGGACCCGCCTGATGGTACTGTTGGTTCTGAGCTACCCGTTGAGGGGTCTGGTTTGTTATTTGTGATGAGTCCAAATTCAGAATACTCCCCGGAAGGGCAGATCAGTGTAAATCTCTCCGGAAACCGGACAGACATTAAGAACTTAAATCGGACAGAACTTTTGGACCGGACATATCACTTTGAACACTATGAGCCTAAGGCTGTTCGAACTATGACTAAAGTACTAAAAAACCTAAACACTTCCTGACTAAGCTACCTGTCCTCCTGCTTAGAACTCATGGGTCTTTAAACATGACCCGGGTCCATTAAACTTGACCCGAAAGCCCATAAGGGCCCAAGTATCACACTATAAATACTCAACCACCAGCATTAACTTCTGGTAACAAAAATTAACTGCTGCCAAGCTGCTTAATTCTCTCTCCACCTTGAAACACCCTTACACCACCCTGAAACTCTACTTGAAATTACCAGCCTACCCTCAGGCTATTTTTATCCACACCAAATTGGCGACCACAGTGGGAGGCGACGGTGCCTGAATCAAGTATTCGAAACCAAGCAAAGAAATTCTGTCCGAATGAATCCGGATAATCCAGAGCTTCCACCAGCTTTGCTCGAAGTGGTGGAAGAGAACGATGAATATACAGTCCAAGAGCGTGACAGGTTAAAGCTTGAGATAGAAGCTCTGAGGGCTGAAAAGGCCAAAATGGGCGTGAAAGAAAAATCCAAGGCATCGGTTGTTCATCACACCGACAACCCTAGAGAGCCTGAGGCTTCGAAAACTCATGTGAGTACCAAAAAGACACATGCTAGTTCTAAAAAGTCTCACCGGTCCAAGCCTGTGGAGAGCTCTGACTCAAGTTCAGAATCTTCGGGCAGCTCTTCGGACAGTGAGGGAAATGAAAAATCCTTGTCCTCTAGCAGTGATGATGGTCGAACCAAGAAAAAGCAAAAGCAGGTTAAGAAATATTCGAGAAAAAAGAGATCACCATGGAAGAATGAAAAGGCATATTGGAAAGGGGTCATCTCACCACCGGAGGTATACGGACAAGATGTTGATGGATCCCTTTGCTTTCCACGATGAGCCAGGTATCTTTGCAACTCCTAATGAGGATACCGTGTTCAGTCGTGGAAGAAATTGGAGGCAGTCTCCACTGTCTTCTAAAATCCTGTCCGGAAACCTCCCCAAGAGGTTTGACAGTACTAAGATGGAGAAGTACGATGGCAGTACTGATTCAGACAATCATCTGGAGCAATTCAAGAACTTCATGATGAACTTTGATGATGATGATAAACTACTCTGTAGGGCATTCTCCCAATCCTTTATGGGGAGTGCTCTGAAATGGTACAACAACCTGCCTCAGGGTTGTATTAAAGATTTTGATACGTTTTGGGTAGCCTTTCGAAGGCAGTTTGTGGGGAGTAAGGAGCTGAAGGGCAATGGAGACAGAATAATCTATTGCGCCCAGGAACCAAACGAGTCATTAAAAGAGTACATAAGTCGTTTTGTGAACATAAAGAATGGGTTGGCTGATTGCTTCGAACAGGTGGCAATAACATCCCTAAGACAAGGTTTGAACCCAGGCAACCTGGATGATTCGGTGACCAGGAAGAAAGCCATGACCTGGGGAGGATTGCTAAATCAAGTTGGCAAGCAAATAAATGTTGATGAAACAAAAAAGACCAGGGTGCACAGACAGGTGAGATCCACCCCGGTGGTACCAACTCCAAATCAAAACCAATCCGGGAATAAAGCCAGAGAAACCGGACAGGGGCATGGTAGGGCAAAAGCTCAGTCTCAGCCAGCAGCTCCTGCTCAAAGTCAGCAATCAAGAAATAAAAGGGGGCCATGGGTCCAACCGGAGTGGTTTGCAGAACTTAAAGAAAGTGTGGCGACTATTTTCGATAAAACAAAAGATGAGGTACACTACCGGAGACCAGCAACCTTGCAGTCTCCCCGAGATAATCGTAACAACTCCTTTTGCCAATACCACAATGATATTGGCCATACCACTGATGATTGCATAGCACTGAAACAAGAGGTACAAAACTTGATTGAAAGGGGAAAGTTGGGTGCATACGTTAAAAGAAGAGGAGGCAACAGGCCTGACAACATTCACCGGGTTGGTCCAAGTAATGCTGCCCCAGAGGGGGCCATGGTAATAGTTGAAAGGTTTGATGTGGAATCTGAGTACTTGGATCCTGATCCAACACGAAATAAGGTGGGTGCCATAGAGGAGCATTCTAAGACAGTCTCTGGGCTCATTAAATTCTTCGAGTCACTGACGATTTTCGGAGGGGACACAATGACTGCTCCTACTGCTTCTTCAAGAAAGAGGCATGTTCATAATTTAGCCTCCCAGCTAGAAGGAGGCATGACATCCTATCAATCTCCAAACTCATTCCCATTCATAGTCTTCGATGAGGATGATTTGAGAGATATTACTGGCCCTCATGAGGATGCTGTTGTCATAGGAGCATCTATAGGGGGCAATGAGATAAGGCGAATTCTGGTGGATACTAGAAGCTCTGCCAATATCCTTTTTCTAAACACTTACAAGAAAATGAAAAATCCAGCTGTGATTCAGAAGTCGGACAGGTCAATTGTGGGCTTTACGGGCAGCTCAGCCGATGTGATCGGGGAGTTTGAAGAAGAAGTGTTATTGGGCAGGGGCCCTTTCAAGAAAATGGTTAGAATACTCTTCATTGTGGTAGACTGTCCCACTTGCTATAATGCTATTCTAGGGAGATCTTGGCTCTCTAGGATGCATGCAGTGGCTTCGACAGTCCATTAGTGTTTAAAGTATGCTGTTCAGGGACAGGTTGGGGTTGTCCGGAGCAGCCAGAAGATTGCAAGAGAATGCTATGCCACTGCCTTGGCTCCACGAACGCTGGGGGCAGTCCGTATAAATGATCAATAGCAGTTTGAGGGTCTTCCTGGGGGTGAGGGTGAAATTTATGACCCTAGAGAGACCCCTGGAGTGTTGATTCCGATTGAAGAGGTTGAAACGCACTGCTTGGAAGAAGGAAAAAGTGTCAGGATAGGGTCCAAAATGCCACCAATGTTGAAAGAAGAGATGTTGAAATTCTTGAAAGACCATCAGCACGTTTTTGCTTGGTGCAATGCTGATGTTACTGGAGTTCCATCAGAGGTGATTTCCCATCACCTATCTGTCCGGAGAGATGTGGTGCCAGTAGTACAAAAGAGGAGAGCTTTCTCAAAAGAAAAGGCTGATGTCATAGTGCAAGAGGTTGACAGACTCACAAAGATGGGGCATATTAAAGAATCTCAATACCCTTTGTGGACTGCCAATCCTGTCTTGGTGAAAAAGAAGAATGGCAAATGGCGTATGTGCATTGACTTCACAGACCTCAATAGAGCTTGCCCAAAAGATTTGTATCCGGTCCCCCGGATAGATCAGTTAGTAGACTCTACTTCAGGGAACAAGCTACTCTCCTTCATGGATGCCTTCTCCGGGTACAATCAGATCCAAGTAGATCCAAAAGATCAAGAGCATACCACGTTTGTCACTGATAGGGGACTACATTGCTACAAGGTGATGCCCTTTGGCTTGAAAAATTCTGGGGCTACTTATCAAAGGTTGGTCAACAAAGCATTTGCTAATCAAATTGGAAGAAATATGGAGGTTTACATTGACGATATGATGGTGAAAAGCGTGGATGAGCAGTTGCACTTGTCCGACCTCCAAGAAACTTTTGCCAACTTGGCCAAAGTGAATTTAAAACTAAACCCTGAAAAGTGTGTGTTCGGAGTGCAGTCCGGGAAATTCTTAGGGTATATCATAAGTGAGCATGGAATACAGCCCGACCCGGACCAACTCAATGCCTTATTCCAGATGGAGCCTCCTCGAAACATTAAAGAAGTACAACGATTAACGGGGAGATTAGCTGCCTTGAACAGATTCATCTCCAGGTCTTCGGACAGGTGTGCTCCTTTCTTTCAAACCTTGAAGGGTGCAAAGGGGTTTGAATGGACACCGCAGTGTGATGAAGCGTTCAATGAAATCAAGAAACATATTTCCTCTCCCAAAACTTTGTTCAAACCAGTTGATGGGGAGACTCTCTTTGTGTATCTGGCTGTTTCAAGTTGTGCCATCAGTGCTGTGCTAGTAAGAGAGGTTGGTGGGCATCCTCACCCAGTGTACTACATCAGCAAAAGCTTGATTGATGCTGAGAGGCGTTACTTGAAACTTGAAAAACTGGCATTGGCTTTGGTGATAGCTGCAAGAAAAATGAGGCCCTATTTCCAGGCTCATCCTATCGTCGTCCGGACATCTTTCCCTTTAAAGAATGTCGTTCAAAAAGCAGACATTTCAAGCAGAATGACAAAGTGGTCAGTAGAGTTGGGGGACTTCGACATAGACTTTGCTCCCCGGACAGCAGTAAAAGCCCAAGCTGTGGCTGATTTTCTGGTTGAATTCCACTCTGATAGGGATTCAGAGCAGCCTACTGATTCAAAAGACAAGAAAGTGTGGATTGTCCGAACAGACGGAGGATCTAGTACCATGGGATCTGGGGCAGGAATATGTCTCACTTCCCCCTACGGGGACAACATGTACCAAGCTATTTGTTTTGCTTTCAGGGCGTCCAATAATGAGTCCGAGTACGAAGCAGCCATAGCTGGGTTAAAGTTGGCCTATATCTGTGGAGCTAAAAAGGGTCAAGCTACTAAGTGACTCCCAGTTGCTTGTCCACCATGCCTTGGTCCTATCAGAGGCTAGAAAGGAGCAATTGGTCAAGTATTTACTCCTCCTCAAAAATGAAGCGTTAAAGTTTAAAGCTATTGTCTATGAGCACATCCCCCGGGCAGAAAATGAGCTAGCAGATTCATTGGCAACGATAGCATATACGGAGTCCTACCCATGGATCCATGTGCTTGAAAGCCCTTCTATTGAACTTGGTGAGGGTCGAAAAGAGGAAGTCTTTGAAGTACAAGTAAATCGGCCTCAAGACTGGAGGTCTCCTCTTATACAATATCTATCCGATGGTATCGTGCCCTAGGATAAATCACAAGCCAGAACATTGAAGCACAAGGCTCGTGGTTTCGTCATATTAAGAGAAGTGTTGTACAAAAAATCCTATAGCAAACCTCTCCTACGTTGTTTAGGGGATCATGAGTCACAAATGGTTCTCTCCGAATTGCATGATGGTGAGGGATCAGCCCATTGTGGATTTAGAGCTTTAACAAAAAGAGTACTACTCTCCGGATACTATTGGCCATCGATCATGAAAGATGCTAAGGAGCTGGTGAGAAGGTGTGACCCATGCCAGAGGTACAGCAATGAAATTCATGTACCAGCCACTTCTTTGGAATCAATTTCTGAGCCCATCCTTTTTGCTCGATGGGGATTGGACTTAGTTGGGCCTCTCCCTGTGGCGTCCGGAGGGCGTAAAACTATAATTGTGGCCATTGACTACTTCTCAAAGTGGGTAGAAGCAGCTCCCTTAGCAGGGACAACCTCGAAAGCTGTCATAAAATTCATTTTGTCCAACATATGTTGCAGATTTGGCGTCCCCCAGAAAATAACAACAGATAATGGGCCACAGTTTGACAACAGAAAAATGGAAAGCTTCTGTGCCTCCAGGGGTATTCAGCACTGCTTTTCTTCACCTTTCCACCTACAAGCCAATGGGCAAGTTGAAGTAGCCAATAGAACAATACTGTCCGGTTTAAAGAACAATTTGGAAGGGGCTGCTGGGAAGTGGCCTAGTTATCTACAAGAAGTCTTGTGGGCCTACCGGAAAACACCTGGGGCTGCAACGCAAGAATCCCTCTTTGCCTTGGTCTATGGAATGGATGCAGTAGCCCCCATAGAGAAGACACTCCCTTCCTTTCGTGTTCATAACTTCTCCGGACACGCTAATGAGATGGCAATTAGAAATCAGCTCGATTTGATCGAAGAAAGACGGGTTAAAGCTCATCTTAGAATTGCACACTATCAGGGCTTGATGAGAAGCAGGTTTGCTTCTAAAGTTAAAAGGAGAGATTTTCAACCAGGAGATAAAGTATTAAGGAAAGTTTTCTTGCATACTAAGGAAAAGCTCTTCGGAAAGCTGGCCCCAACCTGGGAGGGTCCGTATACTGTGGTTGAAAGAATTAAGCCTGGGACTTATTGGTTGGAAGACAAAGATGGCAGGGTTTTAACTCACCCTTGGAATATTGAACACCTTCGAATGTACTTGGAATAACACTTGTGTAAATATTTACTTGTTTAAACATCCATGTAAATATTTGGGGGCATACCTTCCCCTCTTCGGTGACACGGAGAGTTTTCAATGGAATTGGATGCCTTCTTCAATAATTTTCTAAGTATTTTCAAAATTCTGTTTCTTGTCATACTACCCAGACTGAAAGGTCTAAGGGCTATTTAAATTCTAGCCGGAGAGTCTTAATACTCTCACAATACAATAAAACTGCTTAAACTCCAGCTATTTAAACAAATAATGAAAGAAGAGGATGGTTGAGCAAAATAAAAACATTCATTCAATAACTTAAAATTGCCTTGGCCTTCCAAGGACTTTTTGAACAAGTTTGGGCACAGTACAAAAAATCTATCTGAATGATACGGACACCATCACAAAAAGAGTGCCTTGGCCTTCCAAGGACTTTAGTTCGAATAAAAGATCAACAGAATAAATTATAAGTTAAGGTTGAGCCTTTGAAGATGGCTCGCCCTCATCTGCTTTCTTGCCCTTGATATCACTCCTCTCTTCGACTATCTTCTTGCCCTTGGGATCAATCTCTTCTTCACCTGGGCTCTCTCCGGTTTCCTCTTCATTATCATATGAGGACTCACTGGAATATCCCTCGTCAACCATAGTATAAAAGGGAAGGTCATCATCATCCACATAACGCCATAATCCCCCCAGTCTCCTCTTCGGGAATTTTTCGTGAAATAGGAGAACCATATCAGACTTCACCCTTTGAATCATTAGCTCCTCGCTTTGTATCATCTCCCTAGCATAGGCGTTGATCTTGGCCTTGATTGTGGCCTCTTGGTCCCTCACCAAAGCAGCCTTCTCTTCACCAGCCTGAGTCACTGCATTCTCTAAAGCGATTTTGTTAGTGGTCAGGTTGGTGATAAGCTTCTCATTGGCTGCAGTTTCTCCCCTTGAGATGGTCAGGTCCTTCTCCAGTCCGGACAGTTTAGCCCGGAGATCTTTTATAGTCTCTTCCAAAGAGGCAACTTTTGTGTTGCTTTCATCTTGATTCTTCTTTAACTGATCATTTGCCTCCTTAAGCAAATCAACCTTAGTAGCAGCAGTCCGGAGGTCCTCGGACAGTTTCTCCTTCTCAGACTTGAGGTCTTTGATGGTGTCTGCCTGACTTCGGACTTGCCTTTTCAAAGTGAGCACTGGCTGTACATTGCTAAGAAGAGAATGGGCTATAATATCCTTCTCGCTAGAAACCATGAAAGTCTTACCGTTAAAATTGACTGTGTTGGAGCTGCTCGGAGGGATGTAGGGCCCTGCGAACTCGTCTCGGGGCAGGCCAAGAAAATATTCACCAAGTCCACCCAGACCGGTGATGTCCATTTCATCCAAGTTAAGCTCTCCCCCCTCAACTTCATCTGTATGGAATTCCTTTGGAATTTCTTCTTGAAAGTCCCTTGGGATCTCTTCGGCCAATGTTGGGTCAGTAGAGAAAGAGGGCTCCGGATCCCGGAGAGCAATCTCATCTCCTTGGGAAGTCTTTTTCTTCTTGGCCTCCCTATCAGCACCTTCACTTGATTGCTTGCGAGTCCTCTTGGAAGCCCTTAGAGGTTTTGGAAGGTTCACTTCCTGCTTCTCGCTCTCCTGCTCCACCACTTGTAAAAGGGCTGCATCAATTTGAACCTGGGCCAGTCCCTCTGTTTCTGTTGGGGCCTCCTTCTCAGTGTCACCTGCCACCTTCCTGCCTTTCTTCTTCTTGCCCTTCATTTTGCTTGGGGCTTTGGCCCGGGCAGGCAGAAAGAGAGTCCCATCCAATTCGTGGGACCTTCTCAGCACGATGTCTTCATCAGGCTGGGTGGTGAATTCCTCCCAAGTTAGGTCTCTTCGACCTGTCGTGTTCCACAGGTGAGACCTTGCTAGGTTTCCAGGAGTGAAGGCCTTGTGGAACTGATTCTCCCAGTTCTCTGCGGCCCAAGCGTTAATTTTGCCACAGGTAGTCTGTCCGGCCTTCAGGTAGTCCCCGAACTCCTTTGGCAGCTCTGTTAGAACAAAAAGAAAAATGATTAGCATAAATTTAAAGAAAAGGGAAAATTTGAACAGAGATTTAAGATGAGAAGCTTACGGTCACTCCTCCATCTACTCCTAAGAAGGCTTGGATTCTCTCCGGCCTTGATTTTCTTGCCGTTTTCCCATGAGCCACTAACAAACAAAAATTGGCTCCTCCACTTACTCTCCGATTCCAGGAGATCATCAACGGCTTTAAGGTCGTTCCCCATGTTGAAATGGTAGAAGGGGAACTGATGATGCTTGCACAGGCTGGCCACAGCTGCGAACTCTTCCATAGGAAGAGGGATCCCAGATAACCTAGATGCCATGATACATGACATTACAGTGAACAATCCATTGGGGCTTAGCTGTGTTGGGCAGAGCTTGACCAAGTGAAAGTAGCGCACTATCTCCGGGTCCAGTGGGAACCTGAGTCCCCAATTGAATAGCTCCGTAAAGAAGACTATCTCATTCCTTTTACAGTCCATCGGGGTCTCCGGATCGATGGGAATTCGTATCTTCACATTCTCAGGGATCCCCCACTTTGTGCGCAATCGACCCAGATCTGAAGTATGGATGAACGCATACTTGGTCCTCAGCAAGGCCGAAAGATACTTGAACTCAACTTTATGAAAGCATGGCCCCACTCTCCCTTCAAGGCTCTCCGGCAGGTCCGGATGCCTCAGATATAAGTTCTCTTTGCCCTTCTTGGCAACAACAATAGCAGTATCAGCCTGTCCGGAGGACTCGGACTCAAAACGGACCTCCTCAGTGGAGTTCTCCATCCTCTCCTCCATAATTGTTGGAGGAGCTTCTGTAGAAGTAGTCCGGGGAGGATTGAAGCTTGGCATAGCTGACCCTCCGGACTGTTGACTGCCCATATTTATTCAACTTCTCACCTCAATTTGAGTTTCTGAGGCAGAAGATTCTTTGGGGGGTAGTGGGCTGCTGGCCTCTAGTCCTGACGGCCTCTCCCGGGGAGCTCTAATAGTTGCCCCAGACTCAGATTCACTGTTTTTTGCCCCCGATTTCGAGGGAGTGTTATTAGAGGGTAGCCCTTTGACTAACCGGCTTGGCCTTTTGATGACTAGCTTATCCGGGGAGTGGTCAGAGTCAGACCTCATGGCAATAAAAGACGATTTTTTCCTAACACTGGTAGCAGTAACTCCTGGTTCAACAGCAGGGATTGACTCCTGAACTGAGGAGCCAGAAACTATGGGAGAAAGGTGGATTGAAAGAGCTTTTTAGGCTTAGTACCTTTGGAAGAAGATGAACCTCTATCAGATTCTGCGACAGAAGAGGCTGGTTTCTCAACAGGCGACGATGGAAGCCCTGCTGCAAGTCTTTTTTCCTTCTCGACCCTTTGTGCTTTCTCCAACTCCGAGAGGTTAAGCCAGCCGCCTTTGATCAGTGTTGTTCTTGCTGTAAACATAAACAGCCAAGGAAGTTTCGAGTTCTAGAGAGATAAAGCTCTGGGTGAAATTGCAGAGTGAAATTTGAAAGAGATAATGAGACAGTGAAAAGTGAATAAGAATTTATAGTAAATGTGAAAAGAAGGAGTTGATTCCTAGAAGAATCCGAAAAGTTGGGCAATGATTAAAAGACGGCGCTGATGTCATTATTAGCAATTAAAGAGGTAACTTGTTCAAGAAAGTGGTGCGAAATTCAAGGTGAAAAAACGGCTGGAGTGACCAATCAGATGTCCCATTAACTCTGGCAAAAACCGTTTGGAATTCGTAACGTTCAATCTGTCCGGGTATACCCACAACTCTCTCCGAATTGAAAACCACTTCCTATAATCAGACTGTTTTTCAGTTCTTTGACAAGGACACTTGTTCAAACACCTAAAAAAGGGGCTCCTGATGAGTCCGAATTCAGAATACTCCCCGGAAGGTCAGATCAGTGTAAATCTCTCCGGAAACCGGACAGACATTAAGAACTTAAATCGGACAGAACTTTTGGACCGGACAGATCACTTTGAACACTGTGAGCCTAAGGATGTTCGAACTATGACTAAAGTACTAAAAAAGCTAAACACTTCCTGACTAAGCTACCTGTCCTCCTGCTTAGAACTCATGGGTCTTTAAACATGACCCGGGTCCATTAAACTTGACCCGAAAGCCCATAAGGGCCCAAGTATCACACTATAAATACTCAACCACTATCATTAACTTCTGGTAACAAAAATTAACTGCTGCAAGCTGCTTAATTCTCTCTCCACCTTGAAACACCCTTACACCACCCTGAAACTCTACTTGAAATTACCAGCCTACCCTCAGGCTATTTTTATCCACACCAATTTGAACTGTCTGAGCCTGCGGTGGGACAGTTGTAGTTGGTTGAGTAACTTGAGGCCGAACATTCGCCGTTGTCGTACTTGCTCTGGCTAAGTTCGGATCCTGATAGAATTGAGACATGGATTCTATCATTGAGGCCCTGGTTTCCTCGACTAAAATTATTTTTTCTATCTGATCTAACAGAGCTCCAAACGTCATTGCTTGTGTTTCTGCAACATTATCTTTCATTACCCCCGAAAGAAGACCCATCTGGAAGGAAGTCAACGCAACTTTGTCCTCCCAGTACTCCATATCTGTCTTGACTTGGATGAATAGATTGGTATACTCTTTCAAACTCTCTCCGATCCTTTTTCAATAGTAAATTATGGTGTCTCCATTATCATAAAATTTCTTGCTCCCGATGAAGTGCTGTCGGAACATGCTCTTGAACATATCAAAATTCTTTATACACCATTGAGGCAGTCGGTTGTACCACGTAAAAGCGGCGTTCTTGAACGTCTGAAAGAAATCTTTACACATCAACTTGTCATCGTCAGCATAGTTAATCATGAAGTTCTTGAACTGTTCGATGTGGTTCTCAGGGTCCTGGGTCCCATCGAACTTCTCTAGCTTGGAAATATCAAACCATTTAGGAAGGTGCCCAGAAAGAATTTCCGGGGAGAGAGGTGATGACCTCAAACTATGTCCGACCTTGTACGTGCTCCACCCCGGACCGTCATTGGTGGCTGGGTACAATCTCTCTTTGGTTGAAGAAGTAAAATGGTTACCGACTCTGTAATCTTGTTGATAGCTGTCAGACTGAGTTTGCTTCCGAGTAGTGACATGGTCCTCAGAGTGCATTTTTCTTTTACGAGCGTCATCTTTCTTCCTCGAATCACTCCTTTTCCCGCTAGTCCGATGAGTATGATTACGCTTCCTAGGATCTTTGTGCCTTCGATCCACCTTATACCTCGAGTCAGTCTCCGAAGAAGAGGAATTATCGCAGCTCAACGAAGTGTATTCGCTAGACTCGGACGGCTCATACTTTTGCTCGGATCTAGCACGTCTTTTAGAATGCTGATGGCTTTTCCAGCGTCGGCTATCTTTGGGCACAACAAAGTCTTGGATGTGGTCGGCCTCGACCTTTTCTTGTCGGACCTCGAATCTGACCCTTTTCGTTCTTGCCACCATAACATCCCTTTCAGCATTTAATCTTTCGATATCTTCTAACAAATCTTTCCGTCTGACGACCAAAACTGACTCCTCTAAAAGTTCCTCTGCACGCCGATTCGGAGCATCACCCTCGTTCGTGACCTGCTCCTCCATCAAATGGTCTCCAGACTCGATACCAACTAAATGTTTGGTCGGATTACCCTTGATATCTCCACGCATTTCTGTATCCATACTTTTTTGCTTTTAGCTTTCAAGGTTTTAGAAAAATTAATTCTGGGTACCAAACGGTTCCCACAGACGACGCCACTGATGAGCTTAGAGAATATTTAGTGAGACTCATGAGCGAAGATGTTCGCGTGAAGTGGTCGGACTAGAGAATGTTCGTATAACGTGACAGTGAAAAATAAATTACTAGGAATGGAAGAGACAAAAGGAATATATATTGTAATTATTGATTAATCATTGGCCCATTTTCCCAAAAGAGATTGTCCTTTATATAGGAAAAGAGGTAGAGGGTAAAATTACACGTTTACCATAACAAGAGTGGATTTCTTACCCCACTATTTTACTATTTACAAACAAGTTCTAGGGGACTATCATTTAAGTCTATCACTTCTTATTTGTGCTTTACCTTAGTCCTTAGCCACTAAATGCATGGACTTTGACCTTATTTGTGGTCTAAATTATATGCTAAACACCTATATTTTCCTCCCCTTATCAACATTCATATGTGTAACGTTTATATTCGAAGATGATTATTCGAAGATAATATATTTACATAATATTTCGAGGATAATTTCAAGGCAATATTTTATTAGACCGTTTCGAGGCAATTCTGTTCTTATTATTTGATTTGAATACGCTTTGAGTGGTTAAAATTTGTAAGTTCCTCGAATGTCCATTTAAGATGATTGCTTCGAATGATTGTTTTAAGTTTGTCACAGGTTACATAGCATAGGGGAGTTTTCGAAGATATTAATATTCGAAGACAAATCGATTCGAAGAATTTTTAGTTTTCATTCATTTACTCACATGAGAACTAGGGGGGCTTTTGATATGGAAATAGAATTTTGAGGACTAAATTGTAAATAATGTAAGTTTTAGGATTTAATTATAAGTAATGTAAGTTTTTTTCTTAATTTGTAACTGATGTAAGTTTTAGAGAATATTTGTAATTATGTATAATTAGTGAGGACTAAATAACAATTAGCCTACTTTTGTAACAGATTTCAGTTTGAGACTAAGTCTTGGCTCCTCTATATAAAGGGCAAGACTACTCTAATAAAGGGGTTGAAAACTTTTTACTTTACAACTCATTTGTACTTGTGTTTTCTCTCTCTAAAAACTCTCTAGCTCTTTCTCTCTCTAGAATTCTCTCTCGATAATTAACTTAGGCAAAATAATAACTCATCAGAAGTGATTATCCGTCTGATATTCTTAATTTTTACTAAGGGGTATGTTACCTCAAGATCCAAAACTGGCTAATAAATTATGATATAAATCCCATGGTTATGTTGTATTGCATGAAGTGTTATACAAGAAATCTTTACGTAGACCATTGCTATGTTGTTTAGGAAAACAAGAATCTCAAGAGATTTTATCTGAGTTACATGATGGTAAGGGTTCAACGCATTATGGTTTCAAGTCTTTGACACATCGAGTTTTGGTGGCAGGGTATTATTGGCCTTCAGTTATGAATGCTGTAGGAAAATGGCCTAATTATTTGCAAGAGGTGTTGTGGGCTTATCGTACAACTCATAGAGAGGATACTCAAGAAACACATTTTTCCTTGGTATATGGGATGGATGTTGTTAGTCCTGCAGAGTCTACTTTACCTTCTTATAGAATACTTCAATATTTCAAAGAGATAAATGAAGAGGCAAAGAGAATATAGCAATATTTTATCGAAGAAAAGAGTTAAAACTCATTTCAATATGACTCATTATCAAACTTTGATGATGAGTTGATATAATTCGAAGGTGAGAAGAATGGATTTTAAAGTGGGTGACAAAGTCGTAAGGAAGGTATTATTCCATACAAAGGATAATCGACTTGGAAAGGTGGCCCTGAATTGGGAGGGCCCTTATATAGTGATTGAAATGATAAAGCCAGAGATGTATCGCCTTTGTGATGGGTATGGGAGGATGCTTCAACATCCTTGGAATATTGAACACCTGAAGCTATACTGGGAATGATTTTCTTGTTCTGAATATTTTATTGGCACACTCTTTCCTACCTTGTTAGCCCAAGTAGGTTTTAATAAGGTGTCATGTAAATATTCGAAGGTATTAATGAAAATAGTTTTTTGGCCAATGGTTGTTTTAAGCACAAGTATTCAAATAATTTTGGTAATTAGTCAAAGACTCGTCATCTTTGAAGTTGTTGACCAATAGTAATTATTTGAAGTGTTATACGTTTATTATCAACAATTTTCGAAGAAACAACCATATTCGATATGCTAAATTCTCTAAAAGCACTATACATATTTGAGGTGTTAACATTCTTTAAACACACCAACTTTTATTCGAGGTGCTAAATTCTCTTAACGCACTATACATATTTGAGGTGTTAACATTCTCTAAACAAACCAATTGTTATTCGATGTGCTATATTTTTTAAATGTAATATATATATATATATGAAGTGTTAACATTCTTTAAACACACCAATTGTTATTCGAAGTGCTACATTTTTTTAAAACACTCTTTTTAAGGAACTATTGTTATTCGAGGTAAAAATGACTTTGTTCTTAACATTATAAGTCTTTATGATAGGGCTAACGAATATAGAAAAAGGAAAAGTACGCATTCATAAAAGATAATCTAAACTTACAGAAATATGTTCTAAATACTGAACAACTAAGCATTCACCAAAAACAAGCCATCAAAGAACATCAAGTGACTTGGACAAAAAGGGAAACAATAGTTTTTTTCTTCGGAATTCTCTTCGGGAGAATCTCATTCATCAATATCATTATCTTCTGACTCTGTCTCTTAGGAGTAGTCAGTGAGAACATGATCAAAGGCCTCATTGGGTTGATAATCTATGGGAATAAATTCTCAAAAGCTTGAAGATTTACCTCAGGGAATGTTGCGTGGATCTCACGAAGCAAATCAATCGATTGTTTCTCTTCGGCATTTTTTATTGCAGCCAACGTGTCTTTTCCACACTCATTTTTGGCAGCCTCTATAGTGATTTATTTTTATTTCTCAAGAGTAGTCTTGAGATCAGCCATATTAGTTGTCAGCTTCTTCTTTTCTTCTTCATTCTTGTTTAAATATTCTTGAATAGAATAATATTTTTGCTGCTATTTGGATAATTTTTTGACATGTTTGTTCTTAAGCTCTTCTATCTCAGCTTGATGAGAAGTCTTAAGCTCCTCTATTATTGATCATGGATGAAGCAATGATGACGTTTAAGTTAGATGGATCCATTGATATATTGCGTCATCTCAATTTGGAATACACGAAATTGCTCCTCGATATGTTATTCAGAACTCTATCTCTCATTCTTTTTTCTGTAGCAGCCTCATTCTTATATCAGACCATCTTCTTAGCCATGTTTTCTAAATGGTTTTGAGAACAATTTATCTATGTGCATAATGCTTTGGATGCTGCTTCGAGGTTGGAAAAAGGTTGCAAAGCAAGTAGGACCTCTGAGGATGGCTCTTAGACAGGGATGGACCTTTCATTGTTAAAAGGCATGAACGCTGATGAAGAAGCCAGGAGAGCATCTAAAGAAGGTAGGAGTACATGCAATAGAGGAGCAATAACATGATGACTAATTTATCGAAGTTGTTTCTGGATTTGATGAACCTTTGGATCCATATCTTTCTAGAGAGATTGAAGTTCTTCTTCACTAACAGGTTCATCGAGATTGAAGTGGCCATCTCTTTGGTAATTTTCCACTAAATTTATCCTTGATTAACTTCTATTTCAACTCCTCCTTGAAGATTTTCTGTTGCAGTTTTCGTAGCTTCAGTAGGAGGAATATCTAAGGCAATTGATTTTGGGGGTTTTTCAACTCCTTTTAGTGCCTAAAACTTTTGCACCTTTCTTTTTCCTTAAGGTATAAGTATTTTTTCTTTTCGAATAAGGTTCAGCCTCGACTCCCTCTTCGATTGTTGGAAGGCTAAATTCAGATGCTTTCCTTTTTCTTTTGGCTTCTTTATTATTTTGCAGCTTCGGTTTAGTGGATGGGCTAGCACCAGATGTACTAGCTTCTTTTCTCTTGTTTCCTTTCTTTTTCGAAGACAAGTGATTGTCATATCTATTGCGCACATGAGATATAACTTTGTTATCAGGTGCAAGTAGTATTTTCATAACAAGGTTTGGGTTGGTTGCTCCATTAAATTTTCGGGGAAGTCTGCACCCAAGGAAATCCTCTACAAATGATTGTTAATGAAATTTATGGGTTTAAAAGTTTAATGAAATCCATGGCTCATTCATTTTTCACCCAGGTGGCCAGTTGAGCAAAGAAATCTTTTGCATCATTTTTAGACTTTTATACCTCTTTGAAATTCCTAAGAACAACAAAAATATGTGTGAGAAAACTTATTTCAATTATAAAGGATCAAAATAGATAAAAGTGAAAAGACTTACTGTTGCTTCTCCAAACAAGATTAAGTCTGGAAGGGTTCTCCTCAGATATTTCTTTACCATTCTCCCAAGCTCTAGATGTAAGACAAATTTTTGTTTCTAAATTTTGCCAGCATCAAGTAGATCGTCAATAACCTCGAAGTTTTCAATCAGTTCCAGGCAGTAAAATGGTATTACTAGTCCCTTTGGAAGACCAGTCATGGCAAGAAACTCTTTAGTTGAAAGAGGAGTCTAGCTTAGTCTCGAAGCCACAATCACTGA
The DNA here is from genome assembly GCA_036936605.1 of Limnanthes douglasii subsp. nivea. Classification (NCBI taxonomy): domain Eukaryota; kingdom Viridiplantae; phylum Streptophyta; class Magnoliopsida; order Brassicales; family Limnanthaceae; genus Limnanthes; species Limnanthes douglasii. The sequence continues at coordinate 112,865,073 of JAUPFV010000002.1, read as the reverse complement.
CAAGAGTGTAAACCACAGATTCAAAGTCACTTATGTAGGGAAGAGGTCTAAAATTTTGAAGTAGCCCACTATCATCGGATCTAGTGGGAATCGATGATCCTAGTTGATGATTTCAGGATAAACCACCAATTCATTTGTTACACAATCTAGTGGAGTTTCCCCCTTTTTTGGAAGTAATAGTGATATTGTCTGCCATTTCTCATTGTTTCTTCAAAAAATCAACGTGAGCTTCGTTATAGTAAATGTATGACACGTCTTTAGCGCCATGATGTATTCAAAGAGGAGTAGTTTCAAGTTGACAATGATTGAAGCAACAACATCCTCAAGAATTTCAACTGGAGCTTTATTTTTCTTTCTTCTTCTATATGCTACTCTTTATTTCAAGGAATCATCATCTATGTCAGATGCAACATCATTTTCCTTGGCCTCGACATTTTATTGTCTTGCTTCTGAATCAGAATCTTCCTCAAACACTTCGTCTATTAATTGAAGAAGATTAGGATTTGAGGTTGGTCTTTTTCTTGCAAATACGAAGGAGTTTGTTGAGACTATGTGTTGGTCTCAACAATCTCCTTTGGGGGAAGAGATGATGGTGCATGGTTATTGGTATTTTTTTTGAAGAGATGTTAGCACCGAAGTCCCCTATAACTATTAAAGTCTTCTTTTTAGTAGAAACATTATGAGAGATGACCTTCTAGTTTAATCTGAGGCGTTACCTTGCGTAATGTTCGAGGAGGATTAAAAACTGGTAAGTGATGTAATAACTTTTAGGCTTCTTTGAGTAGATGAGCTTGAAGTTACCTTACGTGATACTCGAGGAGGAACGAACTAACACGCTGGAGAAAAATTTCGAAACGTTGATTGTTGGGATTCTGGAGTGGATGAACTAGAAAGCGAAGAGGAGTTTCGATTTTGTTGAAATAACTGTAATACGTTGTTTGAGTAGAGAATCAAGGAGAATTACTTATCAATAATGTAGCTCTATAGTCTTCATCCATTTCGCTGATACAGAGATAATCGTAAGCACTAAAAACTAGTTTCTTGGATTCTAGGGAGATTGTTTTTTTGGTTTTTGGGCTTTTTTTCATACACTAGTTGAAGATTGACTGGAAATTATGAATTTTCGGTGATAGTAGCCAAGAAATTGATTACTCAGGGAAGGGCAGCTAAGGATTTTTTTCTCAGGAGAAGATGAGTTTCTCTTATTAGGAAATTTGTGTGACTTAAACAAAGTAGATGAAGAACTATTTATAAAACGGTTAGGGGACATTGAATAGTGTCAGAGAAATTGAAGAGGTGGTGGTGTCAATTGGTTCGAAAACAGAGAATGTCAAACGGTTATTTTTAGAATGGACAGTGTGACATCTGTTTACTGTCAGGCCTAGTGGCATACCTATTGGGTTTTTGAACGTGTGTTAAAAACAACAAACATTTCTAACCGTTATGAACAAGCTGACAAAAGGTTTGGACTTTGAATATTCGAAGCGAGAAGTAAAGGTCGTATGTTAAATTGTTGGGTCAAATTCGAAGATAAACAAATCATAGTTTATTTGGGGATGACAAATATGAAGTCTAGCAGTCTTGAATTGATAAACAAGTGATACACATTCGAAGCAGAATCTGGATATGCAATTATTAAAAAATTAAATATGTTGTCAGAAACCATTTTATCAAGGAGATGAGAAGATTTGATTCGAAGTATATTAAACTTTGGCAATGAATAAATTTTATTCAAAACTCATTTGATTAGTAGTTCTTACTCACTGTCTTTATTAAGAACTAGGGGGGTTACTGATAAGGTTATAGAATGTTGAGGGCTTAAATGTAATGAATTAAAGTCTTATATGATCAATTGTAAAGTTGTAAGATAGGTGTTAGACTCTTTATAAAGATGGGGGACTAAAGTACAGTTAACCCATTTGTGTAACCGATTTTGTTACACTAAGTCTAATTGCCTATTAATAAGGGCAATGCTAAATTGAGACCCCATTTGGCTATAATGAGACCCTTCTATAATGAGACCCCATTTGACTATAATGAGACTCCAAAAAAGACCAATTTACCCTTGATATAAAAGCTGTATTTTCAGCCAAAAACTCTATTTTCTCTCTTCTCTTCACCAAAAGCTCTCAATATCTGACAAAAAAAAGTCAAGATTTCTCTAATACGAACTTACAAAAACATCAATATATGAATCCGATACCTATTCATGTAATTTTCATGCAATTTACTTAGGTATTTTTAGTGATATTTAGAGTTATAGTTTTTTTTTTGAAAAAGTCGAATTTTCATCTAAATGTTGTTGTTTTTTTGGAAATTAAGTTGTAGATAACTGTTAGTCTAGTTATTGTCGACATTTTGGTATGCTATTTGTTGATTGTGGTTGAGTTTTTAAGGATTTGGGGTTCTTCGTTTTCGAAATTTGGAGAAGGGGTGTTCGGGGCGCGATTCACGAATGCTCACTTTGCAAATTTGGACAAATTGCGAGTACCCAACTCGCAATGTCCGTGAAATTGCGAAGTGGGTATTCGCAATTTTGGGTAAATTGCAAGTTGGGTGCTCGCTATTTGCCCAAATTTGCGAATGCCCACATCGCAATTTTTTTATCACATTTTGGAGTTTTTTTCCTAAATTTTACACCATTCATTGGAAATGACTAATATATTATATTGGTGGTAAAAAAGTTGTGTTTCGAACTCGTAAACTTAAAAGAAAATGAAAAATGACAAAAATTATAGAGAGTTTCGCAAGTAGAGAGTGTCTGATTTTGTCAAAATTGAGCGCTTAGATCACTCGATTCTGACAAAATTAAGGGCTCAGAGGGCGCGATTTTGACAAAATTGAGCGTTCAGAACGTGCGATTTTGACAAATTGTAGCGCTGCAAGCGCTATATTCGCACTGAAATTTCAAAAAATACGAAATGATCCTCTTTTGGGGTTTAGAGATGGTCCGTCAAAGGCTCGTCCTCCTTCGACAAGAAATCATTCATATTGCAGCTCAACTCTTTGTTTAAATCACTCAAATCCATGGGTTTTGGTGTTTTTTAAAAATTTAGTTTAGTTAGAGAGGGAATACTTTAGGAAGAGGAAGAAGAAAAAGTTGGTTTTTGGTTAGAACTTTGGTTTTATGTATGAAGGGTAAAATGGTAAATTTACATAAACAAAAAAATTTTGAGATTTTTGGGTCTCATTATAGCCAAAAGGGGTCTCAATATAGCCTTGCCCTATAAATAATGGTTGAGGCTGTTAATGAAGGGGACAATACTTTCATTAGCAAAATCTTACTTTTCATTTTTAATTTCTCTCTCTAAAATCAAACTTTCTTTCTTTCACTTTCAAGAACTAGATTAACATTTAACAATTGTGATACTTGAAAAAGCGAGTATTTTGACTTTCTCTTGGAGTCTGGATGGGTAGGGACCTCTGGAACTATACATTATTTTTTGACCTGTCATAAATGGTTGCGACATTCTCAATCAACTCATAAAAGAACTGGGTTGAACCCATTGATTTCCTCTAGGCCTAGATTTGTTTCCTTGGGAAGATTGGTTTGATCTAAATCGGTGAGATTTCAATCCTGAATTTCTCATAAGATTACTAGAAGTGGCTTAGAACTAGCCACTAGTTTGTGGCTGAGAAGTAATCGGAAGAGGTCTAAGCTGACATGGCTGCCTCAATTTCTAGATTTCCTCTACTGTGATGTGTTTCCCAACTTGGTTTAACAAAGCACCCCAAGTCTCAGACTTCTTTCAACTAACGTTATCGGCTAACTCTCTGGGTAACAGCCCTTGTCTAAGAAAGGTTATGGCTACTTATTTGAAGTAATCTGGCAGGCTATCTTAGGTGTTCACAAAGCGTTGGATATATTCTTTCAAAATTTCAGTAAGGAATTAATGACAATGGCTTATAATGTCTGTATTTCCTCTAAGTTCTTTGCTCCCCACAAATTTCCTTTGGAAGGCTATCCAGAACATATCAAAAAAATTAATGGACCCTAGTGGAAGCCTGTTATACCACTTCAAAGCACCGTCCTTGAAGGTTTGAGAGAAAGCTCTGCACAACAATTTATCATCATCAATATAACTCATTATGGAGTTCTTGAATTACTCAAGGTGGTTATCTCGATCCTTGCTCCCATCGTATTTTTCCATTTTCAAAATATCAAAACGCCTAGGATGATGTCCGGGAAGGATTTTTGTAAAGACGATTGTCTCAAATTATGCCATTGGCTATATTGACGATCTTCACCAGAGTTGGTGAATATACTAGGTTCAGATCGAATAACAAACTAGTCACTAAACCAAAGATCTATATTGTGATCAACTGACTTTTTTATTTTTCGTTGATAATCTTTCTTCTTGCCTTTATCTTTTCGATGTTTCTTTCTTGAAGAATCCTGCTTATCCGACATGTTATGTCGATCCAATACTTTTTTAGGTCGACGTTTATCCATGTGTTTGTCGTGCTTTTGTTTTTGATAATGATCAATGCTCGAAGAAGATGAGGAGACTTCAGATTTATATGTAGAACCTTTACTAGACTCTGAAGAGCAAGAGTCATATTTGGCTCAGTGCTCTTTTCTAGAGACTTGATGATTTTTAGGAGATTGGCCTCTGAATGTTTCTTCAGACTACGGTGAGGATTATCATTTAGCCCAACGAGATACCTCTCTGCCTGTTTTTGAATTCTTAAAGCCTCAATTTCTCTTCGTCGCTCAAGAAGCTCCTTTCACATAAGAAGCATTTCTTTGTGTATTTAGGTACTATCCAAATATGCTCTTTTTCAATCCTAATTCCTTTATTAATTAGGGAGGGGGTGGGGTCCATTTGCATTTCATTTCTCATCCTCAGAAAGGCTTCGAAAGTAAATTTTGTATCTCATGTTTTTTATTTTGCTATCCGAGTATTTATACTCCCACTGTAGTCGCTAATTTGGTGAAGATCAAATTTATCAGAATGATTTTTTGATAAAGCTATTAGAGATAAATATTCGTTGATAAAAGTTAACGAAACAGTAGATGTACTTAGTATAATATTTAGAGCGAAAAATATCATATTAGTAGAAAATGTTGTTTCTCAACTCAATATATATCGCTAATCGGCTAGCTCGGCCAAATTAGACAAATGCGATAGTTTCCGAACACCTAAACCCAACCCCTTAAACCCATTACTTTTATTATAGAATAAATTAATAACTAATAATAAAATAAAAAGTAAATTAAACTTCGGATACCTGTAAAAAATATCTATACAGGCAGTGGCGAAACCAGGAATTCAGGTCAGGAGGGGCTGAAGTATTACATAAATTAGGCATGTTTTAAAAAAAAATTCATTCACCTCGTATTTTTAATTTATTTTTTAATAATTTGATTTGTCTGGAACTATTAAAAAAAATCAATCCCGACATTTTTATTGATTAAGAAAATCATGAATATTTATTGAAATTAAATATATAAAAAAAATTATACATTTGATTTATGGGGCATATGTCTAAATAATCTTATGTTTATATATGAGTTAGTACCAGCGGTAGCATTTATGTATAAAATCAAAAAGCTTCATACTAGTTGAGATATGTTCTTATTGATCCTTCTCATACCTATCCGACGTGGAAATTTGGTCGCACATAACAAATTCTACCACTTTTACCTCCCCTCAGTTGACTCACCTAATGCTCCCTCCAATTAGGTTGTTTCATGATTAATATCTAAGTCATAAAGTTTTACAATGGATATATTTGTTCACTCTTATTAGAGCATCTTAGAAGTTCCTTAGCGTCACTTCAATTAATCAAGTGACACTATTTTTATACACTCTAATAAAGTCACTCTGTTTGATGAGCATGACTGATGGTTCATCATCTTCGACATCCAAGAATTTCATCCATATCACGTTTTCGTCTGGGTATGGAGCTCTAATACCAACTATTAGACCCAAATAATAGTATATCAACCACAAGCGAGATTAACTTCAAAACAACCAACCAAATAATAAAACAACCGATTTATTAACAAAATAAATCAACGGTAAAATAAATCAACAACCAGAATATTTATATGAAAAGACCACTTCGTTCTGAAGAGTAAAAGACCACGAGACTTATGAAGATTCCACCAAAAACACTTATACTATTATGATAAGTTGAAGGTAAAAGTATCCAATTCAATATAATAAATATCTACAACCCACCAACAATTTTAAACATAATAAACTAACAAAAAAAGAAACAAAAATGAATAATATTACAAAAACTACTCCACTATTCCAAAAATGATTTCTCCCGAACCGTAGCATCAAATAACAATCCAACCGGACATATTGAAGCTTTATATGTCCCAAACATGCTGTCCAAATTTCAGCCAAAACCGACACCGTTTGACCATTGATCAAACATTTTAAACATAACTTCTTTAAAAATTCCGAAAATAAAAATTTTCCCAATACTAATCTTCCTTGAGGCTTGGGGGGGCTCGCGCCCCCCCCTAGCCCCATAGTAAATCCGCCGGTGTATACAGGTGTTTAGTCCGAGTTGGTCCTTTAAATATTTTTGACCTTAACAAAATCAGGGACCAAAGGAAAACATTACCCAACGCCGAGAATAGTAAGAGCCAAACCCAAGATTCAAGCACTCTTGAACATATTATTTCATTAGTCAGGAAACCCTATGGATTTTCCCCCGCAACCCAAGTTTCAAGCACTCTTGAAAAATATTATTTCATTAGTCAGTAAACCCTATGGTGTTTCCCCCCGCAACGGGACGCTTAACACCGACCTTCGTTGAGGTCGAGATTCCATGCTCGAAACGAAAATCTCCCCATACATAGTATTCGCCAAAAGGAGTGCATTCATGTTCAGATCCTACTTTTGGTGGTGCGGTATCCTTAGGGGTATTGTGTATCTGATCATGCATCTCTTTGGGCCACTATGCATCATTCGCTCCCTGGTGTCTCTTAGCTTAAGACGTCCAATATCTAGTCATTCATATCAGACGTTCATCCCTTGTCGAAACTTTGGAGTCAGATTGCACCGCCCTTCTCCACGACATCTTTATACAATTGAAAACGAGAATAAAGTTTTTCTATTTCAAATGAAGAAATAATCAACACTATAAACCAGGAACTAAATAACATCATAATATCGTTTTATATATTATAGCCAAAATACATCACATCTTCACCGTCTAGGGAGCAGGAAAAAAAATCAGACGGTTGAAGATAGTCACATGACGCTATTGGTCGTGCAGTCCAATATTTATTTCTACTCAAACGTCATTCGTCACACATTATGGATGACTTTCAATATATCTACTCACTCTTGAGCTCGAGCGTATGTTGAGGTCGTCATGTAATTTTTCCTAACCCTAGTAATATAAAAGAGCTAAAACAAACACCGATAGTAAGTTATGTGTAAATTAGTAGAAAAAATAGCAGGAAAAAAAACAGTTTTTTTTTTATTTTTTAAAAAATAATTTCATATTTTTCACACCAGAGCTCCAAAAACTATCTGAAAATATCATTGATTTTAATTTTTCAAGACGAACAAAATTAGATTTATGAAAGATATTTTTAATGAAAAAATAGATTAAAAAATAGAGGTGCAAAAATACTTGCAATCCGGTTGTGAAAATAAAAAGAAACTAGTTGTGGAAATAGAAATTCGGTTGCTAAATAAGTCTAAAAATGGTAAATTTTGTTTAGTTGCTAAATTACGTATAATTTGGTTGGTAAAAAAATAAATTTTGTTTAGTTTCTAAATTGTGTGTAATTTGGTTACGAATTTAGCCTTGAAAACAATTCTAAACATATCACTGATGGAGTTCATTTTGTTCGTCTTTAAAAAATAGAATTATATATGTATTTTTATTATTATTTTATAAGTTAGAGTTTGAAAGATATGAGTTTCGAATGTTGAAATAGAAAATAGAAAAGTTATTGTTAGTCCATGGTTAAATGCGGTGTCGTGTGTATATTGTATTTTTTATAGGTATTGTTGAAACAATTTATGTTTCATGTGATTTTTGGTAAACATCAAAATTCATGTGGTTTACGGTAATTTGATATTATATCCATGTGGTTGTAAGTAACTTATCCTATAAAAAACGATTTTATCAAATATAAAGATAACAATTTGTTATTGAAATAAATAAGAAAAAGTAATCAACCAATAATCACCCAAAATCAAACTTATTTACTAATAACCACCTAACGTTTAACTAAGTAAAGATAAACCACCTCGTAGTCTAAAATACCCATTAATTATTTCCCTCTCTCTCTTGTTTTTATTTTCTTTTATATATCATATTTTTCAAACGGTAACTCTAAAAGAATCTAAAAAAAATGAGTGATTTTATTTTTTCAAGATGAACAAAACGAGACACATGAAATATATTTCTTGAGATTTATTTAGTTGTGTAATTACATGTAATTGAGTTACGAAATAACTCCCTAAAAATAAATTGTGTTCCATTTGCGGAATTATATGTAATTTGGTTGCTAAAAAAATTATGTTTCAGTTATCGAATTACATGTATTTTGGTTACTAAAAAATAACTGTGTTCTAGTTGCGAAATTAGATGCATATGTGTTGGTATATAAAAAGAAAAAAGTTGTACAAAAAAAACTTTGGTTATTATATAATTTTGATTATGTAACAAAAATACAACTTATTCTTGTAAAAATATGTTTTAATTGGGGGTGAAACAACTAAATTTTTGTACTTATAAAAATATGTGCATTTTTGTGTTGAAAAACTTTTTTTATTATTAAAAAAATGGATTGTGTTTGAGTTGCGATATTACGTGCAATTTGGTTACTAAAAAACAATTGTGATCCATTTGCGGAATAATGTGCAGATGTGTTGTGCAAATAAGAAGATAATAGTTGCAGAAATAGGACTTTGGTTGTTGCATAAGCATAAGTCTCAATGTGTGAAAAACAAAATACTAACTTGTTTTGTGAAATAAGTGTTAATTGATTGTGAAACAACTAACTTATTTGTAGTTACAATTTTGTTTTGTTAATAAAACATTTTAAAAAATGGATTGTATTCTAGTTTCGTAAATACGTGTAATTTTGGTTGTAAAATTATTTTTAAATAAAAACAAACGTGTTCCAGTTATAGAACGACATGTAATTTGGCTGCAAAAAGAAGATAAAAATATTCTCGAACAATATCTCTCATTGATCTCATTGGCTGCAGAGCTCATTAACCGAAGAACAGCAGAAGCCAGCTTTGAAATAACTGGACATACTTGCGGTCCAAATTACTTGGAAGTATGCTACATAGAGAAATTTATGAGGTAAAAGTTTCGGACGGTACAACTAAAATCCTAGTGGATGATGAGTTTAAGGTGTTGGTCACTTTTGGGTACCGGAGGCACCTATCAATGTAGAGAATATTGCATTTAGAATTGGTTGTCGATGAAAGGAATGGACCTGTGAAACTTGAACATTCAAGACGACATGCACTTGGATATGATGTTGAGCGTAAAATGTATGTAGCATATAATCCATTCTCGACACTATATTCAATATTCCATGAACTTTCCATTGCGCTTGTTATGGATACTGTCATTAGGAAAGTACAAGTCCTCCGGCAGTGGAGATGGAAAAAAGAAATTCGTTTTGAATTGATTTCTGATACTTCTATTGTTCACTGACTGACTCCTGGTTCTATATAAGAAAGTCAAGATGATGAGACAGATCTAGTTGGTCGTTGGACACCAGGGTTAAAGCTTATATACTTGCTAGCTTTGGATAAAAATACAAGCTCATCTGATTCAAATTCATGCCCGCACATTAGAATTGAACCAGAACCATATCTGCAGATAAAATATCTTCATATCAATTTTATTATTGCTTAATGTGATGTTCCAGATCACCAGACTTGTTATAATTTTCTATCTTATACTGATAAAAATTAGAAGGCAAGTCAATTGTCATAATATTTGGTTCTAGAAGAGACCTTGATGGGTTATACCCCTGAAGGTATGATTAGTATTTAGTGGTTTCATTTCACCCATAATATTACTTGAAACCTTTGAAGGGATCAAGATGAGGTGAGTAATTATTTGGAAAGTAAAGATTATATAAATAATGAGACTAATCATAAGGATTTGACTAAAAATATCTAGCTCCCAAGGTTGATCCAATAACCCCGATTCAGAATTGAGCAAGGTTGCATATATTGATCTATTTGTTGAAAAGGATGTTGAAAAGGATGTTGAAAAGGTTGTTGTGATTGAATAAAATGTTGATAACTACTTATGGAGGATGGCCTTGTGGTAGCTCTTCGGGTACTTGGTTTTGGTGCTCTACTTCAGATATTCGGGTAGGAGTTACCTTCTAATGGTGTCAGTCCTTACCTCGATCAGGGTGCTGAGAACAAGAGCATTGATGGCGTCTTCTTTCACGGGACTGTGATTCCCAAATGAGATCAATAGACGTTTCACTTGGTATATAATAAGAGCATAACCTATGCCAGGGTTAATACCTTCCTCTATAAGTATTCTCAGTTCAATCAACTCAGAACTTCCATAGTGACTCTCAGGATTCATCTTGAGCCTATGTATTAGATCATAAACTTGATCCCTCACTTGATCAGTTGTCCCATATCGCTTAGACTGAAAATAATATACAATATATAAGTGAATGAAACATCCCAATTAGTATGAGGCCTTTTGGGAGTACACCAAAAGCAAAGTTGTGAGGGTCCTCTAGCGGACCCAAAGCGGACAATATAATACTAGTATTCACACTTATATATTCTTAACATGGTATCAAAGCCAAAAAGTCCTGAGCGATGTGCTTAACAGGCGGCCATGTCCATAATGGGAAAAATTTATGCCCATTACATATATAACCATGAGAATTATGATGCCCAACACATCAGGGTCAGGTTTAAGAGGGAGTATTAGAGCATAAACTCGATCCCTCACTTGATCAGTTGTCCCACATCGCTTAGACTGAAAATAATATACAATATATAAGTGAATGAAACATCTCAATTAGTATGAGGTATTTTGGGAGTACACACCAAAAACAAAGTCGTGAGGGTCCTACAATATCATACTAGTATTCACACTTATATATTCTTAACGCTATATAGATTCCTCACCAATATTGATCTACCTGCATGACCATGTTCTCGATTAGACCGCAAATGTTAATTATCTCGACAACATGAGCATGACATACTTTGTCAAGTTGACCATGTTCTCGATTAGACCGCAAATGTTAATTATCTCGACAACATGAGCATGACATACTTTGTCAAGTTGTACCTAAAGAAAGACCAGATCAACGATGATTTTGGAAAGATACTTCCGGATACCAGTCTCTTACCACAAACGATACTATTTTTATCAGCCTGCTAGCTAAATCAAGTCAAGATATCACTTCAAAAGAGGTAATAACTTAGAGAGATAAAATTTCCAAACTAAGTATATAAAAACGATTGTGCATCATTCCTAAAACATTTGACGTTTTCTATTTATACTGATACAATTAGACTTATCGCATATCGATACATAAGACTTTTATTGGATTAAGCATTTGACGATTGTACATGATTAAATGTTGATATAAATTCAAATAAAGACGCACTAATAATTACATTATCAATGCTAAAATGTAACTTAATAACACATATTATTATCGAAGTATTAATACATTGTAGCAAATTATGTACCATACTTAATTTTCTAAACAACAAATGTGAATAAATTCAATTTTACTGAGGTAAATTATTCCATTTTTATAAATTAAAGTTATCATTTATATTCTTTATGTATTTTTTTTTCATTTTTACTATTTTATCAACTTGGTGTTAAACTCATTTGATGAGCTTGTATTTTCAAAGTGATTCTCAAAATATATTTAATTAATTTTATAATATGCTCTTCAAAATCATATTTTTTTTATTTATATATTCACTAAATGTTATTTTCATAATTTTTGTCATAATGTTTAAATATAAAAAGTTAAAAATGCTTGAAAGTTAAAAAGAATACTAAATTTTAGATTAAATAAATATTTTATGTAATTAACGTAGATCTCGATTTTCTGAGAATTAGATGTATCAGATCTATATAAAAATGATTATGCAATTTGGATTTCACATAATAAAATTTATGTTATTTATTATAAATAAAATATAAACTTTTATTAGTATATATGACTATGATATTATTTTAAAAATACTATTATTATTGTTTTATTATATCATTTTGTGTGAGCATGAGATCCGGCTAATCATGTATAATATGTACACAATATCTAACGTTATATGTGAGAATCATAAGGTATTCAGAAATGCATGTATTTTTAAAAAATAATTCACATATCTCGTAGCTTTTACCAATTATTGGCTCATTCTAACGTCAGACCTCACGAGCGGTCGTGATCACAAATTTATTCGTGTTATTTAGCATGAATAAGAAGTTTCACCAAAACATATACATATACAACGGAATATAAAAAACAAGCAAGTCATTCACATTTGGAAAAATAACAATCATTAATAGTAATATGGTTAATTGAGTTCTACCACCTCACTCTCTCACCCCCTAAAGACATAATGACTGGTTTTCCAAATACCACAAAGACATTAGTCATAACATTTTGAATTATCGTTTGTTGTAGTAATAAATCCAAAACTTAAATGATAAATATAATTTTTATTAAAAAAAATTAGTAGTCACTCCAAACTAATTGAAGGTTATTAATGTCCTGCATATGGAGATGTTGTTTGTCTCATAGTCTATAATAGACTATTCACATGCTTGAAATGTTTAAAAATTATTTAAATCCAAGCCTATACTGCCATGTACCCATATACACTACGTGGACGTAGATATAAAGCCCACTTTCATACATTATATGGCTCTGCAAATAACATCCCACGACGGTTGAAATGCAACACTAAAAAAAGTTATAAGAAAATTTTAAATTGGAATGTTTCATCATCATGTGTAATTTAGAGTATTCAAACATGTCGTGTGAAAGTCCAGTTAAATAAATCAGTTGGAATATTGGACCAATAATTTTTTTTATTATTTATCTATTAATATTTTTATTTTGTCTTCTGCAATTATAAATAAGTCTGAATACCATTTAGGCTTAAACCCTACCTAAAGATATGGTATTTTAATCAAACAATTAAGTATTTGGTGTAGAGCCCGATAAAAGTTACTCTAATTATTGGTAGAGAGTATATGAATTACACAAAATGAATTATTTTAACTAGATAATTAATTGAAAATAATAATGTAATAAATATATGAGTAAAATGAAACAAATTTTTATTGCATACAATTAAGAGGGTTTATTATATAGTAATGTATTCAATTAGGCTTCTATATAAAGCAAAAGTGATCAAGGGAAAATTAAAAGAAGAAACAATAATAGATAATCTTAACTTTACTCGAAGGGTAAAAAGATAGAACTCTAATATAAAGGAAACAAAACTAAAAGGTTCAATAGAGAAGGTGTCTGATTCCAAAAGTAAAGTTTGAGGGTGTTTACGGAATAAAATAATATCCTATAAGGACATAATTCGACCTCAAATTTAACATCATTGTTATCGGCAATAAAAAAGGACATTTGTAGTCTGGATATTACCTTTTTTTTACACGACGGTCTCTATCCCCATTACTTACCGCAAAAGCATCAGTTATATGTACGCAGGTGAAAACTGCACTTGTAGTCTAAATATTACCTTTTTTACACATCGGTCTTTATCCCGTTACTTACCGCAAAAGCATTAGTTATATGTACGCAGAATTCAGCAGAGATGCCTACTGACATAATAAGATTAACAATTGAGATTGCATTAGACAGATGCCTGCTCACTTGTCAGCTCTACACTCTGATCATGAGCATGCTTAGTTGGAACTGGAAGGTAGTCATCCCTCAGTTCTAAGTAATCATTAGAGCTAAATTTTCTTATCACAACCCATGGTGTCTCAAGGCGTCATTTTCCTATAAAAAGAGTCTGGAGGAATATGAAACCCGATAAGGTAAGACCAATATCATTGACTCTGTCTGTCTCTTAATCTTGAACAACCCTCTTAACTCCAACTAAGTCAGCATGTTGCAACGGAGCATGAAAATATTTAACCTGAAACTCATTCAACTCTGCATCAGTGAGGTCGCCATCCATCTACCGATCACAAATAATAAATATCCTCTGTAGTGCACTGCGGCAGCGTGACTTTAAACACTGTTTTTCTTTATCAAACAATGGAGCTGTTGGATGCAGCACTGCCTTCTGAGCATAGTAAAAAACATCAGGGAACTGAACAAACGTGGTTGCAGAATACTCTATACAAGTCTCGATCTCCTTAAATTCATGCATGATTGGTTCCATCATCTGCTCCAAGCTGATAGGGTTTCGCTCATCTCATAAATCTAGCTTGTATCCGACAACAATTATTGGTGCTTTTACCTCTAACCAACGGAGCTTAGCAAGAAAAAAAGAACCTAGACGAGTTAATGTTGATAAATGACCACATGCGTAAGTCAGTACAACAACATCAGCTTTCTTCAACTCTTCTGTGAACTTTACTCTATTGTCCGTACTAGTGCTGTTATAGTAACCAGTTATGATCAAATTCCATATGACAATGTCTTTTGAACCAAAATTACCAAAAACTTGTTTCGCTGTCACAAGTTCACCGCATTTCATATACATTTTCATCAAAACCAAAGCAACATATACATTAAGGTCGAAAAGCAATCTTACAAACTTGGCATGAACTTGTCTGTCGTGATCTAGACTAGTAAGGCTGGAACACATAGAAAGAATGATAATCAAATATGGGAAATTTGCCTTGCTCGCTCTTTTTGCATTAAAGTAAAGAAATTAAATGCTTCCACTTTAAACTACTTCATTTCATATACCTTAATCATTGAACTCCATGAAATCACATTCCTAAAAATCTCTCTTGCTCTCTCCGACCGGCCTTCTTTACTCAACCCGCCAAACATATTATTTATAGCAACCATACCTTCTTGAACTTAGCCCCTCACTATAGTAGTCCGGGAAACTACATTACTTTCAGACATTCTATCGAATACAACTACATACTTAACTTTACCAGTTGTGAAGAAAAAACAATGAGAGAATTGAGTAACTTTACCAGAGGATCATCAATAGAAGCATTAGGATTCTGGGTGAAGTGGAGAAACTCGATATCTCGTTCATATCATCAATGTCGACATTTTGTGTTTCCAATCTTCCAGATAGATCGTTCAAATGCTTTGGAGTATCATTCAAAGCTGTAAATGCAGCTTCAGGCTTCTTACGTAAGTGTTTGCTCAAACTATATTCAACTTCAAGATTTCCCTTGTGCACGATAAGCTTTGTTCCCCGATGTTCAAGTTCAACATGAATTGTCGGTAACTCAGACCTATACATAGTTTCATCTTTAATTTCAGCGAGAAATTTCTCCTCTTCCACCAAGAGCTTTTGCAGCTTAGGTATCTCTTCTTGAAGATTTGGTATTACAATTTTTGAAGTCTCAGACTCCATTATACATGAATCGATCATTGATGCGTCCTTTACAAGTTTATCCTCCAACTTCTTGACCTTTTCCCCAGTGCAACCATCCTCCAGTGTTCATTTTCTTCTCTTTCGAATCCAAATAGGATCTCTGATTCTTTTTTTGAATCGCTCGTGACTGATTCCAGTAGATACATGGTATCTTCTTCAATAAATTCGGTTCCCAAATTATTAATATCCTTTATTCTTGATTCCAATGATACTTTCGAATAATAAGTTTTTTGTCCACTAATTTACGGTAAGTGTCTTATCCCAACTATTTGTTGGGAATTTTGTTTAGAGATTTCCGGATAAACTCTGAAGTCTTGTTTTAACAATTTCCGATTGAAATTATTTTGGTGGTTTTCCAAATTCAAAATTTCCATGAATATTCACAATAGCCTTATCATTTAAAATAAATTTAACCACAACCAGGAGACGCCCCTTGGACCCACTAATCATAATATATTCTTACAAGCGTGTACTCCACACTCTCCGACTTGCTCGATAATATATTACGACTGCATTGGTCGACTAGTCAATCCAATTACACTAAAATATCCAACACTATTTTCAACGCCTACTGAACACCCTTCTTACTAAATTAAACCAATGTCTTTTTAATATCTAATTTTTATTTTATCTTTCAACTATTTTCATATTTTGGTTAATGTATTTTCCACCAAAAATTCAAAATTTGAATTCGTCTTAGTAGCTTACACATACGCTAATATTTTACAAACTAGTAATACCCTAACATAGTGAGCAACTCAATGTTCTAATATTTTCACCGGTAAAAGAGCAAGCACTACACCGTCGTTTTGTAGGCTTCCAAAAGTGAGCGGTACCTCCATTGAAGCTTCAGGCCATCAACTTCAGGTAGTATTTTCATCTGCTTTTCGTTTTTCATCTTGCTGAAGCTGTTTTTAAGTTATTTTTATCGTCGAATGCAAAGCTTATGAAGTTCTGAAGTTCTCAGTACCTTCTGACCTGTTACGATCTTTGTTCTTTCGCCGTTGACTTATATTTTTGAAGTTTTCAGTACCTTATGAAATGTTACGATCTTTTCTGTTTCGCCACTGATTTATATTTATGAAGTTCTCAGTACCTTATGAAGTGTTACAATCTTTGTTGTTTCATGTACCAAATTGTTGGCATAAGTAGATATCATGTTCTTGAGCTGATTGTTAGTTATATATAGGTTATAACTAAGTTTTTATCCAAGTTTAATAGTTACCGCATTAGTTTTGAGCTTTGTTGAATCTGTTTATAATGTCATTGTATATATGGTTGAACATCCGTTTCTGTTGGAGAAGATGCGATTGTTATTAAATGTGTTGCAAGTTTTTAGATATACATCGTAGTTAGGATTTGAAGTGCAACATTGTTGCATGCTAATTATGTTGAACAATTGGCACGATTCTAGTTTATACCATATGTCATACGTATCTCGCGATTCTAGTTTATACGATAGGCCATACCTAACTCGCAATTATAGTACAATTATTTCATGTCGTTCCCATCACGTGAGTTCTATACATTGGTTACATGACCTTGTTTACAATCACGCGAGTTCTATATTAAGTGTACACATTTCTGTTTGCATCACGCGAGTTCTATTTAAATATTTCATGTCATTTCCATGACGCGAGTTCTACTACAATGGTTACACGACCTTGCATACATCGCACGAGTTATATTCCAAATTCTTTACATATTGCGCGATTCTAGGTCAATGTTTCAAATTGTTCTTTAATCAAATTTGTTTTACTATGAAGTGCAATAGATGTCTAAATCAAAAGTTTTTATTTTCAAATATAACCACCAGACCTCAATTGTTCCTTTGACCGAGTTTGAAAAATTTCAGACTCTCCAACACTTTGTTCAAGGTAGATGGGATGATCATGTTAGGGGTAGCTACACTATTACCTACTCATGCGGTGATAAAAAAAACTGTTTGTTTGATAATGAGACGAATTTCATTGGTTTAGTGGTTTATCTTGATGTGGAGCGTCTGAAAAGTGTTAGTTTAGAGGGTCGGATGACATGCGTAAACAGCCTAGTATAAGCTTAGGAGAACCCTGTCATGATCAATTATTAAGTGGGGAGAGTAGTAATGGTTTACTAAATTCGAAATATATAAAAAGACATCTTGCTACTACCGGTTGAGTTGATGCTATCACAGGTGTTGGTCAGACTTTTGCTGATGGTGCCGCAGGTCTAAGGTTATCGTTGTGTCGATATGCTTTAGAGCGTGGTTTTGTTTTCAGGTATATGCATAATACATCTACTAAGATCACTGCTTACTATGTGAACAAAGATTCAGGTGGTTGTAAATGGAGACTTTATGCATCCATTTTAATTCCAGCACCGGTTTAATGATGATCAAGTGCTTTGTCCAAAACCATACATATAGCCTTATTTTTTCGAAAAAAAGTAGGAATTTGACGCATAATTTGATTGCGAATGAAATACACGAATCAATTAGGACATGTCATTCGGTAACGGTTAAAACTATTTAGTCTTCTATCAAACAAGACTATGGTTTAGAAATCTCCTACTGTCTCTCGTGGAATGCTTTAGAGAAGGCAAGGAGGGAAGTTTTCGGAGATAGTAATACTTCGTTTAGCTTTCTGAATGCTTACTTTAAAAGATTAAAAAGTCGAGACATTATTACTGATTGCCATTTGGAAGTTGGTTTTGGTAATCTCTTCATGAGGTGCTTTGTAGCATTTTGATCGTGCATTTAAGGCTTTCACTCATGTCGACCATTGTTGTATGTGGACAGTACCCATTTAAATGGCAAGCATGGTGGTGTATTGCTATCAACAGTGGCAAATGATGGCAATAACAGTGAGTTTTTCCCCTTATTGCGTTTATTGCTTGTACACTATTTATTAAATCCCCAAAATCAAGCGATTTGTGATGCTTCTTTAAAATATTCTGAAATTACGATTTTTCCCAATATGATAAACCGTATTAAACATGTGATTTTCTAATGACAATTTAGCCAGTCCCACGATTTTCCCGGTGCTACCATGTTCCTAACGTTTTTACCGATGACGTGATTCTATGTATACTTATATCCAGACATAACATTCCATTTTATGTTTTACAACTAAGTTGGACTCCATGAAACTATGTACATATTGCATGCATTTTTCTCGTTGCTTTTGGTATTTGTTGTAGTGAAGATTCCGATAACTGACTATGGGTTATGGAAAGTTTTAAACCTCATTTGTTAAACCTTCAGATAACCTTTATTTTTTAGAGACACCCTGGTATCATTAATGTTGTTTATGTTGCTTACCCGAACTGCTTTCACGCTTACTGTATATATCATCTCATTAACAATTTGAGGTCCACTCTTGAATACACTAACCGAGAGTTTAAAAATAAGATGCTGAAGTTGTTTTAAAGTTGTGCTTATGCTCCCACAATATAACTTTTTAATCACAGTCTTTCTAAGTTTTTAAGTAGAGGCGGTAGTAAGATAAAGAAATTCATTGAGTATTTACCTCCGGATTAGTATGCTGAGGCTTTTGTTTTAGGGAAACGTTATGGGGCAATGGCATCATCTGCCGCCGAATCCTTTTACAATCAGATTAAAAAGCTTTGTAATTTACCAATTTTTGAAATGATAGAAAAGGTTAGATTCATGTTAATGACTCAGATTTCTAGACGTTATTCGGAGGGGCTGACCTGGAACAGGTATTTATGCCCCGATTATGACAAGCAGTTTAAGAAGAATGTTCTACTTTGTCGAACGTGGGTGGTATCTAAGTCTTCTGCAGGTTCATTTGAAGTTTATTCTGAGCCAGTTATGGTTGTCAACATGCTCGATTTTAAGTGTTCATGTGGTTCATGGCAACAAGAGTGTTTTCCATGTCCTCACTCATTAGCGGCAATAACTTCGCTTAACGAAGATCCTATGACGTTGATCGAGCCATTCTTTACGATTGGGAATTATAGGTATACGTATTCTTTTAGCATACCGGCAATGTTAAGAGAGAAATCTAGACAGAGAAAGAGTTAGAGAGTTTTTAGAGAGAGAAAGTTCAAGTACAAATGAGTTCCAGAGAAAAAGTGTTCAACCCCTTTATTAGAGTAGCCTTGTCCTTTATATAGAGGAGCCAAGTCTTAAACTGAAATCTGTTACAAAAGAGGACTAATTGTTGTTTAGTCCTTAACAATTATACATAGTCACAAATACTCTCTAAAACTTACATCAATTACAATTTAAGGACAAAACTTACAATACTTATAATTAAATCCTTAAATTTATATTATTTACAACTTAGTCCTCAAAATCCTACTTCCATATCAGAAGCCCCCTAGTTCTCATGTCATTAAATGAATGAAAACTAAAATATCTTCAAATTCTTCCATATGTCATATAATCTATTATAAAACAAACTCAAATCAGTCATTCAAAGCGACCACTAGAAGCAACCATTTGAAACAATCATTCGAAGCGTACATGAAGAGAAATCATTTGAAGAGTCAAATAGGAGTGATCATTCGAAGCGCGATAAAAACAAATAACAATTAAAAGTAGCGCTAAAATCTGATAACCTTTTCAAGACAAAAGATCTCTTCGAAATGCTATGGAAATAAAACCTCCTCGGATCTTTATGAAAGTGAAAATTTCAAAAGTACTCATCGACTTTTATCCAAACATCATACAAGAGTAACCGTTTCCTATAACCGTTCAAATCCATTATAACTCTGTAGCTTTTAGATCCATACCTAGATATCTAGCCTGACAAATGTCGAGCATCTAATCATCTTACCACTTTGTATTCTAACTTATCACCATCAAAGTGTTTCAAACTTCACACGTCTTCATTTCTTTGTATAAATTCAACCAATATCCTCATTTTTTTCATTCTCCCCACACAAATCATTTCAGAGAAAATTCACAGCGCTTGGCTACCTTCATCGTGTTCCTCATTTTTCTCAGTATCTTTATCAGAAAAAACTATACTTTCCGATCAACCTTCATCTTCTTCGATCAACCTTCATATGGTTTATGAGAAAAAATCCTAAAACCAAAAAATCCAAAGCTAACATACCCAAGACACCAGACTCTCTAGAATCTGATAGCAACTTAGTCTTTGGATCGTACGACTACTTCTGCATTACTCAAAGGGCGGAAGAATATAGGGCTGCAGGATTAATCAATAGCCTTCGAATTGGAACTACCACAAAAACAATTTATTACGGTAATTTTGATCCAACCAAAGTTCATGCTCTTTCTCTTTCTCCTATAATCGAAGAACGTTCTTCGTCCAAAATCCTAGGTCCTAAAACTTCTCGAACCTCTACGTCTCATAATAAAATTTCTCCTTTAATTAGTGAAGAATCTCTCGTAAAGAAAAAATTAAATACTCCCTCTTTGAATCATTCTTCAATAACCAAAAAAAGAAGAACTTTTATTGCCATGGGAGATGAATCAGAAATTATCACAAATCCCCCCCCCCTTCGAATCCAGATATTAAAACTCCTCCTTAGAGAGAAGTAACTGAGGAAATTCCTCAAGCTAATAATCCTTCATCAGAAGCCATCAATCCATTACCTCAACAACCTAGAGAAGGGACATCAAAAGGTAATAAAGCTGACTTCAAGGCTACCAAAACCGATCTCGAAGCCGAATCTGATGATAGGAACTCGGAAAATTCTTGTAACACCCAAGAAGAAAAAGATAATTGCTTTGTTTCCGAAGAAGAGAGAGCTAAGATTGGGAGAAACTTGAGGAATCTTGAGGTTAAATACATCATTGCCCTGAAAAACGTTCTCTATATATATTACAAGGATAGGCAAGCTTCGGCTCTAAAAATAAATGAGAATGGGAGATAACATAACTCTTCGACTACCTAAAGAAGGAGGAACTCCCTTAGACTGCAAAGACGACAAGCTAATAGTCTACCCCGAAATCATCAATTGGGGTTTTCGGTTTCCACTGGATCCTATGATCGTGGAATACTTCTAACTCCTCAGCTTATATCCTACTCAAGTGACACCAAATAAATGGTTCACCCTTATGTTAGTGATTCTGGCATCTCGACTGTCTCAGATTCCAATCAACATTAAAGACTTCATCTCATTGACTCAATTATCAAAAGGTCTGAAGCTTCCCTTTTACTACCTCATCCTAATGGATGACCTCAAGATCATCGATGACCTCTTAGAAGCTTAGAAATTCATTTTTATATCAGGAGCGTGGGAAAATGGCAAAGCAATCTCCAATGCTAATCCTTCAATGTTAAATCTTCTCTAGAGAAGTAATCGTAAGCACATCGAAATTTTTACATTCTCAAAATATATTTTTTTCATTTCTCTTTCTTTAATTTTCTGCTTGCATAATAATTTCAGAAATTTTGAGGCATTATTCATCACGTCGACCAGCTGCTAAGGATATTTTCCAAAACCTTTCTGCTTGGGATGAGAAGGAATGGAATAACGCGTTTCATACTGCTTTCCAACCCATCAATTTCCTTACCTATCACATGTTTCCAATCTCAAAATTTGCCTTGCCACCTCAAGACCTAATGTCACAGAACGATCCGAATATAGTCTGCAAACGAATAGTTCAACCCGATTGTAAAGTCTTCATTCCCATTCGCAACAGATGAGAGAGTCATTTTCCAAAAAAGAAGAAAAAAAGCTATCAAATAGAAGAAAGGTAAAAAGACAGCTAACACATCTGGTGCTAGCCTTTCAACTCCATTGAAACCAAATCCTCAAAAAAGAAAAATTACAGAACAAAATCTCTCACCCATCCAAGAGGAAAAATATCAAGAATCATCTTAAAAAACAGAATGCTTCTTCCGGTTCCCATGGAAAGAAAAAGAAACAAATGAGAATCACTTCGTATACACTAGTTGACGAAGATGAAAACACTGCTGCTAGAAACCAACAAAACCCACAGAACCTTTTGGTCGAAGAACAGCCAACCATAAACAACACTGTGATTATCATCGAAGATAATGCTACAAATGAAAATCAAGATACTGAAAACTTCGATCCTGATATGTTCATTCATTTTAAGAACAATGAAGCGTTTGCTGGTGAAGACGATCCTGTTAATCAAGTCATCCAAAATCACATGCTTAACTTTGGGAGACCAACACGTGCCGAGGCATCTCCAGAAATTATCTGTCCTCCTGCTCCTACCACTACTTTAGATATGATTGAACATCCTAGCTCATCAGAAGCATAATTTCCTCTTCCTCATCCAAATCCTGCAATCGATGTTACACTTCATCCATTTACCAATTTTGATATTGCAGCAAACGCACTTGCTTCTCAAGTCGAAGCTTCTCAAAAACATCTAAAGCAGTTGGCTAAAGATATGGTTTATTACAAATAATATTACGAAGCTCATAAAAATTTAGAGCAGACTTGCACAACAAAGTGGTTGATCAATTTCATATGTACGAATTAACAAGGTCCGAACTCATAAAAGGTGCTATCTACATGAAAAATCATTTGTGAATCACATACATAGTTGAAACAGAATTGCTGATGAACTCTCATGAAAAGGATATGAATAAGCTCAAGACTGATCATGCTACTGAACTGGCCACTGAAATATCCAACTCTTTGTGAGGTAAAAAATAAAGAACTGATCGAGGAGATAACTAAACTGAAGAAATATTTTGAAGTGGAAAAAACTGTTGCTGTTGCTGCTGCCGAAGCTGAACTTTCAAAAGATATGGTACCTGCTATTAACACCGGAAAAGAAGGAATAACCATTCTCATTCTTTGAGAACTTATGCCACTTATCCAAAAATCGACCTCGCAAGTTTTTGGAACGACATTCCTGAGAAGAAACACCCAAGTAAAGATTTCGATCCTATTCCTGATTCAACATCTGAAGATGAAGATGAAGAAGAATCATCCGAGGTGAAGGAGTTATCTGATTAACTTTATCATATTTTTTGTGTTTGTCAGGTTAAAAAATTGTTTTTGTACCTCAACGAATTAATCTAATTGACAAACAGTTTCCTTATTTTATTATTCTCTTCACATATTATTCGATGCTAAATTTTAAAAACGAATATAATTATAAATTTTAAACTTACCATCTCAAATACTTTTAAGATGGTAGCTTTTCAAAAAATGGCCAGTGTGTTATTAAGCTTTCACGTCTAAAAAATTGTAAATGTGATTATTAAACATGGTTGTTTCTTCGAAAAGTGTTCTAACACTTTAGAACATTCTACTATTAACTAATCTCAAAGATAATAAATCTCTGATGATTTGTTAAAATAGTATTCAAACACGTGTAAACAATCATTGGCCAAAAACAAACTTTATTAATAATATTGAATATGTACATGATGCCTCGTTAAAACCTGCATGGGCCAACCTGATACAAACAAATCTACTCCCAATAAAGCTTCAAATGTTGTATATTCCATGGATGTTGAAGTATCCTCCTCTCGAAATCACAAAGACGATAGGACCCCGACTTTATCCTTTCAACAACCACATAAGGCCCTCCCTAGTTTGGAGCCATTTATTTGAAGTTCTTCTCCTTTGTGTGCAAGAAAACCTTTCTCAACACCTTATCACCTTCTTTAAAATCTCATCTCTTCACCTTCGAATCTTATCTTTTTCTTATAAGAGTTTGCTAGTGAATTACGTTCAAATGAGCTCGAACTCTTTTTTCCTCAATTAGATCCAAATTCTCCCTTCGAACTTCATCATTAGACCTTTCAGAATATTGAGGTATTCTAAAAGATAACATCGTAGATTCTACGGGGCTCACTGCATCCATTCCATATGACAAAGCAAAAGGAGTCTCCTTTGTAGCCTCTCTAGGAGTTGTTCGATAAGCCCAAAGTACCTCTTGCAAATAGTTTGGCCATTTTCCTGCTACCCCCGTCAAATTATTCTTTAAGCCATATAAAATTGTTTGATTTGTCACTTCCACTTGCCAATTAGCTTGAGGATGAAAAGGCGTCGAAAAGCATTGTTAAATTCCTTTAGAAGTGCAAAATGAAGCCATCTCCCTATATTAAACTGAGGGCCATTATTTGTTGTAATCCTCCGAGGAACTCCAAAACGACAACAAATGTTGTTCACAATAAATTTGATCACGTCTTTTGCTTTTGTCCCTGATAACGGTTCCGCCTCTGCCCACTTTGTAAAATAATCTACCGCTACAATTATCATTTGTCTCCCTCTTGAAGCCATCGGCAAAGGTCCCACCAGATCAATTCCCCATTTATCAAATGGTATTGCCTCGGTTATAGACATAAGCGGTACTGCTGTTCTGTGAATAGCATTGGCAAATCTCTGACAAGTATCCCAACTTCGAACTAAATTCTTAGCATCATTCATGATTGTAGGCCAATAGATACCTGCAAGTAAAACTCGAAATGAAAGAGCTTTAAACCCACAATGAGCTGACCCCTCACCATCATGTACTTCTGATAATACTTCTTGTGATTCTTGCTTACTTAAACATCGTAACAATGGCATGCTTAATGCCTTTTTATACAATATTCCATCATGTACTATATATCCGAAGGCTTTACTTCTTAATTTTTTGGCCAATCGTGAATCATCTGGTAATATTCCTTGAGTCAAGAAACTTTGGATATCTAATCGCCAATCGCCTCGAATTTCATCAGATGTAACAAAAAAATCCTTTATAGATCCACATTGGCTAGATTGAGTATTAATTGAAGAATTTTCTTGTAACAAAATTCAAGGATATTCTTCCTTGTAAGCGATATTTGCCAAATAATTAGGAACCATGTTACTCCCTCGCCCAATATATTCCACAACAACATTTTCAAATAGAACCTTTAAATTCCGAAGTTCCCGAAGATATAAAATCAAACCATCCTTTCTTGCTTCGGAAAAACCGGATACCTGATTTGCTAACAATTGAGAATCTGTGTCCAAGCGCACTGAAGTTTCCCCACAAATTTTTACTAATCTTAAACCCGCCAATGCAGCTTCGTATTCAGCTTCATTATTTGAAGCATGAAAACACTAGATCCTCCATCTGTTCAGACAACCCACCTCGAATCAGTTGGTATGGCTTCTTTACTTTCTTCTTCCTCTGATTGGCTTGAATGAAATTCAACAAAAAAAATATGCCAATGCTTGCGCCTTTAGTGTTGTTCGAGGTGTAAACAAAATGTCATAGTCCCCCAACTCCACTGACGATTTGGTCATTCTCCCCGAAATATGAGGTCATAGCAAAAACAATTTCAAAGGGAATGAAGTTCGGACTTCTATAGTATGAGGTTGAAAATATGGACGCATCTTCCTAGCAGCAATCAGTAGTGCTAACGCCAATTTTATAATTTCATATATCTCTTTTCTGCTGTCACCAAACTTTTACTAATGTAATACATCGGCTTCGGAACTCCTAAATCTTCACTGATTAACACTGCACTTAGTGCAAAATATGATACCGCGATATACAAAAATAGCTTCTCCCTATTCCGAGGCATTGACAAAATCTCTGGTGATGACAACAAATTTTTAATGTTTGTGAAAGCTGCTTCACATTCCGATGTCCATTTAAACCTGTTTGGTCCTCGTAACACTTGAAAGAAAGGAAAGCATTTGTCAGAAAATCTTGAAATAAATCGATTGAGTGTTGTTAACTTTCCTATCAGAATTTTCACTTCTTTAATAGATCGAGGTAAATTCATTGTTATCAATGCTTTCAATTATTCTGGGTCAGCTTCTATTAATTTTTCACTGATGACAAAACCTCAAAACTTCCCCGAACGAATTCCGAATGTGCATTTTTCAGGATTTAACTTTAACATGATTGCCTTTAAATTCAAAAAAAACTTCCTTTAAATCATCAAGATGCACTTCATCCTTTGAGATTTTTACCACCATGTCATCTATATAGACTTCCATATTTCTTTCGATCTGAGTAGGAAAATATTTATTCATCAATCTTTGATAAGTGGCTCCAGCATTTTTCAATCCAAAGGGCATTACCCTATAACAGTGCAAGCCTCTATCAATTATGAAAGTTGTGCATTCTTGATCTTTTGGATCCATTTGGATTTTATTATATCCTGCAAAAGCATCCGTGGAAGTTAAAATTTTATTTCCTAAAGTAGAGTAACTCAACTGATCTATTCGAGGAACATGAAATGGATCTTTGGGACAAGCTTGATTCAAATCTGTAAAATCCACACACATTCTTCATTTCCCATTCTTCTTTTTTACCAAAACCGGATTTTCCGTCCACAGAGGATAATGTGACTCCCTTATGTGTCTGACCTTAGCTAATCGATCCACTTCTGCAACAATCGCTTCTGCCTTCTCCGAGGAAAATGCTCTTCTTTTTTGAATAACTGGATTAATCTTCGGATCAATAGCCAAGCTATGATAAATTATCTCAATTGGTACTCCTGTTATATCCTCTTTCCTCCAAGAGAAGACATCCAAATTAGAAGATAAAAAATCCAGCAGTTGTTGACGTAGAAGCGGGGTCAATAAGGTTCCAATTCGAAGCACCTTCCCTTCCGAAAATGTAAACTCCACAATCTTTTCACCAACCATTAAAGACCTTGGGGTTTCCCTCGGATCGTCAACCCTTTCTTCCAAATCCGAGGGTACCCCTTCTAACTACTATTCACGCATTAAGTCTCCACTACTGGATCCTCAGATATGAAGTGCAGTGGCCTAACATTCCCTCACAACCTTCTGATCTCCTCGACCGACCCCAACTCGATCTCCAACCACATATTTAAAGCACTGAAGAACTGTAGACACCGCCTCATTCATTCTTGAAAGACATGATCTTCCAAAATTAACATTATAACTTGTGGGCCAGTCCACCATCACAAAACGTACCTTGACCTTTTTCTTAAATGGTCATTTTCCCAAACTCACTTCACCCTCGAATTCTCCAACAACACGAGCTGTTACTCCCGTGAATCGAATAATCGTTCGATCTGATTGAGAAATCTAAGGTGGATTTTTCTAACTATCATAGGTGGATTTAAAAAGGAGATTAGCAGAACTGCAGCGTCAATCAGCACACGTCGAATTTCGACACCAGCCACCTCTGCCCCAATAACCACAGCATCTTCATGGGGTCCTGCAGTACCTCGTAGATCATCTTCATCAAACAAAATGAAGGGAATGTCTTTCTTTCTATGCAAATGCGTAGACATTTTCCCTTCAATTTGAGTTGTCAAGTTGACAATATGCCTATTCCTTGAACTATCTAAATTACCAGTCATCGAATTGCCTCCGAAAATGGCTAACGATTCAAAAAACTTGTACAACTCCCGCACACGTCCCTTTTCTATGGGCTCTTTGACCGTCATCAGAAACAATCTATTCAGATCTTTCTCCACATACTCAGAAGAAGCGTCAAAGGGCTCAGCCTGTGAATCCAAAATCATCAAATTCTCAGCTGGTGGTGCAGCCTTCGAAGTTGATGCAACATTGTTTTTCGATGTGCTCCCTTGCGACTTCACATAAGTCAGGAGTTTCCCATTTTCAATCAAAATTGAATCTATTTCTTCAAAGCAATGCAGTTATTTGTATCATGCCCAATTTCCTCATGATATTTACAAAACTTGTTATTTCTTTCCTCCCTTGACCTACTAATTGGGGTTGGCTTCCTAAAATTTACGAAGCTCTTAGTCTTAGCCCAAATCACAGAAACATTCTGTGTCAAATCAGCATAATATTCTTTGTTTGACCCATTGATTTGGTCTAGGCCTGTTGTAAGTGTTAGATGGAGCATGATTTGAATAACTACCACTCTAAGGAGGCAAATTGTTGTTCTTTTGCCTTGACCGTTGATTACCATTTCCATTTCCATTCGATGGCTGCCCCTAGTTATTGGCTGCCTCTCTCGAATTCTTTGGAATGCTAATTGGTCTACCTTGGACCCGAGTCGACTCCTCGACTTTAATCTGATCCTCAACCTGAGCCATCAAAGCTCTAAAAGGTAAAGCTCTTCTTTTCTTCGTCTCATTGGTCAGATCCCCTAACAATAACCATTGGCGAAAAGCTTCGAACGCCACATTCTCTTCACAGTTGTCCAAACTAGCTTTGGTCAAAACAAATCTCTTTGTATAATCCTTTAACTTTTCCCAGGTGTCTTCTTGCACTAAATAATGGTATCACCATTTGCTCTCATTTCTTTGCTTCCCACAAACTGCCTTCGAAATGTAGTATAAAAATATCTAAAATTTGAAATGGGCCCCCTTGGAATCCGATTGCACCACTTAAGAGCTACTCCCTTAAAAAGTCTGTGAAAATGCACGACACACGAGCTAGTCGTCATCTTTGAAGTTGATCATATAATTCTTGAATTGTTCGATGTGATCCTCAGGATCCTGCATCGCATCGAACGTTTCTACCTTCGAAATGCCAAAACACTTTGGAAGTGTCATGGAACGAATTTCATTTGTCAACGGAGAACTTCTCCAGTCGACACTTTGAACAAACTGATCATTTGTTCCCATTATAACATATAGATTTTGATCAGTTTCAACATATTGATTTGAAGTGTTTCTTTCGCACCATGTAGAACGGGGAACATTATCCCTTTTAGATTTAATCTCTTTTTTATGATTCCTCTAATGATCTATGTCTGATTCCTCTTTCGAAGAACCTTTGTATCTCTTAAAACCCGAAGCTGGGCTTTCTACCTCCTCTTCGCTAGAGGTCACATAATTCTGCTTACCTTTTTTTTCCCTTTACGAGATGAATATTGCTCTTTAGGAGACACAAAACACGCTTTTTTGTGCTCAGATTTAGCCTGTCGATCTTCAAAAGATCATTCTGACTGACCTCCCATCTCAGTATTTTCTGTTTCTTGTCTTACCTCGGATACTTCTCATTTAAAGCATTAATTTTTTCCAAAAGTTGGTTCATTCGGACCTCAATATCAGATTGTGTTTGGATCGGAGATGATCCAACAGTCTACTTTTGTCTCTCTGCAAATCATCTTTTAAAGTTTCTATCGCTGATCGAAGCGTAGGATTGTTCTTAGGATTCATCGTATTAATTTTGAACTAGAAAATAAAACAAGATTTTATTAATTTCGAACGGAATAAGTCACTGATTTTCTTATTCAGTCCTCAGTGGAGTCACCAATTGTTAAGAGAGAAATCTAGTGAGAGAAAGAGTTAGAGAGTTTTTAGAGAGAGAAAGTTCAAGTACAAATGAGTTCGAGAGAAAAAGTGTTCAACTCCTTTATTAGAGTAGCTTTGCCCTTTATATACAGGAGCCCACTGAAATCTGTTACAAATGAGGACTAATTATTGTTTAGTCTTTAACAATTATACATAGTCATAAACACTCTCTAAAACTTACATCAATTACAATTTAAGGACAAAACTTACATTACTTATAATTAAATCCTTAAATTTACATTATTTACAACTTACTCCTCAAAATCCTACTTCCATATCAAGCAATAACCGATTTCAGGAAAAGTTCATCCTCTAATGATTTTGAAGAAATTGTTGTTCTTCCTCCTAACATTAAAAGATGAGCTAGAAGGCAAAGGAAAAAGTGGATTCCATCTAGAGGAGAAGTGTCATCGAGGCAGTTGTGTTATGGCCGTTGTTTTAAATCAGGACATAGTAGGAGGACATGTGATGTACCACTATGACTTCGTGAGTTTTGTAGAAACAACTGGTGGATCATGTGAATTCTAAGATGTCATAGTTTGCATCCGAGTGTCAACATCCAGCATGGAAGACACGATTCACGTTTTAAATCTGTAATTTACATTTTTCTATTTTTACAGTCCGTATCAACGCGATTTTCTAAGACTTGTATCTATTTCCCCATACCTTTTGTTTTTCTTTAATTTAGTTGTTTTAGACATAGCGATTTTAGCCTCCATGAGGTTGCGATTCGTTACTTATTTTGGTTAACATAACATGTATTGTTAGCTTATTTCATACTCGTGATTTGTGTTATATTCCCTAATCTAGCCCTTTTTTATCCATTCGTATTTGTAAATCATACAACCGCGAGATTCTATCATGATATTCTAGGCTGTTTATTCTACCACGTAAGTTATACATAATAAGGCCCCGCGATTCCAGTACAACTCTCATGTGTTTCTTACTTAATTTAAATCGCGCGAGTTATACTTAATAAGTTCCCGCGATTCTAGGTTGTTTTATTGCATTATAAAACATTAGGAAATTTATTAGTCTCTCAATGTCATGAAATAACAGTGCCCTCAATAACGTTTACGTGTTTGTACCATGTTTACGCGATTGTACCATGTGTCGAATAACCCGTTTATGTTGTCCAGAAACTTGTTCAACTAACCCATTTACGCGATTGGACCATGTTTTGAATAATAAACCAAACAACAATGGAAGTTTTATTAGTTAAACAAGGGTAACATAGCATTTTAAAAAAACGAACGTTGAAATATGGACCTACTACTTCCCAGATAGTTAAGCCTAACAAAAAAATACTACATATTTAAGGGTTCTCCGTTTCTAATTCCAAAAAACCACAACCCACACAACTACATACTCAGTAATTATCAGAAGAGTTCTCCTCATCTTCATTCTCTTCTTCATCGTCAAACTCATCCTATGACTCTTTCTCCGAGCCTTCCTTGTCATCGTCCTACGTATCCACATCATCGTCTTCTTTATCGCCAATCTCCATCTCATTGTCTTCATCATCTGCGTCCTAAGATTTCTCTTCATCGTCAGACTCATCCTCTAACTTCTTTCTCCTTATTATCTTCCTGAGATTCTTCTTTGTTCTTTTGCGTTTGGGAAACCAGTCCTCGTCTGAATCGTATTCTGGAAACGGCCACAAGTTGCCTGAATCATAATCATCCTCAAAAGAACCTGAGAATGAATAACCATCTTTCGAATCATCCTATGAGTACACTGATGTACTAGAGTGTTTGTAGTCGGGGTATTTTTTACCTTCATCGGAGAAGCCACCATCAGAGGATAGGTAACCATTCCAGTCAGGAGAGGGGCTGTTCATTATCTTGGAAGAGATTTTGTTTGTAATACGTATAGCTTTTTTAATTCGAAGAGCTTGGGTGTTTAATAGAAAAAACTCATTGACTACCTCTGCATGACCTACTATTATATATATTTAAAATCTATCACTACTCTAATGTGCAATCAATGTCTATGTAATGAGTACATATCTACCCATGTCGCATCAAGCAATAAATTAACCAATATTAAATTAACCTATGAACCCATTACCAATTAGTGAAAAGACGGCCCGTTGTGTAATCATCCAATTAATTATGACGATATATCCAATGCCTACTTTTGTACTGACGCGATTTTTTTGTACCGGCGCACGATTTCCATATATTTTAATATATCAAGACGCGATATCCAATACCACTTATTAAATAGTTTCTATCACATGACTTCCATATCGCGATGCACATCACGTGATTTACACTTTAAAGGACACATGGCTGCCACATACCTCCTGATTCTCTTATGCACGACGCAATTTCTCAAACACGATTTAAGTTGGTCTTGTGTATGCCCCTGGTTTAAAGTTTTACGCGATTCATTAGATGCATTCCAGGATCTATCACGCGATTTTCCTAACACCGTTTATATAGGGTGATTTACAATTTAAATGAGAAATGAGAGCCATATTTCTCGTGATTCGCTCGTCTACAACACAATTTCCCAAACGCGATTTAATAGTTCTTTAGTATGTGCATAATATAATGTGTTACGTGATTCATTAGTTGTATAACAAGATCTATCATGCGATTTAGACGAAAACAGAAGGGATTAACTAATATGTTGCAACAATATAACACTGCCAATACATCAATGAATTTCACAATGATGTTACTTGAATGACAATTGCATATTTAAATTTAATAAAAATCTAAACCAAAATCAACCACCAAGGTTATCATGAACCGGTGAGCAATTTGCAATCCCATCTTCTTTCTCGGCAATGATGTCCGTCAAATACACAGTCATATCTCTTGATATCCAATCATTAAGTTCTCACTTCCAAATGTGTGTTGCCTTTTTGTGTAGCACGTGAGACAGGTCAGACACACGCAACAAGGGTTCAAATTTTAGTTCCTTGTACCTCAAAATGACTTCTTCACGACTGCGAGTATGAGGTCTGGTAAATCCAAGCCTCCCATATTCAAAGTGCATCCTGCATAACACTTCATCGAAAAAAATATTAGTTGTATCATCGGTAATTGTTGTCGTAACGTACTTCACCGCTTGAAGCAAGTCTTGGTCTTCATCTACGCTCCAATTCATACTCGAAAATATTTATAAAATGTATAGGGTTTTTGTTTAGAGTCTAAGTAGAAGTCTGAAGGTTTATATAAGGGCCCTAGAGTAGGTGGCTAACTTTGGCGGGTCATTATTAGATGGTGTAAATTTATATGGGCTAATGTAATACAATCCCAAAAAAAGACGGGAGTGTATATGTTCCTAAGGAGCCAATTTGACAGTGAGATTTGCGTAGGCTGAAAACGCGAGATACTCATAATGACTATTCATGCGATTTATGTTATAAATTAACCATTGATCATGCGATTGGCTAACAAATCCAATAGTGTCTTCTAACTGAAAAATGAAACTCAATATTCAATAATCGCGTGATGGCTAACCTATTGAATATGATTAATGTTCTACACTGCCAATGGATACAATTGTTCGATACGAATGTCATACTAAGTTACCTCACAACAACTACATTGTCCTGCTAATAAAATGGCACCCAATAACACATCGGAAATGAATTACATACGAATAATCCCTTAAAACAATAGTATTATTTTACATCCTAAAAAACAATCAAGCATCCAACACCCGAAGATTAGTATTTTTATCATTTAGAAAATGATATAGCATTTTCGCACGTGCTTGAGCCGGCATTTGTTTGCTATATTCCTTGGCTATAAACCCGTTTTGGATAATGTGTTTAACATATTGACAAACAAATACTCCACAGTCAAGTGAATCTTTGTCGTGTTGCGGAATATCTCTAGCAGCTTTAACTTTGTAACCATTCCTCACACGCGGGATGTATTTTTTCTTTATACAATAGTTCAGTTGCTCAGATAGAAAAATTATGAGGTTAATATTGTTTGTATGATCGGTAAAACTTCTAAAAATAAGATTAGTTAATGAAAATGAAGTGCTTTATTCACATAATACACCATTATCAGTTTATATTAAACTCGCATCATGCATAAATACACATGAAGTGATTGTCATAGCTACATGGCGCGAATCACGCGAGACTTGCATGCGAGTTGCATGTAGTCAATACGCGATACTAGTAATTAACATCCGCAATTCTAGTGCACTGAAAACGCGAATCTCATGCACTGACAACACGATTCTCCCATGCGCCTGCAAGGGTAGTACATACAACATCATGCAATAGGGTTTCATACGACTTACCCATGCATCGCCTGTTTTCCGACATACATCTGGAGTGAATTTGATTTCAAGGAACAACAGATTGTAGTTTTTGGCTTGAATATTCTCAATGCCTATTACCAACAATGTCCAATGGTTTTTCCCTTCTCATTTATGTGGCATACAAGAACGAATGCGTTAAACGTGTCCTCCCTCATGTTTTCAAAAACTTCGTCAACAACGTGTGAAATAACTCCTTTCAATGCTAATAGTTTATGTAATAAAACCCGCGTACAATAAATCAACTTTAGTGTCACTTTTGAGGGGTATTTAAAATTTATATACTAATCGTTGCGATCACCTAAATTTGAATAGTGATGTATTCATAATTGTACTTGTTATCAAACCCTATGAAAGGTACTTTCCAATTTGATTCTTTAAGAAGCTTGTATATCCAGGCATCAATGATCTACAAAATGAGAAATTCTGAGCTATAACTTACTAGTTGTCAATGCATTGTCAGTTATTTCAACTTTTATATCTTACCTTGAAATCTACCTCCCCTTTGTACGGTAGTTCCATTACCTCAGTCACACTAACGCTTAGCCGATATGAAAATTCTGTTACTAGTAAATACCATACTTCATAATCTTCTTGATCTTCTTCTCTTTGTATTCTAAGCACCTTGTGGTATTGATTCACGACTATTAACTTTGTTGTTATTATTTAAATTTCCCAAGGTTGGTAATTAGCTTCTCCATGTTGTGTTTGTGTAAGTAAATCCCAATTTAAATACCAATTATCTAGTAACTGTAAAATATTCAACCTTGGGTTACATAACAATCAAATGTGGAAATTAATTACATATTTATTAGTATAATTATTCGCTTACCATTAGATCCGTTGCAGCCAACATTCTTTCCTCCGCTCGAGTGAATAATCGCCACCTTATCACCTTCGTCAAAAAATGATTGGTACATAGTACAAAACCAATCATCCAGGATTGGTAGATCAAAACATTCACCTTCCCTTAGACCTGCTGGTTGTACTTCTTCTACTTTTTTCGGTCTGTGTTATTACTTCAACCTTCGTTTTGCGTTGCACTTCCAACTTGCGTTGTAACTCTTTTGGTGATTTGACAACATCTTCGAATTCCATCAGGTGTTGAGTCTTTGGTTGTTGTTTATTATGTCGTTGTGTGAATAGATTTAGTCCTTCGTTTAAACCTACTTGTTTGACATCACATACCTGTCACAATTCAACATATATCTTTAGTTTAAACTTCTTGCCATCTGTCTGTTGAACTAACAGTGTGGTAACCTAATTTTCCAATGAAGCGTGTTTTGTATTCTTTTAAATAAAACGTGATTTGTTTAATAAATAGACTAAAGACGCAATTTATGGAAAAAAAAATTAACAATCCTGCGATTTGTAGGAAACATTTCCTAGGAGACACGCGATTTGTGGTTAAATTACTAACAATTCCACGTTTTTTTGCTATAGAATAAAATTTATAATTAGTATACTGCGATTGTCATTGTATTTAACTATTAACATACGATTCTGGTCACATAAGAAAAGGCAACTAAAACTAATCGATAATGTCTTTGGTATACTATACATAAAACGATTTATGAATAATATAATCAACTACCTTCAACCTGCATTGCGCGATTTATTTGGAATAACACATCTGTAACTGCCAACCGTATATCAATATAGTTATAACATAAACATAAAATAGTTAATTCAAAAAGAACATCCTCTACTTTAATAAAATAACCCGCATAGGACCTATCCAAAATAAAAAATATATACGAAAAAACAACATCCCCAAAATAAACACATCGGCCCTAATATGACTTCTTAAAGACAAAGCATATCACATAAATAGTCATATAAAGTTGGATCGTAGTGATCTTAAGATCCACTTACATCTTCATGTCTTTACTTCCTAAGGTTGATTACGTTGTTGCTACTATCTGCAACCCGAACTACATTTAGTTCAGTGACATCGACAAATTCAGCATCTCAAACCGTACCACTTGTTACCTCCCCTGCAGGTTTAATGGCCAAGGCAGCCTCCAAAATTCGGCAAGCAACGTCACCACCTGGTATATCATCTCTCCCTTCTACGCGATTTTTATGTTTCTTCAAGTTTTTATCTTCTTCTACATCCATTTTTTTAATCTTTTTTTCTATTTCTTGGTTCAGTGTCGCGTCTATTTGGTCTTGCTTTACTACCTCTCCTGCTGTCTCAGCGAGCACAACAGCTGGTTCTGGTTCTGGTGGTGTTGCTTCAATAACTACTACACTAATGTTGTGCTTCACCACAACAGATTCCTCAACTGACATGTCGTGGTTCTTACCCACTGCTATGTCAACATGAATTTCTACCTGAACCTCTCCTGTTATTTCACCCGCACCCATATCTGCCTCATGTATGGTTATTTCAAACTCCTTTTAAACCTTATCGCCCCCTGTTTCAGCTGGTACAACTCTTCTACAATCTCCCTACACAAGCCTACAATGGTCAACAACTAAAACATACAAATCTTTGTCATTTTTCTGCCCCTTACCACATGTCACAATAACAACGTTCAGTCCATCAGCAGCTCCATCACCATGCTTCTTATAAACTGTGTCATCTTCAACTTCAGCTATATTGTTTGTATCCTCTTTTTTATCCTTCGGTGTAAAAACCTCTACAACATTTACTTATTTCTCATCTTTTTTGCCTTCAGCCTCTATCATTTTGAAACCGTGTTTTCTTGAAACATTAACCCTCGTTTTAGGAACCTCATCCACTCTTTTTGGCACCCTTACTAATTTCTTTGGTGACTCTTCTTCTACCAAACAGAAAGCCATTCCACAAACCTTCTCAAGTGCTTCCTTAACATCCTTATCCTGATCAACTTGTTCTTCAACCTTTAAAGTCAAAGATGCAACCTCCCTTTGGAGTTCTTCAATATGTGGAAAACAAATAGAGTATTAGTACTTACTTATTTCACATTCATGTTCATTATAATAACAACTTTATAAATAAATTACTTGTCTATTCTTTCGTGCCAGATAAATCTGTATTTTCTTCTACCAAAGTCCAGCCCATTATATGCCCGAATATAAAGTAGGATAGGGTAGAGAAAATGAAGAGTATCAACATCTTCGCAACGTCATTTGCAGATTCCTCCCCGTCATCTTTTATTGCTTTCTATATTGCTTCCTGTAATAAAACATACATTGCTTAGTTTATTAGATATTGTCAAACAATACAATATAAATAAATAGTGTTTTATACCTTGTTCATCGCATTTGAAACAAAATTTTGGTTTGTCCGTCCACTTTGCCTAACCTTTGGACTCAAAAAATATTTTTGCATGAGTGGAGACTAGTTCTCTGCTTCATCGGCAAATTGACCAGTGAATGCTCCTGCTTTGTTTATAGGCATCTCCTCCGTTTCATGTTTAAGACCAAAAATGGCTTTAATATCTTTCGTTGTAAGTTTCACCCTATTTGACCCTATTCTAAACGACTGAGTCTTCACAGAATATCTCTTCATAATTCCCTCTATCACCTTATTAAACTTCTTCTTCAGCAAAATTTCGTTGCGTAGCATGAAGGAAGCTTTCAGAAAGGTATAAAATGGTATGTTCTTCGCAACCTCAATATGTTCCTTAGTAACTAGGTTTTTCTGTAGCAAATTCAATAAGCTGACTAAACCAGATTGGTAGAAAGAACCTTTCGCCATATTTCAACCTGCAATTATAAAATCAAATTACTTATTTCAGAACATTTTAATTGATGGTACATACTTGAACTTATTATACAACCTTGCTCGATTTGTTTAAAATGTTATTATACACATTGAGATTTTCATTCAGAACTATGATGTCAAACCGTGATTTACGTTGAATAGGTTCTACATGACGTGATTTACAGCTACCCTCATACGCGTACAAATACACACTATGAACAGAGTGCTACAATCACATTATTATACACATCAACACGCGATATACCATCTACAGATAAGATTCTCGTGTTTTTCATTTTCCAGAGATGACCATGACCATGGGTAGATAGGGTTTAGAAACTGGTTGTTTCGATCCAGGTAGGTCAATCTGAATATGGAGGTGAGAGAGTGAACTTATAACATAAGGTCTCCCATATTAAATGAGAGAAGGGAAAGTTATAGTGGAAGGTGATTTAATGATTATGTGGAATCATTACACAAAACACAACTAGGCAAGGTGTTGTACCCCCATGCAATTACCTTATCTCTAGTAGTGAGTTTACCTTAAATGGTTAACCTAGATAATGAAAGAGTGTTTAGGTACTCTTAACCATAAAAAGGTTACTTTTCTGGTTTGGTAGCCAACGTAGTACATCTTCACTGTTTAAGGGAGAGATATATATGATGTGGATGATTTATATCAGGAGGGTATTTTGGGTAGTTTCTCAGTTGAGTATTAACTTTTAAGTAGTAATTAGAGAGATAAGAGAGGTGTGTACTTGTATTTAATAACTCTAGCAAAATTCCAACCCTCTTAATGAAGTTGGTTGGAGTATTTATAGTGATTTTTTATTGACCTATGGGTCGTATGGGTCAAATTTCATAATCGGGTCACTCTTATGAGCCCCCGGGCCCAGTAGGCGAATTAGTAAGCATATAACTGTTTCATGGTTCCACTCCCATATACTGTTTCCTCATCATCTTTTATTTGGTTTGTCTAAAAAGCCATTCAGATATTATTGGGATCTGTCCGAACTGATCAACATTAAAGATAAGATTACGGATTTCATTAGTGTGGGTATAGTACCGCATGCTTCTGATCTTGGTACCGGAAGACCAATACTAGGTGTCATTGAAGATTATATCTAATATGTTATTATTTGCGTTTAAATGGGTATCACTAATTATATTATGACCGAACATGTTGACTATAAATGTTTTGAATAGCATGGGTTTTTACCACAAATAAGTTGAATTGTCGTTGCCGACATCAAATATATAGAGATTTGTGGTAATAATTATAAGGGACAGCACCAGTTGGGAGAGGATCCAAGGGTGAGGTTCCAAAAAATAATAATTTTATTTTCTTATCAATACTGAGGCACACCAAATTGAGTTAGAATTTCCATTCAATATACACCGTAGGTTTTTCAGGACGGTCGTTTGATTCTGGATTTTTATGTCTACAATCTCAACGGTCACTGACGAGGGCAAGGTAATTTTCTTCCCTACAACTTTTGCACTACATATTTTCATCTCATGGCGTGACCATAACAACTTATGAATTATTATTTTTAAAATAACTCTAACTGGAAGGAGGAACATAGAAATGGTAACTTCATATAATTATTAAAAATATTTGAAATATAGAATAAACAAAATATTAAATTATAATTGAAATTGTCTAGATGGTAAGTTACTGATAACCATCCAATAAAGATTAAATGTATCGATAACCATCTAGATTTTTGAGTTTACCGATAACCACTTGCAAAATAAACGCTTTCAACTATGCTCTTGAACACACAAAACAAGTACAACCTTAAAAATTAATTATTTATAACCTTCAAAATTCTATATCTTACAATACCCTAACTAAAAATACTAATCCGAAACCACGTATATTTTCATTTTTAAAAGACCAACAAAACAAAATCCATGAATTATATTTTTGGAGATTCCTTTAAGACTCATTCCGGACCACAATTACATATAATTTCGAACATTTAACACAATCCAATTATTATTTTTTTAAACAAGTTTTTCAATACAAAAATGCATATATTTTAGAA
The DNA here is from genome assembly GCA_036936605.1 of Limnanthes douglasii subsp. nivea. Classification (NCBI taxonomy): domain Eukaryota; kingdom Viridiplantae; phylum Streptophyta; class Magnoliopsida; order Brassicales; family Limnanthaceae; genus Limnanthes; species Limnanthes douglasii. The sequence goes on along the minus strand of JAUPFV010000002.1, from coordinate 112,825,346 downwards.
ACTACAAAAAAATTAGTTGTTTCACACCAAACTAATACTCGTTTTCATAAAAATAAATTGTATTTTGTTTTTCACACAACCAAACTTATTTCACAACCAAACGTCTTATTTATGCATACATTCTTCTCTTATTTTCACAACATATATGTACATAATTACACAACTAGCAAAAAAATTCTTTTTTTGCACCCCAATTACATGTACTTTTGCATTTCTAATAGCGTCTAATTTTGTTTTTAAAACAAGTTTTTTTAATAAAAAATTTACATATTTTAGCAACTATATAAAAAAATTAGTTGTTTCACACCCAATTAATTTATTTTCACAAAAAAAAGTTTTATTTTGTTTTCAAACTAATTTTGCACCTAATTACACGTAATTTTGCACCCTTAACATAATTTAAGATTATTTTAAATAAGTTTTTAAGCATAAAAATGTACATATTTTAGTAACTACAAAAACATTCGTTGTTTCACACCCAATTAACAATTATTTTCATAAAACAAGTTGTGTTTTGTTTTTTCAGAGATTATACTTATTTTACAACCAATTTCTTCTTATTTTCGTAATATATTTGCATATAATTACGCAATTAGAACATTTGTACATAATTACGCAACTAGAACAAAATTATTTTTTCTACCATAAATACATGTAATTTTACACCTCAATTACACGTAATTTCACACTCTTAAGACAATCCATTTTTTAAACAAGTTTTTCAACACAAAAGTACAAATATTTTAGCAACTATAAAAAAATTGTTGTTAAAAAATAAGTTTCTCAACACAAAAATGCACATAACTTTAGCAACAAAAAAGGAGTTGTTTCACACCAAATTAACACTTATTCTCACAATAAAACAGGTTGTGTTTTGTTTTTTCATATAATTAGACTTATTTCACAACACAATTACACATAATTACGCAACCTAAAAAAATACATAAATAATTTAGAAATAGTATTTCATAGATCTAGTTTTTTCTGTCTTAATAAATCAAAACCAATTATATTTTTGGAGCTATGATTTGAAAAATATGACATTTTAACTAATTAGTCTTGATTCCTGATAATTACTCTTTTAATAATCAATAATCGCAATACAAATTTTGTCTGAATTCAATCAATTGGACGAAACAACATTTGGTTGGCAAGTTTTGACATGATGAAGTTTTTGTGTTTTCTCCAAGAATCAAGAAACAGAGGTCATCTTGAAGATTTAAGCTTTCTTTGCCTTCTAATCAAAAGTTTTCTTCGTAATCGCAATCGGGATTTCATCCTTTGATATTCATTCCTCGAAATCTATTACTTCATCTTCCGGAAAAATTTCAATTCTCAAGGTTTTATCAAGAACTCTATTTTGTATGAACCTGAATTCAAGAAATAACATCAAACATAAGTTACCTAGAGGATGCTTCAAGAACTCATTTTACGTTAAAGAACAACATTAAACGAGAGTCGACAAAATACAAATCTGTTCACATTGATCTGTAGTTCAATGATTCTATCATTGAACATCTTCAACCAAGTACCACTTTCATCGTGATTGAGAAGTTCTCAAAAGGTCTTTCTAAAAAACACATCCTAGACAAGTTCTTTGAAGAGAGAAAATTTGAAGGAGATTTCTCCTATGTAAGCTGGGATTCTCACCATCTCTTCCTAGAATTCTCCCTTAAAGACGACATCAGCATGATTTGGAGTCACTGCAAGGGCAAGACTAATGCATAGTATATACTGCAAGGGCAAGCATCATCTTCAACTAATTGTTTTTTAAAAAAAGGCTTCTCAACCTGGAAAAGATTAGCTGACATAAAGGAGTTTGCTTAAGAGAAAATAAAGTGGAAATTGGGTGAAGGTAAGGTCGACTTATGATTGGATAACTGGTATGACTCTAAACCTCTAATCAAACTAGATCACAACTAACGATAGTTGGTTTAATGGCATTCATGTCTGTTCTTTTTGGGGAAATAATAAGTGGAACAAAAATAAACTTCTTCAACACCTTACTAGCTACAATGTTAGTAAAGTCCTTAAGACTAAAATCACAGAAAATACCAAAGATAAACTTGTCTAGAGTCTATCAAACAATGGTGTTTTCAATCTTAAGGAAACTATAAAGGGAATCAGACCAGTAAAATTTAGTTCTACTCTTTTTGAGTCTCTATGGAACAACATTACACCAAGGAAATGCTCCTTTTTTACTTCGATATTGTTGAAAAACAAGTTACCTATTGATTCAATTATCAAAACTAAACACATTAATCTTGCATCAAAATGACAGTTATGTTTTAATGAAGAAACAAAAGACCACTTGTTTGTAAACTGTAATTTTGCGTGGAGCATCTGGTTTCATTTTGCAGGGATATTAAAAATAGATATAAGAAGGTTTATGACTACACTGCATCTACTACGAACCTGGATTTGGTCTTCTCTTGAGAAAATCCATGTCAAGATAGTCCTTCCACCTATAATTTCCTAGTCAATTTGGCAGCAACGTAACAAATCAAAAATCAATGGTGAATCATTTTCATCAAGCTCCACCATCAACTACATCACAACAATCTTTTGCAAAGAAAGCATTGGAAATTCAGTGAAAATGAAGCTTAATCACTAGGTTGTACAAACCTTCTCAGCATTAAAAACAAAGCCACTCACCTCAAATGGATGCCTCCTGGTCTAGGAAGAGTCAAACTAAACTCAGACGCTTGTTGTTTATCCTCTGGAGAATCAAGTGGAGGAATAATCATCAGAGATTGCAATGGTTCACTACTCAGTGGCTATGGAAACACATATGGAAAGCTTGCACCACTAAAAGCTGAAGCTAAGGCAATGTTAGATGGGCTTCTACTCTGTAAAATCATGGGCTTAATGGAAGTCGACATTGAATCAGATTGTAGTACTCTTATGTCTCTTATTACTTCTCGGAAAAACACAAAGTTTTTGGAATCGTTAATTGATAGAAAAAGGCTGCTGATAGCAACAAATATGTCTATCAATTTCATCTTTAGGGAACAGAACAAAGTTGCCGATTGGCTTGTTCGCTGGACCCTAAAGTGTAAAATGAAAATTGATTATAAGAGCTTTAAACCTCCCCCGTGTTTGGAAGCTATTCTAAAATTGGAAAAGTCGAGTACTGGATACATTAGAGTAACTTAACAATCCATTACCTTGTCTTGTAGAATGAGAGAGCAAAAAAGTAAAAAAGAAGGACAAAGAGAGATTAGAAGAGAAGAAATTTTCAAAAAAAAAACAAAGAAAACAAAACGGAAGGAAAAGCGACTTCACAAGGAGGAAGATGAAGAAAGTGTCCCTCTCTTTCTCAATTCTGAAATAGAGCAAAAATTTTGAGATGAAAAATTAAAAACTAAATTTCAAATCTTTCAGTTAAATTAATTGTACTATAATTGAACCCCAAAATTATAAAACTCTCTAATTTTACCCTAAATAATATTTTTTTAGATTAAAAAAAATTAATTGAACGAAACAAATAATCATTTATCAGAGGTAGGGAATGGAAAAATTCTATATATCTTAACGTATCTGGCAAATCACATTGCTTTATAGACTCGACCCAAGTCGCATCGGCCTTTATAGGATTTCGAATATATATTTTTAGAACAACAATAAACATAAATTAATAATAAAAAATTACTAAAGTATTTTATTTCGCTTTGATGTAAAAACTGGGGTTATTGTCTTACTAATATCTGGCCTATTAAGATTTGATTTTATTAATCCTCTGTTATATAAATATTTATACTAAACATCTCATAAAATATTTATGGGAGGATATATTGATATGATACCCTTCAATCACAACTTCTTATTACCGTTACTATAAAAGTCGTAGTCCCAACAATTATGGAGAGAAAAATCAATTGAAGAGGATAACATATTAACATGAACTCCGCCGTTTAAACCATACAGAAAGCTAAAGCTTAAATCAATAAACTCTAGTTGAAGTACACATATCATACCCATCACGGATCACTGACGTTTCTGTTTTGTTATTGAAACTAATTATTGTAAAAATATTAAATAAAGAAAAGAAAAGGGAAATGTCGTTTTCCCATGTTCTTACACGCAAGAGAAAGGCATGGTTATCGCTATCACCAACCTAATAATATCGTGGAATATATATATGCAACAATTGCAACTCATATAAATAATAGATACCGCACACGCGGCGGTTATTCACTAGTCACTTTCTGCCACGTGTAATCTTAATTACTATCATAATTTTATCCGATGGCAAACACATGCCAATGCCATAAAGCCCAAAGTTGAAATACTTATTTGAAATTATACTGAAGTGCTTACGGTATGTTATAGAATTACGGGTGTGCAAAATAAAATTAAGGGTGATTTAAGTAATGGGTCTAAAATTTGTTTCTATTTAGCCAAGCATACTTTAACAAATCCATTTTACAAATAGATCCAATTCATTTTAAAAAAGACTCAATTATCAAAAAAACAAAACAATTACATCACCAAATTAAAATATTTAACTCCAATTTCAAAATCAATTCTTTTTTTTCAAACTTTCTTTGTTATATTATAAATTCATTAAGGGTAAAATTGTATTTAAAATTTAAATTTGGACTAATAAGTAAATAAAATCATATTTTGGTAGATATTGGTAAAATCTATTTGAAGCCGGACTTATTAGTAAATTGGATACGTTTTTGTATCCAATTGGTATAAATCCCTAAAATTAAACGGAAATAGACTGATGGATCCAGTCCAAAATATATGCCAGGTCGGTTCTAGTTTTAAAAGTCAAACAGTTTTTTTTTCGTTAAAAAATAAAACTTTAAATAAACTAAAATATCTAAGATATATTTTGGCAATTGGTTTTTAAAAAAAATTAAAAATAGATAATTAGTCAAAAAAATAAAAATGTAAATTTTTTATAAAAAGTTAGAACTAAAGAAATTAGCGAGAATGTCCCAGACAAATAATATAATAGTATTGAAAAATATAGTAAACCTGACTTATAAAACAACCAACTGCAACCGTCGTAATATGAACCTACGTTATTATAATACCGCAAAGGCTAAATAGAAGAACTAAACATTTTTGTATTTCGCTCCTCAATGATGTGGTATATTTTCACACCAAAATAAATACATTAAAGATGAAGGTTTGTAGAGGAATGTCAATTGACGCCTCGCTAATCCAAAAAGGTTAATTAGCGACGTTTAATATGAACCCGAGTTTGGAACTAATTATAATTCTGATACTTTTAGTGAAGCTACATTCAGCGCATGAGTTCCGCAAGGCGCAATTCGTATGAGAATTCAATCCTCAACGTATAAGTTTGTCTCGTATTGATAATTTACCATAGATTGCAAGTCATAGAAAAAAAAGTGACAAAGAATTTTGTACTTATGTCATACTAACTTTATCTACCTAACACATAAGATGGACGTTTGGATGACATTGTAGTTATCTCTGATAGTGAATTTTTTTGTGTTCATACTATTGACGGTCCAACAATGGACGTCGTTCTAATTGATAATAGGATGATGAATAGAGAAAATAAGGTTGTTAATCTCTTGAAGGCTATTCGTGACATTAACAGATATTATTTGGAATCCATACGCCAATTTGCATTATGTCTCATACCTTGAGATTTTTTTCAAGCCTTGAGTCATGGATAATATCTTGCCCATATTGGGTTACTATAAACAAATAAGAAGCCACGGGATGTACCAGAATAAGGTAGACTCCCCATTATAAATCGTTATCATGTACATTTTGCTAGCCAAATGCCTAAAACATTTAATTTTCATCCACGTTGGGAGCGAGACGAGCCAAGATTAAAAGCCGAAAGGCTATTATTTTTAATAATCTTTACATTAATCCAATTGGATTAGATTGACTTTTTGTTTTTACTAATTAAAAATCACATATGCTGGACAACCGCCTTATTTTAGTGTTGTCTAATATGTTTCATCCTATGACGAACGTTAATTGAGACTTATCAATTAGATAAATGAATGATTCCTTGCTTCCATTAGCCAGAATCTTAAATATAATATTTTAAATGATATTGCACCAGATGATTGGACTCAAATTGGAAGGTTTAGATTTGATGTCTTTTTTAGGAATGAGGTCGATAGTAGTGGAGTCCCAAGAAGGCTCAAATCGCCCAAAATAGAAGAAAATGAGGACCCTGTTGCAAATGTCCTTACCTATAATATTTAAGGAATGCTTGAAGAAATTTGCATTCTAGCCACCACGTTTAGACAATTTATTACTATTAAGATTGAATAAAGAATTTTTAATCTCATCGCATGTTACTGTTTGAACCATGGATGTTTTATCCTGTGTGTTGACATTAGCTACACAAGAAGTATTGGTAATCAGTTCTCTCTGAAATCACCAATCTCTTGACTATGGTTCATTATATTTTGGAGAATAGTCATTAACTCATACATCAACAACAAAACCATACATTTATATCATAACCCCTAAATTCTTCTATCTAACAATTATGTACTATATATTAAATGAATCTAACTAAAAAAACTCAAAACTAAGAAAAAGTTCATGAACAAAAAAAAATCACGAACAAGAAAATGAAGAACAAAAACTTACTATAGTGGAGGAGGTAGATTGGATTTCTTCACCGTTGTAGATAGTTGTAGGTAGTAAGGAGTGCGGTAGTAGTGTAGTTTCCAGATTTGATCGCCGGAATTCAATATTAGAGAGAATGGAGAAATGAAAGTGAAAGAGGTAATAGAGAAATAAGAGTGAAAAGATATAATATAAAATATAAAATACCTATATATAGTCTAATGAATGTATTTTTATCTAATAAATGGGTGAGGATATACTATTTTGGAGTGAACTTATAAATGGATGGGGCTATACCATATTTCAATGAAAATAATGAAAATGACTTGATGTTTATCCAAATTAATATCACAATTCACAGATAACCAAGACTAGTCCGAATAACAAGGGTTCGTAGTGCTACTAGAAACATTTAGTCATAGGGTTGTCTATTTTATTGACCAAAATAGATAAGTTCTCTTAATTTTAGTTTCTTCCATCTATTAGATAAGTTCTCATATTTCATATCCAAAATATCATTTGTTCAAAAACTAATTTCTCTCACTTATTTAATATCTTTTCCCATTTTAAAAAACAAAAACTTATTTTATTCTTTCAAAAACTCATATTCTTCTTCCAAAAACTCACATTTGATTTGTCTTAAAAGTCATCTTCATCTATAGACAAACAAATAGTAAATTCTTCTTACAATCTTGATTTAATTCATGATGAGTTTATAATTGATTTTTTGGTAGAATAAAAATGGTAGGATGTTATGGTTACTAAAAATAAAAAAATAAAAAAATAAAATCGATTCGATAATGATTTCATGATAGGATTAAAGGTTTTTGCTATTTAGGTTCCTAGATGTCTTAATTGTTTTTAAGAACATGTGAATTTTCTTAATTGTTTTTATGCACATGTGAATTTCTTGATTATTCTTAGCACTGATAGTATATAAACCATGTACCATCAGTTTTGTTGAAATAACACGCTAGTATTATGGATTTTATAATTATCAAGACATTGGTGGCGTACATATTTCCTACCGTCTATATTATAGAATAACATCGACAATTTCAAAATGTTGTGAATGAGTCGAATAGTGCCTTGACAGTGTACTGTGTCCGGCAGTTCGAATAGTGCCTTGACAGTGTACTGTGTCCGGCAGGACAGTTTTGTGTTGGATATTGTCCAATTACTTCAGTTAGTCTTGTGGTATGAGCCCATTAGGCTCATAGTCTAGTAAGTCTATTAATTCCCTATAAATAGATTACTAGGGCGACACAAAACACAATCTGAAATCTGTAACCTTTTCTATCATAGTGAAACTCTTTTCTCTGGCGGCGCCCGTGGACGTAGACAATTGTCGAACCACGTTAAATCCTGTGTTTCATTTAAATCTTTCATTTGCATATATTTTGTGCTTGAGTCATGTTGTGATAATTGCATAGTATTTTATAACAAAATTGGTATCAGAGCCACGTGGTGAAATTAGGGCTTTTGCAATTAGGGTTTCACAATGGCGTCTACAACAACAAAATACATGATTGAAAAATTTGATGGGGGATCCAGCTTTGCGTTGTGGAAGATTAAACTGAAATCTTCATTGGTACTGCAATGGCTGTGGAAGGCTGTGGAGAATAAGTTACCAGAAGAGATGAAAGAAGAGGAGAAACAAGATCTTCAAGAAAGGGCTTTGTGCTGGATTTTAATGAGTGTGAAAGACAATGTGCTTCGCGAGATTAGTGGTGAGAAGACTGCTGCCTGCGCATGGAGAAAGCTAGGAGATCTTTACTCAGAGAAATCAGTAGTAAACCGATTATATTTGAAGAAACGTTTGTATGATTTCAGATTGAAAGAAGGTATGTCCATAACAGAGCACCTAGATAATTTTAAATCAATTATAATGGACTTGGAGAACATAGATATTAATATTGAGGATGAGGATCAAGCTTTGTTTGTATTGAGATCGTTACCAGCTCCCTATGAAAACTTCGTAGATACCATTATGTATGGTAAGGATAAGTTATCGCTAGCAGATGTCAAAGGGGCACTGAAATCAAAAGAGATGAGACAGTTGCAGCCAGACAATCAAGCTGAAGGGGAAGGTCTTATGACTAGGGGAAGATCTAAAAGCAAAGTGAGTTCTTTAAGAAGGAAGAACTTGAGGTCCAAGTCAAGGATGAAGCACTCAAACTGTTATGAATGCGGTGAGCAGGGTAATTATAGGAGAGATTGTCCGAAACTGAATGGTAAGAAGGGAAATCAAAAGGAAAATGCAGCAAACATTGTTGAAGGTGTGAACGATTCCGACGATAGTGAAAACAGTGGTAAAGGAGATGTATTGTCCGTGAGTTCAGACTTTGGGCAAAACTCTTGGGTACTTGATACTGGCGCTACATATCACATGTGTCAGTTCAAGCAGTGGTTTGATACGTACAAGCCAATGCAGGGAACTGTCTATTTAAGGAACAATCATTCGTTGACTGTTGGTGGTATTGGTAACGTCAGAATCAGAATGTTTGACGGGGTTGTTAGAATCTTGACGTGCTGGCATGTTCCTGGGTTAAAAAGAAACCTGATTTCTCTTGGGACTCTAGACTCTCGGGGTTACAAGTACCATGCAGAAAATGGTGTAATCAAAGTGACAAAAGGCTCAATGGTATGCATGAAAGGTAGTTTGCAGAAGGGTCTTTACATTCTCCAGGGGAGTGTTGTTATGGCGATGCTGCAGTAGCATCATCAGGGAGTAATAGCCAAAGTAGGCAGGATCAAAATAAGTTGTGGCATTGGCGTCTTGGTCACATGAGTGACAGAGGATTAGCTGTTTTGGGAAAGAGAGATTTGTTGAAAGGGTATAAAGCAGAATCATTGGGATTTTGTGAGCACTGTGTGTTTGGTAAACACAACATGACTCAAGCACAAAATATATGCAAATGAAAGATTTAAATGAAACATAGGATTTAACGTGGTTCGACAATTGTCTACGTCCACGGGCGCCGCCAGAGAAAAGAGTTTCACTATGATAGAAAAGGTTACAGATTTCAGATTGTGTTTTGTGTCGCCCTAGTAATCTATTTATATGGAATTAATAGACTTACTAGACTATGAGCCTAATGGGCTCATACCACAAGACTAACTGAAGTGATTGGACAATATCCAACACAAAACTGTCCTGCCGGACACAGTACACTGTCAAGGCACTATTCGAACTGCCGGACACAGTACACTGTCAAGGCACTATTCGACTCATTCACAACAAATCTTCCCCTTGAGGCGAATATCCTTTCTTCACTTTCAACAAAGAATCTTCTCTTCTTCTGACTCACCAAATGCCCTTAAGGCATTCACTCTATACTGCGAACACCGATCCAGTTTAGGCATTCCCTAAACTTTCGAACTGATACTGCCTTGGTCATTATATCTGCTGGATTATCGTGTGTAGACACTTTCTTCACATCAACAATTCCCTTTGATATTATATCACAAATAAAATGATACCTGACATCTATGTGCTTTGTACGCTCATGGTACATCTGGTTCCCTGTAAGGTGTATGACGCTTTGACTGTCACAAAACACTTTTGTAGTAGTCCTATCCAAGCCCAAATCTGCCACCAAACCTTGCAACCATATTGCCTCTTTAACTGCTTCTGTTACCGCCATGTACTCTACCTCTGTTGTAGACAAAGCTACAGTAGCTTGCAACTGTGCTTTCCAACTGATCGCACTCCCAGCTAGAGTAAATACATATCCTGTCAGAGATCTTCTTTTATCCATATCACCTGCAAAATCAGAATCAACAAAACCAACCAATGATCCTGCAACATCATTCAGTGATTCACCAATATCGGTTTTGTTAAAAGTTAAGCCAACGTTCACAGTATTATTTTGAAGAGATTCAATCTCTTCTCCTATAGCACCAATCCATCGATCTGCCTCTGAACTCGCTATAGCTTCTCTGTAGCTACTAGGTTCCTGCATCTCAACTTCTTCTGCAACTGACAGAGCATATGCAACTAGATTCGCATACCTTTTTGGAAGTCTAATATCTCTTCTTTCTCTGCCCAATGCTATGCTATAAGGTTGTTGTTCTGGTTCAAACGCATCATCGTCACTATCATCTGATGATGACGCTTCACCTCCTGATTCTGGATCCACCTCAGAATCACTTGGATTATTGGACCTGCTAGGAACTGATTCTACTTCAAGCTCCACATGTTCACTCACAACCGATCCTGATTCGACCATTTCTCCTACTTCCTTCTGACTGTCTATCGAAGCAAACTCATTAAAAGTAACGTCCCTACTGATGAGAAAACCTGGAGACTTTGGAGAGGTACACCATAACCTATATCCCTTCACTCCAGTAGCATATCCTAGAAATATGCATCTCTTTGCCCTCGGCTCAAGCTTACCATCTCTCACATGAGCATACGCAGGACAACCAAACACCGTCAAATGTTCATAATCAGCCGAAGATCCAGACCAAATCTCAAAAGGAGTTTTACAATCAATAGCCGTTGATGGAGACCGATTCACCAAGTAACACGCTGTATTGATAGCTTCAGCCCAAAAATCCTTTCCCACACCGGAATGTGAGAGCATACTTCGTGCCTTGTCACAAAGCGTTCTGTTCATTCTTTCTGCGACTCCATTCTGTTGTGGTGTTCTAGAACAAGTGCGATGACGCACTATTCCCTCAGCTTCGCAGAACTCGTTGAACTCACGACTACAATATTCTAACCCATTATCTGTCCTAAGACGTTTGATTTTTCTTCCTGCTGGCTTCTCAATCATCGTCTTCCATTTGACAAAGGTTGAATATGCCTCATCTTTCGTTTTCAGAAAGTAAACCCACACCATCCTTGAATAATCATCAATCAAACTCATGTAGTATCTGGCTCCGCTCTTGGATGGAATTCTGTTTGGACCCCAAAGATCTGAGTGAATGTAGTCCACTGTGCCTTTAGTCTTTCTTATAGCCGATTTGCTGAATTTGACTCTAGTTTGTTTACCAAACACACAGTGCTCACAAAATCCCAATGATTCTGCTTTATACCCTTTCAACAAATCTCTCTTTCCCAAAACAGTTAATCCTCTGTCACTCATGTGACCAAGACGCCAATGCCACAACTTATTTTGATCCTGCCTACTTTGGCTATTACTCCCTGATGATGCTACTGCAGCATCGCCCATAACAACACTCCCCTGGAGAATGTAAAGACCCTTCTGCAAACTACCTTTCATGCATACCATGGAGCCATTTTGTGAATCCTCCTCTCGAACAAAGTACCACCTTAGCCTCCTCTCAATTGACTTTCATCCGCCCACTCTAATCAGGTTGGAGACTACCTGACCATAGAGGCACTACGGATGTTACTGCTCACCTCCTCTTAGACCACACTGTCTTGTTCCTTAGCGCCACTCCAATCAAGCCACACTGCTTGATGAGCCATGGGCACTCCGAACTAGGATCTCTAGAGCAGATCACCTTGATCATATGGCTACTGGTTCATCATGTTCGACCTCCGAGAATTTCACCACCATCGCGTTCCGTCTGGGCCTGACGCTCTGATACCACGTGTTGGGAATATGGGTGTTGTGAATTAGGGGTCTGGTCCGCATATTCCGCCTCCGTATATAAGTAAGAACACAACCGATCTCAACACTAGTATGATATTGTCCGCTTTGGCACCCGAAGGCCCTCACGGCTTTGCATTTGGTCCACTACCAAAAGGCCTCATGCTAGTTGAGGTATGTTCTTACTTATATACCACTGATCGTTCCCATGTTTAACCGATGTGGGATGTGGGACTTTGGTCGCCACCCTAACACAAAATATGTTTGGTACCGCCAATACGACGTTTCTGTAAAACTCACTTTATACAAGATAAACGATATAATATAGTATTTTTTGTATCACACCACAATATTTGCTATTGCTTTTTGTTTTTAACAATTTTAGTTAACAATTTGTTGTCTTTATTGCAACAAAGAACATGTTCGAGGAAGAGTACTATAGAGACTAAGACGTTGGCGGGTGATAATTCGAGAAAAAACAAATACGTGAAAATGTATATTAATTCACTAAATAAATAAATAAATTAATTAAAATATTTTATAACTAATTAAATAAATAAATTTATTAAAATATTATAAAAATCAACTATCAAATTATAAATTATTATTAGGTTTCCATTCAATTCAAATAAATGGTAGGTAATTTGTCTATTTATTATTTCTAAAAATCAAACTCGTTCATATTTTCATTATAAATCCAATTATAATATTTCATTCCTAAAAAAACTAAAAATAAATTTTGAATGATATTAAAATTATAAATTAAAATAGTTTTATAAGTGAAGATATTATAACTATTTGAACGATATTATTATATCTATTAAATACTATATTGATCGATTAATATATCTTATAACCCATTAAAAAATTATATAAAAATCATTTATCAATTTCTATTCAACTAAAAAAATTTATAATTTATAAATTATCTAAACATCAAATCTATTTATTTTCTAATTATAAACTCAAATTTTAATATTTTATTTGTAAAAGTAAATTAAAACCAATCTGAAATAATACTAAAATTATCAATTAAAAAAATTGTAATTAATGACATTAGAAATATAGTTTACTCTAACACGTGGAGTGGCATTAGTAAACTGTAAGATATCAATAATCATCCAACATCAAATTTATTTTTCAATAACCACCTAAGGTTTGACAATTTACAAATAAGCACATAGTGTAAAATTAGTATCGATAGATAACCACCTAGGTAGTCGACATACCTGATAAGGGTGGAATTCGCCGATATAAATAACGAGGGGTTAATTGTGGATAAAAGATACTTGGTGTGATTATTAAAGTATTTAGGATCTTTCGGGGACCAATTTGTAAACAAGGTACTTACTAAGGGGCCTCATTAGTTATGTAAACAGCCCACTAAGGATTTTAGTGGGTCCACCTTATTTTAGTATAAAAGGTGACCCGCTTTCTTGGTAGGTGAGACATTTTTTGAATATTATTCTATTCCATTCTCTCTCTACACTTTCTCTCTCTAGTCACATCAAGCACAAGATCCGAAATATTCTACCAAACATTTATTGACACATCATTGGCGCCGTCTGTGGGAAAGAGTGATACCAAAAAGGAATTTTTTTTTCTTTGAAAATCACGCTTTACGAGATGAACAACGAAGCTGTGGTAGAGAGGGTCGGTAGAGAAGTGATCCGAGCCGTCTCGGTGTCAGAGGGCGAGGAAGCGCCTGGTCGGGAGCACCATGACCGGGGTTGGGACAAGCGGTCGACCCTAATAATGGCCCGAAGACAGCTCCTTGAAGACATTGCCAGACTAAACGCTGAAAGAGAGCGGGCACTGGACGAGAAAAGGGTCCAGGAAGGGAAATGCAAGGAACCCCTCTTGGAGGACCGTGAGGAGGCCGACCGCAATGTTGGGCCGCGCATCGAAGCCCGACATGTTAGGTATTATCGAGAGCCTCATCCCGAGGAAGGGCAAAATTACAGGACTCAGCGGTACCCAGAGGATCATCGCGGCATGTCGGTTGACTACACCTCGGATGATTCATCGGGCAGGGAGTATCGGCGACGGGAAAGAGTCCAACGCACACAAAAGAATCGTTCCCGACGCCTCCGAGGACCCAGAACGGACTCCCCGAAATACAAGAAGGGTAGCACCGAGAAGCAAACTCCGGTGTCCTTTGAGAAGGAAGAAATGCTCGCCGCCAGCCGTGAAGAGCGGGCGGCGCTGCCTCCACTGCCATGGCAACCATCGAACAGCCAGAACCACGGTTCCCAAACCAGCAGCCAGTTTATTAGCCCAGGAGATGAGGGACTCTACAGAGTTCAGACGGAAGGACTTGGAGGAGGAGCGTGCGGGTTCGGAGTCAATTGGAGGGCATCTCCATTGTCCGACGAGATACTAGCGGGGCAGCTCCCGAAGCGATTTGACATTTCTAAGCTAGAAACGTACGATAAGAAGAAGGACCCAGATAATCATTTGGAAGCCTTCAAAAACTTCATGCTGAGTTTCGACAACGATGACAAACTCCTATGTAGAGCTTTCTCCATGACCTTCAGGGACCGGGCATCTAAGTGGTACAACCGTTTACCGCAGGGCTGCATCCGAAACTTCGGGATGTTTTGGACAATGTTTAGGCAACATTTTGTGGGAAGTAAAAGTTTCCGAGCCAACGGAGACACTATTATGAATTGTAGGCAGAAATTGGGGGAAAGCCTCAGAGAGTACACCAGACGATTCATCGACGCGAAGACCGACCTAGACCACTGCGAAGAGAATGTGGCCCTAACTGCGTTCCGTTTGGGTTTGCTCCCAGGACCAATGAAGCAAGCAGTGACGAAGAAACAGGCGTTCACGTTTTCCGCACTTCTAGCTCAAATAGAAAAGCAGATATTGATCGAAGAGACCGAAGCATCTGAATTGGCGGCACAAATTCAGCAAAGTTCCCAAGCATCGGTAGTGATAAGGCAGGGCACTCGATCGGACTACGCTAGGGCAGTCCAACCGGTCAGCACGATACACCCGACCCCGCCTGTATCAGCCAAGCCTTCGGTCCTAACAAGCCCGAAACCAAAGCAGACGAGTCAGACGGCTTCACGACCCATGTCTAACAAATGGATCCGACTTGCATACTTCGCAGACCTTACGGAGTGTGTATCGTCGATCTACGAGAAGACTAAGAAAAACAAAATGTACCGAAGACCTTTCCCGATACCAACACCTCGGGAGCAGAGGAACAACCGCTATTGTCGCTATCACGAGGACGTTGGGCATGATACTAAAGACTGCATTGCCTTGAAGAAATAAATACAAATGCTCATAGAGCACGGAAACCTCCTAGAGTATGTTAAGAAGGCACAACAAAGTACAACCTCGAAGGAAGTCGTGATAATACCAAAACCCGAAACCACCATGGCAATTTCAGAAGTAACTGACCCTTTCGATGTTTCCATTGAGTACCTCGACCCCGAAGCAAACCGCAACATCATCGGGATTATCGAGGAGGAAGCAGAGGAGAACGTCGGTAATGTACGAGGCCTTTGTAAATTTTTTGAATCCCTAACTATTTTTGGGGGAGATTCTATGGCAGGAGTCACACATTCATCCAGGAAAAGGCACATCGTCAACCTAACCACTCAGTTGGAGGCCGGAACTTACTCCCAGACCAGAAGCATCCCGTCTCAGATTTTGTACTTCGACGACGACGACATGAGAGACATAGCCGCCCCCCATGAGGATGCCATCGTAATCGGGGCAGCCATTGCGGGGGAGGAGGTTCGGCGCATCTTGGTGGATACCGGTAGTTCGGCCAACATAATCTCCGCATCCAGTTTCGCCAAGTTTAGGACACCACCAGTGATTGCACGGTCCGACCGTACTATAGTGGGGTTCACAGGGTCAGCAGCCGACGTTATAGGAGAATTTGAGGGCGTAGTCCAATTAGGCCGCGACCCATTCAAGAAAGAGGTTACTGTTTTATTCGTGGTAGTAGACGCGTCGGCTTCCCACAACGCCATTTTCGGCCGATCATAGATATCGCGAATGCATGCGGTGTCTTCTACAATCCACCAGTGTTTAAAATACGTGGTCGAAAACAACGTGGGAGTGGTCCGAAGCAGCCAGAAAGCAGCACAGGAATGTTACCGAGCAGCATTGGCACCTAAAAAAGATCAAGAGATGATTCAAGCTCGAGAATAGCAATTAAAGAGGCTCGCCCCGGAATCATTACCCATTGATGACCCCAGGGAAGCCCCAAGCTTTTTGACGACGGACGAAGAATGCGAGAAACACCAATTTTCCACAGGGAAATTCCTGCGGATCGGGGTATGCCTCTCACCAACCTTCAGGGAACAGCTACTGACTCTCCTACGGGAAAACCTAGATTTATTCGCATGGTGCTCAAGAGATGTAACCGGGGTCCCAGAATCATTTGCCATTCACAAGCTAACTGTCAACAGAAACGCCAGACCGATCTCCCAAAAGCGTCGGGCTTTTCCCCCGGAAAAGACAGACATTATCTTACGAGAAGTCGAGAGAACGATCAGCGTCGGTCACATCAAGGAAGCGAGTTACCCATTGTGGACTTCAAATCCCGTTCTGGTCAAGAAGAAAAACGGGAAATGGAGAATGTGCGTGGATTTCACCGACCTTAATCGGGCATGTCCGAAGGACCCCTTCCCGATGCCAAGAATCGACAAGTTGGTAGATTCGACTTCGGGTAACAAGTTGCTGTCATTCATGGATGCATACGCCGGTTATAATCAGATCAAATTACACGTTGCGGATCAGGAAAGTACCACATTCATCACGGGCCGAGGACTATACTACTACAAAGTAATGCCCTTCGGGCTAAAAAATGCCGGCGCAACATACCAAAGGCTAGTTAACAAAACGTTCGAGGGTCAAATTGGGAGGAATATGGAGGTGTACATCTATGATATGTTGGTCAAAAACGGCACGGATGAAGCCTACCTTACCGATCTGAGAGAAACCTTTGATAACCTGCGGGGAATAAATCTCAAGCTCAACCCGGAAAAATACTCCTTCGGGGTCCGGTCAGGAAAATTTCTAGGTTTCTTCGTTAGCGAGAATGGGATTGAAGCCGATCCCGTCCAACTTCGAATTCTGAGCGATATGACTCCGCCCAGGAACATCAAGGAAGTCGAGATCCTAGCTGGGCGTCTGGCTGCTTTAAATCGATTTATTTCTCTGTCATCTGATAAGTGCGCTCCCTTTTTTCAGGTCTTGAGACAAGCCAAAAATTTTGTGCGGACACCCGAATGTAACGAAGCATTCTTGGGAATTAAACAATATCCGTCGTCCCCGAAGCTCTTGACAAAGCCCGTCGCTGACGAGACAATTTTCCTTTACGTTGCGGTTACTGACTTTGCGGTTAGTGCGGCTTTAATCAGTGAGTCGGGACCAGCCCCTACAGCGGTTTACTTTGTGAGCAAAAGCCTGCTGGATGCGGAAACTCGGTCTTTAAAGTTGGAAAAAATGGCTCTCGCCCTGGTCACGGCAGCACAAAAAATGCGCCCGTACTTTCAAGCCCACCCTATCATAGTCCGAACCTCGTTCCCACTCAAGTACATCCTCCAGCGACCAGACATGTCCGGGAGAATGTCCAAATGGTCGGTTGAGTTGGGCGATTTTGACATCGACTTCGAACCTCGGACAGCCATCAAAGGCCAAATCCTGGCTGATATTTTAGTAGAGTTCCATCCCGAACGACCGGATCAGGACGCGCCTTTCCAAGAAGCCGATCTGAATGAGTGGACCGTCCGAACCGACGGGGGGGCTAACATCAGTGGCTGTGGAGCAGGGATACAAATAGTTACCCCATCGGGCATTAGCATGCACCAAGCCGTTCGATTTGGTTTCCATACTTCGAACAATGAGGCCGAATACGAGGCTGCTCTGGCAGGGCTACAGTTAGCGCAGGTATGTGGGGCAAAGCAGGTACGCCTCGTAAGCGATTCCCAACTTTTGATAACCCAAGCTTCGGGAAATACGGAAGCTTGGAAAGAGCATCTGGTACAATACCTAGCAGCACTCAGAGTGCTAGCCGCCTCGTTTGACAAAGTCACCTACGAACATGTCCCGAGAAGCGAAAACATAGCTGCAGATTCTTTGGCAACAATTTCCTGCTCCAGTAACTATCCCTGGGTTACCGAACAAGAAAGCCCGTCTATTATCAAACGTCACGAGTTAGATAACCGACCTGAAATCGCCTGTCAGATCTCTTCAATAACAATATCAGATTGGCGACGTGACATTATCGCCTTCTTAGCTGAAGGTAGGCTGCCTAGCTATAACGCCTCAGCTCGGAAAGTACGCAATAAGGCTCGGGGTTACGTCCTTTTAGGTGAAGTACTGTACAAGAAATCCTTCAGCCGCCCCCTGCTCCGATGCTTAGGGGTCCATGAGTCACAAATAATTGTATCCGAGCTGCATGATGGTGAGGGTGCGGCACATTGCGGTTACAAAGCCTTAATCAGAAGGATTCTTCTCGCAGGGTTCTATTGGCCGACGATAACAGCAGATGCACGACTAATAGTCAAAACCTGCGATACATGTCAACGATTCGCAAACGCGATAAACGTACCCGCGGCTCCCCTAGAGTCCATATCCGAAGGTCTACCCTTTGACCGATGGGGAATCGACCTTGTTGGACCACTACCAATGGCATCGGGTGGAAGACAGACGATCATCGTGGCAGTAGACTATTTTTCTAAGTGGGTCGAAGCTGAACCTTTATCCGCCACCAAGACCAAAGATATCATCAAATTTATCTTGTCTAACGCATGTTGTCGGTCCGGGGTACCGCAGAGGTTAACTATGGATAACGAACCACAGTTCGACAGTGAGGAAATGAAAGCTTTCTGCACCACTCATAAGATCAGGAAATGTTTCTCCGCTCCTTTCCATCCTCAAGCAAACGGGCAGGTCGAAGTCACCAACCGGACAATTTTGGACGGCCTCAGAAAAAACTTTGAAGGAAAAGCCGGAAAATGGCCCGACTACCTACAAGAGGTACTGTGGGCTTACCGAACCACCCCCCGGACGGCAACCCAGGAATCACCTTATGCTTTGGTATACGGTATGGACGCGGTTACCCCTGCGGAATCCATTTTTCCATCTTTCAGGGTCGGTACCTATGAGGAGAAAGCGAACAACGACAACAGACGACTCGAGCTCGATCTTGTAGAAGAGAAGCGCAATCGCGCCCAGTTGAACTCTTTGCACTATCAGACCCTGATGAGAAGTCGATACGCCTCTAAGGTACGCCGTCGGGATTTTAAGGTCAGTGACAAGGTTTTGAGGCGCGTCTTTCTTCACACCAAAGACAAAAGCCTCGGCAAGCTCGCCCCAAATTGGGAAGGACCCTACGAAATCGTGGAAAAAATCAAGAGCGGGACATACCGCCTGCAAAACAGGCTCGGGCATCCTTTGAGGCTACCATGGAATATTGAACATCTAAAATTGTATTTAGAATAGTGGTAAAATATTTGTAGTTTGTTTGACATGGTCTGTAAAAACCTATTGGTCGGGGATGCACTCTTTCCTACCTCGGTGGCGCGAGAAGGTTTTAACAAGGCATCATAAACACCCGATCACTTGATTACGTTAATCAAAATTTTCTTTTGCCTTCCAAATGTTGAAGTGTTACGAACTTGATCAGCTGACGAGCTGGTCAGCGTCTGTTCCTACTAATATTAATGGATCTACATGTTTAATTTTCCAGACCCTTTGGGAAAAGTTTCAATGTCACATTGATCTACAAAACCTTAATAGGTTTTTCAGTTTTTACAACTGATCTACATGTTTAATTTTCCCGACCCTTTGGGAAAAGTTTCACTGTTACATTGATCTACATGTTTAATTTTTCCCGACCCTTTGGGAAAAGTTTCAATGTTACATTGATCTACAGAACATTAATGTGTTTTTCAATTTTTACAACTGATCTACATGTTTAATTTTCCCGACCCTTTGGGAAAAGTTTCAATGTTACATTGATCTACAGAACCTTAATAGGTTTTTCAGTTTTTACAACTGATCTACATGTTTAAATTTCCCGACCCTTTGGGAAAAGTTTCAATGTTACATTGATCTACAGAGCCTTAATAGGTTTTTCAGTGTTTACAGCTGATCTACATGTTTAATTTTCCCGGACTTTTGAATAAGTTTCCATAATACATGTTTTTATTTTTCCCGATCCCATCAGGAATTTCACAAATAGCGTTGATCTACAGACCCTACTTTGGTTTTTCACAAAAACATTTTGGTTTACCTAAGTAAAAACACCCGCAAATTATGGTAAGAAACAAAGACTGCATACCCACACAAACATGAATATTGAAATGTTCACAGGAAATAGTGTTAGGGGACCCCGCGGCCCCCAAAGATCTTACAAACAAAAAACAAAAAACAACAAGTAACAAAAACTGCCAGCCGATCACTCGCCATCCTCCTCCTCGGACTCGATATCGTCTGACTCATCCTCACAAACGACTCACTCAGGACGGTCCGCCTCGGGTACATCTAGCCACATCGCCCCGAGATGAAGGGCCGGGAAACGATTATGAAACGAAAGCACATACGCGGCTTTAGCATCGGCCGCCTCTTTGTCCGCCCACTTCTTGCACTTATCTACAAAGGCGGTGTTTGAAGCTTTCAGCTTTTGGACCTCCTGAGCTAGAGTGGCAGCACGATCTTCCCCGGCTTTTTTCGTCTCCTCCGAGATACGGATGACCTCTGCAGCCCTCCCCTCTGCCAATTCCTGCGCGGCCTTGGCATTCTGCACCTCCTCCTTTAAACTAGGAATTTTGGCCTCCGCGCCCACTAGCTTCTGGCTCAGCTCGGCCGCCCTACGCTCTTTCAGGGCCGCGGGTACAAGCAGGTTGTACAGAGATAAGGTCGGTCCGTCCGATCCCTGCAGTGGGAAGGTATGCGACGAACCAAGCATCGTTAGCATCGGGTACTGAGGACCACTGGAGGAGGCCGCGGCTGGGTCCGATGCGTTGGGAGGGTTGACATCATCCGGAATCACCACTACGGATCCACCGGCGATTTACCTTTAACCCCACCGAACTGATCAAACAGCTCTGGTACGGTGGCATTGTCCGTCCCAGCAACGATCCCGCTCTCTTTGGCACGCCTTGGCTTCTTCAGCTTGGCCCCATCAGCGTCGGTTCGATTTTTTCTCTTAGGCACCGGAGGCTGGGCCTGGTTGGATGCGCCACCTTCAGCATCATTCACCCCTCCCCGAACCGTTCCCTCTCCACCAGCTGCATTATCCCCTCCCGACCTCGTCATCCGACTTTTGGCGCTTGCTAGGCGCTTTGTTGCGTTTCGGGAGGTACAATTGGTACCCAGGAGCGTCTGTTTTAGCAATAATATCCTCCAGGTTGGGGGTTTCCCGCAGTTGCTCAATGGTCAGCACCTCTGAAGAGCAACGCCAAAGGTTACTCTTGAGCAAGTTGGTGTCTTTGAAGGTATGATGCATCGCCCGACCCCACTGCTTCTTTGAAAAATCCTTCAACACTTGGAAAGTGTCTTCAGCAGCTTTCGAGAGGTCCTTCTTCAACCCCTGCAGGAACTCCTTCGACACTACACAGAGGGTCGGTATTTAAAAAAAAAAAGAGTACCGTCATGGACCCAGGACCGAAGCAGCTGCCTCTTATTCTCATGGCTATAAGGAAGACCGTTCTCCCAGCAGCCGCTCAGAAACACAAAGCGATGCTTCCAGCCCTTATCTCCCTCCAGAAAATCGTTAACTATCTTCCACTTGTTTTCTAAGGAAGAGTAGATGAACGGGGACTTAGGGGCCTTGGACAGACCTGACATGGCGATGTATTCGTCCATAGGCATAACCCGACCAGAAAGGCGTGAAGCCATTATGCAAGACATTAAGGTATACCAGGCATTAGGCATCAGATGCGACGGGCAAATCTGGAGGGTGCGGAAATAAAGCGTAATCTCGGGATCCAAGGGGAAGCGAAGAACCCAATTGAATAGCTCGGTAAACACCACTATTTCCCGAGATCGGACGTGAACAGGAGTCTCCCCAGGGACCAGGGAACCGGACCATGACGCACTCAGGAATTCCCCAAAAAATCAGCAACTCCTTGTGCTCGGACTCTGGGAAGTAAAGGTACTTTCCTTCGTAGAGAGAGACGACATCCTTCGAAGGAAGCCAACGAAAATAGGTGGTGGTGATTGCGGCCTCTACTTCTTCGGGCAGAGGATCGTCTGAAGGTTTAGCAGCGTTCCCGACAGCGGCAATGCTGACCTCCGCGGGAGCAATATCCACCTCCGATTCTTCCAAATCGGGGTTCAGAGCTTGGTCAGAGCTTCGGGCAGTAGCAGCATTCGGATCCGATGATCGTACCCGAGAGCTTGAGGGTTCAGCAGTATTCCCAGAATGAGCCCGATGAGCCGCATCCAATTCCTCTGGCGTCAGCCGACACTTAGGCAGACCTAAAAAAGTTACGGCAGTGTTAAGACCAGTCCGGTACCCTCGAATTGAGGGAGTAAGCTGAACCATTTCAAGATAATTACCTCCTGCGGGAGACGTAGGGGGGCTGTTTTCGCCCATAGTCAAGAACTTGGTTTTATGGACGCGTAGGGGCGGAAATGGAGGCGAAGGGACGTACGAGTTGACAGACGAAGGGGTTGGATTCTCTGAATGAACTACAGGGGAACGAGAGGAGCTGCTACTAGAAGAGAGGACAACAGTTTCTGGAGATAGGCTAATCTCGGGGGACAGAGAACCAGGCGGTTCGGGCGAAAGGAAGGATTCGACAGGGATCGGAGTAGCTAAAACGAGGTCGTGGGGCTGCGGGACAGGAGTAAATGGTTTGGAATTAGATCCCCAAATCAAGCCAGCGCGTCGGTACTCTTCGGCTCGGTCACCGATACTCGCCCACTCTTTGAAACCGAACACAACCTTTTTCTTTTTCTTGGTTGGTGGTTGCTTCGGGTGTCTGGGTTTCATAAAACGAGCATTCCCTCTCTAGAAATGATCGGACAGCACTTTCTCTCTCTAGAATTCCTCTCAGAGAAATCAAGATTTGTGGACTATTTATAGGCGACGGTGAATGACCGGGGAATGCCAATCGACAAAAGCACAGCGGGAAGACGAAGAGTCTCCCTAAAAAACTAGTCTGGCAAGGACGCGCCCCGTCAACGGGTGACACGTGTTGACCACCTTCTGACGAAGGCTTACCTAGGTTAGCCCCTTCGAACCGAGTGATGAGATGGGCCTTCTTAGCCTGATCCACCGCGAGAGCCGGCCCATCACAGTGGGTCCAGGAATAAAAGCCCAAGAAGACGCGGGAGCCAACCTGGCCAGAACTATGAAAACCGGGCAAGGAATGTCTAGCAGAACCTGAGTATTGCCTTCAGATAAATTCAGTTAAAAAGCGATGCAGGAGTGTTATCGAACACCCATGGGACAGATTGGGGCGGGCAACATCGTGGGATGCCCGACGCTTTTGGAAAAGGGATAATTCATCCAAGGATAAGCCATTGGCCCGAAGCACAGGAGACTGCGGTCGATATGTTTAGGCTCGGCTATGAGTCTCCGCTCCTGATACTCCCGGAGACTGGGGGGCTACTGATAAGGGTGGAATTCGCCGATATAAATAACGAGGGGTTAATTGTGGATAAAAGATACTTTGTGTGATTAATGTATTTAGGATCTTTCGGGGACCAATTTGTAAACAAGGTACTTACTAAGGGGCCTCATTAGTTATGTAAACAGCCCACTAAGGATTTTAGTGGGTCCACCTTATTTTAGTATAAAAGGTGACCCACTTTTTTGGTAGGTGGAACATTTTTTTGAATATTATTCTATTCCATTCTCTCTCTCTACACTTTCTCTCTCTAGTCACATCAAGCACAAGATCCGAAATATTCTACCAAACATTTATTCACACATCACTACCCATACTATTTTTCTCTCACATATTTTTTTGTATTTTTTAAAATATCATATATTTCAAACTAAAGCTCCAAAAAATATCTGAAAATTATATTGGTTTTGTTGTTTTAAGATGAACAAAACTAGATCCATGAAAGATATTTTCTGAATATTTTATTTCCAAATTTATGGATAATTTTGTTGTAAAATAAATATGAAAATTAAATTGTGTTATAGTTGCGGAATTATGTATAATTTGGTTGTTAAAATGAAACTGTGTTCCAATTGGGAAATTACATATAATTTACTTGCTAAAAAAATTGTAATCTAGTTGTGCAAATATATTACAAAAGTAAGACAAAAATAGTTACAAAAATTTGGTTTCTACGTTAATCTAGTTGTGTGAAAAAAAATACAAACTTGTTTTGTAAAAATAATGGTTATCGGGTATGAAACAACTAACTTTTTGTAGTTGCAAAAATATGTGCACTTTTATAGTGATTGTTTTTTTTAAAAATAGATCATGTTCTAGTTACGATAATACGTGCAATTTGGTTACAAAATAAATTTGGAAAAGCATATGTAGCTCGTCACTCCTTTATCATTTGGCTTGCTATCAAAGGAAAGTTTTCCAACTGTGACAAACTTCCGAGTCGGAGGATTAATTATCCTCTGAATTGTGTCTTATGCAACTATGACCCTGAATGTACCAATCATATCATTTTTTACTCTTGCTACATCTAGAGAAGTTAGGACTTTGTGAGTTCCAAGCTTGGGTTCTCAAAAAATGCAACTAGTTGGCCTTCTTGAATTAGCGAGCGTCAAACCGACCTTCGTCTCGTAGATGCCACTTTTGAATTTTTCTTTTTGGCGCAATTTTTTATCATGTTTGGAAGGAGCGGAATGCCTGGATTTTTGGCTCTATCTTTCCTATTTTCCCTCAGCGGTTTTGCATCATATCCTCGCTGAACTTAAACTCAACTTCTTTGATACCAAAATGATGACGCAGCGGAAAGTAGAAGAAGAAGCAATGATAGATGAAACCCTAATCTAAGGGTAACAAGACTGAAATTTTTAAAGATAAAAAATATATTATTATAAAAACTTAAAATAACTTAAGGCATTTGCGGCTTTATATAATAGCTGCTCAAAACCTAAATTAGAATACAATGAAATAAAACAAATGTATTAAAATAAAATAATATAAAATCTTAATATAATTAGATTTGATTTAAATAATATAAGATATTTGAATAAAATAAAATTAAATTAAAAATGTTTTTGTTTGGACCATCTCGGCTACATCATCCTTCCCTGGTTGACAAGAATTCGTCCTCGAATTCACAACACTATCACCATCAACAACCAAAATTATTTTATTTTATTTAATTTAATTGTTACACTGAGAATTATAATTGTTGACCTTATTGGAATACGATAAATTCTTCTCGAGTGTTTCTTATTCGAAGTCACAAAGCCATCCAGTTGATTAAAATAATTTGGTTTCTAAAACCTCTTCATAGCCCGAAACAGCATCTCGATAAGCAACTTTTACCTTGATCCGACGATTGGTAGCCAATTTAAACTCCTCCAGTAACTGGTCAATACGATTGCCATCAAAACGCCTGGTGTGTCCCCTTATTCCAAACGCTCTTCGAGATATTCATGACCATAGATGTTGTTCTCTCCTTTAGACCTTGAATTAGATGAAATCGAGATTCAAAAACATTCTTGCCCTGTAGCAGGACCTGAGGCTCTGATACCAAACTAATGACGCAGCGGAAATAGAAGAAGAAACAACGATCGATGAAACTATAATCTAAGGGTAACATGATGAAACTCTAATCTATGGGTAACAAAGACTGGAATTTTTAGAGACAAAAAATATATTATTCCAAAAACTTAAAATAACTTAAGGCATATGCGACTTTATATAATAGTTGCTCAAAACCCTAAATTAGAATACAATAAAATAAAATAAATGTATTAAAATAAAATGAAATAAAATTTTAAAATATAATTAGATATGATTTATATAATATAAGATATTTGAATAAATAAAATTAAATTAAAAAGGTTTTTGTAACTCTTATCTTCTTCTAATTTATGTTTGTTGTCTGTAATATTAATAGATATCCCTCCTTTATAGTTTGGTTGCAGTTGTTGTCTATAGGATATGCCGACAAACTTGGTCTGTTTGCACTCATTCACCTGTCCTACATGCCTCTTGATTATGAGCCATTTTCGTCTCTTTTTGTTTTTAGACCCAATCTTGGGTTAACCTTTTATTGTAACCTTTTTTTTTATTTTTTAAGGCTTTATACCATTCCTCGAGGTATGCTCCATGTATTTTTAAGAATCATTTTTATTTATTTAATGTATTTTACAATAAAAAACAATTCCAGAAATATTAATTGTGTTCCAATTGCGGAATTACGTGTAATTGTCTGTAGGATATGCCGACAAAATTGGTTTGTTTGCACTCATTCGCCTGTCCTACATGCCTCTTGATTATGAGCCATTTTCGTCTCTTTTTGTTTTTAGACCCAATCTTGGGTTAACCTTTTATTGTAACCTTTTTTTATTTTTTAAAGCTTTACACCGTTCCTCGAGGTATGCTCCATGTATTTTTAAGAATCACTTTTATTTATTTAATGTATTTTCCAATAAAAAACAATTCCATAAATAGTAATTGTGTTCCAATTGCGGAATTACGTGTAATTGGTTGCTAAAAAATAATTGTGTTCTACTTATGGAATTAGGTGTAAGGTTGCGAAAAGAATTCAAAAACATCACTCATAAATTTTGTTTTGGTCGTTTGTTAAAAAATACAAATATATGTGTTTATTACTGTTTGATTGATATGGAGTTTTAAAGGTTAAAAACAACTATTTTAAGTTTATATGTGTTTGTTTGTTTTATGGATATTGTTGAAAGAATTTATGTTTCATGTGCTTTTTGGTAAACTTGAAAACCCAGCTGGTTATCGACAACTTAATTTATACTCGGGTGATTATCGGTAACTTAACTTTAGTCCACACTGTGATACAATTGTAGCCTGGGCAATATGAAACTTATACGTCATAAAAATTCATATCGCCCGTATGTCTTCTTAGTTATTAATTTAACACAGCTATAAGTGTCGTTGATGCCATAAGTACCCGAGCTGCTAAAAGTACTGGCTGCACACTAGGATCGACGCTACATATGTTTCGTATTGGCGGGCCATGACCCTATATCGCTTGTACACTATAAACGAAATTATATAAAAAAAATGTTGGGATTTATTAAATTTTGCTATTAATAAGTTCAATTTAGTGGGTTAATTGAAGTTTTATTTTCATTAATGAGTTTGTTCATTTTCATATTTAGAGTTTTTATTTTTTAAGATTTGAGATCAAGATTTTTTTGTTTAAAATTAAAAAAAAAATTAATTTTTGTTAGAAAAAAATTAAATTTAATGTTGTATTCAAGATGGATTTGTATTAAATTTTTTGTTTTTAAAATTGTATCTATTTTTCCACTATTTTAAAAAAAAACTTATATTCAACTTAAATGATAAAAATAGTAAAAATGAAAAAAAAAATCTTTAAAATAATTACAGTTTTGAAAACAATAATTTAGTAAAAACATTAATCATAAGGTCTGGCTAATCTGTTGACCAAAAGGCTAAGTAGTTCGAAGTATAAGTTCACTAGACATTTCTTATAAGTAGTTCCATTTTATTCTAAAAGTACCCTTAGTAAAAAAACTAGGTTACACCACTAGATATACTAACGAGCCCCAAAATTTCAAAACTCTCATCCCACAACCTCATTTGTTTCGTAAACATTTTCAAAAATAAAATCCTAAAAGCACAAAAATATTTTCCATTTGTTTCCTAGAAAACAACTCGGCCTCTTCGTTAATCAACAAAAAGATGAGCAAACAAAAAGATGAGCAAAAGAAAAGAGTAAGTTTTATTCTCATTTATTTTTTTAATTTGTTTATAGTTTTGAGTTAACTTTTTGGTATATTATATATTGAAATCATTTATGATGTTAAATTAGTTAAATTTAAGGTCAGAATTGTGTCTGGAATGAATTATTGTTTTGGTTATCATTGATTTATGATAAAATAAGGTTTTGTGGTTAGAATTTTGGATGATTTGTGAAGAACAATCGTTGGATTTTAGCGGCTATTCTTCGTCACTGCATGTGTGAAACATTCACACAAAAAGCGTGAATTAACACTGGTGGGACCAAATATATTGCTTTTAAAATTTAATCCCCACGAGCGTCGAATACTAGCGCTAATGGTGGAAAAGTACAAGGTGGAAAAGTACAATGTCATTGTGACGTTTGCGCACTACTAGCGTGGAGCATTTACACTAGCGGTGTTAACTTTGTCACGACCAACGATAGTATTCCACGATGTCAGTGACTAAATTGTAAAGCAACATATTTAGTCCATGTTGTGCGAATGCCTAATGCTAGCAGTAGAGAAACTATTTCTCAATTTTTATGTTATTTTATGTTTCCCCAAATTGATAAACTAACATAATTTTGCTATTATTGTTGCAAGTTACAGATTTCTAGGTCGGAAAAAAAACTCAAAACGTCAGCGGGATGAAGATTAGAAATATACGGAGAAATATAATTATAAAAAATGTTGTACATTTCAACCATGTAGTGGTAGTGGTTCTCATGCATCATAAGGGAGTCGGGATGAGCGCTCCGAGCACACGGAGCAGTCACTACAACATAGCAAGTTAGAAAATTCAAGGGAACACGGTCATGGTAGCGGGCATGAAGAAGTCACCGCCAGTTTAGATTATTTCAACATAGTTTTGTGAATATGCTGATTGCATCACTCCCTCATAAAATCGAAAGCAAAACCCAAGATGTTTTTAGTATGATATTTCAAAGCTTAATTATAAACGATATGCTTGATCATGTGGTGTAAAAACTTAAAATAAAGCGAATGCGGAGGCCAATTGCGTCGAAGTCGCTTACGCATATTCTGATGGAACTAGTGACGATGAGGAATACCATTTCGAGAAATGACTCGAGCAAGTATGAAAATATCAGTCACCATAAACGCGCCTTTAACATCAACTATGTCAACTATCTATCTATTTTGGTTGCATGCATTTGTATTTTGATTACGTATTACGTAAAAACTATATAATCTTCTTAACTACGTCAACGAATTTATGTCTAGTGTTATTGTTTCAAATTAGCCATTATCATAATCTTCACAAACATACAAAGTTTTAGCATCGTAAATCGTACATAAATTACAATGACAATTTTTTTAAACGAAAACAGCCAAATTGGTTACTTCGGGACTATGAATTTTAATTTATTCGTATATCTTGCAACAAGACTGAATCAGTAATATCCAACCTGTTGCATCCGTTGAACCTAATTTTTAGGAAACAAGGATATATATATCCTTGCACGTGGGGCATCAATCGAAATGGAAAACTACAAAAGAAAAACATACAAAAAATTACAATGTAATAATCGGTGGGATGTTGTAAGTTTAATCGAATGTTTGATGAAATGAAATACTTAATTTGATAAAGTGGTTGGTATTTACCCTACCCAATCTGATTTCCAACTGGTTTGACATCGAATGCAGTGCAACTCTTACCGGTAGAAAAGTAAAACTAACATCAATGGTCTTCGACTGTTGTACAAAGTAGAGTATGCAGTTAAATGTAGATGCGATCGCGACTCCTATCTCGGGCATTGTTATCCAATTCTCCATAATAGCTGTATCGCTTGAGCATTTCAGATGTTCTATAATATTCTATTAAATCCTCCATACTAGTAAATATCTTCACGTACATGGATGCAAAATCTATAACCTCATTGTAGAGGGAATACAAAATCAACCTTTATCCATCTTGTTATCCGTTCAAGGCAAAAGTAATCGAACGGTATCCATAGTAAACATCGGATTTAACTTCGTTGATCAACATTATAAAATGTATATACATGATGAAGAAGTGATTTAAGTAACTCCTGGGATCAACCAACATTACTTTAGACGACATCATAGCACTTGACCTACAGCCGACCATTCCACTAGAATGTCTCGCGCTACTTTCTTATGTAGGATAACCACTCTATTATTTATGAACTCCGCTCTCCTTATAAAATTTGTGAGGGAGTGTTCCTTTCTCTCCATGCAAAATGACCTATAAATTTTGAAATATTTATTTAGCAATGGTGCACTCGCTTTCTCGGAATTTATCACATGTTCGTGATACTACGTTTTTCGTTTAATGAATGATGCAGATGATTGTAAGAAATAACTTATGTTTGGAAGCTGGATGGCCATACGTTTTTAGTTTTTTTGAAGGCTCTAAAAAGGTAGTTGTTTCTAGATAGACTATGATAAACCATTTATTGTACATATGTTATATGTATGATTCTTCCTTGTTTTTTTATGAAAATGAGTACGAGTTTATCCAGTCTTTCTTTCAATTGTTCCACCATCGTAAGATTCGTACGAAAAACTATATATAATCTCCTCTAATGATCATTGAAAGAGTATAAAGTTACCTTAATCCTTTGCTTATAAATAAGTATATGTCGTGCGAACAAGGCATATCGTGCATAGTTCGTATTGCACAATCATAAGACATACCGTATGCAATTTTCAATTTTTGAGCATATTTTAATTTTGAGGAAAACATTTCCAAAGCATAGTGAGAGATGTTACTTTTTAGCTTGTTGTACAATTTGTTAGCAAATTTAAGTAAGGCTAGAAATCAACTCTTTCAAATAAGGCTTTAATTTCTTTGTGTTACAATTCGATCAAATTATGCACCTTCAACAAGAATGAATCAAAGTTATCTTTGCTCGTACCGACGGGCGCTCTTCATACCTTATCGGTTTGGTTACAGAAATGCAATGATTTATTACTTCTTCACATGATAAAAGAATCACCATAAGTCTTTAACCAAGTTTCGGAGTATTCGATTGCTTTCAGATATTATTTGAAGTCACATAGCATTTCTGACCAATAATTATTGAACGCGAATTCTATATCCAACAACATTATTTACTTCACACTTTCAAAAATTCAGCATATATTGTTTTATCATTGATGTTTTTTTTGCTAGGATTTTCATGTTAATGTGTCATCAACATAACATGTCGGTTTCATTAACACTTCTTCGACGAACTTCTCCAACGCTACGTCTCTACCCGTAAAAAAAGGATAGTGGTTTGAATGAGTGAGTTACCATCAATTATTGTAAACGTTCTAACACCCATTTGTAGCTCTCAATTTTATCTTCCACATAGAACATAAATACGATTTATAAATGTTTCTCAGTACAAGTGGATCCAACAACCTCATACAACAGAATCTTGTACCTTATTACCTTTTAGGTGTTATTTATTATTAGAATATTTGGTAACATACATAAAAAATCTAAACTAATCGGGTGTGCGAAGAAAATTTCACTTATGGTATTGCTCCCGTCTTCGCACAATATATGTTATTCGTAATAATTTAACCTTTTTAGTTTGCCTAATAAATATTGGAATTGCGAGCGACTGCCTTTCTCATTCTTTCATTAATATAATTGAGCATTATACACTATGTGCAAAGATGACGAATTGTTAGGGTTCAATTTTTTACTCCGCCTAGTATATACAATGATGGGATCCCATTTCGGTAGAAATAATTACAAATTCAAACTCTTCTTTTGACAATCGTCATATGTACGAATGAAAATCGTCACATGTCCTTTAAGCGTGAAATTGAATCAAAATTTCTTGCTTCTGGTAGACTTCTTCTTAAGATTATATGGTTATACAAACTTCGTGTACTTTCTTAGTCTCTCTCATACAAACAATAGTTCATGAATTGTTTCTACTTTTGATATTGTTGAAACATCTTAATAAAACTACAAATAAGTTGTCCTTTGCGGTAACCTTAACCTAATAAATCAATTGTTGTTGCGTATAGTTGGTTTTTGTGGTAAACGAATCACTATAATCAATAGTGCAAGCCTCAAAATCCTCTATCATTAAACCAGAATCATTAACTTCCTCCTACATATGCAAAATTTAAACATCAAAGTCATAAATATTGTGGGAATTTATACACCGCTAGTGTATAAATATTTTACCGCTGATGGAATTTATACATCGATGGTGTAGAAATTCCACACTGGCGGTGCAGTTTCTTACCCGTGGTACCAAAAATCCACACCGCTGGTGTGGGCTTCGAACCACTAACTAGCCTTCATATATTATTTCGAGACATTAAACTGAAGTTTTTGCGCCATTAGACGGGAGGTGCACTCTTGTACCACTAGCGGCTCGAATAACGATAAACCTCTAATGAATAATTTGTGGGAAATGATGAAGGCATGACACCGGCATGATTAGCCAAATCACATCACCGGAGTGGGCTTTGTAACACCATCGATATCTAAATTTTAGTGTAAACAATTAAACATACTTTAGTCACTGCCAGTGAAAAGTGCACGCACAGTCGGTGTAGATGCATAACACCGGTAGTGTGAGCTATCTTGCATTGCATGTGACAAAAAAAATATTAATCCATATAAAATTAAATTATCGCCGGTGTCAATGCCTTGTAACCAAACTATCCAAAATGGGATTAGATTTACGAAGATCGTAACTTTACATCTAATTGATTAAAAAAATTACCTCATTTGGAGTTTTAAGACCATCAACGATGTTTTGTACATGTTTTCTATTTATAAAAAAAATCTTAAAGTTTTATAGAGATAGAGGTTTTCTAAAATTTGAGTAAAACAAAAGTGTTTGAGTGAAATAAAAGTAGTTAGGTGAAAAAAGAGTGGGGAATGTGGGGTTGAGTAAAACTAAAGTGTATAAGTGAAAAAAAAGTGGGGAATGTGGCCTTGAGTATAACCAAAGTGTTTAAGTGAAAAAAGAGGGAGAAAAGTTTGTTTGAGTGAAACAAGAGCTCAATTGAGTGCTTCAGGTATCACAAGCTAGGACGTTATTAATACGAGTGCCCAAATGGAGAAAAATAAGCAAAGTACGTCGAATTCGATGAAGGAGAAGAATTAATTTTAATGGCTCATATGAATATAAAAAAGTTTCAAGATAAGGGGATTTGGTTTATCGTCTGGTTGCTCAAATCATATAACGTGTAACAAATATTGGTTTGTTGAGCTTAATAAAAACTCTAGACATTAAGTAAAACTAGGGAATAGCTCATGGATGGAGGTGATGGGAAAATGAAATGTGAAGTTTAAAGTTGAAGGGTTGACCCAAATATTAACAGATGTGTTTTTTGTTCCATAGTTAACTAATAATCTATTGAGTGTTGAGAAACTTCAAGAAATAGGTTAACTACTTGTTTCGACCAAGGAGTATGCAAAATATACCATTCTCATAGAAGTTTGATTGTGAAATCTACAATGACAATAAAATGCATGTTCACTATATCTGCAATTAGAAAATCTGGTCTGAATAAATGTCTGAAAGTAGAAGACGATGAGTCATCTCGTTTATGGCACAAACACTATGGGAATTTGAGTAACACATACATCAAGACTATGCAAGATAAGAAAATGGTAAAGGGATTACCTAAAATGAAAGAGGCTATGAAATTATGTGAAGTATGCAATATTGGAAAGCAACATCGGGATATCATGTCAAAGAGAAGTCAGTGGCGAGCTTTAGACAAATTGAAGCTTGTTCATACAGACTTATGTCGTCCAATATCTCCAGTTTTCCAAAGCAGAAATAGGTAAATATTCTTGTTGCTAGATAATTATAGTCGCAAAAGTTGGATATATATATGTTTTGTTTGAAAAGAATGAAGCTTTTATTGTTTTTAAAAACTTCAAAAGCTTTGTGGAAAAAGAAGCTGGAAAATTTATATGTTGTCTGAGAATGGATAGAGGAGGATAATTTACTTTAACTAACTTCAACCAATTTGTGAAGAAAATAAAATAAAGAGACAACTAACTACTGTCTACACTCCTCAGCAAAATGAAGTAGCTGAGAGAAGAATTCTCACAATCATAAACATGGTCAGATATCTACTTGCAGAAAAGAGCATGCCAAAAAAACTTTGGGCTGAGACAGCAAAGTGGACGTATCATGTATTGAACAGAAGTGTGACAATGGTTGTAAGTGATATGGTTCCAAAAGAGTGTTGGAGTGGAATTAAACCAAGTATGGGCTATTTCAGAATTTTCGGTTGCATATGTCATATGCACATCCCCGAACAACATAGAATAAAGTTAGATAACAAAATCCATAAGCGTGTTTACTTGAAGTAAGCGATGATTCAAAGGCATACCAATTTTATGATCCAAATTTAAATAAAATTATCATTAGTCGGGATATAATATTCGAGGAGGAGAAGATGTGAGACTGGAATGCTGATATTAAATTTTTTGATGATACTCTTGAATAGCGAGATGAAAAAACTACTAGAGAGCAGAATAACGAAGAGATCGAAGTTGTTGAGGAAGATATCATTCGTGAAAATAATGTCATGTCACCTCAACCTGAAACACAATAGAAAAAAGTCATAAAGCATCAATATAGAGGTAAGATTATAAAAGTGGAGAAAGGATTTCAGATAAAGAGGCTGAAGTAAAAATGGCCTTGGCACTATTTATGTATCATGTTGATCTGATGCGTTTTAAAGAAGCTTCCAAAAAAACAAAGTGAATTGAAGAAATGGAATGTGAAATAGAATCCATCTAGAAAAATAACACATGGGAACATGTAAGTCTCCTTGCTAATGGAAAGAATATCGGGAATATATGGGTTTTCAAGACTAAATTAAATAAATATGGGGAGGTGGATAAATAAAAAGCAAGATTGATGGTGAAAGGATATGCACAATAAGAATGCAATGACTATGATAAAGTCTTTGCACCGGTTTCCCGATGGGATACAATTAGAAATTTTATTGGTTGTTACTGCACACAAAAGTTGGAAATTTTATCAATTAGATGTAAAAGTGCCTTCTTATATGGAGAATTAAAGGAAGTGATGTATGTGGATCAACCATAAGGTTTTTAGAAAAACAAAAGTGAAGAAAAAAAATATATCGACTCAAGAAAGCTTTGTATGGTTTGAAACAAGCTCTACTACCTTGGTTTTGTCGGGTAGAAAAGTATTTCAAGAAATAAATATTTGAAAGAAGTAGTCATGATCACACGTTATTCATTTAGAGGGAATGAGTGAACTATATCATGGTAAGTCTCTATGTAGATGATTTAATTTTAACTAGAAATGATGAACAATTAATTGAAAAGTTTAAGTTGTCAATGACACAATTTTAAGATGACTCATCTTGGTTTTATGAGGTTATTTATTGGTGTTGAAATTCATCAAAGCCAAGATGAGATTCACTTACGACAGAAAAAGTATGCTCATGAGGTGTTGGAATGGTTTGAAATGGAAGACTGTAATTCAGTAAAAAAATCTCGTTGTCCCAGGTCCTAAACTCTCAAAGGAAGAAGTTGGAAAAGAAGTCAATGTTACTTTATAAAAGCAGTTGGTGGGTTGTCTAATATAACTCACAGTTACAAGCCCTGACATGATGTATGTGGTCTGCCTATTGTTTCGGTTCATGGCCAACAAATGGAGCGACATATGCAGGAAACTAAGAGAGTTCTGCGATAGTTAAAAGGTACAATCGAGTTTGGCATTTTTTTATAAGACAGGTTCAGAGATAAAAGTGAAAGCATACACGGGCAGTGATTATGTTGGTGATCTCGATGATTGAAAAAGCACTTTAGGCTATGTTTTTATGTTCAATGAAGCTGCAATATGTTGGAGCTCAAGAAAACAAGAGGTAGTTACTTTGTCTACAACCGAAGCAGAGTTCATAGCTGCAACATCTTGTACTTGTCATTGTGTCTGGCTCAAGGAAATTATGGAACAAATCACATATGAACAAGCAGAGTGTCTGAAAATCTATTACGACAACACTTATTTAATTAAACTCTCGAAGAATCTAGTGATGCATATGCGCACAAAGCATATAGATGTAAGGTATTATTATTTATGAGATCTTACAAATCAATAAGTTGTAAATCTGGTTTATTGTGGAACAGAAGAACAAGTTGCAGATATAGTGACAAAGTAGTGAAGCTCAAGACATTTGTTAAGTGACGAAGTTCACTTGAAGTGCAAGCAATAGTAGATTAAACTTGTTGCTCTCCAGGAATATCCAATTTAAGGGAGAGATCTGTTGGAATTGAGTTTTATTCTCTCTGTATATTACTCTTTCATATATTCTAATAGATAGAAGTGTGAAGTTTTCTGTTCAACAAAAAATTGAATATTTTATAAACAAAAACTAGGAATTTGTATATAAATAGAATACTTGTAACAAAAAATTTATGTTGGTGAAAAAAATAAACTTAGTAACATTAAGTTTATCCAATTTTTTAGAATTTAAAAAATTCATTTAAAAAAAGAATAAAATAGTAAAAAAATATTTTTTTTTCGCTTTTTCTAAAACCACTAATAAAATTTAAAAATATGGTTTAGCCAAACCTCAATCGTATTTTGTCGTTTACATATTGATAAGATGTCACCCGCCAATTCAATGTCAATGTTTCTCAATAAAAATGTTTGATCCATGGTGTAATTTTAATTATTACTATTATTTAATTATTATCTCTTATTTTTTTAATAAAATAAATATGTTGTTTGTAGTATTAAATTTTGAAGAAGTTATTTCATAACCATATGGAACAAATTAAAAATATCATCACAAGTTTTAAGTTTACAAAAAAAAACTACATGCAACATAAATGTTTCCAATGATACTCTTAATCACGCAAAAGTCAAAATACAGACTTAACTGATGAGTTCAGATATTTGAGTTATTGTGTCTTGTCTAAATCCGAAGAGCAATTCGGATCAAACCACTATAATAAAATTCCGAACAGGACAAATGTATTAAATATTGACTAAGCTAACTACTAGTCACTTCAAACCAGATTACTAATGGGTCTTTAAACTTGACCTAACTTCACGATCCGACCCAATAAGTCCATGGGTCGGTAATTAAGTATAAATACCCCAACCACTTGCATTAATGAGAGTAATCATAATTTATTACTAGTAGACAGCTTAACCACTCTAAACATAAAACACCACAAAATACACAAAACACCTTTTAAACACTTTACTAGATTACCCTCAGACAGAAATAAACCACACCGAATTGGTGACCACAGTGGGCGCCCAACGGTGCCTGAATTTTGCATTCAAAACCAGCAAGCAAAGCGGTTCGGGTGGATCCGAATGAGCCGAATGTTCCACCCCAGAGGTGGAAAGTGCAAGAGAAAACAAAGAATATACCATCGAGGAGCGAGATCAAATGATGACTGAGATAGAGGCATTGAGAGCAATAAAACAAGCAGACAAAAGAATTAGGAAAAAATCCAGAACGCCAGTACTTCACCACACTGACAATCCTGAAGATAATGAGCAATCTTTGAAACCTCATCTCAGGTAAAAAAGACACATTGATCTAAGTCTGTTGAGAGTTCTGCATCTGAGTCCTCCAGCAGCTCATCAAATGAGGCAGAACTTGAAGAATCACTATCTTCAAGTAATGATGAAGGAAGATCTAAAAAGAAAATATTGTTAACTAAAAAGCATTCAAGAAAGATGGACAAACATGGCAGGCTCAA
Organism: Limnanthes douglasii subsp. nivea; assembly: GCA_036936605.1. Lineage (NCBI taxonomy): Eukaryota > Viridiplantae > Streptophyta > Magnoliopsida > Brassicales > Limnanthaceae > Limnanthes > Limnanthes douglasii. The sequence goes on along the minus strand of JAUPFV010000002.1, from coordinate 112,787,620 downwards.
GAGGCACCAGGGTAAGGGGTCAGCTCACAAGCATATTGATCAGTTGCTGATTGATCATTTTGTCTTTTAGTCCAAACTGGGTATTTTTGCAACCCCTAATGAAGATACCGTTTTCAGTTGCAGCAAGAATTGGAGGCAATCGCCTTTGTCTGCAAAAATACTCTCCGGACATCTTCCTAAACGGTTTAATAGCTTCAAGATGGAGAAATACGATGGGAGTCTAGATCCGGACAACCATCTGGAACAGTTTAAGAATTTCATGATGAACTTTGACGACGATGACAAGCTTTTATATAAGGATTTCTCCCAAAGTTTCACGGGGAGTGCCCTTAAATGGTATATGGCATAACAATCTTCCTCATGGGTGTATAAGAAATTTTGAAACGTCTTGGGTTGCCTTCCGGAGGAAATTTGTTGAAAGTAAAGAATTGAAGGGTAATGGGGACACCATTATCCATTGTGCTCATGAACCGAACGAATCCCTAAAGGAGTACATAAATTATATTTTTAATGCAAAAAATGGTCTAGAAGATTTCTTTAAACAAGTTACAATTTCTTCCCTTAGGCGATGTCTAAATCGAGGGAATTCAGTCGATTAATAGAATCGCAAGAAGGCTATGACCTGGGGTGGTTTATTGAACCAAGTGGGAAATAACTCAATGTAGAAGAGTCAAAGAAAACAATGGTACATAGTCAAGTGAGGTCTACCACTACAACAACAACTCCTCCAGCCACTAACTAATCCGGTTATGGGGAAAAAGAGACCGGACAAGGGTCCAATCGGTTAAGACAAAATCAATCCAACTAAACTCACAGCCAACAAACCAGAAGTAAGAGGGGGTCCTGGGTTCAGCCTTAGTGGTTCACTGAGTTTGGGAAGAATGTGGCTATAATTTATGATAAGACTAAGAATGAGGTGCATTTTAGAAAACCGGCAGCGTTGCAGTCCCCCAGAGAAAACCAGAGCACTCATTTTTGTCAATATCACAATGATATAAGCCATGATACTCAGGATTGCATAGCGTTAAAATAGGAAGTGGAGAACCTCATTGAGAGGGGCAAATTGAGAGGCTACATTAAAAAGTGAAGTGGAAACAGACCGGACAATGCGCAAAACAATACTCCCCGGGCGGGCCCTTCGAACAATCCTAAGAAATCTACACAAGAGGGTGCAATGGTGATTGTTGAAATATTTGATGTAGATTTTGAGTATCTGGATCCAGATCCAGATCGAAATCAGATGGGGGTGATAACAGATAAAACCAAGACAATTTCCAAACTGATCAGCTTCTTTGAATCATTAACTATTTTTGGAGGAGATACAATGACTGCACCTTCCACTTTATCAAAGAAGATGCGTGTCCACAATTTGGCCACCTAGTTAGATGGTGGAATGTATACCCACTAGTGTCAATCCCTATTCATAATTTTTGATGAGGATGACCTGAGGGACATTGCATGATCTCATGAGGATGCAGTGGTAATAGGGGTTTCAATAGGGGGAAACGATATACGCCGAATTTTGATTGATACTGGCAGTTCGGCAAACATCCTATTTTTAAGCTTCTACAAGCAAATCAGAAACTCAACGGTTATTCAACGTTCGAACAGAACCATTATAGGCTGCACATAAAGTTTTACAGATGTGATCAGGGAGTTCGAAGAGGAAGTATTGTTGAGAAAGGGGTCCTTTAAAAAGATGGTAAGAGCGATGTTTGTTGTGGTGGATTGCCCAACATCGTAAAATGCAATTTTCGGGAGGTCTTGGCTCTTTATAATGCATGTTGTGGCCTCTACGGTCCACCAATGCTTAAAATATGTTGTCCAGGGACAAGTAGGTGTTGTCCGGAGTAGTCAAAAGATAGCCACAGAATGCTATACAACAGCCCTTGCGCCTAAAACACTAGAGGCCGTCAGAATTAACAAGGATTAGCAGCTACGGGAGCCTTCTACTGAGGAGAATGAGATTGATGATCCCAGGGAGGCTCCTAGTTTCATAATACCTATCGAAAAGGTTGAAACTCACTCTGTCGTAGAGGGCAAGAATGTTAAGATTGGTTCTAATCTAGTACCAGAATTGAAGCACTGGTTGTTATCCTTTTTAATGAATGATTAACATGTTTTTGCATGGTGTAACAATTATGTTACTAGAGTACCAACTAGTATTATTTCACACAAGTTGTCAATCCGGAGTGATATTACACCAGTTGTACAAAAGATGAGGTCGTTTTCTAAGGAAAAAGCAGATGTGATTGTCCAAGAAGTTCATTGGTTAACCAAGATGGGTCACATTAAATAATCTCAGTACTCTTTGTGGACTGCCAACCCTGTGCTGGTCAAGAAAAAAATGCCAAGTGGCGTATGTGCATTGATTTTACTGACCTCAACAGGGCCTGCCCTACAGATCTTTATCATGTTCCTCGGATAGATCAGTTAGTGGATTGTACATCTGGAAACAAACTGTTGTCCTTTATGGATTGTTTCTCAGGGTACAACCACATAAAAGTAGATCTGAAGGATCAAGATCACACTACTTTCATTACACACAGAGGTCTTCATTGTAATAAGGTGATGTCCTTCGGGTTGAAAAATGATGGAGCCACTTATTAGAGGCTGGTGAATAAAGCTTTTGATAATGATATTGGCAGAAACATGTAAGTCTACATAGATGATATAATGGTTAAAAGCTTGGAGGAAGATTCACATATATCTGACCTTCAAGAGACATTTTCCAATTTAGAAGCTGTGAATTTAAAACTGAACCCTGAGAAGTATGTATTCAGGGTCCGATCTGGAAAATTCTTGGGCTGCATAATAAGTGAAAAGGGAATCCAGCCTGATCCGGATCAGCTTAATTCCTTACTAGCAATGGACCCTCCTCAGAATGCTAATAGAGTTCAAAGGCTTACAAGAAGGCCGGCTGCGTTGAATAGGTTTATCTCAAGGTCATCAGATAAGTGCACTCCATTCTTCCAAGTATTGAGGAACACTAAAGATTTTAATTGGTTCCCACAGTTTGACCAGACTTTTATTGAAATAAAGAAACATTATCCTCACCTAAAACTCTTTTCAAACCTGTTTGGGAGAAAAACTCTATGTGTATCTAGCTGTATCAGAATATACAATAAGTGATGTGCTAGTAAGGGAGGTGGACAATTACCCTCGTCCGGTGTATTACATCACTAAGAGTCTGTTGGATCCTGAAAGAAGATACTTGAGACTGGAAAAATTGGCATTGGTCTTAGTAATTGTAGCAAGAAAAATGAGACCCTACTTCCAAGCTTATTCCATTATTGTCCGAACGTCTTTCCCTTTGAAAAATGTTCTTCAAAAAGCTGATGTATCAAGCAGAGTGACCAAGTGTTCAGTGAAGTTGGGTGATTACGATATTGACTGTGCCCCTCGAACAACGATTAAATCCCAATCAGTGGCTGACTTCTTTGTAGAATTTCATGATGATAGATCCGCTGGATATGAATCAAGAAATTGTTCTAAAAAAGAATGGGTAGTTCGAACTGATGGTGGATTAAGTACTATGGGTTGTGGAGCTGAAATTTATCTCACCTATCCATATGGTGATAGAATGTACTATGCTATATGTTTTGGGCTCAGTGCGTCTAATAACGAGTTTGAATATGAAGCAGTTATAGCTGGTCTTAAGTTGGCTGTCCTATGTGGGGCTAAAATAGTCTGATTACTGAGTGATTCTTAATTGCTTATCCACCATGCTCAGGGGAAGTCTGAAGCTAAGAAGGAACAACTGATTAAATATTTGCTTATATTGAAAGAAGTGGCATCAAACTTTAAAAATATTTTCTATGAGCACATTCCTAGATCGGAAAACACTTTGGCAGACTCATTGGCAACTATAGCCTATTCTGAATCCTACCCATGGATTCTTGTACAAGAATGTCCATATGTATAGCCAGATCGGGAGAAATAGGGTGAAGAAAATATGAACATATTTGTTATTCAACCTAAAGATTGGAGATATGCTCTTCTCCAGTACATCCCCGATGGGATATTACCTCCGGATACAACTGTGGAAAAAAGATTAAGTACAAGGCTCGCGGTTTGTTGATACTAAGAGAAGTTTTTTACAAAAATTCTTTCAACATGCCTCTCCTACGTTGTTTAGGGTTTGAAGAATCCCAAGTTGTATTATTTGAACTACATGATGGGGAAGGTTCTGCACACTGTGGCTATAGAGCTTTGACCCGAAGAGTCTTGTTAGTAGGATATTACTGGCCAACTATAATGGCAGATGCTAAAGAAATGGTGAAAAAATGTGATCCTTGTCAAAAATATGGGAATGAAATTCATGTGCCAGCAGTACCTATGGAGTCCATATCTGAACCAGTACCCTTTTCCAGATAAGGTATGAATCTAGTTGGGCCTCTTCATATGGCATCCGGTGGATATAGAACAATTATAGTCGTTATTGACTATTTCTCTAAGTGGATAAAGGCATCTTCTTTGGCTGTAACCACTTCGAAGGCAGTTATTAAATTTATTTTATCTAACATATGTTGTAGGTTTGGGGTTCCTCAGAATATTACTACAGACAATGCACCACAGTTTGATAATAAAGACATGGAAGCCTTATGTACTTCTAGAGGAATTCAATATTTTTTCTTCTCCAATCCACCCTCAAGCAAATGGCCAGGTTGAGGTTGCAAATAGAATTATCTTGTCTGGATTAAAGAAGAATTTGGAAGGAGCTGCAGGAAAGTGGTCAAGTTATTTACAAGAACTGTTGTGGGCTTATCGAACTACTCCTCGGGCTGCCACATAAGAGTCTCCTTTTGCTTTGGTATATGGGATGGATGCAATTACTCCCATAAATGATACTTTACAATCACACAGAGTTCAAAATTATTCCGAACATGCTAATGATGTAGCAGTTAGGAATCAGCTGGACTTGATAGAAAAAAACGGTTAAACCACATCTGAGAACAACACATTACCAAGGTTTGATGGGGAGAAGATTTGCTTCCAAATTTGATAGAAGGGATTTTAAAATAGGAGATGCAGTTTTAAGAAAAGTATTTTTACACACCAAAGAAAAGCAGTTCGGTAAGCTGGCTCCAAACTGGGAAGGCCCTTATGTGGTCTGTGAAAAGGTTAAATCACGAACATACAGGCTCCAAAACAAAGAATGGAGAGCTCTAAAGCACCCATAGAATGTTGAGCATCTCAGGTTATACTTAGAATAGAACTCTCTTTTATATATATTACTTTTTAAATATCAATGTAAATATTATGGGGCATACTCTTTCCTACCTTGGTGGCCCCTGGAGGTTTTAATGAGGTGTCTAGGTTTTTCAATAATAGATTATCCCTTTTTTCAAAAGTTTGATGCAATTTTGTTTCAATTTAGATATTAAATGCTTATTCAACACCCCGACTCTCAAGACTTCTTGAGCTGATCGGATATTCTTAACACTTGATCATATTTATTAAACACATGTGTTTGGAGATGTTGGATGCTTTTGTTCAACACTTCTGAAATATTAAAGGTTATTTAAACATTGGCCATAGAAGATTTAAACAAAATATTAAACAAAAGGGAAATGTGATAATTGAAATCTGATCGAACTCAAACTGATCACTAGTACAAAAGATGCCTTGGCCATCCACGGACTTCAGTATTTAAAAACAAAAAAGTATATAATATAACCTTAGATCTTGTTCCCTTTGGATTTTTCTTCACCACCATCTCTTTTGGGACTTTTGAGTTCAGCACTTGAACTCTCACTCGTTCCTTCATCGTTATCAGTAGAGTCTATTCCAGTAGAGTAGTTATGTTTGTCTCCGTTTGTTAAAGTGTGGAATGGGATGTCATCTTTTCCACAAGGGACCAAGGGTCCTCTTAGGAAAGGTCTTATGGAACAATATGACCATACCAGACTTGGTTCCATCATCCATCTTCTCCAGAGAGTCCATTATTCCATTAGCATACTTTTCTATGCCTGAATTTATGGCTTGAGCTTGTTGGCGTTCCAAGGCCTCTTTCTATTTGGTCTTCTCCTGAACAATATTCTCCAACTTATATTTTTCATCGGAAAAAGTCTGGATAGTACCATCCTTACTTTTCAATTGCTTCTTCAAAGTTGTGATGTATTTTGAAGAAGAAGTTTCCAGGTTGGAGTATTTGGTTAGAAGCTCCTTGCTGGCCGCTTCTGACTTGAGCAGTTTGCTAGCTAACTTTTCTTTCTCCTTCTTCAATAACTCTATGCTTTGCTGAGCACTGAGAAGATTATTCAACAAGTTTTTCTTTTCTAGTGGTTAGGGAATTGATGGGACCAGTTTGATCCCTAACCTGTCTCTCCAGATCAAGCACTGGTCAGACATAGTCTAAGAGGGCATCGCTCAAAGTATGTTGCTCACCGGATATTGCATAAGTCTCCCCATTATGAGTTACCACGTTGGAAGCGATGGGAGGGCGATAAGGCCCCGCGAAGTCATATTTATCTAAGTCATCGAAATAAATATTGATGTTTTGAAAGACATCAAGATCTACCTCATAGTGACCATCAGCAACAACCTGTTCGGAGTGGATATTGGTTGGAATTTCTTCTTGCAGGGTGACGAAGGATTATCTCTGCTTATAGAGTGACTTTCTTTTTCTTGGTAGCTTTTTCATCACTATTGGCCTTATGCTTCTTGTCCTTCTTCGGAGGCTTCGGTGTGTTGTTTGACCCACCGGCTTCCTTCACAGTGACTTATATTGCTTCAAATAAAGCAACATTAATACCTCATTGGTTCTCTGAACCGGTACCTTCAGTAGTCGTTTGGGGTGGGTCTGTTGTGGCCTTCTTCTTCTTGTTGTTCTTCATCTTATTGGGGGATTTGGCCTTGAAAAGCATGTATAGTTTGGCATCTTTGGCCTATGGCCTACATAGGATCACATCTGCGGGGGGGAGGGGTAGTTAGCTTTTCCCAGGTGAGATCTCTTCTTCATGTGGTGTTCCACAGGTGAGACCTCACAAATTTTCCCGATTTGAAGCAGTTGTGACAAGCATTTTCCCACTTCTCTGAGGCCCGAGCGTTCAACTTGGCACAAGTATCCTCACCTGCCTCCAAATAATCTGAAAATTCCTTCGGAAACACTGAAGAGAAGTATGAGTCAGTTCGAATTAAAAACTTAACACTTGAAAGATAAAAGAAGAAATAAAAGAAACTCACCAGTGCTCTTCCATCGACTGTCCAAAAGGCTTGGGTTTAAGTTAGCCTTGATCTTCTTGCCATTCTCCCAAGCCCCACTAATAAATAAGAACTGCATCCTCTATGGTTTTTCGAACTCTAAGAGATCTTCCACTACCTTATAATCGTTCCCCATAATGTAATGATAGAAGGGGATTCAGTGGTTTTTACACAAGTTTGCCACAACAACAATCTGTTCCATCGGTAGTGGAATCTTAGACAGCATGAATGCCATGATACAGCACAGAAGAGTATACCAAGCGTTAGGGCTCAGTTGACTGGGGCACAACTTAATCAGATAGAAGTATCTGACTATCTCTGGGTCCAAAGGAAACCGGAGTCCCCAGTTCAACACTTCTGTGTAAACTACTACTTCATTCAGCTTGCAATCCATTAGGTTTTCTTGGATGGTCGGAATTCTTACTGTCACAGACTCTGGAATTCCCCATTGAGTGCGAATCCGACTCAGCTCAGTAGTTTGAGTATACATGTAGGCAATGTTTTGAAGGGCCAACAAGTACTTCACGCTGACTTTCTTAAAACATGGTCCTACTCTACCCTCCAAGCTCTCCGGAAGAGCATCCGGGTGAGACATACCCACCTTGGTCTTGCCCTTCCGATCTGAAGCTGTATCACCTGTTTGACCGGATGCCTCAGCCTCAAAAGGGGCTTCTTTCATACCGTTTTCCATAGTTTCTTCCATCACTATGGAAGGCTGTTCGGACGGCTTTACAAATGGTTGTTCGGATGGCTTGGCAGATGATTGTTCAGATGGCTTTGCAGTTGACAGTTTGGATAATCTGGTTTCTGCTAGGGGCTGTTTCCCTGATGGTTTAGCATGTGGCACTGATTTTATTACCTCCGAACTGGAAGGCTTTGAGGATGTGGGGTGGATTTGGTTTAGACTGACGCGTGACTCCGCGATGAGTTAATTTTTCGAGATATTTTTCTGTGTTGGACCCCATCGCGATGAAAGGTGAGGACTTTCTTACACTAGAAACAGCTTTTTCCTTAGGTAAAGGATTTTGGGACTCCTGGACTGAGGACCCCGATGGAAGAGGTGAAAGTTTTGCTACAAATAGCAATTTTCTAACGTTGGGAGTTTTTGAAAGAGATGGACCTTGATTTGTATTCAATTGTGGCTGATTTCTCCTTTCACTTGGTGAAGCAGGAAGACCAGCAGCAATGCGTTTGTCTCTTGCTATTTTTTGTTCTTTCTCTAACTCAGATAAGTTCAACGAACCTCGTTTTACTAAGGCGTTTCTGGATGTGAACATATATGATTCAAAAACAAATTTGAAGATGAATTGTGCTTTCCCTCTCTAAGAACGTTTGTGAATTTTGAAGACAATGAAACAGTAGAAAGGTTTATATATAACAGTTAAAAGGGAAGTTACATAGGAGAAGGTAAATCGATTTTGAGCAATGATTAAAAGCAAGGTGTGAAAGTTAAAGAATAGGTAACTTTCTAGCCTAGTGGGTGCGAGAATCTAGGAGAAAAACGGCTGAGAGGCCAAACCAAAGCTTGACACCTGTCCTACGATTCAAAAAAAAAAATCTTAAAATTCTGAATTGAGAAATCAGTTCCACCGAAATTCAAACAGGGTCACTCGTGAAGGAAAATTTTTACAGTTCGAACAAAACAACAGACCGGAAAATGTTGGTATTGGTTTTTTGAGTTTTAGCTCTTCCAAAGATCCTTCTCAAGACCTAAATGGGCTATTGATGAGTTCAGATATTTGAGTTACTGTGCCTTGACTAAATCCGAAGGGAAATTCAGGCCAAACCACTATAATAAAATTCCAAACACGACAAATGTATTAAATGTTGACTAAGATAACTGCTAGTCAGTTCAAACCAAATTACTAATGGGTCTTTAAACTTGACTCGACTTCATGACCCGACCCACTAAGCCCACGAGTCTTTAATTAAGTATAAAGAGGGTAATCAGAATTTATTACTAGTAGACAGCTTAATTATCTTTCTACTCACCATTTAAAACATAAAACATCACAAAATACCCAAAACACCTTTTAAAAACTTTACTAGATTGCCCTCACATTAAACAATACCATTAACAATTAGTTATATTTAACTTTCAAAACTCTATATATTTTAAACTTTAACTCAATCTTTTTTTTCTAAAATACATATATTTCTATTTCTTCAAAGACGAACAAAATGAAATCAATGAGTGATATTTTTATAGATATTTTTTCTATTTTAGAAACCAATTTATATGTAATTGAGTATCTATAAAAAAAATTCATGGATATAGTTTTGTTCGTCTTAAAAAAACCAACTATATGTTTGGATATTTTCTTTGAACTATGGTTTGAAAGATGTGACATTTTTAAAAAATGAGAGAGAAAATCATATACTTATTAGACAACTAAATTTCTATTTGCGAAACTAATTTCTTCTTATTTTTCCAACACAGTTATACGCAATTGCGCAATGACAATTTTAACATTCAAAATTTCATATCTTTCAAATTTTGGCTTAAAAAAATCCAAAAACACATATGTTCAAGAAATCCATAAGTTATATTTTTAGAGATTTTCTTTTTTTCGCCGCCAAGTTACACAAAAGTTTACAACTAAAAAAATCAAAAGATATATATATATATATATATATATCACATGTCTAGTTTTATTTGTCATAGAAAACAAAACAAAGATATTTCTAGATATTTTTGTGGAGATATGGTTTGAAAGATATATAATTGTTTTAAAAAAAGATAATTGTTAATAGATATTTTTGTATTATCAGGAAGTCAAAATGGTTATCGTTACTTTAGTTTCAAAACGATGTGGTTATCCATATTTTCTCACACATTTGGTAGTTATTGGTAAATTATTTTGCTATTGGATGATTATGGATAAATACTCTAAAATTTTATTATATATTATTTGTTAATGTTTAAATACTATGTCATAAACAATTGAAGATCGAAATCAATAATTTTATTTAATTAAATAATATATGATAAAAAAATGAAGGAATCTCTGCGGAGAGGAAGTCAAGGCCGAATATAAAAAAGTAGGAGTAAAAATATAACAAATCCCTCACATTTAACACTTGTCTCAATATGAGTTTTGCGTTCATTTGTTTAACAAACCAGTCTCTCAATTTCCAAAATATTACAAATATAGTTTTTCATCTTGTCAACCTTTGGGTTCACCACGTCAATATCCACATAAGACGCCATGTAGACGTTGTAAAATTTTAACTTTTTATTATTTATCATTTATCCTTGATGAGGGTGGAGTTTACCAATATAAGTCATAAGTGTTTAATTGCAATAAACGATATTTGACGTAGTTATCAAGATGTTAAAAGTCCCTCGAGGACCAATGTGTAAACGTGAGGCTTTCAAAAACTTCATGTTAAGTTTCGACAACGATGACAAGCTCGTATGTAGAGCTTTTTCCATGACCTTCAAGGACAGAGCGTCTAAGTGGTACAACCGTTTACCGCAGGGTTGCATTCGGAACTTCGGGACGTTCTGGACAATGTTCAGGCAGCACTTTGTGGGAAGTAAGAGCTTCCGGGCCAACGGAGATACTATCATGAATTGCAGGAAGAAACTGGGGGAAAGCCTCAGAGAATATACTAGGCGATTCATCGACGCAAAAACCGACCTAGATCACTGCAAAGAGAACGTGGCCCTAACAGCGTTTCGCTTGGGTCTGCTTCCGGGGCCAATGAAGCAAGCGGTGACAAAGAAACAAGCATTCACATTTTCCGCGCTTCTAGCACAGATAGAAAAGTAGATATTAATCGAGGAGACAGAAGCGTCTGAGTTGGCAGCACAGATTCAGCAAAGTGCCCAAGCGTCGGTAGTAATAAGGCAGGGCACCCGGTCGGACTACGCAAGGGCGGCCCAACCGGTCAGCACGATACACCCGAACCCTCCTGTGTCAGCCAAGCCTTCGGCCCTAACTGGACTGAAACCAAAGCAAGCTGGTCAGACGACTTCACGACCCATGTCCAACAAATGGACACGACCTGCGTACTTCGCGGACCTCACAGAGTGTGTAGCATCGATCTACGAAAAGACCAAGAAGAGCGGGATATACCGAAGGCCTTTCCCGATCCCAACGCCTCGGGAACAAAGGAATAACCGCTATTGCCGCTATCACGAGGACGTTGGGCATGATACAAAGGACTACATTGCCTTGAAGAAAGAAATACAGATGCTCATAGAACACGGAAACCTATTGGAGTATGTAGAGAATTCGCAGCAGGGCACGGCCTCGAAAGAAGTCGTAATTGTACCGAAACCAGAGACCACCATGGCAATTTCGGAGGTAACCGACCACTTCGATGTCTCCATTGAATACCTGGATCCCGAAGCAAACTGCAACATCATCGGGATCATTGAAGAGGAAGCTGAGGAGAGCGTCGGTAGTGTACGGGGTCTTTGTGAATTTTTTGAGTCATTAACAATCTTCGGGGGAGATTCTATGGCAGGAGTTACACACTCATCCAGGAAAAGGCATATAGTCAACCTAACCACTCAGTTGGAGACCAGAACTTGCTTCCAAACCAAAAGTGTCCCTTCTCTGATTCTGCACTTCGACGACGACGACATGAGGGATATAGCCGGCCCACATGAGGATGCCATTGTAATCGGGGCAGCCATTGCGGGAGAGGAGGTTCGGCGCATCTGTGTGGATACCGGGAGCTCGGCCAATATCATCTTCACGTCTACTTTTGCCAAATTCAGAACACAACCAGTGATTGCGCGGTCCGACCGAACCATTGTCGGGTTTACGGGGTTAGCAGCCGACATTATAGGAGAGTTCGAGGGCGTAGTCCAGTTAGGCCGCGGTCCTTTCAAAAAAGAGGTCACGGTTTTATTCGTGGTGGTGGACGCACCGGCCTCCCACAACGCCATTTTTGGCCGGTCATGGATATCATGCATGCATGCAGTAACTTCTACAATCCATCAATGTTTAAAGTACGTGGTCGGAAACAACGTAGGTGTGGTCCGGAGCAGCCAGAAAGCAGCACGGGAATGTTACCGAGCTGCGTTGGCACCTAAGAAAGACCAAGAGATAGTTCCAGCTCAAGAATAGCAATTAAGGGGCTCCCCCCGGGATCGCTACCAGTTGATGGCCCTCGGGAAGCCCCGAGCCTTTTGACAACAGACGAAGAATGCGAACTGTACCAATTCGCTGCGGGAAAATCTCTGCGGATCGGGGCGTGCCTCTTGCCGACCCTAAGGGAGCAGCTTTTGATCCTCCTACGGGAAAACCTAGACTTGTTCGCATGGTGCTCAGGAGATGTCACTGGGGTACCGGAATCTTTTGCGGTTCACAAGCTGACCATCAACAGAAACGTCAGACCGATTACCCAAAAGCGTCGGGCCTTTTCCCCAGAAAAAGCAGACGTAATCCTACGAGAAGTTGAGAGGATGACCAGCATCGGTCATATCAAGGAAGCGAGATACCTGTTATGGATTTCTTATCCCATACTAGTCAAAAAGAAAAGCGGGAAATGGAGAATGTGTGTGGATTTTACCGACCTTAACCGAGCGTGCCCAAAGGACCCTTTCCCGATGTCGAGAATCGACCAGCTGGTGGATTCGACATCGGGTAACAAATTGCTGTCGTTTATGGACGCCTACGCCGGTGACAATCAGATCAAATTACACTCTGCAGACCAGGAAAATACCACGTTCATCACAAGCCGGGGACTATACTGCTACAAAGTAATGCCCTTTGGGCTAAAGAATGCCTGCGCGACATACCAAAGACTAGTTAACAGAACATTCGAGGGTCAGATCGGGAGGAATATGGAGGTGTACATTGATGATATGTTGGTCAAAAGCGGCACCGATATAGCCCACCTTGCTGACCTCAGGGAAACCTTTGATAACTTATGAGGGATAAATCTCAAACTTAACCCGGAAAAATGCTCCTTCGGGGTCCGGTCAGGAAAGTTCTTGGGGTTCTTCGTCAGTGAGAAAGGGATTGAAGCAGATCCTGTCCAGCTCTGAGCTCTAACCGATATGACCCCGCCCCGAAGCATCAAGGAAGTCCAGATCCTGACTGGGCGTCTGGCCGCCCTAAATCGATTTATTTCTCGCTCATTTGATAAGTGCGCTCCGTTTTTTCAGGTCTTGCGGCAAGCAAAAAATTTTGCATGGACCCCCGAATGTAATGAGGAGTTCTTAGGGATCAAACGATACCTATCGTCCCCGAACCTCCTAACAAAGCCTAGCACGGGCGAGATACTCTTCCTTTACATCGCGGTCACGGACTTCGCGGTCAGTGCAGCTCTAATCAGCGAATCAGGACCGGCTCCTACAGCGGTCTACTTTGTGAGCAAAAGCTTGCTGGATGCGGAAACTCGGTACTTAAAATTAGAAAAAATGGCGCTTGCCCTGGTGACAGCAGCGCGGAAAATGCGCCCGTACTTTCAAGCCCACCCTATCGTCGTCCGAACATCATTTCCACTCAAATATGTCTTCCAGCGACCAGATATGTCCGGGAGAATATCCAAGTGGTCGGTAGAGCTAGGGGACTTTGACATCGACTTTGAACAGCGGACAGCTATCAAAGGCCAGGTTTTGGCCGATTTTTCAGTCGAGTTCCATTCTGAACGACCCGAGCAGGAGGTACCTCCCCGAGAAACCGCACTAGGCGAATGGATTGTCCGAACCGATGGGGGAGCGAACATCAGTGGTTGTGGAGCGGGAATACAAATCATAACCCCGTCAGGCGTTAGCATGCTCCAAGCCATCCGATTTGGTTTCCATACTTCAAACAACGAGGCAGAATATGAGGCTGTTTTGGCAGGATTGCGGTTGGCACAGGTGTGCGGGGCGAAGCAAGTACGGCTCATAAGCGACTCCCAACTTGTAATAACCCAAGCTTCGGGGAGTGCGGAGGCTCAGAAAGAACATCTGGTACAATACCTAGCAGCACTAAGGGTTCTAGCTGCCTCATTTGACAAAATCACCTATGAACATGTCCCGAGAAGTGAAAACACGACCGCGGATTCCTTGGCAACGATTTCCTGCTCTAGCAATTACCCTTGGGTGACAGAACAAGAAAGTCCATCTATTATCAAACGCCATGAGTTGGACAACCGACCTAAAATCGCATGCCAGATCTCTTCGGTAGCAACCTCGGATTGGCGGCAGGACATTATCGCCTTTCTAGCTGAGGGTCGGCTCCCCGATGACAACGCTTCGGCACGGAAAGTACGCAACAAAGCTCGGGGATACATCCTTTTAGGGGATGTACTATACAAGAAATCCTTTAGCCGACCCCTGCTTTGATGCTTAGGGTTCCATGAATCCCAAATAATTGTGTCCGAGCTACATGATGGTGAGGGCGCAGCCCATTGCGGATACAAGGCTCTTATTAGGAGAATTCTCCTCGCAGGATTCTATTGGCCGACGATAACGGCAGATGCACGACTCATAGTTAAAACCTGCGATACATGTCAACGGTTCGGAAACGCCATAAACGTACCTGCATCTCCCTTAGAGTCCATATCCGAAGGGCTACCCTTTGACCAATGGGGAATCGACCTCGTCGGACCATTACCAATGGCATCGGGAGGAAGACAGACGATCGTCGTAGCGGTGGATTATTTCTCCAAATGGGTCGAAGCCGAACCTTTATCTGCCACCAAGACCAAAGATATCATCAAATTTATCTGGGCTAACATATGTTGTCGGTTCGGGGTACCACAGAGGCTAACTATGGATAATGGGCCGCAGTTCGATAGCGTAGAAATGAAAGCATTTTGCACCACTCATAAGATCCGACAATGCTTCTCTGCTCCTTTCCATCCTCAAGCGAACGGGCAGGTCGAAGTAACCAACCGAACCATTTTGGATGGCCTCAGAAAGAACCTCGAGGGAAAAGCCGGAAAATGGCCTGACTACCTACAAGAAGTGCTATGGGCTTACCGAACCACACCCCGGACAGCTACTCAAGAGTCACCTTACGCTTTAGTGTACGGTATGGACGCAGTTACCCCCGCAGAATCTATTTTTCCTTCTTTCAGGGTCGGTACTTATCAGGAGGAGACAAACGACGACAGCCAACGACTCGAGCTCGACCTCATAGAAGAGAAGCGCAATCGCGCCCGATTGAACTCTTTGCACTATCAGACCCTGATGAGAATTCGATACGCGTCCAAAGTCCGCCGTCGGGAGTTTAAGGTCGGAGACAAGGTTCTGCGGCGCGTCTTCCTTCACACAAAAGATAAAAGCCTCGGTAAACTCGCCCCGAATTGGGAAGGACCCTACGAAATCGTTGAAAAAATCAAGAACAGGATATACCGCCTGCAGAATAGGCTCAGACATCTAATGAGGCTACCATGGAATATTGAACACTTGAAGTTGTATTTAGAATAGTAGTGAACTTGTATTTCAAATTGTATTTCACATTGTTTCAAATTGTAACGGTCGGGGATGCACTCTTTCCTACCTCGGTGGTGCGAGAAGGCTTTAATGAGGCATCGAAAAAACCCGACCACACGATTACGTTAATAAAAATTCTTTTGCCTTCCAAATATTGAAGTGTTCCGACCTTGGTCAGCTGACGAGCTGGACATCGTCCGTTCCTATTAATATCAATGGATCAACATATATAGTCTTCCCGATCTTTTGGGAGAATTTCGATGACACATCGATCTACAGAACCTTAATGGGTGTTTCGGTTTTTACCGATCTACATATATAGTCTTCCCGATCTTTTGGGAGAATTTCGATGACACATCGATCTACAGAACCTTAATGGGTTTTTCGGTTTTTACCGATCTACATATATAGTCTTCCCGATATTTTGGGAGAATTTCGATGACACATCGATCTACAAAACCTTAATGGGTTCGTCGGTCCTTACCGATCTACATATGTACTTTCCCCGACCCCCAATGTAATTTTTCAATATTACTTTAGTCTTCGGAACCTAGGTTTTACAAAGGTAACGATGTCTGAGAGGATATAACCAGAAAACTTGATATATTAATAGGGGACCCCGTAGCCCCCAAAAACAAAGTTAAAGATGTTCATCAGAAATAACGACAGAGGGGCCCGCGGCCCCAAAAGAGTTACAAAAATAAGTAAGCAAAAACAAAAAAAAGGCACATCTCCCGGATCACTCGTCCTCGTCTTCATTCTGTTCATCCTCCTCAGCATCGTCGGATTCTTCTTCTCCACACTCGACCCCCTTGGGCCGGTCCTTCTCTGGAACGTCTAACCACATAGACCCGAGGTGAAGGTCTGGGAAGCGGTTGTGGAACGACAGCACGTACGCGGCTTTGACATCGGCAGTTTCCTTCTCTGACCACTTCCTACACCGATTGGCGAAAGCGACGTTCGAAGATTTTAACTTTTGGACCTCCAGAGCCAAAGCAGCGGCGCGGTCTTCCGCGGCTTTCTTTGCCACCTCTGTAGCCCTAATCGCCTCCTCCGCAGCTGTCTTCGCCTCTGCCGTGACACGTTCGGCTTCACCAATCCGACCCTCCGCCAACACCTGAGCCGCCTTGGCAGTTTCCACCTCTGAAGTCAGACTAACGATCTTTGCCTCCGCTGAGACTAACTGCTGGCTTAGCTCCTTTTCCCGACGCTCTTTCATGGCCGCCGGTACAAGCAAGTTATACAAAGATAAAGCTAGACCGTCTGATCCCCGCAGCGGGAACGTGTGCGGACTACCGAGCATCGACAGCACAGGGAATTTCGGGCCACTCGACGAGGCCGCAGCTGGGTTCGACTCCTCGGGGGGCTCTCCATCATCCGGAATTTCCACAACGTCTGCAGTTGGAATACTTTGGGCACTACCGACCTGATCAGGAAGCTTCGATGCTACAGTGCCAACCCCCGCGCCAACAACTGGCTTACTCTCTTTCCTCGAATTCTTGGATTTCTTCACCTTGGTCCCCTCCGCATCAGCACGACCTTTCCTCTTTTGCACTGGAGCCCAGTTCTGGCTCGCCTCCGTTCCTTCAGGCGCGGGCACCTCCACCCGAATCAGTTCACCAGCCCCCTCGGCTCCGGTTTCCTTCTCTCCCCCCTCGTCATCTGACTTCGGGCGCTTGCTAGGCGCCTTGTTGCGTTTGGGTAGATACAATATTGACCCAGGAGTGCCGGTTCTAGCAATCACGTCCTCCAAGCTCGGGGGCTGTCGCAGCTGCTCGATGGTGAGAACCTCGGATGAGCAACGCCAGAGGTTACTCATAAATAAGTTCGTATCTGTGAAGGTGCGATGCATAGCCCGACCCCAGTGCGTCCGCGCGTAGCTTTTCAGCACCTCGAAAGTAGCCTCCGCAGCTTTCGATTAGTCCTTCTTCAGCCCCTGTAACCAGTCCTTCGACACTGCACAAAGGGTCGATAAAAAAAAACAGAGTGGTACCATCATGGACCCAGGTCCGCAGCAGCTGCCTCTTATTCTCCGAAGTGTAGGGAAGACCGTTCTCCCAGCACCCACTCAGAAATACGAACCGATGCTTCCAGCCTTTGTCCCCCTCCAAGAAATCGTTAACAATCTTTCATTTGTTTCCCAGGGAAGAGTAGAAGAACGGGGATTTTGGGGCCTTTGACAGACCCGACATAGAAACATATTCTTCCATCGGCATAACCCGACCTGAAAGACGGGAAGCCATGATACAAGACATTAGAGTATACCAGGCGTTCGACGTCAGCTGCGACGGGCAGATTTAGAGGGTGCGAAAATAAAGCGCAATCTCGGGGTCTAAAGGGAAGCGCAGCCCCCAGTTGAGCAGCTCGGTAAACACCACAATCTCCCTAGATCGAACATGAACGGGGGTCTCCCCGGGAAGCGGGAACCGAACATTGACACATTCGGGAATTCTCCAGCGGATCAGCAGATCTTTATGATCAGACTCAGGGAAGTAGAGGTACTTCCCTTCGTAAAGAGAAACGACGTCTTTCGTCCGAAGCCAGCTGAAATACTTAGTAATGATGGCAGCCTCAACTTCTTCGGGCAAGGGGTCGTCAGGAGGGTTAGCTGCGTTGCCAGCAGCAGCAACACAGACCTCCGCAGGCGCAACGTCTGCTTCTGATTCTCCCACTTCAGGGTCTGGAGCCTGATCAGAACTTCGAACAGTAGCGGCATCAGGGTCTGATGATCGGACCCGAGAGGTGGAGGCCTCGGCTATATCGCCCGAAAAAGCCAGATGAGCCGCTTCCACTTCCTCGGGCGTCAGCTGGCGTTTGGGCAAACCTAAAAAAGTGACCGCAGTGTTAATACCGGTCCGATACCCTCGAATCGAGGGCGTAAGTTGAACCATTTCACGGTTGTTACCTCCTACGGGAGACGTAGAGGGACCATCTTCTCCCATGATCAAGAACTTGGATTTGCGAGCGCGTCGGGGAAGGAACAGAGGAGGAGGAGCGTGTGATTTGACGGGCAATAGGGTCGGATCGTTCGACCCGACTACAGGGGAATGAGAAGAGCTACCACTGGAAGAAAGGGCAACGGTTTCTGGAGAAAGACTAGCCTCTGGAAATGGAGAAACAGGAGGGTCGGGTAGGAGGAAAGATTCTGCAGGGATTGGGGTGGCTAGGACAGGGTCGTGAGGAAGCGGAGCGGGAATAAAAGGTTTGGAGTTAGATCCTCAGATCAGACCAGCGCGTCGGTATTCCTCTGCTCGATCTCCGATGCTAGACCACTCTTCAAAACTCCACTCAGGCTTCTTCTTTTTCTTGGTTGGCTTTTGCTTCGGGTATCTGGGTTTCATAAAACACACATTCCAGGACAAAGAAAGGTCTGATGAGCTTTCTCTCTCTAGAAATGATCTGACAGCACTTCCTCTCTCTAGAATGCCTCTGAGAGAAACCAAGGATTGTGGAGTATTTATAGGCAAGGTTGAAGGATCGGAGAATATCAATCGACAAAAGCACAGCGGGCAGACGAAGAGTCTCCCTAAGAGCCTAGTCTGGAAAAGACGTGTCCCATGAGCTGATGACACGTGTTGACCACCGTCTGGCAAGGGTTTACCTAAGCCATCCCTTATGAACCCACTGGTGATATGAGCCGTCACAACCGCGTTCGATAAGAAAAACCAGCCCATCACAGGGGCCCGGGCTGAAAATTCGAAAAAACGCGGGAATCAACCCGGATCGGAGCTACGAACGTCGGGAAAGAAAGTCCAGCAGAGCCCGAAGTTCGAATGAAGGTCAGATCATTACGAACAGTGTCGGTTAGCAACCGACGCAAGAGTAAAAAGAACAGATTCGCACAAGGCAATTAGCCCGAAGAACATGGAAGATCGGACAACAGGTGCAGATTCGGCAATAAGTCTCTGCTCCTGATACTCTGAAAGACTGGGGGGGCTACTGATGAGGGCGGAATTTACCAATATAAGTCATAAGGGTTTAATTGCAATAAACGATATTTGACGTAGTTATCAAGATGTTAAAAGTCCCTCGATGACCAATGTGTAAACGTGAAATTAATTAAGGGGCTTTGTTAAATATGTAATAACGGCCCACTAAGAACTTAAACGGGTCCACCTTATTCTAGTATAAAAGGTGACCCACTTGCCTGGCAAAAAGGGATTGAATATTATTTTATGACAACCCCCTTTATCTCTCTACATTTTCTCTCTCTAGTCACATCTGGTTCAAGATCTCAAATATTCTCCCAAACAATTATTGACTCATCAATCCTAACCAACTACTTAATCAATTTATTCACCCAAATTCGTTGAATTAAAATCCGAACCATTTGTATTTGTATATAAATTTTTTACCACGTATATCATTATATATTTACCATTCTTATAATAACACTTATTAAATATTAAATATTGTTGACTTGTTAACCCAATTTTTTTTTAACCCTACTCCCTTTGCTCCTCTCCCTATATCTTCTGAAAACCCATATATCTCCAAAATCTTACCCCTCTCCATTTCCTCCACCTCTCATACCTCTTCCCATAGTTCCAACTCCTCTATTTACCCCTCTCCCTCCCTTCCTTCATCTTGGGCTAATGTTGTTTCGGGATCCAACAAACCGGTAACTTCTCTTATCCTTAAACTCTTCATAACGAATTTAATGTAAATGCTCTGATCATGGATGATGATCATGATCTTCTTGGATCTCTGGAATCTTGGCGTTGTTGTTTATTGGGCTAGTTTCTTGGGGAAATGCCCAACCTCCCCCAACTTAAGGAAAGTATTATTGCTATTTAGGGAAAACTCGGCCTAGAAGAGTTCAAATGTATTCCTGATGGATACTTCTTCTTCAAATTTAAAACTGAAGAAATTGTCAAAAACATTTTGGACAAATCCCCATGGCACTTTTGTGGTCTTCTTCTTGTGCTCAAGAAATGGGAACCGCTCTCCACCCTCTCCAAAGACTCTCTTTCTGAGATATCAATCTGTATTAAAATCTACAAACTTCCCCTTGAGCTATGGACTTCCAAAGCTCTTAGTAGAATTGGATCTGTTTTGGGGACCCCCCACTCTATGGAGACAAACAAACGGAGCGTAGAGATAAACTTAAATTTGCTCGCATTTTTGTTATGGTTAAAGCAGGTACCCCTCTCCCCACTAAGATGGAAATTGAATGCTTTGGCAAAATCACTTCGGTCCGAATTGAGTATCAGGCTTCTCACCCCAATGCACTAGATGCACCTCATTTAGCCACAATACCAGGACCTATACTATCTCTCTCCCCAATGTGGTCCTCCTTTTTCCTTCACGACTCCCGCCCTTGCTAGTGACCTCTTCAGAATCTGACCCTTCTAAACAGAAGACTCTAGAGATTTCAGATATGGATAGTGGTGATGCTACTGCCTCCCCATCAGGTAGATCCATCCCCCTCAGCGTGACACCAAAAGACGCTTCTTCCCCTAATAGGGTCACTTCCTAACCCAATGTAAGTATTTTTATGTTTATCGCTTCTTGGAATGTGCGTGAGTTGAATTACCCTATTCGCCAAAAAGATGTTAATGATTTTATTGTGACTAATAGTATCTCTATCATGATCCATGTTGAAACCAAAGTCTGGGCCTACAATATTAGTATTATTATTAATAAAGTGGCCCCTTACTAGCACTACATTACCAACCACGTCCACCACCCTCTTGGCAGAATTTGGATCCTTTGGAATCTAAGTGTCATCACTGTTACTACCCTCTCCTTTTCTCCTCAGCATATTCACTGCTACGCTAATCACCTCAACTCCCTTGATGTCTTCCATTTCACTGCTATCTATGCTTTCAATGAAAGTGCCGAGAGACTCCTGCTCTGGGAATCTCTCCATGACATCTCCACCCCTGACCTTAATATTCATTGGGTTGCCTTTGGGGACTTCAATGCTATTCGGTGTCCAGATAAAAGCCATGGTACCTCTTACAATTGGACCACTGCGATTGATGATTTCAATAACTGTTGTTCCTCTTGCGAGCTTAGCGATCTCCGTTCCACTAGTCCCTTTTATACTTGGCACAACAAATGCCCTTCCAATCCCATCTATTCCAAAATATATCGGGTCCTAGTTAACAATAACTGGGACGAAATGTTTCCCAACTTTTCTACTCATTTCGGCTACTCTCGCTCCTCGAACCATACTACGGTTACTTTTAACCTTGGTATGTTTCTCAAGCGTAAAAAAAAACCCTTCAAATTCTTCAGCATGTGGTAATCTCACCCGGCTTCCAAAGACTTAGTTACTACTAGCTAGAACTATCCATGTATAGAGAAGGCATGAAAAGAATATCTTTTCAGCTGAAAATACTTCACTCTACCCTTAATACCTTTAATCGCACGACCTATAGCGATATTAGTCTAAGAGTTTCTAAAGCCCAGCGGGATCTTTTCTCTGCTTAATCTTGCTTAGCTCTCAACCCCTCTAATGCCATGCTGATCTCTAAGGAAATTGAGGCTCCCTCTGCCTCCACCTTTCTTAGCAGAGCAGAAGAATCTTTCCTCAAGCATGAATCTAGAGAAAACTGGCTTAAGCTTGGTGATAGAAATAACAAAAAAATTCACAATACTCTCAAAATCGCAGAGTTCGCAATAAAATTACCTATATTATGAACTCCCACGGTAATCTCATCACGAACCCTTCTCGTATCTCCAATTTCCTAGCTAGGCATTTTGCTCACTCTCGTATCTCCACGGTAAAGACTTTTTCTCCTATTTGGTTGATAGCTCCCAATACGCCTTCGTTCCTGGGAGGAATATCTCTGATAACATCCTTATTTCGCAGGAGTTACTCAATGGATATCATCCTAACTCTAAAGGAAAAAGAGTAGCCTTAAAGATTGACTTTAAGAAAGATTTTGACAATGTCAACAGGAATCTTATTCTTGACATTCTTGTCTCAATGGACTTCCCCGAGCAAATGATCATGTGGATCATTCAATGCATTGCCACTCCTTCCTATAGCATCAATGTTAACAGTGACCCCACCGATTACTTCCATGCTAGAAAAGGCGTTAGACAAGGAGATCCCTTCTCGCATTTCCTCTTTGTTATGGTCATGCAAGTCCTCTCTGATATTCTCAAGGAGAAAAGAAATGATCCCTCTTTGGAATTCCACTAGAAATGTCAAAACCTAAAAATTGTTAATCTTTGCTTCGCTGACGATCTTATGATATTTTGTCATAGCGATACCAACTCTCTTCGCCTCATTAAGAATGGCCTTGATGATTTCTTCTTCTTCTCTAGGATCCAGATAAGCCCAGATAAAAGCCAAATTTTCCTTTATGGCATCAACCCTTCCCTCAAGAACGAGCTCATCAATCTTTTTGGCTTCAAAGTGGGCTCTCTCCTGTTAAAATACTTTGGAGTCCCTCTTATCATGAGTCGTCTATCTCATACTTATTGTCGCCCCCTCGTGTGCAATCTCACTGCCCGCATTAACTCTTGGACCTCCAAATACCTCTCTTATGCTGGCCTGCTCCAGCTCATCAAATCTGTCCTCTTTGGTGGCCAAGTGTATTGGTCTTCCCTTTTTATTCTCCCTTCTAGAATCCTTAAGGAGATTTCTCAAATTCTTCGTCGTTATCTCTGGTCTAGTAATGAAATGAAAATCTATGGCTCCAAAGTTGCTTGGACCACCGTCTTTATGCCCTTGTCTGAGGATGGCCTTGGGATCGTAAACCTCAAAACCTGGAATCAGGCGGTCGTCCTTAAACACCTTTGGTCTATTGTTAACAAAACCTTCACCTCCATCTGGAGCGACTCGATCAAAAAAGAAAAATAAAAACCAATAACTTTTGGGACATCGCCCCGGGCTCCTCTCCCTCTTGGTATTGGAGGAAAATCATTTCCCTTAGACCTTTAGCAAGCAATCTGATTCGGGTTACCATTGATAACGGTAAAAACACCTCTTTCTGGTTTGATCCATGACTTTTCTCTACTTCACTGGTTGGTCATTACGGTCACTCCATTATTCGGGATTCTCGCTTCAGTAAGAACCTCCTTGTTTCTGACTTTATCTATGAGGGTTGATGGTTTTGGCCTCTTAACAGGAGATCTGCGAGCGCGATCAACAGATCCAATCTTATGGAAATTCGTAACAAAATCCTATCCCTTCCTCCTCCTAACTTGGTGAAAAAAGATTTCCACTATTGGAATGCTAGAGCTGGATGTCCAAAGTTCAAAATCAAAGATACTTACAATGTTATCCGTACACCCATCCATTGTGTCGGATGGGTGAACTTAGTTTGGAATAATTACCATATTCTTCGTCATTCTTTCATTATCTGGCTTGCCATTCACGGCAAACTCTCCACTTGAGACAAGCTTATGCTTGGGGAATCAACACATCCCCCGCTTGCGTTCTTTGCAATTCGGCCAACGAAAGTATAAATCATATTCTATATGACTGTAACTTTTCGCAAAACCTTTGGGAATCCAACCGAGCTAATCCCGGAGTTCCCTTTCCCAATTCTTCAAATTGAACCTCGTGACTCCTTGAAGCCTCTAACTGGCCTCCCTCCCCATCACGGCATATCTGATGCGCCTGTTTTGGTAGTACCATCTACCATACTTGGAAGGAAAGACACAACATAATTCTTTAGCTCTCACCCAAGCCTTTCCTCTGCGGTTTCTTATAGATTGATTGCTGACCTCCGTTCCCGATTTCAGGGAACGAATATTAAATGGACTTCTAATTCAACCCTATCTAACTTATAATTTATCTTTATTGTTTCCTTTTAATCTTGCAGGTTACTCACTTCTACGGCGCTGCCATGTTTTAAGCTCTTTCTGACACTCACTTCTATGGCGCTGCCATGTTTCAAGCTATCTTACCACACTCTTTCTGACGCTATACTTTTCTTAAGTTTTTGCCACTACTTTATTATGTTTTCTATTACCTTCTCATGCTTATTTGGCTCTTAAGCTTCTTTCCGAAGTATGCCCTTGATATTTTTGTATGAACCTATTTTGTTACAATTTAATGCATTTAATTTCATAAAAAAAAATTAAATTAAATTATTGTTCAAATGAAAAGCAATCAGATTTATGAAATCTATGTATCTACAAATCTGTAACGCCAAATCAATTCCTAAAAACCTAAATAGATTCCCTAATCATTTCATCAAAAACATAGAAAAAACAATCAAATCGTTAAAACTAAGTGATATTCCAAATCACAATTTTGTTTAACGATGCTAATTCCGACACCGAATCAATCCGGTGGAAACAAAGTTTTCCAAACTAAAATTACAGCGGCAGCTAACTAATTCCGTTCATCAACACTGATAAAGTGGACAACCTACCATCCGCCATCGGAGGTCCAACGGTGCTCCTTCAAAGAAGAGGACTCCTCCTCCATTGGAGTTGACGGCAAAAAAATAAAAACAAGAAGTTTTTCCAAAGAGAATGGGGAGTAGTTCCACGTGATTTAATAGAATTAAGGGTGATGAGAGGTAAAACAACTTCACTGTATAAAATGGACGAATTGTAAGAGCGAATGGTGAACAACTTCATAAGTGATCTAATGGATTTCTTTTACGTCGGGAAGTAAAGCTTCATTTGATAAAACGGTGTTAAGACGTCGGGAGTCTATTTATGGTTTTATCCGGAACACTAATTTTGTTATAATAGCATCTCCAACAGCTACTATGTAATTTTCAAATATACCAATAATTTTTGTAATTTAAGTTTTTCGATTATGAATTAATCCAACAAAAAATATAGTTTAAAGTAGATTTTTTTTTGAACTTGTAAAAAACAAAAAACTTATACATATATTATATAGCAGCGTAGGTAAATTTACTTATTAAAAGTAAAATATATGAATTTACCGTGTGTTATACACCATGTGTTGAAATCCTTTTTTAAGAAAATAATAAATATTTTTTCTACCTAATCCCAAATAAAAACTTTACATATTTTATTTAGTTTTATAATAAATAAATATATGAGAATAAATCTAGTTTTTATTTTATTATTTAAAATAATTGGAACAAAGTCTTTTCATCTAAAATTTTGAATTTGTGTACTATTTTTTGTCTTATAATAAAATTTTGATGGGTTATATTCTAAAAATCACAATCATATAAAGATAAAAAAGAGAATTTAAAAATATAAATAGTTTAGATCGGGTTTTTATTAAAGGTAATAGGTTGGGTTATGATAAATGTGATTCTTTTAAAAATAATTACATCGTTCACGTGCTTTTATATGTGGACGCTGAAATTTGGATGAGATCTTGAAAAAACATATTTGTAATATTTTGGAAATATATGAAACTAGTTTATTATCCAAGTGAATTTGAGGACCATATTAAAACAAGTTAAAATTTTAAGGGACTAGTCAGATTTTTTATATAAACACGTGCGTAATATCTGGACGTTGAAATTTGGATGAGATATAGAAAAAACATATTTGTAATATTTTGGAAATATATGAAACTAGCTTGTTACAAAAGTGAATTTGAGGACCATATTAAGACAAGTGAAAGTTATAAGGGACTAGTCAGATTTTTTTAGTATAAAACTAAAATTTTAAAAGACTACTTCTCGTAAAGTATATAAAAGAGTTTCCTCACGTTTTGCGAACCGAACCAAATATGAACATTAGAAGTTGTATATTCTTTAATCTTCATTGAATACTCTTTTTGATGAAGCACAATATTGAAAAGAAATAAATGATAGACGAAACCTTGATCCACAATTTCAAGAACACACAATTCTAGAGTTTAAAGAATTCACACTTATAAAAAAAAATCTAATATTCTTATTTCAATAAAATAATTGTCTATCATTAGGGTATGATATGCTCTAAATAGGAGACATCTGTAAATCCTAATCAAATATTTTAGTAGGAAAATAAATGTATTAAAAAAATCTAATCAAATCTGAATGCAGTCCGATGTGATTTGCTAAATAAATTAAATCAAATATTAAAATAAAATAAAAATAAAACTAGGTTTCTTTGTTTGGATTTCTCAAGTACATCATCATCTCCTATTTAGAAATAATTTTCTTGTGAATTCGCCCTCTTTCTGCCCTCGAAATTATTTTATCTTACTTGAACTCATCATCCACATATTTTATGAGGTTGTCAAGTAATCTACAAACTTTGTGCCAATTCCTACTCTTTTACCCACAAATAGCTCAATAACTCGTGCATGATTTCCAAATACATCAATTTCTAAATGTAGCATTTTAAAAATCTTAAAACATTTCATCGAGAAATAGTTATACATAATCAATCAGCCTTATTGCAACACATACACAAAGAATACGGTTCAAAGTAAAAGCATTAAGTGGTAACCATTGGTTTCGCATCTCCATAACCATACTGACAACTTCACTCAACTCACAAATTTCCGCAACCACAAACATAAATTCCTCATAAACCCATGTCGGTTGTATGTTGAATACAATATTTACCAATTAATCAAGTTTCTTTCACGCATATTATCGAATAATTTAGGTGCATCTTCAAAAACATGAAATTTTGAGTACGCAATTAACAAGGTGTTGAAAGAAACATATCAGTTTCAAAACCATGACAATATAGTTTTGTGTAAAAAAAATCTAGACCAATAACAAACATTAACGAGATATCATTACAAATTAATTTAGTAAAATCTATAAAGGAATAGTTTTCACATGTATCAAAAGGTAGATCACGAATGTAATCAGTAGCAAAAGCAGTATCTTTGTTTCCCCGTGTGAGACATCTGATGACCGAATCGTCACTGATTGGAACCTTGAATAAGTTCATCAGAAACAAGGATAGTGCTTTAAATGTAGCAGTATCAGGACGTGTCTGGTTGACAATCGATGCATTCCTGTAATACTGACGGTTACGATGAACTCTCTCTTTCACAATCTCAGACTTCTTCACCAATAAATAATCATCAACGTAGGTATCATATATTGGTTCGTCAAAGATGTCCTTTTTGAGGACATGATTGATTATGTAGCTACGTAGCAAGATATCTCAAGCTCTTATGGAAAACTAATGGAGTTGAATATAAAAGAGAACAAATGATAGACAAAACCATGATCTAGGATTTTAAGAACACACAATTCTGAATTAACACGCTTCTGTAGAGAAAAGTCCAAAAAGTTTATTTCAATAAAACAACTGTCTAACATTAGGGTATGAGAGGCTTTATATAGGAGACATCCATAAACCATAATCAAATATTCTGAAAAATAAATTTATATATTTTAAAAGAAAATCTAATCAAATTTGAATGCAATCAGATTTGATTCGCTAAATAAAATAAATCTTTAAAATATTAAAATTAAATTAAATTAAAACATGTTTTTTTTATATTTGGGCTTCTCAACTACATCATCTCTTATATAAATAGACTCCCTTTTTGTGCAACATGTAAGACAATTATACACTCCTCCAAAAAGCATATAAACAGTTCTCTTCGGTGCTTCAACACTTAGCCTTTTTTTACCTCAACAAAGTGTGAATTTTTTGGCTAGACATAAATTTCGAAACAATAATACAAAAAAAATATTATTTATATCTAAAAGAAATTTCCAGATAGATCAGAACACAAAGTCTCGGATTACCTACTCAACATCTGAAGATCAATAATTAGTCATTCCATTATATTTTGAAAGGACTAGGGGGCTACTCTTATACATCCACGAGAAATTAGAAGAAAGTTTTTTTAAAATAAATCTCTCTCAACTTCCTACTAGGGTGAAACTCAACAAAGTATGTGTTTGTAAGATAATCAACTACTAATAAATAACATGCCAAATATTACTCATACTTGTACTATTTTTTCTTCCGTGAAATATAGTTTTTTTTATCCTTAAGAGAGGTTTGGACCAACAATAGGGTTTTGACATAAGGTTAGCAGACCTCAAGACTCTCAGAAGTCTAGCCATAATTGAGTCAGTAGTTCAACTCGGTAGACTATCAGTTAGGCATGAACATTCAATTCCAAGATTATAAGACAAAAAAATAGGGAGAATCACAAATGATAAGGAAAATAAAAACTTCAGTGAAAGGAAAATTCTTTAGGGTTTTAGTCCACTCTCGATACTCTCGCAACTAGGGCTACTAGTAAGGGTGTAAATTATGTAGGCTGAAACCCATCTTAATGCATTAGTTGTATACTATTACTTTAAGCTGAAACTTAAGATTATAGGGATAAAGCCACAAAATTCATGTTGTAACATCAAGAGACTTAAGTCAAAAACCTAAAAATGCTTTTGACCCAAACAACTCCGTACAAATATCAAAAAGATTTCCTTTTAGAAAATCACTTAATAGTTTACCAATCATAGTTTTTTTTTTGCTTTTTATGTTTCTCTCTTAGTAATTCAAACTCAAAATATATTCTCTGCTAACTAACCTCTATTTTCTCTTTAACAACCAAAAAAACCTTTTTATTTATTTTCCAAGAACTATTACCTTTCTCCATAACAACCAAAATGGTCTTTTTGTTTATTTTCCAAGAACTTTTACCTTTCTCCACCTCTTTATAAATTTTGAATAACACCTCTCAAATTTCAATCATCCTCCATAAAATCTTTTACGATGATTTATTTACTCACTCTAATCTTGCATCTAATAAAACTCAAACACATACACATTTATACCTCACCAATAATAATAATAATAATAAAAGGAAATGTCACCAAAGGTACTCATTACCAAAGTATATTGTCATCTAATACCCAAACTATCATTTATGTTTATTTAATACATATTTTGTGTAAACAACTCCAACTCAATACCCAACTGTAATAATACACTAAAGACACATGCTTCATCACCAGTTACTTAACTACTTCTCATTCTTGAACCAAAACTTATCTTTCTTACTCTTTTTTTATTTTATTTTTTAAACTGTCCCTATCTTTCAAACCAGAGCTCGAAAAAAAATCTGAAAGTATCATCATCTTTGTTTTTTAAGACGAACAAAATGAGATCAATTGATGATATTTTTTTAATTATTTTAAAAGCATATCGCCAGTAACATGCGACACTACGCATAACCAAACATGCGACACTAGATCTAAAAAACGTGTGAGACCAGGTATAAAAAAATATGCAAGACCAGATATAAAAAAACATGTGAGACCGGGTATAAAAACGTGCGAGACCACACATAATAAATCATACGAGACCAAACATAATAAACATGCCAGACAAGGTATAATAAACATGTTAGACAAGGCATACTAAATCAAATTTTTTCGAAGATGAACAAAACTAGATCCATTGATGAATTTGTTTTCCGCCAGATCGAGTAACCCTCGTCTCGCATCTTTATCATCAAGTAGTACATGTCTCGCATGTTTATTTATACCTCGTCTTTCATGTTTTTTATGTTTGGTATGCATGGTCTCGAATGTTTATGTATGTCGGCCTTGCATGTTTATCTATGTTTGGTCTCTCATTTGGTTATGTATGGTCTCGCATGTTTGGTTATGCATGGTCTCACATGTTACTAACGAACAAAAAATTCCAAACAAAATTCAAAAAATATCATTAATGGATCTAGTTGTGTTTGTCTTCAAAAAACAAAGTCGATACTACTTTTGGTTTTGTTTCCGAACTAAAGTTCGAAAGATTCGAATTTTTAAAATACAAAAATAAAAAAATAAAATTTTGTTTTTTTAAAGTTGATTATTTGTAATTGATTACATTGGTAAGTATGCCATTTTTGGTTATTAAATGTAAATAGGATAGTTGAATCATCGATACTTTTTTATAAAAGAATTGAACTGTTAAAAGAAAATTACTTCTCCAGTCTTTCGTATATAATTATATATAGTTTTATTATCATACCAGAGTCGTTCGTATATAATGATATAGTTTTATTATCATATCAGAATCGTGCACATGGCTCTTTTGTTAGAAATCCGATAAACCTTACATTATAAAACTGACAAAGAATGGGTTATCTAATTCACCTAACTTTAATAGTTGTTATTTCCGAAGACATAAAATAAGAACATACAAGTCTTAAACATGTCCATCACATAGTTGGTACATAAACATATTCAAGTTGCTAATTAGTAATTACTTAACTAAAGTCTAACAAAAAGCACCTTAAAATCCAACCAAATCATCTTGTCCAAACCCCAGACACCTCCCTCCCTCCTTCCATCCTTCCCTCCTTCCTTCCAAACCAAACTGTATTAAGAATCAGATTGAACTTCTCGCCGGCCGACTATCTCTTTCTCTCATCTTCATTCAAAACCAAAAAATTCAATCTTTTTTATTTGATATTCTTGGTCTCTGTAATGGCGAAATCGAAGGACAGCGACACTTCAAAGAAAAGAGTTTCATACATTTCAGTTCCATCGCAAATAATCAGTTCTTTATCATCAGCTTCTCTTCAATCTCTTATTTATTCTCCCAATAAATCATCGAAAACCTCAATACGATTATTTTCTTACAAAAACCCAGCACTCTGGTTTCTGTCTCTTTTTCTTGTCTCTCTTTATGGAATGGTAAAGTTTGGATTCAATATGGATACTCTTTCCCCATACCCTTGTGGTACAACTCAAAACCAGTACTCAAACTCGAATTCTCACATGGGTATTGCTTCAAATACTGAAAAAGATCAATTACAAGCCGTGATTCCAAATGGGGTTCCAATAACAGAGGGTCGTTTTGATTCGGCCAATAAAAAAAATGAAATTTTGATCGGTAGTATTCAATTACAAGCTTCGACTCCAAAGAGGTTCTCAAACGAAGTTTTGATCGGTAATCGGATATCATCGTCGATATTGACTACAACTGGGTTAGCATCAAAAACTGAAAAAGATGAGATATCTATCAGTAATGGAAACCCTCCGGGTTTGACTTTAAATGAGTCTGTATCAAAGAATGAAACTTTGATGAAAAAAGTTGGTGAATCACAGCCGTTGATTATTAAAAAATTATATGATTCAGATGATGAGTTTTGGAAACAACCAGATGGGTTGGGGTATAAGCCTTGTTTGGACATGAGTAAAGAGTTTAGAAAAGAAGGCAATCAGATAATAAAGAATCGAAATAAGTATCTTCTTGTAGTTGTTTCTGGTGGCATGAATCAACAGAGGAATCAAATTGTTGATGCAATTGTGATTGCTAGAATTCTTGGTGCTGCTCTTGTTGTTCCTATTTTGCAAGTCAATCTCATTTGGGGTGATGAAAGGTAATCAATCACACACCACACAAAAAAAAAGTTTCTATATCGATTTTGTATATTTTGCTAAAACAATGTTATACATCACATGTGAGGTTTGTAAATTCTTAACAAAATGGTGTTTATGTGTTTTGAATCCGGTTGTTTTAGTGAATTTGCGGACATATTCGATTTGGAACACTTCAAAAGAGTTCTTGCGAAAGATGTTCGAATTGTTACTTCGCTGCCTTCGACTCACATTATGAAAAGACCGGTCTTAGAGTACAAGACTCCTCTTCTCGCCTCGCCCGAATGGATACGAGCGCATTATCAACGCAGAGTAAGGAATACCTATTATGTTTTTGCTAGTTCACTTGGTAAGAACATCTAACAGATATTATGGTATGGCAATTGGTCATGCTTCTAGAATTGGAATCGAGCTGAGTTGAGCTTTGAAATGATATGCCAATTAAGTAATTTATTAACAATATTTTCGTAACATCAACATTGATTAAAGATTGAGATGTATATGTTGGTTAACATTCTGTAGTCTCTTTGTAATGTTGATTTTGCAGATTAATCGCGAAAAAGTTTTGCTTCTCCGTGGTTTGGACTCGAGATTGTCTAAGGATTTGCCATCTGATCTCCAGAAGCTTCGCTGCAAGGTACATTGCGGCAAACTCTAAACTTTATGGATTGTTTAGTGCAAGATCTATAACTTAAAAATTTAGTTCAAGCCAAAGTCTCAAAAAATAACTTCTTCAGCGAAACATTTAGACTAAGCAAACAGATATGTTTCTTATTGACGTGGAAACCAAAAACTTTTGCTCACCAAACAATCCCTTACTCCAATCCTCCCACAATTTTAATATACAAATTTTAAATACACTTCTGTTATACATTAGGCGGCATTCGAAGCATTGAGGTTTGCTCCACAAATTTTGGAACTCGGTAATACCATTGCGGAGCGGATGAGAAGTAAAGGGCCGTACCTAGCTCTTCATCTTCGTATGGAGAAAGATGTTTGGGTTAGAACCGGTTGTCTGCCAGGTTTAGCACCAAAGTTCGATGAGATAATTAATGTTGAACGAAAACGAAGGCCAGAGCTTTTAACCGCTAAGTCAAACATGACTTGTGATGAAAGGAAACTCGCTGGTCTTTGTCCATTAAATGCCGTAGAAGTTACAAGGTATGATGAAAGGCTAATCGTATTTACTTAATTAGATCACCTAAAGATATATAGCTGTTAGATAAAATTCGTTCTTTTGAAAACTAGCCGATTTTATTATGACTACGATATAAATTTACATCTTAAAGTATTTAAATTTCTACATATTTTCCTTATATTTTTTACATTGCTTTGATTGTATGATCGGAATTATGGCTCATAATGATCACTTTTCAATGTCCGAAATCAATCCGGATATCTTAACATTGACCCGACCCACACTTCAAATCGGATAATATTTTGTTGTCCTGACCTGGATTTGCGACATTACATATTTGTCCAGGCCAAATTTCTCCAAAGATTGTTATACAAATTTGAAAAAAGTAGATTATGTCATAACTAAATTGATATGAATTATTTATTTACTTAGATTTATTAAACTTCCAACTGTTAGTAATTAAAAAATTCTTAAAATGATTAGGTTGCTGAAAGGTCTTGGTGCCCCAGAAACTGCGAGAATTTACTGGGCAGGAGGGCAACCATTAGGCGGGAAAGAAGCGTTATTACCATTAACAAAAGAATTTCAATACTTCTACAACAAATATGACATTGCTTTATCGGGCGAGCTAGAACCGTTTAAGAACAAAGCATCGGTCATGGCTGCAATAGATTTTGTTGTTTGCGAGAAGAGTGATGTTTTTATGCCTTCGCACGGAGGAAACATGGCACACACATTGCAGGTATGCAATTACCCATCTATTTATGCAACAACAAAAAAGTCGTAAAATAGAAAAACTATCTAAACTGTCCGAATTGTAAACGCACTGTCCAAATATAAATTTATCACGAATAAGGTGACACGATCTGTGTTGAGATATTAACCATGGACATCAAATTAATTTGTCACTGAGTAGGTTAGGCACAAGTTAGATAAATGAACATCTCAGATGATAGTTCCATAAATCTGTTAGGCTGATATTAGGCCATATCAAGCAGACCTGTAATGTTACTACTGATGCAGGGCCAACGAGCTTACGCAGGACATAAGAAGTTTATCACACCAAACAAAAGACACATGATTCCATATTTTCTAAACACGTCAATCACCCAATCAGAATTAAACATCGTAATAAAACAATTACACCAAGAATCGTATGGTCAACCCGAGCTAAGAAACAACAAAGGCAGAAAAGATGTCACAAAGTTTCCAGTCCTTGGATGTATGTGCAATAAATCACGCGCAAATTCTGCCGTATGATTTTCTACCGAAAACACTACTGGTTTCAACTTCTCAAGAAAACTTTTTGATGTGGATAAACTTCGGTCTCTTCGGTCGAACATGCTTCATAGACCAATTCCAGATCAATGAATACAATTTTTCATATTCACTGCCTGCATGCGTATATACACACACATGAAACATTCAATTCTGTGATCCTTACCAGCTTCTTTTTCCTCATTCTTTTCTTCCATTGTATCGTTAGGGTTGCTCAGGCTTTATACTTTTGTATTACATATTTGAACAATGGAAATATACATGTATATTATGTACACAAAGAAGCGATAAAAATCCAGTTTCTTGTCTGATTTGGATCGGACAAATTTTTGTAATAAATAACTGTTTATGGTAGTCTATATGGATTTGCAGACATTTGTGGTAAATAATAGTTTATCATAGCTGAATCTGGATTTCAGAGGCATATGTAATTTTAGGTAAGCCATAGTTATTTTTATTAAGCATTGTTGAGCATAACGTAGGTAAGTAATAGTTTATTTTTATCGAGTATTGTTGGGGTAAATCCTCCGTTTGTCTGAGGCAACAAAAGGTGTACCGATAACAAAATTTTAGAGAAAATAATTATCCATGTTAAAAAAAGGCACCAAACTAAAAAAAATAACGTAAATAAAACCAAACACAAAAAACATATGATAAAAATCTAAATGTAATTCACAATATCTCTTTCCAAAAATATAATGCTCTATAACGATATATTATAGAAAGACTCTCATAACTCTTGATCAATCAACTAAAAATTGTAATTAATATAGAAAAACAAATCAATAAGAAATCTAATTAATATAGAAATCTAATTAACATATAGAACTATTAATATAAAATCTAATTAATATATAAGAGCAAAATAATAGGAAATCTAATTAATATAGAACTCTAATGAATATAGGAGACCAAATTAAATAGAAGATTTTGTTTCGAGTTTTTACTAGCTTACACTTAACAAGTATTTTTATAATATTTTTTGTAACATTTATTCAAGGAAGAACCAAGCTATATATACAGATTTATGATATGATTTGTTACAAAAAATTTTAAAAGGATTAAAAGGAATATTAATTGAATTAAGAAGAATATTTTTCGAACAAACTAAGTTGACCATATGTGCCGCATTCTTCTAGTGTATTAATAGAATTTCATGTTTGATAAAGTTATATCCTATAAATAGTATAGACTATTTATAATGACGAGGTAAGATTATATTGAAGAACAAACATAAAGGTAAGTTACAAAAAATATGAGACAACCAAAAGACGAGACAAACATATACGAGACAAGGGTGATAAGTTGTACAAGACGAGGCAACCAGAAAACGAGGCGTACATATACAGACGAGGATGGTAAGTCATACATGACGAGGGTTATAAAGAAGCCACCATACGAATTCTTGAACATGAAGGTAATACGATGCAACCAAATGAGAAAGCTAACATATACGAGACGATTGTGATAAACTATACAAGACATTATGACATAAGTTACTAAAAATGTGTCTACGCATTTATTAGAAAACGTGACCCAAGTTTAAGGCATGTTAACACATTCAATATGATAACGGTTGAAGAATATTTGTGATGGGAGATAATATCTTCTAAGTAGTATAAGTAAGTGAAAAACCATTAATGTAAGATTTATCATATTTTAATAGATAAAAGTTATTGTATTCATAATCATTTTCTTTCTCGATCATTCTTTATCATTTTGGATATGTATTTGAGAATGAATTCTCTTATCAAATCTGGCTCCACCTGTGGAAATATCATTTCTCTTTTAGAATATTCGAGTTTTAATGTACCAATGGTGATGGCAAGATTGGAAATTGAAATAGAAAATCCAGGGACTTGCCATGTTCCAGGAAACCCGGTGATTGTTCCGAGAGTCGCGACAAGATTACTGGCTAACTAGAGAAACCTGGGACGAAACTAATTTTAGGTCGGACGACTTCCGAGAACACCATAATTGACCAGTAACAAAGGGCTCAACAATTCATGATGGGAGTTGATAGTCAACGGGTTGCGGCAGAGTCTAATGCGTAGTACGGGGGCAATCAAACCCAAAATAGTCTGGTTGATGAAATGAGCCATGTAAACGCTGATACTACACTAATCCAGGGAGAAAATCCTTCTAAGCAAGGTATATCGACTACTCCGTCTAATTGTTTAGATTTTGGAAAATCCTGAATATTTAAAGCATGAACTAACTAAGGTGAATTGATTGTTACTTGAAAGAGACCAGAAAGAAAAAGTAAGGATGAATAAGTAAATTAGGCACTATAGTTATTGACCAAGAAATTCTTGTCTAAAAATAAAAGAAAACAAGGATTAGGCAAAAGAGCCAGCAAGGTGAGTTGCACAGAGAGGGAGATAGACAAAGCGGAGGATATCGAGCATATGGATGAGAGTAGCGGTAAAAAGTAAAAATACTAAAATTAAAATAACGTCGAGTATAAAGACCAATCAAGTAATGGGGTGTATAAAATTAGGAACAAAATGAAAGCGATGGATTATGAAGAAAAAAAAGACAAAAAAGGCAATTTATGTACTACATGGAATCTTCATTCGTTAGGAAAATTGTTGAGGAAAAACTTTCCCGCCAAATTTGATCCTTATGGTATGGACACTTACAACGGCTCAAGGGTCCCATAAAATCATTATGAGGTTCAATCTGAACGATGTTTTACTTTGTAGAGCTCTTTCCATGACGTTTAAGGGAAAGGCGTTCGACTGTTTCAATAGTTTTTTGAAAATACTGATTGAGTATTTTGAAGGCCTTTCAAGTACCTTCAAGAATCGGGTTTTTTTTCCAACAAGTTACATAAGAAAGAAGGTGACTTCATTATGAACATGTATCAAATAAAAAGGGAAATAGTAAAACGTTACATCCAAAGATTTGTTCACGAGATGAACTCCATCTCGACGTGCAAAAAGGATGTTTCCGCAACAGCCTTCAATAGAGGACTATACAGAGATGGACCATTGTATGATTAACTTTTCAAATTTTCTATTGATAAAAAAGTAAATATTTTGGCAAGATCAGATCAATTTATCATATTCTAAGACTTTAATAAGGGATTATATTCCTATCTTAAACGCCAGGAATCAAAGGGGTTGATTCCAGACATGAGGAGAATTGACGAGGCCATGCATGACGAAGTCACGAGGGTTCTAATAAGTAAACCAAGATCCTCTTATCACAAAAACCCGACTCAAAATTTTATACTTTCAATTGAAAATATAGCAACCATCTTTTAAAAACAAAAGGGACAGTTAAGTACCAGCCTCCACACGACATGCTAACCTCTATCTACAATAGATCTCTTAAGTATTTTTGTGCATACCACAAAAACCACGCTCACACGACTAACAAATACTGGAAAAGTATGAGAAGATATCCAGAGTTTAATTGATAATATTGAGCTCGTCCAATTCGCCAAACGTAAAGAAGAAGAGCAATATGACGATATGAGTAATGAAGAGCCAAAAGACGAAGGATTAGAAAAGAAGAAATAAGAAAGGTGGAAATGAAAGTGGATACATCCTATTTTTGGTAGAGACACGATATTGGGGCTAACCCAGACTTCCAAAAAAACACAAAAAAGACTAAGAGGTTCACCTAGTGGACGACTCATCATACCTCTATTACAGAAATATCGGTAGTTGACCTAACCTTTAATGATGAAGATTTGAGAGGTGTGGTTAACCCTCATGAAGACGCTATGATAATTAACTTAGACATAGTCGGGATCTTGGTCACGCTCATTTTGGTAGACAATGGCACCATTTAAAATGGTCAACAAACAATTGGTAAGCTATGAAGGAAAGTTGTTTGGTTGTGTTGGTGAAGTTGAACATTTTGTAACTATAGAATATAGTGGTACCAAGAAGGTCGTGAGAACATTTTTTATAATAGTCGATCCCCTCATCTCATACAACGCAATCGGGAAGGTCTTGGTTACACATAATTGAGGTAATAGCATGCTCTTTCGGAAAAAAAAATTAAAATATTATGTCATGAACCTAGTCGAGATAGTCAGGGGTAGTCAGAGAGTTCCTAAGAATTCTTATGGAATTTCTTTAGATTATACAAAGCTAGCTTAATAGAA
This sequence comes from Limnanthes douglasii subsp. nivea, assembly GCA_036936605.1. Taxonomy (NCBI): domain Eukaryota; kingdom Viridiplantae; phylum Streptophyta; class Magnoliopsida; order Brassicales; family Limnanthaceae; genus Limnanthes; species Limnanthes douglasii. The sequence continues at coordinate 112,749,287 of JAUPFV010000002.1, read as the reverse complement.
ATCAACAAATCTGGGTGGAGGGATTGTCAACCGGATAAAAGTGGTAAATTTATTATTGAGGTTGATGATCCAAGAGAGAATATCTAGTGTGACAAACCTTCGGGTGAAGTAGTTCATAGAACACTAGTAAGCGGACATGGGGTCAGATTCCGGAATCAACTTAATCTAAGTTTCAAATGTAGATTGGTGGAAATAATGCAAAAAAAATCAAATGTCTTCGTTTGGAATGCTGATAATGTTAATGGGGTTAACTCGACTATGATTTTCACGAGCTATGGATTGATAGAAGAATGAGTTCACTTCGTCTAAAATGGAGAGTTTTCTCTTCTGAGAAGTCTGAGGAAATTTTCAAAGAGGTAGACAAGTTGCTCAGACTTGGACATATTAAAGAAGTGAGATACCCAACTTTGGTAGCCAACCCCGTACTGGTAAAAAAACGAAGCGTGAACAGTTGAGAATGTGTGTATACTTTTTCGAACTCAACAAAGTAAGTCTGAAAGATGCTTTTCCACTGCCTCGTATCGATTAGTTGGTATACACAATTTCGGGTAACAAATAATTGTCCTTCATGTATGCATATTCGGGATACAGCTAGATTTCAATGCATCAACACGATGAAGAACATACTGCTTCTCAGACATTTAAAGGTTTGTATTTTATAAGGTTATTCCTTTTGGTTCAAAAAGTCCAGGGTCAACCTACGAAAGGCTCGTCAGTCAGATATTCAATAAAAATTGAGAAAAACATGGACGCATATATAGACGACATGATCGTAAAAAAGTAACACCGGTGATCGTTATATTTAATTTTATCCGACATATTTGAGTTCATAGGGAAAGTGGAAAGAACTGTTAAATATAGCGCCACCATGAAATATTAACGAAGTTCAGATATTAATGGGTCATCTAGAAATTTTATCACGATTTATCTCAAACGCTTCTGATAAGAGCCACCCATTTTTCAAATTTCTTGAAAGAGCAAAGAAATTCAGTTGGAATGAAGAATGTGATGAGGTATTTTACACGTTGAAAGAATATTTTACCTCCCTCAAAGTTATTTCATCCCTAATACAAGGTGAGTCATTATACATATACTTATTTGTTTCCAACTTACATTGTGAGTGTCCTCATAGTTAGGAAGATAAATGGGTGCAAAGATCCATTTATTATGTGAATAAAAGTTCGACTGTCGCCGAACATAAATATTTGAATCTAGAAAAACTAGTGATGGGAGTAGTAGTAGTCACCGGGAAAGCGAGGCTGTATTTTCAAATTCGTATCATTGTTTTATAGACATATTTTCCTCTAAAGAATATACTACAAAAATCATATATTTCAGGAAGGCTCACACTGTGGTCAGTAATACTGAGCGAGTATGAGATCTTTTTACTAACCTTGTATAGCGATCAAGGGTCAAAAGATTTCCGATTTTATAAATGCATTTGTGGGTGACATAATAGATAATGAAAAAAAGTGTGCAATCAAACTTGGAACAGTATATAGAATGGGTTGTCAAATTTTATGGAGCTTCAAATGTTAATGGAGGATAAGTTGACATCATCTTAGAAACGCCATTCAGGGAAGAAATCAGGAAATTAATCAAATTTTGTTTTGATTTCACCAATAAGGTGGTTGAATATGATTTCATTTTGGGTGGCTTAAAATTGGCTAATATCTGTGAAGCAAAGGTTATAAGAGTGTGCCCGGATTCTTAGTTGGTGATAAGTCAGGAAAAAGGTCTTTATCTAGCAAAGTAAAAGAGAATCAGGGGGTACGTATAGGTACTACAATAGTGGGAAATAAAATTTCATGAATAAAATATGAAAAAATCTCTCGTTTGGATAACTCGGTCGCATATTTTTTGGCTAAAACAACGGTTTCTGGAAAACCCCGCTTATTATCATCCAAGACATACCGACTATACATGATAACAAGATAGTAGCTGAGGTCATGGTAATGAAAATAGTTGGATATTGGAGACATATGTAATTATCAGATTCATGACACCAATTTCTCCCTAAAGGGAAAGTTGATGTCGAGCACTAAGGATACGAACGGTTAAGTACGCAGTCCTTGACAACGTCCAGTACAGAAAAACACTACGAGACTGATGTTATGTTTTCTAGTATAAAGTCGAACCTCTCTTCATTTTTAAAGACTTGCACGAAGATGTCGATGAGGCGCACTATGGACACCGAAGTTTAATCAGGCGTTTCCTTTTGGTAGGTTTTATTGGCCAAACCTAGAAGCAGATGTCGATGCCATTGTGGAAAGGTGTGATTCTTATCAAAAGTATGTCAATATAAGATATTTTTCAAGTGAACCAATAAATATAGCCCTAGTATCTTGTCCATTTAATAAGTGAGGGATCGACCTAGTGAGATCCTTACCCATGGCTAGTGGAAAATAATTTTTCTAATAGTGGTCGTTGACTAATTTATTATTGGGTTGAAGTGAAAGATTTTTCAAAACGCGAGATCAAGAAACTTGTGACTTTCTATAAAGTCAACTACTATCCAGGTTTGGGATCCATAAATCTTGATTACATTTAACGCATATCAGTTCCAAAACGAGGTAATGACAATGTTCTGTAAAATATATGAGGTGAAACAACATTTTTTTATTATATTACACCGAAGAAATAGCCAAGTAGAAGTTGAAAACAAAACTATTATCGTTGACATAAAGAAAAACATTATGGGAGTTAAGAAGAAATGGCCCGATAAACCATCCGTAGTTTTTTCGGCGTATAAGACGACCCATTGGCCGGTCACAAAGAAAACTCGTTTCTTCCTTAGTATACGTCATGAAGTTCGTAGTCCCTATAGAGATCATCATCCCTAGCCACATAATCAAATACTACTCGAAGGGAAATAATAATGACAAACGACGAGTTTCCATAGATTTCAATGAGGAACGACGCGACAAAGATCGGGTTTGACAAAACACCATAAAAGTTAGATGAAAAATATATTTGGCTCCAGACCAAATCCTTGGGCTCTTATGGAATATGATTTGGTCATGAATAAAATCTTTCAAAAGGAAAATGATAAAAAGGCGGGAAAACTAGCTCTAAATTAGGATGGACCATAAAAGGTAATGTCTAAAGCGCACCATGGAACGTATCAGTTAACATGTATGGAACAAAACAAACTGAATCACATTTAGAACATCCAACACTTGAAAATTTATCACCAGACTCTCAAAAACTGACTGTGGACTTTTTTTCCCATTAGTGGCGTGGTAGGGTTTTCGACGAAGCACAATGTAAGTCAATTTATTAATAAATAAATTTTCCTGGACACGAACTCTGGTTTTTTTATTTATTCGAAAAGTAAAAGTTGAAGAAATTATGGATATTGAAGTGTGATAAATATTCGATAATAAACCAACACATTTAATTTGGAAAGATAATATAAATTTTGATGCTAAGGCAAAATCATTAAGAAAGTCATTTATGTCCTAAAAATTCACTATTGCAAACTCGAGTGACCTCTATGATCGAAAGGTTATAAGTCATGTGATCTTCATATTAGAAAGGCTACGAGCCTATAAGTCAAATGATCTTCATGATAGAACGACTATAAGTCAAGTGATCTCCATTATAGAAAGATATGAGACAATTGATACAGAGTTAGAAAGAGGATCGTGTATAATGAGAAGTAAGCGAAATGATTTATAAACCAAACTTATAAGTCCATGCAAGAGGCCATATTGTGCCCTGACTTAAATGTCAAATTAACGAATTAGTAAATAAATCTATCTTATAAGACCCCTCAAGAAGCCATACTGAGCCAACAAGTTAAACAACCAAGTCTACAAAGCCACGCAATAGGTCATACTGATCCCTGAATTAAAATGTAAAATTAGTGAAATGTTTAATAAACCAACCTTATAGCTTCACACAAAAGGTCATATTATTCTTTGACTCACGAGTCAAATACATGCCCGACCCCACAACGAGAAAGACAATATAAATATGTTTTGCGAAACCTATAAATATGTTGCCAAAATAAGTATTCCACCGAGAAACCAATGAACTTATGCAGCTTTGTTCATATAGGAAATTTCATTAAGTATAAACTTCACCAAAGGTAAAAATATGAAGCTAACATAAAAACAAGTCAGATCAAAACAAACATTAATAGCAGTTCAAAATATAACAAGTAGAACAAATTATTTTTATCAAATACTACAAAATGACAAAATCGTAAGTCTCATAACTTAAGAAATTCCACTGTCAACAACTTCACCAATTTACCCAACACAACATGGAGAATTCCATTTGGTAACAAATTCATCAACTGGGTCAATACGAGGTGTAACTTCATTAATATTGGCAACCTCATTTGGCCAATTTGAGGTACATCTCCTACGGCTTCAGTAGTAATGATGAGGTAAAACCTCAATCAAACACCAAAAATCTTTTTTTCTAAAGAGATAACAAAACTAAATTATTTATAGAGAAAAAGAGAAAGAACATAAAAAATGTAATACTAATATTGTTGTATCTCTTCCTGTTTTTACACCCAAAGTCTTTCCTATTTATATTAGTCATCGAGACTCTTTATTAAGCCATATTAATCATATATTTGTTACATATTTTAGATAATAAAGAGGTAGTAACGCTTCTAACATTTCTTAGTAACTCATTACTCATCATAAATATAATTTATGAAGATAAGATGAGAAGAATGAGGTATTGAAGGGGATGTTCTTGCTGACCGAGCCACCTGAGGATGAAATGACGAGTGGGTGCTTATGCTGATCGAGCCCCCTGAAGATGAGGTACCCGAGGGGTTCTGATACTAACCGAGCCTTATGAAGATGAGGTGTTGAAGAGGGTGCCACTACTGACCAAGCCTCCTGAAGATGAGGTGTTGAGTGGGTGTTGCTACTGACCGAGCCTACTGAAGATGAAGTGCTCAAAGGGATGTTGCTGCTAGTCGAGCCCCTTGAAGATGAGTTGTTGAAGGGGGTGCTGCTGCTGACCGAGCCTCCTGAAGATGAGGTGCTGAAGAGGATGTTGTTGTTGATCGAGCCCCCTGAAGATAAGGTGCTGAATGGGGTACAGCTGCTGAGCGAGCCTCCTGAAGATGACGTGGTGAAGGGGGTGATGCTACTGACAGAGCACTGAAGATGAGGTGTTGAAGGGGGTGCAACTGCTGACCAGACCCCTTGAAGATGATTTGTTGAGGGGGTGTTGCTGCTAGTCGAGCCCCTTGAAGATGAGCTGCTGAAGGGGGTGTTGTTGCTGACCGAGCCCCTTGAAGATGAGGTCCCCAATGGGGTGTTCTATCTCTATCCGGGTTTATACCTCCCTCAAGTACGCTCTCCCTCAACGACGACTACCTCTTCGTCACCCTTTTCACCATCACTATCCTCATCTTTTTCTTCCTCGCATGACGAACCAAAACACTCATGTTCATTCAGAAAATGATTATCCAAGACAATGTTTGGATTGTTTCTTCAGATGTCGAGGATGACATCCTTTCGCACTCTCTTTTGTACATTTTGCGTAAATTTCATTGTTTTATCTTCTCTATCTTTAATCGTTTTCATAGTATTTTCCAACACTTTCTTCATTGCATCTTTCATAGACATTTTAAATTTTTTTAATTCTGATTTCAAGTCTATATTATTAGCTAGCGTCGTATTAATCTTATTATATAGTGTCTTGATCTTGTCCAACATACCAACATTTTAAGCAAGTAGAGTAACAATTTTTTTGATCAACTTATCATTTTGTGTAGTTTTCTTTTTACTCTGAGAAACTAAAGAAAATTTTAAGGAAAAAAACTCAGAATTATAAGTTTTTAAGCCATACCTCTCAACATCCACCTTCGCAATAACATCGTCCATTTTAAAATTTTATCTCGCCAGTTCTCAAACTTCTAACATGAAGTAGTATACATTCGTTAATATCTCACTAAACCCTCGTCCAGTTCTTTAAGTTATCCAAACACCATAGGCTCAGGGTTAAAGTCATTTATCATCTTAATATATGCGAGGGTCATCCATAAACACGCGAGTACCATTTAGTTATGATGACTCTGTAAAGTTACGCACAACAAAATGTTCAACTAACATTACTTGTTGAAATAATATTAAGAGAATTAAAATACTAAAATTAAACCTCTATTTCTAGTTTGAGCTATCTTTGTAGGATATCTGATAAATTTATTAAACTATAATACGACAGATCGGGACATTGTCTGAGTTGAAAATAAATTATTAATGATGGAGTTAGATATTCTATAACATACGATTGCTCATTCATATTTGAGAGGGATGGTTGCTAGATATTTGAATGAGCCACATTAGGTGCATCGTCATGATTAACATTCTCATTCAAAGGACCCGTTACGGCTACGTCTTACATTCACATTCGAATGAGCCGTTACGGCCACGTCTTACATTATTATTCGAATGACCCATTAAAGACACGTCTTTACGTTTACTTTGCTCAAGACATAATGGTGTAATTGTGCTCGGCTCGTTAAATTGGTCCTTTCTTTCCTAGCTACCAGGTGCATGAGCATGAGATCCCTCTTTAAAATGGGACCTCTCTCAATAACCGGATTCTTTTCGGGCGAGGGCACGTCCTTTTCATTGACGACCGAGAGCGTATAAGAGCTATAAGCATATTTTTCATTAAGAAAAATAACCTCGTCAGAAGGAGATTCATCATCTTTGGAACTAATATGGCTCGGGTTAGAGTTTAAAAAAACTTTTCCTAGGCGCGGGTTAATGTTCGATCTTTTTTCTTTGGTTTCCCATCTAGCTGTAAAGGGTCTCTTTGGATAATCTTACAATTTCTCTTTGGGTGTGAAGGTTTTACAACACTTGCACTTTTCTTTAGCCTATTTCTCTTGAGTTTCACCAGTAAGCACGCGAGCACGACTTCATAGTAGGTTTTTCTTTTTTGCCTAAAATCTTGCTCTAAGAGACCTCCTCCGCATATGTATCTCGTTTCTTCTTGGGGACATGTAAACCAATACCAAATTTACTTTGGATATACATACATTCAAGAAGGACACCTTACACCTCTTCAAGGATAGGTTCTACCCCACTAACAATAAGGGCCACATTACCATTGGTATCAATGGTCAATTCTGGAAAAGGTCAAAGACCTTATAATAGAAAATTTACCTCCGTAAAAAGAAAGTAAAACTCAAGCGACCATGTTGAATATGCGGGCAATAAATAACGTTGCCAAAGGATTTCTATCACAGTTATCCTAATTTTTCCCCCAAAGTTGTTTGAATTTACCTAAATTTTCTACATACAAACAATCGAGGTCATCATTAGCACAGAAAGTAACAAATCAGTAAGCTAAAACGAAACTACACAAATCTTATCTTATGTGTATTCGTTGACCTCCATTCGAGTTGACCAAATTATTTTGCAATATAATATTCTCACTTCTTAATTATAAAAATAATTGATCTTTTCCAATAATGGTCTGATGATGGTAAGTTGATGATTTTATTCCTACCTCGAATTGATATATATTAAAAGAGGGTTTTTAGGGATTTGGACACATCCATATTAGTAAGGACATCTAGAAAACTAACTAAGATATCCAAAATTCTTGAACTCGATATTATGATGAGTATCATACACCACCCATTAGTAATTAGTTGGGTGAGATATATCTCGACGAAAAATGATCGTATGGAAACAGGTCTCGCCTTCATTATTCTGATGGGGTAGTACGCACAGATCAAGATTGCGAGTCACAATATCGTATGGGATACCATATTCATAGGTATCAGCTAGCTGGCCAAATCTAGAAATTCTCTTTGTTTCTTCCACTTCTACAAGAGGAAGGGGGTCAGTGATGATTTGTGCCGCTCTATTCCTCTTGTGAGCCATTTTTTGGTAAATAAAAGAGAAGTTATCAGCAAAATTTTCAAATTAATTCATGCTCATAAGTTTTCACGCTTGACCACGATTAAGAGCAAATGAGGTTTTCTTAAGGGTTTAGTAGCAGAGGACTTAGACATAGTACTGCAGTCCAACTTATATAGTTTGAATCAATAACATACTCTCTACAAGTAGGAAATTCAACATTACAAACTATTGTGGCTCACTATCGAACCTAATTTGATTCATATTTATAACATAAATGCACAAAATTCAAAGGAAGAATTAACAAAAAAATTAAATATTGAACATGATAAAGATAAGATAATATTCTCATAGTTTGGAGCTCTAATGGTGATGGTTCAGATCAACTGTAGTTTGTCACTCAAGCGCAGATGAAGCAAATAAAAATTGAAGGCGATAGCTCTTCTCGTACAAATACAAGGATTTTCAGCCACACCACCTTTAAGCCGTTAGATTAAAAAGGGATCCATTGTGCCAGATATATGATATATAATTATTAAATCCTAAAGAAACAAACTAGTTTTTACTTTAGAAAGTGGCAGTTTTTTTACACGTGTCAGATAATTGGAGTGACTCGTGAAACCACTAGTTACACATGTCGGCGCGACTCTTCCATGATAAAACTTTCGTAAATGTCGATATTTTTAACAAAAACAAAATTCATTTACATAATTAGTATATAATATTTATTCAGATGGTTACCTTGCCCACATACTTTACATAGTCCTTTAAAGAATTTTATTTTACAAAATTATTTCAAGGACTAGGGAGAGTCCTAATAAAGTTATATCCTATAAATAAATATATATTCCTTATAACAAAGAGGTAAACTTATATCGAAGAAATGATAAAAAAAATTAAATTACATTTAATACGAGGAAACTAAAGGGCGAGACAAACATATACAAGACGAGTGTGATAAGTAGTACAAGACGAAGTAACCAAAGGACGATGCGAACATATACGAGACGATGATGGTAAACGGTAATACATGAGGGTTATAAAGAAGCCACCAGATTAGCTCATGAGCATGAAGGTAACACGAAGCAACCAAATGACAAGGAGAACATATAGAAGACGAGAGTGATAAGCGGTACAAGACGAGGGTAATTAAGAAGATGTCGGACGAGGATCACAATGGAACAAGCCGAGTGCATGAAGAGAATGTGTGAACAGTTATTATGACATGACACGTGTTACTACGTCAGTGGAAGTTTAAGACGTAGATATGTGCAGGCTGTGTGGGGCACGCTAGCCCAATAAGCTCTGGTCGCAGCAAGCACACGCTAACGTGATAGGTTGTCCATGGCTAGCATTTTTTATAAACTCTATTTTGGACTATTTTTTTCAATTAAAAAAATATTATACCATTATTATTTATATTTTTCAGATATATAAATGGAGACTTGCTTGTATAATTTGAGCACCAAAAAATTGAACTTTTTACATTATTTAAAAAAAACATTTTTTGAATAATAATTTTCAGTAATAAAAAAAATATACCTTTTTGTTAGATCGATAATTATAGATTTGGTTTTTATGATTAAAAAATCGAAAAAAAATTAATTTCAATAGTGTGGTATAACAATAGAGTGATGTATTTTTTTTTAAATCAATACCTATTTTATTGTCAAATTAAAAGAATACAAATGTTTTTAGAACAAATAAAAAGACTAACAAAAGCTCAGGAGAAATTACAAGATAAAGAAAAGTAGAAGGGCTAAGAAGCAATCAGGCTAATTCAGAGTAACACCGGCAACTGCTTCATTTTCGCCCAAATCAAAGACCAAACCCTAAATCTCCAAATTCGAGACCACAAAAGCTCCAGAATCACCACAAGACTAAATTGATTCCTCAAAACAGCCCGATCTTTCTTCTTAAATGATGTTGAACACTAACAGAGAGAGAGCAAGCGAAGCACCAATCAGCATGAACGCTTCTCAGAAAGCATAGAACACAACAACAATTCGAAATCACAAAACGTCGATTCCCCACATACGGCTGCTCTCCGACTCATCTCAAGTGAAACATCAACCAATCGAGAAGATTCTAGTTGCGAACCGAGGTGAAATAGCTCCACTGGTTTCTCCCGATTTTCCTGTAGTTTCGGCCTACAGGTCCAGCACAGCAGCCACATCAATTCATTCCAGTGTCTTCTCAACATTTTCAGGCTTTTGCACGTCCTGTTACTATGGAGAAAAAAATATGATATGGTATGTAGTGAATAGTAGAGACAATCTATCTCGTGTGAAATGAAAGTTTTAAAAAAATTATTGGAGATTAAGGTGATGTGGTATGAATTTTTTGAAACAGATGAACGTATGTTGGATACAGTCAAAAGCTTATTATAAAAATAATGGGTGAACATTAAAAAAAAATTCCTTAAAAAAAATGTCCTCAAATAAAAAAAATGTTGAACTAAAATAAATTCCAAAACATATAACATTAAAATTACGGATTGCTGCATTAGTATTGTTTATTGCTAAGGCATGCCGTCTAACTTCTATCATCCTCATTTGGGTTGTTATCATAGCAGATCAGTTTGAATTGAAACTTTTTGAATACACATAGCAGATCAGTTTGAATTGAAACTTTTTGAATACACAGTGGATTATCGAACGGCCAGAACCGGTTTGCTAAGTGAGTCGGTCACAAAATTTGAACCGAAAGCACATCGACCTGACCACCAAACCCGACCTGATTGGGTTCGATCTCCGTCCAGTGTTTTTAAAAATTTACTTAATTGAGGCTCAAAATCCTAAGCTTTGTTTCAAGTGTACAGCTTTACGCAACATAATTTTATTGTTATATATTTCCGTTTATTTATGCATTTATATTCTTCTAAAACGTTTTGCATATCCATCGCCACATGATACTTATAGTTTTTTAAAATTAAATTTTGTTAGTACTATTATCGATATTATTTACAAATGTTTATTTTAAATACTTGACTACTAAGCTGGATTTTTATAAATATTTCTTCAATTTTATATTTATTTAAAACGTTTGACCACTAAATCTAAATCTAAATAATTATAGATGTGAAATAAATATTATTTATTTAAAAATCAGGACATGATATATTATATCGTATTTTATTATATTTTAATTAAATATTTTTAATGATATGGACGCTTATGATTTTGGATATTAGTTGTTATAAATTAAAATTAAAGTTATATATATTTATAAAAAAAACTAAAGTTTTATATATCCGTGGATTAAAATTAAAAATAAGAGAAAAATACCGGAAAATACCACTCAACTATCTTATTACCCGGTAGTATCCAAATTTTGGATAGTGTTACTTAATACTTCGATTAAAAAGTTGGACAAAAATACCCATCGACTATATATACCCATTTTTCAGTTCAAATCCACTTTTTCCACCTTCCCATCACCCTAAACAAACCCAAACCCAGAAACCGTTCGACTTCCTGATACTCTCTCTCTCTCAAATCCAAAACCCCTACAGCTTCTCACCGTTCGAAATCAGTCGCTGTTCGCACCGGTCACCGTCTTTTACTCAGTCCAACGAGTAACCACCTTCTGTTCGAGGAAGTTGCCGTCAAGTCTTCTCCGACCAGTGAATAGGACGGCGTTTAGAAGTAAACAAGTATGCATTATCGTGGAAAGTGTACTTTTTTGTGTTTTTTATGAATTCGAACCACAATTTTCTGTTATTTCACGGTAGGCGTTGCTTTTTATACTGGAATGAAGTATCTACTGACGATAGTTGCTCAGTTTCTGGGTTTATCGTCGAACGCATGGTAGAAGTTTAGTTGCATGTAATGCTAATACTTTTCTGAGAACTATTATGTATGTTAGATGTGCATTAGGTAGTTGATTGTTGATTTTGGTGTTGTTTCAATATTTCCCAGATCCCTGCAACGTGCATGTAAAAAGTAGAACAATTCGCATCTTGATCACCCATTATGCAAGCAATTCGTAGCTCGATTCAATTTTTATGTCGTTTATTTACAAACAATTCGCAACCAAGGCTGCGAATTGTCTGTAAAAACATTATTCATATATAGGCCATTTGCAACTTGTCATGTGAATTGTGTGTGACATTTTAACTGATAATACATGAATTTCGCAGCTTGTCATGCGAATTGTTTGTGACATTTTAACTGATAATACATGAAATTCGCAGCTTGTCATGCGAAGTTTGTGACACTCCAATTGATTTGTGTTTGTGCAGGAAGTATGACAACAAAACCTAGCTATTACAGATCAGGGTTGGTGAGCCTTCTGAAGCTACTTAAAGAGATGCGTATTACCAGGGCCCACATTGAAGCTGCAAGAAACACACCCTTCTACACGCTTTTGAAAATGGATTTCGAAATCCGTAATGAGGCAGAGCTGCCAAAGAAAAAATTATACTCAATCATTCAGTATGTCGTCGAGCAATTCTCTGTTGATAGAGACGCCTTTAAGATTGGCAACAAGTTTGTAAAGATAACCGAAGATGATGTGAAGGTCATATTCGGGTTGAGGCATGGCACGAAGAAAATGCGGTTAACGAAAACCGGAGCATTTCACAACAAATATGCACCCGGCGAGGAGGACGAATCGAGGATGATGAAGAAATACTTCATTGGTAAAACTGGCAGAAAAGTAGCAGCTAGTAATACTAAAACAATAACAAATGTCATTATAAAGATACGTGTAAAATCGACTTCATCTTTATAAAGCAAGATTCTGTACTTTTCTAACATAGCATGTTGTCGTTGGTTTTACAGGCAGGTATAGAGAAGGCCATAAGCGAAGGAGGGGAGCATGATTTGGAAGACGTTGTGAGGCTGCTGATACTGCTTTTGTGCTCCACCCTATTCTACTCCGTATCTGGAGATATCCTGGGTTGGAGCACGGTTTATTATGTTGAAGACCTCAGCAAAATAAACAGTTACGACTGGTCCAGATCAATACTGTACAAGCTTCGACAGTCTATCAGGAGTTGCTTAGCCATCGAAAAACCTGATAGAGTCGTCGGGTGCGTCGCCCTTCTAATTGTAAGATTGATCTATTCAATATAAAAATTAGTTATGTACAGAGCATCTTGATGATTAAACTTATCCCCATGCAGCCTTTCTTCATGGAGCACACAACAGTCGGCCTCGAGGTAGCAAAGCCAACCTTGATACCAAGGTTTTTCAAATGGTTAGGATTAGAGTGCCAAGCAACAACTGTGGCGCTGCTTCTTAGAATACCCTTGCTGGATGATGACCAGGTATAAGCTTTATATATGTATTGAACTGGGGGTGCAAACAGTTCGCAGCATATCATGCGTTTTGATTAGTGTTATATTAGAAAAATACATCAATCATTTCGCAGCCTGATATGAATATTAGTTCGCAGCTTCTTGTTTCCACATAGTACGTAAAATATTGTTTACACACATTTCGCAGCTCAGCATGCGTTTTAATTAGTGTTATAATAGAACAATGCATCAATCATTTCGCAGCCTGACATAAATACTTAGTTCGCAGCATATGGTTTACACATAGTTCGCAGCATATGGCTTACACACAATTCGCAACTCAGCATGCGAGTTGTTTGCAACTCTAACATGGATAGAATTCACACAATTCGCATCATATAATGCAAACCATTTGTAAAAAACAATTTGTTTGTCTACACCCTCGTACTTTCAAAACAATCCACTTGCATCTATTTACTTACATGTGCCTCTGTTGGTAGGTTTTTGAAGGTCCATTACGTCTTACCGAGGCTGAAAGTGAAGCTTTCGGAGAACGAGAAGATAGTGGAGATGCAGATGAGGAATCTATTTCACCGGAAGAAAGACCAAAGAAGAGGAAGAAAAGCACAACATCAAAACCAAGACAAAGGAGACGAGCATCACAGAAAGAAACGAATAAGGTGATGTCTCCCAGACCCGAACGACCAACACCACCCGAGCCAACGATTTCACCACCAAGACTCCCCAAGCAAACGATTCCACCACCACCGAAATGCAAATCCAGACAGGAGCCCGACGACAATGACACAACCAGTATGAGTGAAATAATCGGTGATTATGTACTCAAACGCAGAGGTCCTAATCCCGAGATTTCTGCAATTGTTGTTGAAATAAAGCATTTGAAGACATATGCCGACAAGAACAAGTACGAGAGAAAGATAGAAAAACAGGCAAGAGAAGTAAGTATGACTTGAGCCTTAAATAATCGCTATAATCAGCACTTAATATGTTTATAAAACGTCTGCTATCATTTTTTCAGCTGGAAGAATTGAAACGGAAGATAGCGGAACTTGTAGTACAACAACTCCACAATGCTATCTATCAGCCAATTTGCCAGATTGGAAGCCCAATAGCTGAGCAGGTACAGCATTTCCAGACAGAGCAGCATCCACTGTATTGCAAGCATCCGTGTCTAATGTTGATCAGCACCATGCTGATGGAGTACTGCCAGAAGAGATGGACGATGATGCCAACCATTCACCCATACCGGTACAATCTACAAGAATGAACGAACAGTTGTCGGTGTCCACAGAGATGGACACCACAGAGACACAGACAGAGAAAGAAAGATACGAGTCTCATCCGAATGACCCAAATGAGATAGAACATCGTGCGAAAGAAGTGGCAAAACCAGACAGCCTAGAAGATGTAAGTGGATGAAAAGTTCACTAAGATTCAAATATTTTATTTATTTGTTGTGATGAAATTGTTTCCATAATATTATTTCCTGTTGTATAAATATTCAAACAAACTCAGTGTATCTATTTAAAACAACCAACGGGGTTTCCCAGTTAAATACACATTCCAAACAATGTCATCACATAATATGATGATATCAAACAAATATTAGGACTCTTGTGTAGTCATGTACAAACAATTCGCATCTTATATTGCGAATTGTGTATTCAACTGGTTGGTTGGTTATTTTACAATTTGCATGCTGAGCTGCGATTTATTTGATCTTTGGACAAAACAAATATCAGAACAGCATGCGAATCGTTCACAACTATGATTACAGTATGCTTAACCCTTCCACCTTTTTTTTGGAATTTTGTATGAAACAGGAGACCGAAAGACAATAACAACAACAACAGCAACAACAACAGCAGGAACAAGTTCAGCACCACCACCACCACCAACAACAACAACAGCAACACCAACAGCAACAACAACAACACCACCAACAACAACACCAGCAGCCACAAGTTCAACACGAACAACAGCAACAAGAACAACAACAGCAGCAACAGATAGCCTTGGCAAAGAGAGAAAGGCTAACGCAAGAGATAGCACCACAAGAGTCAGAACATGTCCATCCCGGTGAGAAGACGGAACTACTCAGCCAGGAAGGACCATCCTTAGAAGACAACACCACATGTGCAGATGCACCTCAAAGAGCAACGGTGCTGTCAAAAAAGTCAGAATTGATAAGCCAACGTGAAATTGTAGCACCCGTAACAAATCAACTACAAGCTCCAGAGTCCCGCGATAACACAGTAGGTTTACCCAATGCTTTTGTTGATGGTATTTACACTCAAGTTTCACATACATTTTTAAATGAAATTGATAATGTATATTACGATTCTATAATACAACGGTCTTTAGAGAACATGTCGGAGGATGACTTTAATGATCTCTGCCGACATGATCCAGATCCTATGTCGAACAAGTCAACGACATTGGTTGTCGCTAACCGTGCGGTAAGGGCTACTTATAATGATTTCGCATCATAACATGAGAATTGTGTGGATCTAGTTTAAATATTACAAACGAATATCAGGGTAGCATGCGAACTGTTCAGTGGAACCTCGAACAATTCACATGCTAGCCTGATAGATACTATGAAATTTATTTAGCTGGAACCAAACAGTTCGCATGTTAGCATGCGAACTGTTTGGGGTCGTTGCAATTATAATGACTGACACCCTTCTACTTTAGATTTTTATTATTTACTAAGTCGAGCCTAGTAAAGAGATAGAGGGGCCAAGTTTTACTCTATTGACACCAACACAACCTTCAGTGGCAGAGGAAGAGGAAGAGTTCATTATAATAGAACGGGAACCGCCAAAAGTAGAATACAACGACTGGCCAAAGAAAACAAATGTAACTGACCGTATCTCTGTCGCAGAATACAACAAAATACACTTAATTAAAGCCTACGAGAGCAACACCCCTGATCCAGTGGTATGGCAGTTACCAGAGTCCAAATTTACATACGAAAACAGAGTGCAAGCGAGTGATGCGATGGCACTACCTTTAGAACTGGAGCTGGACGTAAATGTATCCAATTGTCAACCAATTCTATTTTTAATGTTTCAAATATGTCTTGTATATTTAACATAAATAAAAAACTTCTTTCTTAGGTTATCGACGCTTGGATTCGAAAGATGCTTGAAGAAGCAGACTTCAAAGTTCCATGCACTAAAGCTGAAGGAGAGCATCATGATACCGTACTGATTTTGGGCATGACTACGGTAAGTTTAGCTCAGGTAAATTTCATGATTCCAGTATGCACCGAGACAAAAGACCAGATAAACCACTGGACGTTGCTCGTCATTGACGTCGACGGCAGGTCAATTTCAAACTACAATCCACTTCTGCCTAAACTGAAAGCCATAGACTACACCACAAGGACACCTACACAACTGGTAAATATTTCCAACTATAAACTTACGTTTAAACACATTTTAAGTATGCATGATCAACGCATGCTGAGAAAAATTTGATCGAGATATGTTGCAAAATGTGAGTACAGCCTATCCATAACATATTTTGCAGCATATGATGCGAATCATTTTGAACGATGCATTTCAATAAAACAGGCTACGAAATGCGAACAGAAAAAATGGATTGGATATCAAATAATTTGCACCATATGTTGTGAATCGCTTGACATGCCCATGTTGGATTTGTTGTCACACAATTCGCCGCCTAAGGTGCGAATTGTATGGCACCAACTGTTGTTGTTTTTGTGCTGGTTCCTAACACTAATTATTATAAACAGATCAAATATTTGTTGGAGAGAGGATTCCTACCTAAATCAAAGACAGGGTGGAAGGTGAAAGCTGAAAGAAAAATCCCACAACAAAAACTAGGCATCCTATACTGTGGTATTTTTGTCTGCAAATACGCCAGAGATATTATCCAGCATGGATTTGTGCAGACAGAATACGATGAAGATATGGTTATTGCCTTCAGAGCAGAAATGTTTGATTACTTTTTAAATAACAAAGACACCGTCACATATGGGTGATTCGATTTAAAACACTATGCTTTTTTCTTGTAAATACATCGATTTTAATTTTAAGTTTGTTGTGCATACATTAACAAATTACATTTTCAGAAATGTGCATATTCCTTACCAAATAGTTCGCATCATAACCTGATATATAAGGGTTGGTTAATATTCGAATAATTCCAACCAAACAATTCGCAGCAAATCCCTGGTATGTCTTAAAACAAGATACTCATCAAACAGTTCGCAGCCTAACCTGATAGATGCTTACTTATCACTAACAAACAGTTCGCAGCAAACCCTGGTATACAACATTAAACACAGTTTGCAACCTGGTGCAGAATAAAAAATTCAAAATATAAAGTTCAAGAATACGAACAGGCTATGGCTTATGGCTTATGCCTTGGTAAACGTTTTCTCCATTGAGCACACAAAAAACAATCTAATCACGTACAGAACCCATTAATTGCTGATTGGACATGGAGGCTATGTAATGATTACCTCTTTTCCCTATAAATAACACTAGTAACCAGAGGATAATTTTACAACAAACTCTATATTTTTTTTAAAACACCTCTTGTTCTCTTCGAATTCAAACAATCATGTCTTTTTCCACCACCACAACCACCACTTCATACTCAAACTCTGGTTCACTTGGTTTTCTGGGTGACTCATGGTCATCCTTAACCGTTAACTGGATTGATGAGTTGATCATGCCAGCAGCACCACCAAACAGCCCAGTATCTGTCTTTGATTTAGACATGTATGATGACTACTACTCTACTGACTCTCAACCAGTGGAAGTTGTTCCACTGGTTGCTGCTGAACCTCAGCCAGAAGAGGTTCCAATGCTTGCTGCTGCACCTCAGCCAGAAGAGGTGCAACCTCAGACGAATGAGGTTCCAAAGAACAAAAGGAAGAGGGAAGACGAAGCTGGTCCATCAAGGACAAA
Source organism: Limnanthes douglasii subsp. nivea (assembly GCA_036936605.1). Lineage (NCBI taxonomy): Eukaryota > Viridiplantae > Streptophyta > Magnoliopsida > Brassicales > Limnanthaceae > Limnanthes > Limnanthes douglasii. The sequence goes on along the minus strand of JAUPFV010000002.1, from coordinate 112,731,225 downwards.
AAATTTATGCATGATGGACGTAGATAATGAATATGAAGAGGAAGTGGAAATGCAAAAGGCTAATGATCAGCACACAGAGAAGAAAGAGGAAAAAGATGGTGAAGAATCATCTACTGATGACTGATAGAGTTGGCTTTTGTTTTTTGATTTTTTGGAATGCAACTAACTAACAGCAGTAGCTTGTAGTGATCTGTGTAAACATTTGTTAGTGCATGAAATATTGTAATCCTCTTTTTTGTAATCCAATTTGTTTACAGACTTTCAATCATTTAAATGATTCGCATCCAATTACAATTTGCAAATGATTCGCATGTTAACTTGATATATTACTTGTTTCCAACATTACTGAATTTCATGCAATTCGCAGCCTAACATGCAATTTGCAACCCACTGAATATCCTGGTATTTTTATTAAAGCACACTTCACGGCTTAGCATGTGAACAAATATCAGGACTTCTGGTTGTTCTCCATTCAAATCATATCTCTTTACACAAGCAGCCAGGAGTCCTGATATATGTTCTAGTCATAATTCGCATCCTATCATGCGAATCGTATGCGAATAATTGTTTCCATATGTTCTGGTCATAATTCGCAGCCAGGAGTCGTGATATTTATTTGAAAATATATTACGTTATAGCTCAAGACAATTCGCAACGTAAAATGTTGATAAATGTTTGATATGATTTTACTAACGATTCACATCCTGGTGAAATTTCACACAAATCGCATGGAAACCTGATAGATGTTTGCAACAAGATATCAAAATATTGTACACAATTCACAATACCGGATGCGAAATGCTTGCAACTCAATGCACTTAACATTTCTTTACTCTAATAACAAAATTACAAACACAAGAATGTAAAAATGTTTAGTTTGTTGTACAGAACAATAACAGTACTACAAATAAATGTGGCCAACCAGAATTGTCCACAACACGGATTGTCCTTCAACTAGAACATCATAAGTCCTCTGGTTATGGCCTGATTTCGAACATCGGCCACACCTCAACTGCTTGGTTGAGATTTCTCCTCTAGAAGGGATTCGCTTTTACTTAGGCCTTCCGGAGCGTCTCTTAACGTTCGGAGGCAGAACTTCAACAAACGAAGGATTGTTAGCGCTGTACCCTTCTCCGAAATCAGTTATAGCTAGTATGTTGAAAGAGTAACTTTCCCTGTAATTCTTAACCGTGAAGAAGGGCTCTATTCAAGTCAATGGATCTTGGTCGGTATATTGTAATGCCGCTAAAGCATGAGGACATGGAAAACACTCTTGTTGCCATGATCCGCAAGAACATTTGAAATCCAACAGATTAACAACAGCCACGGGATTCAAAAAGACTTCGAACATGGCGGTAAAGGACTTACGTACTACCCAAGTTCGGCACATGTAAACATTCTGCTTTAGCTTCTTCTCGTACTCGGGAACCAAATTAGTACTCCAGCTGAGACCCTCTTCGTATTTTCGTGAAAATTGAGTCATAAGAAAGACTCTAATCCAGTCAATAAACTCAACAATTGGTAGGCCGCAATATTTTTTAATCTGATTGTTAAACGATTCAGCTGCAGTAGAAGCCATAGAGCCGTATCGCTTCCCTTTTACGTAAGCCTGCGCATACTTTTCAGGGGGTAAATTTGCAAGAAAATCACTCATTCTGTCACCACCTTCACATAAAAAAACTATTAGTATATCTATAAAAAGCTCTCGACAGGGAGCATAAGCAAGACGATGGAAGAAACTCAACATCCTTTTTTTATAGTCTCTGTTAGTATGTTCCAGTTTGGCTTTCAAATTTTGCATGAGATGGAAATAACAGTACGCATGATAGCAGTTTGGATACAAGACAGAAACAGCATTAACGATACCAGAATGACGGTCTGAAATAAATGTGATCTAGAAATCCAACAAATGTGGTTTCAAACACCCCAAAAACCACATCCAATTGTCACAATCTTCAATGTTAACTACACCAACAACAACAGGGAATATTCCTGGAAAAAGGCAGATCAAATGAATACTACAACAGTACCCAAACGTTTAAAAATTGTACACATTTCGCATGTTGTCCTGGTACAAGCACAAGCTGCGATGTAAGTACAGTTTCAAATAATACCTAATTCGCAGCCTCAAATGTGAAATTTTAAGATCACAACAACAAAAGGTTTGCATATATAGGATGCGAACTGTTATCGCATAATTCGCATCTTCAAATGCAAAATGTGAAGATTCGGACACTACTTAATTCGCAGCCTCGGATGCGAATTGCATCAGCAATTTCACACAAAAACATCATTCAGATTAACTAGATAAATGTAACTAACCGTTGTTTCCGTCCTTTGCTACAGCAGTGAGCAAGGTACCTTTGTACTTGCCATATAAGTGGTTTCCATCGACAAACAACATTGGAAGGCATGAATGAAAACCCTGAATGGACGAACCGAATGCTATAAAACAGCGATTGAATCGGTTTCCAGCTGACAACTCCAACTGGCAGTCTGAAGTAATATCCCGACTCTTCAAGCGTTTGAAGTATCCGCTTAGTAAACTAAAAGAACTTGAACTACCTCCAAAAACTCCCCTCCTAGCCTTCTCTAAATCATTCCATGACAAACGGTAAGAGATGTCAAGACCGTAATCTTGTTTGACAGTCGATTGTATGGTTTTGGCTGTCAACGAATGGCAGGTCCGTAGAGAATCTTGGATTTCCTCTGCAATCAAATCTGATGTCAAATGCCTGTGCCGCTTATGCTTATGCTTCTGGGAGAAAACAGGATTGCAAGTATGGTGCGGGACATACTTCTTGATCGTCATCAAGCTGGTGCTTGAATCAATAGATGCATAAAGCCTCCATTTGCACCCGCTTGTGAACTTATTTTCACAATAAGCAGTGATCTTGGTTGTTGTGTTGTGCAGGTATTTGAAAGAAAAACCATGCTCTAACGCAAACTTGCACAAAGATAACCTCAGACCGGCGGCACCTTCTTCAAAAGCTTGACCCACTCCTGTAATAGCATCAGCCCAACCAGCAGTAGCAAGTTGTTTTTTTCTCTGATCAGAATTAACTAAACCGTTACTACTCTCCCCGCTAACTAGTTGATTGGGAGATGGTTCTCCTAAACTCAAGCTACGCTCTTTACGCTTTACACCACAATCCTTACCACCAGAGCTCTTATCAACAGAACTTTTATCACCATAACCCTTATCGAAGACGTGTTGTTCTATGAGAAAACTAACCCGTTTTAAACGCTCCAAATCAAGATATAACACCAGCCCAACAAAATTATTCTGGTTATTAAAGAAACAATTATTGTGATCCCCGCAGGTGTAGGTAATTAGGTAGTCACTTGTGGCAAGCTCCTCCCATCTGTTCTCCACATAAGCTTGGATACTTTGAAAGCTTTCAAACTCCGTGAAAGGCACAATTGCGGTTTGGTGACCATATTTAAAAATACAAACTCGTGATTTGGACATCTCTTACCCTGGACAGACCAAGTTATTAGTTATTAGTCACAAAAACTATGTGCAAATTATTTATTACTGCATCAAACAATTTGTATCCTATCTTGCGATTTGTGTATACCTACATCAAACAATTCGCATCCTGTCCTGATACTTGTTTGTAAAAAAGGTCCTGATATTTGTTTCGAAATACAATACTCTAAAAAGTTCTAGATAGTTCGCATCCTAGCATGCGAAACGTAAAAGCAACTAAAAAGTGCTGATATTTGTTTGAAAATGCAATACTTTAGAGTTCTACACAGTTCGCATCATAACATGCGAACTGTGTAGAAAATTAACTAAAAAGTCCTGGTATTTGTTTGAACATACAGTACTCTAGAGTTTCACATAGTTCGCATCATAACATGCGAAATGTATGTACTTCGCACAATTCGCAACATATTTCTAAGCAAATTTTGAAATTCTTTCATGCGATTCGCATGTCACCATGCGAATTGATTATACAATTAGCATCTTTCTCATCGAATACATCAAACAATTCGCATCTTGCGTGGAAGGCCTAGACAACTAAAACTCGTAATCTACACATAAAATAAAAATCTAAAGCACTACAAAATTAGTATATAACATCAGAAAACAAGGACATAAGTATATAACGAACAATATTAACAAAACAATAACACATCACTGTAACAACAAAACAGAGAAAAGCTCGAAATCAGGCTATGGCGTCTAAAAACAATAAAATATAACCTATTCCAACTGATAAAACCAAGAAAATAACTTCGAAATCAGTAGTTAATTGATCAAACCTGGGACCAGAAACACGATTACTTGCAAAATAACAGATTCATGTACGTAGAAACACGATCAGTTCCTGTACGTAGAAAACAGTGGTTAGATAGGTTTTACACCACAAACTACATAAATAAACAATGGTTAGATAGGTCTAACATTCTGATCACCGAAAAATGTGATTTCAACCGGTCTTCGTGGTGGTTCGTAGGGTTAGGTGGTTAGAGCGGCTAACAAATTCAAATCTTCAAAAAGCTAGAAAAAATAGAAAGAAAACAGAAAATTATGTTTATATAGTGGGTTAAGGGTAGTTAGGGTATTAAAATAATTTTAGGTTGTAAGTGACAATAAGGTAGTTGAGTTGGGTATTAAGTAACAATTGATCAAACCTTAGGTAGTAAGTGACAATTGAATAGTTGAGTGGGTACTTTAAGTGCAATTTTCCTAAAAATAATCTCAATCTCTTCCAAATCAGAAACATATATAAAAATCCGTTCATTCTGTAAGTGTTATTTTTTTGTCATTCATTTTTTTTCAATTTTATTTGGTTTAATATTTCTCTCCCAAAATTGAATTTTTCTTTATCTCTCTTTTCTTCTATTAGTCTACGTTTCTAATTTGATTTAAAATTTAACGGATCATTATTTATCAAAGATATATTTTAATTAAATAAACTAAAAAAGAGGGAGAAAATGAAAAACATGAAAGAAAATGAAGATTTTAATTATATAGATTAATTTATTAATTTATTAATTAAATAAATTAAATAGATAAAATAAAGAAGATTGAGATTTTAATAAAATAAATTTAAAAATGTTGAAATTTTAATTAAATAAGTTAAATCAAATGAAAAAAATGAAGAACATATGCCTTAAATAAATAATAAATAACATTGATAACACAAATTTAAATTAAGTTATATATAAAAGAAAACATATATATTAGTGAGTATATTTACTTTATTTTTTGTTAGATATTTACTTCGATCATATTTTTTAAAATATTTTTTAAAGTATATTTTAAATAATAATTTTCATTTTATTCTATTATATATTTAAAATATTAATTAACCATATATTATAATTTGTTTTTATAAAATTATTAATTATTTTTGAATATGCTTATATATATATTGAAATATTTTTTAATTGCTTTTCAATAATATAATTTATATATATTATAAATTATGTTTTATATTATTTTCATATATTTTATATTAACATTTTAATTTGTTTCCATATATGTTTTTTTAAGTATCTTTTACATCTTAAAGCTCTTGTAACCATATAATGTCCCAATGAAACATTAACAACAATATTATGTGTGAAAACAGAATCATGTGAGGATGTAACAATGACACCAAAACTGATAAATGTGTCGCTTGAATAGAAATGACTACATACTTTCAGAAGTTCGTAGGAGCAAAAGTAGATTTAAGCTAGTAGAAGCAGCGAGGGATGAAAGTCCATGATTAAAAAAAAACAAAGCTTGAAATAGAAACAGAGGGTTTTCTAGCATTTTAAAAAATAGTATGGAAAAGAATGCATATGATATTCCATGATTAGTTATTCCGATTATAAAATGAAGATATCATTAAGGCATACTTGAAAATAATTTAATTACATCTTACTCATCATAAACTAAACACACATTTTATTTTATCAGCATCCAAATACAGAAATTATTGGGTAAATTCTAAACTATCTTTCTCCCTGTCAAAAAACTTCATGGACTTGATGAGCCCTTACTCAAGGATGATTATCTTTTAAGCTTCAACCAGATTTGCAGCTTCCTTTGAAGATTGCGACCAAAATGGCGACAGCGCAACCACTTTCCCGATGAAGATCAGTGTGGGCGATACCAACTGTGCCGATGCGATTTCATCAGTCAAATCCTTGAGTTGAGCAAAAACCTGAATACAGTTGAGAAATAGTTTAAAAGCGGATTGGATCCGGTCTACCCAGTCCTTTACGGATTGTATAAATCAAAATGAGATGTGGATTTGGATTTGGATATGGATTCGGACAAATACGTTTTTAAAATTCTAGTCCGGGTTGGGCAGACTATTAGCTACTTACAAAGCTTTGTCTGGACATGTAACCAGGTAAAGAGTAGGGGTTGAGTAATCTTATCTGAACCAAACAACTAATTTTGTCCAATTCAGAGAAAACCGGGTACTATATATATATATATCATGTCCAAAATCCAGCTTCAAACAAAGACAAATTGTCTCATTTCTAGCCGGATTCTGGCATTCAGACAAAATAGGTCAAGAGTTGGGTAAAAATTAACCCAGTACAATTTACAAAAATCAAATTCATATTAAGAAAAACTCGAGAACATGGTTGAAACCAGGTCCAGATCCTGTTTACCAGGTTGGATCCGAGTTGCATATCAAAACCGTGCTCAGATTCAGACACATGTTTCCAAAATCAAGGACAGGGTCGAAGGGGCTATTATTTTACTACAAAACTTATTTGGACCAAAATCCTACCCTCAAAAAGGATTTCATGATCTATTTGATTTCATAACGTAAATTGGATAACAATGAGCTTACTGTTCGCTGTTGGCATGTCGTTCCTCGTTCAATAGCAGCAGCTGGGGTTTCTGGTGGCAAACCATGGTGCATCAACTTTAATGCCAAAGCGGGTAAAGTCGACAATCCCATATAAACCACTAGGGTTGAATCCGGATCAGCTGCATTTTCCGCTACAAATAAAGGGTCCGTACCGCCTTTTTTCGAGTGACCCGTAAGAAATCTTACACTATTCGCTACGCCTCGATGGGTTAACGGAATTCCAAGTTCGGCTGCTATTCCTGAAGCAGCAGTGATTCCTTAAAATACAAGAATAACGATTGTAAGACAATAAAAATTAAACCAATTAATCAGAAATAGATAAACGACAGGACAACTCTGTAAAAGATACCGTACAAACATTAGTTCCATATATAGGGGTGGAAAAAACGTGGTTGACCCAACTGACTGATTTTGCCTGATCTGGAAAAAAATCGGATCAGACAAAAATCCATGCCCCGAATACAGGTGTAGACATGTAAATGTCGTCTGATTTGAAATCCCGATTGGATTCAGGTTTGGACATTTGGGTAAACTGGCCAGATTCGGAAATAGGAGAGGGATCATTCTCGATCATAATTTGGACCGGACAATCCGGGTTGGGTACAAATAAAATAAAAAAACATAGAAAGTTCAAAGTTTAAAAAGTATATAAAAAATAGGTTAAAACAAGGGCGGATCAAGTCAACCAAGGTTTTGTACAAATAAAATAAAATAGTTAGAAAGTTTGAAGTTTTAAAAAAATAGGTTAAAACAAGGTCCGATCCAGTCAACCCAGTCGGCTATAGCTTGTATGCATCAAGCCCCGGTTCAAATTTGAACACACTGTCCAAAATCCAGGTCCAAGGCTGCAAGACTATTATAAAATCTCCAGATTATTACCAGGGATAACTTGCACTTGAATCCCTTGCTGCTGAAGAAAGTCCATTTCCTCCCCACCTCTTCCAAATACCTTGAAACACAAAAAATAATGTTTTAGTGAGAAACTGAGTAAAGAAATATTACAACAAAACTTAATAGTAATTCGCACCAGCGGATCTCCTCCTTTAAGCCTCACAACATTTGCCCCAGCCTCAGCAAAACTTAAAAGTAATTCATGAATCTCCTCCTGCAATAATTTTACACAAAACTATCTTCCTTAGTAACTTGTTATAGATAAAAAACCCCATAGTTAGATATCAAAAGAAACTAACAAAATCCAATATGCAATCAAGCATAATATAGTAATCCGATAACAATCTAATGTCACAAGATAGCATACAGTAAACTGATAAACCAAAAGCCACCTTTAAATAAGCAATAAAAAAACTTTGCTTCGAGAACAAGTTGGTGAAAATAATTTAATAAAAACGATAAAAAATACTAAAAAGTTATTTTTGAGGCCTTACTCTTATAAGCTTAAGAGTCAGAAATCAAGCAAGCCCCGAGGTCTCAATTTGCAGAGTGAAACTATATTATAAATTGTAAACAGCAAAACACACTGATTCTTAAAATGGACACAAAGATTCAAAGTTCCGAATTCCAATACAAGAAGATGAGTAATTTGATTCGACAAGATAAAAACCTAATGCTAGACGAAAAACAGTGGATCCAGCGTCTGCAAAGGTTAAAAGCACTGGAATTACTTTTTTCTAGAACAGTCTACTGAAGAGGAAACCTTCTTAATAAACATAAAATGACTCTTCTTACAAATTAAATTACTATACCTATAGAGTAAAACACAAATAAACTCGACAAATACTGATCCAAGCTGTCGTCCTTCTTGGCAAATAACAAACTCCAATTCACAAAACACACAAAAATCTCAACTTTTAAACAAACCCATCAGCTACAGATCAAGACGAACTAATTACACGTGATTTTAATTAAAAAGCACAATGATATATCCCAAAATGAACACTTAGCTTACCACAGAGCCTAAAATCAGTCATTAAATCGCAAGTAGCCCATTTCTCTAAGCACACTTAAGCATTTCAACTTTCAACTAATGTGTTATAAATCGTAGCAATCAAGTAACTCATAACACAAAACACACAAAGATTTCAGCTTTCCTAAACCCATCATCTATCTGTAAACCAAGAGAAAGCGATAACACATGAGCTGAGACGAACAGAAAACCGAAAAGAATTCCTGTCATAAATCAGAACAATTAAGTAGTCCAGATAGAAAACAAACCCAAACATTTATACTTCCAACTGAAGCCATTAGCTATACACCAAAAGAAACTAATCGAACATGTAATAAGCTCAATTAAACAAAAAACGAAGACACAGATATACTAACACTTTAACTAATGTGCCACAACTTAAGTTGTAGCAATCAAGCAACCCAAGCTACAAAATTGCACAAAAATTTCAGCTTTCAACTAAAACTTTTAGTTATAAACCAAAAATAACAAATATACTAAACCCCAACAAAATCACTTCAACTTTATCACTGATCCAATGTGTCATAAATCATAGGAACAGACCAAACTGCAAATTAGTTGCGAAGATTTCAACTTTCATTAAACTCACAAACCATGATTGTAACGAATCAAAACAAGAAAGCAATGCCCAGAAACCTCAATTTTAATTTAAGAACATATACCTGAGTTCTGCTATGATAGCCAGCCGTTTTGCCCACATAAAGCAACTTAGCATCATCACCAACATACTCTAAAACATCATTGGAAACAAGCCTATCATACAGCAACAAATCAGCTCTTTGAATCACTTTAACAGCTTTCAATGTCAACAGTTCAGGGTCTCCCGGTCCAGTCCCAACTAAATACACATTCCCTAACCGACCACCACCACCACCGTCGCCGGAGTCACCATTTTCTTTCAATCGCTTCTCTCTCAGCACCTCCAGCATCTTCTTCAGCTCCGGCAATTGCAAAGCGATGTCGTTTTGCCTAATCGAATCGAAATCCAAAGGGAGCGAGCACGACGGCGTTTCATCAGGATCCACTTTGTACATCCATTGGTCTCTTTGGTATCTCTCTGTTGAATGCTTCTCAGTGAATGGAGAACAAGACCCAGACGATGAATTCGCGTTTAGAGAACATGAAACCCGGTTTGAGGAAATGGGTTTTCTCTGGTTGGGTGAGTGGGGGAAGGGTGAAGACGGTGAGGAGAGGGAAAGCTTATAAACAGTTGCCATAGAGTGAGAAAATGCGACAAAGCGTAGTGTCTCTTTTTCACACCGAAATGAATTGAAGGGTATAAAAGAAGACTCGATTGGGAAAGAAAATGGACTTTGACATGGATGATGAGGCAAGAAGACGGCTCTTTAGTATCTGAAGAGGACAATTTGTTCCTTTAGTCGGTTCATGGGTGTCTTATAAGTGTGTAGCTGAAAAACCATTTGGAGAGTTTTAATTTATCTTTTAGGTACAACTATAGGAGAAGTTTTCATGAGGAGGATAAATCTCACCTTTCGTTTTACGCAATTGACTATTCCTATTCGAAGATTGGTTTATAATTTCAAAATCCACCCATCTTCATAAATGTTACTCTCCAGTCTCCACAATATTAGACTTTATAATGGTAATGTACTAATGTATGGGGTGTTGAACACATTGTTCAGTCTACAGTTACCCGCTTTAGTGAAAGGTGTTGATAACATTTAGGCGCTTTCGAAAGGTAATGTACTAATGTTACACTTTATGATGGTAATGTTATGGGATCTATTTATGGTTTATATAGAGTTTTGGTAAATAATCCCGTATTTATGGATAGTTAATGATTGAGCGGTTTTAATAGTTGATCGGACCGTGTTGGAAAGATTAAAGAAACATTTTATAAATAATTATGTTTCAAAATAATAAAGTAGTTTTTCGAATTTTTTATCCATTCTGCCGATTTCAAAATTATGAATTTGGGTTGTTGACTATTTAAAATTTATAAATTTATAAAATTAGTTCATCACGTGCTTTTTTTCGAATGAATTCACGTGTTACCAAAGTTAATTTGAAACATGTTGCATTAATAATTTTCAATTAATTACATTTTTATTTTTCAAATTTAATATATTAAAAAAATTAAATTTTTATTTTAAAACTCTCTCTTTTTTTTTCATCTACATATCCCTCTGTGTACATTATTTGGTTTTTTGCGGTTAACATATTTTCGAATTAAGTTTTTTAAGTGCTTTTTGAGTGATAATAAATCAGCCAAAGAATTGAGATGTTTTAATCACATTCCATCTTTAATCAAACCTTTATATGTTAAATGTTCACCACCTTCAACAATAAGACTTGAAATAAATTGTGATGGTGTATGTTTGAGTAATGGTGAAGCAAGTAAAGGCATGATCATTATAAACAATATAGGAAAATTAATAATTGTTAAATGAATACTATACAAGAAAACATTCCTATAATAGCAGAATCTGGAACCTTATTAGATGGTAACTTATTATGTAAATCAAATAGATATAGCTTGGTTGATATTGAAACTGATTCCATGTTATTTATAATATGATTAGTACTGGTTTGGCTCCTTGGAATCTTAGAAATATTACTAACTATTGCAAGAAACTTATAACCTCATAAATGACCATTAAGCATATTTTTCGTGAGCAAAATTGTGCTACCAATTGGGTATCAAAATAAAACTTAACGAATAAATCAAATTGTGAATTCAATTACAACAAATCCCCTCTAGAATTTCAGGCTATAATACTTATGGAAATCATAAATCTAGGATATATAAGACTCGAATGTTGAAAATTGTAAGGTCTATATCATCTTAAACAAATATGATTACATTGTTACTAACATTTTTTATGCAGGTTTACTCCTAACCTCAAGATGTCTTATTATTGCACGTACATGTTCATGGAATCAAGAAACAAATTGAATGAACTCAAATATCATAATTATCAAAAAGATCTTAGGAGACTTCAATATAATCAAGGATTAAAGAAATCAGTAGAATGTAAAATATCATTATGGGTCTATTTGATCCATTATGTAATATTTATTGCCATTGAGGGTATTTTTAATAAAAAAAGATGGTTCTCTAAAAACTGAAAGGAAAGTTAAGTAGTAAAGAAGATAGAGAAAAGAAAAGTGGTATTCGATTTGGTTAAGAATGAGTCGTCGCAGTAGGTACCGTTTTGTTTATGTATTAAGAATAAAATTTTATGATTTATTACTTTTAAAACCTCATGTATTTTTAAAAGAATAAAAAATTAAAAAGAAAGATAAAATATATTTAGAATATATTAAATTTGAAAAATAGAATTAAAGTCTTAGGACTATTTGTGCAATGCTTATCCAATTGATTTGGGTGACACGTGTCTGCATCTAAGTAGAATACACGTGTCATGGACTAAATTTAAAGATTTTTATTAAGCCCAACGACCCATACCGATGATTTTAAAGTCGAAGGACTAAACAAAAGAAAATGGGATAGTCGAAACACTATTTCCTCATTTAAGAAAAATATAATTATGGATCAATTGTTTATCCTCGCTTCCAGAAATTTTTAGAGGATAAAATAAATAATTGGTCTAAAATTATTCTTAAAGGGATTAATGAGATTATTAGAGATAGAAATCGAATTGAATATTCTCAAAAGAGAAACTGACAAAAATAAAAATAAAAGTAATTCTTGTATTTTCTTTCACAAGAAAAGTATAGCTATATACAGGAGAAACAAGTCATATTGAACACACATGTTATATTGACCCCATTATTATACTAAGTATAGACATATTTACTCTATATTACACTTCATACTCTTCGAGTTTCCATTATAAAAAACTTCCCTATACGTTAAATGTAAATTATTTTATCACATTAGATTAGTATTTAGGACGGTTAATTCCACCACTATTAATATCCCCCTAGTCCTTGCAAAGAAATCTAAAGGATGACTAAATTTAATGCCTCTTCGGATGATATCACTTCAATTTTATCAGGAAGTGGTGTTTCTCATCGTTTCGATGGCTGTGGAAACCGCTAAACTTCTCATCAAGTAGTCATTGTGCTCTTAAGCTTGACGTGTATCGATAGTTGTCAAGACTCTCCAACTTATCTCCACAGAACCATTGAGCGCCTGAGATCTCCTTTATAAACTTTAACTATTTTTCTCATAAATCATCATCTACTAATTCTAGAGATAGAAATAAAAAGATAAATTTATTAATCCTTTTACCATGAAACCATGTTTTTAGTTACATCTCATCGGAAACCACCGCATTAGATCCACACTTCATTCTTATTTTCTTAGTAGAATGAATATGTTTGAAATAAACTTATTTAATCTAGTGGTTACCCTTTGTTTATGTTTAGAATAAAAAACGGGTGGGATTGACAGATTATCACTCAAAAGGCTGGGGAAAGTGAAGGTGTTGTGATAGTATATGATAAGCCTTTACAAGTTGTTCAAAACTTGACCTACGGTCCCCAGCCTCCAACAAAAAAACAATATGAATCAGTCAATCTCGAATCTTCATCCAAACCTTTTTTCTATAATTCACCTCATAAATCCTAAAACTTGTTCAAAAAAACAACTATGACGATCTTAGTTCCTCGCAATGGGTGATACCGAATGCCAAACTATCTCAAAAAAATACATCATTCATCGGGATCAAAAAATAAAATAATAATAAAAAAGTTAAGACCGATCCTCCCCCACAAGGACCAGTTGCAGTAAAAAAAGATTCACATATGATACATTCGAAAAAAGAAAAACCACTATCGAAATTTTCAAATACAAAATCCACAACCACAAATTAGGCTAAGGGTCCTCCAAAATTGCTTGAAGAGTCTTTCGAAAAGACTAAAAGTCACGAGTCACCAGTGGGTATTGACTCTATTGATAACAATGAGGAAGTGCTAATCACTAATGATACAAACAAGATCAGATCTCATGGGGAAGATTTGAAGAAAAACCCGAAGAAAAAAATATATAAATCATAAAAAGTTAATACACTTCATGTCAAACTAGTTGCAACCCTCGGAGAAAATCTCAACCAAGTACTCATAGAGTACATTATTTCACTTAGTAAAGTTCAATATTAATATTTCTTATAATCCGACGCGCGTGTGCTTCAGAGGAAATGAGGGATTCCTGACTCTGTCTCACTTTAAATTCCCATTATAAGAGAAACTCCAATATCTTGTAGAAAAATAGAATTACTTGTATACCCAAAGATATTAAACTAGCGTCTTTGGTTCCTATTGGATCCCACCATCGTTCAATATTTTGAACTAATTGACTTATCTCCGAGCTAGGAAAATCCTAATCTTCGGTTCACTTTGCTCTCATGCATTATGGTTTTGAGGCTATCCAAAATTGAGCTTCTAATGGAGCAACTTATATGGAAGACGACCGTGTCAAAAAAATCCATGCCTCATCTTCTACTAGATCATCCTTGGGGACACCTTGAAATTAGTCGACAATCTCCTTGAAGCGGATAAGACATGAAATAAAAATTCTTTTTCATTAGTGGGTGCTGGGAAAACGGGAGGGAGAATTCATTAAAGAACCTTCAAAAGATGTCCTTAAAATGGAAGATTACAAGTAATTTTAACTCATTATAAAAGTTATTATAAAATTACTATCCATCTAATTTAACTGTTTAATGTAGAAATTACGAAGTTGTTAAGAACCTCTTCCTGCTGCCGATGAGATCTTTACATGACTAATTAAGTAGGCCAAAGAAAAATGGTCAAATGAGTTCCATCAATGCTTCAATCCGTTAAACCTGGTTAAAAGTAACTTATGGAAACTCTCTCCCGAGACCATTATTTTACCAGAGAAGCTAATAGATCTACATGGCTCAGGCGATGTTATAAAAATATTAGCTACTCTGGATGCTCGAGTTGTCCTCCGAACTAAGAGCCGAGATCATAGCCATAAAGTCAAGAGGAAAGTCGAATGCGAGCCATCCAAAAAATAGAATTTAAAAGGCTGGCCGAAAGGGAAGAAAAAGTTTGATAAAATAGTCATTCTCCATGCTGACACTTAAGTCGAAGAAGTTATCGTTCCTGATGTAAAGGAAGAAAAAGGTTCCTTCAAAAAATAATAAAACTAGTAACGCTAGTAAAAGCATAACCCATATTCGAGAGCAAGTTATTATTATTTCCTCTCTTAATCCAATATTAGTCCTCTCAAAAGATGATAAAGAAAAAGAATATATTCATATTTCTGAAGCTAACTCGCCCTTAGTTCAAGAAGAGAATCCCGATCACACTAGTAACATCCCCCCAGGAAAATCAAACACGAGAATTGTCAGTTAACAACCCTCAAGGGTCATCATCCGAAGAACCCACTTTTTTTATTGCTTTCAGTGAAAGAGTTTACCTTGACCCTTCATAATATGGTTAAACCTCTGGCTGAGTTCAAAAAAAATAATCAAACGAATTCAAAACATATACCAAAATATTTGCAGAGAAGGTTAATTTTTTTTGGAAAAGCATAATGTTGTAGCTAAACACCTCGATCGGATTCAGAAGCAGTTTGATGTCATCAAGAGATTGGTTGAATCTGCTCAAAGTGAACTTGTCTAACAACACCACATTTTTCCACGTTATAGTGGAAACAACGAGAAATTTGGCTAAAATTACAAAGTTGATCTTAAGTATAAGTAGTCAAATCTCGAGGTAATCGAAAAAAATTATACGAAGAAAGCAAAGCAGCCAAAACGAAGGCCATTGAATACTAAGAAAAATTCAAAATGCAAACTGACTAAGAAAAGACTGCATCTGTGATGGTTGGGATCAATAAATATGCTAATGATTTCCTTATAAATTTAAGGCAACGTGAAAAGACACCAAAATTTCTTTGATTCTTGATTTCCACCAAAAGTTTCTGAAACTCAAACTCAATTATTACTCGTATATGGTCCCTGAGGACCAATGTCCTTCAGACATTCTTAAAACCACTTCCAATGAATTTAAAGACTCTGAAGAGAAAGAAGAATATGAAGAGCCTCAAAGTGAAGAATCTGATTCTTTGAAAGATGAAAACAGTTTTTCAAAAAGTGATTTAAAAGGTTTTGTTGAAAACATGTTAGCTAAGGATAAAAAGATGTTCATATTATATTTTAAATTATGTTATGCCTATATGTTGAATTCCATATTTGTATGTAACTGAAGCACTCCACCTTTTCAATCAGATATTTATCAAAATTTTCTTTAATCTTTTAGTTTTTAACACTTAGCCACCACATGATTTTTTACTACTAACCATCAAGTATCTTGCCATTGGTACTCAGTTGTTAGTCATCGTAAAGACTATCAAGTCATCACAAAAATTGTCACCATAACCACCACAAAGATTATCACCATATTCACCATACAAATTGTCACCATATCTTCTTTCGTAAATAATTATTTAAAATGGATTGACTTTGTTTTTATCAAACTGAGGATGATCAGTCCTCGTCTGATATCCAAAGGTTTTTAATCTATGTTAGATTTTTTTTAAATAATTATTTCGATACAAACTAAGTAATACCATAACAAGTTCAGAATTACTCAAACTTGAAAAAAGAGAGGCTAAAATGAAGTATATATATCAAATCCGGTTAGAAAGACACCTCGTTAAAACCTTTATATGCCAGGATAAGAGGAAAAGAGTGTATTACTAGTCATTATACTGATAACCAAAATCATTTTTGATTTAGTACGTATAAATTTATTCCCAGTATAAGTGCAAATGTTTGATATTCCAAGGATGCTGAAGAGGTCTCATTTTGCGATCTTCCAAATGATATGTCTTAGGCTTGACTTTTTCAACTACTGAATATGGACCTTCCCATTTCAGACCCAACTTTCCAAACATCTTCTCTTTGGTATGCAAGAAAATCTTTCTTTAAACCTTACCACCCATTTTAAACTCTCTCCATCAAACTTTGGATGCATATTTATTTCTCATTAACGTTTGGTAATGGAGTAAATTTAGATATGTTTTCGTTCTTTTTTCCTCAATCAAGTCAAGTTCTTTCCTTCTTGCTTCATTATTATAGACTTTGTATTAATTAAGTAGTCAATAAGATAGAATAGTAGATTATTTCGGACTTACTAAATCTATCCCGTATACTAAGGCAAAAGGTGATTCGTGAGTTATCGCTCGAGGTGTCATTCGGTAAGCCCATAACACCTCATGCAGATAACTTGGCCACTTTCCAGGTGCTCTTTCTAAGTTCTTTTTAGACCATCCAAAATGATTCCATTGGTCACTTCTACTTGCCCATTTACCCGAGGGTGGAAAAACATCAAAATACAATGGTGAATTCCCCTCGAAGAACGTAAAAGCTTTCATTTCTTTGTTATAAAATTATGGATCATTATCAGTAGTAATTGTCCTCGGAACTTCGGACCTACAATAAATGTTAGAAAAAATAAACCTGATAACATTATTTGCTCTAGTTCCAGATAAAACCTCAGTTTTTACCCACTTTAGAAAAAAATCAACCGCAACAATAATGGTGTAACGCTCTCCAGACCCTTTGGTAAAGGACATATCAAATCCAATCCGCATCCATCAAACGAAAGTACCTCACAAAATAGACTCAAGTGATACCGCTCGTATGTGTATCATATTAGGATATCTTTGACAAATATCACATCTCCGAACTAAATCCTTAGTATCTATCATGATAGTCGGCTAATAATGTCATGCCAAAAGTATTCTCCTAGTCAAAGTTTTAAACCCACAATAAGTGGAACCCTCCCCATCAGGCAATACAGACAACACCATTCAAGACTCATCCATTCCAAGACATCGTAACAATGGTCGAGTTAAATATTTTTTGTATAAAGCATCTCCAAGAAATGTAAACCCATGTGCCTTAAACCTCAATCTCTTAGCAAGATCCTTGTTAACTCGTAAGTTTCCCTTAACTAAAAATTCAAGTAATATCTTTGATCTCTCTCATCTTCCTCTATAATTTAGAAAACCTCCTCGGTGCACTGACATTGTTCGGATTTGTTAATTATCGATGGACTTTCTTATGCCAAAATCCATGGATACCCCGTGGAGTATGCAATGGTTTCTAAAGAATCAGCAATGGAATTTTGACTCATGTGCACATGCTCATATTTAACATTCTCGAAACATACAACCAAACCTCTTAATAACTTTAAATATTGTACGAATTGATCTTTTCTCGCCTCGGATAATATTGATGCATGGTTTACTAAGAGTTGTGAATCACTAAACAATCATATTTTTTAGCTCCGCAAATGTTTGCAAGTCGTAATCTGGCTAAAAATGCTTTATATTCTGCCTTATTGTTTGTCGTTTTAAAACAAAAAATGTATACCCTGATACATAACCTATCTCGTCAAAGCTAGTAAATTGACTCTTGATCCACACCCCTGGATACTCGACCCACCGTTAGTTCGGACCAACCACTCATCCATGAAATTCTTTTTTCCTTCTTCAACTTATTTAGAATATGGCCTCTCTGAATGAAATTCATCTACAAAATTAGCTGGACCTTGATCCTTAATTAATGTTCTTAGCGTAAAATCAATATCATAATATTCTAGCTCGATTGACCATTTTGTCATTCTTCCCAAAATATTTGGCTTTTGCAACACATTCTTTGATGGAAAAGAAGTTTGAACTATAATTGAGTGTGCTTGAAACTAGGAGCGCATTTTCCACTGTGACCAAAGCCAACGCCAATATTTCCAACCGCCAGATACCTTTTTCAACATATGGTAAGCTTTTACTCATATAATACACCAATCACGGATAACCATCAACTTTCCTTACCAAAAATGCGCTTACTGCAAAATCCAAAACTCTAATATAAAGAAACAAATTTTCACCCAAAATCAGCTGGGTTAAAATCTCTGGAGATGAAAAATGTTATTTGATTCTAACAAACACGTGATCACATTCTGGTATCCAATAAAATCCTACCTTAATAATTGAAAAAATAGGGCACACCTGTCTAAAGATCTGGAAATAAACTTGTTCAAATCTGCAAATCTCCACGTTAAAATTTGTACATCTTTGATTGACCTATGAGGGTCCATGGTTGTTAAAGCCTTTAACTATTCCAGATCGGATTCAATTCCTTTGTCACTCAATATATATCTCAAAAACATTCCTCAAACGTACATCGAAGGTACACTTCTCAAGCTTTAACTTCAATCAGATGGTCTCAAATTAGAGAAAGTTCATTTTAAGTCTTGAAGATTATCTTCAAATTTAACAGTTTTAACCAATATGAAATTAATGTATACCTCAATATCTCTACCAATTTGGGTAACAAAAAATTTATTGACCAATATTTAGTAAGTATCTCTCGTTTTTTAAGGCCAAAAGTCACCTCATATATCAATGCAAGCCTCTATCGGTCATAAACGATGTATTCTCCTCATCCTTCATATTAATTTGGATATGATTATACCTTACAAAAACATCCATAAATGAAATAAGATTATTACCCGATATCGAATCTACCAACAGATCTATTCTCGGGTCACGAAACAGATCCTTCAGACATGTTCTATTCAAATTGGTGAAATCCACACTCATTCTTCACTTGCATTCTTTTTTCTTAACAAGTAGCAGATTTTTTGTCCACATCGGATATTGAGCTTCACAAATATGACCAACTTTTGATAATTGATCCAGCTCTGCCACAATTGCTTTAGATTTCTCAATAGAAAAATAAATATTTTTGGATAATAGGTCTTACATTCGGATTCACAACTAAGCGATGACAAATTATAGTAGACGGAACCCTTACTACATCTTCAGTACTACAAGCAAACATATTTACATTTAATGAAAAAAAATAGATTGGACATTCTCTAATCTATGACCGTAAAAAAGTAAATATTTTCAAACTTTTCCCAGTAGGAAAGACGTATACTTATATATTTTCATCTCTTAGGGTCTCCCTTGGATCATCCACTCTATCCAAATCTGAGGCAACCCTTTAAATTTTATTCTTTTATTCTTTTTATATATTTGATCTGTTTAGTATGTAGGGCAGTAACATAACATTCTCTTGCCATCTGCTGGCTACTCTGAGTTATTCCCACACGATTCCAAACCACATACTTCAAATATTGGTGGACCGAAGAAGAAATGACATGCATCCTTGACAACCATGATCTACAAAAAATTACATTGTAAGTTGTTGGGTTATCCACTCCCACAAATAACACCCTTATTGTTTTAAATGGCCCTCAACCTAATAGCACGTCTCCCTTGAATTCCCCAATGACATTAGTTGTTGGACCTGTAAAACCAACTATTATCCGTTATGATTGAAAGATTACTGTGGGATCATGCATCTTTTTATAAGATGACATAAACAAAATATTGGCTGAGCTACCAGTATCGATGAGTATCGTTCGAATTTCATTTTATATTATTCCGTTCTAATTACCACCATATCCTCACAAATTCCAGCTAAATCTCTCAAATTAGCATTATCAAATATAATAAAGGCAAAGGGTTTTTCTCATAAAGATGAGTTGATATTTCACCAACCTATTGTGTCGTTAAATTTATAATATGCATTTTAAAAAAGAACTATTAGTGTTTCTAGCTATTGTATCTTCTCCAAAATGTGTTAATGAAATATACACATAAACTCTTAACTCCACTCAACGGAATCAGCTCATTAATTACCAATACAATCCTTTGATTTAAATTAGGAGCAAGATACTTTACAAACACGTCAAATTCATCAACTGAATCAGTTATCACCATCATATTTTCTTGCTTCGAAGCTACATTAATTGCCTGTCTTGTCTGCTGATTTACATTCGATACCTGTTGGGATCCTATATGCTTTAACAAGATTGTCAATTTTCCATTCTCGATTAGTGTTTAAATCTCCTTACGCAATGTTATACAATCATTTGTATCATGCCCAATATCATTGTGGTACTTACACAACCTCGTAGTTATTTCGTCTTTTAGTTTTGTTATATGGTTTTTTTATAGGTGGAGGCTTTCAAAATTGAACGTGATTTCGAGAATTTTTGAAAATTGTTTCTACATTCTCGCTCAACTCAGCACAGTATTCTGGTGGTACCCACTGGTTCAATTTTGGCCTCTACTGTACCGATTGGGTACTTTGTTGTTGATAACTTGGAGTATGTGACTGCAGATAAACTGAAGTCATTAATTAAGAAGCTTCTGACCATGGATGCAAACTATTTGGATCCCTGGTTCGAAGACAAGCACGGATACAACCTGGTAGTATCCATGGCATTTATTTTTTGTTGGACATTGTCTTCGGGAGAATAATTGGTGGTAAGAACTGCCTCGTCAGTCTCCTTTATGTTGGAAGAGGCGTGTTCGGTGGCGCCATCTACCGACTATGTCGGCACATCCTCAAAGTAACTTTCATATAGCAACCAATCGAGTGTTTCACTTACTTTCTCCCCCTCAGCACGAGATTGGTGGTCAAAACAATAATCGAATTCTAAGAAGTCACAGTCCATGGTGACATGGATTCGACGAGTAACCGGATTGTAACACCGATATCCCATTTGATGAACACCGTATCCAACGAATACACACTTTTTCAACACAAGGATTAAGTTTGTTTTGACTAGTTTTAGGGATATGAACAAACACCGAACAATCAAAGACACAAGGTGGTAAGGTCATAACAGATGGAA
The DNA here is from genome assembly GCA_036936605.1 of Limnanthes douglasii subsp. nivea. Taxonomy (NCBI): domain Eukaryota; kingdom Viridiplantae; phylum Streptophyta; class Magnoliopsida; order Brassicales; family Limnanthaceae; genus Limnanthes; species Limnanthes douglasii. The sequence continues at coordinate 112,709,793 of JAUPFV010000002.1, read as the reverse complement.
TTGTAACTTGGGTGGCAAGCACTTGTAATGGACTTTTATTTCCTAGACATCGGGTTGGTAGACGATATGCAAGATACGTAGCTGTAGCAAGAGCTTCTAGCCAAAGAGAATGCGGAACTCTAGATTCAATCATAATAGCACGAGTTTTTTCAAGTAAAGTACGATTTTTTCGTTCTGAAGTACCGTTTTTTTGAGGTGTGTTTGGACAAGTGGTTTGATGGATATGACCATTTGTTTTGAAAAAATTATGCATTGTTTGGTTGACAAACTCTGTTCCATTATCAGAATGGAAAATCTGTTTTTTTTTTCAAATTGAGTCAAAATCATTTTGTAAAAACAAACAAATATTTATGGTACTTCCGATTTATGTTTCATGAGGTATATCCAAGTCATTCTTGAGAAATCATCCACAAATAAAACAAAGTATCTGATTTGATTGTTAGTGGAATTTTGTGATGGACCCCAAACATCAGAATGGATTAGCGAAAAAGCATAATCAACTCTAGTATTACTTTGATTAAATGAGACCCTACGATTTTTTGCAAGAATGCAGGTTTCACATCTCTCATGAATGGAATTATTTAGAAAAAGGCTAGGAAACAAACTCTTAAGATAGCTAAAAGAAGGATGACCAAGTCGCCGGTGCCATAACCAAAGTTGCCTTTCGGTTGTTCCGTGAGCAAGCATGATATGTCCCTTATGAACTACCTCATCAACATAATAGAGACCTCCTTGTTCAGTACCACGCCCAATGATCTCCTTCGTACGAATGTCCTGTAAAATACAAAAAAATGGATACATAATAACCACACAGTTGAGTTGTTTTGTCACTTGACTAACAGATAATAACTTTAAGGATAGTGAAGGAATGTAGAGGCAGTTTTGAATTTCCATTTTTTCCGAAAAAATAATTGAACCTCCCCCTTTGACTTCACAAATTTCTCCACTAGCAGTCTTAATATGGGATTTCTTTGGATATGACATGTCACCAAAGTCTTTAGGATCATAAGACATGGTATTCGTAGCCCCGCAATCAAAGATCCAATTCATTGATTTCTCAAACCCTTTACCTCCAAGTTTTTCATAGGAGTTCGCCGCCATTCCTCCAAAACCAGTACCACTTCCTTGCTCATTTTTAGTCGAATCTTCACCGTCACTTGTAGACGAAGCCCGTTTGACATTAGATCTGAAACACTAGTTATTTTTCTCCTTATGACCATCCTCCCACCATTTTGGATAGCCAACCAGCTGGAAACACGTCTCTTTAGTGTGTTTCTTCATCCCACAATGAGTGCAATACAACTTGGATTTATCTTCTTTCTCTTTGGATCAGAATTTAAACCTCTGTGCAGAATCTTTAGCAGCCAAAACCATTCCAATTTCAATCGAGTCACTATCAGAAGAACTTGATTTTAGTATATTAAGCCTGGCCACTTCCCTTTGTATTGTAGCATATGCTGTTTCCACGGAAGGAAGATGATCTTTTTTCAGGATATCTCTCTTGACTAGTTCCAGCTTGTCATTAATCGCCATTAGCAATTGATAGAGTCTTTGTTCTCGAGTCTTCTTATTTTAGATCTGAATTTCCTCTGGATCTTTCATAGGGTTTGGATCTCGCCTATCTATAGACATCCAGATGTTCTGCAGTCTGTTCCACAAGTCTTCTAGTGTATCGGACCCTTGCATTAATGAATTAGCCCTCTTATGAAGGTCAAATACATGTAACGAATCTGTACCAGAACTGTATGTGGTGGCTAACCCATCCCAGAGGGCTTTTGCAATGGGATATTGCGAAACATTATTCACCAAGCTGGATTCAAGATTCTGGATAATCCATGTGAAAACACATTGATCATCTTGTTCCCACCTTGTATATGTTTTGTCAGTTTTGGATGGAGGTGTCGGCTCCCCTGTAATGTGAGAACCTCTCCCCCTCCCCCCCAATTGCTTTCTTCATCGGGTTAGACCATAGGGCATAGTTGTCACCACCTATTTTAATCCCTAGGGATAAATTTTCGGGGTTAGTTGTTTGTTGTTGTGTTCCGAGACCATTTCTCATAATGGCAGCAATCTGCATTGTTAATTCATCAGGGATTTGACTGACCACGACTTCATTGCCAGCCATCTTTGTTGAGGATGTTCAGAATTCCCAGAATCACACGTGCTCTGATAGCATGTTAACATGCACATGTTCTACGTAGCATCTCAGTTGTTGTCTTTGTTAAAAACAAAAAGAGAAGTAGCCGCCAGGAAGCGGCTAGGGTTTTGTGTTTATTAGAGAATCTTTTTTTTTTATTATTTGCAAACTCAAGTAAGGCTCTCAATATATAGAGAACTTAAAGGCCTATACAAGAAAACTTAATATACTGAATATTCTAACACTAAGTGTTTTTTCTCCTTGTAAAAGTGTGTCTCCTAGTTGCTCCATCAGTTATATATTCTAACACTAATAATATGGTGAGAGAGTCAAGGATACGAACTCTGTCTTACATCTAGAAAAAAAATTCAAAATGATCACGACATATGCATATCAGAGGGTAAAGAATTCCACCTGATGTAAAGGTTTGACTTCTAAAGGCGAGAGAAACTCCACTTGATGTGTTGGCCCATTAGTTTGTTTGCTTCACATGAATCTTCGATATAAGTGTATGTATTCCCATGCATATTTAGAATACTAGATTTCTTTCACATATACAAAGATTTTCCCCAACCAGATGGTGCTCAAAAGTGGCGATTGCTAATCATTTTGAGTATTTTGTAGGCTGACAGAGGAAGATTTCAAAACTGAAGAGTTCCTCATCATAACCAACATTAATTTTACGAGTAAAATTCTATACCTTTACTTGACGATGCAAAATAATTATAAAGTCATCGCTGATTTTTCTAACTTGCAGAAGACGTGGAAGCGATCGTTCATCTTTCTAAGCGGGAATTATAAGACTAGACATGCTCTTGCTCAACCAGCGATAGCTCGGCACTTTCGTACCAAAGTTAGTTTTCATATGTATTCTTTTATGTTTCACTTTGATATGTTATAGATATTTTCCGAGCATGTGCGGAGTATCATTAACAGTTTCCCAAGAATCTAGTTGATGACAATGAGACTTCTATGATGGGGCCTAAGTGAAGCAACATAAACTTCTGAACAACCAGAAGCAGTTCATCAAGTTCAGATTGGTACCGTGGCCGAGCTGATCTGGTGTAACTAAATCATCTTTAGAACTTACTCAACCTGCATACGAGAGACAATGGACACTAAGTGTAGTTTCCATCTCTAATACTGAATGTATCAATTCTATAATATGCTTCTCAGTCTGGAGAATGAAGTTATAACATGTGACGCCAGTCTAAACACTATGAAGAAATCCTCTCATCCCGCTAGAAAAGATAAGTAAAAATGGATGAGGGCTTGGATGCCCAAAAAATCTTGAAAGACAAGAAAAATCGCAAGGTTAGTTACATCGTTCAGGTAGCCAAAGCTTGAAGATGGAGACTGTCCTAAGAGTAAATGAGGCTTAGAGGAATAAGTGTTCACGCGACTCTTGTAACGGACCCCTGTTAAAGAGGTTGAAGGGTTTGACCCAGCGAGTTCCAAAAAGTGTGAGAACTAGTTACCATGGTTCATTTTAAATACCCCATTTAACTTGGGTTTTGCTACTAAATAGGTGGTAGCCAACCTTGCAGCCTCTTGTGCGGTGGTTAAAATATTAATACCAATAAAGGTGGTTGAAACCAGTCCAAAAGACAAAAGTTTCTCCGGAAGAAGTCCATATTTAGAGTCTGTACACCGGTACTTGTTAAAATTATATGTTAGCTAGTGACACGTAGGAAAACAAGATATGATTTACCTATTTTTTAGCTAATCAATTTGAATATGCTTTACTCGTATATGGTAAAAGATATTAATTAGTGAATAAAATAACAGATAGAGAAAATGGAGGAAAAGAAAGAAAAATAACCGTAAAAATACAAACGATCTATTTGTTAACTCGCTATCGCTATGAAAATTTAACATGTAGACTAACAAAAATTAGGTCCAGATCATCTAACTTACTTCTTAACACGTTCATTGGAGTGAATTTTTTTGTGTTTTAACTAAAAATTAAATTAGTGCATGATTTAACACTTCGACTGTACATGCTCTTACCCATTAAACGAATAAGAGAGGTTATTGCAAGCATGGTCTCTTTGGCCCCATGTCAGAGTCGTGCATGTTGATTTGCTTCTGATGACTTGGTTGGGCAATATATTGAGCTCAACGTTGATGTCAATTTTTTAATTTTTTATCTCTTAATTTTTAATTTTATACGGGAAAACTAAGTTCAATGCATTTTCAGATGTTGTTAAAAATTCTGGCCAACCATGCTTATTTTGTTCCACACTTGTGGCTGCAGTTGAGGATGATTGTCAAATCGTTGGAGGGAAGTCACAAGGTCACGACTAAAGATGGCAAGGTTAAACTGAAATTGGTAGTTCAAATAAAGGTTGGGGAAGAAACTTTGGTAAAACTTGCTTCCTTGGAGGAGATCTAGACATTCATGATTGGCTATAACCAACACATATATTTTTTATAAAAATAAATTTTATTTACCGGTTGGGCTATTTAAAAGGTCAAGAAATCCGAGTATGAAGGTCACTGGGCTAGAGTGCTGGACTTGAAAGATGTTGGATATAAGATGGCTCAAGAGACTAACTAAACTTTAAAAGCTAACATTTTGCTTAACATCTATTAGGATTTTTTGGATTTAGGTTTGGACTAGGTGTAGTCCTAGATCCTCGGGTTTGGTGACCCGAGAGATTTCTTGCACCCTTCAAGCATAAGTATCCATAAAGGTTGAGATTGAAAGCTACATAAAAAAGAAGAAGGGCATAACAATCTTTAAGATACAAATTAAACCAACAATGCAGCTAAACCTAAACCAAATCTGATACAGAACGTAAAAAACAATCATAAATAAATAAAAATTTCATCCATTTCATTAAAGAAAAACCTAAATATTAAAAAAACACCACAAATATAATAGAAAAATATTTAATAAATTGAAAATCTTTAATAAACAACTAATGAAAAAACTCTCGTTTTTATTTTTATTAAAACATCATTTTTTTTTAATTTTTTCTATAGAATATAAATAACCTTTTTTAGAGGGATACATAAAGAATATTATAACTTTGGTAACTTGAAGTTAAAATTAATATTTAATCACAAGTTCAGTTTTAACTTGCAACAAAATTAATTGACCAACGCTTTTTCTTCGATAGAAAGCCGTAATATTTTTTTTTCGATAAAAAGCCGCAGTCGCTACTCTACAAGTAAGTGCGCATAGTATAAAATCTTACTCTAACGCAATAGCATGTAAATCAACGATATGCTCAAACGTTAAAGGACTAAGGTATTATACTCTACAAACTCCACTTTTCCTTTCGAAATTAATCAACTAACTTTTTAAAAAAACCATAATTCTTTAGCTGATACATTTAATAGGGGTATTTACTTCTTTTTACCATTTTTTTATATTGAAATGAGAGATGCATTTTTTGAATCTTTCTTAAATCAAATTTTCAATTTTTTTATTATATTTTTTGTGACTTTTTTAACTATTTTTTTTAATTAACTGGTAGTTCATATTCATTATTTTTATATTATTTCACCGACTTTTTCTGAAGTTACATTTGTTTTTTGCTAAAAACATATAAAAGCGACCAAGTTTAAGTCTACACCCCTTCCATTTGCTGACAGTGAAGGTGGAAATTGTTTTCGTACCTTACCCAGTTAAAGCTGGGCAATAATGATTCCGCTTCTATCTAAAATTTGAAAAGAAAAATTAGAGAAAAAAGAGGAAAACAATATAAAATTTGGACGGATAATTATTTTAGTTATATATCTGTCAATCACGGCATCACTGATACTTGCATTTGTATACCACAACTCTGATTAGTGCCTATCTAATTTGTATATAAATGTATGGAAGGATTTACATTTTCATCAGCTACTGAAGTCTCTCAAAGTTATTATAATTTATACATAAAAACAGGAAGAACAATGGCGATGCTTGTGGATTGTTCGGGCTGCCATAGTCCCCTGCAACTGCCTTTGGGCGCCACTGCAATCCGTTGTTCAATCTGTAGCGCGTTAACTCATACCGGTGCTGTTCCCCAGAAACGATATTCTACTCATGCCGAGACCCTTTACAATCATGCTGGAATGCCTGTTTCACCTCCATACGTTCTGGCTCAGCCGCCTGTGACGCCCCCTTATCACAACACGCCGCCTGTTGCATCTCCCTATGAGCTAGTGCCGTCGCCTATTTGGCCCTCCTACCTTGAGCCTCAGCCTAATATTGCATGTTCTTATGACAATGGGCCGCAGCCTGTAGCATCTCCTTACGGACATGCGTCCCCACCTCTTGCATCTCCCTATGGCCAAACCGCAATGCCTGTTTCGCCATCCTACCTTCAGGCTCAGCCACCTGTGGCATCTCCTTATCACGGTACGCCGCCTGTTGCATCTCCCTATGGCCAAGTCGCAATGCCTGGTTTGCCATCCTACCTTCAGGCTCAGTCGCCTGGGGCATCTCCTTATCACGGTACACCACCTGTTGCATCTCTGTATGGTCAAGTGGCATTGCCTGTTTCCCCATCCTACCTTCCGCCTCGGCTACCTTCTACCTACTATCAAGCACCGTCTGGCCCACTGCCATCGGTTCATGGCAAAAAACGAGCTGTGGTTTGTGGCATCTTGTACAGGGGAACGGGATCAAATGAGCTCAAGGGATGCATAAACGATGCCAAATGCATCCGCCAGATGTTGATTAACCATTATAATTTCCCAGAGTCTTCCATTATGATGCTTACTGGTAAAGTCTACATCCCAATGTCAAATTAATTTTACATCTGTCATAATTTATTTATATCATTATAACTGAAATTGCAGAATTAGAAAGTGATCCATTGAAACAACCAACAAAAGCCAACATAAGATTGGCCATGCGCTGGCTTGTTGACGGATGTCAAGCAGGAGACTCCCTGGTGTTCCATTTTGCAGGTCATGGTGGCAGCCAGCCGAACAAGAATGGGGAGGAGCTCGATGGATTTGATGAAACAATTTGTCCTCTTGATTATGCTAGTGAAGGATCAATTGTCGATGATGAAATCAATGCGACTATAGTCAAACCACTTCCTCCGGGCGTTAAACTTCACGCAATAATAGACTCGTGCCACAGTGGAACTGTATTGGACTTGCCCTATCTTTGCAGAATGGATAGGTTAATAATCTTTTCCTTCACTTTATGATTAAGGTTTCAATCATTTTCTGTCCAAGAACAATTTACGATAGTCGGATCACTTCCTGAATCAAACCTTTGACTAATCAACCTAGTATTTAAACCTCAAGCAAATGATCTTTCATGATTTTCTTAAGCTAAATCAAATACCAGAAAGACCAGTTCAAACCAAGTGAATAGAAAATGACAAAGTCTTTGGAACCAAAAAGATAATAATTGAGCTGACTAGTAGTAGTATTACACTTTTGGTTGCTAGGGCTGGAGAGTATAGATGGGAGGACCAGAGGCCTCCAACAGGAACATGGAAAGGAACAAGCGGTGGTGAAGTCTTCTCCTTTACTGGTTGTGATGATGATCAGGCTTCTAGTGATACTCCTGTAAGTATATTTTTTTCAATAAATTTAAATAATATCGTTGTTCCTAAAATGCAAAATAGATCCAACACCAAGTTTTGAGTTAAAATATTTGATGTACAATCTAATGTCGCTCACCAAAAAAGACAATAAAGACGTTTTAACAAAATTCCAACTATTTGGTGTACACAGCTGCTTTCAATATAAGCCTTTTTTGTGTTCAATGTGATAGACTGTGGGTACACAGAGAAAGTGTATGTCGCCCTACAAATCTATTATCCCTTTTGAGAAAGTGAAACTGTGGTACTTCTTCATTAATCAAATGCAGCGTACAAAGGAAATAAATAGGCAATAAACGAGGTGGGAGTTACAAAATAAGATCCACTAATCCCACTTCTCTCTTCACTTAATGCCCGTTACGTAACTCCTACACCCACGTAAAACTCTAAGACTCAGTTTAATACTAACGGTTACTATAACTTAAATAAATAAAACATGTTTAGATTAAATACATAAAATGCAACATGTCCCCCCCTAATCTCAACATGTTTTTCAAACCTCGACTTCAGCTTCCCGAGCTCGCAGTAAGATCCTCAACCCCTATTGCCTTCCTCATTTCTTCAAATTTAACCTTCCCCAATGCCTTAGTTAAGATGTCTGTCCTCTGTTCTTGAGTCACCACGTGCTTAATGATCAACTCACCCCTTTCAATACACTCTCGAATAAAATGAAACTGTACGTCGATATGTTTGCTCCTCCCGTGTAGTACCGGATTCTTCGTTAACTCGATGGCTGACCTGTTATCTATGTGGAGTATCACTGGTCCAACCGATTGTCCCGAGATTTCCTTTAGTAGTCCACGAAGCCATATGCTCTGACAAGCTGCTGTCGTGGCGGCCATATATTCCGCCTCGCACGAAGATAGAGCAACCACTTTCTGTTTCTGCGATGTCCAAGATATTAAGCTCCTGTTAAGGTAGAAACACATGCCCCCAGTACTTCTCCTGTCGATAACATCTCCAGCAAGATCACTATCTGTAAACCCATACAACATCCTACTACTCTTCTCGTTTGCATAAACCAGCCCATACTCAATTGTCCCTCGAATGTACCTCAAGATATGTTTCACAGCTTGTTGGTGCTTCACTGTGGGTTTCTCCATGAATCTGCTCACCACTCCCACAACGTATGAAATATCTGGACGAGTGTGAGTTAGATATCGCAGACTTCCAACGATACATCTGTACTCAGTGGCATCAACAATTACTCCTTCTTCATCTCTGTCCAACTGTAACTTATGCTCCATAGGAAATTTGGACGCGTTACAATTCATCATTCCAGATTTTTCCAGTAACTTCTTGGCATATGATGACTGCTTCAGTGTAGTACGCATCTCTCCTTGGTTTACTTCTATTCCAAGATAAAACGACAATAAACCCAGATCACTCATCTCAAACCGTTTGTTCATTTGCTGCTTGAATGCTTTGATTTCCTGCTTGTCTGAACCTGTCACCAATAAATCGTCAACATACACACCCACTATGAGTATATTCCCTTCTTTGTACTTCATGTACACCGCTTGCTCGTGTAAGCATCTGTCAATTCCCAACTCTTTCAAGCATCTGTCTAGCTTCGCATTCCACGCTCTAGGAGCTTGACGCAGCCCGTACAAAGCCTTCACCAGTCTATACACCATCTGTTCCTGTCCTTTCTTGACGAACCCCTCAGGTTGGATGACATAAACTTCTTCAATGAGCTCTCCGTTTAAAAACGCTGATTTTACATCAAGATGATAAACTTCCCAACCTTCTTTCGCTGAAAGTGCTAGCAAGAGTCGAACCGTGTCAAGTCGTGCTACGGGAGCGAAAACTTCATCATAATTTATTCCTTTCCTTTGAACGTATCCCTTTGCGACGAGCCGTGCCTTATGTTTCACCACATTCCCATCTGGGTCCTTTTTTAACTTATATACCCACTTCAAACCTATTGGTTTATGCCCAGGTGGTAAACTTGTGAGTACCCAGGTTTCGTTCTTCTCTATTGTCTCGAACTCCGTCTTCATAGCATCTTGCCAATCCTTCTCTTTTATGGCTTCGAAATATGACGTTGGTTCCTCAGCCTTTAATAACATCAGCTCATCAATCAGCTCAATGACCTCAGTGTCATTATAAATATCTGCCAAAGGCCTGAACCTCTTAGGTTCACTGCTCGTGGTAGATGAAGTTCCAACAGTTTCAGCTGTTTTGGTCGTCGTAGTTTGTTGTGACGATGCCGATGACTGTGAAGTCATGGATTGCAGAGGAGTTGTGGGTTCATAATATGCATCCACAATGTCCCCAGTTTCCGTGTTCTCGGTTACCTCAACATAGCTCCAGGGAAAGTTACTTCACCACCTGTTTCTTTTTCCCATGACCAGAAGGCTTCCTCTTGAAATGCCACGTCCCTACTGACGTGTACAGTCCCTGTTTGTGGGTCAAATAAGCGACTCCCTTTTGTTCCCGGCTCCTTACCGAGATACACCACCCTCTTACTACGATCATCCAGTTTCTTGACATGTATCGAAGGTATCTTCATAAATGCAATACACCCAAACACTCTTAAGTGTGTCAGGTCCGGCTTAGTCCCACTCCATGCTTCATATGGTGTTCTTCCGTTTAAACTTCGAGTTGGTAGTCGATTGAGAACATAGATCGAATGACGCACCGCTTCACCCCAGAGATACGCAGGTAGGTTTGCTCCCCTTAGAAAACTTTTTGCCATAGCAGCCACAGTCCTATTCCTTCGTTCCACCACCCCGTTTTGCTGCGGAGTGTATGGTGCTGTGTAATGCCTCAAAATACCAGCCTTCTCACAATACAAGGTGAATTCCTTGGAACAAAATTCACCGCCTCTATCTGTCCTCAAGATCTTTATGTTTTTCTCGCTCCCCTTTTCAACTAAAGCTTTAAAATTTTTAAACATCTCGAAAGCATTACTTTTCTCCTTTAACATGTAGACCCACATTTTCTTACTGAAATCATCAACAAATAGAAGGAAATAGCGATTACCTCCAGTTGTCGTTGGTGTGATAGGGCCACAAATATCAGCATGAATTATCTCGAGTGCTTTCCTCGACACAGAGCTAGTTTGATGTGGGAAGGATTTTCTGGATTGCTTCGTCATTAAACAACCTTCGCACCTTTTAAGTGGTTGAGTCATGCTTGGAATCCCGTATGCCATCTTCTCTCGCGACATTAATTCCAAAGCTTGGAAATTTACGTGCCCAAGACGAGCATGCCACAACCAAGTATCTTCTTCGGCCTTGTTAAACAAACATGTTGCTCTACTTTCTTCAAGACTGATCTTATATAGTCGATTCTCTGTCCTTTTCACCTTCATCAATAGTCTTCCACTCGCCTCGTGAATCCACAAATAATCCCCATCAAGTACGACTTTATTCCCTGCCTCAGAAAGTTGTCCCAAGCTTATAATATTATTACAGAGATTTGGGATATAGTATACCTCTTCAAGCATCATTTCTTCACCATTCTTGCACTGGAACGCCACTGTTCCCTTTCCCTTGATACACACGGTCGATCCATCGCCAAACTTCACTTTCCCGGAGACACGCTCATCCAAGCTTTTGAATTTTCCACGTTGCCCAGTCATGTGATTGCTGGCGCCGTTATCCAAGTACCACACCTGTGACTCCTTTTGTTCACCTGCGTTTGTTCGTAGCTTTGGAACCACTCCATCCTCCTTCAGAAGCATAGATTCGATATCCATTTGTCCGACCTCAACAACCAACAAGGCTGGCTCATCTTCTTGGATTTTCGAGAGATTTGCTTCTCTCGTCATGTTTTTCTCCTTCCTTGGTTTACGACAGTCCGCAGCAAAATGTCCCAGTGCTTGATAATTAAAGCACCTCACTCTACTTCTGTCTCGTACTCCACGAGTACTTCCTCCACCTCGAGTCCCTTCTCTATTGGTTTTCCTTAACCATTCTTCTCGAGTCAACAAAAGCTGCCCCTCGCCACTTTCTTTCTTCCTCCACTCATCTTCTGTCAGCAGCAATTGTCCCTGGTGTTTCTCCGTTGTCCCTCGCAATCTTTCCTCGTGGGCTTTCAAAGAACCAACGACTTCTTCTACCGACATCTCTTCCAGATCTCCGAATTGCTCAATAGCAGATGCAATCTGTAATAATTTTGTGGGAACCGCTCTGAGAAGTTTCTTAACCACATATATCTCTTCCACTTTCTCTCCTAACACTCGAATATTGGTAACCAGGCTGTTCAGCTTCAGATAGAATTCGTCTAATGGCTCATCGTCTTTCATGCTTAGAGCTTCGAATCGCTCTTGAGGGTCTGGGCTCTAGCTGCTTTTACCTTGTCTGCTCCCAGGTACATGGTTTTGACAGCCTTCCACGCATCCTTGGTCGTCTTCTTTTCTGCAAGTGACATCAGGACATCTTCTGGAACTCCCTGGTAAATAACAGCGTGTGCCTTTTTGTCGACCTTGTCTTCCATAGGAGCATTAGGGTCCTTGGGTTCGATTGCCTCCCACACTCCGTGGGCTTGCATGAATACCGTCATTTTGAGAGCCCATGCAGTGTAGTTGGTTTTGCTAAACATCGGGTAGCTGAGACCAAAGGAGCTTTTGCTTGTCGTCTCCATCTGAAGTTATGAACACCTCATGAAGCTCTGATACCAAGTATAAGCCTTTTTTGTGTTCAATGTGATAGACCGTGGGTACACAGAGAAAGTGTATGTCGCCCTACAAATCTATTATCCCTTTTGAGAAAGTGAAACTGTGGTACTTCTTCATTAATCAAATGCAGCGTACAAAGGAAATAAATAGGCAATAAACGAGGTGGGAGTTACAAAATAAGATCCACTAATCCCACTTCTCTCTTCACTTAATGCCCGTTACGTAACTCCTACACCCACGTAAAACTCTAAGACTCAGTTTAATACTAGCGGTTACTATAACTTAAATAAATAAAACATGTTTAGATTAAATACATAAAATGCAACATTCAAGAATATGGAATGGTGCTATGACGTATGCTTTTGTGCAATCGGTCGACCGTGGACATGGCACAACTTACGGCAGTTTGTTGAATGCAATGAGGTCTACCATTCGTGAGGTCATGCAAGAAGCAGGTCGTAAGAAGGCTATGGAGATTACTCGAGATACGAAAGCGACGCAGAATACTCGAGGCCGTGGTCGTAATTTACTGCAAGGTCTTCTTATGCTGGCTCTATCTGAAATGATTGATCATGGATCTTCTGATGCACAAGCACAAGCAAAACCACAAGAACAACCACCACCTATACATGTATATAGTTAAAATCTTTCAACTATGTAAAATATATTTATTAAAATTGTACCACTCGGTATCATTTTGGTCTGCAGGAACCACAATTGTGCTCTAATGAGGAATTTGAGATCTACAAAAAGAAGTTCTCTCTCTAGGTTGCGGGAATATCTTCCAAGAAGTGTGAGTGTGCGTGTGCTTTGTTCAAGTGTGGTGTGATGTGTTAAAAGTGTCGACTGTAACATGAAATAAGACATTGTTAAGTTGTAAGGCCATTTGCGTGTAAATTCCATAACTTTTGAAGAGATTGGAATGTTTTAAACCAAAAATGTTTGTTTGCTTTCGAAGGTGCAATCTGTTGAAGTTGTTTAGATTGCTGTACATTGGTTCAGCATCATTTTCTATTAGTTCATTGAAAATCTGTGTGAAATCTGCGGGTTTTCTGTGTGTTTTTTATGAGTCTTTTGTGTGTCTTTTTTTAGGAAAAGTTACTCTTAAAGCATTCTGATCACGCTTTACTTGTGTTTTTTATTTTATTTTTAACTTATCTCAATCATTTAACGTGTGTTAGTGACTTTTATGTGTATTTAAACCAAAAATTTTATTAAATCAATGTAGTCTTCTCTTCTTACATTCCAGTAACTCCTCTCTCTCATTTTCATTTACTCTCTCTTACTATTAAACCTTTGTCTTCTGCACCAACAAAGTGGTATCAGAGCTCTCTTCTTAAGGGATTTGTGAGGTAAATATGGAAAGAGATTTTTCAATAGCTGCACCAGCAGTCTTCGATGGAGACAATTATCAAATGTAGGCAGTTTGTATGGAGACTTACTTAGAAACTTTGGATCTTTGCGAAATACTAATTACGAAATTCTTCAACTTCCAGCAAATCCTACTATGGCACAGATCAAAGCAAACAAGGAAAAGAAGATGAGAAAATCAAAGGCAAAAGCTTGTCTATTTGCCGTTGTAACTCAGATGATATTCACACGAATAATGTCTCTCAAAACAACCAAAGAAATTTGGGATTACCTCAAGGCTGAGTACGGAGGAGATGGAGATGAGAGGATTCGTGGAATGAAAGTCCTAAATTTAATTAGGGATTTTGAGTTGCAAAAGATGGAGTCTGAATGCGTGAAAGAGTATTCACACAGACTTATCAGCATTGCCAACAAGGTGAGGTTGTTTGGATCTGAATTAAAAGACTCAAAGATTGTTGAAAAGATATTGGTGACTGTTCCAAAGAAGTTTGAAGCAACCATTACTACTCTGGAGAGCACCAAAGATCTGTCAAATATCTCTCTTACAGAACTCTTAAATGTCTTGCAAACACAAGAGCAGAGAAGGTCTATGAGGCAAGAAGGAGTGATTGAAGGTGCCTTTCTTGTAAAGCATCAAGATAACAACAAGTATAAAAAAACAAACTTCAAAAATCAATGGACGAGTGGAGATTTATCTTGCAATTTTCAAAAGAGAAAAGAAGCACATGTTAGAAATCCTACCCGCCTTGTCGCCATTGTAAAGTTAAAGGTCATCCACCATACAGGTGTTGGAGGAGACCTGATGCTAAATGTTCCAATTGTAATCAACTCGGACATGAAGCTGTAATCTGCAAAGTTAAGGATCAGATGCACGTGCAGCTGATCAAGAAGCAGAAGATATGTTGTTTATGGTCACTCGTCTTCCGGACAGAGAATCGAGTGAAAGCTGGTTGATTGACAGTGGTGGGTGCACAAATCATATGACATATGATAAACATCTCTTTGATGAATTAAAAGACAGCGAAGTCAAGAGAGTGAAGATCGAAAACGGTGAACACTTGGAAGTCAAGGGAAAAGGTACAATAGCTATTACAAGCTATGAAGGTAAATTTTTTATTTCAGATGTTTTATTTGTACCAAAAATTGATCAAAATTTGTTAAGTGTTGGTCAATTACTTGATAAAGGTTACAAAGAGTTGTTTGAGAATAAACAGTGTTTGATCAAAGATGCTACTGACAAAGACTTGTTCAAGGTCAAAATGAAAGGGAAAGGGTTTGCTCTAAATCCGATGGACAAACAACTTGTGATAGAAACAAGTAGTGTTGAGCTTTCGGCTGAAAGAAATCTTTCGATTGAAAGACACACATGAGTGAAAATTGTTGCTGCGAGTGAAAGGCACAAAAAATCGAAGAAGAAGAAAACAAGACCAAAAAAATCTAAACCATCTAAACAAAGAGGAATGCTGAAGTTGTTTAGATTGTTGTTTATTGGCTCAGCATCTTTAATTTTATATTGGTTCAGCTATTGAAAATCTGTGTGAAATCTGCGGGTCTTTTGTGTGTTTTTTTTTAGGAAAAGTCATTCTTAAAGCTCTCCGAATACACTTTACTTTACTTGTGTTTTTTATTTTTTTTAACTTATGTCAGTCATTTAACGTGTGTTAGTGATTTTTATGCATATTTAAACCAACAATTTTATTAAATCAATATAGTCTTCTCTTTCTATATTCCAGTAAGTCGTGCTTCTCTCATTTCCATTTACTCTTACTTCTCTTTTTATATTCTAGTAATTCGTGCTTCTCTCATTTCCATTTACTCTTAATATTAAACCTTTTGTATATGTACCACCACAATTTTATATTCATAATAATATATCTTAACAATAATATTCAATATATTTAGACCCTAGGAACGAGACTTTTATCAGGTTAAGAAAAACGACTCAGCATGCATCTCTCGTTTGTAAATATTTGATTGAACAAAATTGTTTTCGGTTTTAAAGCAAGCGTGACTCTTTTGCACTGTAGATATATCGATAAAATATCTCCCGTTACGCCAATACTTAGCATATTTTCGTGTTCTGAGATAAACACATGTCAAAAAGCTGGCGCCAGGAGCAGATTATGTTAACTTTCTCTTAAGAAACCCACTAGTTCAGAAAGTAACGTTTTAATGCTAACATAGGGATCCTAAAGATTAGCAGAAAATGTTTGTTATATCTGATTCTTTTTTTAAGAGAATAAAAAGGACAGTCATATAAATAAAAATAATTAATATGACAATAATAAGTCTAAAAAGTTGAAAGATAGTTGTACTTAGTGCTGTCCACGGTTCTCCGGAACCGAAAATCGGATCGGGACCAAATCGATAAAGACCGGATCGAGAACCGGACCGAATCTTATCGGTTCGGTTCGCGGTTCCATTCTAAAAACCGAAAACCGATAAGGAACCAAAACAAAAAACCGATTAGGAACCGAACCGATAAAACCGGTAAACCGATAGGACCGATATGGAATCGAACCGATAAACCGGTAAACCGATAAACCGGTAAACCGATAGAACCGATATGGAATCGAACCGATAGAACCGATGAACCGGTAGAAGCGATAAAAAATCGGACCAATAAAACCGTTAGAACCGATTATTTATTATTATTATTATTTATTTATTTATAAATTATAATACCAAAATTAATAGTTAATTACCGATTTTTTCAAAAGATTATTTTATAAACTTTAGTTTTTATATTATTTACTTCAATATAAAAAATTAAAAATCAAATTTTAATTGAATTTAATTTTATTAACCGGACCGATAATGAAATGAACCGAAACCGGACTGAATCGAAACGGACCGAAACGAGACCGGACCGAATTCGGACCGAACCGGAACCGAACCGGACCGGACCGAACCGAACCGAACCGAAAACTTAGCGGTTCGGTTCGGTTCCAAAAATTAGAACCGAAAGCTTAACGGTTCGGTTCGGTCCGAACCGATAAGCTTAGCGGTCCGGTCCGGTTCCGGCAAAACCCGGACCGAACCGGACCGATAATAACCCTAGTTTTACTCATGCTTTAGTTATTTTATATAGAGGAAAATAGGTGAGGTTATTGCGATCGTAAATATGAAAAGATTTTAACAGTCCAATATATTTATTGGCTTAATACCATCGAAACATAATTATTGGAGTTCATTGATGAGGATTTGACTGATTTGCCGCGCTAGCTAGCAGAAGGTGACGTGTCGGCCAAAGGACAACGATCGGAGAGCCATGGCTAAAAGATTTTCGGCCAAGAGGATCAGACCGGTTTGTTGACTTAGGGTGTATCAGCTGCTTAGTATTGTTGTTATTATAAGGGTTCAGTTAAGGTAATGAAATCGACCCTTACTAGTAGCACCTTTGTCCTTGTGGAAGAACTGAAAAAGGACTATCTTAGTGTTTTTAATGTTGTTTTTGATTGATGTAGAATGTTTATACCAAGTAGTATATCAGTTTTTTCCGACCGGACTCATAAAAGTTTTTGAATATCCTGGTGGATTGGATTTACATTATAGCCAAGCTAACTTTAGACACATCTCTAGATTAACTTGTACAGAACCTGTTCCGACCTATGTTAAAAAGCCTATACTAGCTAAAAACGTCTACCGAGGATAAAAAAACTACAGCAACTAGAAGAAGAGTAGCAGACTGCTAGAGTTTTGGACGTTAGCTTTGAGTTGTTTGCTTTGTTAATTTGGCTTAAAAAATTCTTCAAAAAGAGAATTTATTCATGGTACTTGTGGGTATGATACAATAGCCCCGAATCTTTATTGAAGAATGAAAAATGGGTATTTGGGCTTGATATATGGAAACATGCGAGCTCCATTGTCATGACTTGAGTAACCCCTGGTCTTTGTTGAAGAATGATAAAATGACTATAGAGTATATATAGTGATGTAGTCCATCGAGACGTGGAGTAACCCCTCTAATGCGTCAAATAAGAATCACGAGACTAGAGGTTAGCAAGGCGCACGGATTTGGTCTTTCTGTACATAATTAAGGTCATTGATGCAGATGTATCTGTTCGTTTATTTAGCAAAGACATAAACTGTTGGATGAAATATAGTCTAGGGTTAGATGTCGCTTACATTTTCTATATATTTGCGGGTATTCTCCTTGTTTGTCCAATGCACATTGCTCAAGTAGAATGATTTTTACTTATTTCAAGCTTTTATTTTTCTACAAAAGCTTTCAATTTTATCCCTCCTCTGGTTTGAGAAGCCTATTTCTCTTATTGTTTTATTGATCGTGGTTAAAAGAAAAAACAAGGTTGTCCTCGCTGCACATGTAGATATGTATAATTATGGGGATAAGTAAAACATTGGTGTCTCATTGATAGGTCCGTGTTAGAGCGGGAAGGCCACAAAAATTACAGTGGTTGCCCCTTAAGGAGGTAAGTGTTGATGCCAATACGTCGGTCTCTATAGATGCCGTGATAGAAATACTTTATGGATTTCTAATCAAACTTATTCAACCATGAAGTTAAATCATCCTATAATAATGCGGAATAAATACTTACAGGATGTAGACATTCTTTGATCTTCAGATTCCTGACTTAGAGCAGATGATCGGCGATCCTTTGCTAGGTTATTGATTCTTCGAAGAGATGGCAACCAAAACACACTTTTGTAATTGATTCGAAGGAAGAATCAATTAGTTTTTCTTAAAGGATTTTTCTCTCTGTATTTTATCTCGTGTCTTTTAAGAATGAGGAACTCATTCTTATATAGAACTGAAGTGAGAAAACGGTTCTTCTCTTTTAACCGTTTGCAACTTCCAGACGGTTACTTAATGAAGACCAGTCCTTATTAAATTGCCACCCTTAGGGACCATAACCCGATATTATTTTGTTTTACAAAATAACCCCAAAAATTTACGTTTTGCTTAAGTTGTTTATTTCCGAATCCAATCCTTCACAGTATTCGGAATTAAACCTGGTATCTATACAATTACCTCCATGATACATATTTTATCTACTAGTCCGTTCTTTTCTTTATGATTACTTTTATTGGACTAATATTAACGATAGTTCGATACATCGATAAGACATGTGATGGTCCAGCTTAATGGAGAAATTCCAACAATCTCCCACTTGGATCATCATATGCTACTATAGGATGCATCCACTTAATGAACGTTCTAAATTTCTATCGTCACATAGATAACCTTAACAATCCCGTAAATGACTATTAACGACATAGGACTAAAGTCACCATCAATGCATTTCAAGCCGCAAATAGATGCATCAGTAATCACGATATCACAACAATCAACTACATGGATCTATCATGGTGCATAGCATAAGAATAATATGAAATGTAATCTTACATATCTATTCTTAACTAGTCCCACTTAATTGGAGGTCTACTTACAGTAGAGTACGAGTAATCAAAGATAAGAGCACACTGAAAACTTATATATAAATACGTTTGCATTAATGACCTTAAGTTCGCGAATATCATAATACAAAAAAATTTAATATCTTAATACAAACTCCCACTGAAACTAACAATCCTCTAAGTACACAACCCCCATGTTAATGGTGTGTTCAATAAAAACTTTAGGTACTAATTTCTTCGTAAGAGGATCTGCTAACATCGAGTTTGTCCCTATGTGCTCCACACTGATTTGACCACTCTGTACTCTCTCTTTAACAGACAGGAACTTGATATCTACATGTTTGGACTTAACCGAGCTCCTGTTACTATTTGAATACTGAACTGCCGAGTTATTGTCACAATATAATCTAAGGGGTCTTTCTATCCCCTCTACGATTCGCAGTCCAGTGACAAAATTTCACAGCCAAAGCGCCTGATTGGATGCCTCGAAACAAGCAACAAATTCCGCAGCCATAGTTGAAGATGCAATGAGTGTTTAACACTTTTCCATGATATTGCACCTCCCGCTAAAAGGAATATAATGCCTGAGGTTGAACGACGAGAATCCTCACATCCAGCGAAATCCGAGTCGGAATACCCTATGACCTCCTGTTTATCCGACTTCTTATATGTTAACCTGTGATGTTTTGTTTGTTGCAAATACCGGAGAACTCTTTTGACTACTTTCCAGTGTTCCATCCCCGGATTACTTACGTATCTCCCTAACACACCCACCACAAAAGAAATATCTGGCCGTGTACAAACTTGAGCATACATCAGACTTCCAACAGCCGAAGCATATGGAACCTTTTGCATTTCCTCAATCTCAAGTTTTGTCTTTGGGCATTGCTTAAGGCTAAACTTTTCACCTTTTGATATAGGGGTTTCCTTTCCTTTGCTGTTAGCCATCCCGTAACGTTGTAACATACTCTCAATATACGCCTTTTGTGATAAACTCAAAATTCCATGGGATCGATTCCTATGAATTTGAATTCCTAACACAAATGATGCATCACCAATATCTTTCATATCGAATTTGTCCGAAAGAAATTTCTTGGTCGTATGTAACAATTCCTTATCGTTCGTGGCCAATAATATGTCATCAACATACAACACTAGAAATATGAATTTACTCCCACTGAACTTTTGATACACACAATCCTCAACTGAATTTATCTCGAAACCAAATGAGACAATAACTTCAAGGAATTTGTGATACCACTGTCGAGACGCTTGCTTGAGACGATAAATAGATTTCTTCAGTTTACATACCGTCGACTTTGGATCACCAGAGACAAAGTTTTCAGGTTGTAACATATAGATCGTTTCCTCAATGTCTCCATTAAGAAAAGCGTTCTTTACATCCATTTGATGGAGCTCAAGGTCGAAGTGTGCAACTAATGCCATGATTGTCCGAAAAGAATCCTTTGAAGAAACTGGAGAGAAGGTTTCTTTAAAGTCAATCCCTTCATGTTGAGTAAAACCTTTAGCTACAAGTCGCGCTTTATGCCTCTCCACATTACCCTTAGAATCCCGTTTGGTTTTAAAAATCCATTTACAACGAATCGGCTTCTTTCCTTCACGTAATGGAACAAGCTCCCATACCGCATTATCTTGCATTGATTTAAACTCTTCGTTCATTGCTTTAATCCATAAGTGAGAATCAGAACTTTTCATGGCTTCACGAACACTTAAAGGATCGTTTTCTGTTGACCCATAAAATTCTTCATGTTCTTGAAGATACACTATATAGTCTGAAGATATAGCGCTCTTTCTTTCTCTAGTAGATCTACGCAAAGGCATAATTTCTTCATTTTGCACTTGAACTTCTTGAGGAGGTAGAGTTTGTTCTTCTTAAAAAACTTCATTTTGCTCCATTGGAACAACATCCATAGGAGGAAGATTAACATCATATTGAGTATCTATATGTTCTAACGAATCTGAAGTGATGATTGGCCTTCTAATTACCATATCATCATCTGACACTATAGTATCATTGTTAGAACCTTCATGAATCTCTATTGATTCTTCCTCAAAATGAATGTTCGTTACTAAATTCTTCCCCCCAAACTCTATATCCTCAAAGAATTTCGCTGTACCCGTCTCAAATATATTCTTTGTGGAAGGATCATAATATTTAAAACCCCTATTGTGCTCGGGATATCCGATGAAATAACTACTAACCGTTTTGGAGTCCAATTTCTTTTCATTCGGCATATAAGGCTTCGCTTCAGCTGGACATCCCCAAACATGTAAAGGTTTTAAACTAGGTTTACGCCCAGTCCAAAGTTCATACGGTGTCTTAGTAGTTGCTTTCGTCGGAACTCTATTAAGTAGGTAGGTCGCACATTTTATTGCTTCTCCCCAGAGTGATATAGGTAATGTTGAATGACTAATCATACTTCTTACCATATCCTTCAATGTACGGTTTTGTCTCTCAGATACTCCATTCATGTTGGGCGAACCCGACATTGTATACTGAGGGACTATGCCACACTCTTCTAGGAACTTTGCAAACGGTCCATGACGTTGTTCACCTGAACCATCATATCTCCCGTAGTATTCACCACCACGGTCTGATCTGACGCACTTAATGTCTTTACCAAGTTGTTTTTCAACTTTGGTCTTAAAGACTTTGAACTTGTCAATGGCCTCTGATTTTTCGTGAATGAGATATAGATACCCATATCGTGAAAAGTCGTCAATGAAAGATACAAAATATCGTTGGCCGTTCCATGATGCTGTAGGGAACGGACCGCAGATGTCTGTATGTATCAAATCCAAGACCCTTTCGCTCTGTATGCATCTAATCGTTTCACTTTGGTCTGTTTTCCTTTTATACATTCAACGCAAACGTTGAAGTCTGAAAAATCCAGTTCACTTAATAAACCTTCTGAAACAAGCTTTTCAATTCTATTTCTAGAAATGTGACCTAATCGCTTGTGCCAAAGTTTTGCTGATTTTTCCATTTTACAATTTAGTTTTCCAGGTATATCTACATTCATTATCTCTTAGTGATCCTTTATAGTATCCAATAAATACAAGTTATCATTTGCTATTAACTTTCCAGAACCAACAACATTACCATGTAAATAAAGACATAAACTTTAATTTCCAAATAGACAAGAATAACTTAATTTGTCCAACAACGGAAAGGAAATTAAGTTCCTTCGAAAAAAAGGTACATACAATACGTCTTTTAAATACAAAAAATGTCCACTGGTAAGTAACAAACGAAAATCACAAATAGAATGAACTAAACACGAACTGCCATCAGCTGTATAGATGGATGTTTCACCATCACTCAGGCTTCGGTTTCTTATCATACCCTGCAAAGAAATACAAATATGAGTTGTTGCTGCTGTATCAACCCACCAAGTATTTCTCGGCACTGAAACTAAATTGATCTGAGAACAGACCATAGAAGTGAAAATACCTTTGGCTTTCATCATAGCCTTCCATTTTTCACATTCTTTCTTAAAGTGCCTCGGTTTCTTACAATGGAAGCAACGCCCTTTACCAGACGTACCCTTATGCTTCTTTTATCCCGAACCGGATGCATGTGCATATGAACCTTCATACTTTCTCTTAATTTCCTTATCCACCTGAGCTTTCACCATTTGCACTTCTGGATGTTCTTGCTTCATCTTTTCCTCCTCTTGCGCTGCCTGAGAGATGAGCTCGTTGAGAGTCCATTTCTCGCGCTGACAGTTATAAGAAGTTTCAAAGTTCTTATACTGAGGAGGGAAAGAGTGAAAAGCAAATCTTACCACAACATCTTCGGGAAGGTCAATCTTAAGTGCTTTCAGTTTGGAAGCGATGTTTGACATTTCCAAGATGTGCTCACGAACAGTCCCTTTGCCACGATATTTCATAGAGGCTAGCTTAATAAGCAGCGTCTTAATCTCTACTTTATCGTTCTTGGCAAAAAATTTCTCTACCTCTTCGAGAAATATTTTCGCATTAGTGATCTCAGGTGGAACTGCACCACGGAATGCTAATGGAATTGCTTGCTTCATGATCCCTAGACTTATCCTGTTCGACTTTTCCGACGCCTCTGACTCTTTCTTCTCCGTAGGAGAATTGTCATCAGTTAGAGGTTTAGGTTCATCGACCCTTAATGCTAAGTCGTAATCATGGCACATCAAGTGCAGCAACATATCTTCTTTCCACAGCTCAAAGTTGCTCCCATTAAGTATGGGTGCCTTTTTGCCTTCCGGGTTATAGAAATACGAATTTGCTAACATAACAAACAACAAACTATAATTAGCAAAAAACACCACTTAACATATAATCTCCATAGTATTTAACAAATAAACATAGCATAATAAAACATACTCTTACAACATCAATAAGATACCTTTGGGCAAGCATATTAATTTGTATATGTATGAGTTTGAGCATAATTAATGTTGATCCTACTAATTGACTTAAGTTAGAAAATCTTCCTTTGGGCCGATTATCCTAGCTCAATTGTCTTAATGATCAATTCACAAATAACTTACTCGTGTCTAAGATTAACTATGTCAAACATTAATCTTCCTTTGGGCCGATTAAAATTTACATACTTGTCAATCATAGACTTGTCAAAACTCTAAAATAATTAATTCAGCAATAGAGATCGCTTTGGCGATATATTGAATAATTAATTATTTACCGAAGTTTGGACAACTTAAAACATGCTAATTATTTCGAAAAATACTATACGACTACCTTACTTAATGTCCAAACTATTTCGTAGTCTATATATAAATTTATTATATTATAATATACATGTAATTATATTAGGATATAATTCTTAATATATATTATAATATAATACTAATTTATATATATAATATAATATCTATTTAGATATTTATATATATAATAAATTATATAATATAAATATCCAATTACGTCTGTTTATTAAGTCCGTAGATAATAAACAGCACACGTAGTTACTCTATTATTTCCGTAACTAACAGGAATAATGGAAATAATGTTAATGCACAACTAACGTTAGTGCACTAACCGTTACCCTCAACTAAGGGGAAACTAACGCACGGGAAACTAACGGAACTTACCCACGTCAATAACACACTTACTTTTTAGCTTAAAAAGTTACTTTAGGCCAATGCTTAAAGCACACCTACATTTTAGCTAACCGTTACCTAAGGCTAATTGCACACCTATTTTTAGGCTAACAATTAAGGCACGTCTCTTTATAATATATATATATATATATATATATATATTAATTAGATATTATTACTGACATAACAAAAACAATTCTATCCATTGAAATCTATCAATTTGAACCATACACGCCGTAACTTACGTGACATCAAATCTAATATACATGATCCAATTTCGAATAACTTTAATGATGATAATATTGTAGTAATATATATCATTTTCTGCAATAAATTTCATGCTATTAAATGTTTTACATAAAGATTTATATAAAATTTAACTCAAGCAAATATTTATTGCGATTTGTAGATTTAACATGCTTAAACTATTTTTAATATCTATAATTCTTTCCTTCTAAAATCCGAAACTAAAATCTAAACATGCTTTGCTGATAGATAAGCATTTTTAGTTTCATAGATCATAATTTCATAATCTGAAAATTTAAGAACTTAACTTCATGGTGGCTCTGATACCACTTGATAGAAATATTTTACGGATTTCTAATCTAACTTACTGAACCATGAAGTTAAATCATCCTATAATAATGCGGAATAAATACTTACAGGATGTAGACATTCTTTGATCTTCAGATTCCTGACTTAGAGCAGATGATCGACGATCCTTTGCTAGGTTATTGATTCTTCTAAGAGATGGCAACCAAAACACACTTTTGTAATTGATTCGAAGGAAGAATCAATTAGTTTTTCTTAAAGGATTTTTCTCTCTGTATTTTATCTCGTGTCTTTTAAGAATGAGGAACTCATTCTTATATAGAACTGAAGTGAGAAAACAGTTCTTCTCTTTTAACCGTTTGCAACTTCCAGACGGTTACTTAATGAAGACCAGTCCTTATTAAATTGTCACCCTTAGGGACCATAACCCGGTATTATTTTGTTTTACAAAATAACCCCAAAACTTTACGTTTTGCTTAAGTTGTTTATTTCCGAATCTAATCCTTCACAGTATTCGGAATTAAACCTGGTATCTATACAATTACCTCCATGATACATATTTTATCTACTAGTCCGTTCTTTTCTTTATGATTACTTTTATTGGACTAATATTAACGATAGTTCGATACATCGATAAGACATGTGATGGTCCAGCTTAATGGAGAAATTCCAACACGCCGCTCTTGAGATAAGCCCAGATTGAGGCGAGACAAAATTATCTCTATGATTACATTTAGGATTTGAGACATGCTCTTGGATTGCTGTATCCCAAAAAGAGTAGTGTTGCGATTTTCCAAGTCGAGAGAATATGTCCCTCAATGTGCATGGTCATGAGGTCACAGTTTTTACATAAAATATGGATTATGGGTTGTGATTTCCTATGTGCCCAAGATTGTTGCAGATTTTAAGGCCACGAGACTTTGTCCGATGCTAAGGGTCCCTAATACATAAAGAGTGGTTTTGGACAACATTATATTAGGGCCTGTTCGGTTTCATAAGTTTGATCTCAATGATCTTTTACTGTAAACCAACTCATCGGAAATAATGAGAATCCTTATTATAGTGGATTCCTATGTGAGAGTAACAATTGACCTTCCCAGTTTGAACAAATCTTGGAAAGACGACTTTGTTTACATATCGGGTGCTATCCAGGGATTAAGTAACGGGAGAAAATTTTGCAGTTGACCATGGAAACCAAAATTTGAATAAATGTTTATTTGATGATGTCTTGAGCGTGTTGTACGTAGGCAGAGCTTTTATGTATATTTGTACCTGTATCTGCAGCGCCCGAATTGGATATTGAGAGCATAACAATGTAGTGAAGCTAAGTTAAACCCTGATGTTAAGAAAGGCTAGGGATTTTGACATAAGTTGTATGAAGCTTCTGGTGCCTAAGTTGTTTATTTGCAGTGGGTTGGGGCCACATAGTGGTTATTGTGGTAACTTCCCTATGCGAGAGGAGGGTGAGATTGAGGCTTTGTCAGAGAGATTAATGGAGCAAGCGTGACCTTCCATTTTTGTGATGGCCAGGTCTTCCCGGGCAGTAGCGGAGAAAATGAGGCGGTCCTTGTGAAAAAAGAAATCTTCATATGTTGGGAGAGAAGTTCTCAGTGTTTCTGAGAAACGATAGCACTGAAATAGGTATTGAGAGAGAAGTATACACAGCCACAACATGGGTTATTCCGACATGAGAAGGACGGAAAATATGGATGGTCACGTAGCAACTCAACTGGACTTATGAAGAAGTATAAAGCTGAAGAGTCTAGCCGAAGAGTGATAAGGGGAAAAAATATTACGCACTCCACAGAAATATCAGAAACCCCTGCTGTTGTGCAGACTCAAACCTCGCACGATGTAACGATCGATCTTTGTAAGAGTGAAACTGGGTTCAAGACCTAAAGGGGAGCAGAGGAGATATTCCTTTTACATGCTGTAAATTTGGTAAGTTTTTTATAAGCTTATACAAGCATTGTCTCCTAAGTGCATTCTTCACCATTGAATATGAAGAGACCCCAGGTTTCTCAATGCAGGCCAATCTAAAGACACCAAGGAAGGTTACAAAGACTGAGCTAAACATTTTGTTGAAAGAAAAGTATGATGTTGAGAAGAAAATATCTAATGCTAAGAGGTCGACTCAGGGTCCCTAGTCAAGGAAACAAAAGGTTGATGCTGCTATTATCCCTGCCGACCCCTTTCATGCTCTAGCAGCTATTACTGTGACATATGCCTAATTTGATGTTAAATCTATTAAGTTTCTGAAAGAACGGGACATGCACAATTTGAAGGAAAAACCTACGAGATGAGCCTGCTCTTGTTGATGGCAGATGAAGGATCAAGATATTGTTGTTTTGGATGAACCATATATTTATGAGGTAAAGTCGACTTGGGCCAAAGATGAAATCTAACATCGAACACTTGTTGAATTTCTTTTGGGAAGTGATTACGAGCATGTATGTTCTGATTAATACATCCATCGTGGAGGTTGCCGTAAGGCAAATGAAGCCTGAAGGTATGATATATTTATCTTTGATTAGTTAAGTTAAGAACACATTTTTGTCTCATTGTGTGAAGTGTTTCTTGCTGTAACATACGGTGTCTAATATTTTTAAGCTTGTCAATCATATTGCTGATGATCGGATTGTCCCGCTTAGATTTAAGAACTATTGGTACGTAGAACTGATTTTGTATATGAAGGTGACTCACCAGTAAGGGAAAACTTGACCAAGTAAGGAAGGTGAGATGGAAGTTGCATGAGAGTTTAATGGAGATAATTTGCACCGATACCAAGGACTAAAAGTTTTCCAAGGTGGAGGATTCGCTGATGAAGCGTGTTGAAGAATGGCTCGAAAATAACCGGGAGGTGCATCGATTACTGAAAGAAAAGGTGTCTGGATTCGTCTGTTGGATCATAAACTTGACCTACTTAAAGGGTCCAACCCATTTAATAAAGTCTATCTAGAAAGTATATTCTAGAACAAAATAAATTAATATTTATTTAGTAGTGGAGATTTTGTGTAAGACCTTCTTTAGGTTGAGTGCAAGACACACTTTGATGTTGAGTGTAAGAAACACTTTTACCTTGAGTGTAGTATTGAGGTTGAGTGTTTAAGTATCCATAAGATCTTAGATGGTGGATCCTTGTCTCCACTATGCTTTTATAAATACTGGAGCTCTCCCACCATCTAGATCATCACCAAACACACTAAGAAGTAAAGTTAGAGAGAAAGTTAGAGTGTGAGAAAAGAGAGACAAGAATGCTCTCTTGAGTGTTTGAAAAATATTTTCTCTTCTAGTGTGAGTTGTAAGAGTGTTCTTGTAATATTTCTCCTTTTCTATCTATATCAAAGTTGTTTGTTTGTTTTAAAGTGAGTGTTGTTTTATATTTTCTGCCAACAAAGTGGTATCAGAGCCACAAGCTCTTTCCAAAATTTTGTTTTTAAATTTTCAACATATTGAAAAATATGGCAAATGGTGTATCATCCTTTCAAGTTCCAACACTCAACAACAACAACTACGACAATTGGAGTATCAAGATGAAAGCTCTCCTTGGAGCACATGATGTGTGGGATGCCGTCGAAAAAGGTTTTGACGAACCCGAAGATGAAGCAAATCTTGTTCAAGAGGAGAAAACAACGTCGAAGGATTCAAGAAAGAGAGACAAAAAACCTCTCTTCCTCATCTATCAAGCATTAGATGATGATGGTTTCGAAAAAATTTCAAGCGCATCTTCCGCCAAGCAAGCGTGGGAGAAATTACAAATCTCTTACAAAGGAGTCGAAAAGGTGAAAAAGGTACGTCTCCAAACATTAAGAGGTGAATTTGAATCCTTACATATGAAAGCGTCTGAATCTATTTCAGAATATTTTTCAAGAGTAGCAACCGTTTCTAATCAATTAAAAAGGAATGGTGAGAAGTTAGAAGATGTGAGATTAATAGAAAAAAATACTCCGTTCGTTGGATCCCAAATTTGAGCATATCGTCGTGACGATTGAAGAAACTAAAGACTTGGAAAAAATAATGATTGAAGAACTCCAAGGCTCATTACAAGCCTATGAAGAAAAGCACAAGAAGAAGCAAGAAATCACTGAGCAACTCCTCAAAGTCGAACTCAAGGACATGCATGCAAATCAAGAAGATGATAGAAACCAACGTGGACGTGGCTGGAATTACAATAACAATAATTCCAACTACAAATACGAGAAACGAGAAAGCTCAACACGAGGTCGTGGAAGAAGAAATCCGAACTCGAGGTAGGATAAATCTCAAATCCAATGCTATAAATGTCAAAGGTTTGGATATTATGCTTCAGAATGCAGAGGCCCCAACAATAAAGTTGAGGAGAGGGCCAACTATGCGGAGGAGAAGATGGAGGAAAAAGATATGTTACTACTAACATACAAAAACACTAATGAAGGTCAAGAGAACACTTGGTATCTTGACAGTGGTGCAAGCAACCATATGTGTGGGAAAAGAAGCATGTTCGTAGAGATCAATGAAGAAGTGAGTGGAAATGTCTCTTTTGGAGATGATAGCAAAATATCAGTGAAAGGAAAAGGTAACATTCTTATTCGTGCAAAAGATGGTAGTCACCAAATAATCTCAAATGTCTATTACGTGCCTAGCATGAAAAACAACATCTTAAGCTTGGGACAACTACTAGAAAAGGGCTATGATATTCATATGAAAAAATATAGTTTTTTTCTAAGAGACGACAAAGGAGACTTAATTGCTAAAGTCCAAATGTCAAAAAATAGAATGTTTCCTTTGAATATTCAAAATGATGTTGCAAAGTGTCTTAAGGCGTGTTACAAAGATTCGTCGTGGCTATGGCATGTTCGATTTGGGAATCTAAACTTTACAAGTTTAGATTTATTGTCCAAGATGAAATGGTGAGAGGGTTACCATGTATTAATCATCCTGACCAACTATGCGAAGGCTGTTTACTTGGAAAGCAATTCAGAAAAAGCTTTCCAAAGGAGTCAGAGTCAAGAGCCAATAAACCTCTCGAGCTTATTCATACCGATGTGTGTGGTCCAATCAAGCCGAGCTCTCTAGGTAAAAGTAACTACTTCCTTCTCTTCATTGATGATTTTTCAAGAAAAACTTGGGTATATTTCTTGAAACATAAATCCGAAGTCTTTGGAATATTTAAGAAGTTCAAAGCAGTTGTGGAAAAAGAAAGCGGAAATAAGATCAAAGCCATGAGATCTGACCGAGGAAGGGAGTTTACATCCAATGAATTTCTAGATTTTTGTGAAGCACATGGAATTCGTCGTCGCTTGGCAGAAAGGAAGAACAAAATAATCCTTGATATGGCGTGAAGCATGCTCAAAAGCAAGAAACTTCCTAAGGACTTTTGGGCGGAAGCAGTGGCATGTGCGGTGTACTTGTCCAACCGATCTCCAACAAGAAGTGTTTGGGGAAAGACACCACAAGAAGAATGAAGTGGAAGAAAGCCCGGAATTTCCCACCTGAGAGTATTTGGAAGCGTAGCTCATGTCCATGTACCAGACGAACAACAAACCAAACTCGATGATAAAAGCAAGAGTTTTATCTTCATCGGTTACGACTCAAGTTCCAAAGGCTACAAGTTGTACAACCCAAACAACAAGAAGGTTGTGATAAGCCGAGACGTGATAGTTGATGAAGAAGGCGAATGGGATTTTGGGTCTCATACAAATGAGTTCACATTTTCCCCCAAATAGAAGAAGATGAACAGACAACAAATGAGCAATCAGTAGGTGTTGCAACCCCACATGCTTCACCGATATCATCTACTCATGGAGACTCACCACATTCATCATCGTCAAATGGTAGTCAAAATGAGAAAGCAGTGGAACGTATAAGAAGCCTTAGTGATCTTTATGAGGTAACCGAACCAATAGATAACATTACTCTATTTTGTCTCTTT
This sequence comes from Limnanthes douglasii subsp. nivea, assembly GCA_036936605.1. Classification (NCBI taxonomy): domain Eukaryota; kingdom Viridiplantae; phylum Streptophyta; class Magnoliopsida; order Brassicales; family Limnanthaceae; genus Limnanthes; species Limnanthes douglasii. The sequence goes on along the minus strand of JAUPFV010000002.1, from coordinate 112,679,144 downwards.
TCTGATTGTGAGCCAGTGACATTTCAAGAAGCTACACAAGAGAAACAATGGAGAGACGCGATGGATGAAGAAATTAGAGCCATCGAGAAGAATGACACATGGGAACTCACCTTACTTCCCAAAGGGTGCAAGACAATAGGCGTAAGATGGTTATACAAAACTAAGAGAAATGCTAAGGGTGAGATTGAAAAACATAAAGCAAGGCTTGTTGCAAAAGGCTATAGTCAAAAGGCGGGAATTGACTATGATGAGGTATTCGCCCCCGTTGCCCGATTAGAAACTATTAGACTAATAATTTCTTTGGCAGCTCAAAACAAGTGGAAGATACAACAAATGGATGTAAAGTCAGCATTTCTCAATGGCGTCCTTGAAGAAGAATTCTACATTCAACAACCATTAGGCTATGAGATCAAAGGCCACGAAGATAAGGTGTTGAAGCTAAAGAAGGCTCTTTACGGGCTAAAACAAGCACCAAGGGTATGGAACAGTAGAATCGACAAGTATTTCGAAGAGAACGACTTCAACAAATGTCCGTACGAGCACGCTCTATACACCAAGATCAAAGATGGAAAAATTTTGATCGTGTGTCTATACGTGGACGATTTAATCTTCACCGAAAGCACCCTAAGTATGTTCAATAAATTCAAGGAAGTAATGACGAAGGAATTCGAGATGACAGACTTGGGGCTCATGGCGTACTACCTTGGCATTGAAGTTAAGAAACAAAAAGATGGAATTTTCATCTCACAAGAAAGCTATGCTAAAGATATCCTCAAGAAGTTTAAGATGGAGAATTGTAGCCCAATAAGCACACCCATGGAGTTTGGAGTCAAAATGTCCAAGCACGAAGAAGGCGAAAGTGTAGATCCGACATTATTCAAAAGTTTGGTAGGAAGTCTACGCTATCTAACTTGCACGAGACCGGATATTCTTCATGCAGTTGGATTGGTTAGCCGCTACATGGAATCTCCAACAACTACTCATTTCAAAGTTGCAAATAGAATCCTTCGCTATCTGAAAGGTACAATTGATTTTGGATTACTCTACTCCATTTCTAATAATTACAAACTTGTTGGGTATAGCGATAGTGATTGGGGTGGAGACATAGACAATGGAAGGAGTACAACTGGATTTGTATTCTTTATGGGAAATATTGCTTTCACGTGGATGTCAAAGAAACAACCGATTGTCACGTTGTCCACTTGTGAGGCGGAATATGTTGCTGCTACTACATGTGTTAGTCATTCAATTTGGCTTAGAAATCTGTTGAAGGAGATAGACCTAACACAAAATGAGCCGACTAAACTTTATGTCGACAATAAGTTAGCCATTGCCTTAGCCAAAAATCCAGTATTCCATGACCGAAATCGGCATATCGACGTTCGCTATCACTACATAAGGAAGTGTATTTCAAGAAGGGATGTGCAAGTAGAATATGTGAAGACACAAGATCAAGCTGCTGATATTTTCACCAAGCCACTGAAAAACGAAGACTTCAAACGATTAAGGAAACTACTAGGGGTCACGGGATCAAGTTTAAGGGGGAGTGTTGGATCATAAACTTGACCTACTTAAAGGGTCCAACCCACTTAATAAGGCCCATCTAGAAATTATATTCTAGAACAAAATAAATTAATATTTATTTAGTAGTGGAGATTGTGTGTAAGACCTTCTTTAGGTTGAGTGCAAGACACACTTTGATGTTGAGTGTAAGAAACACTTTTACCTTGAGTGTAGTATTGAGGTTGAGTGTTTAAGTATCCATAAGATCTTAGATGGTGGATCCTTGTCTCCACTATGGTTCCATAAATAGTGGAGCTCTCCCACCATCTAGAGCATCACCAAACACACTATAAGTAAAGTTAGAGAGAAAGTTAGAGTGAGAGAAAAGAGAGACAAGAATGCTCTCTTGAGTGTTTGAAAAATATTTTCTCTTCTAGTGTGAGTTGTAAGAGTGTTCTTGTAATATTTCTCATTTTCTATCTATATCAAAGTTGTTTGTTTGTTTTAAAGTGAGTGTTGTTTTATATTTTCCGCCAACACTGTCAAGGAATTTGGAGTCTAGCTGAGCCAGTGTGAGGCCAAGTTAAAGATGGCTGAGGAATTTCTGGATGCGGAGCATGTAGCTCGGATCATTGATGTGATTGAACTGTAAAGCAAGTTGGACTGTATTGATAATGAGAAAGTCATTATGCAAGAAACAAACCATATACGTCAGTGAGTCTTTGAATGATGATCTTACGGGTGATACGGTCAACTTTGATGCCAAAATTGTGAGACTGTTACTAAGTTTTCCATTATGCTGGATGATTATGTGGATGTTACCATGCTCAGGGATGAAAAGTGTGTTGCTCAATGATCTGCAACAGTGATATCCTAATTTGGACTCATAACATATCCTAATTTAGGCCAGACTCCCAGTTGAATTGAGATCTACGATGACAGTGCCTGCAATTGTTGATGTGCTAATAATTTTTTTATTAGGGACGACAATAAGAAGGAGGCGCTGTAACATTGTTCCATTCGTAAAGAACAAGGAGGATGCCAACAAAGAAGAATGAAGTGTCGCTTTTTTTTTATAATACGGTTGGTATGCCATTTTGTTAAATTTATATAATTCGATCCCTTTCATCGCTGTTTTGCATGTTGGTATGATCCTTCTTTATTTATTGATGTTGTGTTATATGTATGGCGTTATTTTTCTCTAATGTCTTTCTTTTTCATGTATAGGTCTTTGAGCCCACGGAGCACGTGGTTCCGTTGAGTTATATTTAGATTAGCCAACTAATATTTTTGTTTTGTTTGACGAGAAAGAGCATGTGGTTCCTTTCGGCATTCAGAAGTCGATTCATGATTTCCTCTTTACAATTTGAAAACTTAAACCACATGGTGTGTGACATTGTGAGTGTTTCAGTTTTATCCGTTTTTAAAGTCTACAGTGACAACATAGTGTTGTGAACTAATGTTTTCCTAGTCTTATCTATTTTGTTGGGTGTTGAAAGTTTTCAAACTTAGAGTATGTTGTAATTCTCTCAAAATAGTAAAATAACACAAATATTTGTACCCAAATGCAATGTATTATTGATGTTTGTAGGTATGTAATATGCTAGTACGATGGTGAATAATATGTTGGTAAAGTGATTTTATTAATAATAATGGCGCATCTTCAAAACGTTCATGTGGCACAGGGCGTGAAAGAGTATAAAAAAAATATTTGTAGATGAAATAATTTAATCATAAATAAAACGCTTACAAAGGATGGTATAATTTTAGGTTCTCTACATTTCATGGATGTCGGAGTTGAGTCTCTTTATTGACGAGGAGCCGATACATACTTTGGCTTGACTTTAAATTCGATGGTATATGCCTCTTCCTAGTTTGGGATGAGCTTTACCAAAACTTTGCTTTTGTGTGTAAGAACACTCATCGTAGTACTCTATCTTCGGACTTGAAGCTCCAAAATGGCTACTTTGGAGTTATAATAGTTGCACATGAGGGTCTTGTAATTCTCGGCCGTGGATGGACCTTCATAAGCTTTTCTATAACTTCCACTTCGGCTTACTTAGTTGCATCGTTTCTGTCAACATTATAGTTTGATATATAGTATGAAGGCACAATTTTCTTGGTCATGACAAACGCTTTACGCGTACACTAAAGAGAAAAGCTTTTTATTTTTGGCTGTTCTGGGAGTTGAAATGTAAGACTAAAATATGTATTTAATAAGATAAGGCTAGTTTACAAGTTTTTTTTTATTCTCTTGACTATTTTTCACGTTGGGTACTTCCACTTGCTCATTGGCCTGGGAAGGGAAGAGTGAGGAGAAATTTTATTTAATACCTTTATTTGGTAGTAGTCGATGAAGAGGTCATTTTGGAATTGTACACTGTTCTCGGGGTAAGGATTCTTGACACTCCATTGCGACAACAAATGTGAGAATTGAGGAACATTACGACTTATTTGGTTATAATATCGTGCAATGCTTTGTATATGCTTATTTGGAAAAATAATCGATTGTGACGATAAAGATTTTCCAACCTCCAGATGGTGGGATGGAATATGCCGAAAATATCAATTCCCTATCGATCGAATGATATGGGCTCAGATATTGTTTCGAGAAGAGTTGTTGCAAATTAAATTGAATTTGAGTAAGCGATTCATCACAACAGTGGTTTCTTCAATATGCATTTGTAAAATTTTCTTGATAGTAAAACAAATCGGGTGATTTTATTTTTAGCTTCCTTTTTGTGATCTAGTTTTCTGATTGACGACCAACTGCGAGTTGGTGAATAGTTGGACGCATTTAGCGCCAAAGATGTGCACGGACAAAGCCTTGTAATATCGACTTCTTTACCGATTTCATTATTAGAGGCATGAAAACAAAACTTAATGGCTTGAGTTAGGATTCTTTTGTAGGTTAAGTGAGTTATATTCATGGACCTGATCATTGTTTGTTGTAACCCTCATCTTTTTATTCTAGTGATGGTATCGATCGTACGGACTGGAACTCAGTAAGGAAATTTGATAAATCTTGACATTTGATTATTTTTTAGCCTCGTATTGGATGTCATAGTCACCAAGCTCCACCTATCATTTTGTTAATTTTCCCGACACATCCAAATTTTTTAATTTTCTTTTTAAAGGGAATGGTGCTTGGACAATGATGGTGTGCCTTTGGAAATATTTCCTTATTTTTCTTGCGGCTACCACAAAGACAAGAGCTAGTTTTTCCAGTTGTAAGTAACACGTTGTTGTGATGATCATGGATTTTCTTATGTGATAAATAGGTTTGGACGCTCGTTCTTCTTGTATGAGCACGAAACTTACAATATAGTCGGATACAACTAGGTAATGGTCTATGGGTTCTCACAACTTTCATTTTGTCAAAGTTTCATGTGATGCAAGGAATTTCTTAATGTTACGAAAAACCTCGCAAATAGTTGTTAACTGGAATTGTTTTAGTCCACGAAGTACCTAAAATAATGGTTGGAATATACCTGAAGACCAGGGAATGAAATGGGTGAGAGTTGCAAGTCGGTTGGTTAAGATTTGAACTTGTTTTGTTGTTCGCAGAGCAGCCATGATTGCCAATTGTGATGGATTGCTTCAACTTCTTTATTGCTGACCATTTAACCAATAAATTTTCCTAACTGTACACCAGAAGTACACTTATCCCGGTTTAGCTTTAGGTTTACCTTATGTAGGTTCTTGAATGTCTTGGTAAAGTCGAGGATATGGTCATTATCTTATTTGCTTATAACCAACATGTGATCAATATAATCATGCAAGTTAATTACAAATAGATATGTGACAATCTTGTTGACAAATAGTTGGTATGCAGATCATTCCTTCTTTAAACCGATAGGCATCAATTTATAGCAATATAACTCAATTTCGTTGATAAACTTAGTGTGCCCTTGATCATTCACATACATTTAATTTTGGTTTTATCGGATTACGAGTCCGTGAATGATAGCATGCGGTTTTTCGATGGTTCCTCCACCACTTGGTCAATGTGTGGTAAAAGAAATGGATCTTTAGGATTTTTTTATTAAGATCATTGACATCGACGCACAATCACCCATTTTTGTTATTTTTCTTCACAAGAACCGGATTAGCCGTCCAACAAGGATTATGAGCTTCCCGAATGTGACCAATAGTTTTTAACGTTTCCACTTCTTTCAACAAAAATATTGGTGAAATCGATGCGCATTCGCCAATTTGTTTTTCTTCATGAGAACCAGACTGGTCATCCAACGAGGGTAATAAGCTTCCTGAATGTGGCTGACTGTTGTTTACTTGTTCATTTCCTTTCTTATTACCTTAGTTTTTTTTTCCAATAATAAGAGTATATTTTTTCTTGATCAGTCGAAGGTTAAGGTTGATTGACAATTTATGACATATTACTTCTGTCGGGACGTCTGTTATATCTTTAGGTTCGAAGCAAACAGATCCAAGTTTGTTTTGTAGAAGATCTATAAATTTGTCCATGAGAATTGAAGAGATATATGTGCCTAGATGTAAGATCTTGTTATCTTCCATCTATACTTCTGTGATTTTCTCTACATGTTCGATTATGTGGGAGGGCTCTCGAGAATCATCCATGACATCTAGGATAATTAGCTACCCTATTGATTATTATGTTGATGATACTTTCTTTTTACAGGCCAAAGTTTTTGTGCAACATTCTCTTACAGCTTTTAGGTTTTTGCCAATAACTGCTACATTCTCATTGATTGGCTATCTCAAACATTTATGTATCATTGATATGACCGCATGCATTTGGTCCAGCCACGACCATCTTACAATGGTATTAGAAACAGGTGTGGCTTCGACGACCATCAAGAGAAAATAAAACTTCTTATTAAATTATTGTCTTTCTAAAACAACGTTCATTGTCAAATCATTAACCAACTCGAGGTATTCACCAATAAATCATGTTAATGTTCTTTAGGATGGTATGATAGTCGACATCCTGTCATCTAATCGTTAATGATTTTGTACAAGATGTTCATTAAAGTTCTGGTCTCAATCATGACATGAGCGACTTAAGCACCTTATATATATATATATATAGTACCACGTCCCTGTGAGTTCCTATTAAACCTCAAGGTTCATCATCTAGAAAAGATAAAATAGGGTATGGTGGGCGATAAAAGTATGGTGAAGTTTGATCGTAGTGTTGCATATCTAGGTCATAATATCTTTTTCTTGAGCGATTTGAATTTCCCGAGAAGGAATCTTCCCCCAACGATAAAGTTTTGCATCTGTCGATCAGGGTCATAGTCTAAGTATTTTGGCTCATGGAAATCAAAGATGGCTTTGTTGGGCAAAGTTTGTGGCATTTCAGCCCACATATCTTCTACGTGCTCTAGCTCTCTCCTCTCTCATCCTACCGATAAATCTCTTTCTTTTTTTATTTATATTCTAGTTTATAGTTGTTAGCTCCATTTGTTTTCATTATAAATACTTAAAATTTTCCTTTATCAACTAATTACTATGTTTTGTCTTATAATTCCCATCAATCTTTCGTGTTGTATCTTATATCATAGTGAAATATACATTACTTTGAGGTGTCCATGTTCTCTCTAGGTCCAATTATCAATTGAGGCGTGTCTTTTGTCTTGAAGTAGATGGAAGCAAGGCTGTCAGTGAGTTCTATAAATGGTCCTCGTGGTGGATGTTCAAACCTTATGTTGATGTCGCAAACAATATACTTGGTGTTATGGTTGCTACCTCAATATCCTTTATCTTGATTTAGGTATTGTGGCCTTGTTAAGATTAATAATGGTTTTTTAAACTGTGCCGTGTCACCCAAAACTGCTCTCATGCTTGAAGGGATTCCCCGTAAGCTGTCACCATTCATGGAACCGATGCTACCATTTATCGCTCTATCTCGTCACACTTTGTATACCACTCCACTTACAAAATGAGATCTGCAAGAACGTGGTTTTTTCCCCATTATGATGGACGTGAATAACGGCCATTGCATGTTCTTTGTCATTATTTAATGCATACCACATTTTTTTACGGTAGTCACACTTGATCTTTCGTTTACATGACTTACTCAACGTATTGCCGCAAGATCTCATTTGGTATTTTCTTGCAATGTATTAGTGAATCAGAATTTCTCATAATGATGATGGTCAGCCAAAACCATTAAACCATGTTATAGTGGCTCCTTTTAAAGTGAAAATGAAAGGTTAATATTTAAATCCGACATCCACTCCCGGTTACCGCGATATATCATATTGGATGTTGTCCATGTGGTGGTCCAAAGCACCTTTATGCTGAAATTGTCAATTTTGTGTGTGTTGAATTAACGTGGTTACACCGCGTGTTCTATTTCATGAGAAAATGTGGATGTTTCTAACATAAATTTGTCATACGCATCATGTAAGATTATTTTTTATCCTTATGGTGCCTTTCAATTCCCGCTGACTTATCCACTAAGACGCGATTTCTACATTCATTGGTCGTACACTGATTGGTCACCCATGAGGGTAATAGTCAAGAAAAAACGGTTTTTGCTGGTTCCATTCCAACTACACTTACTGATAGTAAGCTGGTGGAGGCGTGTATACGGTTCTTATGTTTTATTTAGTTTAGAAATGCAGATAATCGGGCTATATCTAAGGGTAACCCAATGCCACCCTTAGAGGATAAGTGTGCCGAGCTTGCGGAGCGACAACTAGCGGACGATAATATATGTTAAAATGGACTCTGTATTGGGTCCCCGAGCCCGGAGTTCTGCAATTATTTCATATATGGTAATTACATAATGAATTTGAAACCCAAAATTATAAATCAAAAGAGTCGGAAAAGAAGATTAAATTTACTCTGACACCGTTAGTGAAATCAATGGTAAGTTTATAAATTTTGCTTTTATAATAAACATATATTTATTTTTTCTTAATCTCTTAATGTGAAAGCAATGGTAAATTCATAAATTTGGTTTTTGATAATAAACACATATTTGTTTTTCCGTAAAACCCCAAATCATGAAAACTCTGATTGTATTCTCAAAATCAAGGATATTCATGAAATTTTCGATCAAATCTAAACCGATAGTTATTTATATATTAAGATTTTTTATTTTGTTTTGGTAATCAAAACAAAATTTGTTTCATTTGAAGGATTTTCCTTCGGTTATGCATGATTGGTAGTTCTTTGGAGATACTTAGTGTGTTTTTTTGGATTCTGCGATCCAAGGACTAATGCCCACACCAGTCACTTGGACTAGAGATGATGAATGGTCTCTTATCTGTACGTTTGTGGACCTTTTTTTTTCTTTAGTAACCATACTTCTCTGTTTAATATAATTTTAGGCTTAGAGTGTGGAATTTTCTTTAACAGTGGAGTATTCTCTTGAACAACTCAAAATTGTATGCTTAGATTACTAAGATATAGTTTCAGTATTTTGGAAATCTTGAAAAATTATTTTTGACCCATAACTATGCTAATTTGTGCAGTTCCTTGATTCTTATATTGATATATTCAATCGCCTTCTTTACAAGGTGCTGTCTAATTATATAAGTTGTGGTGTCCTTAAAAACAATACGCTTTATAATTTCATTAGGTCTCATGCCTAATAAATATTTATGTTATTCATGTATTTAGAGTCATCCACATTTAACTTTTCTGTACATGTAATATTGACATCACAGGTTTACGAGAAACAACAAAAACAAAAAATTATGACGAAAAAGTTAAATGTGGATTACTCTAAATACGGTTCATCACAAGTCCTTCTTACTAATCTGATGATAGTGATCATGCTCATCTTTTTCACTCTCATTTTATCTTCAGATTTCAGATCGAATTTTTCTAATAGCAATCGCCGCATATCTTTTAGAGTTTTAACCTTTAAATTTCTTCTAACAATTCATTTCTACGAGCCGCCAACATAGACTCTTCCGGAATTTCACCAGCGTGCTGATCATCATTTTGTCGATCGATTTCTATATTATTTTCCACTGGGTTCTCCTCGAATTCTTTTCCAATTTCCGAATCGTTACTCATACTTAAATCTCCCGAGATTTATGTTACTATTTATTTATTTATTTATTTTATATTGGTTTTGGAAGATGATTCTTGGTACAAATCGTTCCTACAAACGACGCTAGTGATCGTTCCAGAAATCTTTGGAGGAGGTTTTCTGAATAAAACAATATTTAGAGAACTAAATTTTTTGTTCAGATTACTTAGACAATATTTTAGAGAGAGAAAGACATGTTTTTAGAGAGAAATTCAATGTAATAATTGCTTAATCATTTATCAATCACCCATTTTCGAAAAAGAGAGGGTCTATTTATAATACAAATAGTAGGCCCCACAAGCTTAACAATTTAATAATTATGGTCCTATCTTCAAGTCTATTGTTTGTTTTACATTAATATTTTTCTTTACGTAATTGACAATTTCTCCTAAGAACTTTATTTATTAATAAAAAACCACTATCTTTTCTAGATCTTTAATCTTCCCTTATCACAAACAACCATAGATCCGAATAACGACAATATGTTTTATTTCAATAATATTATATATATGGATGAAATGATGAAATTTACCATTGGTAGTGCACTTACTTTTAATTTTGCTGAGGGATAGATAAATAAGAAATGGATTAGTAAAGCGGCCAACCCAAGAGAGGATCGCATCCGACGAACCTCTCTGAGTACATTAACAAACAATTATTTAAAAACGAAAAAAACTTATTAGTCGTATGATTGTATGTTTGACATGTAAAGTTTGTTTGATCATTGATATAATAAAATTTCTCGAGTTTGATATTATGCGTGTTACTTTACATTAGATTGATGTTGGTGGAATACATTAAAGAAGAATTATATATTTTTGTTCTATTTCTAAACATATTGTTGTTCAAATTATGAAAGGTATTTTAGAATTTATCCATGATTTTAATGCTAAGCATAAAATTATAGTAATTTTTTTTGGTAATGCGTCAACTAGCACCGCATGTATTAAGACTTAAAGTCGCATGCAATCTGGATTTTGAATAAGTTTTCCATTATGTCATATAATTCAATTGGTTGCAAATTATGAAATAAAGACAATATTGAACAATTTGATCAAGTTAATTAGAAAATCGGTTCTATTAGTAATTAACTCGTGTCCAAGAAAACGTGAATATAAAGAAATTGTTAAGTATAGTGGAAAAAATTCAAAAAATTAATTTTAGATGTCAAAACTAGATGGAACTTTACTTAAAGTCTTCTTGTACGTGCTTACTTGTTCAAGAACAAGGTTATATATTTTTATGAGATATATATGCCTAAGAATGTATGTTATTACCGGTGGATCACGACTCAAAATTGATCATATTCTTGTGAAATTACATAGTTTCTAACCATGTTCAAATAGTACACTCATGTTTTTACTACACAATAAGTCCTAATATACATATAACCTTTGAATGTATTATTATTGTCATGTATTTAAATGCACGTTGGGATAAACATGCATATAGATAAATGATGCCCATAATAAAAAACGACTTATTGAATATTTTCATCCTATCGCACATGTTTATGCTATTGGATGCATTTTACATCCTCATTTCAAAATAATTGTTTCAATATTTATGTTCATCATTTTTATAGTAGTTTCATCAACATTAAGGATGCTTATGATAACAAGACATATTCTGAAAATATTAAAAAATATTTGTATAGTATGTAATTTTTATATTGAGATATAGAGGAAAAATAATTGTAGTTTATGCCTGAGTTTAGGTGGTAGTAGTATAGGACGTAAAGTTAGGTCCTATTACGACTACTTGAAAAATTATATACAAACTATTCCTCAAACGTCAACGTCTACTCGAGATATTAATAGACTAACCACATATGTGATGATTTGGGTAGATGTGATGATGATAGCCCGTTTGATATTTTAGTATGATGGAATTTTAAGGCACGAAAGTTTTATTTCTTTCAAGCTTAACCAATGATGTTATTTTTATAGATATGTTTAAGGTGTTAAGTGAATATGCATTTAGTGTGATCAAGCTGTAGTGCAAAGCTAGAAGATCAAGACTAACTAGTCAAGAAATTGAATTATATGTTATACTCAAGGACTCGAATGCGGCTAACCATATGATGCAAGACAAATAATATGACATAAAAGAACATCAAAAGAACATGTTCGACGGATTAAATGATATAGAAGAAACTATTATGGATGAAGATGATAAGGATGAAGAATTATTGGTTAAATTAGATGATGACATTCCAATAATATATTATGTGTAATAAACATTAATTAGTGACTTTGTAATATGGTAGTTCAAACTATGAACATTCGTACAACTCCTTACAAGAGTATAAATAGTAAATGACTTAACTCAATTTTGTGTGTGTGTGTTATTCGATCTCATACTGTAACAACACTTATACCACTTATAAGATTCTCATTATATATAACAACACATTCAACATATACTATAAGTATACTACTATACTTACTACAATTAAACTATAATAACACTTATCACATATACTATAATTTTACTACTTATACTATAATTAAAGTATAACAATACTTATCCCATATACTATAAGTATACTACTTTGTTGTATTATACTAAAACTATAACAACAATTATCACGTATACTATAGTATAACACTTATACTATAATCAAACTATAACAACACTTATCAGACGTATTATAAACTATAATACTAGTAATCTGATCAAACTATAACAACACTTATCACACATAATATAACAATACTACTTAGTGATACTATAATCAAGCTATAACAACACTTATAGAATGTTGAATATAATATTTTGAGCTTTGGACAAGTATAAAAAAATAAGATATCATATTTTTTATGTGTAGCGGATCCCTCAGTGTTACCGTGACTTAAACATGTCCATGTCCATGACGGACCATGAAACCCATCGTTCTTTGATGACATTCTAGTACGTCGTGCTCTTACCTTTTCAGGGAAATAACCATACCCATGATACCATGATGGACCTGCAAACAACCCACTGTGCATAATATATTTAGATATGTTTACATGCATGTATGTCCAATTGCAAGAACTCATACATGAATTATAGTGAATGGTATCAAAATTTGGAGTCAAATCATACAAAATATTATTTTTGTTTGGGTTCATGTTCTAATATAACATAAACCATCACCTTAACATATATTTATTAACTGTCCATAAAACTAAACGAAAGATCCAACTAAAGTCATAATTTAAAAGATATATTTATAATTTTTAAATAACATCATATCTTGTTTTCAATATTAAAAATAAATTAAATATAAATCAGTTAATAAATTAGTAAAGGTTTATTTTTTAAATAATATTTTGGTATTCACCTGAAAATATTGTAAATGATACTTAAAAACTCAAAGGTACATATATAATTTATTTAGTGGTGGAATAATGCCTCATTTGTTAGTTCCACATCTGAGACGGTAGAATTGTGATTGTTGTGTTGGAAAGGTATATGCACAATAAATTGCAACTAAGTATTAGGTGTAGTTTAAAATGAATGAAGAAACTCTGTCAAATATTTAAGGGTCGAATATATATATATATATATGTCGAATGTTTAAAGGATGTTGTTGTTATTTTTCTATATGACTGGATTATTATCCGAAGATTTAGGTGCAGAGACGTTCGCTGGAACCTAAAGGAGCGCATTGTCGAAGACAAGCGTTAAGTTTCTGCTGTAACCGAAAATCTAGATCACTCATACAGGACCAAATGCGTAGAAAATTATTGTCAAAACTTCTGAAGATACCTAATTATTTCTAGAAGAAATTGATTAACTATTATGAGATGAATATGAAATCGAATAAGATCTATACCGTTGATTATGAGGAGTTATCTTAAGTAAGCCTTGAAAAAGACAAATAGATTAAGAACATTGTTAGATATCATGTGGTTGATGCCACTATCATGGCATATTGTATATAAGAAGTTTTTGGTCTAGAGTAGATTGAGGGTCTGTTATTCCAGGACCTTTAGATGATCAAATGCGAAAGTGACATAAACGCGACAATGTTCAACTGACAAGGGTTAGAGCATGGGGACCAAGAAAACAACCGCATATGTATGGTTTTGCTAATATAATTGGTTATGATTAATCTATTAAAATGCAGGGATATGTTCTTGAGCCCTAAATCTATCACGATGCTATCAAAAAAAGTAATAAGTAAAATTAACTTACAACCGCGGAAGAAGAACTAAGATCTCTCAAGAAGATATACACATGGAATCTCGTGAAGCAGCCGAAAGGTCAGAAGCTACATGAAAGTAAATGAATATTCAATAAGAAGCCAAATATTCCTTGTGTTGATTTACCCAGATACAATACTAGGCTTGTGAATAAGAGATTTACGCAAAATGAGGCTTTCAATTTCAATGAGATATTCTCACTGGTTGTGAAACAAACCTCCACCAGGGATTTGTTGTCGATTCCTGCTTGATTTGATCTTGAGCTAGATTAAATGAATATTACTATTGATTTCCTACATGGTATATTGGAAGAGGCAATTTAAATATGTCAAGCGAAGGGGTTTGAATAAGGGATGAAATGTTATGTGTTCTATGGGATGAAATAACCACCTAGACAATGAAATAAAAGATTTGACTATTTTATGAGATCTATTAAATACGTTAGTGACTCTTATGAAAACTGTGTCTATTGGAATAGAGAAACTTGGAGAGACAAGTCTTATGGGTTTTGTATGTTGATGACATACTGATAGTTGGAAAAGATAGAAGGAATATTGAAGCAATAAAGACTCAGTTGGAAAAAGAGTTTGAGATGAAGGGTATGAGAGAGGCTAAAAGGATACTTGGTATTGAAATCAAGAGGAACATGCCGACGGAGTATATATCCTTATCTTAACAAGAATATACAGAGAAAATCCTAAGGAAGTTCTCGATGTCTGAAGAAAAATTGATTGGAGCTTTCTTTCGTTCCCAATCCAAACTCGGTGCCATTCAAGCACCAACCGAAACATCAGATAAGAATTATATGTAAAGGATAACATATGCCAATATTATTGGTAGTATTATTCATGCTATGATTCACACGAGACCTACTATTGTCTAGACCATAGTTTTTTTAGAAAATACATGTCGAATCCAGAGAAGCCGTATTGGCATGCACCCAAGTGGCTCATAAGATACTTGAACGACTCAGGTGATGTAGGGATGTGTTATAATCAGAATGGTACATGTAATATAGTGAAATTGTATGTGGAGTATGATGATGGAGGCTGCCTCAACATAAGGAAGTCTACTTCGGGTTATCTGTTTATTGTGTTTGGAAGAGTGGTTAATTGGGAGTCTTGTATACAGAAGTTCGTTGCGCTGTCGCCTGTGGAAGCCACAAATATGACTGCTACGGAAGCCATGAAAGAAGTTATTTGGCTAAAATAATTGTTGATGCAACAAAATGTGGTCGTGTATGCTTGGTTTAATTACAATTCCTTTTACTTTTTGTTCGTCTTATACATGACAATTAAATCGTTCTTCCGTAGGTTTCGTTTAATCGTATATCGGTTCTTGCCACGATAGATCAGTTTACTAGTTTAATCTCAATAGTACTAAAAGAAGAGTGATTGAGTTAGTTGTGTTTGAGATAGTCTTTTTGTAATCTAATTTTATATAAAATTTGTGTCCGTTGCTCGTGGATTTAATATTTTTTTGGCTATCCAACATATTATATATATCTAGTGTGATTAATTTACTTTGGTTGTCTATTACATCGCTGAGTTATAAATTAGGTAGGTAAATTTTTATTACCCTCTAGCGAGCAAATTTCACTAAATTTACGAATTTCGGAAGACGCTGGGTAAGCTTTGGAATCGCACCTTATCACTGATGAACTTGTGATATTATGATTTAGTGTTGGTTGTTTATTTCCACAAACCAGTTTAATTTATTTAAGTTGAAAGTATTTTTGTACTACAATCTACTCCTCCATACTTTGATATACTAGCGAACCAATCAACATCGACAGCTTGAACAATGATCAACCATTTAAAAAACCATACCGATCTCAAGACCAGTAGTTGTTTAACTAGAACTTTTAGTAACAAGTATATAGAATATGAAATGTATCACTAATGTTAAAATGAAAACAATCTCGCGTCATTATGATGATCCCAAATATATTGAAGATAAGTTTGTTTAAACGAGAATCATGCTATCATTTGAATTTTAACAAGCAGTGGAAAGCACAATTAATTTTGAAGTGTAGACTCCAGAAACTTAACTGGAATAAATCCATCACCATATCAATAGTCGGTTCACGTAGAAAAAATATAGTACTAAGACAAGACTCAAAAATCAAATAGACACACTGTTAGGCACTCCTCTTTTCTTATCACCAATTCCATGGAACGGCTTCAATAGCTCATACTTAACAACCCCAGCTCCAGTCCTATTCTTCAGCTCCAAATTCGTGTTTCGCTCATCAATGATCCCATCTAAATCATACATTCGACCTTGAAACCGTTCGTAAGCCGCGTTTATAATAGGGTCCTCAATCCAGTATGGCTCGGGATTTTCTCCTATGTATTCCTCATCCGGAGAATGACTCGACAATAGATTAAGTGTTACGACAACTTGTGTCGCTTGTTTTTGAGAGGGGAAAGTTTTCAACAAAATTTTTTCGGGTTTATCCAAAAATTCATTCAAGTCCTTTTCGTTCTCCGTAGGCATATTTTGTCGCGTTATTGTTGGCCGGTTAGGGAAATATCCACCGTACATATATTGACCAAAGTTAACTGCAGCGTGATGACCCGACGCCACCCACATTATTGTTGTTAGTGTCTGTATAAGGTTTTCGTGTGAGTTTAAGACCGGCCACCATGGTTCGTCTTTTTTGTCTTCATGACCTTTGGTTCGGACTTCCGTCCACCAGGCTTGGAGTTCTGGGTCGGATTTGATCTGAGTATCGTCCTTGTAGTAATGTGTCACATAGTCGGTGACCCATTGCTTGATCGCGTCCCAAAGGATTAGTCCATCGTTCGCAAATGGATAGTCTTTGATTCGAAGGTCTACACCATGTTCTGCTTTCGAGTTTGGTGTTGCCATTCCTCTGAAATAAATTTGAAAAATTTGAAAAATTTGAAAAATAAATTACTTGGAAATATCACTAAACATAAAATCTAAAAATCGTATATTAGCCAATTTTAGCAATTGGATTGGAAGATTTCAAGTGCCTGGATCAAACAACACATTGACTACTGTATATATTTATTGTGTCCAGCTTAATCTCTAAATGAAATCTATCATTGAAATTTTGTTCCATTTAAATTCAACAAAGATTTAAATTAAAACTTTACCTTCTAATAAGATCGGCAGGCAAAGCTTCTTGGTCGAACCTCCATAATTTATCATATATGACAGAACTAATCTCCATACAGTATTTCCCAGGCGAAAAACTCGTCTCAATAATTCCAGCAGCGCTGACGAGTTTTCCACGTGCTCGGGAATTAATTTCCATCGTGTAACGAAAATGCGGTCTTAAGAGTTTATAAATCGGATGCAGTCTGCTTAGTTGTCGTTTCGCCGCTATTATATATGTCTCCATAACACAGTGAGTTCGCAACCTATATGAAACAGGGACCATATGATAGAAAATATATATATGGAAATATTCTTAACAGACATTGAAATGTTTTGTCTAATATACATCATGCTCAATATTTCACATGCGTTGATATCTATGCCACAACATAGCATCAAAAATAAAATTCAATCCAACAATAACTCACCAATGGATAATTAGTTGATGATAACCCGCATCATGAGCGCAAACGTGAGCTTTTGCAAGTCTCCACAACCAAGCTCCTGTGCCATGGGAACTCCTTGTGAACACTTCTCGCCATATTGGTTGGTCACGGAGAGGTGGCCGTGTTAGTTCTATGGCGACTAACCTCAACGTGTCATCG
Organism: Limnanthes douglasii subsp. nivea; assembly: GCA_036936605.1. Taxonomy (NCBI): domain Eukaryota; kingdom Viridiplantae; phylum Streptophyta; class Magnoliopsida; order Brassicales; family Limnanthaceae; genus Limnanthes; species Limnanthes douglasii. The sequence goes on along the minus strand of JAUPFV010000002.1, from coordinate 112,661,682 downwards.
TCGTTGAGGAAAAATAAAGTTCGCGATCCATAAAATGTTGCACTGTCGAGCTCTCGAATTTTGTTCACATAAGGTAAAAATAAATCGTGGTAATCCAATACGAATAATCTTTTTTGCCTAAAAGCCTGTAAAACCGATCGCAAATTCACATAAGAGATTAAAACATATTGCGATAACTAATCAAAACGAAAATTACATGTTTTAGAAGATTATTTGTATATGTTTTGAAATCCGGAGGGCCAAAAATAAATATACCTCATCAGCAGAGATGAACCCTCCAATTTGTTGCTGAACAAGTTCTGTGGTAATCAATGAATCAGCTGGTCCATAAATTTCTGGGTCAAGCTTACTTCTCATGGGCCATTCCTGCAAAATTGACAGATCAGTTATTAATTTTTTTGCTATTCATAAATTATGACTGATTTAGAAACATACCTCTACAAGTTGAATGCTATAAGGATTAAGACCAGCAAGTGTTTGACGTGCAAACTCTTCATCACTAAACCATGAAAATCTATCCTCTACAAAATCAAAACGCGATTAACCAATCCTTTCAATTAAATTAACACTTCAAATTTAAAATCTAAAAGAAAAAGAATGGTAGAAAATTACTTACTTATTAGTAAATCCGGGGCTTCAAATTGAAAAATATCGTCTCCTACTTCAGCTATATATTTGACGATTTTTGGAATTAAAGAAAACAATCCGGTGTCTTTAGGCAAGCTAACTCCTTCTTCGAATAATCTCTCGATAGCCTTAAAATGTGGAAAATCTTCAAGGGGGTCATCGAACATGGCATCTAATTGCGGTATGAGGGCTGGCATAATTCCTTCATATAAATTCGATTTATACGAACTATTTTTTATTTTAGAAAATTCTTCGTCTCGCGGTACATATACTTTGCTAGTTGGTTGTTCCGATTTTTCATCTGCTCATAAATAGAATAGGAAGATATTAGTTATCTACGTATATAACTATACTATTTGTGCATAAGTATTATTATCGAAATCGAAGATTGACCTGATTTAGTACGTGGTCGGCCGGTTTTGCAACGTCTTGGATATGGAAACTTTTCGCCTCCGAGAATAGGACGAACAAGTTCAGAACTCTTATCGGGGTCGCCCAAATCATTATAAACATCATAATCATAAATTCGTTCATGCAGTTGAAATTCTCCTTGTTCTTCTCGATTAGTTCCTCTTAAGTTATTGAGTTCGACTCCTCTTAACCTTTTCAGTCCTTCAGGTGTATCCGATGGCAAATAGGACTACTTGACCAAAAAAACACATCAAATCTAAAATTAAAATCCATAGCCTACATTTCGAGTTTGGTCGAACTCCTATTATTATGTTTCCATAATACTTTAAAACTTCTATAGACTAGTAATTTTGTTCTACTAAAGCTTTAAATTATTTGGAATCTTACTTGCCTATAAACTAATAGTTTAAAACAAATACATAAATAGGTGAAAATTAAATCGTGCCATCTCTAATTAATTATAGATTAAAAATTATGGTTAGTTATTTATATAATTCGTATTTATATCAAATTAGTTTTTTGTATTTATTTTTGATATTTTGTTTGTTTTTCTATTTTAAAACTTATGTTAACTTTTCTGTACGTAACTCGTACGTTATAGTTCAAACATTAAAATTTTCGTAACATTTGGTCATCCAATATTTTGTCAGCAATATCCACCGTTTAAAGTTGAATATTATTGCTAAAAAATTTGAAAAATATGTAAAAAACAAATATGAAATGAAAGTTTATCGTTTAAACGGTTAGGTTGACTTGAGTGACTTAAACTCACGCAAACACTTAAGCCTGTAAATTGTTTAAATTGTGAATAGCTACTTGTAATTATTTTTAATTAATATAATATAACACGATTTGTGTAATTAAAAAATGGATAGCATAAAATATAAATCTATTTTAATTGAAAAATAACAAAAGTTACTCAAATTTCACCAATAATTCTTTTTAAAAAAGGATAGCACCAAAATTTTATCTGATCATTGCATAAAATAATTTGCAATATTTTTAGCCCCTTTCGTTTTCTGAACCAATTAAAGGGAAACTGATAATCCATATATAATATGATCTATAAGTCAAAATATGTTTTGGAGGTTAATATCGTTAATTTTAACCATGCTTCAAAATTTAAATCAATACATAAAATTTATGTTTTTTTTTTACCTTATTGCTGAAGAAAATTCTGCGGTTATCCTTAGGGTGGACCCATGATTTACATGTAAAAGTAATTTTATCATCTGTCCCCTCGAATTGAAGAACAACATCGTCCACGAATAATTCATTCTTGTGTTCATTTTGTATCACAATCGCTCCAATTGTACCGAAATCTGACGGTACGTCAAAGATACATTTATAAGTCATTTCGTCGCCACTTTTTCCGACTCTTTCTGCTTCTTTTTTAACTCTCTCTTTCTCCAATCCCGTTCCTAAAGTAATATTGTTTTCATGTAAAATAAACTATAAGTAGCAAGCAGGATTAAAATAAAAACAATCCAAAATTTTAGAATTATTACAGTTTTGCAATCACAAAATTATATTAAAATATTTAGATAGCTCTTTAAAAAATCAATCCATTAAAATGTTAAAAAAAAAAGAATAATTTTTTTTAGCAAATAGAATAGATGACAAAAAAAAGTAATATGAATATTTTTTTTATTTTATAACTTGGTGTAATATTTTAGTACCATAATCAAGTTGGGTGCTAAGAAGCTCCAAAACAATAGTTCTGCCAAATAGCTCCTCAACCGATGTTGTGATAGCCTTTCCGGTCAGTATAACCCTAACAATCGCCTTAACTTTGATATCTTCCGAACTGGATCTTCTTGCTTTAGCTGAGACCTTAGAACCAGTATTCGTTCGCATGCATAAGAATTTAGCATTCCTTTTAGGTTCATATCCCAGTTTTTGGGGGACGGAAAATAAGATGTTGTTTTGGGTTAAGAGAGAAGGGTGTGCAGGAAAAGAAATAGGCTTTGTGATTTCAAGCTTTTGAACCAAACAATGAGAGTTCAACATTTTTGTTTCAAGTCTTAGGGTTAAGGTGTGATGCTATTTGCCTTCAGGAATGAGGCTATATATAGACCCCAAAGAGGGAGTTTTCAGTGCTTTGCTTGAAGCCTGAAGGTATATAAAATATAATATAATATAATATTTTCACATTTATCACATTGCAAATAATAGAGAACAATAGTAAAATGGTTTGCAGAAATAATAGTAAAGTTTATTAAGATTACGTTAAAGGTGCATTTATAAAATAATGTATAATTTGCATACCAAATATTAGAACCCAAGTTATCGAATGATAAATTTATAAAGAATTTAAGATAGTCCACATAAATGATTTAATGATAAATATAAATAGGGTGAAGCTATTTCCTCCATAAGATCTATTATTTCTTTCATTTTAAATTTTTAATAAAACATTGAATATTTGTTTTTATTTTCTTGCCTTTTATTTATTTTATAATTTATAATTTGATGTCACTATCCACTATTAAACCCTTATTACAACAAACACATGACGAATATGATTTAACTTCTAAAATTAAACCCTAAGAACATAAAAACTCAACATGTTTTTTAAAAAGAAAACATGTAGTTCCGAGACAACCACTCCGAATAACATATTTTTTTAAAAGCATGTGATTCCGAGTTAGGAACTCAGAATCACATATAATATTTTAAAAAAGAACTCAATCAATACACACTAATCAAACCATAAAAAATCTATATTTTGAACTCAATAAAAAATTAAACCATAAATTGATATTAAAAAACGATTAAACCAGTAACTCGATATACAGGGGCTCGATTAAACGACGAACAAGTTTTTTTTTTCTGCATATAGAGTTCCTATAACTCATTATGCAAAAAAATCATAGATTTAAAAAGAGATTTTTATTGATATGTCAACCCATATATTTAAAATAATAATAAGATTAACGATAGATTTTTATCTTTGGAACTCGAGAAACTGCTTCAAAATTGTTTGGTGGCTATGGTTTTTTAGGGTTAGAAGAGGTGAAGGTGGATAGTTACTGTAGAAATTTGGGTTTTTGGTGTAAAATTAAAAGAAGGATAAATTAGGATTTTCCTTTATGGAGGAAATAACAAGATGTGTTTTTTATGAATGATGGAGGAAATAATAAATTCTATGGAGGAAATAGCTTCACCCATATAAATATTTTAGTAAATATTTATAGAATAATAAAAAATTATATAAATACGAACTAACTTCAATTGTATATGATATTAATTGCTGAATAAAACACATCATTTAGGATTTCATTAACCATGTTACGAATATATATAAATATTTGCCTAACCTCTTTTACAAGTACGATTTTGTTTCCGATTTTAGATTTAAAATCGAATACAATTTTGGTTTTGATACATTTTCAAAATATTTCATACCTTTTGAGACATTTGTCTATTATATATATATATATAATATGTAAATAACGTGTGATAAAAAAATTAAGTAAAAAATCGTTTATTCTTAAACTATGAATAACAAGAAAAATTCAAATGAAGGCTTAATTGGTAAAAGCTCCAAGAACAGAGTCTTAGTTTCTTGATCCTGATCGTCGCCGGAGCCGGTCTCGTCTCCGTTTTCAGCTCTGGCCTTTGATTCCTCTCGTTTCTTCTCTCTAATTGGTTTAACTCTGTCCTTCAGAGATTTCGTCTAGTGATCTTCTTCTAAGATCAGGCTCTGTTCTTCCTTGAAACAGAGCTTTTCTGCTCTGGCTGTCTCTGATCAGGCTCCGGGATTGGTGTTTACTGTCTCGACTAATGTCTTTTAACATTCTCAGCAATGAAGAATTCCCAGCTCTTCACCCAGATGTTAACAAAGATATTCATATAGTCAAGAAATCTTTTTCTGAAATTCTGTCTTCTGTTAATGTCCGTACGTTACCAAAACCTGAGTTCATCAAGACTACTGAAGATCATAATGTTGTTCAGTTCACTAAGGAAACTAAATAAACCCTATTAATTCAATAAAAAACACCATTGATTGGCAAGTTTAGTCAAGGCATCCCAAAACGTGTGGCCTTTCAATCTTTCATGGAGTCTTTCAAATTCAAAGGGCAGTATTCATATGTTACATTAGATTCAAGACAAATACTGATTGATTTTAGCTTGGAGGAAGATATCAGAAAGTTGTGGTCTAAACCAACCTGGAATGTGGAAGGGAAATTGATGAGGGTGATAAAATGGTCACCTGATATCAGCAAGAACAAAGAATGTCCTATCGTCTTGATATGGGTTAGATTTGAAAACATGCCAGAGTACCTCTATAACGAGTGTATAGTCAACGACATTGCTACTTCCTTAGGAAAAGTCCATCAAACGTTTGTTCCTAAGCATAATAGAGTTAACACTAATGCTTCCTATGCTCAGGTGGAAATCGATGTGTCTAAACGGCTTAAAAGGAAGATCTGAATTGGGTTTGGTGAAAACGAAGGGTGTTGGATTGGAGTTAGCTACAGAAATGTTCCTGATTATTGTTTTAATTGTTTTCATTTGGGGCACAAGGATGATGACTTCAAGAAGATTGATTCAAAAACGGACTCTAAAGAAGTTCGTCAAAGATCTGATAACATTTCAAAGGATGTTACACAATCTGTTTCTTTACAAGATAATGCAGCAATGGCTCAAATACCAAAATCTACAAGGATTTAATCATTCACTCAAGTTTACAGAAGAAAGTTGAAATCTATAGTAACTGCTAAAGATATGCCTTTTGTCTCTTGCCCCTCAACAAATCTTGCCAGTCCCAATAAAGAGGACACTGTCTCCAACAAAGAGCTTGACCTCATTAGTGCTCTCCAAAATCTCGAAGATGTTTCTAACTCTCAAAGCCAGAATATTCAACAGGAATCTCCACATGGTGACAATATTGGAAGCTATAATCCTTCACCAAGGTCCATTTCCAATGATCAGGACTTTGATACAGTCATTACTAGGAAAATCAAGTCTGCAAATAAAAACAGAAGTTCTAAAAGGTTATCTATTAACTCTCTGCGAAAAAGAGAGAAACTCCATAACACATCTCTATCTGATAATGTTTAAGATTGTTAGTTGGAATGCTCGTGGAATGCATAACAATCCTACTTTAGCTAGACTCAAATTTATTATCAAGAATGAAAATATCAAGGTAATTGCTATACAAGAGCCTATGGCCAGGTATGACAAAATTGAAATGATTGCTATAAGGATTGGATTTTCTAACTTCACTGCTAATATCTCTAATAAAGTTTGGATTTTCTGGCCTAATGATATTAATATTTCAGTTATATTTAACCATGATCAATTTCTGCATTTGGAGATCAATTATGCTACTATTACTTGTTTTTCCCCTTCTGTCTATGCTAAGAATCAGAGAATGCAGCGTAAGTTGCTATGGAGTCAATTATGTCAGCTCACCTATGATGAGAAGCCTTGGATTATAGCTGGAGACTTTGACACCATAACCTGTCCTGAAGATCAACTGGGTTGTTCCTCTTTTGATGATGGCAGTGTTGAGGACTTCAATAACTTTATCAGACATTGCAATCTTGAAGACCTTGGATACAGTGGTTCTAGGTACACCTGGAGCAATAATAAAATTTGGAAAAGGTTAGACATGGTGTTAGTTAATCATAAATCAATCTCTACTTGGCACATTCAGGTTTTTCATATGGTCAGAACATGTTCTGACCATGCCCCTCTTCTAATTTCTATCTTAAATAATCAGAACAAAATTTCTCTTTACAACAAAGGCAGCTTTAAGTTTATAAATGCTTGGACTAATCATCCTGAATTTCTTAGTTGTGTCAAGCACAATTGGGCCAAGCATTGCAATGGTGATTCTAATGTAATATTCTGGTACAAGATTAAGAGATTAAGGAAATGCCTTAAAGCTTGGAATGCTACTACTTTTGGTAACATTTTTAACAAAGTTAAAGATGCTACTATTGAGGTTAATAACTGTGAAATTATTCATCAGCAGGAAAACAACAATGTCTCTAAGGCTAATCTTTCTAAAGCTAATAGTATTCTTATTCTTGCTCTAAAAAATGAAGAATGCTATTGGAGGCAAAAGTGTTACAACACTTGGCTAAATTATAGTGATGGTAACTCTAAGCTGTATCACAACTATGTTACCAAAAAGAGAAAAAAGAACTATATCAATGGTATCAAAGATGATTGTACTTGGCTTGCTGATCAGGATGATATTGCTAGATCTGCTGAGTCTTTTTTCAAGAAGATTCTTTCGAATAACTCTAATGATAGCTACTATAGCATCCCTAATGACTCTATTCTTAACAATATCCCTAAGCTTATTTTGGACAGGGACAATGAAGCTATTCTCAAGCAAACTAATAAAGATGAATTCTGGTCTATTGTCAAAGAAATGAAGAATGATAGTGCTCCTGGCACTGATGGGTTCAATTGCTATTTCCTTAAAGTCTGTTGGGAGATTATTAATACTGATCTGTGCAATGCTTTAAATTCCTATCTCAAGGGTAACTGTATTCCCAGTGGTGTCTTTGCCACTGGGATTTGTCTCATCCCTAAAGGCCCTAATCCCATATCTTGGAATAATTTTAGGCCCATTAGCATGTGTACTATTTTTAATAGATTAATCTCTGGTCTTGTTAACAAAAGAATCTCTTGTATCCTTCCTAACATCATATCTAGAGGTCAAAGTGCTTTTGTTAAAGATAGGATTATTCACGACAATATTCTTATCATCAAAGAGATGTTACATAACATCAAGAGAATGCCTTCTAAAGGCAATATCATTTTACAGATTGATATGACAAAGGCATTCGACAGAATGTCTCATACCTTTTTCATGAACACTCTAAGATGTTTTGGCTTCTCTGATGACATTGTGACTCTTATTCACAATCTGATTTCTAATGTAATGGTCTCTATATTGATTAATGGTGCTAGTATTGGCTATTTATCTCAGAAGAATGGGTTAAGACAAGGAGACCCTTTGTCTCATTGTCTTTTCATTCTTGCTGAGGAAGCCCTTTTAAGAGGCCTCTCTAATCTTTATAATATAAATAATAGCATGAAATATCATTTAAAGTCTGGTTTTGTCTTACCTTGTCTAGCCTTTGCAGATGATATTGTCATATTTACAAATAGCTCTCCATCCTCAATCAACTGCCTGAGTCATCTGCTTGAAAAATACCAAAATGAATCTGGTCAGTTGATAAACAAAGACAAGACAAAGCTTATTACCTCATCAAGCTGCTCTCATGCTACAACTACCAGGATCAAGTCAGCAACTGGTTTCAACATTGAGCATGCTCCTTTCACTTATTTGGGCATCACTATAGTTGTAAATAAGAAAGGAAAGCATTATCTACCTCTTCTTGCTAAAATTCATGATTGGGACTTGAAAAATCTTTCTTTTGGGGGCAGGCTGTCTCTTATTGAAAATGTTTTTTACCCTATCATTTACTTCTGGATGCAGAACAGCCTGATCCCCAAAAGCATTATTAATAGGCTTGAACTTTGTTTTAACAAGTTCCTTTAGAGATCCAAATACAATGAACCTGCTATTCACTGGTCTACTTGGAACAACCTTTGTAAGCCTTATGATGAGGGTGGTTTGAACATCAAACAATTGTTTGACATTCAACTCACCTTCTCTTTCAAGCTTTGGTTCCTCTTTAGAAAAAGAGAGTCCCTTTGGTCTGACCTTATGCATAAAACCTATTGCATTAACACCCATCCTGCTAATACTAAGTGTAAGGTTACTGACTCTATCATTTGGAAAAGGCTTTACTCTGTTAAAGACCAGGCTGATCAAAATGTCAGTTGGAGACTTGGCAAAGGTGAAATAGATTTTTGGAGAGATTCTTGGCATGGCATGGATCCTATAACTAATGATTATAACTTAAACAATTGGTTTTTCCTGCCAATGTGAATTCTTTTTGGAAAGAAAACAATTTGGACACTAACACTCTTGTTTCTTTTCTTTCTCATGAAAGAATCAATCACATTTCTTGTGTTCGAATCATTCATGACCAGGATGATAAAATTGAATGGAAATTTTCTAAAAACAAAGACTTTAATACGAAATCAACTTGGGAAAACATCAGATTCAAAAACACAAAGCTTTCAATTTTTAAAAAGATTTGGCACAACTTTATTCCATCAAAACTCTCCTTTCTGACCTGGAAGTTATTAAAAACTTTTGCTCATATTGACCAAATTCTCTCCAAAAGATACTTTGTTTCAGTCTCTAAATGTCAGTTTTGCTTCAACTGTGAAGACAAAAACCATATATTCGTTAATTGCAGGTTTGTTTGGTCCTCGTGGAACTATTTAGGTATTCTATTTAGAATTCCTGTGAGACGTTATATGTCTCTGAGTCATATGCTATACTGTTGGTTTGGGTCCTCTTGCAGTAATTTTCATGTAACTCACATTGTCCCTCAAATCATTTGTTGGACAATGTGGTTGAATAGAAATCATTGCAAGTTCAAAAACACTGTTGATACCTTTTCAAGTGCTATTTATCGTATAAAAAAAGTTATTCTTGGTATCGACTCTAAGAACATTCTTAAAGCTAAGCACTGGTCTGGTGTGGTTGACACAGGTGCTACTTTAGGTTGCCTAACTATTAACAGGGTCAAAACAAAGTACCTGATTTGGTATGCCCCCATTGCTGGGAGACTCAAAATCAACATAGATGGTGCTAGCAGCTTTGCTGGTGAATCAACTGGTGTCTGATAGTCAGAAATGAGATGGGCATCATTATTGCTGGAGCGGGTTTTGTGTTTGGCAAGCTGAGTCCTCTGCAGGCTGAGACTAAAGCGCTTTTGGAGGCTCTGATTTTGTGCAAGAGGAACGACTGGCATGCTGTTGATATCGAGTCAGACTGTTTAACGCTTATCAACAACATGGCCACCGGAAAATCAAATGGTAATCCGATTGAAACTATTTGTCGAAGCCTTATGCACCCTTCAATGTGCCTTCGTCACATCTCTCGAACTCAAAATGCTGCTGCAGATTGGATCACGAAATGAATTCTCCTTGAGCGCTCTAACCGGACTTTTACTAACATCGACACTCCAACTTCGCTTGTGGCGATCATCACTTTGGAAAGTTTTGGTGTAGGCTATATAGATCCGGGTTAGCCATAAGTAAGCCTTGATTTGTTCGTTTAGAGCTTCGCCTATGGTGGCCTTGCCCGTTTAATGAGTTTGAGTTAAAGTCTGGTTGTAATTAGGGTTCCCGATTTGGGAATTTAGGGTTTACTCTTTTAGTCTTTCTAATCGAGTCCCTCTTCTTTTAGGTCTCCTTATCAAGGCCCTTTTCATGTAAGACTTTTCAATTTTAGATATATAGTTTCTATTTTGCCAAAAAAAACTATGAATAACAATAATAGGATTAATTTAAATTCAGTTGGACGAGTCTATTGATAGTGGAAAATTATAACTCATATTAAACTGAATACAGTTGGACAACTGCATTATTAATTGGTAATGGATGAATAAAATATATAGGTTTAAAATTTTATTTTTTTATTTTTTATTTGAATTTTTTTATTCATGCATTAATAATTATACTTTTTTTAATTATGTAATTAGGTTAATTCTAATTTTCCAACCAAATACAATAAAATAATTTTTTTATTGACCTAACTTTTGTTCGTCATAAAAAATAATAAACTGATGGTATATTCAGATATATTGGAAATATGGTACGAAAATAACATTTAGAAAAAATCTAACACACTTGTTTTTTCACAACCAACGTCATATGTCTGTAACTATTTTTTTTAAATTAGTCAAACCAATTACTCCTAATTTCGCAAGCTCGTAGATCTAGTTTTGTTCGTTTAAAAAAAACAAACCAATGGTATTTTTGGATTTGTTTGGAACTATCGTTTGAAAGATATGACATTTTGAAAAAGAATTCAATTTTTCACCACCATAGTCTTATTTACGCATCTTTTGTTCTTAATTATATGACCCCGTTACTCCTACTTCATAAATGAATGGAGTAAAAAAGAATTAAAAAAAAAACTTTTTCATAAATCTAGTTTTGTTCGTATTAAATAAAACCTATAGTTTTTTTATAGATTTTTTTTGAGTTATGGAGAAAGATATGACATTTTAAGAAAATCTAACACAATTTCTTTCTCATAATCAAAGTTCTATTTACGCAACTCTTTTATTCTTAATTTCGGATTATTCGTTATTTCACACCTCTAACATAATCCAATTTTTTTAAAAAATAAAACAAGTTTTTTTTGCACAAAAAATGCACATATGTTAGCAACTATAAAATGATTAGTTATTTCACACCATATCAACACTTCTTTTCACAAAAATAAGTTGTATTTTATTTTTTTCACACAATCAGACTTATTTTACACAATCAGACTTATTTCACATCCCAATTACATGTACTTATGCAACTAAAAAAATTTAAAAAAAATTCCAAAAATAGCTTTCATGGATCTACTATTGTTCATCTTAAAAAAAACAAAACCAATTGTATTTTCGGATTTTTTTGGAGCTATGATTTAAAAGATATGACATCTAAAAAAACAAAAAAAAACGGTTAAGAGGTATATTGGTATAAATAGAAATTACACGTGGTTATCGGTAATTAAGTTCTAGGTTATTAATATTTCTCTAAGTTTGGATTGATATATGTAAATAGTTTTGATTCTAGGTTGTCATTAGTTAATTACATTTAATTTAATTATATAACTTTTAGTTTTTTGTAATAATTTTATAAAGTTAAAATAAATATAAAAATATAAAAGATATATAAATACAATTTTTTTAAACACAAACACCATAAATATAAAAAAAATACGGATAAAAAGTTTAAAAAATAAAAAACACAAATACAAAATCTGCAAAACATACAACCGTTAATGGTGTAAACCATATAAGTATAATTGTATTACTTTATTGCATAAATTAGATTTAACTAATTTGGTATATACAAGATCTTGACTGAAGATGGGGGCTCAAGAAAAACACCAAGAAAGCGTTCTCGACCTCATATTCTCGAGAAGATACCTCATTTGTCCTAACCCTTAAAATCATCTTTTTTTACCTTCACTTCCTCCATCAGTTGAGGAATCAAATACTTCAGCTCACCTTAAGGCTACTAAATCTCTCATAAATTCAACTATTTCTGCTGCAACAATCAATCACCCATAACCACTGATGAATTGTCATAAAAATTACCAAAAGAAGAATTTCTAGCGCTCCCTACCACTCAAAATCAAGACATAAAAGCGACATTAATGAAAATATGAGATGAGATCTAACTTTATTTTCAAGCGTCGTCAAACATCATCTAACAACCTTAGAGAGACTGCAAGAAATCCTTTGGTGAAATCGTGAATCCAAAAGTTAGATTGCATACACGTGAACAAGTCAAATACAAGCTGAAATGAGATCAAAAGACGGTCATCATCTAGAAGGTATATAAGAATTTTCTTCTCCTTAACTCTAAATTCACTCTTATAATAAAATTCACATATTGTAGACCTAACTTACCTGAAATTAGATCATTTCTTGAATACGTTTAATTTTTAGGTCATTACCGTATATATATAGGATTATATGCATATTTTTATAGAAATACATAATATAAACGACCTTAAGAATATATAGAAAATAAATTTTTATTCAGTAAATAATTTCATCTTTAGGTTATTAAAATAGAAACCTAATTTTAATCCTAAAGTTGAGCCTCCTAAGGCTCAAGTTCGGGTTTCTGTTCTGAAACTTCCTGCGTTTTTGTATAATCATGATTCTATTAAACAAATATAAAAGGTAATTGGATTGTCTTAGTCTATTTGGATCCCATCATATAACAAAGTAAGATCTAACTATTGTGAAGCTCTGATCATCATAGATATCTCTAAACCACTTGCCCAAATGCTTTGGATATGTTTTGAGGATATTCTTATTGAAAGTCCATGTAATTTGACGTTGAGCAATTAAGAGCGATTTCCAAAAAAAAACTTATATATATTTTCACAAAGAAGATTATGTTTGGAATCGTGTGGACTAGTGTATTCCTCATAGACTGTTTGTTATATTCCATATTAATGTACATAATCCATTTGATGTAGAGAATAAAAGGTTGTTTTCTGGCATTTTATGTTGGGCGAAGGTCTTCGGTTCCCTCTTTCTTGGAGATCTTGTTGACTTTTTTCAAGACACTCGTATCTGTCCTTCCTAGATATTTTGCTGGAGGTTATTCACATGCTTCATAATTTTACTGAAGAAAATTGGTGATCGCTTTATGACAAAATAATTTCTTGATGGAAATCGTATATTGAGCCACTCAACTACCTCTTTATTTTATGTTGAGATGACAGATTTTGCCAAAATTATCATTGATCTTCCTTCTACCAACAAGATTTCAAACAAGAGGTTTATGTGTATTTCTTATAAGTGGGAGACAAATCATGGTCAATCTATTTTTTCAATCAATAGAAAGTAGACCACGAGTAATAATTTTTATCCTTGAATTTCTTTTATTTTACTTACTTTTTATACTGTATTTTGCTGTTTTGCCATCAATTTGTTTTCAACTCATATTGTTAAATTACTCATGAATTAGAATAGGCTGCAAATAATCAAATATATATATTCTCGTTTAATGGGGAACGCTAATAAATTTATGAAATATTTTGTTTATATTTTAAATTCCAATTAATTTGTAGACAATAGATTATGGTCCAACTTAGATGATAAATTGAGTTTTTCATTCATCCTTATGTTACTACAAATATTATTGAAAATCCTACTCTTTCGAAAAAAAGTTCTGAAACCCTCACCTAAGAAGAAATGAGTGACCAAAAAACCTATTGTTAAAAAAACTCATGACAGTTCTCCTACGGTGGTTTATCAAAAAAAGGCTAAATATTTTATCACTGAGCCTTATATTTTTCCCCATTGTGAAGTTGATGTTTCCTCAGTTTTCCAACTATCGTTGCAGCGAAAAATGTTTTAGATAAAATAAGGAAATTATTTTCCTCTGGTGTAGACAGGGTTGGTACAGAAGAAGCTGTAGCACCAAGTAAAAGACAGATCTACCTTATATGGTTGATAATGAAATACCAATTATTAATGATATTGAACATAATTCTAAGCTTCTTGATGATTATTCTTCTGTTTATGATATTATTAAGGAGCAAGACTCTATTTTTTATTTGGACTTTGTTATTGGTGCTGATTATCTTGGTCATTCTATATACTCATCTCATTTTCTTTTAAAGTCTATTTTCCCGACTCTGCAGAAGGTATATTAGGTATTGATGAACTTCTCCCTCGCATTGATATTAAATATTTTATGAGTAGGATTATACCAAATATCGCTTCCTGTTTTAATAACAAACAAAAGAAGCTCATTCATTTATGTAGCAAGCAAAAAGAAGGTGTTATGTTGATCTATTAGCATCTTCTGTTTCAGAACATGTTATCTTGTCTCCTAGTGAACTAAGAAAAAATTAGTATATGAAGGTTAGTATTATGTGTGTTGCTCCTATTAATTCAACAATCGGTTTTGACTTCCACTAAAGATAATACTATTCTGGATGGGAATGGACTTGTATATACTAATTATTCTATCTTTTTTCTTAATGTTACCGTTTTCCTGATTCCTCGAGTTATTATTATAAACTTTTTTCTAGTGTGACACTGGTTTGTTTGACCATTACATGTGATAGTTTTTCTTCAAATGTATAAAGTTTTTTAAAATTTGCATTTCCATGTGTTTGTTGGTTCATGTTATGGGGTTTATACATCTCCTTATGTTATTTTGTCCACTGAAAATTATTTCTCTTTAGCTATATCTTTGCCACCGTTTTCGGCAGAACATATTCCTGATCTTGTTTATCACCATATTGAGTTGGCCAGAAAAAAAGTTATTTCTGTCGATCATTCTCATTTCGAGTTGACACAAAGGAATTTGAGCCTGGATTTTGAGGTAAGCTAGTTTTTAGCGCTGTTTTGGTTTTTCTTTTACCTTTATTTGGTTTTATGAATATTGGTGCATTTTTTTATTCCAGATTATATATAGTGGATTGTCAACGTTACAAAATGCTAACATTGACCCCTCGAATCATATTGGTGATCTCCAAAAAGCTGCTCCAGTGAGCATCTAACTTTATTGAAAGAAGTAAATAGTAGGCATGGGGCCACCTAAAAAGACTTGGAATTTAAATCATGGGTTGTTGGTCGATTGGGTTGCGTTTTGCTTCATACGTGTAAAGATTATAAAAAACCTATTTGTTTTCTTCATTGTTTGAAAAAATTATGTTAATACAAACTGAAGTAATTAGATCTTTAAGAAGTAATCTTATTAATTGTTTGTCTACTTTCGATACTTTGGAGAAAATTTGGTCTTCAACTAACCATCATCTTATAAGTGTTAGACTTGCTATCAACGAACTTAAAAAAACAATCAACTTTTATCCTCTTAGATTATGAGACTCTCGTAAGTCAGTATTTGACGATCGTGAGGCTCAATTAAGTGAACATGTTACTTTGGAACAAAAATATACGTATGTTGTTTGGCAATCATTTGTGAGTGTGCGTAGTAAGAAGATCTTTGACTTTCATACTTTTTCCATAAGCTTAATTTAGGTAAACTTTAGTGTTACATTCATATTGCAAAAAGGCCTCATGGTTTAAATTTGGATGCTTATGACGAAATGATTAGCCTTAGTAATTCTCATTACAACGTTGTTATAGCAAATGATGTAGCGACGAGTGATATTATAGCAAATGATGTAGCGACGAGTGATATTACAATGACATGTGTTGACCCTACCGTAATTATTTCTTCTTCCTCGAAAAAAGTAGGAGTCGTTTGATTGATATATTTCATATTTCATTAAAGGCGTTTTGTTGTTTTGTTCGAACTATTAAAGACTTGTTGTTATATTTTTGTAAGACTCTTTTATTTTGTGATTATTGTTTTTATTTTTTTTGTATAAACGAGTTGTTGAGTCTTATACACAATTTGGATTCTCTATTTCTCCTATTAAATGGTCAAGTACAATACATTGAGAATTGTTCTTTTAGAATAAAATGGTTCTTTAACTATATTTCTATATAATTTGTCAAATACGTTTAGGATGCATGACACCATGGTAGTGAGTTTTCCTTGTTTTTAAACAAATTTAGATTTTTTTATAGCGGATTAACTCTTAGTTATCCTTCTTTTTATTATTTTTTTAGGGTTGATGAATTTAATCATCCAAACCATATTTATTTCATTATATTTTGTTTTCACTTGATTTTGAAGTTGATTTTTTTTATTATAGAAGCATATTACCTTATGTGTTACTATTTTTAAAAGAATAACTATTTCATCTGAAGCACTTATGGTTTATAAGTTATTTCTTTGATTGATTGTTGTTTGTATTTTTATCTCCGAAGTGGATATTAATTTTTGTGTAATGTGCTTTGGCACTTGTGCATTAACCAATCATATATTTGCTTAACGTATTTTCGTATTATTAGAAGATAATTTTTTTTTAGACATTCAAGTCTTATTTATTTTGACAGATGTTTTTTCTTCAAAATATTTTTCAAAGTTTTGTGCTTGGTGAAGCATTTATGTGTTGTATTTTTTGTTTTATTTTTCATAGACATATCATTTTAGAACTTTTCAAAGTTTTTTTTTAGAATTTTTTTTTCATCAGATTTTTTTCTACATAATTTGTTGAATAAATTTACAGGAGTAGTAAGTTACAAGCATATAGTACAATGGTAGATAATTGAATGTTTTATATTTACGGCGGTTTCGAGCTTGGTATTAACTTTCTCCAGCAACGTGTAGGTTGCTAGCTTTATTATTTCTTCGACCATAAACTATATTTCCCATGTTGGGTTGAACTTTGCAAGTCTTTTATCTTGTGTCTGCTGAAATACTTGTCTTATCCCTTTTACGTCATGGTTCAAAACTTCTGAACCAAACGCTGGACTTATTACCTATGTCACGGTAGTGTATTATAACGCTCCAAATGATGGTGTGTGTTGACTAAATCGGTCGATATTATCTGTTGTGGTCATTATTATTTTCATTGTAATTTGTTATCCTAGATAATCACATTAATATTTTTGTTGGTACTAATGCTTCCATACCATATACCATTCGAAATAAGGTTTTTTAATGTAAGTTATTGGCATCTTTTGGTATGGCTCTAGAGTTTCCCTTAAGGTCTTTGGCTAACGTCATGTTGCTTTAACCAAAATCTTTTTGATACCCTTGAATATTGTTATATTAATCACTTTGAGTTAATTGTTTGTTTTATCGATGTCGTATGTTGCACTTTTTTGTTTGTACGTTTTTTGAGAAGTAGCTTCTGATGAAAATTAAGTATTTTATTTCTCTAGAGGTCATTGAGAATGGTCCCACGACTTCCATGCCATTTTTTGGCATATATCACATGATTTAATTTTTTATTTTACATTATTCATGATTTTCATATCTCTTCTATGGATATTTCTTACATTGGATAGCATTATCATTTCCTCTTTCGGCCTCGATCCGTTATTTGGCTAATTTCACAAGGATAATGATTTTTACTGCATATATTTCCTTTAACCATCGTCCTACTATGACAATCCTATATTTTTGTTCATTATTTGAATTTATGGCTTCAAACCAAATGGATTGTTTTGAAATATCCGCAACTAGGGAGTTAAGTTATGTCTATGCTCCCAAACCTTGGTGTTTTGGATTAGAATTTGAGTAGAAGTTCAGCTAATGCTTCTGTCCTTGTTATTGTTCTGGGTTTAAGGTTGATAACTCAATCTCCTAGTTGGACTATCAACTTGGTCACCCTTCTCCAGTCATTAATCTTTTGGAATTTATCTATTAGGTGAAAAAAGATTTACATAATTATGGTTTATATCTAAAATTAAGGTCTTGTTGTCATACGCACTATTACACATAAAGTTATTTTTCTACTCGTACATTTCTAGTTTAAGTTTAAAATATAAATTTACATATATGATATGTGGCTTTATACTTCATTATTATCTTATTGATTAGAACTGCGTTGACTTCATGGTCTGCCGTTGTCGACTATGAGTACATAATCTTTCTTTGCTTCGACATTGTTAATATATTTGGTAAAAATAAATTGGGGTTTCTTCTTTCAGATATTATTTATTGCTTTGGAACATTGGCGAACATATATTTTGTTAATTGATGAGCTCAAATTATCCAGTCACAGCTCACTGTGTTATCCGGACATGGTCAATTCAGACATAAACATGTCACTAAACTATCGGGACAGGACAAAAATAAAGAAACACCTAAACACTTTTTGACTAAGTTATGTGCTAATCAGCTTAATAAGTAAATGAGTCTTTAAACTTGACTTGGTTCCATAACTTGACCCGAAAGCCCATGGGTCCCTAATTAAGGGTATAAATATCTCAACTACTTTCATTAATGAGGGTAATGAACATTTAATACAACCAGGCTGCTCAAATATCTCACTACTTTACACCAAAATAATTAATACTCAAAACACTTTACAAAATTACCCTCAGACTAAAATAAACCAAATCAAATTGGCGACCATAGTGGGAGAAGAAGGTGCCTGAATCTTGCATTCAAAACCAACAAAAAATATATGTTCGGATAGATCTGAACGAGCAAGCAATTCCACCACCTATGGTGGAGGTGGTTGGGGAAAAAAATGAATATACCACCGAGGAACGAGACAAGTTGAGAGCAGAAATAGAAGCGTTGATGGCCATTAAAAAAACAAAAATGGGTTTAAAGGAGAAGTCAAAGGCGTCAACCATCCATCATATTGACAATCCTAGGGAGAATGATCAGCAAAGACTCATTTAAGTACCCAAAAGACCCATGTCAGTTCTAAGAAGTCTCACCGGTCTAAGCCGGTAAAAAGTTTAGATTCCGAGTCCTCCAGCAGCTCTTCGAACGAGGCTGAGCTTGAAGAGTCTTTGTCATCAAGATGTAATGAAGGGAGGTCCAGGAAGAAACAAAAGCTAGTTAAAAAATATTTAAGAAAGAGAGATAGGCATGGGAGACTTAAAAGGCATTTGGGAAAATGGTCATCTCATAGCCACAATCACATGCATGTGGATCAGTTGTTGATCAATCCTTTTGCTTTCCATGATGAACAAGGTATTTTTACAACATCTAATGAAGATACAACCTTCAGTCGTAGTAAAAATTGGAGACAATCACCATTGTCTACCAAGATACTGGCCGGAAACCTACCCAAAATGTATGACAATACTAAAATGGAGAAGTATGATGGGAGTAAAGATCCGAAAAATCATCTGGAGCAGTTCAAGAACTTCATGATGAATTTTGATGATGATGACAAACTTTTGTGTAGGGTCTTCTCCCAATCTTTTATGGGAAGTGCTCTTAAATGGTACAACAGTTTACCCCAGGGATGTATCAGAAACTTTGATTCATTTTAGGTTGCCTTCCGAAGGAAGTTTGTGGGAAGTAAAGACGTGAAGGGAAATATAGATACTATTATCCATTGTGCCCAAGAGCCAAATGAGTCTTTAAAGGATTACATAATTTGGTTCGTGAATAGCAAGAATGGCTTAGCAGACTGCTTCAAACAAGTGGAAATTGCTTCTTTAAGACAAGGGTTGAATCCTGGGAATCTGGCTGATTCATTGACCAGGAAGAAGGCCATGACTTGGGGTGGCTTGCTAAACCAGGTGGGAAAGCAGATCAACGTGGATGAAAATAAGAAAACCAGGGTGAACCGTCAGGTGAGGTCTGCCCCGGCAGCTCAAAACCATAACCAATCGGGATACAAGGCTAAAGAAACTGGACAAGGGTCCAACAGGGCCAAACAGACTGAATCCAAACCGAATCTAGCTCAGAGCCACCAGTCAAGGAGTAAAAGAGGTCATTGGGTTCAACCGTAGTGGTTTGCAGAATGAAAAGAAAGTGTGGCTACCATTTATGACAAGACTAAAGATGAGGTTCATTTTCGGAAACCAGCAGCACTGCAATCTCCTAGAGAAAGTCGTAATACTTGTTTTTGCCAGTATCATCATGATATTGGTCATAATACCCAAGACTGCATCGGTTTGAAGCAGTAAGTGCAGAATCTCATTAAAAGAGGCAAGGTGGATGCTTATGTCAAAAGAAAAAAATGGAAATAGGCCTGACAATGCTCCTCGAACTGGCCCTACGAACAATGCAGGAACATCTGCTCCAGAGGGGGAAATGGTGATCCTTGAAAGATTTGATGTTGATTCAGAGTATCTGGAGCCTGATCTAACTCGGAATAAAGTGGTGTTCATAACAGAGCAGGTCAAGACGCTGTCCGGACTCATTAGTTTCTTTGAGTCATTTGCAATTTTCGGAGGGGATACCATAAAAGGACCCACGCCTTCGTCAAGGAAGAGGCATGTTCACAGTCTGGCTACTCAATTGGAAGGAGGCATGTCTTCCTATCAGTCCCAAACCCATTTTCCGTTTATAGTTTTTGATGAGGATGATTTAAGAAATTTTGTTGGTCGTCAAGAGGATGTTGTGGTGATAGGAGCATCTATTGGGGGCAACAATATCAGATAAATTCTGATAGACACGGGCAGTTTGGAAAACATTCTCTTTTTGAGTTCTTACAAGCAGATGAAACATCCGGCCGTTATTCAACGGTCAAACAGAACCATTTAGGGCATCACAGGGAGCTCTGCGGGTGTAATCGGGGAGTTTGAGGAAGAGGTGTTGTTGGGAAAAGGGCCTTTTAAAAAGCTGGTCATAGTCTTATTCGTTGTGGTAGATTGCCCCACATGCTACGATGCAATCTTTGGGAGGTCCTGGCTCTTTAGAATGCATGATGGAGCCTCAACAGTCCACCAATGTTTGAATTATGCGGTTCAAAGGCAAGTAAGAGTTGTCCGCAATAGTCAAAAGATAGCAAGGGAGTGATATGCAACTGCACTTGCTCCTAAAACTTTAGGAGTAGTCCGGGTTAATGAAAATTAGTAGTTATTGGGGCCTTCTGAGGGAAAGGGTGAATTGATGACCCCAGATAGGCCCCTGGTGTTTTAATACCGGTTGAAGAAGTTGAAACCCACTCTTTGGCAGAAGGTAGAAGTGTTAAAATTGGCTCTAAGATGGTGTCGGAGTTAAAAAAGGAATTGTTATCCTTTTTGGCAGATAACCAGCATGTTTTTGCTTGGTGCAATACTGATGTGACCGGAGTGCCTGCACGTGTTATATCACATAAGTTGTCCATCCGAAGTGATGTTGCACCCGTTGTGCATAATATGAGAGCTTTTTTAAGGAGAAAGTTGATGTAATAGTTCAAGAAGTACATCCTTTATTGACTGCCAATCCGGTGTTAGTCAAGAAAAAAAATAAGAAATGGCGTATGTGTATCGATTTTACTGACCTCAACAGAGCTTTCCCAAAAGATCTTTATCTTCTACCCCGGATAGATCAGTTGGTGGACTCAACATCTGGAAACAACTTGTTTTCCTTCATGGATGCCTTCTCTGGGTACAACTAGATACAGGTGGATCCGAAGGACCAAGATCACACTACCTTTGTTACAGACAGGGGTTTCCATTGCTACAAAGTGATGCCCTTTGGGTTGAAGAATGCTGGGGATACTTATCAGAGGTTGGTGAACAAAGCATTTGCTGATTAGATTGGCAAGAATATGGAGGTGTACATCGATGATATGATGGTTAAAAGTTTAGAAGAATATTTGCACATAATTGACCTCCGAGAAACTTTTGCCAATTTGACTAAGGTAAATTTAAAGCTGAATCCATAAAAGTGTATCTTTGAGGTGCAGTCCGAATTTATTTTGGGTTATGTGATAAGTGAGAAAGGGATACAGCCCGATCCGGATCAGCTTGACGCCCTATTAGAAATGGATCCCCCTTGAAATATTAAAGAAGTCCAGAGGCTGACAAGAAGATTGGCTGCCTTAAATCTTTTTATTTCAAGATCTTAGGACAAGTGTGCTCCGTTTTTTCAGACTTTAAAGAATGCTAAAGATTTCAATTGGTCTCCACAACGCAGCCAAGCTTTTGATGAAATAAAGAAACACTTGTCTTCACTTAAACCCTTATTAAGCCCGTACAAGGTGAAAACATTATATATACTTGGCTGCGTCAGAATATGCTGTGCAGTGTTGGTAAGAGAAGTGGATAATTACCCTCGTCCGGTGTACTACATCAGCAAGAGTCTGATAGATGCTAAGAAGAGGTACCAGAATTAGTAATTGCATCAAGAAATATGAAGTCGTATTTTCAGTCTCATTCCATCATTGTTTGAACGTCGTTTCCATTAAAGAATGTTCTTCAGAAAGAAGATATATCAACTAGGATGACCAAGTGGTCAGTAGTGTTGGGTGATTATGATATTGATTTCGCCCAACGAACTACTATCAAGGCTCAATTTGTTGCTGATTTTCTAGTAGAATTTCATCAGGACAGGGGTTCTAAACAAGCTTCAGAAGGGAAAACTAAAAAAGAATGGGTAGTCTGGACTGATGGTGGATCAAGCACAATGGGTTGTGGGACTGGAATTTGCCTAACCTCTCTGTATGGTGATAAACTATACCAGGCTATATATTTTGGGTTCAGGGCTTCTAACAATGAGTCTGAATATGAAGCAGCTATAGCTGGTCTTAAATTAGCTTTCCTATGTGGGGCTAAAAGAGATAGATTGATGAGTGATTCTCAGCTTCTTATCCATCATGTTCAAGGTCAATCTGAGGCCAAGAAGGAACAGCTGATCAAATACTTGTTCATCCTTAAAGAGGTGGAAGCCAACTTTAAGAATGTTTGCTATGAGCATATTCCTAGATCAGAAAATGCGCTGGCAGATTCCTTGGAAACCGTAGTGTAGTCTGAGTCCTACCCTTGGATTCATATACAGGAATGCCCATCCATACAATCAAATCAGAACAAGGAAGAGCAGGAAAGCTTAAGTATACAAGTAGTTCAATCTAAATATTGGAGATTTCCCCTTCTTCAATATATCTCTGATGGGGTTTTGCCTCCGGAGAAAGCTATGGCAAGAAAAATTAAACACAAGGCTCGTGGTTTTTTTTTATCATAAGAGAGGTTCTATATAAAAAAATCCTTCAGCAGACCTCTCATGCGTTGTTTGGGATTTTAAGAATCCCAAACCGTTTTATCCGAACTAAACGACAGAGAAGGATCAGCACATTGTGGCTACAGGGCACTAACCCAGAGGGTATTGTTGGATGGATACTATTGGCCATCCATAATGGCAGATGAAAAATAAATGGTAAAAAAGTGTGATCCATCTCAAAGGTATGGTAATGAAATTCATGTGCCAACAATGCCTATGGACTCTATTTCTGAGCCAATACCTTTTGCTCGTTGGGGATTGGATTTAGTTGGGTCTCTACCAATGGCGTCCGGAGGGTGCAGGACTAGCATTATAGCTATTGATTACTTCTCAAAGTGGATAAAGTCAGCTCCTCTGGTAGGAACCACTTCGAAAGCTGTCATAAAGTTTATCTTATCTAATATATGTTGCAGATTTGGGATTCCTCAGAAGATTACCACAGATAACGGGCCACAATTTGATAACAAGGATATGGAGAATTTCTGTGCCTCTAGGGGCATTCAGCATTGCTTCTCTTCTCCATTCCACCCACAAGAAAATGGCAAGGTTGAAGTGGAAAATAGGACTATTTTATCCGGATTAAAAAAGAATTTAGCAGGGGCTGTAGGGAAGTGGCCAAGCTATGTGCAAGAAGTGTTGTGTGTATACTGAACTACTCCTAGGGCTGCTACACAGGAATCTCCTTTTTCCTTGGTATATGGGATGGATTCTATTACTTCCATAGAAGCAACCCTACCATCATACAGGGTCCATAACTATTCCGAACAAGCCAATGAGATGGCAATTAGGAATTAGTTGGACTTAATAGAAGAAAGAAGAGTTAAAGCTCATCTTAGAACAAAACACTACCAAGGCTTGATGAGGAGCAGATTTGCTTCCAAGATCAAGAGAAGAGATTTTCAACTCGGAGATAAAGTTTTGAGAAATAATTTCTTGCACACTAAGGAGAAACAGTTCGGTAAGTTGTATCTAGAATAAAAGTTGTGTAAATATTTACTTGTTAAATATGAATGTAAATATTAGGGGGCATACTCTTTCCTACCCTAGTGGCACGAGGAGGTTTTAATGAGGTGTCCGTTTTTTTTTTCATTCAATAAAATATGATGCCTTTTTAAAACATCTAATGTGGTTTAACTACAATTCTATTCAAGTACAAGTCTTTGATTTAACACTTTGGATCTTTGATAGATCGGATTAACCTGGTTGAGTGATGACCATTAAATACATGTTATCAGAGATATTAAACACTCTCACTTCAATAATTCTGAAATAATTGGGGCTATTTAAACATTAGCCATTAAAATTAAACGGAAAGAAAGTATTAAACAAAGCAAGATTTGATAAATAAACTTATCCGGACGGAAACTGGATAACATTACCAAATTACAAAATTTGCTTTGACCATCCAAGGACTTTAGGTATTTTAAAAGACTTATCCGGACTCAAACCGAATAACATTACAAAAATTCTTTGGCCATCCAAGGACTTTAGTAGTTCATAAAATTAAGAAAACAAAAAGATGTTTAAACCTTAGGGCTTGTTCCATTCGGATTTTCTTTCATCACCTCCTTTCTTCGGACTTTTGAGTTCGGCACTCGAGCTCTCACCGGTTCCTTCTTCGTCATCAGTAGTGGAGTCAATTCCACTGGAAAAGTTGTACTTAAGCACTCTCACTTCAATACTTCTGAAATAATTGCGGCTATTTAAACATTAGCCATTAAAATTAAAAGGAAAGAAAAGATTAAACAAAGCAAGATTTGATAAATAAACCTGTCTGGACGGAAACCAGATAACGTTACCAAATTACAAAATATGCTTTGACCATCCAAGGACTTTAAGTGTTTTAAAATACTTATCCACACTCATACTAAAAAACATTACAAAAATGCCTTGGCTATCCAAGTACTTTAGAAGTTCAGAAAAGTAAGAAAACAAAAAGACGTTTAAACCTTAGGGCTTGTTCCCTTCGGATTTTCCTTCATCACCTCCTTTCGTGGGACTTTGAATTCGGCACTCGTACTCTCACCACCTTTTTCTTTTTGGAAGCCTTTTCATCACTCCTTGCTCTTCTTTTCCTGTCCTTTTTAGGAGGCCTTGGTGGGTTTTGTGAATCTCCTGCCTCCCTAACAGTCTTAGCTTCTACTACCTTGAGCAAGGCAGCATCGATTCCCTCTTGGTTCCCCGAACTGGTCCCCTCTGTCGCAGCTTGGACTGCCTCTGTTACAACTTTTTTTTCTTCCCTTTCATCTTGCTGGGAGCCTTGGCTCTAGAAGGCAAGATCAGTTTACCATCTTTGGCTTCTGTCCGTTTAAGGATCACGCCAGGAGGAGAAGGTGTAGTTAGTTCTTCCCATTTGAGATCCCTCCGACCTGTGGTGTTCCACAGATGGGACCTCACCAAATTGCCTGAGGTGAAGCAGTTGTGGAAGGCATTCCCCCAACGCTCCGCAGCCTATGCGTTCAGTTTGGCACAAGTTGTTTGCCCCTTCTCCAGGTGTCCGGAAAACTCCTTCGGCAACACTAAAAAGAAGTGACAAATAAATCAGGAGATAAATACTTGTAGGTTAAAAAAGAAGAACATAAAAAACAAAGATAAAGAACTTAGCCGTACTCTTCCATCTACTAGTTAACATACTTGGGTTGGTATTAGATTTGATCTTCCTACCATTCTCCCATAGCCCACTGATAAACAAGAACTGTTCCTCCAATTCTTCTCAAATTCTAGTAAGTCGTCTACCACCTTGAAATCGTTCCCCATATTATGATGGTAGAAAGAAATGTGGTGATTCTTGCATAGACTCGGCATAACAACAAATTGCTCAATTGGGAGAGGGATTTTAGACAACCTCGATGCCATTATGCAGGCGAGGAGAGATTACCAGGTGTTCTGGCTCAATTAGCTTGGGCATAGCTTTACCAGGTGGAAATACCTGATAATATTTGGGTCCAATGGGAACCGAAGTCCCCAGTTTAGCACATCAGTGAAGATGACCACCTCATTGAGTTTACAGTCCATCAGAGTCTCCAGTGTGACGGGTATCCTTACCTTCACTGACTCTGGGATCCCCCACTTTGTCCGGATTCGGCCCAACTCGACGGTGTGGGTGTAGATATAGTTTATATTTTGTAGGGCTAGCAAATATTTAACATTGATATTTTTGAAGCAATGGCCTACCTTTCCCTCCAAGCACAACGGGAGATCCGGATGAGCCACACCAACCTTGACTTTTCGTTTACCCTTCCTATCAGAGGCAGCATCCCCTATTTGACCAGATGCTTCAGTTTCGAAGGGAGCCTCTTCGATGTTGTCCTCTATTACTTCTTCCATCATTGTGGAAGGTTTATCTGTCTCCTTGGATAGTGGAAGATCAACTTCCTGGCACTAAAACTTGTTCGGATGATTGAGCGCCTGTTGTTTCTAAAGGCCTGGTGTCCGGCTGAGATTGAGATCCTGAGGTTTTCCCTTTAGGGCTGCTTTAGATGCCTCCGATCCAGAGGGCTTATCTTTTGAAGTTGCTTTAGTTGCCTCCGATCCGAAGGGCTTAGGCAGTGATGTAGTTGTTTAGGATTTGGACAGACGAGTCGTCCGGCGAGGGGTTGATTTTTCTGGGGACTCCTCAATTTCTTAACCCATTGCTATGAAGGGGGAAGGTTTTCTGACACTTGAAACCGCCTTTTCTTTAGCAACAGAGGGTTGAGACTCTTACACAAAAGAGCCTGAGGGAAGAGGAGAGAGGCTTGTTTTAAATAACTGTCTAGGTTTGGGAATTCTGGAGGAGGACGATCCTTGGTCAGCCTCTTGAGTTTGTTCACCAGATTTCTCACTTGGCGAAACTGAGACACCAGCAGTTATGTGTTTCTCCCGTTCAATTTTTTTCGTTTTTTCTAGTTCTGACAAGTTCAACTAGCCGCATTTAACAAGTGCGTTTCTGGTTGTGAACTTAAAACTCTTCAAGAACAAGTTTGAAGATAAATGTGGGAGTCCCTCTCTCTCAAAGGTTTTGAGTGATGAAGACAATGGAATAATGAAAAAGAATTTATATAAAAATATAAAAAAGTAATTGTTACCTAGGAGGAGTTGAAGAGTTTTGGCAATGATTAAAGATGGCATCGACGTGTGAAAAATTAAATCCCTGGGTCACTTTCTAGGCTTAGTGGGAGCGCAGATCTAGGAAGAAAAATGGCTGGTAGGTCGAATCGGATTGTGACACGTGTTCCACGATCCAAGAAGAAAACTCTTAGAATTCTCAGAAAATAAGTCAGTTCGGATAAACTTCAAACTAGATGCACAGGCACGTCGGAAAAAATCGTCACTGGATAAGTAAATTTTTTAGTCATGCCAAAGATATTTGACAAGGCCTAAAAAGGGGCTACTAATGAGTTCGGATTATCCACTCATAGCTCACTGTGTTATCCGGACAAGGGAAATTCAGACATAAACATATCACTGAACTATCCGGACAGGACAAAAGTAAAGAAACACCTAAACACTTTTTGACTAAGCTATGTGCTAATCAGCTTAATAAGTAAATGGGTCCTTAAACTTGACTCGGTTCCATAACTTGACCCGAAAGCCTATGGGTCCCTAATTAAGGGTATAAATACCCCAACTACTTTCATTAATGAGGGTAATGAACATTTAATACAACCAGGCTGCTCAAATCTCTCACTACTTTACACCAAAATAATTAATACTCAAAACACTTTACAAAATTACTCTCAGCCTAAAATAAACCAAACCATTAATGACAGTCTCTTATTTTTTTTTTGTCTTTTCTGTTTGAAAATAATTAATCATGCATTTGATTTTTTTTATGTAAGACATTTGTTTGCGTCCTTCGACGGTTGGTTGTTTTTATTTTTGGTAATTATCTTTGGTTTTGTTGGAGTGACGTATACATTCATTCCATCTTTGGTAATGAAATTATTTGAAATATACGACTGATATCAATTTAATTTTTCTCAATCTTTCATTTATAGTCTATACTCGAATTCTTCTTTTGTTCAACAACTATATTTATACTTTTTTTTGTTATCCTATCTGAGCATAGTTGTTTAGGATATTTAACTTATTATGTATGGCCAATTTGATTATTAATTTTATGTTATGGTTCACTTTCGAGAGACACTTTTGGGCTTTCCCTCGTCGTGCACTGTCTTGTGAGTATCTTGACAGATTTGAGATTTGAGGCACTGGTGGATCGGAAACGCGACCGCTTTCATTTGATTAAGCCAGGATCACTCTAAAATTATCTCATGTTTAACATGAAAATACCCATCATATTTTTTATGAATGCTTTCTTTACAAGTGGCCACATCTAGTGTTATTTGTCATAACATGAAAATATCTGCATATGTGAGTCTCGTTAATGATGTTTGGTTTCTGTTCAATGCTAGTCATCATCTTATTATTTGATATGATTCCTTGTATATATTTGTTTATTGAACTACCATCATCAATCTTTATTTTGTCGAACTTGATGTTGCCAATTCTGTTGTTATAAACATTGCATCATCGGTTGAGAATTCATTTACTGCTAGGTCACCGTCTAAAACAAGGTATATTTTAGTTTAGACTTATGGATGTTGATTTTTGTACTATAATCTTATTTTGACATCTGTCATCGCTCTTTTGCTCTAATATTTTTGTTCGTTTGGAATCTATATTTCCTTCACTTTTACATTTGACTGACTATGTTTTTTTAATCTGGATTCAGGTCTTCCTCTTCATTTCTTGTGCGACTATTATAACTCATTTTGTATCTATGGAATATTGGGCCTCAACTATTTGGGATATATGCTCTAAAACCTTAAGATTCTCGATTTTGTTATTGGTTTCTTTATTGGGCATTGGTCGCTTTCTGTTCCACTCTAAACATGATCCACTTGATTGAACTATGTCTCTATTGTTGTGGTTTTTGTTGCAATTCATTCTTTCTTTAACTTTTTTATATTGATTAAGTTTTCTTTTGCTGAAACGATATTGTTATTGATTAAGTTTTATTTTAGTTGATACTGCATCTTTTTAATTATTTATGGTTTCTTCAACTATTCTGATTTGGTGTTCTACTTATTGAAGCATTGTTTTGAGAACATAATTCTCATCGTTTTAAGAATTCGTCTGAAAAGGTCCATTTTGAACCCCTAGTCTGAATGATGCTACAACGATCTTGTCATGGAGATATTGTAGTTAAAATTTTATCTTGAATAATCTAATAGCATATTTATTGAGACTCTCTTAAGACATTTCCTTACGATGGACTATGTAATCCCCTTCTAATGGCAACACATTAGGCCTCACAAAACACTTTGTGAAGGTTGTATAATTTTTGATGCAGTATTTTGGGAAGTTATTGAATCACTGCATTATTCTTCCCTTGAGGATTAGGGCATATACTCGACACTTAGTCTCATTGTCGACTTCATACTTTGGTATTTCATCATTAAATTGTTTGATGTGTTCCTATGGATAGTCTCATCCATAATACTTACTAATTAATTAATTAATAATATGAAGATGTCATGTGGTAGGATATTAAACATGTTTCTCAGGATTGTTCCACTAGTCATGGCTACCAGATTTGTAGTACTCATAAAGATCTCCCAACGGAAAATATCATCATTGAATCGCTAGTACCTTGAGCTTTTTTATCATATGTTTATTATTCATGATAGACTTGAATTGTCGATAGTCACCAAATATTTTGAAGCGTCCAAGATGATCCCTTAAAAAGTTTTTCATTATTTTTTCTAGATTTTCTTCTAGTTTATCACTGAAACTATATGGGTAACATCATATTATCTTGTGTCACCCATTATATTCGTTTTGTGGGTGTCTTGTTCGGTTTTTAAAACTTACATTAGCAAATTGTTTTGTAATAGAGAATTTATGTTGTTTTTCCTTTAAATGGAGGATAAGAAGACCAAATTCAGCTAGGGATTTCGCTAGAAATTTATATTCGTCGACACTTCATCAACCTACGCCTATGATGATTCGTCTAATGGGTGCTCTATCTCGATCTTATCTTTTAAAGACGAATCAGTGCTTTAAATGACGTTCAACATTAGAAATTATGTTTTTAATTCTATATGGAAACAAAATTCTCATGATGTCGATAATATGGATCGATGGATTTAGCCAAGATAGAGATTGCTTTAAGAATTAATTAAGGTTTTTAAAAACATTGGTGTATAACCATTACTATAGAAAATAAATTACATCATAATTAAAATCAATACATTCATTTTAAATAAAATTCATTTTCATATCATATTTTGTGCTAAGAAAAAAGTCATAAAATTCATGTCCGCACACACAGGTGTCTAACGGAATATGATATAATTTTTGGTAAGATCATGGCAGTATGTCACGTTATGCGACTAGACACGACGTGTCACTGACACATCATTCACGATATACCACAAAATTATTGCAACGACCATCCGGTCGTGTATTATATAAGTTATTAATATAATTTTATTATTATACTTTGGATATTGATATGGTGTAATTAAGTTTTTTAAATATTATAAATTTTTTGATATAATATATTAGTATGTAACAAAAATAGAATAAATAAGTTGTATTATAAACTAATTGTTATTATATTTTGATTATTTATTACATTTTGTTTATTATTTATAGTGCGATAGTTTTATTATTATTGTTATATTATTGTAATATTACTATAATAGGTTTATAATTTGTAAATGATTAAATTACTATAAGGTTAATTTAGTTTTATTATTATATTTTAATTTAGCTTATAGCCGTTGATTATACTCTAATTTTTTATCGTTTATTTATTTTTATAAATGGTAAAAAAGTTATGATATGTTGTTACAATATGAGATTGAATTATTAAGAATAAAAAATAAGTTATATTTATTTAAGTAGTCCATAATTTATAATCTCGCGGGTCAGGGTGGTACGAATGTTATCAAATAAACTATTCTATTACAAAATATAATGTAAATGTAAAATGCCATTTAAAAATCTCAATTTACCTCATCTTCATCAATATCTTCATCATCAAAATTTGGAGAGGCTTCAGCCATAAGAACTAGTTCAAGTATATCGTTTATATGTTCTGGATAATCATCGAAGAAGTCTTTTAGAGTTTCTTCATTTTTATATTCTTCGTCTTGCATCATGTGATACGACGCAATCTAATCTTCGATTGCAATAAGCACTCAAACTGCCTCGCTGGTCAATCTTGTTCGTTTGGTCATATGTTAAAGTCTGGTATGACTAAACGCACATTCATTTACCACTGTAGACATATATATATTGAAACGATTTCTCTCGTTAACCTTCAAAGAATAGGGTTCTCAACTTATTTTGATTGCCACCAGTTTGATATATCAAGTGGGTCGCTCTCCTCATAGTATCATAACTCAAACGGAGCTCGTTATTTCATTATCAGCTTGTGGATTTTCTGTTGACACCTCACGAATAAGCATTGTCATCCTCACATAGTTAAGGCAACCTTTGGCTTCCTCATTATTACCACTACTGGTTCCCGTTAGATTTGAAGATGATAAATTATTCCCATGGTTAACAACATAAAAATTATATATTTTATAAACAGAAAAGTTAATTTTTAAAATTAATACATCACCATTATACTCATCAAGCAAGCAGAATTTTTAGAGCGTCACAAAAATAATTAAGTAAAAAGGAAAAACCTGTCACCTTTCTAAAAGAATAAACAATGTACCCAATAGCATAAGCGTATGGGATGGGATGAAAATACTTTAAATTATTTGCTTCAATATCTGGCACCATATCGCGATATACATTATGTGACTATATGTATCTAAATGCATTTCAATATTAGTAATTTCATAAAAGGAAAAGTAATTTCAGTATTTATATCATTTTTATACGTATAACACATGCAAGGATATAGAATGTAGAGTTTCATCTAGTTTCGACATATAAAATTATTTTCCTTAATGGTTTTCCAGTATTTTAACAATTTGGTTCCACTTTTTTTAACCAGTCGAGGTGGAGCATAATATGACTGCTAGTTTAATATGTTTCATATTATCTTTAACTACACTTATTACATATTTGGTAACCAATTAAAGAATATAGCATGAACATTTAATGTGAATGTTTTAGGAAATACAGGGTTTCAATCTTTTTTAAGATAGTCAATGACTTTCATGTTCGCTGATGCATTATCGAGAGAAATAAACATATTTTAATTTAAAAATCATTTATATACTGTAACATGCATTCTATAATTATATACGTGGTATGCTTGCCAATAGATTGAAAATAAACTAATGCACATCATATCAAAGTCAATAAAAGTGGCTATATCATTAGTCAAAGAAAATATCCATGACAAAGTTAAAATACTATCAATTATGATTTGTTTTTTAGATGCATAATATTTAAAAAATTCAGATCTCATAGAAGTATATGAGATACGTGCGAGTCTTGGGTTTAACCCATTATGCATCCAATTTTCATATCTCTAACTATCACGAAAAGCAATCGGTTGTGATGTACCAACAATATATATCATAGTTTCTTCCCTATATGTATTTTGGTTAAAAACAAATGCATTACTGGTTTGAAGATCTATGGATATATTCCCTGCTTCATATTTTTTGTAAGATCAATAATGTTATGTGTGGCTAAGTGTCTCCACATACCCCCGTTCCCCAATTTGATTTTCGAGATTTATATGTAGACGTTTTCTTATAATAATTACAATTAGCACAATTTCCAGCAAGAATCTCAGTGAAGTGTTCACATGCCCATGATTTATTGTTTATACTCTTATTACTAACACTTGTATTACTAGATATATCGACGCAAGCTTGTGAAGAATTCATATCAAATTTTTAGTTTTCTACGGTTTCATGCGAACAAAAAACATGAAAAGTATCTAAATCATAAGGGGAAGGTTCAACATTACTATTAGGACCACAACCATGACTACAGTTACTTGGGACATTCTTTTCTTTGGTTCCATTAAAAATATATTAAATAAAATTTAGCTAGTAAAAAGATTTAAAAAATATTATTTTTGAAAAATATAAAAAACTAACAATTTAAACAAATATCAAATATTTTAGCAAATAAATAATAAGAAAGTGTATGTCAAGCTCTAATATAAGCAATTATCTTCTTCCGACAAAAAAAACTTGAATGACTTGATTGATGTGGAAAGTTTATTAAAGATTCAAGAAGAAGACTATTGATGATTGGATCGACAAACAAACCTGCAATTATACAAATATTAGTAGAATTGTGTTTTGAGAGACTTAGGAATTAGATATTTGCGTGAGAGATGATTTGAGAGATGAATGAGAATTTAATTAGTTTGGAGGGTATTTATAGGTGAAAAATGAATTTTGTTTTGGGCCAGATCGGATATCTGATTGGCCAATGATTAAAAAAATGAAAATTCATATAAATAGAAGTATTTTGATCCAATATCTCAACACTTCTCAAATTATTTCTCTACTCTCTAAAATATCTTTTAGAAATTATATTATTACTCATAAATCTCGAAGGTAAAAAATATCTCGAGTTAATGTTGCCAAAGAATCCAAAAATTCAAGCAGAATAAGATCAAGATCGGAGAGGAATTCATCGGATCATGAACACGTATCCAAAAGTGTTGAAATAAGGAACAAATATGAGGTTCAGGTTAACAACTACCTAACACCACAAGGTATCAATATTACGATGGTATGTATTTATATTACGAAGAACTTCATCATCTAAATGATATGAGATCATTTTTAGATATTCTTAGTGAGGACAGTGGTACAAGTTGCTGGTATTTTGAAAAATTTAATTGTCATTGGTATATTAAATTAGAGCAGCGGTTTTATGAAACTGGAAGTTTAATTGAGAATGATCCACGGGGTTTGGGAATGAAGTGCACAATAAATGGTAGATAATATATATTTTTTGAAACCGACTCCGTAAAAGAGTTTCGGTTGACTAGGTTTGAATTGATTGGTACTCGTTTGACATCTCTAAGTTATCATAAAATAAGATGGCCTCAAGATTGGACTCTAACGTTGGATGAAGTAGTAGACATATGGAGTTCGAATAGAGAGCAACCAAAGGTTAACGGTAGGCGCAAAGCTAGTAAAGATAACCTTAATAGGCACAACAAATTAGATTTGAATGATATCAATGATACAAACTTATCGTTTCTTCAAACATATGTAACTGCTATTATCGTGTAGCCGTCTCAAATTAATTTACCTAGTTTGATAATTGGACATATGAATAATAAAGTTCGTGGTACGAGGTTACCTTATGGGGTGATACTTAGTCGAATACTTATGAGAAAAGGGGTAGATGTATCTGGGTGGACTCCGCATCTTGTTATGACTAATGCAACTATATGAAGGCACTCATTGAGACCCAATGAGATATATTATTCACAAGGAATGATTGGGTGAGATATGAGGAAAATATGACGGATATACGGATGTGTTACCACAAATTTGGAGAGTTAATTACGTTACCAACCTAATCGGACGATGGAGATTGATTTTATTTTTATTTTTTGTATTTGTATTTTATTTTATTAAACAATTTATATTTGATTTTTTATTGTATTAAACATTATTATTATTATTATTATTATTTCACTTAAATTGAATTGAATTATTTTTCCCATGTTTCTATTTTTGTTAATTAAATTGAATTATTTAACATATCTCGAGATATTAGTTGATAAATCTAATAATTTTTTAAAAAATATATAATATTTAAAAAAAAATCTAAAGATTCAAACAATTTAGAATAATATATTTTAAATATCTAATATTAAACTTATTAGTGGCAAGCTTTAAACTATTGATTTAAATAGCAAATGAACTATTTAAAATATTTAATAGTTGAAATATAAGTTGATAAAGATTGAAAGCATATTTTTAAATATTTTAAAGATATATTTTAAATTTCTATTATTTTTGAAAATTCTAATAAACTATTTATAATATATAATTTTTGAAAACATTTGAAAATTTCATCAAGTTTAAAAATATAAAAATATAGTTTAAAAATCCAATACACTATTAGTAAAAAAATATGATAAACTATTTGTATATGTAAATAAAAATAAAAAGTATACTTTATGACACTATGATATGGAAGGTTATACTTTAGGTTTTCTTTCATCTGGATGCTAGAAAAGACAAGATTTTATACCTCAAATGGATTGCTCCAGCAGAGGGCAGAATTAAAATGAATGTTGATACTGCTTGCCTTAAGAATGGGGAAACTAGTGGTGGATTTTGTTTCAGAAACAGCCTAGGTAATATCATTCAATGTTCTGTAATACTTTCGGCAAGCTCTCACCATTAATGGCTGAATCGAGAGTTCTTCTGGATGATCTCTTAATCTTCAAGAGGAACAATTGGTTAAAGGTTGATATAGAGTCAGATTGCTTAATCCTTATTGATCTTTTGGGAATCGTGCCTTGGTATCTCGATCCGCTCCTCAAAATTTGCAGAAACTTAATAAACTCTAACTTGACTGTCAAGCATATCTCGAGAGTCTAAACTCAAGCAGTCGATTGGCTTGCCAAATGGACTTTGAGATGCAAAGACAAGCTAAATTTTACTCAGTTCCAAGCCCCTTATAATCTTCAAGCTATAGTTCTCTCAAAAGTATGGGGTTTGGATACATAAGTCAAATGTTTGAGTTTTTGTTAGCTCATTTTCCTTTGTTTCATAGAATTGCATGTACTTGCTGATGAGTATAAAGCTTTCGAAGGAAGGAAGCATAAGATCTTTAATGAGTTGAATTTTCGAGCTTCTAAAGAGTTGAAGTGTTAGTTCTTGGAGTCTGGAATTGCTAAAGGTTTCATAGAGAATATTGAATGAGGGAACACAATTTTCATTTTGGCGCTTAGATGTCTTTGAAATTGTTTTATTTCAAGTTGGTCCCTGATCACTTCTTTCATTCGTTATTAAGAAAAGGTAAAAAGATAAAATACGAGCTAGTTTTATAGCAAAAGTTATTCATCGTCGCTGTTTTAAGGTCAATCTATTTACCTGCCTAGATAATATATATTTTTTCACTAGTAAATCGACTAATTAAACTCATTTTTCTATAATCAATTCGACCTTCCATTTGGATCGGGGACAAACGCCTACGAAAAGATTGTTTAGATTTAGTAAAGAATCGCTTGGGTTTGTCCATAATTTATACTCAACTCTTAAATTCTAATAAAATTTTCTTTTCGAATTTTTTTAAAATCTTTTGAAAAACTATTAAAAGATAAAAAACTGTTATGGCATTGTACAAACAATTACGTATGGCGACGTATCAATATTAAATAAAATGTGACGGGATGTTCTATTATGTATGTCACCTCTAACGCACATATCTCGGACTGATATTTTCTCATATTTATGAATACTGGCACATGTCTCGTATTAATTAAAGCTGGCATAACTATTGGTCCCCATTTGAAAAAGAGTTTGACAGCGGTTTAGATAATTATAACATGTTTATCATCAGAAGAAAAAGTATGTAAAGTTGATGACTTAAATCTGGTTCGTAAGAAACTTATCTTAAAATTTCGATACCACTGAGTATAAAGAAAAGTTGAGAAAGAAAAGTTGAGAAAAAAATAGAGATGTTCAGCTCCTTGGAATGAAGAACTGTCAAGAATATGAAGTTTATTTTTCTTTAATATTATATTATTATTGTTTCGAAAATAAATTTTATTGATAAAAAGAAGTTTACACAATCACAAAGTTTGAGAGTTCAGGACTTATATTTGCTATACAAAAATTATATATTTGATAAAAAACTAATTATTTTGAACAGTATCCACATATTTTAAAGATTTGCCGGAAGCCGGAGGTTACTGCTGAAATCTTTTAATTTGACCAAGAATTTTTTTTTTTTTTTGCTTACTTTTCTAAATGATAGATCGTCATCCAGCTGATTATTGTTTCCGTTTTGATGTTGTACCATCGAGGAGCAGTCTGAACGGTAATTCTTGAGACCTACTTACATCCAGGAGGACTTGTAGATTGCTGGCAGAGATAGAACTATAAACTTGGAAGATCTAGAAGCTGCATATGATCAATTATTCGATAGAATTTGATGAAAGATTTGATTACAAGATATTGATCTGCAATAATAATATTAGTAAAAATAGAAATACTTCAAGTATTATCAGGTCTTAGGTAACATGTACCAAAACTTCCAAGCATAGTTATAGACTTTAAAGGGTTGGGGAGCTGATTGTTAAAGTAGTCTATCTTTATTTTACATTTCATAGTCTAATGGGAAAGCTAATCGGCAACCTGATTTTGATTTATAGAGATGTTTTTTATGTTCATGTTGAAAAACATAAGATTTCGGCAACGTTTATAGATAGTTTCTAGATACCAAGGGGAAAGACCAAAAGAAAGCATATCAACTAGAATAGAAGAATTTGTTTCTATATCTAAAGCCCTGTAA
Organism: Limnanthes douglasii subsp. nivea; assembly: GCA_036936605.1. Classification (NCBI taxonomy): domain Eukaryota; kingdom Viridiplantae; phylum Streptophyta; class Magnoliopsida; order Brassicales; family Limnanthaceae; genus Limnanthes; species Limnanthes douglasii. The sequence continues at coordinate 112,624,053 of JAUPFV010000002.1, read as the reverse complement.
CCATTTTGATAACATATCATAAGACCATCTTGTAATGCTCTACACTTAGCTACCAAAGGAGTCTGCTTATTATATAATCTACCAAAAGTAATTAACACGTCACCATTGCTAGTTCTAATTAAGCCAGTACCACTTGAATTACCATTAAACATGCAAATACCATCTACATCTAACTTAAGTTTGTTTTGAATAGGATGGATCCATTTGCACACAGTTGATGTCCTACTATCTCTAGCATGCATGAAACAACCAAGATATTTTGCAACATTATAATCTCCCGACCACATATTCTTATTGAGGATATTTGCACTACTAATCTTGATATAATAAACTTGATTTTTATAAGAATTTTAGTAGAGGTTATAATCCTGTTGTCAAATATAACTTTGTTTCTAAAAGGCCATATACACCAACAAACAATAACCGGAATCATGGTTCTAATATGAATATTTTTATTGGTTGACCAATACTAATACCTCACTAAGTGATGGCTAATCGTATAATTACTAATGTTAATTTTAAATAAGATAACTATCTGAGTCCAAATAGGCCAAACCAAAGAGGAATTAACAGAACATTGATTTACAATTTCAATGTTGGAACAAATTTGGCACTTTGAGGCCAAAGATAAATTTCTTTTCTGAAGTTTATGATCGACAGAGATCTAGTCTTTCATAACCTTCTAAAGCAGGAAGGAGTATTTAGTATGAATAGAGTTGTTCCATATATTTTCAAACAGATCAGAATGATTATAGTGATTTTTTAGAGATCGAGTATTTCATAATATTTTTTAGATGATCAATGTTTCAATTGTCATTGATCCAATAGTTTTCTATTTTATCAATAGTGTACCAAATCATTTTCACCGAAAAAAATCAATTAAAGGTTTGTCTATGTACCATCTATATCTAAACAGAATTCAGTTTCACTTTTTCCAATTCTTCATCTTATAAAATTTTGAGCTTTATTATTTATTTGAAAATTTATTTTCCAAGAGAAAGTGTCTTATGATTCAAGAGAGGGTGACTATTTTTACAGTATATGGGATGGATATACTTAGACCATAAAGATTTATTTTCACGAAACTTGAACCATAATTTACAAGAGAAAATGTCTTGAATATCAATGACTTTCTGATATTCAAACTACCTTTCTTGTAAGTCTTAGTTATATTATTCTAATTAGTCCAAATAAAAAATGAGAGGTGTCTTTAGATTACTAAAGGAGGCTATTGAACAACCACTCAATTTTATTGATGACAAAATTAGGAAAAGTGTAACATTGAATATAGAAATATGGAATACACATGAACACATATTGAATCAACACAACTCTACCACCAAAGGAGAGGGATTTGGTATCTCACTCATGAATTTTAAGTCTAATCTTGCTAACCGGGTCATCATAAAGCTCAGCTTTATTACTATTATGAATATACAAACTAGGATATTTAATTGGTAGAGTTTTTTTTCTTGAAACCAGTGATGTTTTCTAAAATGCTAACCCTAGATTGATTAATTTTATTAGAAACAATAAGACTAGATTTGTCTTTATTAATAGATTGGCCAGAGAGTAATTGGTACTTATTAAGAAAGGTATTAAGGGTCTTAACATTATCGAGGCAAACATATGCAAAGATGAGAAAGTCAACTACAAAAGCAAGACAGTTCACATCAAAACTACTTATGGTTTTAAATTTCATTTGAGGATTAAAATTAAAAAGATGATTTATACCTTTTATAAGGTATTCCTAAGATAATATAAAGAGTCTGGGGGAAAGTGGATGCCCCTACCTAATACCATTAATACTTTTAAAATAACCTTATAAACTATCATTGACAATTATAAAGAAAGTAAAATTTTCAATGTTTTTTCTAATGAGATTGATGAAACTATCAGGCTTTCATTAATGATGAAACTGAAGGTCATCTTATCAAAGGCCTTAGTCATGTTACTTTTAAGAAATATGTTACCTCCTTTAGAGGTTTTATTCAGGTAATGAATGATTTCCTAAGAAAGGAGAATGTGTTCATGGATGTTTCTCCCATGAACAAATCCTTCTTGCTCTGGAGAAATTATCTTAGGCAGAATATTATAAAAAAAAATTATTAAGAATTTTAGAGATGATTCTGTTAAAAACAGGACACAAGTTGATATGTCTATAGTCCTTCATATATTTAGGATGATCTGTTTTAGGAATACGATAAATAGGGGTTTAAAACATACCATTTGAGGTAGGTTTATCATTAAAATAATCAATGATAGCCTTCACCAAGTCATATTGGATAATGGGCCATAAATTTTAATAAAAACAGTGTTAAACCCATCAGGGCCAGCAGTGCTATTAGGGTCTAAATTCTTAATAACATAATATATTTCATCTTTAGAGGGATTCTTAATCATCTTTATATTGTCCTCATTAGAAATAAGATTGGGAATCGTTTGAAATTGATCAGAGAAATGACTAACAACATTCTTATTGGCTAACAAGTCTTTAAAATAATTAACAACAATATCATTAATTTTGTTTTGGTCCTCAATTTATACACCATCTTGGTATATACTATTAATTCTATTGATTTTTTTTGCCTTTTTCACAAAGTTGTGAAAAAGCGAGGTACTTTTGTCACTATTTTTATTCCAGCTGATATTACATTTTTGTTCCCAATAGGCTTCTTCTCGTACAAAAAAAAAAGGTATTTAGCATTAGCTTTGTTTAAGTTATCTCTATTTTCATCATTTTGATTACTTTGAAGATTTTGCTCATGGAAGGTAATATTTTCCTCAACTTAGGCAATATCAGTGAAGATATTGCCAAAGGTAATATAGTTCCAGGATTTAAGTCTCTCTTTTAATATTTTAAGTTTCCTCCAAACAAAAGCAATGGTTTCTCATGATGTTGCATCCACATATTTAAAAATTTGAATGATGTTTTGTGATTTTGATTATTTCCCTCTAAGGTAATACTAATGGGACAATGGTGAGAATAAATTTTATTTAAGTGCTTATCTTTAATATTTTGAATTTTGTTTCTCATTATCCTATTAATTAATACTATATATAACCTTTTTTAACATCCTTTATTGGTCCAAGTATAAGGAGAGCCAATACAATTAGGGTCCTCAAGATGACAGTCTAAAATTGTGTTATTAAAGTCGTTCATACTTCTTAAACACAATATTAAACCATAGAGGTGTTTAGAAGCAGAAGTTATGCACTTAAAATCTCCCTAACAATCCACTCAAGTAGATTGTTAGAGAGATCTCTAAACGTTTCCCACAAGGGAATTCTACTGATTTTGTTACATTTAACATAGATAAGAGTAACCATAAAGGTTTTGTAATCATTATTTAGGAGAAATTAAATGTGGAGAAACTGCTCACAGTTGTAGATCAATTCCACCTTGAAATTATATTTCCACATTATCCAAATTATATTATTTTGAATGTTAATCCCTTTATTAAATCCAGTAGTTTTATAATTTTATCAAGATTACATTAATTCACTATAAGCTCTTGCACAACTAAAAAATCAAATTTTCATCTTTAACAATAGATTTTAATATTAGTATTGAATTTTTATTACTTATTCCTCTAATATTCTAATTTAATATTGTTATAGTCATAATAAAATATTAGAGGTAAAGGTGATGGACCTTCTAAAGGTCTTAGATTTAGCTTCAATAAGTTGATTATTACATTTATCTTTGTTTTTGAACTATTTCTTTATTTTTGTTTCTTTGATTTTTTTTTGTCTTTATTTCTAATGTTAAAAGCTAGAGAACCTGGTAAACTACCAGTTATAGTGGGATTGGGGAAGGACTTTGATTGATTCTCATCGAAATAACCAATCAGATTATTAAACCTATTACCTCATTCAATTTCTTAAAAGGAATCTATTATTTCAGGATTAGGACTCATAATAGATTTAGGATTATCCTTAGTGTTGTTATCCATTGAGTTAACAGGTTCAAATGATTTGTTTCCTTATATTTTTAGTTCTTCTTGATTCTGGATTTCTAAGGTACCAATCAATAATTCATTTGGATTTACAATTATTGACTTAATCTTACAAATGATGTTTTCCATTTTTTCATTAGTAATTTTTTGAGGTTCCAAATTCATAGATTTATTATTTTCACGAATAACATTTGATTTATTAGTTTTTTTTACAGTTTGAAGAAGCATGATCAAGATGGTTACATTCCAGACAGTATACATGTAAGGTTCCATATATAATTTCCTTGGTTGTAAAAATCTAACCATATTTTTCTACTTAAAGGCATATCCAAGTCTGGCAGTAGTTGTACACAAATTTATTAGTATTAGAAGTCCAAATGTTCAGGGGTTTTCCTATGGTCTTTGTTATAGAGTGATTATCTTTTTTATTGTAAAGAAACTCCGGGATCTTATGGAAAGTAACTCATACTGGGGTTACTGGAATTGAGGCTCCCATTTCATGAGCCTCGTGGAATACTAGTTTAAGGTCGAAACGTTTTTTTTCCACAAGATATTTGGATCATCATGGTTTTCAAGTTCTATTAAAATATGTGTATGGTCTAATATAGAGAGATTAAAAGAATTTTTAATTTAAGATTTCTTATAACTTCTTTCATGATTTTAATGTTAGGTCTACCTAAGACAAACTTCCCTATCATAGTGAAATAGGAGTGTGAAGTGAAGAAACACTTATCTTGCGCAGAGAATGATATTACTTTAAAACCTTCCTTGGTGTAAACCTTCGCTGGTCCAAGCTGTTGGTCATTTTTTGTTTGTTGCGATATGACAACCTTACTGCAGGATTTTGTCAATCCATTATTTTTGTCCCCAATTTTGTTTCTCCATTTAAAGAAGGGAATTCCTTCTCGTAGATTTGATTAATTGAGGAGTTTTGATTATGGTCTTGTCTTTCACCTTTTGTATTAAAATGGTTTCTGATAACTATATTGTTCTTCAAAGTCGGACACTTCTTTGGGTTTTTTTTCTATGTAGCTTCGATTTATATGGTTGTTGGTGTGTTGGTGAATATGGTTTTCCATTTATCCCCTATGAGTATCTTGAATCAACTCTATGCTAGCTTCCATTCTTCTTGAAACCTTAAGACTTTCTCTGATTTTTCTTAAATTCTTAAATTATTCTTTCAAAGATTGACTTAATTTAGATGAATGGAATTAGAATCAACATTCGTTCAAAATTTGAGAAGAAGCTAATCCTTAGAGAAATGATTTAAATCTTTTCGAGAGAGAGATTTCAAGCTCTCGAGAAGAGAGATGAAAGACTGAAAAATATAGGGCTTGAAAAAAAAACGAGTGGTTCTCAAAGAAAAGACTTCGTGGAACACTCGTCACCTTTTATTTCCTCTTTCCCATGATAGTTTTCGTTAAAAATCAAACTACAATGATGTTAAGTTTACAAAAAATAATATTTAATAGGTATTATATAAAAGAGAGGTTCAGATAGGTAAAAGATAGCAAAATATATTATATTCCGGTTTTGATAAAATTTAGTTTTCGTTATCATACTTAGAATAATATTAAATTTATCCCAGTTTTGTGAAAACCATAAGATATTTTGATTTATTTTTAAAATTAAATAATTAATAATAATAATAATAATAATAATAATGTTTGCCGTGATGGAAAGTGTTATTTCATTCAAAATCATTTAAAATATTTGGGAAAACAACACCGTTAAATTATACAACATGAAGTTTGATTTATAAATGTTAGGAAAATGAGCAAGATATTTACCTATGATAAATATGTTGTTCGATCCTGTTTTGCAGCTAAAATCTGATATCGAATGTCTAAACAATTATGATAAAAAAATAAAGTGACGCTACCACAATAATTAAGAAGTGAAAATTGTCTTTCGATATTAAGAATAACATCTCATAAAGAAATTAGACCATGGGATATCTAGCAAAAGTAAAAAATGTTCTCACCGTAACTGTAAAAGGATAAACATGACATATACATCTAAACATGACATGGGGAAGAGGAATGAATAATATGTATATAACCACCCTACCACGGAACACCAGGTAAATATTATTGAAAAAGTCAACCTAACCCCTGAAAAAATATGTATAACATCCAAATCGGTATGTCTAATGACGTACGTACTCAACATGTACCTTCCCAACAGATGCTTCTGTAGAAAAATGTCTAATTATCTACTTGGTTCCCTCCACCAACTTAGATGACACCTTGTTGGGTGATACAACATCAACGAAAAGTTCCTCAACACTACCCACCATTAATGTTTCAAAATGGCTACCCCGCCAACAATTACGTAGTGGGGAAAAGTTTACCACTTTTAGCCCAATAAAAATAAAACAAAATAAGTACATTTCTTGATGTTTGCGATCTCGAGGATGGAAATTTTACACAAACTCTAATTGATTGTTTCCATATCTATAAAGCGAGATGGATATTATATCATCAATTGCAAAAAAAAACAAAAAGTAAAACATTTGAGAGATTATATAATGAGAGTCATAGAGACAAATAATAAGTTGCAACATTATCATTATCTGGTCGTAGTTTCAGATTAAAAAATGGCTTATGTCATGGCTTTTACCGGAAACAACTATAAAGAAGAAATCACTAAACTTTAGAGGTTTGTTAGCTCAGGTGGAATGTCAAATTAAAATGGAAGAGATTGTTAAAGTCGGACTCGAAGAAAACACTAAAAAGTATAAATTCATATCCTCATTACCATCCTCTGGCTAACACTAATGAACTCACTTTAGTTGCACAAGCTAATGCCATGTCTAATAATGAAGCTTCAACCTCCAAGTATAATAATAATAAAGCATCGACTGAACTAAAAAATTATAGCCAAAGTTTAAGATGGAAGCATAGAGGGAACAACAACACAAACCAAAAGTTAGAGCCCTTACTTAAAGTTAACAGATAATATGGAAATGTTTTATGAGAAAAATAAAGATATAATAAAGTACAAAAAACGGAGAAGATGTTCTATATAAATGAACATAGAGACAAAATTAATTTTTATAAATTTCACAATGACATTGGGCATTACACAAGAGACTATTGGGTTTTAATAGATGATGTTCAAAATATGATAGATGAATGCAAACAGAATTTATGAAAAGAGAACCGAGGTATATTGCGGATGATTCTCCAACAACAAAAGAAGGACAAGCTTCAACAATAAATGTTGAATGAGTGGCTTTGATAAGAACACCATTATATAGATAGAACAGAATATATATTTGGATCCAGATCCAAATAGATAGTTATTGTATGTGATTGCAACAGGAGAGTCAGTTCATTTGATTTTTAGTAATTTAAGGAAGATACACATAAAGTATCGGTAAGTTCAAAACCAAGATCGGATATCACCTCACTCTTAGACAAATTCATACCAAGTTTTAGGATTTTTGGATATTTATTTTCGAGGGTTGGTATAACCTTGCCCTGATGCAATTCTTATTATAGCCGAGTTTACATGATAAGAGTTAAAATGATGATGATAAATACATGAAGTTAATTAAATATCTTGCATAAAAACGCTTATGATAGAAGACGAGAAACTCTAGCTCTTATACCATCACAAATAATATTGACTGGATTTACTAACTCAGATGCTAATGTTGTTGGAGAATTTTTATTGGATGTGGAATTGGGAAGGCAGTTGCTCAAAAGTAGGCACAATGCTTATTCATTATAATGGATGAACCTTATATATATATAATATGCTTTTAGAATACCATGGTTAGATCAAATGCATCTTGTGGTATCAACTAGTATATAAATATCTTTGTTAAGTAATCAATGGAAAGGTACGAGTGGTAAAATAAAATAAACGAGTCCTAAGAGAATGATATCATTCTTCTTTAGCACTTAAAACATAACAATCATAAGAGGCTCATGTCATCTTAGACAATATAGACGATCCTAGAAAGGTCTCACACCTTAACGGGTTGGGTGAAAAGTAGAAAGTATACAAATGGAAGGTAATAAAATACCAAGATTTGACATAAACGTTCCTACCAACCTCCACTGAAAACTATTATATTTTTTACAAATGATTTTGATATATTTTATTGAATTTCCTAAGATGTAACATAAGTCATAGTATAAGTCAAGTGTCACAAACTATCATAGGCATCAATCTTTGGCCGATGAAGAAGAAAAAGAGATAATACTCTCAACAAAAAAAAGACGCAATAGTGGAGCAAAGAGATAGGCTTACAACACTTGTTCATATAAGGGAATTTCACTATCCAATGTAGACAGAAAATACAATGATGGTGAAGAAAAAAATGGCAAGTGAAGAATGTGAGTAGAGTTCACATATACAAGCTTTGGATTTTCACTATCTGGGTGCTATCGCTCCCACTGTGGTCGCCAATATGGTGGCGTAAAAATACTGCATGTTTAGTAGTGAGATAATGGAACTGCTTATTTATTAAAGTAGTTAACTATTTGTCTCCCCCATTAATGATGTCTTTAAGAGTATTTATTTTTAATTTTCTGATCACGGATTGAGTCATGGTTTAAAAACTTAAAAAATCCAAAATCGTCCGTGTAAATATTGTTTTAGTAAGCATATTCATGAGTAAAAAATAAAAGTATCTTTAATTTCAGGTCTAAAATACCGTTTCAGTTATTCTCACATCATCGATAAATGGCTTTGACTACATCCGACCCTATCAATTGTCAATGTTATTTTTATTCATGTTATATTATACAATATACTAATTAAAATAATTTTAAAAACTGAATTAACATCAAATATAATAAATTATTATCCTATGTATAGATTAATTGATAAATTATTTATTTAAATAATATTTAAAATAATTTTACGAATCTTATGTACTAGACACAAATATGGTAGTTTGAAGTTTATGATTCTTGAATACTAAAACATATAAATTAGATAACTAAATAATTAGTTTATGATCAACATGTAAAACGTTTAACTCTTTCAATATATAGAATTGGATTTTCAGATTTTGATTTTGAAAAGTCATTTTTCAAATTTCGATAACCAAGTTACAATTTGAAATGTTTTTTAGGCAGATATATGACGAATATGTTTTTTTTTGTTTTTGTAAGGGAACCCGCAGCCACTACTCAGAGTAATGAATGCGCTATGGATAAATCCTCAGTATGACGTGATAGCCTGCAAACCAACGGCAGAAAGCAAACCACATTAGGTGAAAACCACAGCTGAGAAAACGTATGTAAAAGAATTCGAACTCATGACCTTTGATCACAAGCATGTCTTACTCAACAAACTCGGCTACCCTTTTAAAATGATATGTCTTGTGTTGATTTATACATGTCCACGGTTGTTTTCGACGAGAACAATAATTGGAATGTCGGCGGTTGTTTTCGACGAGAACAATAATTGTAATTTATATTTTATACTGGACCACAGATAATTAAGCGTTCTGTCTTTATATTTTGAATGTGGGCTCTGTATCCAAAATTCAGGAAAACTCATGTGAATCAAAATGCCTAAGTCTGAACATGAACCTGGTCAGAATTTCACCACAATTTGTGATTGTACTATGTTGCTTTTATTTGTGGTATCATATGAGCTACTAAGATTTTAATCACGTTTTTTACATTGTTTTATAAATATAAAATGGTAGGTACACGATACCAACAAAATTTTGTATTAATATATATTATTCATTCCGTTCTGTACTATATGCTATGTTAGGGTGATCCATAAATTAAGGAACTTCGTTATTGTTTTTAGTTTTAATAAATATTAATAAAAAATAATTTTAATAGATAGAAAATAGTAGATAATAAATAATATTGAATTTGACTTTGAAATACTAATACCACCCGTAAAATGAGACAAAACATATTCTCTTAAACAATAGGACGAAAAGAATATAAAACAAAACTGTATAAAAACACTTGAAATATTAACATTCATTTAGTTTGGGTGTGCAAATAGATTTTTTCTTTTATACTCTTATTCATTTACTAACCTGAAATGTATGACACACGAAAATTCAAATAAATTCTAACACGATATTACGAATAATATTTTCTTTCGTTTTTTATAATTTGACAAATAAAAACTCAAGTAGAATTCATAAAAGCCAACTCCAAATCTATAAATGCTTACCAGTTGGACAGTGTATTTGAGATTTTTAATTTTTTTATTAACATGCATTCTCATTAAATATTATTTAATGATGTGTTAAAGATTAAGAAAGGTAGTCCAATTGATAAATAATCATATAAATAAATATTAAATTAATATATGAAAAAAGTTAGTTATATAGATATATGGTTGAATAAAAATTATGTGAATGACTGAATTTGAATATTAACAACTGTAAACTAAACTGCAAGTTACAAACTAATTTACAAAAAAAAATAGTCCAAAGTTATGGTTACGGACCACAACAACTTAACACAATGATGGATAGTAATTAGAAAATATACTATAAATTAGAAAATAATAAAAATTTAAAAGCAATCTATTATTTTCAATTTTTTCTATCACCTCCAAAAAAGAAAGACATATAAAAAAATGTATTATTTAATTGTAAGTTTTCCTTCCATTCCAGTTAAACGGATATTTATAATATAAGTAGGAGGAAAATTAAAGTTGTTGATTGTTGGAAGATCATAAACAATAAGAAAGATTACATTTGAAACAAGGACCAAACTTAATGTGGGTATAGTGGTTAAACACTACGACGTCCCGGTTAGAAAAGAATATAAACTTCAATGGTTTCTTACTACAAGTCTTTTTATTACGTATATTAAGGAAGACACAAACACTTTGGTTGTTTAGTTTAAGTCAGATTAAAATAGATCACACTGTGGTATCCGAGCTACTCATAAAAACTTAAGTTATAGATTTTTTTATTCTTCAACCAAATATATAAATCATGTACTTCTTTTTTATAAATGATCCACATCTGAGATTCATTCATAATTGTTTTATACAGGCATGTAGATCTAGGATTTTAAATCGCAAGTTATATGATTGATTAAGGATTAGAGCATGCCAAATTACGTGTTTTTTTTAATTAAAGATTGATTTTAGGTCCATTTGTTGAGTGATTTCTGGATTACATCGTCGTGGAAAATAGGGTATCGTCGTGGTGACTTAAGCCGTAAATATATTTAGAAACCAATAAGTTTTTTCACCATGGTACCACCTTTTGTCGCCACTGTAAAGGTATTTTTTTTTGTATTATCGTTGTTCGCAACCGAGTTGGTTGTCTTGACGACAATATGAAATATAATGGTGTGGTTGATGAAACGATAAGCACCTCAATGTAGTCTTCTATAGTGCCCACACCTTTGGGGCCACTCTGACATGGACCACATCTTAGATTATAACTAAAGGATGTATCTGGGATTTTTTAATGTTTATATTTTATGTGGATAACATGATTAAAGTTGTCTTAATTTGTTAATTAGGTGATGAAGCCACATATCACCCAAGTGATCATTGTTTGTGAATTTATTTATTCAAAGTCTTTACAACTTTATGATTGATAATAGTACATGCATTGCCAACCCAAAACAATCTTATATTTAAAATAATTGATTATGAACATGAGACTATCATTTTTAACTTTTAATTAAGTATTTAATCGAAATAGGAAAACCAATCTTAAAGAAGATTTTACCAAATTCAGTCGATTGAAATTAGATCAACAATGACATTTCTCAAACTCATTTACAAATGCATATCAATATACTTTATATACAATATCTTCTTAGTGATGTGTTTTATATGTTTAATCTATATTTTTATATTTATATATCAATAAATGTCAAGTTTATGTGGTGTTTTGTGTATCTGTTTACCTATAACTTATTCAGAAATAGAAATCCTATATTAGATGGGTGAGACTATTTTTCTTGGAAGAGGACATGTGCCATGATTTTAACCTTGGATTAAAGATTAAGTATCTCATGCCCCTCACTAGAAATAGTTCTCTTTTGAGAAAAACGGTTGATTAATGAGATTACTAAAATAGAAGGCGCTTAGAATTAATGAAATTAAGAATACATTTGGTATTTTTGTAGGCTGTTCTGACTAAGATCATCCATGTAATTGAGTTTCTCATAGGAGGTGAGAAAATCATTACAAAGAATGACAACGTGGAGATTTTAATATTGTTTTGACAACTCTCCACCATGAAGTTTTATAGAAATTGACATTAAAAAAATATTTTTGAAATGTCAATGATCACCTTAAAGCTAAAAGGACTTAAGATTGATCATCCCGAAGAGATTATAGTAAGGTTCACGCTTTAGTATTTCCTTTCTTTTTCTCATCATTTTAAAAAACTTACAAACTTCTTATAACCTTTAGCATGCAAAGTGTTCATTTAGTCTAATAATATTTCATACTACTCATGGGAAAGAAAATTCAAACCAAGAACTTCTCAATGTTGATACCGTGAGTTCTCAATAAGGGAAAATCAAAGAGAAACTATATGATGGAAAAAATGATGAAGATCTCAGGTCATAAACAAAGAAACCAAAAAAATACATGATAACAGTTGATGTTAAACATCTTAATATAAAGTGTAAAGCGTACCAATTTTATATGAAAACTAAAAATAATCTCACACTTTGTTTTAATCACAATTCAATTTAGTTTCAGTTTAAAAAAACCCACGATGGATCAATTATAATAAATGTCTTATTTAGGATATTCGTCCACTAAAACGTTATACAAAATATTAAATAATCACATGATTTGCATCTTTTATATTTTGATTCTATTTTTTTTAAGTCATCATATTTTGTATTTTATAAATTCTCATACATTATGACATTCAAGGTTAGTCAACTACTTATTCAAAACTCATATCTTTGGAATGTACTTTAGTGTGTTATTTATCTACCAATAAGCATACTTTTCTATATATAGTTTGTCTCTTCACTAAGCTCAACAAATGTTTGATATAATAACAAGATTTGAGTTTCAAAACTATTTTATAAATTTTGAAATCTTTTTTTAATAGTTAATTGATAGTTTTATAATGTTTTTCTAAGTATTGTTGGTGGTAAAACAAAAGATGTTTTGTCAAATAAATATCAAAATTATTTGAGAGTCATTGGTATCCATTTTTAATTCACACTTAATTTAATTATTAAACTAGTTATAATGATATTCATCACTAAACATTTTGTATTGAAACTATTGTGTACATTTTTTAAACAAAAAAGTAAATTAATAAATAAAAGGCTATGCTACACATATTAAGTACTTTGGATAAAGATACACGAGGAATTCCCTGAAAAAGGAAGGGACGTATCAAACTAAATAAAAACTTAATAAATTTTGATTAGATAAATAATTCAAGAACTGCCAAGTAATAGTGAATCAAAATTGGTGGAACTAGTTTAATTCTTTGAATATTTATGCGCATGTGATGGTAATAAACCTGAAAAAATATAACAAAAATAGAGATGTTCTTATACATACAAAAATACTTTAGCGACATAGAATATATATATATATATATATATATATATATATGATGTCAAAGAGTTGGTAGTGAGATAATGGTGATGCGTGATAAATAATGTTTTTGAATATTCACATATTTCTCTTTTCCAATGTTTGGTATACCCGAACACATATATTAGTGCGCTAAATGTACCTTTAACTCAAGGAAGTTATAGGCCCGGAACTTGCTGGGAGGACCAATGAAGACTAATATAATTATGAGATAAAAAATATTATGACTTTAAGACTTAGAGCATCCCATATGTTATGAGAGTAGGCACAATAAAATAATAGATGATTAATTAGAATTTTAGCATCATTACATAATACACATTCAGGGGAGATTTTGTAACCCTAAGAATTTAGAATTAAAAATGTTAAGATTTTCCATTGTATTATAAACCGAAAAATCAATGAGTGTTTTTAGATGTTATTTTATTTCCAGATGAGATTGGTCCAACTCACTCTATTTACAGTTTGTCGAATTGTGAATATATTACTATTTTTTTGGAACATACTTATAAATCAAGGTATACATACCCATAATTATAATCTAAGGATATAATTCCCCATACTGTAGAAACAATAAAAATATGAAATATAATACTTAACGTTAGTCGCTTTTCCCTATCTGATAGCTTGGTCTCGATGCCTAAGTCTTTATGATTTCTGATTAGAAACAAATGAAGATAAGGGTTGAAGGTCTTCTAGTAGCTTGTCAACTGGTGTATTCGCGATTCATGAAAAAATAAAATTGATATCTTTGATGAACCATACAAGTAAATGTTTGATAGAGAATAGAGAAAATATTGTTAAGGTTTTCAGAAGAAGCATATTATGTCGTTATACTGAAACTAGTGACAGGATTTTACTTTTATATTAAATGAAATAACTTCACTTAATTGCATAGAAGACCTCACCTTTTTCCCTTTATTCTCAAACTTAATCTCTTATAATCTAAATTTGCAATTAGGTCTCGATAGTTTCATTGCTACAACAGACCATGACCCTTATTGAGCTTTTAGAGCCCAATATTGAATTGTTAGGTTAAATGACCCTCCCTCTAGGTACTCTTTAGCCAAAATGGTATCCATATATTATTTATAATACAGTAAGACTAAATAATAACATTAAAATATTATTATAAGTAATCATTGGTCCAATATTTCAATTTATTACTATAATTTCACTTACAACAACATGCATGGATGCCTAAAATTACACATGACAAGACATTCTAATTTCAGATTTCCTTACAGTCTCCCACGTGGATCATTTTTGTGTACTAAATTGTATAGATATGAAATGTGAACTATATAATATTGTTATTCATTAATACGATATAAATATTTATCTATATCTACATATAATTAATAACAAACCAAAGATTTCTATCACAACTCATAATACATATTGGTTCTACAATAAATCATAATGCTAATTTTGATCTTAGTGGATCCTAAACTCTCATGGATTATGGATGAAATTATGAAACGATCATGTGATCTACATGTTAACTTTTCAAATGATCCTATTGAATTGAGTTCGCTGCATTTTTTAGCAAAAAATGGAAAATAAATTATTAAATTATTGATAATAATTTAATATGGAGTAATGAATAATTTTATCATTCATAACTTAAGTGTATGTATACAATAATAATGTAGTATTATATACTCAATGCTAATTCTAATTCAGTTATGAATTGAAATCAAAATTCTACTGAAATCTAAACAACACTCTGATTGAATTTGAATATCCAACAGGCTAAGAACACCCACATGAATGTTGTGTTTATGAAATTTTAGTACAAAGATATATAATGAGAAAGATAAATAATTCTACTTTATTGTAATTTTAGTTAAATTAAAAGAATTTATTTTATATGCTTTATTGTTATTTCTGTTGCTTATAAGGAACTCAATGCATTTTCTTTATTGAATGTCATTAAGTTTGCTACAAATTTTATTATGTACGTCTAAATCATATTATAACATTCACTTACCCTATAATGTCATACAATTAATTGATCTTATTAATGTATGATTTTCTTTTTTTGAGTATGTAATGTTAGATACTAAATATTAACGACCTATATTATATGTATAGTGGTACATCTCTCGAATTATTAAAATATTTACTCAAGATAAAATTTATACTTTATTCTAAATTAACCATGAGCGTATCAAAACACATGAAATATTTTGTATTTCCTAAACTTCCAAATATGTCTTGAGATGTTTGACTGATAACACTTATCTCAAATCAACTCAACCAAACTAGAGGTTTGTCGTTTTCATACCATAATATTTTAGCATGCTATTGATGTGTGTCTTATGTGATATGAGTAATTGAATTTTATTACATAAGACATCATTACCTATAAATTTAAGACTTAATATCATTAACATAAACTTTTTGATGGCATGAAACATGCCACTGTAACTTATGGTAATTAATAGGACAAACAAATCTAAATCTGAATACATTCCAAAAATATTACAACTTTGATAGATTATGATTAATGAGACACTTAAAGTTAATATTATAAACGAGTCCCTAATTTTTAGAGACTGTTGACTCTACTGAATTTGAATATGATTGTTAAAAACATATTAATCTTCTCGTGGATTGGATAAATTTTATAACTCATCATTCTTAATTAATAGACTTATTAAATTATAATATATATATCAATTTTTTTTAATATTAACATTTCGAAAGACTTGATCATAATATTGATTTAATGAGGCTTAATGTTCTGAAGTATGCAAGTCGTGCAATGATTATCTTAACAAATTCTTTTAAAAAATTCTGAATTAGTTCTCTTAAAAGATCAATATTTTTACATTGAATGAAACTTGTTTGGTATAAGAAATTTTGAATATCTTAAATGAATTAGCTTATATCAATTTTCTTTCTTGTTATAATAGTTCATATTTAAGAAAACATGGAAAACTGAATATGATTATCTGGAATATTTAACAAAATTTGTCCTTTACATCACAATGTTTATAATATTCTTAAGAAACTCTTTATATTGTTACATAAGATAAAACTTAATTCTTTTGTTTCACCATAAAAGATCTTAATTTTCTCGTAGAATTATTTTTGAAACTACAAATACTGAAACTGGATTCCTTAGTAAGCTACTATACTTACTTACTTTTGCACATTTTCTTGAGGATGTTGAGTTTATCATTTATAAATAATCAAAACCTTTTGTTTTTAAGTGGGGACTTAATGAGGTGTTCGGAATATAATAATTAAATTCTTATTGTTTGAATCTAAACAACTCATTTACGATTCATCCCCAATATCAATGTTGTTCACTAATATTTTCTCCAGAATAAATATCCACAAAATAAATAAGTTGTCTCAGATATAAAATTGGGTAGTGGGTTTCTAAAAGAATTTTTATAGAATGAAATTAATTCCAAATGAATATACTTATTATTGTATGAGTATCTAGTTCCTAGTGGTAGGCCTGTAATGTTTTCCTTGTACTAAACGTTCCTAAATGTAAAAAAAATCTTAATTTTTTTTTCATTGTATTAAAGATTAATGTACTCATTTACTAATTTTCTCCCTGTGAACTTCAATTAATAAGGAACTATTACATATCTGTAACTGTATAGACCTAACAAATTAAGATGTAACATTGTTCACTGAGTTGTTATATTTACCTTGAGTGGTAACCACTAATGATATATATATATATAGTACAAGTTGAACTTGTCAACGAACACTGTCAATATTGAAATATATGCATAGTAGAGCCAATATATGAACATGACATATCTTACCTTTTCATTTCTCATTAGGAATGTCTTCTTGATAATCATCTAATTTTGTGAAAGGAGTTCAACTTCTTTGTATATATCTAACTTTCTTCATTTGGTATGTTCTTTTATTCCCATCATATATGAATTGTCTTATCAACTACATGTTCCATCTTCTTTCGAGAGATGTGAACTGAATACTTTTGATAAAGACGTCTTCATTGTCCTAGTATATTAACTGAATGCTTTCGAGAGATATGAACTGAATGCTTTTGGTCAATTCTCAATTTATAGGGACGGAAATTCTCTATTATTCAAATTTCTAACCGAGTGATCCTGCATATCTCTGAATTTTAGATGGAATAAAAACATAATCACATAAAATGGATAATTGAGCGCCAGAGTATGGTCTTTCAAAGTTTATCATTTATGTTGGCTTTCCACATTCGTCGTGAACACCCAAAAATTAAAAAACCCCACTTGGTTATGAATTATAATTTATTTTTTTATTGTGGGTGTGGACCTTGACCCTTTAATTAGACTTAAAATTATTTTCTTAAATAATTTATTGATCTGCATCAATTCCAATTCAACCACTTGAAAAATTAAAGGATTGAAGCATTGAAAGTTCTTAATTTTGGCAATAATTTTTTTAAATGTATAGAAACATTCCATGATATATTTCGAAGAATTTTTGCATGGTGTATCATCACTCTATATGGCTGGATTCCTAATCTTTTAAATGAATAATAGTCAATTACCATAGTCTAAAGATATTCATGCATTCTTTCCGAATAAACGTACCATTGTTTCCATTCGATCTAATTAATTTGGAATATATTACCTAAGGTATAAATATATTATATACTCACAACATTTAAACTTAATCATCGCATACGTAATATAAATGGGTTGAATTTTATCAGGTTAGAGGGTCTGAAAGTGCATTCATATGTACCACACTCGTCATAATCATTAGCAACGTTGGTGGGTACCAACGCATTATATTAAACCTCTAGAGATAATACTTTAAGGTAGTGAAATTATGGGTTTTAACTTGGTGAGAAAATTATAATTGATGGAATACATCAGATAAGTATGCTTAGGTTTTTTAAGGAAATGGATGTATAGAGCTAAGCATTATCGAGGTATCGGTTACTTAAGTTAATATATTGGTTGCTTCAGCCTAGAAACCTTTGTGTAAGCCAAAAAACTACTTATAGAAGAATTAATTCATCTAAGGCATTGAATGCTTCAGCTAGAAAACCATCGGTCAAACTTAGCAGGTCTATCTGTTAGGAAGCCTACGACAATGGGATTGACTTTCATTATTGGGAAAATATTGGTAAATTCGAGCGAGGTCATGGGCATGGGTATCATTCGGACAAGGAGAAGGCTATTTGGGACTAAATTACTATAGGTAAAGTAAAGTCTACACTAGCTAAGAGCTTGATAGCCTACATTTAAGTTGTTAAGTGTGAAAGTGGTATAAAGTTTCAGTTATAGTGGTTAGATCGATCTTTTGTTACACTATAATCGGTTACTCCCTGTGAAAACAAATATAGTTATTTTTGTTGAGGAGATAGATTGTCATCAAGAATTATATATAATGGTCTCTGGACTTCTAATAAGATTAAAAAACTTTGGTGGAGTATGAAACATAGATAGAGAGAGAAGATACTCAGTATATTAGAGAGCGATCTTAGAACATTATCGAGTGTGAGCTCTAGATTTGGAGTTTCTGTAAACACTCTGTTTTTATCTGTTATCTTTATCTTATAAACTATTGTTACTCTTGAAAAATCATGAGAACAATATTTTTTGTGGCTCATAGTGAACGTAGTCAAGTTGTCGAACAACTATAAATCTATTTGTTTACTTTGTTATTACTTTGTTATTTTTTATTAGATTTGCTACATGTTTGGTGGCGTAGTTCTTGGAACAATCAGTTTGAGACCAAAGCAGGTTGCACAGAGCTTGTAAAAAAATTCACAATTTGTATCATAACCTAGTTACAAAATGATTTTGGTAGATGAAATATGACTAAAAACGTTCGAGATGTAGAGGTTTAGTAGGATAAAATATTTTAGGATATGGCGACTAAGAATGCGAGTAGTCATGGTTCAACAAAAACTTGTTCCAGCTCTGGCATAAGAGATCATGCTTCCTAAAATATCATAAGAGGCTGGGAACTATGCAAGTTTTAAAACTACTTATAACTGAGGATCTAAGGTTATTGCAGATTAGATTATGGGGTGTTTATGTTCCTTCTGAAGGATATGACTTTACAGAGGTTCTAGCGCATTCTTCAGATTAACGGCAGACGAAGTGGATTCTGGATTCTGAATGCTTATTCCATATGAGTTTACACCAGAACTAGTTCAACTTATTTGAAGAGAATATTATACGCACTATGTTAATTAGCAATAAAAAGACTTGCGAGATAGTTGGAATTTGATATGTAAAGATTTGAAAGTTGATGTGATCGATTCTGATGAATGTAAAGTACGTTCCAATCTAAAAATAAATATAATTTCCTTGGCATGTTGGACAACTTAAGTTGTTTTTATCAAAGTTAAGAATTGATACGTAAATTTTTTTAGAGGTGTCATGAACTTGATAAATAGAAACATGTCCAAAGACCTATATTTCTTGATTGTTTATACTATTATACGCACAGTAGGTAGTTTGTCCGAAGGCCCGGTAGGTGGTACAACCCAATGCCATAAGAGACTGGGACATGTGAGTGTGAATGGATTGTTAGGGTTATAAAAACAATATCTGTTCGGAAAAGACAAAATGACTTGCTTGGATTTTTGTCAATATTGTATGTACAACAAAAGTAACATAGTCAAGTTTGTACAATTCAAACACACAAGAACCCTTGACTACATACATTCCGATCTCTCGGGCATGCAAAGCTCCAGTCTCATAAAATTCAAAGATAATTTTTATCAACCAAAGAAGTTGAGGATTTATCTTTTTAAGGCAATAGTAGAGTCTTTTAATAGGTTCAAGCAATGAAGGATCATGGTTAAAAAACATATTGGCAGAGAAGTAAAGAAGTTGAAGAAAAAAAATGGTCTTGAATTATGTGGAAATTAGTTTACTGATTAACACAAAGAAACAAGAATCTCTTATCATATCAATTGTATGGGATGCTTCACAACAAAATGGTATTGTTGAAAAAATTAATATAATCATTCATGAGAGGGTGAGGTGCATGTTGGTTATTGTTAAGCTCCCAATGCAGTTTTGGGTTGAATCTCTAATGATTGCTTGTTATCTCATAACATACGTTCATCTAATATGATTGGATTAAAGACCCCACATGAAATTTGTCCTGGAAGCCTGATGATTATTCTAATTTGAGAGTATTTGGACATTTCTTATGCACATATTAGACATGATAAGCTAGAAACAATAACCCTGAAATACTTATTCATAAGGTACTCTAAATGAGTTAAGGGATATAAAATATGGTGTCTTGAAGTGAGTTATAAGAAGTTTTTGGTCAGTTGGGATGTGACACTCAACAAAAATGATTTTTTTTTGAGTGGTTAAATCCATGAAGCATAACTTGATGGAAGGGACATGTTGGAGATTAATATGGAGTCACCTGGACCAGAACCTACTAGTGCCTTAACAAGATCCAAACCATCAAATACACCTAAAAAAGAGAGGTGTATGGATCTGGAAGGTAACCATGCTCCACATGGCTACCAGATAGCAAATGACATGATCTGAACAGTTATATGAGTTCCTTAAAGGCGCGAGTATGCAAAACTGGTAACTTTTGGATTGGTTACTACATATGAAGTGATTCACTCTAAACCTAGTGCTTCAGGGAGGCAATGAAAAGAGAGGATAAAGCCAAGTGTCTTGTTGTGATGAATGAAGCATGATTTCGTTTCAGATGAATAACACATGGGATCCGGTACATAAATTTAAAGGTCAGAGATTGGTTATTGCATGTGGATTTTCAAGAGAACTGAATAAATTCATAGGGTTGAAGTTGCTGGATACAAAGCCATAATGGTTGCTAAAGGATTCACATAAAATGAATTTATGCATTACAATGAGATATTCTCTCCCATAGTGAAACATAATTAAGCAAGGATCTTACTTGAAATCGCTACCAAGTTTGACATGGAGTTGGACTAGATGGACGTCAAAACAGATTTCCTACATTGGACCAATTAAGAAACCATCTACATGAAGCATCCTGAAGGATATGTAAGCAAGAAAAGAAGTTATCAGGTATTTCTCTTGCGCATAGCATTATACAGTCTGTTGGAATCTCTTAGGCGATGACATAAGTGTTTTGGTGATTTCATGGTCAATACTGGTTATGGAAGAATCAGTTATTACAATTGTGTTTATGTGAAGAATATTGGTTTTACCGATATATATATATTATTTATACAACATGTCGATTACTAGCAAATACCAGGAAAAATTTAAATCCTTAAACGTAATAATGAGGCACAGATTTTATATGAAGGACCTAGATTTAGCCTAGAAGCTTTTTGGAATTAAGCTTAATATGGTTAATTAGAGGAGGATGTTTAACTGGTTTGCCATGACAGTGGCAAAACATGTCACTTGTCTCATTACTTGTCACTTAAAACTAAAATCTTTAATGGTTGATGGTGAAGGCATAGAGATGCATAAAATAGAACACGTTCATTATTCCAATAAATTGGGAAGTATAATGTATGACATAGTCTATATGTTTCGAGCCTTGTAAGAAGATTCATGTTGAAGCCCTTTTGGGAATATTGGCAGACTGTTAAGTGGGTTCTCAGGTACATCAATGGATCTAATAGTTTATGACTGATAAAAGGATAGGTTTTTTTGGGACTAGAAATTGCTAATATGTATGTTGATTCTTACTATACTACTTTTCTGGACACTTAGAAATATTAGACATAATATGTGCTTGTACTGTTTGGTAGTGCTATGAGTTGGAAACCTAATCTTCAACCTGTATTAGCATTGTTCTCCACTGAAGTTGAATATATTGATGTTACTGAAACAATAAAGGAATTAATGTTGTTGAAAGGAATGATGAGGGAGTGTGAGGTTCAGATGGATTTGACGGTACACTGTGATAACCATAGTGCAATACATTTGTCAAAGAATGATGTGTTTCATGAATGAACTAAGTATATTGATATTAAACCCCACTTCGTAAAAAATATTCTTGAGAATAAAGAGATTGTGCTATATAAGTTTCATATGAATGACAATCTAACAAATATGTTTACTAACCCGAGGATAATAAGTAAGTGCAAACAGTGCATGCACTTGGTTTATATTAAATGCATTTAAGGCCCTTATAAGAGGCTAAGAAAAGCCATAACTGTATTTTATTTTTTGAAGTCAAAACCAAGATGAGGAATTTTGAAATTATGGTTCTAACTTTGTGAGCAAAGCATAACTGATGAAATGCATCAATTGAGGATGATTAGGCGTTGTTGGGTCATCAACTTTATAAACTAAAGAATTATCAAGGTATTTCTTGCTTTGGTTAATGTATTGGATACTTCAGCATGAAAGTTTTGTTTAAGTAGGGCAATTAATTATACTAGAATAACATTATACAATGAATCAAATGTTTTGGTTATGAAGCCATTCGTCAAACCAAACAGGTTCATCTGCTAGGTAGCCTACAATAAAGATATTCACTGATATAGTTGGGAAGATATTAGTAAAACCGAGCAAGGTAATGGGCATGGGAGTCCTCCAGATGGGGCAAAAACTGATTTATAATGAATTTCTACCAATTAAGTAAACTCTAAACTATCTAAGAGATTGCAACCATGGACTTGAGCTGCTACGTGTGACATATGGTATAACGTTCCAACTATGGTAGTTAGATTGATCTTCTATTACACCGGAATTAGTTACCCCTTAGCATTATTTATAGTTCTCTCGATAATTCAATAGTAGATCAGAAAGCGATCTTGGAAAAATATCAAATTTGAGCTCTAAATTTGGTAGTTTTGTAAACATTTTGTTTTTCTCTGTTATCTCTATCATGTAAATTTTTGTTCATATTGAACAACTATGGGGATGATAATTTTTATGGCTCGGAGTGGATGTAGACAAGTTTTTGAACAACTATAAATCTTTGTGTTAAAATTTTCTCTTACCTTGTAGTTACTTTGTTATTTTTCAGTAGTATTGTCATGTGTTTTGTAACTTAGTTCTTAGAACAATATGTTGGAGACCTAAGTAGATCGAATAGAGCTTGTATAAATCATCACAAATCCATATCTCAAAATTATCCAAGCTTTCCATGAAGGGCGCACCTGACTGATTTATGGTATCTGAACAAAATTTTCAACACTGAAAAAACCATATATACATGAGTATGATGCGTGTGAATGAAAGAACTATATCATGAAATAAGTGCTGACCATCTTGAAATACGTGTGGTAGTGTTCCATGGGGGTGACCTACACACACAAAAACTATTCTCTAAGTTGTGAGGTCAATACTCATTTCCTTTCATGACTCTCGTAACATTCACATACAAGTGGGATACCAATTCTACCAAATAGTTCTAGAGAATGAGCATTTGAATGGTCGTGTGATAATTTATATAGACGATATTGAATGTCTATCTTTTCAGATGAGATATACTCCCATCGTACCTTAATATTTTTTAAGTGTCTCCAAAAATTTAGAGATATGATATATCTCATCAATTAGTTAAATATCTAGGGAGATAAATGCTATCCATACTAATAATCCTAGACATGCAAGATATCACCCCGTATATTTGAGAGTCCAAGTGTCAATATCAATGGGTAATTCTATCCCATCATGTGACCATACACATTCACAATACTAGATGCTTCTTAATACACTCATAAGAGTTTCATATAACTATGAACCCCTAAAAACATAGCACATCACCCAAAAATGACATACACGTTACATAATCAACCAACATAAACGTGTCAAACATACTACACAACTCAATAAAAACCTGATATTCTATCATATAGATATGGCTAAGATGGACTAAACATGTTAAATGTATACATACATACATATCATATAATAAATCTATGAATTTGTTTGTTGCACCTCTGTATGGGTTACCCTGCATCAACTATATTTAAAACATCACAGAAATCGGAATAACAAATACTTTATTTTTCAAATGCAGCATTTGGATATTCAAATGAGTAAGTAAATGATAATGTGGATACCTAAATTATAGGTGAAAAAAAAAATCACCTAAGGATACTTGAGTGCCAAGTTATGGCCTTTTGAAGTGAGACAACCAAAACTGAAATTATCGTACGAGTTCACCGCAACCACATTGGGGGTGGTCATGGCGAATTGCACTAGAAACGAATCAACCCCTTAGTTGTAGAGAACTCTTTGATTCTAAAAAATCTAAAACCCTCAAAAAAATTTAAATTAGGATTTCGTCTTGAACTTTTCAAAGTCGGACCTAAATATAAATATACAACAACAAATAGACATTTACGTGTTGTAGATCGGACCAATCAATCCATAAACATGTGATTGTACGTTTAACTAGCACCTACTCCTACATAGGTCTGAATTAGAAATACAAATCATAAAAAAGGGTTTTTCTCCCAACCAAATTATTTAAAACAAATTGAGTTTCAATATACTTGAGGAATCAGAGTCGGCTTTAAGACCACGTATTGAATCATGGTTATAAATTAGGTTATTCATACTCATGATTTTGATCTAGGAATCTAATTACTAATTTTATCAAATGATAAGGACATAAAATATAATACTTACTATTAGGAATTGTTTCCCACATAACTAGGTCACAATGTAAAGTGTGTGATTTCTGATTAAAGAACTATAAGATTGGGGTTGAAGATCTTTTAGTAGCTTATGAAACAATGTTATAAAAATTCCTGAAGGAATGAAATTGATGCCTGAGATGAATCCTGTAAGTAGACGTTAGAGAGAGAATAAAGAAAAGATTTTGAAAATTTTAAAATATGATAAATTATGTCGTGATACTGAATCTAGGGTTAGGGTTTTTCTTTTGTACTAAGTGAACCAATTTCAATGAATTGGATTGAAATCCCTCAATCTTTTCTTTTTGACTTAATTATCCTTATGTACTTCTCTTTTTTCAAAATTATTCTTTTATTACACAAACATACAAATAGATATTTGTGGTGTCAGCATTACCAAAGGCTGTAACAATTATTAGATTTCCAGAGTTCGTTATTGAATTGTTGAGTTAAAAACACTCTCGTTAGGTACTCTTTAGCACAACCGTTATCCACATATTATTTTAAACAACATAAGACTAGTTATTATTATTATTATTATTATTATTTGTCGGGATAATAGTTTAGTTGGACTAAAAACAACAAGTCCGGATAATCTTATATACAGATGATAAGACATTTTACTTTAAGATTTTCTCGTGGAAGTCAATATTTTATGTGTGATTACACATAAATTTAAGGGTAATATATCAATAAATATCCAACATCAAACTTATTTACCAATAACAATCCAAGGTTAGGTAATTTACGGATTACCACTTTATGTTAAATTAGTATTTACAGGTAACCACCTCGTACTTTGAAATACTCTTAACCAGGTTTCTCTATTCTCTTTTTTATGTTTCTTAATAAAATCTTTCAGACAAAAACTTCATGTAGATATACAAAAATATTACTGGTTTTGTTTTTTTAAAGACGAACAAAACTAGATCGATGAAATAATTTTTTAGATTTTTTTAAAATTTTTATAACTTGCGTAATTATGTGAAATTTGGTTACAAAATAAGTATCGAGAAAACAACTATGTTCTACTTGAAGCATTACGTACAATTAAGTTGCTAAAAAATACTTGTATTCAGGTTGCGAAATTATGTGTAATTTGGTCGTTAAACAATGGTTTTCCAGTTACATAATTATGTTCAAATGTGTTGTGAAAATCAAAATAAAATAGTTGCGCAAACAAGACTTTGGATGCTAAATAAGTCTCACTGTTTAAACAATTAAAATACAAACTTGTTTTGTGAAAATTATGTTAATTGAAAACCTAATTTTTTTGTAATTTTTAAAATGATGTGCAATTTTCTGTTGAAAAATATTTTTTTTATAATAAAAATGATTGTTTTCAATATGTAATAATACATACAGTTTGGTTGCAAAATAATTTTGGAAACACATACTGTGTGTCAGTTGCAGACCTACATGTAATGTGGTTCCTAAAAAACAAATATAATTGAGTTGCAGAATTACTCGTAATTCAATTACAAAAATAAGAACAAAAAAATACTTCCAAAAATATCACGCATGGATTTTGTTTTGTTCGTGTTTCAAAAATAAAAAATATATGTTTTTTTAATAAAGATTATCATGCAGATAGATTAGCCCTAGAATTTATGAAGTTAGGCGATCACCCGAAGAATACGGCGAATTGACAGTTTCGGAGCTCCCGGTGTCAAATTTTTGACCCACAGCACCTTATTTCGAAGGGAACGACGCCACAAGTTGAACTCACCAGCTTATACTCGTGACATATGACATTTTTTGGGCATTCGGAGTCGTTTACTATTTTATTTCGAGTTTTTATTACTTTCGAGCATTTTTTGTATTTTCGTATTAGGGTTTTCATTCGAACCATTATTTAAACAGACTTTGTTTACGATGTAACGAAGTTGAATTTTGATAAAGAAAATTAGGGTTTCCCTATATTGGCTTCTCTGCGTTTACTCTGTATCATATTGGTATCAGACACATGCAGTCCTGCGAGATGGCGCGAGGAAGACCCAGAGGTCGCGGCGGCGTTGCTGTAGAAAGAGATGCGAGTGATTTCGGAGATCGCGAGAATGCTGACCTGCGCCGTCAGGTCGAGTATCTTACCCGTGAGGTGGCTGAACTTACTACCAGACAACACGGTGTGGAGGTTGAAAGTACCGATAACCCTTTTGGAGAGGGGTCAGAATGGAATGCTTATCAAGACCGCCGCTGGGATCTTGGATTTAAGGTCGACATTCCTGAATTTGATGGTGGCCTTCGGGTGGAGGAGTTTGTTGATTGGTTATCCCAGGGTGAGAAGGTGCTGGACTTCAAGAAAGTTCCTAAGGAGAGACGGGTAGCTTTGGTTACCATCCACCTGCGCGGTAGGGCACAAGCTTGGTGCCAGCAGGTGAAAAAGATCCGTGCGCATGAAGGCAAGGAGAAAATAGGTAACTGGGAGAAGTTCAAGAAGAAAATCCATAAGGTATTCTTGCCTTACAATTTCGAGCGAGAATTATTCCCGCATTTCCAGAATCTTCGTCAGGGGCCACGCTCTGTGGACGAGTATACGGAGGAGTTCTTTCAGTTGCTTACTCGTACGGATGTGAATGAGTCAACACATCATCGGGTATCCTGCTATATTGGTGGGTTGCACCCTCAACTCCAGGATGTGTTGAACATGTTCGACCCGTTGTCTGTTTCGGAAGCTCATCGGCGTGCCCTCTAAGCAGAGAAACAGTTGGCTCGATGGACCCAAATTGGCGTACGGACTGGTGCTCCTACAGGGACCTCAGCGTCCAAACTAGTTCCACGTCCAACCCCTGATAAGGCCCCTCCTAGGCGCGGTGCGACCAGCCGTTCTTCTGGTAATTTACGTTGCTTTGGCTGTGGTGAGTTAGGGCATTGTCAGGTAGAGTGTCCGAATGCTGCGGGTGCTAGGGTTATTTTCTCTCACGAGGCGTTTGAACCGGGCCCCATTGTTCCTGATGGTCTCCCGAAGTTTGGTACATATGATGATGATGTGACTAAGGTCACGGAGGAAGTTGTGACTGGTGATGTTGGTGCAGTTTTAATGGTACGACGCACTTTTCTTTCCCCTCGTGTTCCTAATCCGAGTGTCTGGCTGCGAAATAATGTGTTTCAGTCCACTTGTACGATTGGCGGTAAGGTGTGCACCTTCATTATTGATGCTGGTAGCTGTGAGAATGTAATTTCCGAGACAGTGGTTTCGAAGTTCGGGCTGAAATCAGAATCGTACCCCAAGCCATACAAGCTGGCCTGGCTGAGTAAAGGTACTGATATCACTGTGTCTAAACGTGTGCTTGTATCATTTTTTGTGGGACAGACATACCAGGATGAGGTGTTTTGTGATGTAGTGTCTATGGATGCTTGTCACTTATTGCTTAGCCGCCCTTGGCGGTATGATTTGTCTGTTGTGCATGATGGTCGTGCGAATACTTATTCATTCTTTTTTCGGGGTAAGTAGATTGTTCTTGTGCCGCCAAAGCCTCGGTCATTCAGCATTGGCTCTGATCCTTCCACAACGACCTTGCTGTCCCGTGCTCCTTTTCAGGCGGCCATGGAAGAAGTTGATGTGGTCTTCTTGTTGTTTTTTGTGATCATGTTGTGACTGATTCTTGTGCGGACCATAGTCCTACATTTCAGTCTCTTTTGCAGGAGTTTGCAGATGTGTTTCGTGAGAATTTGCCCCCCCCCCCCCTCCCACGAGTTACCTCCTCTGAGGGATATTCAACACCAAATCGACCTAGTTCCTGGTGCTGCTCTCCCAAATCGTCCCCGCTATCGAATGAGCCCAAAGGAGCATGAGGAATTATGTCGACAGGTGAAGGATTTGTTGGATAAATGGCATGTTCGAGAAAGTCTCAGTCCATGTGCAGTTCCGGCGTTGCTGACACCGAAGAAGGATGGTTCCTGGCGTATGTGTGTGGACAGCCGAGCTATCAACAAGATCACTGTTTGTTACAGGTTTCCTATACCTCGTCTGGCTGATCTTTTAGACCAGTTGGGTGGTGCTTCTGTGTTCAGCAAGCTTGATTTGAAGAGTGGATACCATCAGATTTGGATTCGTCCTGGTGATGAGTGGAAGACGGCGTTTAAGACGCGTGAGGGACTGTTCGAGTGACTGGTGATGTCGTTTGGCCTATCTAACGCGCCGAGCACTTTCATGCGTGTCATGAATCAGACATTGAGGCCTTTCATCGGTAAATTTGTTGTTGTTTACTTCGATGATATTCTGATCCATATCGCTAACCCTTC
This sequence comes from Limnanthes douglasii subsp. nivea, assembly GCA_036936605.1. NCBI lineage: Eukaryota > Viridiplantae > Streptophyta > Magnoliopsida > Brassicales > Limnanthaceae > Limnanthes > Limnanthes douglasii. The sequence continues at coordinate 112,594,734 of JAUPFV010000002.1, read as the reverse complement.
TCTACACTTGTCCCACTTACGTGAGGTGTTATTGGTGCTGCATCGGGACAAGTTTTATGGTGCTGCTGCCAAATGCTCGCTTATGTCCCCATCTGTCCAATTAAAGGGTTACGAGCTGATCCGAGTAAAGTTGCTGCAGTGGACCACTGGCGTCGACCTACTTCAATCACCAAGGTTCGCAGTTTTCATGTTTTAGCTTCTTTTTATCGGCGTTTCATTCCCCATTTCAGTAGTGTTATGGCCCCGATTACGGACTGCATGAAGGGCACGAAATTTGAATGGTCCGAGGATGCTGATGCGGCATTTGCAGAGATTAAACGGCGTCTCACCACTGCACCTATTCTGGTACTGCCCAACTTTTCCCAGCCATTTGAGCTTCATTATGATGCATCTAAATTTGGTATTGGGGCAGTTCTTTCCCAGTCAGGGCGTCATATGGCTTTCTTCAGCGAGAAACTGGCGAGTGCTAAGCTGCGATTTAGTACATATGACATTGAATTTTATGTTGTGGTTCAGGCTATCAAGCATTGGCGTCATTATTTGTTTCAGCGTGAATTTCTGCTATATACTGATCATGACTCTTTGAAGTATCTTGGCAGCCAGGACAAGGTCTCGCATAGACACGCTTCTTAGATAGCTTACTTGCAGCAATTCACTTTTGTCATCAAGCACAAGGCCGGTATTACAAATCGGGTTGCTGATGCTCTGAGCCGTTGTCACAATCTGCTGACTGAAATGTGAGTTCAGGTTCCTGGATTTGATTCTTTTGTTGACCTATATGCTACTGACTCGTTCTTCTCTCGGGTTATTGAACTGATTCAACAGGGGACACAATCTGATTTTTTAATGGAGGATGGATTTCTCTTTCACGGGGTACAGTTGTGTATCCCTGACTGTAGCTTGCGTCTTCAGTTGATCAAGGAGCTGCATGTCGAGGGTCATGTGGGCCGTGATAGGACATACCACTTGTTGTCCTCATCATATTTTTGGCCTTCGATGCATAAGTAATTTGGTGGTTATGTATCCTGTTGTCGAGTTTGTTAGTTGGCCAAGAGAATATCAACGAATGCAGGTCTTTATTTGCCATTGCCAATTCTTACTCAGCCCTGGACCGACATTAGTATGGATTTTGTTCTTGGATTACCCCGGACTCAGCGTGGATTCGACTCTATTTTTGTGGTAGTTGATCATTTTTCTAAGATGGTACACTTCATCCCATGTAGAAATAAATCTGATGCAGTGTGTGTCGCGCAGATTTTCTTTCGAGAGATTTACCGCATTCATGGCCTCCCTAGTGCCATTGTTTCTGACCGTGACACCAGGTTTGTGAGTCATTTCTGGCACAGCTTATGGCGCATGGTGAATACGCAGCTCAGTTTCAGTAGTGCCTACCACCCCCAGACTGATGGTCAGACAGAGGTGGTTAACCGTTCCCTCGGTAACTTGTTGCGTAGCCTGGTGGGAGATCACCCGCAGGCAGAGTTTACCCACAACCATGCCCTTAACCGTTCGACGGGTCTTTGTCCTTTCCAGGTGGTGTATGGTGTTGTGCCCCGGGGTCCTGTGGACTTGCTAGTCCTACCCAATAAAATTCGTGTTCATACAACTGCTGAGGAGCTTGTATCGGAGATTCGCCAAACCCACCAGAAGATATACGATAGCTTATCTTGAATACCGCCAAGTATAAGTCTCAGGCGGATTATCATCGCCGTCCTGTACAGTTCGAAGTTGGTGACTATGTGTGGGAAGTTCTAACCAAGGATCGGTACCCTGCCACTGAGTACAACAAACTGGCCGCCCGGAAGATTGGCCTTGTGGAGATTGTGGAGAGGATCAACCCGATTGCTTATTGGCTGCGCTTGCCTAGCCATGTCCGTACGTTTGATGTCTTTAATGTTAAGTATATGATTCCTTATGCAGGTGACTCTTCTGACGAGGAGACTGGTTCTGATTTGAGGTCGAATCTTCTCTACCCCGGAGGGGATGATGTAGAAAGATTAGCACTAGAATTTATGAAGACAGGCAATCACCCGAAGAATGCGGCGAATTGACAGTTGCGGAGCTTCCGGTGTCCGATTTTGACCCACCGCACCTTATTTTGAAGGGAACGACGCCACGAGTTGAACTCACCAGCTTACGCTCGTAACATATGGCGTTTTTTAGGCATTCAGAGTCGTTTACTATTTTATTTCGAATTTTTATTACTTTCGGGCATTTTTCGTAATTTTTTGTATTTTCGTATTAGGGTTTTCATTCGAACCCTTATTTAAATAGGCTTTGTTTACGATGTAACGAAGTTGAATTTTGATAAAGAAAATTAGGATTTCTCTATATTGGCTTCTCTGCGTTTACTCTGTATCATATTGGTATCAGACACAGGCAGTCATGCAAGATGGTGCGAGGAAGACCTAGAGATCGTGGCGGCGTTGCTGTGGAAAGAGATGCGAGTGATTTCGGAGATCGCGAGAATGCTGACCTGCACCGTCAGGTCGAGTATCTTACCCGTCAGGTGGCTGAACTTACTACCAGACAACACGGTGTGGAGGTTGAAAGTACCGATAACCGTTTTGGAGAGGGGTCAGAATGGAATGCTTATCAAGACCCGAATGGTTATCACTAATTTATTCTGAATTTAGTATTGCTTTTTTAAATGTTTTTTATATTATAAATATTTTTTTACTAAAATTTTATTTACCTTTTAAAATTAATATTATAATTGAATCTTTATTTTTCACCTAAAAAATTGGCAATAGACATTTGAAGAAGAATATGATTTTATTTATATTATTTTGCTACCAAATGTTATTTAATTGTGTAAAATATTTTATCGACTTCAAAACCACCTTTAAATAATAGGTGAGGCTCACGAACCCTTGAGTGTTTAAATTTTTTGTTTTTATATTAAATTTATGAAAATATTTTTATTTTATTATTAATTTTTAAATAATAAAATAAATGATAAATAGAGTTTATAATATTAAAGGATATATGTTGAAATACACCGGCTGAAAACTTATTAGCAAAATAAAACTATAAAAATACAAACTTCACTACAATTAGAAATATATGATCATGAATTATGATCTAGATAGGAAAACTTAAATCTAGATCTACAAACTCTAAATATAGAATATAAAACCTAGGTCCAGAACTCAAACAGAGAAAACAATACAATATCACATATGACGTTTAGCGGTAAGAAAAATAAAAGATAGCGTTTCTGGTTATAATGGAGAAATTCGACACTTGAAAATAGAAGATCATCGAGAGGTACGACGCTAAAGAGAAGCACGATGAAGAGACAAAAAAATAGGACGGGAAACAGACCAAGATGTCGTTCATCTAAAGGTATATAAAAGATATGGACGAGGTTACCAAAAAAGTTAAGAACATCAATACTTAATGGTGCGATGACCATCTAGACGATTTCAGTACTAAAAACGCCAATACTTCTTTCATTACAAGTATATAAATTTATAAAAAAAAATGTAAAGCTATAAAACGGTGGGGGAATATGAGGAAGATAGATGGAAATGAAATTAGTTATTTATGAGATGAAAATTGAAGTTAAATATTTATTTTCTTTTATAATGACAGTTTAAGTAGACCCTTCAATGATCGGTCAGGTTAAACACACTAAAAAAGTAAATAAAAATATTTTTTTCTTATATTTAAATTTATTGAGTTGAGCAATAAATAATATCATAAAATAGTTGTAAGACAAGGCTATTATTTGTACATATAATAAAATCATGTTATGGATAGTAAACGTGCATAAGATATATTAAACACTAAACATGGTTATAATCTAAATTCATAATTTTTTACATCAAAATGTCATGTACAAAACCATAAACATTCAGGCTATATGTCAATTAAAGAATATGACGATAAATCAAGCCAATAATCTTGTTATATCACGAGACAAAGCAATTTACCATCAACCTCTAGACTATATGTCAAACACCGAGCATGATTATAATAAATCAAACCATTGATCTTTTTATATCAAGAGGTTATAAAAGTAAGACCATAAAAATTAAATGATAAAAATTTGACTAAATTTAAATATAGAATAAAGGCTTTATAGGAAGTGAATCATAATATATAAATTTTCAAGAAACATTGTACAAATAAATAAATAATATGAGGTTATTTATAAATATTATTTTTAACAAAAAAATAATGAAATAATGAAGTTATGTAATTAATGTTAAGAGTAAAGATCATACATGGGTAATAGTTTTTGTTAGAAACCAAAAGTATTCATTCCTAAAATAATGCGATATATTGGTGGCATAAGTTTTCAAAACAAAGATAAATTAGTAGAATTTAATAAGGATACAAAATAGTGATTAAAATGGGTATAGATTGAAATAAAGGTAAAATATAAGTAACACGGTATTAACTGGCGCTACATGACAAAAAACAACGATCACAAAAGGATAGATAAGATACATAAGTAGTAGTATTTTTTATGAAAAGTGTATTATTTTTATTTTTGATGCGGCTATCTGTTGTACGAGTTAATTTATGCTTATTTCTATGAGAAATATCATTATTGTGGTTGGTGTCTTATCTTCAGAATATTTTTTATCCGATGAAAACACTCAATACTCATCGATGAAGAACAACATTTTATGAGGTCCTAAATTTATGTCGATGTTTACTTGGTAAATCCTAGAAAATATTATTTGTCTTTAATTTTATTAAAGACTCTTTTAGTATTTTCTAGTGCTTTTATAGTAACAGTCTTCTTAATTATATCAAGTACTTTTATTTTCTCTTTGGGAAAATTGTCAAACTTTTATCTTGGGACATTTTGATATCTAAGTTCTTACTGTTGATAATTATTTTAAAAAAAGATAAAATAATCAAATTTTTGCACCATCTTCGTAGCGAAGTAAGAATCATTTGGTTTTGTTTGAAAGAATTTCCTCCGTGTTTTGTTTAAGACCGGAAACAACATCTACATCATTGGTTATTAGCTTCACCAATTTCGACCCAATTTTGAAAGTTTCTTTGTTGATTGAGTACATATTTATAATGTCTTCAATAAACAGATAATTATTCTTCACCAAGAACTTCTCACTGCGGAGGTCGAATAAGCTTTCAAAATTGTATAAAACTGTGTTTCTTTCGCAGCTTCAATGTGTCCATAGTAATGATATTTATATTATCTTTCAAGGGATTTAGGATGTTGACTAATCCTAATTTTTAGAAGATGTTATCAGAGACATATTTCCTGCAAAAACAAATTGTCATAGGTTGATTAAACAGATAATAACAATGTTATTTCTCACGATCATGTGATTCTTCTACACTAACCATGTTATTTCTTTGAAAAAATAGTTTTTTATTTGTAAAATAAACCATTCGGTTTCTTTGAAACATTAACCATGTTATTTCTTTGAAAACTTAACCATGTTATTTCTTTGAAACATTAACCATGTTATTTCTATGCACCACAAATACAACCATGCTATTTCTTGGAGAAATTAACCACGCGAGTTTAGACAAGACAAAATGCACAACCACAATACAACAATGTGTTTCGTTTGAACTAACACATAATGCACAATCACAACACAACCATACGTTTCCTTTGTACCACAACTATAGAAGATGCTAGATTGGTGTATTTTCATATGAATAAGATGTGAGTGATTAGTGTTACTTTCACATGCACGTTAACATAAAACCTAAAATTGAGTCTGAAACCACTAAACTCATAAACAAGTCAATACATTACGAACTATTTATCAAATGCAACACATTATATGCACCTAAGAGACCTGGAAAGTACTATGAAACAGTAAATCTACCGAAACTAGAAACTACAAATGATCAACAAAATACCTAAGAACAATATAAGTTTAACTAGGAACCTAGTTGCAATTAAGACATCGAAATACACTCTAATTACACTATCTACCTAGAAATATAGAAGCTAGGTACAATGAAGCAATGAAATAGAGTGAAACTTTTTTACTCTTACGACTAATACCTGTAGGGTTTTCTAGAGGTCTTAACGCTAAATTAAATTTTGAATATGTATTCACGGTCGACGATTCCTTGATTTTTTCGTTGGAATTTTATACCATCGTCGGTGTCGGAGAAAATTTACTCAAAGGTTACTGAAAGGTTTTGTGGGTTAGTGAAATGGTTATTGTGTTTTGTAGGTTTATTGAGTTTGGTGGGTCTGAGAGGGAATGGGTACTCAAAACTTTTGGTTTAATATGGGGAAAATGGTTTTCAACCTAAAACATCAAATATATACTAATAGAGATTTTATATCTATTTTTAAGTCTAAATAACTTTTGATAATATGAAAGTTTTAGGTATTAGATGGTATTTAGATAGTTGAGTGGATATTTTTAGGAAAAAATATGTAACTGGTTTTATAATTAGTAATAATATATCTATGTTAATATTAGTGAGAAACTAAAGTCCAACTCTATAAAGTTGATTTTATTATTAGGTATATGGTTCCCTTTTGGCATATCATTACCAACCATTCTTCTCATCCCCTGGGTAGAATTTGGATTGTTTGGAACCATAGTGTTATTATTATTTCTAAGATTTCCCAGTCTGATCTGTACATTCACTGTTTGGCCAAATGTCGTAATTTTAATGCCTCCTTCAGATTCACTGTCATTTATGCTTTCAATGATGATCTGGACCGTACCGAGCTTCAGAAAGATTCAATATCTATTTCCAACCAGGATAAGGGAATCCCATGGGATGCCCTTGGGGATTTCAATGACATTTTTCATCCAGATGAGAGATTAGGTTCCTCTGAAAATTGGACTTCTATTGTTGATGATTTTAATCAATCTTGCTACCTTAGTGAACTCAGTGACATGCGTTCCATGGGGTTCCACTTCACTTGGATTAATAAGAAACCTTCTCATCCTATCTTCTCCAAAATCGATCGCGCCCTAGTCAACCTTGACTCTGCTGACCTTTTCCCCATGTCTTTTGCTCATTTTGGCTTTATAAGATTACCTCTTGGATTGATTCATGGACCTCCAAGAATCTCTTCTATGCCAGCAGACTTCAGCTCATTAAGTCCGTCTTATTCACTGGTCGGGTTTATTGGTCATATATCTTTATTATTTCCTCTAGGATCATTAAAGAACTAACTTAATATATTCTTCGTTTCCTTTGGTCGGGTTCTGCTATGAAAATTCATGGGGCCAAAGTAGCATGGACCAATATCACCTCTTCCACAAAGGAGGGCGACCTTAGGATTCTGATCTTAAAATCTGGAATCAGGCGGTTGTCCTTAAGTATCTTTGATATGTTATCAGCAATAACAATCACTCAATCTAATATGAATTTACTGGAAACGATGATTACTTGGATAATCAATTGTATTTCCTCTCCCTCTTACTCCATCATTATCAACGGAGATCATTTTGGTAACTTCAAAGGTAGAAAAAGGCTCAGGCAAAGAAACCCACTTTCCCCCTTCCTCTTTGTCCTTGTGAGGCAAGTCCAATATAATACCCTAAAGTAGAAGAGTAATGACTAAAACTTATGTTTTCACTAGAAGTGTCAGAAACTCAAAATTACTAATATCTGCTTTGCAAACGATTTTATGATTTTATGTCATGGTGATGTCAGCTCATTTCTCCTCATCAAAGAGGCACTTGATGATTTATACTCTCTTTCTGGCACTTAGAGTCAAATATTTATTTTGGATATCGATATCTCTCTTCACTCTGAGCTCTTATCTATTACGAGATCTTTGGATGGTTTTCTCCCAGTTAAAAATCTGGGTGTTCCCCTCTCACTTGTAACCTTACTCAGTCGGACTGCCATCCTCTCCTTCATAAGATTACATCCTAGATTGATTCTTGGACCTTCAATCATCTCTCCTATGCCGGCAGACTTTCGCTCATTAAATCTGTCTTTTTCGCTGGCCAGGTTTATTGGTCATCCATCTTTATTATCCCATCTATGATTATTAAAGAACTGACCCAATATCTTTGTCCTTTCCTTTGGTCGGGTTCCGCTATGAAAAATCATGGGGAAAAGTAGCATGAACCAATATCGCATCTCCCACAAAGGATGATGACCTTAGGATCCTAGATCTTAAAATCTAGAATCAGGCGGCTGTCCTTAAGCATATTTGGTCTATTATCAATAATAATAATCAGTCAATCTGGTATGTTTGGATAAAACTTGAAAAAATCAAAAATAATAATTTTTGGGATTTTTCTATTGGTTCCTCCCTATCTTGGATTTGAAGGAAAATTCTTCGTCTTCGGTCATCGGCTTGTAATCTGTACAGGGTGGCGATTGGAAATGGCTCGACTACTTATTTCTGGTATGACCCATGGCTCCTCCCTACCTCTCTTGCTTCACACTATGGTTTCAATATCATCAAGGATTACCGGCTTGGAAAAAACCTCAAGGTTTCAGATATCATTCTTGACGGTCATTGGAACTGGCCTTCTAATATCAGATCGGCAAGGGCTAGAAATCATAGCAATCTCTCTGGAGATGAATAACCTCATCTTTACTCTGCCCTCTCCTAAGATAAATTCCAATGATGTTCCTTTTTGGATTGCGAAGAGTGGCTGCAACAATTTCTCAATCAATAATACGTATAACGCAATACGTACGCATGCCCCTGTCGTAGGGTGGGTTGGGTTAATATTAAATAAATTCAATATTCCCTATCACTCTTTTATTTATTAACTCCCTTCTCACTCATCGCCTTACTCACTCGGACTGCCATCCTCTCGTTCATAAAATTACCTCCCAGATTGATTCTTGGACTTCCAAGCATTTCTCCTATTCTGGGAAACTTCAGCTCATTAAGTCTGTCTTATTCGCTGGTCAGGATTATTGGTCATCTATCTTTATCATCCTCTCTAGGATCATTAAATAACTAACCTAATATCTTCGCCGTTTCCTCTGGTCGGGTTCTGCTATGGAAATTCATGAGGCAAAAGTAGCATGGACCAATATCACCTTTCCCACAAAAGAGGGCGGCCTTAGAATTCTAGATCTTCAAATCTAGAATCAAGCGGATGTCCTTAAGCATCTTTGGTCTATTATCAGTAATTATAATCAGTAAATCTAGTATGTTTGTATAAAACTTAAAAAAACCAAACATAATAATTTGGGGATTTTTCTATTGGTTCCACCCCATCTTGGATTTGAAGGAAAAATTTCGTCTTCGGCCGTCGGCTTGTAATCTGTACAAGGTAGCGATTGGCAATGGCTCCTCCCTACCTCTCTTGCTTTGCACTATGGTTCCAACATCATCGAGGTTTGCCGGCTTGGAAACAACCTCAAGGTTTCGGACATCATTCTTGACGGTTATTGGAGCTGGCCTTCTAACATTAGATAGGCAAGGGCTAGAATCGTACCAATCTCCTTGAGATGAATAACCTCGTCTTCACTATGCCCCTCCTAACATGAATTCAAATGATGTTCCTTTCTGGACTGGAAGACTGGTTACAACAATTTCTCAATCAATGATACGTATAACGTGATACGTACGTCTACCCTTACCATGGGGTGGGCTGTGTTAGTATGGAATAAATTCAATATTCATTGTCACTCTTTTATTTCTTGGCTCGCTATCCTGGGAAAACTTTCTACCGGAGATAAACTTCTCAGTTGGGGCATCAACACCCCACCTGATTATACCTTATACAACTCTGACTCTGAAACTATTCATTATATTCTCTTTAATAGTAGTTTGACCCAGAGTCTTTGGACTAATGCTAGGTCAAATCTTGGGTTCACTTTTACCGCATCGTGCTGGAAATCTTGGGTGTGCAAGGCGTCAAATTGATCTCACTCTTGAAACCGTCATATTTGGCACAGTTTCTTTGGTGCGATTATATACCACGTCTGGAAAGAAAGAAACTCAAGAATTTTTAGTTCCCTTCTAGCCATTGCTTCTCTAGTTTCCCACCGAATCTTCTCAGATCTTCGGTTCAGATTCCATGGCACCAAGATCTGGTGGCCTATGTAATTGCTTATTATTTACTTTCTTTATGCTTCATTTGCAGGTTCCCTTCTCTTAGTTCATGCCCGTTATTTTCATCCGCTGCGGATTTCTTTGGCCTTTCCATCTGTCGACCCATCTGCTTCTATGGTGCTTCTTTACTACTCTTGTTTATCTCAGTTGTTTACTCGTTCTATTATATTTGAATTAATAGTTTTGTTTTTCAATTTATCAATTTATCAATTGTATCTCTTCAGAATATGCTTTAGATATTTTTATGAACCAATTTTATTTAATTTAATGTTTTTTCACAAAAAAAAAACCTTCAACGAAAATATACGACTGGTGTTTTCAGATTCCGATTTTTAAAAAAAAAAGCATTTATTAAATTTGGAGTGTATCATACGTGTTGCGTTCATATGTGTCCGGTTACTTCACATAACAACAATTAATATTATTGCTCTTTTTATTTTATAGTGGGACCACAGAAAATTAAGCGCTTTGGCTTTACATATTCTAGATGTTGTTTTTATACCTTAATTTCATGAAAAATCACGTGTGGATCAAAATGACAAAAGTGTGAACGTCATCAGAATTCGAGGACCATTGGTGATTGTACTATATTCGTTTGTGAGCCCTGTTCTAGATTAATAGCGTATTTTACAAGTTTTGCAATAATAAATGTTCATGTCAATGAATATCGTATTTTTTCAAAAGTAAAATTATATATAAATGCTATGAAAATTATTTACAAAAGGGTAGTATGAATTTGAATCCTATATATGTTTTTCTGTCACTTTATGTGGTTTACTTTTTTTTTTTTTCGGAAGGAACCCGCAGCCGCTACTCAGAGTGCAATGAGTGCGCACAGGGTAAACCCTCAGTCTGACGCGATAGCCTGCAAACCAACGCCAGAAGGTAAACCACACAAGGTAACAGGCTCAGCCGAGAAAGCGTATGCAGAGGGATTCGAACTCATGACTTTTTGGTTATAAGAATGCCATGCTCAACCAACTCGGCTACCCCTTGGGGGCATGTGGTTTACTTTCTGCGTTGGTTTGTAGGCTATTGCGTCAGACTGAGCAGCTGCGGATTTATTCTGAAAAATAAATAATAATAATAATAATAATAATGAAAAATTTCAAAACTATCTTCAATTGTATTGAACAAAAAAAAGTGTAGTAAAAATAAAAGATAAATCATTATTTATAAATAGAAATATAAACAAAAGATTTGATAAATAATACGGAGAAAAAACAAAACAACACAAGAAAATAACGTTATCAAACGTTAACATAAATAAACTAACCCATAGCAATAGGTATTCAGTCGAATCTTTAAAAGATTTAAAAATATTATTTGTTGAAGATTTAATATTATTTAAATTGTACATAATAGTTAAATGGATAATATTAACATTTCCAAAAGCAAATGTAATAGATGATGGACACATGTTAGTAAATACACGTGTCATTTATCCATATAATTTAGAGGGTAGAAAAATTATAAATCGGAAGTTCAATCATGGTAACAAAATTGATTGATTAATAAATTACTTTTCATCATTTTTTAGTGTCGTATATGCTAAATATTTGATTGGTTTCAATATAGCAGCTGATACTGGAATGAACTTCCTGAATATTATCAAAGTTTGTGCCTCCCTACTCTTAATAATTCCGTCAATATTCAAAGCGAACATTTGATTGGTTTCAATATAGCAGCTCATACCGGAATGAACTTTCTGAATATTATCAAAGTTTGTGCCTCTCTACTCTTAATAATTCCGTCAATATTCAAAGCGAAGATAGTGTTAGAGACAGATATGATACGAATAATAATACAAACGATTCGTATTATTTATCAACATGAATATGTATTTTTTTAACTCTAGTGTTCTGTAATACTTCATTATACCAACGTTTTTGTTTTGATGTTATATTATTTTTATTACATTCTATTTTGTCCCTTAATTTTTATTGACATTTTGGTAATGTATTTTGTACCCTTTAAAAGTTGTAATATCTCTATTATCTATTCAAATTAAAACCATCCAACAATGACTATTTAGCTATACGAACCTTGCCAATGCTTGCCTGAATTTATCTTTAACGACGTCTTTTACTTATTCTCAATAACATTTGTTCTAATAATGATCAATGTTATACAATTTTATTCTTGTTGCATATTTTACCGTCGTTGAAATTTATACTATGTTGTTCACTAATTTATTTTGAAAATATGCATTACATGATTCTTTTTGTAATTCGTTATTTTTAAGTGACTCAGACTCATTATTCTTCCATTTAGTATTTTTAGAAACTCAATCAAACTTTTCGTTGCCAACTATTTATTATATCAGTCTCTTTTGTTTTTAAATATAATATAATCTCTTACTATTTTTGAATGAATTTGACTTATAACTATTTTGTTTTGATTGGGGTGTGTGACCTTTTTACGCGTTGTTAGCTAGGCTTGGCTTTATAACCATGTTCACAACTTAAGAACTTTACAGTTTGGCCACAGTCCTAGCGTACCATCTTACGTTTTTTAGCTAGACTTGGTTTATAACCATATTCACTTTGATTTGACGTGTAACCTCTTAAGATTTTCAGTCGGGTTTGGCTTGTCACCATACTCACTTATTATCATTAACTAAACCATTATCATTAACCGCCCGTTATAAACTTTCATTTGACTTAATGTCTCACCATAATAAGTTGAATAAGTAGTATGCTCAGATTTAGAATGTTCATCGATTAACTTTTACTTTTTGATCGGTGATCTAATAGGAGCATAACGCCTTTTAGAAGATTGTCGATTAATTCTTATTTTTATTTTTATTCAGTCATCAGATGAACTAATCTCTTGTTGTTTATGTATTTTAAAATCCATACCTTATTTAGAAACAAAAGGTATTTAGTTGAAGATGTAAAAAACTTAGAAAAATTAATATATTTTTAAAGAATGTAATATTTACTAAAATTTCTTATAGAAGTTAAGGGAAAATTTTCTAATTTCCAAATAAAATGTAATAGATGATTGAGTCATTTCACTATACACATATCACTCATCCATATAATTTATGAGGCAAAAATTTATACAAATCGGGGGTCCAATCATTGTAACAAGATTGATTGAATAATAAAATTACTTTTGATAATTTGTATTCTTATCTTTTTGGAATTCTCTTAAATAAGAAAATACTCTCATCAATATGATACTAAATCACGTATTTAAAAAAAATATTCTACTAGTGTATATTCTAAAGTAAATGTGTTTAGAAATATTGAAATTTCAACTCTTATTCTGCAGGTTGTTTACACTAGTACCACAGGGATAAAAATGCAAATAAATTATAATATGATGTTTTATACATTGTGTTCTTGTTTTTATTTCAATGTTTTTAATAACCACATACTTAAACTTAATAATGGATTACATATGATTTATAAAAAAAACATTCAAAGAATTTATAAACTTTTAATATTCTTTTTCAATTGAACTTTCGTTTTAAATTTCAGAATTATTTTATTAAAATGTATTTTTATACATTAAAGTAGGTAAAATTTATTCATAAATAACAAACCCAACTTCTTAAAAGAATATTACAATATTAATAATATGACTTACAACCCCAAAGGATAAAGAGATAAGAAAATATATATTGAAATTATACAAAGTAATTTACAAAACATTAAGATTTTCATGGTGTAATAAAAGAATTTAGATTAAGATTATATAACGTTGTATATAGTCCTTTAATGATAAGAAGATTCTTATGATACAATAAAACAATTTAGTTTAAGCTTATTAAACATTATAAAAATTTGTGCAAGAAAATAAAAATATTGATGGTGTAATACAATAATTTAGTTTAAGCTTATGTTGGAAAACATAGAGTTGTAACTCTCAAACGTAGATTCATGTAATATTATTATTAAGTATATGCTCAAACTCACGGTGACAAGATCACAACTAAAATGTCGCGTTGTTGTCCAAGGCCCATAGTGTTTTAAACTTGAGCATGAGGAACGGGGTTCTTCAACAGGTATTTGAAGAGTCTTCGACCATATGGATATGGGATAAGTTGAAATATATTTACATGAAAAAAATCATTGACGGACAAGTTATACCTAAAGAAACAAATTTACACGTCGCAGATGAATGGTAGTAGGGAGATTCAAAGACGCTTGGATGATTTCAATAGAATTATTTTTGTTTTTAATTCAATCGAGGACAAGGTAGAATATGAAGCCTAAAAACCAAAATAAATTTGTTGCACAAACATAAAATAAAAATATTAACAAAAATAATACACCTATTGGAAACCTCAATTTTTTTTTGCAGAGCATCCTCTTCCCAACCTAACCCAAGAACACTTCTTTTTGTATACATTCCATCTCCCTCATTGATCATATCTTGTCAACTCTCATATTGTCTCAACATGACTAAATATGGAAACGTGAAAGCATATGATATCCCCCGTATGTAATTTGATATCCAAATAGAGGTTCGTATTTAAATATCACACATATATTTACATTACCTTTTTAAACTATTTTTAATCCATATTTATTAAAACCGTTTCAAAGTATTCTTAATTTGGTCGCACTTTTCTATATGAAAATGACCCAAATGGACAATGATAAAGTGACTAACTTTCAACCTAAATCTATTAATATTAAATCTAGGAAAGCGAGAAATGAATTAGAATTTTTTTAGAATCAACTTCACAACTTAATCAAGCTAACACCGACAACACATCCAATATTCAAGTTGAAAAATATATTATGATTGCCGAAAATAAACAATTGACCATGTTATATCTTTGAAATGTTAACCATGCTATTTATATGCACCACAAATACAACCATGTTATTTCTCGGAGGAAGTAACCATGCGAGTTTAGATCAAGATAAAATGCACAACCACAATACAACAATGTGTTTCTTTTGAACTAACACATAATGCACGATCACAACACAACCATGTGTTTCCTTTGTACCACAACTATAGAATATGCTAGATTGATTATTTTCACATGAATAAGATGTGAGATTAGTGTTACTTTCACATGCACGTTAACATAAAATCTAAAATTGAGTCTGAAACCACTAAACTCAGAAACAAGTCAATACATTACGACTGAGTTATCAAATGCAACACATTATATGCACCTAAAAGACCTGGAAAGTACTCTGAAATAGTAAGTCTACCGAAATTAGAAGCTACAAATGATTAACGGAATACGTAAGAACGACATGAGTTTAACTAGTAACCTAGTTGCAATTAAGACCTCAAAATACACTATAATTACACTATATACCTAGAAATACGAAAGCTAGGTACGGTGAAGCAAGGAAATAAAGTGAAACTTTGTTACTGTTACGACTAATACCTGTAGGGTTTTTTTGGAGGTTTTAACACCAAATTAAATTTTGAATATGTATTCATAGACGATGATAAACAGTCTACGATTCCTTGATTTCTTCGTTGGACTTTTATACCATCGTCGGTGTTAGAGAAAAGTTACTTAAAGGTTACTGAAAGGTTTTGTGGGTTAGTGAAATGGTTATTGTGTTTCGTAGGTTTATTGAGTTTGGTGGTTTGAGAGGGAATAGGTACTCAAAGCTTTTGGTTCACTATGGGGAAAATGGTTTTCAACCTAAAACACCATATTTATATTAATAGAGGTTTTATGTCTATTTTTAAGTTTAAATAATTATTGATAATATGAAATTTTTAGGTATTAAATGGTATTGAGATAGTTGACTCGATATTTATGGATAATTTCCCCTTAATTAATTGCATATTTATATTTATAATATATTTTTATATATTAATAAAAATATATGATCATTAAAATATATCACTAACAATTATTGGATAACTTTTATCCAATAAAATTAGTTAGTTCAAAAATGAATAATATAGTAAAAAATTGTGCTATTTAATATTGAAAAATAAAAAAATGGCATTAAGAAATTGGCGAGGAGGTTGATTCGCCTCCTAAACGCCTTCGTTCCTCAAAAGTCAAGGCTAAGGGTAAGAAAAAATTTTCCTTCCACATGACCATTGTCCGATACACTGTAAGTCTTTTCCTTTTGGATAATGCTTCTTGGAATATGAGGGGTCTTAATGACCCAGTTAGGCAAAAATATGTTATTGATTTCATAATTAGTAATAGTATATCTATGTTAATATTAGTAGAAACTAAAGTCCAACTCTTATAAAGTTGATTCTATTATTAGGTATATTGTTTCCTTTTGGCATGTCATTACCAACCATTCTTCTCATCCCCTTGGTAGAATTTGGATTGTCTGGAACCCTAGTGTTATTATTGTTTCTAGGATTCCCAGTTGGAACAGATCATTCACTGTTTGGCCAAATGTCACTAACCATAAGGAGTTTAGTGACATTAGCTCTAGGGTTTCAATTGTTTAAGACAATCTCTTTCAAACCCAATCTAACCTTGCTCAAGACCCTCTCAATCCTATTCTTGTCACCAAAGAAGTCGAGGCTTCCAAGACTTTCATATTTCTTAGTTGTGCTGAAAAATCCTTCTTCAAGTAAAAATCTAGAGAAAACTGCATCAAGCTTGGTGATAAAAATACAAATTTTTTCCATAACAAGATTATCTCTATTAACAATGACCATAGTGTCACTGTTTCTACTCTCGCTAGTGTTTCTAATGTTATTGTGAGATACTTTGAGGACTCTATTGGTACTAGGAATCTTGCTGGTTACCCAGGGTTAGAGAAAGTTTTATCTCTCATCTCTATTAAAGTTAATGATAGTGATAAAGTCTCTATGATTCATGAGATCACTTGCAAAGAGATCAAGTCTGTCCTTTTAAGTATTGATAGCAATAAATCGTATTGTCCTGATGGTTTTAATTTCGGTTTCTTCAAGTCTACTTGGAATATAGTTAGACTTGATATCTGTAAAGGTTTCCTTGATTTTTTTCACTCAAGAACTCTCAATACCTCTTCGAATGCCACTTCTATCGCCCTCATTCCTAAAAAAATTCCCCTTCTATGACCGCTGATTTTAGACCAATTGTTTTTTGTAATGTTGTTTATAAGATCATCTCTAAGATCTTAGCTAATGGAATCAATGATTATTTCCCCTACCTGATTGATAATTCCGAATCATTTTCAAATCTTTCTCTCCCAAGATCTTCTACGTGGTTATCACATTAACTTTAGAGGTAAAGGATTTCTTTTAAAATCGATCTAATGAAAGGCTTTGTTAATGTCTGTTGGCACCTCATCCTTTACATTCTTGCTGCTATGAATTTCCTGGAAACGACGATTACTTGGATCATCAATTGTGTTTCATCTCCCTCTTACTCCATCATTATCAATGGATATCATTTAGGTAACTTCAAAGGTAGAAAAGTGCTCCGGCAAAGAGACCCACTTTCCCCCCTTCCTCTTTGTCCTTGCCAAGCAAGTCCTATACAGTACCATAAAGTAGAAGAGTAATGACTAAAACTTATGTTTTCACTAGAAGTGTTACAAACTCAAAATTATTAATCTCTGCTTTGCAGACGATCTTATGATTTTATGTCATGGTGATGTCAGCTCATTTCTCCTCATCAAAGAGGCACTTGATGATTTCTACTCTCTTTCCGGCACTTAGAGTCAACCCCTCTAAGAGTCAAATATTTCTTTCGGATATCAATAACCCTCTTCACTCTGAGCTCTTATCTATTACGGGTTATTTGGATGGTTTTCTCCCAGTTAAATATCAATAACCCTCTTCACTCGGACTACCATCCTCTTCTTCATAAGGTTACCTCCTAGATTGATTCTTAGACCTCCAAGCATCTCTTCTATGTCGGCAGACTTCCTTTCATTAAGTCTGTCTTATTCGCTGGTCAGGTTTATTGGTCATCCATCTTTGTTATCTCCTCTAGGATCATTAAAGGACTGACCCAATATCTTCGTCGTTTCCTTTGGTCGGGTTCCGCTATGAAAATTCATGGGGCCAAAGTAGCATGGAACAATATCACCTCTCCCACAAAGGAGGGCGACCTTAGGATTCTAGATCTTAAAATCTGGAATCGGAAGGCTGTCCTTAGGTATCTTTGGTCTATTATCACTAATAACAATCACTCAATCTAGTGTGATTGGATAAAAGTTGGAAAAATAAAAAATAATAATTTTTGGGATCTTTCTATTGGCTTCTTCCCATCTTGGATTTAGAAAGGGAATTCTTCGTCTTCGGTCGTTGGCTTGTAATCTGTACAAGGTGGCAATTGGCAATGGCTCAACTATTTCTTTCTGGTACGACCCATGACTCTTCCCCACCTCTCTTGCTTCACAATATGGTTCCAATATCATCGAGGTTTACCGGCTTGGAAAACCCTTCAAGGTTTCAGATATCATTCTTGATGGTTATTGGAACTGGCCTTCTAACGTTAGATCGGAAAGGGCTAGAAATCGTACCAATCTCATGGAGATGAATAACCTCATCTTCACTCTGCCCCTCCTAACATCAATTCCAATGATGTTCCTTTTTGGATTGCGAAGAGTGGCTGCAATAATTTCTCAATCAATGATTCGTATACATGTTGTGGGGTGGGCTGGGTTAGTATGGAATACATTAAATATTCACTGTCACTCTTTTATTTCTTGCCTCGCTATCGTGGGAAAACTTTCTACCGGAGATAAGCTTCTCAGTTGGGCCATCAACACCCCCACCTGATTGTGCCTTATACAATTCTGACTCTGAAACTATTCCTCAGATTCTCTTTGATAATAGTTTCACCCAGAGTTTTTGGACTAATGCTAGCTCCAATCTTGGGTTCCCTTTTACCGCATCGTGCTGGAAATCTTGGGTGTGCAAGACGTCAAATTGGTCTCACTCTCGAAACCGTCATATTTGACGTAGTTGCTTAAGCGCGATTATATACCATGACTGGAAATAGAGAAACTCAAGATTTTTTAGTTCCCTTCTGGCCATTGCTTCTCTGGTTTCCCACCGAATCTTCTCAGATCTTCGGTTCAGATTCCATGGCACCAAAATCTGCTGGCCTATGTAATTTCTTATTACTTACTTACTTTCTTCTTCATTTGCAGGTTCCCCTCTCTTAGTTCATGCCCGTTATTTTGAGTTACTGCGGATTTCCTTAGCCTTTTCTTCGGTCGACCCACTTGCTTCTGTGGTGCTTCTTTACTACTCTTGTTTATCTCAATTGCTTACTCGTTGTATTATATTTGAATCAGTAGTTTTGTTTTTCAATTTGTCAATTGTATCTCCTCAGAATATGCCTTATATATATATATATATATATGAACAAATTTTATTTTATTTAATATTTTTTTTTAAAAAAACCTTCCACACAAATATACCAGTTGTATTTTCAGATTCCGATTTAAAAGAAAAAGCATTTAATAAATTTGGATGGTATGTGTTGCGTTCATATGTGTGTCCGGTTATTTCACATAAAAACAGCTAATATTATTGTTCTTTTTATTTTATAGTGGGACCACAGTTAAGCGCTTTGGCTTTACATATTCTTAGATGTTGTCTTTATATCTTAATTTCATGAAAAATCACGGGTGGATCAAAATGCCAAAAGTGTGAACGTGATCAGAATTCGAGGACAATTGGTGATTGTACTATATTCGTTTGTGAGCCCTATTCTACATTATACTTTTCTAAAAGTAAAATTATATAATAGAAGAGAATTATAGGAATAGCGAGGTATATTTGTGATTAAAAGCTATAAGTTCGAATCTCTTTTCATATGTTTTTCTGTCACTTTGTGTGGTATATTTTCTGGCGTTGATTTGGAGGTTATTGCATGAGATTGAGGGTTTACCCTGTGTGCATTCAACACTCGTTGAGTAACGGTTGCGGGTCTCTTCCTAAACAAATATATATATATATATATATATATATATATATATATATATATATATATATATATAAAATAATAGAGAAGAATTTCAAAACTATCTTCAATTGTATTGAACATAAAAAAGTGTTAGAAAAATAAAAGATGAATCATTATTTATAAATAGAAATATAAACAAAATATTTGATAAATGATGCGGAGAAAAAACAAAACAACACAACACAAGAAAATAACGTTAGCAAACGTTAACAAAAATAAACTAACTTATAAGAATATGTATTCAGTTGAATCTTTACAAGATTTTAAAATATTATTTGTTAATAAATTAATATTATTTAAATTGTCCATGATAGTTAAATGGATAATATTGTAATTTCCAAAAGCAAATGTAATAGATGATGGGAACATGTTAGTAAATACACGTGTCATTTATCCATATAATTTAGAGAATAAAAAAACTATAATTCGGAAGTTCAATCGTTGTAACAAAATATTCGTATTTTTTAATTTAATTGAAGTGTAATAATGATTTGGAAAAAGATGTGACTTCGTCAATAACTTTGGCTTACAATGTGCTTCATTAAAAACCTTTAAGCACAACCAATAGAAAAAAGAGTGCACAAATGTTCTTAATTATCATGGTGAGATACATTTTTAAATGATTTACATTCCATGGATATTTTAATGCATTCTTATCTATATCTTCCAGTCAGTATGCATGTGATGTCCTTTGGAGATTGCTCTATATGGGCCATCCCAATCCGGAGCTAGATTGCCTGAATTATTGTCCTAAACTTGCTGGAAGATCTTTTTTAATACTACGTCACTTACTTTGAAGCTTCGAGGTTTGAGTTTGGAATCAAATCTGCTTCTCACTAAACTTTTGTAATGCTCATGTCGAACATTGGCATGATCCCTCATTTCTTCGATCATATCAATTGACGATTGTCGCTCTTGGTCATTTACCTCTTCCGAATAGTTGGCTATCCGATAGCTTGGTATTATTATCTCTGCTGGTATTATTTCCTCAATTCCATATACCAACGAGAAAGGGGTATCTCTGGTTGTTGACCCAATTGTAGTTCGTTATGCCCATAACACCTCAGCTATTTTTTCTGGCCATTTCCCTATTGAGCCATCGAGCTTTTTATTAATCCCCGCTAAGATGGTTCTCTTTGTAACCTCGACCTAAATGTTATCCTTGAGGTAGTATGGTGTAGAAAAATGCTAGGTGATCTTGTGCCTTTGGCAGAATGTTGTCATAATTTCATTATGGAATTAAGGTCCGTTGTTCGTCATGGGGATCACTGGTATTCCAAATAGAGAAAGAATATGAATTTGAAGGAATTTATAAGTATCTTTAGATCTCGTCTTTGCTAAAGCCTTGGCCTTAACCCATTTAGTGAAGTAGTCAACTGCAACCATAAAGAACTTTCATTTACCGGTAGTCATTGGAAGGGGTCCGGCTAAGTCTATCCTCCATTTATTGAAGGGACACGGTGCTGGTACAATGATAATTGGCTTACTAGGTATATGTTCTAATCTGTAAATTGTTGGTAGGGGTGACATTTTTGTACTCATTCCTATAAGTCCCCTGCGAGTAGGAATTTCCTTATTAAACTCCTGTAACCGCAGTGAGCACATGCTTCTAGCTTCCGCTTCTTCTTTGTTTACACAACTTATTAGTGGACGAGTTGAACTTTTCGTATATAATAAGTTATCCATGAGTGTATATTTGGATGCACAAACCTGAAATGATCTCTCTTATGCTTTGTCCATTGGTAATGTATGGTTCTTGAGATATGCAATATATTCATCCCTCTAATCGATTATTATTATGAGTGCATGTACTTCTAATTTTTTGCCCCCCTACTATCGTCGGTGAGTCTTGGGTAAGGAAGATTAGGTTTTCTTCTTGACTTGTTGCCTTGGCCAATGAATATGTCATTAAATTGTTAGACCGAGGTATATGTTCGTACTCGACGCCATCAAACTTTCTTTTCCATTCCTTCAGGCTTTCGAGGTACCCTTGTGTGATTTCTTCTTTAGCCCTAAAACTCCTTGTAGCTTAACCAATAACAAGTTGTGAGTTTGACCGAACTATTAGTCACCGAGCTCCGCATATATAGGCCAGCTTAAACTATGTCGTATGCTCCCGATCCAATTGCTTACATGGTTAAGTTTTCCTGAAATGTCTGGCTTTTGAAGTACGTTTTGTAGCGAAAATGAGGTGCACTAGAAGATGGTGTGACTCTGAAAGTACATACATATTTTCCTAGCTGTGACTACTAAAGCGAGGGCCAATTTTTCTAGATTGAGATACCTGGTTTATGCGTCTACTAATCTTTGACTAAAATAATACATTAGATATTGTATGCCCATTGTTTCTCGTATGAACAAACCACTTACTGCATAGATTGATACCGATAGGTACATGTAAAGATGTTCTCAGCGGGTCTGGTGCCGTTAACACTTATGTTGATACCAAATATGATTTTAACATCATTGCACTTGTCCGTCCACTTGAATTTTTTAGCTCCCTTTAGTATTTTGAAAATGGTTCGCTTTTATTTGATGCTCCGGAGATGAGATGGGATAGAGCGGTCAAGCGCCATGTTAGTCGTTGCACCTCTTTTATGTTTCTTCGAGGCTCCATAACTAATTTTACTTTAGCTGAAAGGGTCAGTTTCTATCCCCTCTTACGAACGATAAAGCATAAAACATTTCCACTACGTTCAACAAAACAACATTTAAGAGTGTTGAATTTTAAATCATACTTAAGGATTCAAGTCGTTTCTCTCCATAATTTATTTTCATAATAATATCGTCGATGTAATGTTGACGAAATTTTACTTCGAATATCTTGTTGATCAAACTTTGATTTGTTGACCCAGAGTTTTTGAGTCCAAATGGCACGACCTTGTAATAGTATATGCCTTGTTCGGTTTGGATGTGGTATGCTTCTCGTCTAACAGATTCATGGATATCTGATTGTACCCAAATTACGCGTCTATGTATGATAGAAACTCTTTATTGGAGGTGACAACGACTAATTTGTCAATTCTTGGTAGAGGAAATACGTCATTCGGGCATGCTCGGTTGAAATCCGTAAAATGAACACACATGCGCCATTGTTCATTTTAATATTTCACTAACACTGGGTTCACTATCCATATTGGGTATTGAGCTTGCTTAGTATGGCCCAGTTTAACTAACTTGTCGACCTCCCTGAATATTAACTCCGACTTCTCTGGAGAGAAGGTTCGCCGATGTTGCCTTATTGGTCGAACACTACTATCAACAGGTAGTGAATGACAGATCACACTCGAATCGAATCTTGTTACGTTCTGTGCATTCCACACAAACACATTCTTATTTTTTTTGCAGTAAAGCTATCAAACTATTATTATAAAACTTTTCAAGTTTATTACATATTCTAGCGATCTTCCCATCTTTTAATGTGATGCTTATTTCTTAACATAGGGAGTCATTTTCACTTTCATCCTCTTTAGGGTTGTCCACTTCTAAATTGTTTTGATCAATCGGTCTACAATGGTCCCATACCCCAGATTTCATTAATTGGTGCCACTTTCGAAAGGTCCAGCATTATGGCATAACATTGCCTTGATGCCCACTGGTTACCTCTTAATTCTCACAAAATTCCCAATAGGGTATTTAATGCATTGTCTGAATGAGGACGTCGTGGCCTCGAGCTTTGTAGCCATGGTCTTCCCTGTACATCGTGGCAGGATTTGGGGGCCTCGACGATCATAAACAAAATTTGAATTACTTTTTTAGTGTTGTCGTACCCTATTGTGATTGAAAGTTTGAATTATCCCATAAAGTTAGTCGATTTCCCTTCGTAGCTGACTAGTTGCATGTCTTGAGGTACTCCCAACATCTGGTCATAGCTCCCATTGAATATGACATTGGCCGAGCTACCATTACCCACTAGTATTCTTGTCACTATAACCCCCGAAATTTTAGCATTGATTGTCATGTTGTCTTCATGAGGGGTGATAATACTGGTTTAAAGAGCTGCCAACTAAATGAATATCTAGGTCTTTACTATGTCGTTTCCGTATAGATGGGTCAGTTCCTGATAAGGTGTCTCCTCTAAAATCAGTACATAACCATCGTTTGGTTAACGAATCTGTTTGGTTCCTCCGTAAGTGTTGTGCTGGCTCCCTCTTCTTCTACTACCGTTCTCTCTCTTTGCTTAACGAACTGGACGAGATCCCCAATGTCGATCAACCTTTAAATTTCCTCTTTCAACTCCCATCATTAAATTTTGGGGTTCCCATGATTGTTATGATAGGCGCCGAAATAACGAGGGGGTCTTCTATATGGTGTGTTAGCATAACCATCGACGACTAATATTTGGCTTTTCCTTTGGTTTTCTCGTAGATAGTTGTTATGTTCTCTGTCAGAAGTGTAAAATTTCCGAAAGGATTTTTATACTAGGAAGGGTGCGGTTGAATTGTGTAGGGTCGAGATATATCATGCATGGAACTTTTTCGTAGCGCTTTTTCTCTATGGTGGACGATTTAAACTCCTGGAGCTTCCGTTGAAAAAAAGTGTGGATTTTTCTTTTTTAAATCGTCGACTCAAATAAACTGATCTGACCAGGCGTGGATATCACCCATTGTTTTTACTGGAAACCTTATAAGGTCGATAAAGAATGGGCAGTCTCAGTCTAATCGTCTTTTGAACGCTGCTACAACCATTGCTTTGGGGTATCCTAACAGGGAGTTCATTTCTTGTACAAATATTTGCATATAACTCTTCAATGTTTCTCCCACTTGCTGGTATAAGTCCATAATCACATCGCCCTCATATTTCTGCTCTTTATCTCCTACAAAATGTTTTTGAATGAGATCCAAAAACCTCAAAGGCCTTGATCGATCCCTTCTGGAGAATGCTCTGCAAAGCAACACATCGCCGAGGTTAAACGTCATCATCATGTTCCTAAATTGTTCCAAGTGGTGCTCATGGTCCCCCGATCCATTGTATGAATCCATTTTATGCGGGTTGAACTTTCGTAGAAGCTTTCCTTCTAGTATACCTTTGCTAAATGGAGACTCGTGCAAAACATAAGCAGCCGTATTCATCGGCTTATAGTCATTTTTCATCAAGAGGTATTCTGTTATTGGGCAAGTCGTCCGGTTAGAGTTTTCCACTCTTTTTTCGCTTTTTTTTACTCTTACTCTCGTTGGTACGGTTGTCTCCCGCCATTGTCTTGGTGGACATCTTGCCTAAGCACAAGCCCGAGGAGGACCTTCTCGCTCAGACGATGTAGGGTATCAGCGATCGCATCGAAACGATGCATGGCCTTCGCGTCTCTCTCATGCTGCCACTGGGCAACCTAGTGTTGCTCACACTTGCTTTCCTCTATCTGAGTCTCCAAGATCTGCATGTTAGAAAAGGTGGAAGATATAACGATTCAAAGGGTTTTCCCCATGCGCCGCTCCACTAGTGTTCTCCTCGGCGTTTATTTGGGACTGATCATCATTCTTATTTTTTGATACATAAAATTCCCAATGATATGTTTGATCGGCTCCCACGACTGCTTTGCAACTAGTTGTATTGTCTATAGTTCCTTGGTTGCCTTACTTACCTTGCCTATGGGAGGCTGTCATATTCTGCCTCTTAATTCATGACCTAGTTAACACAATCACATACTCTGGTATGAGCTACGCGTTATGCATTCCCACAGACGACGCCAAAATATAGTGAGGAATTTTAGTGATAAAGTTAGAGTATGAAAAATGGAAGAAAAAATATGCTATTATCGTATTGCTTCGATAGGAAAATCTGACACTATTATAGAGTATCAATCTCTTACTTCATTACTTCCTAATAATTCTTCATTTTTTGTTATGCTCGATCGTGGGTTCATATTCTGCTCTCACTTTCTTAACATTGCTATGTTACTACTTTCAGTGGCTTTATTTTGCGTAACAACTATTCGGTATTGACCGAGGTATAGTTCTTCTTTCACATGGATGACATATCGTCCTTCTAACAATATCATTTCCCTTGTGATGTACTAACGAGGGTACCTTATCCCAATCTCTGTATATAATCCGCTGTATGGTTATGCTTTAGCTAAGAACCTTCGACTATCGCTGCATAGTCGGAGGTATCTCGTCTTGACCGATGAGTATAAGTTCGTGAAGAGGTTATGCCTTATCACCAAGTCTATCTAAAAAATGTAAGAGGTTACGCTAGGGCTCCAAAGGTCATGTTGTAAAGTTCTTAAGTTGTGTTCATGGTTATAAGTCAAGTCTAGCTAATAAAGCATAAATGACAACACACCCCGATTAAAGGAAATATGGCTATAAGCTAAGTCCATTTGAAAAGAGTAATAGACCATGCCATTTTTTAAAGAAAAAGATATGTTAAAATATTTAATTAACAACTATAAATTTGATTGAATTTTCAGAATTATTAAAGAAAGATATAATGACTCTATGTTACTTATGATAAAAATGATAAGAAATAAATTATATGTATGTGTATTTTTTATAAAGGAAAGTAACATAATATAAATATTATATTGACGACGGAAAAATAAATTCTTTAATCCATAAGTAAGTAAATGTAAGATATATAGTGGTATTCTAAGATCAAAATGAATAATTATAAACATATCAGATAATAAATAAGAGATCATAAGAAAATGCAGAACATTAACCAGAAAAAAGTTCAAAATAGATAACTTTACAAGATAAAATGGTGAAAGTTAATAAATTAAAATAAATATCACCATGCACGCTGGGCGACATAAAACTTGATCATTAACAATATTATCCATCTTCATTGGCATCGTCTTGAGTACCACCAAAATTATTGAGAGCCGGGGCATAAAACTTGATAATTTTTAGGAAGTTCATCCCAATATGGTCCTAAATAAACTATTTCATATCCACTGATTTCAATCAATTTTTTTAAGACTTTTCAACGATCGATTGATTTTTTATATTCTTTTGAAAGTTCATGAGTTAATTTTTAACTTGTTGCGTAATAGTTTTTTTTAACTTTATTTCCAATCACAATATCAACTTTAATTTTTTTTATTTATTATTTTAGTTGGCCCTCTAAATCTTGAAATATGTTAATTTCGTCATACTTTATGTTTAAACTATCTTTCAATTGTAGTTTTTCTTCTAACCATCGACTTGAGTTATTTTTAATTTTTTAATAGTCATTTTTTCATCATTAATTTTTTTTTTGTAATTTCATTGATATTTCACCGAATTCAATCAAAGGAATCGAAGAAGTACTTAATAACTTTAATTTATCGGAAGTAAATTTCTTGTTGGGGATAATGATAAATAAAGCTAAAGGAAATTTGTAAATATATAATATAAATAAATTTTAAAAAATGTATGAATATAATAAAAAATAATTAAAAAATATTATACCTCCATTTGAAGTTCAAATTGACATCGCCAAAGTTGAAGATAAAGAAATATTTGATGAAAGTTGTTCGAACATTGGGCTACACACTGTTGAGAAAATGTTTGTGGACCTCCAAACCTAAATTACATACATAAGTATTTCACGATAAAATTCTTATTTTTTTTCTTAAGAATAATAATGATTATTATTATCATCAACAAAATCAAACTAGCATAATAAGGAAAAACATAAGAGTATATATAATTAAAGAGTTAAATTTAATGAAGTTAATAACAACGTAAGAATTAAACAAGTTGATAGGAGTGATAGTTTTTGGTAATAACGTGTCATCATGATCGGTCGAAACAAAATTATGTTTTTATATGGAGTCTTTATTAAAAAAATTATTTTTTGGCCGATCATTTGTTAGTAGTATGATGTTTTTTAGAAATGGACTAGTAATCTCTTTTTATATTTTTTCTTTTTCCTCTTCTTCTGATTGATCAATTCCTTGTTGTTTAGATATATTAAAATTCATACCTCATATTACTCTAGCTTGAGATTTAGTATTTGTATTAAAGATTTTATCATTTTAAATTATATGAAAACTTTTTACCATCTAAAACAATGAAAAGAGTAAATTGTACTTGGTGATAGTAAAAACTAATCGAAGGTTATTTATGAAAAGTATTAGATTTTTGAATGAAGAGTAGAGAGAGAAGAGATGTGCTATATTTATTGTTTTAAGAGAGAGAATTCAACCAACCCATTAAATACCATTTTTATTCTATTTATAAAAAAATTAAGATTCATTGGCCAACTTGGTCAGATCCTTTATACAGGTCAATTAGATGAGCTTGGAAGCCCATGATAAGGTGAAGCAAGCACTCAACTTACTATGCTAGACATAAGAGTTACTCATTATTACTTTTGTTAAAAGTCTAAATTCTTCGAAATTTGAACTACCTTTTGTATTTCACTTCTAACATAATCCAATCTTATCATCTAGCCCCCTTAGCTCTCTCAAAAATATTTCAAGTGAGCTAACATGATAAATGATTTCTAATCGATTTCTAAAGTGAGTCTGGAGGATTTTAAATCAAAGCAGTTGTAACTCAATGGTCACCACATTACACAGTTAATTTTCAAAGACACATGTCAGGTAGTAACTGGACCTACTGACCGTTTTTACCCTTGGTAATTGTATCTGAACTTAAAAAGTAAAATAACAACATTTAATAGCCTATTGAATCATTGTTGTTGGTTCATCTTCCCTAGTTAAAACACTCAAATGTGTCTTTCTTACCTATATAAGGACAATTGTTTTTTGTTCCTCTTTCGAGAATGAGAAATAGTGTAATCTACAATTATAGATAGAGAAAAGACCTAACTTTCAAACTAGATTCCTCTTAAATCGTTCTTTTAGTATTCTTCAAAGTCTGTATATTTACGGCGAGAAATGAATTCATCAAAGAAGGTTGGCTCAATCTATCCGAATTGGAGGAAGAAAAAAGGCAGGCTAGAATTGTTGTCGGATTACCTGCTTCACCAAGTGGATTAATTGTGAATCAAATTCGAGAAACATGTAGAAGTTCCTCATCTAATAGACAATCAATCGTTTCTAAACCTAGCCATCTCGCTCAATCTCTTACAACCCCTGGCCAATCCGTTCACTTAACTAAAAAACCCTTAGCAAAAGCAATCGTAAACCTCCCCTAGCCTTTATTACCATGGGTTCGGATGTTGGGGAAAACATTCCTTGCAGAATCACTAGGATTTCTAAAGCTAAAGCCAAAACTCCACAACAGGACAATGAACTAAAAATATCAGCTGAAGTTCTTACTGATGCTAGCAATCCTCCAAGGCCAATTCCAACCTTGGGAGATGCTTTTACAACAGAACTTGCTTCACAACTCACTTTGAAAATAAATATCACTGCTTCATTTGTTGATCCCTTTCAACCGGAGGAAGAAAATCCTACTGTAAAACCTAGTGGACCTTCAGATCAGAGGTCACAAGGGATCGAAGAGAAAATGGATGAGAGTGGGGAAAACACCACATTGGAGACGTCCGAACAAACTAGGGATACTCATAATTTGGTTCTGGAAAAAAAGAAAAAAAACTGGCCAATATCCGAACCACTTCCGGAGTGCCTCGTTTGGGCGAGTTGCGCTCAGTTTTGCTAAAGTTAGTGTCAAATACTTATTGGTTTAACAAAAGTGTTATACGTATATACTTATACAACCGAACTGGACAAGATTCAGAAAAAAAAAATGCGGATTTCCTGAATCAATCAAAGTGAGGATTCCTTTTTATAAAGAAACTTTAATGGACTGCAAGGCAGGAAAATTGGTGGTTTACACCGAAGTACTCAATTAAGTCACCGATTTCTCTTGGACTCGGAAATATTTAGGTACTTCCACTTAGTAAAATTATGCCCAAGACAACTAAGCCCCAACAAGTCATTACCTACCTTATATTCATTTTCCATATTGAAGTAATAAAAAATGATATGACCATTCCTACACAAACCATCCATAATAGCAAATTTCTCCATGGGCATCATAATGAAAACCAAAGTTTGAAGACTTCTATCAAGGCAGAGCAAGACAAAGTGGAGAATTTGGGTAAAGAAAAGAAAACCCTTAACGAAGAACTGGTTCAAGCTAAATCTAATCATGGAAATTTGCAGACTAGTTATACTGATATGTAGTCATCTACTTTCAAGGAAATAAATTCTTTAAAGGATGAACATAACAAGGATAAAGGTACCATTCATCATTTATCCGAAAAAAGAAAAATTTGGAAAATCTTCTTAAGAAGAAAGAAGATGAAATCGCCTCTCTCAAAGAGAAGACTTCTCAGGATATAGCTGATGATGTGGATGCATATGCTAATACATTATTGGAGTCTATGCAACAGAGAGATGAGTCCATTAAATTGAATATGGTAATATTGTGTCACAAGAAATTCCCCAAGCGGTCACTCGGGAAATTATGGAAGTTTGTGCCAGAGGACCAGATTCATTTCCATACTCTATCTATGGGGGATAAATTAAATATTTCTTCAGATGACTCCGATGAATATGACTTTGATGATGAAGTTGAAGGGGATTCAGATGATAAGCCTTTAGGTAATAAAGAAGAGAGCAAATGAAAAATAATGGAAGAGAAGAAAACCGAAGGGAACGATTTCTAAGGTTAACATGTTTAATGTATATGTGTTTTGAACTGAAGTATTTGATATGTGCAAGGTGTTTTGTTGTTTTTGGATTGGATTACTTTGTGACTTTGTTTGTATAAGTCTTTGTTGTATATAAGGCATTTTGTTGTATGGATCAGATTTTTGTTACAATTCAAAGGTATTTTAT
Source organism: Limnanthes douglasii subsp. nivea (assembly GCA_036936605.1). Taxonomy (NCBI): domain Eukaryota; kingdom Viridiplantae; phylum Streptophyta; class Magnoliopsida; order Brassicales; family Limnanthaceae; genus Limnanthes; species Limnanthes douglasii. The sequence continues at coordinate 112,564,119 of JAUPFV010000002.1, read as the reverse complement.
GTCTACTTTATGTCTCAATACTAAGATCTTGTCAGATGAACAACTTGACAGAGGTTGAGATTGAGATTGACTCATTACAATTATTCAACATGTTAGCATATAATAAGTACCCATGGATTCTATACAAAGCTTTAACATGCTGCAGAAAGATGATAAACTCAAAGATGATTTTTAAACATATTTTCAGAGAAGAAAATTGTGTTGCTGATTGGATTGTTAAGTACACTTTGGAACATAAGCAAGACTGTTCTTTCAATGAAATGAACTCTCCTAGCCTTCTCAATGCTATTCAATTACTAGAAAGCTTGAAATCGGGCTATTTCAGACACTTAGATTAACATGCTAACAACTAACCGACAGGTTCTCAACCTGACCAACATAATTGTTCTCTTTTGTAGGTATCAAAACAAGATGATTCATAACAAGGAGGCTATTGGATATCAAGATGACAAGAAGCAGTCTCGACCAAGGAATCAAAGAGTAGCATTAATGATGCACAAATGACTAGGAGCACTGAAGCATAATAAAATTAAAATTTTATTGATGTTTCTTGAATGTCAACATTATACGGATATACCAAACTGTAACACCTTCAACTAGGTGTACTAAACGCTGCCTGTAATACTTCTTGTTATTAATAATAAAAGCAGTTTTAGATAATAAAAAATACTTTATGTCTCAATAAGTATTCTTGCTTCCATCAATATCTGATCCCACTTGGAACATAGTTGGTCCTGACATCTGTAATGGTGTCCTCGAGTTTTTTCATTCTGGATCCTTGGATAAGTCTTGGAATTCAACCTCTATTGCTCTCATCCCCAAAAAAGACTTTCTGTCTGTTCCAGCTGATTTTAGACCAATTTCTCTTTGCAATGTTGTCTACAAAATCATCTCTAAGATCTTGGCTAATAGAATTAAGGACTCTTTTCCTTACCTTATTGATGCTTCCCAATTGACATTTGTCGCAAGAAGGAATATCTCTGATAACATTTTGTTGTCCCAAGAGAATTTGAGGGTTACCATAATAATGGTAGAGGCAAAAGGGTTGCTCTTAATATTGATATCATGAAACCTTATGATAATGTTCGCTGACATCTCATCATTGACATTCTTGTTGCGATGCATTTTCCTGAGAAAATGATTACTTGGATAAACAATTTGCATTTCAACTCCCTCTTACTCTATTAATATTAATGGGGACCCCTATGGTAACTTCAAAGGCAAAAAGGGTCTTATACATGGAGACCCTCTCTCCCCTTTCCGTTTTGTCCTTATCATGCAAGTGCTTTCCAATATCCTCAAAGAGAGGAGTCAAGATATGAACTTCCATTTTCATTGGAAATGTCACAATCTTAAAATCAACAATCGCTGCTTTAGAGATGATCTGATGATTTTTTGACACGGTAACTCTAATTCCCTTATCTTCATCAAAGAGCTCTTGATGACTTCTATTCGCTTTCGGGACTCAATGTCAATCCCTCTAAAAGTCATATTTGTTTCTATGGAATTGACCATTCTCTTTGATTAGAACTTTTTCCAATCCTGTGTTTCTTGGAAGGTTCTCTCTCAGTTAAATAGCTCAGAGTTCCCCTTTTTACTGGTCGTCTTACCCACTCTGACTGTCGTCCCATTCTTCATAAGATTACCACCCGAATTGATTCTTGGACCTCCAAGCATCTCTCTTATGCTGGTAGGCTCCAGTTTATCAAATCTGTCTTATTTGATGGCCAGGTACATTGGTCTTATGGAATAAATACAATATCCTCGTTATTATTTTATCTTATGGCTAGCTATCTTGGGCAAGCTTGCTACGGCAAGCTTCTCAGTTGGGGTCTCAACACCCCACCTGACTATGCCTTATGCAAATCTGATTCTAAATCTATCTCTCCTCTCTCCTGTTAATTGTAGCTTCACTCCTAGTATGTGGACTAATGCTAGCACTAAACTAGGATTCACTTTTTCTACCTCGTGCTGGAAATCTTGGGTTTGCGAGGTGTCAAATTGGTCTAACTCTCAAGACAACCATTTTTGGCGAACTTTCTTCGGCGCGGTCATTTACCATGTTTATAAAGAGCGGAATTCAAGAATATTTCGTTCGCTCCGACCATGGCATCTTTGGTCTCTCACTTAATTGTTTCGGACCTTCGGTTTAGATTCCATGGCACCAAGATCTGCTGGCCATGTAATTATATTTGATTTATTTTCTTACTCTACCTTTATTACTGCAGGTTTCCACTTATGCTGGTCTAGAGCAAGGTCTTCTCTGCTAAGTTGCCCATGGAGTTTCCATTCAGCTGACTCGCCATGACCTACATGTTTTCGTTTTAGTACTTAGTTTTATCTCGGATACCATTATCCTTCTTTTATGGCTGTTTGTTTTAGTACCTTTTCTACAATTTCTCTAGTCAGTTTATATCTCCTCGGGGTATGCCCCAGGCTTTTGTATGAACAATTTATTTAATTTAAATCTTTTTACACCAAAAAATAATAGTTGATCCCAACCAAGTATTTTTATTCAAAGATGATTAAAAACTTAGAACAATTAAACTAAAGAAACAAACTTTAATCCCACCAAGCCATTCGAAGATAATCCATTAGAAGGAAACACAACTTTAAACCCATCAAGCCACTCGAAGTTAATCCATTTGAAAACAACAAAACTTTAATCTGGCCAAGCCATTCGAAGGTAATCCATTTGAAGGCATACAAAACTTTAATATGGCCAAGACATACGAAGGTAATCCATTCGAAGGCAACACAACTTTAATCTGGCCAAGACATTCAAAAGTAATCCATTCGAAGGCATATACAACTTTAATCTAGCCAAGCCAAAGGGTTGGAAAGAGTATGCCACCTCATTAGTTATATTGAGCTAGAACAAAGTAAATACTTACAAGATAATTTTACTCTAAATAAAACCTCAAATGCTCAACATTCCAAGGGTTCTTTTAAATGCTGCCTTTTTCTCTAAGAGCTTGTATGTTCCTTTCTTGATATTTTCATAGATAGTGTATGGTCCTTCCCAGTTTGGAGCTAGCTTTCCGAACTTCCTTTCCTTTGTGTGTAAAAATATTTTTCTTAAAACTTTATCTCCCACTTGAAAATCTCTTCTTCTAACACTAGATTCAAACCTGCTTCTTATCAAGCTTTGGTAGTGCACTGCTCTTAGGTGAGGTTTTATTCTCTTTTCCTAAATGAAATCTAACTGAGCCCTTATTACCATCTCATTATTTTCTTCAGAATATTTTTGAACTGTGAAAGAAGGAAGAGTAGCTTCTATAGGTGTAATTGCATCTATTTTATAAACTAAAGCGAATGGAGACTCTTGAGTAGTTGTGTGAGGAATGGTTCGGTAGGCCTATTGTACTTATTGTAGATAAATCAGCCATTTTCCAGCTGCTTCTTCCGGGTTCCTTTTTAATCCCATTAAAATCGTTCAGTTTGCTACCTTAACTTGTCCATTGGCATGAGGATGAAAAGGAGATGAGAAACAATGTTGGATTCCTCTTGATGCACCGAATACTTCCATATATTTGTTGTCAAATAGAGGACCATAATATGTAGTGATATACCTGGGAATGGCAAACCTACAATATATGTTAGAAAGAATAAAACTTATCACTACGTTAGATGTTATCCCAGACAAGGGTGTAGCTTCTACCCACTTAGAAAGTAGTGTATTGCTAAAATGATAATACGACAAAAATTCGTGAGATTTGTATTTTATCTTTTTGGTAGAAGCTTTGTCTTGAGGTAAAACTCCAGTGGTGATAAACTCTTGGATTTGAATTCTCCAATATTGAGAAGCCATGGTATATACATGTAAATTTTCTCCCATATCACTCTTTATTTCTGAATTTTGTGACTATGGAAGGACATTCTTGTACAATGATCTAAGGATACGCTTTGGAATAAGCTATAGTGGCTAAGGAATCAACCATTGAATGTTACGATCTTAGGACATGTGCATACTTAATGCGTTTAAAACTGGTTAAAATCTCTCTTAATACCTTTAAATACTTTATCAGGTGATCTTTCCTGGTTTCGGATTTCCCCTGTGTTTGATGAATAACTAACTGAGAATCGCTTAACAACCGGACTCTTTTGGCACCACATATCTGAGCTAATCATAATCTTGTTATTGTCGCTTCGTGTTCTCACTCATTGTTAGATGCTTTAAAACTAAAATGTATTTCTTGGTAAATTGAATCCCCAAAATGGGAGATTAGGAAAATACTACTCCACATCCCATTGTCCAAGACCCACCATCAGTTCGGATTACCCATTCCTTCTCTGACTTACTAGTTGGAACTTCTTTATGAGGCCTTCTGGAGTGATATTAAACTAAACAATCAGCCACAACTTGAGCTTTGATTTCAGTTCGAGGTGCAAAGTCAATATCATAATCTCCAAGCTCAACTGACCACTAGGTAACTCTTCCCAATATATCTGGTTTTTGCAATACACACTTCAAAGGAAGAGAGGTTCAAATCGTGATAGAGTGTGCTTGAAAATAAGACCTCATTTTTCTGGCTGCTATTACCAATGCCAAGGCTAATTTTTCCAATTTTAAGTATATTCTCTCACTTATAATGTAACCTAGAAATCTCCCGGATCGGACACCAAAGGTACACTTTTCAGGATTTAATTTCAAGTTGATGGCTTCTAAGTTAGAAAACGTTTATTGGAGGTCGGAGATGCTATCCTCTTCTTTAAGAATTTTAAATATCACATCACCGATATAAACTTCTACAACTAGTCGCTGGTTACTGGCTCCAACATTCTTCAACCCAAAGGGCACTACCTTGTAGTAGTGAAGCCCTTTTCGGTAATAAAAATAGTGTAATATTGATTACTTGAAGCCATATGTATCTGATTATATCCGTTAAAGCATCCATTAAGGATAACAGCTTGTTTCCTTATGTGGAAATGGATCATTGGGGCAAGTTGTGTTATAATCTGTAAAAATAATATACATATGACACTTTCTATTTTTCTTCATGACGACGATTGTGTTAACTGTCCAAAGAGGATACTAGGATTCTTTAATACACCATACTTTGGTTAACCGATCTACTTCTTGGATAATGCTTTCCATGATTTTATTGAAAAAATCTCTCCTACTTTGCACCACTAGTCCTGCATCGAAATTAACAGATAGTTTGTGGTTAATTACACTTGCTGGTACTCCAGTTGCATCCTCGTTGCACTAAGAAAACGCATGTAGGTTATTAGATATAAAAGATATTTTTTCTTCAATTCTAAACGTAATTTAGATCCGACCCTAACACTTTTTCCTTTTGTCAAGTAATGAACATTAACTTCTTAACTGGGATCACAGGACTATGAGCCTCCATTGGATCATCTATCTCATTTGATCTGCTAGAATACTTCGCTAACTGTTATTCTTTGCTAACTTTCACTAGTTCCAACGATTTTGGAGCAAGAGCAGTGACATAACATTCCCTTGCCACCCTTTGTCTACTTTGACGATGCTTACCTCCCACAACATATTTCAAACATTAGTGGACAGTGGATGCTACTGTATGAATCCTGGATAGCCAAGATCTACCAAATATAGCATTGTAAGACGTCAGACTATCAACCACTACCAACAAAACCCTTACCAACTTCTTGAATGGTCCTTTCCTAACAAGATTTCCCTTTCAAATTCCCCATTTACATCCGCCAAGTAGCCAATAAACCCCACTATAGTTCTATTCGAACGTTCGATAAGCGAAGGATTCTTTATTTTTTTTTATAGGTTTATAAAAACAAAATATTTGTCAAGGTGCCTATATCAATTAAGACTCGTCGTATTTCATTGCCTTCTACTGATGTTCTTATTACCACACCATCTTCATGTGGGCCCGTAATTTCTCTTAGGTCATCTTCATCAAAGATAATGAAAGGAGCAATGCTTTGATAAAGATGTGTATAAATTTTCCATTCTAATGGAGTGGTTAGACTGCTCACATGGTTTTTCTCAGAGCAGCTTGAGGGTGCAGTCATAGTATCTCCTCCCAAAAATGGTCAAAGATTCAAACTAACTGCATAGATCGGACATTGTCTCCGTTTTATCTACTATTACCCCAACTTGATTCCGATCTGGATTAGCGGATAAGTATTACAGATTTACATTAAATCTCTCCATAATTTCCCTAACATTATCCAGTTTAGATGTCTTCATACTTTGTGATCTAATCTATGATGTACTTGTATTAGGTTGGGCATGTGTATTGATACGGGGGAATTCCCCCAAGTAAGTACGATCACAAGCAGGAGCACCGTAAAATTGGATTAGGGCAAGCAATGAAGAAAAGGATGAGCTCTACATCGTTGATGAGCTCAAAGACAGATCAAGCTCGAAAGCAGATTGAGATGAGAGGCAGATCGAGCTAGAAGACATCAGGGGAAGAGTTGATCGACCAGATTAGGGATGCAATGAACATATGATTAAGATTGAGTGTAAACTCAAAGAAGATAAGTTGGCCACATGATCAGTGAGCTCGAGCTATGCAAACCAGAGCAGACATGATAGCGCTTAAGGAATGGTCCAGCTCGGCTTAAATTGTAGATCAGACTAGGCGTTTTCTTACTTATTATGTAGCACACGTTTTGACTCTTAAGTCAAACTGTTTTAATTACTTGTTCCACAATTATAGGGATAATGACGTTAGTGGGTTAGTGGAGTGTAAAGTGCGAACATATGTAACTTCCAACTAACTCATACATTATAAATAAGGAGAACCTATCTATCATAAAGGAAACTTTTTTGGCTTTATCTCTTTTTTGGCTAAAATATTAAAAACTTTAATGTGGTAGAACTTGTTATTCTCGTAACAAATTTGGTACCATCTGTGGGAATTCTTAACCAATCACCATGGTAGTCACAAGGTCAGGAATCGAGAAAGATAACCAAGAAACTAGTGAAACAACGACACACCGGAGAAGAGCTATAAGTCAATGAGGAGGATGAGGCGTCCTACATTCCGGTCATGTAGCTCCTCAAGAGGTTAATCTAGTGATTCCCCAAGCAGCGGTGGTGACGTAGGAACCACCGATTCAGCCCACGGTCGTTTCCCGAGATGAGGTGCATCTCCATCAGCCAACGGATGCAGCGGGGGCTCGTAAAACTATGGAAGCCATACCAGCAGACGACTCGGCGTGAATCGGATTTCAAAGAGGGTGGAACGGAAAGAAAATTTATTGAGGAGCAACTAAGGATGGATTCTAACCAGAGACCCCAGCAGCTCAATCAACCGAATAGGTGTTTCACCCCATTGACTAGGGCCATCTCGGTGATTTATGATCGAACAACGGGGCGTACAAAGTACCAAACTTCGTGCATGATGAGCGCGCCAGGATTTAAACAATCCAATCGTACTACTGCGCATATCATCATGATCATGGACATTCCACGGATGAGTGCCGGTAGTTAAGAGAAGAGATTCAGCACTTGATAGACAATGACGAGTTGATTCAGTATATCAAACGATCTCATCCGGATCGCCGTGAGGAAGTTCATTCTCCAAACAATGAGAAACCGGCCAATGGAGAAGAACCAGAAGCTAACAAGCAATAATGGCTTCTCACCATATCAAGGGGGAGTTCGGACGCAGGTCAAGGGTCTGCTCAAAACAAACGAGCTAAAAACAAGTTTGACATGTATAAGATAGATGGAAATTCTTATCAAAACTACAGGGACCCAGTAGCCGACCTCACATTCAATGACGATGACCTCAGAGGTGTAAGTCTACCATATGAAGACGCTCTGACTATTCACTTAGATATTGGACGAGTAATGGTAACTCGAGTGCTGGTTGATGGAGGAAGCTCGAAAAATATTATTTTCAAAAGTAGCTTTGATCGTATGTAGAACGTGCCCCCATACCAACCTACTCAGCGGACGTTGGTCGGCTACGGAGGAAGAACCTCTCAATGTGTTGGGAAGGTAGAGCTGTCATTAAAGGTTGGTCATTGAGCTACGAAGAAGGAACTAAAAATATTGTTCTTAATTTCCGACGCGCCACCATGCCATTATTGGAAGGCCATGGATGCATAGGATGGAAGCGACACCGTGTACATTTTGACAATGCATCAAATATCCGGTAGGCAGCTTAGTAGGAACAATACGGGGCAGCTAGAGAACTCCGCGAACGTGCTATGCAATCGCGTCAGACCCATCCAAACCCGTCCAATAGCAATTAAATGGAGAGGGGAAGGTTACACCAAGAATATGATATCTCACCTCGCCAGACCCAGTGGATGATCCACGATAAAATAAGGATTCATCTACTGCAAATACTACAACTGTGGATACGATCATAGCTGACAATAGAGTGCTTCGGTTGGGAAAGGAGCTACCCCAGGACTCAAAGGTATGTTTCATAGCTTTGTTAGCAAAAAAATTAGATGTATTTGCTTGGGAGGCAGCTGATGTCTTGGGAGTAAGCCCTTCGATCATAAGCTATGAATTAGCTATCAACCCTGGTGCCAAACCGGTGAGACAGAAGCACATGTCTTTTTCAGCAGAAAATCAGGCCGTTATATTGGCTGAAGTAACCAAGCAAAGCTGGTTGGGGCATATCCGAAAGAAAAGGTACTCGGTCTGGATAGCCAACCCGGTCCTGGTAAAAAAGAAGAGCGGACAATGGAGAATGTGCGTGGACTTCACTGACTTAAACCAAGCATGCATAAAGGATGCTTTCCCGTTAGCAAGGATAGATCAGCTGGTCGATTCGGCCTCGGGTTGCAAATTTTTATCCTTTATGGATGCGTACTCGGGGTACAATCAGATCCGCATGCACTCGTCTGATCAGGAACTAGTCTTTCAAACTGAGCGGGGTCTCTATTTTTATACAATTATACCTTTTAGGTTGAAGAATACAGGATCGACATATCAACGATTGATAAATCACATCATCCAAGATCGTTTGGGACAACATTTAGAGGCGTACATTGACAATATGATCGTTAAAACCCATGAAGAGGCGCAACACCTAAACACACTACAAGTCATTTTAATTTGTTACACAAATTTAATCTCAAACTTAACCCGGATAAGTGCTCGTTTGGTGTTGCTAAAGGAAAGTTTTTGGGCTATGTAGTAAGTCAACAAGTAATTGAGGCAGATCTCGTCCAACTAAATGCGATTTTACAAAAGAACCACCAAAGAATGTTAGAGAAGTGCAATGTCTCACAAGAAGGTTAGCAGCCCTTTCGAGGTTTATCTTCTGCGCATCAAACAAGAGTCACCACTTTTTTGAAGTGTTGCAGGGTCCTAAGAATTTCTCCTGGACAGAAGAGTGTGATAAAGCTTTCGTCGAGCTCAAGAAATATCTCACCTTCCTTGAAATTTTGTCTGCCCCGCCCCTGAGGAGCCCCTATTTATTTACCAGGTGGTGCCATCCTTTGTTGTTAGCTTCGCTCTCGTGCGCGACTAGAATGGGATACAACGCTCGATATATTACACGAGCAAAATGCTAACAGATGCGGAGACAAGATATCTAAACCTTGGAAAACTCGCTTTGAGTTTGGTTGTTAGAGCTCGACGAATGAGGCCATATTTCCAAGGGCATGTACGGTGCGAACAACATTCCCTTTACGAACAGTGTTGCAGAAGCCAGATTTTACTGGTAGACTTACCAAGTGGAGCATCGAGCTCGGCGAGTATGACATCTGTTTCGACACGCGCTTAGCTATAAAGGTGCAAGCAGTTGTTGATTTCCTAGCAGAGTTCATCTTCTCCAAGGAAGAACAGATTAACAAAAAGACAGACAAGCGATCGAATCTGACCAGTGGATCATTGAGGTCGACGGTGCATCTTCTACGTCAGGTGAGGGTGCATGCATTATACTTCGGACTCCAAGCGGGGAGGAGATCAAACAAGTTGTACGCTTTAATTTCTTCGTAACAAATAACGCCGCAAAGTATGAGGGCGCCCTTTGTGGCATGCAGTTGGCTTTGATATGTGGAGCTTGAAGCATCAAGATCAAATCTGACTCTCAATTGGTGGTTAATCAGGCGTAAGGTATTTATGATGCCAGGAAGGATGGAATCAAGGAGTATCTCGTGATACTCAAAGAGTACGAGTCTAAATTCACGAAAGGATAATTCAGCGGCCGATACTTTAGCTAAGACCACAGCTTCAGGAGAGCACCCCACGATCTTACTCCAGCAATTCCCCACGAGAGATCTCATATCAGCAGCCGCAACCATCAATTCAATCACTAATGATGATGACTGGAGGACTCCATACTTTCAGTACTTGAACCATTGGGCATTGCCCACAAGTAAAAATGAAGCTCGCGCGTTGCAGATCAGAGCAACTATATATTTTGTCCTCGACAATACCCTATATAGGAAAATTTCAACCCAACCTTTACTCTGATGCCTTGACCGCGTGGAAGCCAGTTCGGTACTGGCTGATCTGTATTCAGGAGAAGCAGGGGCTCATTATGGACATCGAACACTGATTCGTCGTTTTCTCCTTGCTGGGTTCTATTGGCCTGAGCTAGTAAGTGATGCAGAAAATATTGTATTGCAATGTCACAAGTGTCAAGAGTATTTGAATATACAACATAGACCTAGCGAGCCTATGCAAAACAGACTCGTCCCATGTCCATTTGATAAATGAGGAATAGATCTGGTGGGTCATTTGCCAATGGCCACAGGCAAACGACAGTTCCTTATTGTCGCAGTAGATTACTTTTCAAAATGGGTTGAGGCTAAAGCCTTGTTCTGAACACGCACACATGAGGTATGTGATTTCATCCATAATCAAATTCTATCCCGATATGGAATTCCACGGATTCTAATGACAGATAACGACCCCGATTCCAAAATTTAATTTTTACCAACTTCTGTACACGATATGAGATTCTCCAGCACTTCTCCACCCCCTACTATCCTCAAGAAAATGGCCAAGTCGAAGTAACTAACAGGAAACTATTCAAAGTGCTTAAGAAAATATTGGAGGAGGCTAAAGGTAAGTGGCCGCGAAATTGGTAGAGGTGCTATGGGAGTACCGAACAACCCCTTGATCCAGAGCAAGAGACCATTTGCTTTGGTATACGGTATATATGCAATTATTCCAACAGAGATCATAGTACCATGCCATAGAATTAAGCACTACGAGGAGGAGGCAAACCTTGTAGCCAGATCAACTTCCCCGGATCTATTAGATGAGCGACAAGATCAGGCAAGAGTCCGAGCAGAACACTATAAAAGTCTAATTAAGGGACGCTTTAATGGTTGTTTGAAGCCGTGCTCTTTTAAGGTGGGAGATTTAGTATTGAAGAAGGTGTTTAAGGGCTCCAATAGTGGAATAGGTGGCACACTAGGACCAAATTGGGAAGGCCCATACACAATTATATCAGCAGGGCACCACGGTGCGTACAGACTGGCAGATTAAGATGGTCGAGCACTCAAGCATCCTTGGAATGTCAATCACCTAAAGTCGTATCGTCATAATATTTAAGATGTATTGATGCGCTCTTTTTCCTCCCTCATGGCGTGGGGAGATTTTTTAATGAGGCATCTAAGAACATATATTTGATTTTTTCAATATAAGTTATGCTTTCGCCAATGTGTGTTTGTTGTAAGTTTTATCCTTACAACCAGCGAATGGGTCAATGAACATGCCATTTTTGGCTACGCAATGGACCATACTGAGTCTAGACTAAGTATCTATAAACATTTATGGGCTAATTGGCCACGCCTACGGGCTACGTAATGGCCATATTGTGCCTATACTTTGTACTATGTATATTAGCAAACTGGTCAAAGATCAAGTCTGAACAGACTACGCAATAGGGTCTATGACACCTCGCCGCGAATACGTTATTATTGTACAAGTAGTCTAAGTTATGCAATGAGCCCTACTGAGCTCAGGGTTATAAGGATCTCCATAAAGCTCATCAAACACATACTCCACATTTGTTCCACAAACGTTTATAGTGCTAACTAATTCACAAAAGGTAAATCATACATCAATTTAACCCATTCTTTAAATAAATAAGCAAGAGTATTGCAGATAGTATGAGGTCTTCGAATTTTAACAAAAAACAGGAAACTTTGTACACCAAAACAACCAAAGTAAGTTTTCGTTACTGAGCGCTACCAAATGGCAACAGCTCGTTAGGATAGAAAAAAGTATAAACTTCTGTGGTGGCTTGAGGTGCTAAGCTCGAGCTCGGTGTAGGGGCTTCGACTAGAGAGGCCAAAAATCCCATGTTCATACCAAGATTCCATGCTATTAACTCTGTTGTAGCCGTCTTGTTCTTCTTGGCTGTCATCTCTGCAGCAACAGTAAAACACCTGCGTTTCCCTCTCTAGAGCAGCTGCTTCCACTTTCGTCTGCTACTGCTGCCGCTCTTGTTCGAGCTGTGCACGCTCCTCCTCTAGCTGGTTGGTTAACTTTCTCACCTCAGCAGTTAAAGTTGAAATTCACTCCGCTTGTTCCTCCACCCTCTTGGCCTAACTGATAGTTTTGTCCAACAAGTTTGAGCTTTGCACGTGCAGCTCATCATTCCGCTTGAGCATATTTTTGTTTTGGTTTAACACCAACTTGTGGCTCTCAAATACAGTTGCTAGCCTCTGGTCGCTGCATTTCACAGCCTCTTGCAAAGAGGCGACTATTTCCTCCAGTTTGGTTTTCGCATCAATGGCCTCATGCTTGGTGTTATTGGCCGAGGTGTAAGCATGCCTTAATAAAATGACCTCTACAGTGCTGTGTTTAGCTGAGCCAAAAACCATGGCTTCTGCTTTCCATTTATCCATGGTCACCACTTCAGCAGGGGACATATTTTGGTAGCCCAGCACGAAGGAGTTATGGTGCAGCTGCATATAAGCAAGAAAGTTATAATTATATCCTTAATCCTTAACTAAACATTTTCAGATTGCATGGTTCTTACCTCGATCGACAACTCTACTTGTCTTTGCAAGATATCTGGAATCAACATCTTGTCGTAATACGAGAAATCAGGGATCATGCGAAGCTGCTCAAACATGTAGGAAGAGGGACGAGGAATGTTTATCTTTGGTGGTCGCTCTTCTACAGGTGTCCTCTGCTGGCTAGACCCAACTCCTTTGTCACCACCCTTGTTCTTCTCATTAGCTTCTACTGAGGGTGGAAGATTTTCCACGGTAGAGCTGAGCACCAGCTGCTTTGCCTTGTCCGTAAGAGCTGAGGGCACAGTTTATTTTTTCTAAGGCCCATTCTCATCTTCTGCTTCATCCCCCACCAAATCAATCAGCTCCTCAACAGCCCATGGACTTTGTTCCTTGCCAACTTATATTGCCATTTGGTTGGGAGGACATGCTCTTTCCTCAGAATTAGCTTCAGCACCGTCATCCTCTCCATCTCTCAGCTGTAATATCCTTATGTTTAAGGGAACAACGTCCTCAATAACCTTTCACTTTATGTTCCTCAAATTATCTAGTGCACCAGAGTGGGTCTCCTCGCCATCCTCTTCTCTTTCTGCTCGGACCTTATTGGGCTGAGCAGCTTCAGGCACCTTAGGTGCTTCTTTTTCAGATTTCTCACAAGAGGGAGCAGGAGTAGAGGATGAATCCCCAACTTCACTAACCTTTCGGATCACTTGAGGTACTGTCAGCCAGACGCCGACATTGTTCTTCTCCCGGAGCTTCTGCTCTAAAAGCACCCCGATGCAATCCATAGTAGCTTCTGAACCGTCTGCCATGCTCACTTCTCCGTCTTCTGCGATTCTAAGCTCTGGAATCGACCACAACCCTGACTTCAAGTAGTTGTACCGTGTGAAAAGCTGCTTTGGATCTTGTTGCCAAGCTTCAAAAGCTAAACTACTAACTCTGATAAAAGGGTTTACGTAATTCACCGGTCTCCCTTCCTTCCACCAGTTCTGATTTGACAGTTCACCTGAAAGAAAGAGAGATATAGTAATTATTAATTTACAAGGGGTCGGGAAATTTTTTATGTCCTGCAAACTTATCAGTACTTACAATTTTCTTCCATTTCCTTTCTAGTTGAAGGTTTAAGGTGGGGGTGTTATGTTCCCAGTTTCCCGACACAAAAACAAAGGAGTTCTTCCAGTTCCTATCAGAGGAAGAGAGTTTAATAATTTTGTTAACCTCTTTAAAAATAGGTATAAAAGAAAGGGGCTTTAGACATTTTGGTTACCTCGGTGCCGGATAGCAAGTCTGTCAGGCATATTTTATGGTTAAGCAAGCGTGAGCTAAGCACCTTGCTTAGCAGTAGCCTCCAACCATTAGCAAACATTTGAGTACGACAGATGCCGAGCACACTAAAATATTCACGAATGAGTTCGGACAGCGACAATCTTATCCCCCAATAAAATAGGGTAGTAAAAAGGCAGGTCTTCGTTTCTTGTGTATGATAAGGGTGTTCGCCTATACTAGGATCCCTAATAGTCACATCCTCAGGGATGCTACATCTGTCCCTGAGGATGGAAACTCCATCGTCATCTAAGTTAGTGTACTTAGGGGCTATTTGGGAGAAATAACTTTATAAATCGTTGATTTCTTCGTATAGGGGCTCCATAAGTTTGTCAGTTTTAGTCTTCCTTGCCCTTTTTTGTCCCATGGTTTTTCTAGAAACTGCAATGAGGTAAGGATACAAATTAGAATGATTATAGCTGGCAAGGGCAATCAATTTGATTTTGGGGAAAAGCCTATTGATAGAAGTTACAAACCCAAAATCTAGGGTTCTCCCAAGCGTTTAATAAGAAGTGTTTATCTGTTGAGAAATAAGTTACCTGAATGATGTTGAAGAAGGTGATAGTAGGTGCCTTGGTTGAAGATGGTGAGGGTTTTGCTAGCGAAGTCAAAGCAAAGTAATTTTTGACTTGGTAACTTTCTCTAACAAAGGAATACAGTAAGAGTTTGAATGACTATGCGTTTTTCCAAATAAGCGTTCGACGTCATTAATTTCTTGAAAGATGTGCCAAAAACTGATCGCCAGATGTTGTCTCCAAGAAATGGTGATGTCAGAACCGTCGCAGTTACATAAAGGACACGTGTCAACAGAATCACTAGTGAGACGATTCGAATTACCACGCGGATATGTGTGGAAATAATTAATTTTGTATTTTATTTTAGGTTTACTAATATTTTAATAAACCTATAAACTAGAGGGATCCCTGATAAGGGGGGATTCCCCCAAATAAGTACGAGCACGAGCAGAAGGACCGCGAATTTGGATTAGGGCAAGCAATGAAGAAAAGGACGAGCTCTACAGCATTGACGAGCTCAAAGACAGATCAAGCTCGAAAATAAATCGAGCTCAAATCAGATTCAGATGGGAGGCAGATCCAGCTCGAATACATCGGGGGAAGAGTCGATCGACCAGATTAGGGACGCGATGAACATATGATCAAGATTGATTATGAACTCAAAGAAGATAAGCTGACTATGTGATCAGTGAGCTCGAGCTATGCAAACCAGAGCAGACATGATATCGCTTAAGGAATGGGCGAGCTCGGCTTAAAGTGTAGATCAGACTAGGTGTTTTCTTACTTATTATGTAGCCCACGTTTTGACTCTTAAGTCAAACCGTTTTTATTACTTGTTCCACAATGATAGGGATAATTACGTTAGTGGCTTAGTGGAGCGTAAAGTGCGAACATATGTAACTTCCTACTAATTCATACATTATAAATAGGGAGAACCTATCTATGAATAAAAGGATCTTTTTTGGCTTTATCTCTTTTTTGGCTAAAATATTAAAGAGTTTAGTGTGGTAGAACTTGTTATTCCCGTAACATGTATTAAGTTGCATGTAGCCCCTTTGTTTTTCAAAAAAATAAACAACTTTCCCCTTTTAATTAAGGTTTGTAATATTCTTGTTTTAGGGAAATGCAATCTTGGGTATCATGGCCCACATCATTATAGTATGTACAAAAACGAGTGTTTTGATTTTCTCTAGGAGACTGAATTGGTGTTGGGCTTCAGAAATGCACAGTATTCTTAATTCTATCATAAATGGTGGCTACAATTTCACCTAATTCAGCAAATCATTCAGGTTGAACTCATTGAATACTCCTTGGTCTAGACTGTTGGCTCTGATTCGATTGGCTTTGTCTGGGCCGATACAAACCTTGTCTCAAATCCTTAAGCCGATATTAACTGAGTTTAGGACTGAGTATTGGCTTGTGTAATAGAAATTGTAGGAGCAGATCTATTATGGCGCAGTACTTTAGACTTTTTGGTTTCCTCCACCGTAATTTGTTTTCCGACCTGATTCAATAATCCTCCCATGTCATTGCTTTTTTCTAGAGTTAATAAATCAACCAAATTACCTGGAATTAACCCTTTCCTTAAAGAAACAATAGTTACTTGCTCAAAACAATCAACCAATCCGTTCTTTGTGTTCACAAAGCGAATGGTGTAGTCCATTAAATACGCATATGGTTTTGGTGCACAATGAATGATAGTGAAACCGTTCCCTTTAAGCTCTTTACTTCTCACAAAGTGCCTCCGGAAATTCATCCAGAACATATAAAAGTTTTTTAAAAGATCCCTCTGGTAAACTGTTATACCATTTTAATGCACTCCCCTTGAAAGTCTATGAGAAGTCCCATCATAATAGTTTATCATCATCAACAAAATTCATCATGAAATTTTTGAACTTTTCAAGGTGATTATAAGGATCTTTGCTTCCATCATATTTCTCTATTTTAAAACTACCAAACCGTATTGGTAAATGTCCATAAAGAATATTTGAAGACAATGGTGACTACCTCCAATTGTGACTTCAACTAAGTATAATATTATCATCAGGAGTGGCAAAGATACATGGTCCGAACTGAATAGCAAATTGATCACTTAACAATGATCAATACCGTAATCTGTCGATCCATTTACTTTCCATTGATATTTTTATTTTTCCCTTTTCATGTTCTATCCCTTTTCTTAGAATGCATCTTAATTAACCTTTCTTTCTCCTATTGATGACTATGGTCATTACTTGATGAGGAAGAAGAATTATCTGAGTTATATTATATGGTTGAGTTTCCAACATAATCCAAAATATTCATCAACTGCTTAGTCAGACGTTCCTTTTTCGAATCTGTATGAGCCTTTAATAACCAATCACTTTCATCTTGTTTGTCGTTTTCACAAGGCTCATTTGCAAAAATACATCCAACATTGAATTTCTCTTTCAATTATTTTGCAGCCTGCCTTTGGGCCCTAAAAGCTTTAATCTCAACCCTCAGTTGATCACGCTCTTCTTGCATGAATTGTCTTTGTTCTATATTATGATTGACACGAGGTATAACAGCATGTTCATTATAAGATCTTATCCCCTCATTATCAAGAGGGGGAACTACTTGCATGTCAAAATCCATGCCTCAAAGAATTCTGGAGTACGATCCGCAAGTATGGTTTGAATAAAGCTATTCAGGCACCTCACACTCCCATTATGGTCGACAATCTGGTGATAGTAAAAACTACTCAAATGGAATTTATGGAAAGTATTATATTTTTGAATGGAGAGTAGAGAGAGAAGAGAGGTGCTATATTTTTTTAAGATGGAGAATTCAACCAATTCATTAAATTGTGCTTTGTACTCTATTTATAAAAAAAATGCTTTAATGGGCCAACCAGGTCAGATCCTTTATATGGGTCAATTAGGTGGGCTTGGAATCCCATCATAAGGTGAAACAAGTACTTAGCTTACTATGCTAGGCATACAACTTACTCATCAATATTTTTGTTAAAATTCTAAATTTTGCTCTAAGAGAAATCTGAACTACACTCTGTATTTCACTTCTAACATAATCCGATCCTATAAGTACTGAGAAAATAATTTATGAAATTTTCATTTCTAGTAAGGTATGGGAAAATTGAAAGCTTTTTGAGGAAGTTGCATGGGGAATTGCACCTTTTTCATTCTTTATAAATTTATTTAGCTTTTGTTAACATATAATTTACAAAAAAAATAGAAGTAAACAATTTGATAGCATATTAATAAAGTTGAACTTACTATATGTTGTCCATTGTTTTTCAACTTTGAAAAAAGAATCAGTTGCCTCAAATTTCCAATCACCGCTGGTGTGGATGATTTCTAATCGAAGGGTATTTTGGGTAATTTATCAACTGGTATTAAATTTTTCAGTACAAGGTAAAGAGATAAGAGAGGTGTGTGCTAGTAATTATGTTCATACGAAAAAATCTAATCCATTTAATATGGTTTTATACTTTTTTTAGGACCCTGGGTCATTCGGATCAGATCTTCGATTTGGGTCAGCCTTAAAGACTCCAAAGCCCAAGACCAAAAAATGGTTTAGGACACAGCTGATCATAATCCACTTGAGCTCATTGTTCATTCATTGAACTTTGTTGATTCTGCCCGAATTACCCCTTCGGATAGTCCTAAAGTGCACTTCCAATAATATATGAACCTATCATTAGCCCCTTTAGGTCTTTAAATTTTTTTGGAAGAACTAACCATTATAGAGAAAATCTGATCAGGGCTCGAAGTAATTCTTCGTTGCTAGAAAAAACGTAAAGGTCACAACCTTAACAAGTAACTTCTGTTTACATATGTCAGTCTCTAATTAGACCTTTCAATTTTTTTTTCGTAAGCAATTGCATCTATCTTTCAAAAAGTAATTGGCATATGGATAATAGCCCCTAATTATTGTTCAAACGATTTATCTCCCCTTGATTAAATCTCAATTGATTTCATAAACTATTTAAGTGTGACTGTTTTACTGTTTCCATTCCTAGAGTGAGAAAAAAAATCGAATTCAAAATACTAGAGAGATACACTTCAAATCATCACTTTGTTCTTAGTTTAATCGTTCTCAGAATTTTTATGTTCATGGCTAGAACTGCCTTGGTTAAAGAAGCCTGGCTAAATTTGTCTGAATTGGAAAGAGAGAAAAAAGAAGCAAGAATCATTGCGAGACTACCTATTTCCCCTGGTGGATTGATCATACAAACGATACCGGAGCCGGACCGGAGTTCATCTTCTTCTAAATCATCGGTAATTTCTATTAAAACTTCTTTTGTCCCAACTGTACCAAACCTTGTTTCATCTGTGCCAGATCTTGAACCATCAATTCAGATACCTAAAACCCTTTTACAAAAGTTAAAACCATCACCATTTATTGTCATGGAGTCAGTTGCAGAAAACGTCGCACCACGAAGAGTTACCAGGCTTTCCAAAGCCAAAAATACAACTTCATCTACCAAGGATGTTGAAAACCCTACTCAAGGTTTTGGGATAGTAAAGCCTTCCGTTTCGCTTACTATTGATCCAAATTCATCACTTCAACCCACTGAGCCTTCTCCAATTGTAAAGGATGATACTGGATCCAAATCGGTCGACCAAGATTCACAAATAAGGGAGGACAACATGGATAATAGTGGGGAAGATACCCCATTCGAGACGTCCACAAATACTGGTGAAACCATAGTGGTTCTAAAAACAAAAGAGAGAAGAGGGCTGCCTAATCCCGACAAGCGTCTGGAGCGCCTCAAAGGGAAATGAGGCCTAATTTCTCCAAGATTAGTATTAAGTATTTAATGGCGCTTCAAAATATTTCCTATGTGTAATACCCACACTGCCAAACTGGACAGAATTAGGAAAAAATGAGGCTTTCGAGAGTTTGTTAAAGTAAGGATTCACATTACTCCAGAATCTCTGATGGATTGTAAAGCTAGGGAAATATTGATGTATACTAAAGTGCTTAATTGGGGCCTTCGTTTCCCTTTGGACCTAGAGATAATAAGATATTTTCATCTCGTGAGGCTTTGCCCAAGTCAATTAAGCATCAATGTTTGGTATACACTGTGGCTAATTTATGTCAAAATATATGGTCTATCTGGGGCACTGGGAAAGGATCTCTAGGACAAACTCAATTAAGATCTGTGAATTCAATACACATACGCCATTTCTCATTCTTTTCTTGACCAATACTGGATTAGCTGTCCAAAGAGGGTATTGATATTCCTTATTATGTCGCATCTTGGTTAGCCGATCTACTTCTTGTACAATCACTTCAGATTTTTATCTGGAAAAAGTCCTTCTATGTACCACTCGCCCAACATCAGAATGAACTGATATTTTATGATTGATCACATTGGATGGAACTCCGCTCATATCTTCATTGCACCATGCAAACACATGTAAATTGTGAGATACAAAAGACAATAATCTTTGTTTTAACCTTTATGGTAATTTGGCTCCAACCCTAACATTTTTGCCTTCTGTCAGACAATGAATTTCAACTTCTTCAACTAGAATTACAGTGCTGAGAGCCTCCTTTAGATCATCTATTTTATTTTAATTTGGCAGAAGGCTCCACTAATTGCTATTCTTTGTTAATTTTCACTGTCTCCAATGACTTTGAGGCAAGAGCAGTGACATAACATTCACGAGCTACATTCTGGCTACTACGGATGACGCCCACTTGACCTCCCACAACCTACTGTAAACATTGGTGGATAGTGGAAGCCACTGAATGTATCCTGGAGATCCAAGATCTACCAAATATGACACTATAAGATATTTGACAATCAACCACAACGAACAACACCCTTACCATGTTTTTAAATGGTCCTTTACCCAATTAAAATTTATCTTCAAATTCTTTGATGACATCGGTAGTGATAGGATTGGATAAGTTTGGAAGTGAACTTCTGCCTAATCTAAATGGGTGATTTTGAAATTTTCTACTGATAGGATCGGATAATTTTGGAAGTGCCCTTTTGCCTAATCTGAAGGGGTAATTTGGATATATTCTACTGATAGGATCGGACAATTTTGGAAGTGTCGTTCTGCCTAATCCGAAAGGGTAATTTGGGCATCTTTTATTTTAAGCTTTTGATAAATAGTAAACTTAAGTGGACTATGACTCAGTTGTATGCTGACCCATTTCTTGTGTTGGGCTTTAAAGCCTGACCCGAATCCAAAGTCTGACTTGAACAACTCTCGAGTCATAAAACAAGTATAAATACTCCAACCAACTTCATTTAAGAGGTTGGACTTTTTCGAGAGAAATTAATAGTTACTACCCACCTTTTTTATCTCTTTACCTTTTAGTCTTGAAATTAATATCCTATTAAACAAAGTTTTTGCCCAAAAATACCCCTTAATTAAAAATAATGCTCGCCAGGTAGAACTTCGAGTAAAGCCTACAATGGTATTATTCGAACGTTGGATGACTAAGAGATTCTTCATCTGTCCATAAGCAGTCCAAAATAATATATTGGCCGAACTATATATATCAACCAAGATCCAACGTATATAACTGCCCGAAATAGATGCCCCTATTACAATATCATCCTTATGTGGGCCTGCAATATCTCTTAAATCATCTCCATCAAACACAATGAATGGATCAGGACTTTGGTAAAGATGTATGTAAATTGTTCTCTCTAATTGAGTTGTCAAACTATTAACATGTCTTTTCCTTAAACAACTTGAGGGTGCTATTACAGTGTCTTCCTTAAAAATAGTCAATGATTTGAAAAACTTGGGCAAAGCGGAAACAACTGTATCCTTATTCATTATTACCTAAACTTGATTCCGATCCGGATCAAGATCACAATATTCAGATTCTACATCATATCTTTCCATAAGTATTATGGCATCTTCTTGCATGGATGCCCCCATACTTTTCCCTAGACCGGTTGGTGAGGCTTTTCAGGGTGTATTTTTATTGGGTTGAGAGTTGGTATTATCTTGTCTACTGTCCCCTTTCCTTTTAACATAAGCACCCAACTTTGCTCTCTCGATGAGATTCTGTACTTCTTGTTTTAAATCTATGCAATCATGTGTATCATGACCCACATTCATTTTGGTATTTACAGAACCAAGTATTCTTAATCTCTCTAGGAGAATTAATTGGGGATTGCCTTCTAAAATACACATCGTTCTTAGTTTTATCATATATTGTAGCTACACTTTCACCCAATTCGTCAAACTATTTAGATTGAATCCATTGGCCCCTCTTAGGTCTAGCTTATTGGTAGGCATGGGCATTCGTTCTTCGGTTCGGTTGGGTTCTTCGGTTTGGTTCGGTTCTTTCGATTCTCGTTTATTTCGGTTTTTCAAAACTAATATCCATTTAGGAACCGAATAAATTTCGGTTCGATTTAGTTCGGTTCTTCTTAGTTTGGTTTGGTATGGGTTCTTAATTCGGTTCTAATCGGTTAGTTTTGGATACTTTAAATGTTTTGCAATATCAACATATATAATACTCTTTTTACACTTTAAAAAATAAAATTATGTTAGATTGTAAGAAAACAAATACTAAATATAAGAAATATTAAAAAAATTATATATTAAAAAATTATATATTAAAGAATAATATTAATAATATGAAAAAAATTGAGAGATGATATCAAGTTTATTAGATTATATAAAGGTTGATATTTTGTTATTTTGTTTATACGCACGGTTCCTAACGGGTACCCACAGTTCTTCGGTTCGGTTCGGTTTGGTTCTGAGAACCGCGGGTAATTGAAAACTGGAACCATTCGGGTATTATAAAATTACCAAATCTGTTTCGGTTCGGTTCGGTTCTTTCGGTTCCGGTTAAAATGCCCATGCCTACTTGTTGGTTTTGGTTAGATTGATTTTGTTTGGGCCGATGTGATTGAGTAGTAGCTTGTGGAATTGATGTTGTAGCAACAGACCTGTTCTGACGCGGTACACAAGAATTCTTAGTTTCTTCAACTGTAATATGTTTTCCAGCTTGATTTAACAGCTCTTCCCAAGTTCATTTCCTTCTTCCGAGTTATCGAATCAGCTAACATGCCTGGATTTAGTCATTGTCTGAAAGAGACGATAGCCACCTATTCAAAATAATCAACTAACCCATTCTTAATATTAACAAATCGAGTCATATATTCCTTTAATGATTCATTCAGCTCTGAAGCATAATGGATAATAGTATCACAATTCACTTTGAGCTCCTTACTTCCCGCAAACTACGTTCGAAATGCCACCCAGAATATATAAAAAAAATTATAAATTCATGTGGAATACCGTTACACCACTTTAGGGCACTTCTTTTGAAGTTTTGTGAGAAAGCCCGATATAAAAATTTGTCATCGTCATCAAAGTTCATCATAAAAAATTTAAACAAGAAGATGGTTTTCCGGATCTTTACTTCTATCATACTTCTTCATCTTCGAACTGTAAAACCGTATAGGATGATCTCCGGAGAGTATTTTTTAGGATAGTGGTGATTGCCTTCAATTGTGATTGGATAGAAATTTGATCACTCAATAGATGATCAATGCCATAATCTGTCGAACCTTTTATTTTTCCTTGATTTATATTCGTTTTTATATTTCCTCTCTTGTCCCTTTTCCTTAAATGTTTCTTAGTTAGCCTCAATTTCCTTTTTTACCGCCCTTGTCACTACTGGATGAAACTCATCATAGTCAAAATTAGTGGATGACCATTAGAAGAGTCTGATGTACTCATAACTTGTTTAGCCCGATTTGTCTTTTTAGATTTAATATGAGCCTTTGGAGACTAAATCATTGTCACCATGATCATCTGTAGACACACCACATGCATCAGATGTTTCCTTCACTTCTTTTTCAGCTTGTTTTTGGGCCCTTAGAGCTTCAATTTAAACCCTAAGCTAATCACGTTCATCCTGCATGAATTGTCTTTCATCTGTTTTGTGATTGAGATGAGACACAGTAGTGTGCTAATTATTATCTCTTACACCTTTAGCTTCAGGAGGTGGAATATATTGCATGTTACGATCCATGCTTTGAGAATGTCCGAACTAAGATTTCTACTAATTAGTTTTGAATAAAGTTATTCAGGCACCTTCTACTCCAACTATGGTCGCCAATCTGGTATGGATGATTTCTAATCGAATGATATTTTTTGTAATCTATCAATTGTGTATAAAATTTTGAAGTAAAAGGTAGAGAGATAAGAGAGGTGTGTGCTAGTAATTATATTTCTATGAAAAAATCTAACCCATTTAATGTGGTTGGTTAGGGTATATATACTTTTGTTTTAGGACTCATGGGTCGTTCGGGTCAGATCTTGGATTCGGGTCAGCCTTAAAGACTCCAATGCCCAAGACCAAAAAATGGTTTAACACACAACTGACTCATAATCCACTTAAGCTCACTGTTGATCCATCAAACTTTATTGATTTTGTGTGAGTTACCCCTTCAGATACTCCTAAAGTGCACTTCCAATAATATCCGAACCCATCAACCGCTAACGATGAAAAATGTTTTTTTCCAACTATGGTCTTATGATGGAAGTGAGATGATGGCTTTATATTCGGAAGCATCAAATGATAGAAGGGTTATTAGAGACTTTGTTGGAAGAAAATTCGCGCATAATATTAGAAAATTGAAAGTATTTTCCATTAATACATATGTTATAATAATGCTAGTAATTATCCAACACCTGTTTGGAGTGAGCATGCTTGAACATGCTCTACGTTTTTATTTTTTAAGTATTTTAGGATGAAGACAAAACGTGATACCTCATTCTATTATTTTGTAGAAAAAAAAATAGACTTCATCACCGATGTAATGAAGGGAAAAATCACTTTTGGATGAGATGCATATTTTGATACTATTCCCAAAATCCATTTTAAATGATTTTTTTATTATCTTATTTTATCCTCAACATAAATAAATTTTTGGGCCCCGAGAGGGGTAGCCGAGTTGGTGATGTAAGACATGCTTGTGACCAAAGATCATGAGTTCGAGTACCTCTACAAATGGTTTTTTGGCTGAGACTGTCACCTTGTATGGTTTACCTTCTGACGTTGGTTCGCAGGCTATTGCGTCAGACTGAGAGGTTACCTTGTGCGCACTCATTGAGTAGCGGGTGCAGGTCCCTCCGAAAAAAATAAAAATAAATTTTTGGTGTGAAAACAATTTGTTAAAAAATTCAATATCATTTTTTTTAACTTTGTTACAAGAAACGTTACCGGGTGTAGTAGGTTCAACAATATTAATGTTCTTGTTGATCATAAAGAGTCTTAATGTTCTTGTGGAACTCTTTATTGCATTACAAAACTTGATATTGGATTCTTATGTAAGCTACTATACTACGTTATGAAAACAATATATATTTTTTCCTTTATTAGTGTTTGGAATTTTTAATTTGCGAGAAGAAAGTGATACTGTTATATTTACTTCACTAGTGTTTGATAAACTAATAATTGATGTCCTATTAGTTACGGAATTACAGCCGTAAATTATGTTTATAGTTTAAATGATCGAAGTTACAAGTTGATAGTTTACTCGTCCGCATGTTACCTCATAAATAAACATTAAACGATAAGTAATATATATGATGATATGAAAAACCGTGGGTAAAATCTAAATGATTAAAAAAATTAGTTAGAAGTAAGAAATAAGTATATTACCATATGTATGAGTGATAGAATTCAGAATATGTATGATTAATAGTATTTTAGTGTTGTTAAAAAATATTTTTATTTTTTATAAGTTAAATGTATCTGAAGTTGTATAATATAATGTTAGTTAATAATTTATTTTAAAGATTATTATATATATTTTATTTTTTTTTATTTTTTTTTTATTCTATATAAAAAAATAAAGATTACGGAGAGTTCTTATAAAGTTATATATCGTCTAGGCATCATTCTTTTTTATGGAAAATGAATAAATTCATATTATAAAGTGAAGTTTCAAAATTAGTTTCGACAAAGTTAATTATTCAATGCAAAAATGATATTGAGAGAACCTGAAAGAAATTAGGAAAATAAAGTAATTGATTAATAAATAGAAGTGTCGGTAAAAGACTTGACAAGATGTGTTGGCGAAAAAACAAAGCGATGAAATCAGAAGAGAGCATCGGAAAGGCTTATAATAATAAATGAAGGACGCTAATTAATTAACAAAGATGAAAATAACTTAGAGATATTAAAATATTTGTGAAAAATATTATATATTACTAAATTGTCCATGGCAGTTAATAGATAATATAATAATTTTTAATAATCTCTTATAATAGATGGACGATACGGGTCATTTATCTCAATAATTTAGGATTAAAAATTAATATGATTCCGCGAGGTAAGTACTGGATTATTGGATTAAGTGATGAAGATTAACCCATTATTTGATATCGATGTTTTTTATATTAAATGTTAATCCATGCTACTGCTTATTTGAATGGGAGATATTCAGAACTAAAATGTTGAAGTCGATGGATCTTCTCATGGTACTTAATTCTTCAATATTTTGGCTCGTCCTCATCGTCAGTTTTAGGTTATACTTCAACTTAATATTTATAGGATGAATCCGATTTAGTCATTACTGCTCAAAACGTCAGTTTTCAACAAGCCAGTCCATTGTCCACCATTTGAGCTACACTAACCATCTTTTTTTTATCTCGTTTTGTTTGTCTTCGCATGCAGCTTCATGTTTGTGTGCAATAAAAATAAATTATTTATCAATGGAGGGACCTTAGTTTCAATCATTATCAATCTCATTTCTCAAACAACTCATAATCAAGACTCATTTGTTCTACTTCTATATTTTGTTAGTTTGCTGTTGAAGTTGTCATCTTAAATCTATAATCATTTGCAAAAAAATCAACATCTTGTTAATCTTCTTGGTCGTTCTCTTCGTTGGATCGATTGTTTCATCTACAGTTTGTGATCTAGCTGAAGATAGACACACATTACTCGGTTTCCTCGACGGCATAAGTCATCTTTGTCGTGGCCTGGAATGAGATGCAACAACAATCGCTGTAGATTAATAGAGGTCCGGTTACGAAGAATGAGCCCTAGCAGTACAATAGCACCGAAGAAACTAAGTGGACTTACAGATATTCAGATCCTGAGTTTGCATTAAAACGCGTTATCAACTACATTTCCTTCTATTTTTGATAAGTTTCAAAGTTTAACAGGGATTTATCTTCTTTTCAACTGATTCACGTGAACTTTGACTATTTTCTCTGCCTGGAAGAATATTTATTTTGTAAATTTTCCAGAATGGCATTGAAGAGAAAATTTCTTCTTTCGTTTTCAGTCTTACTCGTCTTCAAACTTTAAATACGGATAACAATATGTTATGCAGTGATATTCTGGACTATAACCGTCCAACTTTAAAGCATTTGGATTTAACTAACAATATATTTCCAGGAGTGGTGTCCGAATCTTTCCATTGATTTCCAAGCTCAATATTTCAAATGAAGCCGTACACGAATCATTTACACCGGTTAGTTTTTCAAGATATATATTTTTATATTTATGGACCAACAATAATTTGAAAAAATATTTTAAATAAACATATTCGGCTATTAGAAGATTAAATTAAAAGTACTTTAATAGACTATTTAATTAACTAAATTAGTTAGATATATGCGTTAAATTTTTTTATGAGTTCAAGTATGGTAACTAGATTAAATTTGGACATCGTAATGAAGATGATCTAACTCTTTCAACATTTAAGCATAAACTAATAAATTAGAAAATAAATAGGATGATCTAACTCTTTCAACATTTAAGCATAAACTAATAAATTAGAAAATAAATAGGATCGTCAATTTATACGGTTATGGTCCCCGGACACAATCAAGTATTATAGGATGGACTTTACAATATTGGGCTTGGAATTGTAATACTATAAAGGTATGGCTATATATACCCATATCTAGTTTAAGTTTACCCAACAAAAGCAGTTGACTTTTGTTTGAATTTTTTAGGACAAAAAAACCCTTGAACTTTCATTTAATATCTGAATTACCACTAAGTAATAAAAAACACTAAGTATATCCTAGATATACCCAATTCACAAAACAATCTATCTCGCTATGTATATCCAAAAAAACACAACTCCCTACTAGATCAAACCCCATATTACGACAATTTTGTGAAGTTGCCTCGAGAACATTCAAACTCTTTTAAAAAAAATTAAACTTCTTCTAATAAAAACACAAAATCAAACATGAATCAACCGAAATTACGGTAAAAACTTGTTTTTTTTTCGGGAAGTTTTTTTAAAAAAAACTTAAGGATTTAATTATTAAAAAATTATAATTTTAGGGTGTTTGGTGGCCGGAAAATGGCAGGCAGGGAAGGCTGAGCGCACCATAGGTACAGGCCTAGCGTACCAGCCTGCCGACCATTTTCCAACCGAATTCCAGCTGGAAAATGGCCTCCAAACACCCTAAAATTATTATTCTTTACCTAATTCAACCCTAACCCTAATTTTAATACTAACACTAAGTTTCCATATTTTAGTTCGCCGGATAAATCAGAGAGAACTTTGAGGTTTTAGAGAGAAGTTAGAGAGTGTAAGAGAAAAAATGAGGTGGATGAAGGTTAGTAAAAAAACCTTATATACCCTAAAATGGTATTTTTGTCAAAATTTGGGTAAACTTATACCACTTTTGGGTAAACTCAAAATCGGGTATACTTAAACCACATTTGTGTATATATATATAGCTTGACCCATACCATAAATAATGGGCTAGGTTTAGGCATTTCATCATCTTAAAACCTAAACACAAATTTTTTTGTTTCCTATAGTACTCGAAAAAATCAAGAATTTTCTTTTCTAACTTGATTCTGCAGGTTTCTCAAGTTCATCTACAGAATTTCTATGGAATGAAAAGGAAAAAAAATCATTAAATGGATAGTTGCAGCCAAACTCGTAAATTATCTTATCTTGTTTATTCTTAGATAAATCTAAGATAAGGGTTTATATCTTTCCGCGATTTGTTATATTAATTTGATACAATTTTAAATAAAATATAACAAGTAGTATTAGAGTCAATAAAACGTTTTTTGGATTCAATAAAATAATCGAACGATATGTTTATGCATTGATGCATTTTTCCACTTAAATAATCCATGTCATTCGGATTATGTGTTGATTGAGCTGGGTAGAGCATGGATTTATGAATTGTATGAAAAAAAAATATGTTTATGTGATTTATTCGTGTCGAAAATCATGTTTATATGAATCTTAATGTTTAAAACGAATAAACTGTTTTTTTTAATTGTTTGGAATTTTATTCGATTAAATTAGGGTTGATTGATGTCTGAAATTTTTTGTTCAGAAATTAGCATTAAATTAACCATAATATAATGAACAAAATAAAAATATTGGGTCAGCGGCTCATCGACGTAATGTTGATCAAAGTTTGTCCAACGGTGTTCATCATGGCCAGCGAATTGCGGACGATGTAGTGAACACGTGACTTACGAGGATTAGCAAACCCGCTGTTATTGCGATGATAGCAGTTGGAGGCTACTCGATGAGCATAAACTTAGTGATAGCAGGGCCGATGTAGGCTGGGCGCGCGCCCAAGACCCGAAACAGGCCGGGAGTAATGTTTATTCAGAAAAAAATGAAAAAAAAAGTATTGGATTTTTTCAACTTAATTATTTTATTAATTTAAAATGTCTCAATTTATTTAATTCGTAAAATATTATGTGTCTGGGCATGCTAATTATTATACGTAGATTTGTGAATTAAATTTGATATGCTTGAATAATTAAATGGTGAAGCATGACTAAGGTTCTGTAGACCATTAAGTGAAACTAAGGGATTAATTTAATCGCCTCTACGGAAGGTTATAAATAATTTTAGTATGGATCATAGGATTTGAAAGTTTCGAGGATTAATTTGAGTTAAAATATTATCGGTCATTCGGAAGGTTCACACTTGGTTTGAATTAATCATGAACGGGAGAAAATCACTGAAAATGGTCATTGTATTGTTTTTAAATTTTAGGTAGATGAAATCGGCCCTCGGGAAGGTTTCATCGGTACTTAGAATAAATAAATTCATTTGCAATTTTTTTTAAGTAGGTGAAATAGGCCTTACCGAAGGTTTCACTAGCACTTAGGAAAATCAAATTAGAGTTATTTTAATTGAAGTAAATGATATCGGCCCTCCTGAATGTCCCATTGGTACTTCAGAAATTAAAATTATAATCATGTTTTTTCAAACTCATAAAATTTATGTTAGTATGACTTGCCGTCCAGTATCTAGTTTCAGGGTATCTTATATTTTGCATGTATTTTCCATGTTCATGAATACGTTTTCGGTTATATGTCAAAATGGTAAATGTTCTTTGTGTGTTTTTTCTTCTTTTTATAGCATCAACTAGTTACAATCCATTGAGGAATTGTCCACCCATGTTCAATTGTTCGGACTTCCAGTTGTGGAATGAAGAGATGCTGATAATATTGTTTATATATGATTATGACTATGCACTAACAACTCCCAAAGTATCCCCCTTTTTAGTCCAAAAAGTACACTAGAGGAAACTAAGACCGATGAAATGTGGGAGAAGTCTAATAAGTTGTGCATGACACTCTTGTTACATAGGATTCCAGTAACATTCCATGAATTTGTCCGTAAAATGTGTTTCTACTGCCTCATACTTTCTCACGGAGGTCGAGAAAGCCTTCTCTAAAAATGAGAAGGTAGAGATGCAGCGTTTGCTCTTCAAGCTAGCTACCAAATAGTGTAATGACAAAGGTAAAATTTGTGAGCATATTCTGGGAATGTCTATGGTTGGCAGAAATTTAAAGGCAGCCGATTTAGACCTTCCAGAGGAACGTATAATGGCATTCATATTTCATTCGCTGCTAGAATCGTTTAAGTATTTCCAGTTCACCTATAACTTCATGCAGGAAAAGTGCAATAACAACGAGTTGATTTCCCACGCTGCACATGAGGAGGATAAACTTAAAGGCACAACACCATAATTAATGTGTTAATATCTACAAAGAGGACAAGGCTTAAGAAAAACGTAGATAGAAAAGGACCGGGTTATGGTCCAGTAAAAAATGAGACCCTGGACAAGATCAAAGATTTTAGGAATGAAGTTGAAAAAAAAAACTCGGTAAGAGAATTTAGACTGTTAGATCTGACAGTGGTAGTGAGTATTATGGTAGATAAGATGGATTTGGTGAACAGTATCAATGGCATTTTGCTAAATACATAGAGAAGTGTGGCATAGTCCCTTAATACACAATGAATAGTTCATCATGCGTGAATGATGTATATGAGAGACGAAACCAGACACTAAAAGATATGTTTAGAAGTATGATAAGTCACTCCTCGAATCCATCAAATTTACCGCTTATATACCCACTAAGGCTACTGTTAGGATCTCATATGAGACTTAGAACATACGTAGAGGCAATTTAAAGCATCACCATATGTGGAGTTGTCCAGTTGAGGCGAGGCCTTACAAACCTCAAGAAAAGAAACTGGACCCAAAAATAGTTAGGTGCTTCTTTATATGTTATTCCAAACATTTCAGGGGGTTTATGATTCTCTCACTAGTACAATATTTGAGACAAGAATGACCAAGTTTCAAAAGGTTTTTGAGTTTGAGGTAAGAATAAGGGACAAAATTTGATTTTGATGAAGAATCCAGAAAGATTCATGAAGGTTCCAATGGGGATATTTAGGTATACGAAGATTAGGTTGTAATGCCAATTATTTTGGTCTCATTAGAACAGGATAATTGTCAAATTAACACTGATGCTCCACTTGAGGGTTCTAACCAGGATACAGATATGGTCTACGTTAAAAAACACGAACCTCGAGGAAATCTTCCACAAGAAGGTCAAAATGACATCATCCATAATGATCAAACTCTACCTACTCAAGAAATGCAACAAGATAAAATAGTACCCTTAAGAAGGTCCAAGAGAGAAATTAAGATTATTATACGTCCATAATTTGCAGTATATATTTACGAGCATGATGAGTCATGTGCTGGAACGCTAATGGTAAGATCTGAATCTCGATAAAGGATGAACGCTAGGAATAAAACGTATAAATCGATTCAAGACAATGCAGTATGGGATCGTGTCCAATTACTTGATGGGTAAAGGGAAATTGGTTGTAAGTGGGTTTACAAAACTAAACACAATTCACTGGGTAATATGGAAAAACATAAAGCACGTTTTGTAGGAAACGTTTATACTCAGTGTGAACGGATTGATTTTAAAGAAACCTTTGCTCTAGTATTGATCAAGGATTCTTTTAAAAGAATCATGGTATTAGTTACACATTTTGACCTTGAGCTACATCATATGGATGTTAAGACCTCTTTTTTCAGTGGTGATATTGAGGAAACGATATATATGGTGTAACCAAAACACTTTGTAGAAAGCAACTCAATGATTTCATTTGCAGACTTGGTAAATCTATTTATGGGCTCAAACGGGCCTCTCGTCAATGGTATCACAAATTCTTAGAGGTGATAGTTAGTTATGAATTTGATATTAACTCTGTTGAGGATTTTGTGTATCACAAGTTCAGTAGGAGTAATTTCATATTTCTTATATAATATATGGATGACATATTGCTTGCCTCGAACACTAAGGAATTTTAACACATTAAAAAAATATTTCTATCAGACAACTTCAATATAAAGGATCTTGATGATGCCAGTTTTTTGTTAGGAATCTAGATACTTCAGGATCGCTCTCTTCGTATTCTTGGATTATCAAAAAGGTATACGTTGAAAGTGTGTTACAACGTTACGGATTGGCAGATTGCAAACCTCTAGGTACCCTTATAACGAAGGGTGACAGACTTAGTCTGGGGTTAATATCATTTATGACTTAGTAGTTGGGAGTTTAATGTATTCTCAAGTTTGTACTAAGCCGGAAAATTCCTTTCTTGTAAATATGTTAGTAAACGAGGTAAGGATCACCGAAAACCAGTTAAAAGGGTACTCCAGTATCTGCAAGGAACAAATGGGCACATGTTGACATATGAGAAGTCGGATAAACTGGAGATCATTGGGTATTCCAACTTAGTGTTTGGTGGATGCAAGGACACACTAAAAATCACTTTGGTAAAAATATTCTCATTAGTTGGAGGTGCAATATCCTGGCAAAGTGTAAAGTAGACACTTATTGCATCGTTCACCATAGTGGAAGAATTTGTTGCATGTTTTGAGGCATCAACCGATAATTATAGTTGTGGAATTTTGCAGTGCAATATTCTAACAGTAACAGGAACTTTTCTAGGTTCAAACACATAGACATATAGTTATTTTCTGTTAAAGTGATAGTTTGGATGGGTCAGATGAATATAGAGTATATCAGCACAAACTCTATGATAGTAGATCCTCTAACAAAGGCGGTTTTGCCTAAGGTTTTCCAAAGACACACCATTAGTATGGGTGCAGTTACTTTAGAGGATTGTTGGTTTATGTTGGATAGTTTGTAATATGATATGATGTTATATATTGCAATATTGTGCACATTAAGGTTTATTGCAATGTATATATGCTTGGAAATATTTATTGATATATGTATTGTTTTGTATCGTCAAATATAGAAACCAAAAAAAGTAGATGTGTACGTTACAAGCCATATTAATCTTAGGCTACACTACTAATTTTCCCAAGTAATTGATTGATAATGGTAATGAGATTATTGTTGTATTTTAT
Organism: Limnanthes douglasii subsp. nivea; assembly: GCA_036936605.1. Lineage (NCBI taxonomy): Eukaryota > Viridiplantae > Streptophyta > Magnoliopsida > Brassicales > Limnanthaceae > Limnanthes > Limnanthes douglasii. Next base: position 112,530,704 of record JAUPFV010000002.1, on the reverse strand, counting down.
TGCTCAAATTAATAGAAAAATGTCTTTAGTAATTTATTATTATCACTCATGTATAGGGGTATACCCTTATCCCATTGACAATGGGTACAAGGATCCCATTAAAATGAATATGCATCCTTGAATAGCATGTTGCGGTCCAAGTGCGAGACTGTTAAACTATATTTATGGACCGACAATAATTTAAACCAACATACTAAATAAACATATTTGGTCATTGTTTTAAGGAAGTCTAAATTAAAAGTAATCGAGTTAGTTATTTAATTAACTAAATAGGACATATGGGTGAAAAATCATGATGGGCTCGAGTGTGGTAATGAGGTTTAATTTGGGCATTGAGATACAGAGGACCGAAATCTCAACATTTAAGCCTGAACTAATAAAGCATGGAATAAATTATATTATCAATTTATCGGCTTATGATCCCCAGACACAAAAAAGTATTATTGGATGTTACAATGTTGGGTTTCACATTGTACAGACTAAATATGATGGGCTAGGTTTAGGGATTTAATCATCCTAAACCCTAAACACAAAATCTGTTGCTTCCTACAATATCTGGAAAAACCAAACTTTTTATGTTCTAACATGGTTCTACAGGTTTCTCAAGTTCATCTACAGAATCACTAAGGAAAGAAAAAGAACAAAATCACTAGATGGATAACTGGTAGCAAAGTCGTAAGTTATCTTATCTTGTTTATTCTTAGATAAATCGTAACATATAACAGACAAACACTCATTACAACTGTATATATCAACTCTTGCAAACTCATCTCAACAAAATTTATGTTCTTATTCTTGACTACGCATCAAAATTTGGAACATAAGACCATCAATGAATACATTAAATAAAAAAGTAGTTTGGTTGCGGTTCTACATCATTAAAAGGATAATACAAAAATGATATAGCCAAATAATATGTCTCCAAAAAAGAACTCGTGAAATTAGGAACAAATTGAGATTTTAACATGGTCGAGAAACAATATGTCGCAATTCGCACTAAGATGCTCCTTAGCTTTTATGAAATATTCTATGACTTGTCAGTAGGTCACTTGTAGTTATATGTATTGAGAGAATATTAACGTTGAGTGTTAAATTTCCTTTCCGATAATGTTGACGAAGTAGATAAATATGGGCAAATATAGTTTTTAACACAAATAGAGAAGAAAAAGAAGAAGAAGAAGTCGTTAATCAGCGGCTACGATTTCTGTTTATTTGGAAAACGTACATATTACATAGAGTATAGGCTCTTATGTATAGATAAAATATATGAGCTAATGGGCATGTAGATAACGTATCTAACGCTCTATCTCAAACTCTCAATGTTTATTACTCTCAAATTGACAATGCAAAAGTAATAAACATTGAGAGTTTGTCAAAAGAAAACAAAAGTGCACTCTAGACTGAGCCTTTGTGAAAATATTTGCAACTTGCAAACCTGATTAAACATATAGAACCGAGATTGTGTTGATCTGAAGATGGTGCCGAGTGAAGTGATAATCTATTTCAATATGCTTTCTCTTCTCGTGTAAAACATAATTATTTACAATCTGCATTGCATAGCAAACAGAATTATTTGCAACGGGCTTGGTTTATTACAATGTACGCAAGTGGGTTTTGTAATGTTAACACTCATATCTCCAAGAAACCATCATAGCCAAACAATCTCACATGTTTTCAATCCAATAGCACGATACTCATATTCAGTAGACAATCTGGAAACAACATATTGTTTCTTGATTTTCCATTAGATTAATGAATCTCCAAGGAAAACATAGAAATCCATAGTAGATTTACAATCATGAGGATCACTATACCAATCAACATCACTATAGGCACGTAGTTCAAGTGAAGAGGTCGAAGGAAACAAAATGCTCTGGAACTGAGTGCCATGAAGATATCTTAGTATTCGAAGAACAACTCCCCAATGGACAAAAGTAGGAGCAGTAACAAACTAACTAATCATATGAACATCATAAGCTATATCTGGTCGAATAACTGTAAGATGGACCAAACTCCTAATAAGAGTACGATATAAAGTCGTGTCTGACAAATGAACACCATCCGTCGGAGAATATCGAGGATTTGTTTCAAGAGGGGTATCTACCGTCCTGTCATCAGAAAGTCGAGCTCATTCAAATAAATCAGATGTATATTTTGTCTCGAAGAGGATATAACTTTCTCGAGCTTGAGCCACCTCAATACCTAAAACATAATGTGATAGTCTTAAGTCCTTCATCGAAAACCGCTAAGCCAAATCAAGTTTTAATGCCTCAATTCCATCAATATCAACGCCTTTAATGATAATATCATCTACATATAGAGATAATATAATTTTTCCTTCACTCGTACATCTGATAAACAAAATTGAATCATGAATACTAGCAAGAAACCCAAAAATAATCGTAGAACCTTTCTCAAACCAAGCATGATGAGCTTGTTTGAGACCATATAAAGCTTTTCACGGTTGACAGACTTCACCTGGTTGGTGAGCAACACCCGGGGAAGGAGTCATGTAAACCTCTTCATGAAGATCAGCATTCAGAAACGCATTTTTGACATCCAGTTAGAAGATCTTCCACTGACGAATGGATGCAACTACAATAAGAGTACGAATAATCATCATTTTTTCCACTAAGCTAAATATCTCCTCATAATCTATATCATACTTCTATGAATACGCTTTTACTACAAGACGAGCTTTATATGTTTCAACAGACCCATAAGATTTTGTTTTGATTTTAAAAACCCAATGAAAATCGATTATATTCTTACCGGGTGGAGGTTCAACCATATCCCATGTATGAGTCTGATAAATAGCAGTTGATAGCTCCAAATATTTCTTAGAGAGATTATTTGTCTATATTATGTTTGGAATAGAACATTTAGAAAGAAAAACACGGGAAAACTAGATATAGAAATTGATAAAAGTAATAATAAAGTAATGATTGAGGGGTGACTCATCCTTTTTTCTAAAAAGGGATGTTGCTTTATATAGTACAATTGGTAGGCCCGTAAATGACATGATTACCCTCTTTATGGTCACCTCACCCCACTATCTTACTAATCTCAAACATAATTATTATTTATTACATAAGGCCCCCTCAATGTTACACATTTGTTAAGTTTCTTTTACAAAACTTCTATAAATCTAAATTATCTCCTCTACTTAACCTATTTAACTATTGTCCCAAATAATTATTCCCTTTACTAGTAGCCCCCCCCCCCCCCCACTCCTTGTGAAGATATTCGAGCGAAGACTAAACTAGGAAATCGCCTCAGAGAAATCTGACCTCTTCTTCCTTACTTTTCTCATCGAACATATAACATCACTGATCACATTACTGACTTCATAATTGTGAATCACATGTTTTTGCTTAAATCCACGTGTCAAAAATCATTTTGACAGTCGACGCATGTACAGATTCTAGTCCATGTGACAGTTACTTTCTAACACAAACGTGCATGCCATTCCAGAACGACTTGTGGGTGATTAGGTGTGTGAGAAAACTCTTACACTTCTCAACACATGTGCACCTCAAATCATAGGTAGAAAAACTACAAGATTCTTCATCTTTCATATGAATTTTTCACCGGATGAAAACCTTTTATCTACTTGGGCCTTTGTAACCGTTAGGGGCCAATATTTTACCTATAAATACTCATAAAACTCATAAATTAGAGTTATTCATTTTTTTTTACTTATAGAGAGAAATATGCATCTTATAGAGATAGAAAGAGATATGATACTCTTCTAAACATCTCTTCCACAGTTTGTGCCTGAAAAGTATACAATATTAGATTGGTTTTCCACAGGTCAGAGGGTTAAAGAGAGAAGAGCAACTGATTTAGACGAGTAGCCCAAGGCACTGCAGATTTTCAAAACCACCTACTACAATCAGTGGCCTCCAGTCAAGAAGCTATCAGAGGCGACAGGAACTACGAACACCAGTACCTCGTACAATCCTACTACCACTCAGCCCCCCAGTCACACTTGTCTGATACCCGAGAAGGTTGATTTTGGCCCTTCAAAGAAACCAGTCTCGACATCAATGTTTATTCTGATCGGTGACAAAGATAAAATGTTTAGAAAGCAAAGGCCATTGGTTCGAAAAGGGAATGGTCCCCTAAATCTATACCCTAAAAGGTACGTAAAAGTTATAAATACATTTACTACATCCACTCCTCAAAATACATATCAAGGTACCCCGTAAACCACTCCTCAAAAATCTTCATAAAGACCTCTATTAGTAACCCATCGTCCAGTAGTTATGGAATTTATTGCTCCTACAATAGAATCTGCGGGAGTGTAACTCTTCGAACCAGTAAAACAGATGAGAGATACGCACTTGGTTGATAAGCCTGAAGACGATCAGGATGATGAAATTATTGTTGTAGATGATCAACACAAAAATGAGATTTTTGCTTCATCTTCTCATGTCGGAAAAAATTCACATGTTCAGATAAAATTCAAGTCGAAGAAGAAAAAAAATTGTTATTGAACTTCCCTCGAACATTGAGGCCATCTTAGGAAACAACTTACAAGAATTTGAGAGAAAACATCTATTGGCTTTGTACAAAATAAAGTACAAGTACTATTAACCTTCCAATAAGGAAAAAATTCGAGATCGGTGGGGGATTCCTAGCTTCATAAGCATCCAATTTCCCGAATCCGAAGAGACCTCTCTATTTGTTCTGGATAATGAGCTAATTTTCTATCCGAATATTCTGAACTAGGGTCTTCAGATCCTTTTGGATCACACTCTGGTGAGGTATTTTGAGCTGATTAACTTATGTCATACTAAAGTTGGTTTGAACATGTTGTTCACCTTGATGGCTTGCTTAATAGCGGCCATGATATATGGGGTCGACTTCTCTATGGAGCAATTCGTCGGATTAACCAGCGTTGCCAAAAATCCCCACCTCCTTCCTTGACCCTTGGGAATAAATTCAAGATACTTGATGGTATCCTTACGGATGATAAGAAGTGGAAACAAATATTTTTCTTTATCTTTGGGTTGTGGGAGACAAGATCCGAAGAGTCTACTAAGAGACCACATCATCTCTCTTTAAAAGGGACTAGTAGAGGTACATCCTTACTCTTAACATATTTTCACTTTGTTTACTTGATCTACTTTAACAAACTTTTATTGGGGGAGAGATATGAAAGGGGTGTCTAAAGTGTTCAAAGAGAACCTAGAGGTGGTGTGTCGGATATTTGATCGACTAAGTAATTAGGCCAATACTTCCTGATACATGAATTCCACCATTTTTTCACCGTTGCTAATCTTGCTAAGAGACATCTTTGGAATGCTGATTTGACAAAGTTTATGACGTTGGAAGAGCTCATGGTGCCTCCTGCAAAATCTAACATATTTGCGAGATTGGAGGCTACAAGTGTTCTCGTCTACTTTCCTGCAAGAGCTCGAGCTCCGAGCCACCAGAATCCTAAGAAAGATGTGGTTAAAGAAGAAGCTGGCGATGTTGAGGTTGAGGAGGAAGAAGATTTCAAAGCTGAGATCGAGGAGGTTGATCCTGCAGGGTAATGTGGCTCCAAAAGGCCATTAAAAGAACAGCTGTCGAAGAGGAAAGACAAGGGTAAACTTGTTGAAGAAGATTACCAAGATGTGGAAAAGAATATTGCTTCTTCGAATAACGAGGCATTTGAGCTTAACTTACCCTCTCCTGAGAGAGTTTTTGTATTGACTAAGAATCTCCTTGGATAAAAATAAAAAAAACTGCCCCTTAAGAAAATGAATCGATTGATGGTCAATGAAGTCAAGTGGATGAAACATAATTTCTTAAAAACTTCGAAAATGGCTCTTCATCAGAGAAGTTCGATATTTACAGCAATGATTATCTAGCCTTTGAACTTTATAAACTACTTCACGTCGCGACACATTTTAAACAGAAGGCTAAAACTTCGAATGTTCGAAATATTAGTTATAAAGACGAGCCTTTCTAAAGAACATCCGATATGAAAAGGTTGGAGAAAGAACTTGCTCATTATAAATACGTTGTAGTCGAACGTCTGACACAACTCGAGACGGTGGAGGATCGATTAAAGTTGGAGTATGATATGTTTGATAACAAGTGAGAACGTTTTGTTGAGGTGAATACTCAAAAGAATACGCTCTTATAAGACCAATGAGCACTTCAAACGGGCTGTCAAAGATATTTAAAAAGCTAAAATTGAGAAGAAAGATCTTACGAGCCAGGCTGAGGCGTATAATGACATTGCCCTTGAAAAATACGTCGTTGACCGTGTCTCTAAGTTGGAGGATATGGATGCTAAAAACAAGTCAGCTATGGTGTTAAAGTTTCATGAGCGCTTTCCAAACTTGAAGTTATGTAGCTTGTAGGAGTTTGTTTCTGATAAGTATCGCTTGAAGGGAATTTTTTGGAAGATGAGGAATCACCCAATAACTCTGATGAATCATAAATTTCCTCATCTAGCTCGTCGGAAGATGGATCCGAAAATACCCATTTGCGGTAAGAAATTAATTGATTAATCTTTTGGTGTTGTGTGTTTCTTATGAACATGTTGTGCTTCGCGCACGTTTGTAAAGCCCTCGCATCATTGAGGCATTTTGTACTTTTCATGTTCTATTACTAGAAGTGATCATCTTCGGATAATTGTCCCTAAACTTTTACATATCAAAAAAAATTAACGATTATCACCAACAACTTTTATTGGAGGCCTCTCTTGATTGAAAATCAAATGATTGTTGACCAACATTCGTTGGAAGACCCTTCCGGTCCAAAAATAAAATATTGCTGACTAACATTCATTAGAAAATAAAAGATTTTTTACTAACATTCGTTGGAAGATACTTCTGGTCCAAAATTAAAAGATATTAAAAAAAATTAAAATGAAAAATAAATATTATATCTATATCGGCTCTAAAGACACTCATTAAAACCTTCTTGCGTCACCTTGATAGGAAATAGTGTGTGACCGATCTTTACACAAGTTTAAACATATATGCAAATTGCTACATTCATTCAAAATATAACTTAAGGTGTTTGATATTTCACGAATGACAATGGTCTCTTTCATCTTTATATTTGAGTCAATATGTCCCCGATTTCAACTTTTTAATTACTATATACGGGCGTTCCGAGTTAGGTCCCAATTTACCAAGACGCTTTGTCTTTGTATGCAAAAACAATTTCCTTAGTACCTTGTTCCCAATCTTAAATTCTCATTGTCTTACTTTACACGCGTATTTGCTTCTCATTAAAGTTTGGTAATGTAAAGAATTCAACTGTGCTCACCTTCATTTTTCCTTGATTAAATCTTACTCAACAAGCCTCCCTTTATTGTTACCCTCCTCGGAATATTCAGTGATTCGGTCCAAATGGGAAGAATTATTGGGATGGAACCACAACATACATCCCACAAACTAACACAAATGGAGATTCTTGAGTTGTTTTTAGAGGGTGGTTTGATATGTCCATAGGACTTCTTGTAAGTAATCTGACCATTTTCCACCCTTACCTTCCAAATTATTTTCAAGCCCATCAAGAATTGTCCAATTAGTTACCTCGACATGGCCATTTACTTGCGGATGAAAAGGTGCTGCAAAGCACTGCCGTATTCATTTAGAAGAAAAAAAAATCCTTCATGTCTTTATTGTCAACATGTGGCCCATTGTCCATCGTTATTCTCCTCGGAACACCAAAGCTCAAAAAATATTTGAAATAATAAACTTGATAACATCTTTGGCTTTTGTTCCTGCCAATGATTCAGCTTCGAGCCACTTAGAAAAATAGTCTACTGCAACTATTATTGTTTGTCGTCTTCCAAATATAATTGGTAGAGATCCCACTAGGTCAATAGCTCATCGGTCGAAAGATAACATCTCGAAGATTGATTCGAGAGGTATTCCTGGTGCGTGGATTGTGTTATCAAATTTTTGGCAAGTATCACACCTTTTCCACCAATTATATAGCATCAAAAGCAATCCTGGGCCAATAATATTCTGCCAAAAGATATCTTCTTATCAAAGACTTGTACTCATAATGTGCAGACTCTTCTCCATCTTCTAGCTCATATAATATCATATGTGACTCATTTTCCCCAAGGCATCGAAGCAAAGTCCTGGTAAAATATTTCTTATACAAGATGTCCTCGAGTACCACATAGTCATGTGCCTTGAAATGTTTTTCTTTACCATTGCTTTTACAATCATTTGAATATCATAAACTAGAAATTCCTTAATTCTGTACCTCCAATTTTTCTCAGTACCTTTAAATATATAAAAAAGCTTTAATTGACCTTTCCACTTGTTCGGACCCCTTTGTTTTCGAAGGGTTTTTTGTGTAAAAATCTAAGGGTGCTCTTCAGAACATCCAATAGTGGCCATAGAATCAGCCACATAATTATCAGCCATGTTAACATGTTCGTAATTGATGCTTTCAAAAATAATTTATAAGTCCCTTTATGCTCTTAAATTGGCCAAATGCATAGTTTATAAGAAGTTGTGAGTCACTCTCTAGTTTAACCTTTTTGGCTCCACATATATTGGCAAAACTTAACCTTGCCAAAGCAGCTACGTACACTGCCTCACTATTCGATATTCAAAACCCGAAACGTATAGCTTTATACATTGCAATCTCATCAAGAGAAATCAACTAGAACCCTACCCCACATCCAACGCATTGAAACCTCGAAAGGACTATCCATTATGCCTCTGAATTTTCTTCATCTACTTCCATCTCTGGCCGATCAGAATGAAATTCGACTAAACAATATGCTAAGTCTCGTGCTTTAATCGCAGTTTCGGCCTCAAGGTAAATTTCAAACACCCAATTCTATCGAGCATGTAGTCATTCTACCCAACACATCAGGTCTTTGTAAAATGCTCATAAATAAAATATGTTCTAACAATAATAGAGTGAGCTTGAAAGTAAGGTCTCATCTTTCGAGTCGTTATAACAAAATCCAAGACTAACTTTTCTAATTACAAAGATCTCTTTTCCACGTCCAAAAGACTTTTACTGACATAATACACCAACTGTGGGAAAGTATCTACCTCTCGAAACAATACGACACTCACAACATAATCCAATACCACTAGAGAGACAAACAATTGATCCCCCGGATTGGGTTTTGTCAAGATTTTAGAGGATGGGAGATACTCTTTAATTTGTATAAATGCTTCAGAGCACTATTAAGTCTAGTTAAAGAAATTTTCTTGTCTCAACACTTGAAAAAATGGGGCAACTTTATCCAAAGACCTAGATATGATTTTTTTCAAAGCTGCCAACCTCCTTGTCAGAATTTGCACTTCATCAATCTGTCGGACTGGAAAATAATCTTTTGACAAGCTCTATTCAAGTTAGTAGAATCCACACACATTCTCATTTTACCATATTTCTTCTTTATTAGTATCTAATTAGTTATCCGCAAAGGGTACTATGATTCTCGTATATGCCCAACTTTAGATAATCGATCGACTTTGGCCATAAAGCCTCATATTTTTCTCAAGAAAAATATCTCTTTTTTGGATGATTGGGTGTACATTACTTCGAATTGCTAGTTTTTGACAGATGATTTCCGCAGGAACCCCAGTTACATCTTCGGTACATCATGCAAACATGTGTAATATTGTTCATAAGAACTGAATTTACCCTTTCCTAACCTCCAAAGATAACTTTATATTAATATTTAAACTCTTCCGACTCGAAAAAATATAGTCCTCAAAACTCTCACCAAGGACCAAAAATCCGGGGGTCTTCCTCGGATCGTCCACAGGATCGGACCCCGAGGAAGACCCCACTAACTTATATGATTTCTTTAACTCACCATCTTTGATCTACTTTTGAGCCAAATTTGTTCGGTAACATTCTCTTTCTATTTTCTAGATGTTCCTGATTGTCCCTACATTACTTCTCACAGCATATTTCAAACATTGATAAATAGTTGAAGCCACCGCATGCATCTTAGACAACCAAGACCTTCCAAATATTGTATTATATTATGTTAGCGCATCTACCACAATGAACAATATTTTCACCTATTTTCTAAATGGTTCACAACATAACTCCATTGTTCCTTCAAACTCACCAACCATTTCGGCAGTCATCCCAATAACCCTAAAATCGTCTGATCTGAACGAAGAATCACTGGGGGGTTTCCAATTTTTTCATAACTCGACATAAAAATTATATTGTCTAAACTGCGAGTGTCTATCAGAATTTTTCGTATCTCGTGCCTAACAATTCTTGCCACAATCAACAAGGCATCCTTATGGGGGCCAGCCACTTCCTTCCTATTATCATCTTCAAAACAAAGGAGCAGGGATGAACTCTTATATAAATGTTTCAAAATGCACGCTTTTAATTGAGTTGTTAGGCTCACGATATGCCTTTTTTAGGAGTAATTTGATGTCCCTAAAATAGTATCACCTCCAAAAATTGCAATGATTTAAAGAAAGCACATAATTTAATAACAGTTCCATTCATAACTGGCTCATCTACCAACATGATCTTGGTCAATGCCCGGTTTTGGATCTAAATACTTAGAAGAAGCATCAAAAGAGTCGATAGGTTCCAAAATCATCAAAGTGTTTCTTACTTCAGAGCTCTAAGAGCATTTTTTCTTAGAAAAAGTTGTCAATTTTCTATTTATAATCAACACCTGTATTTCTTTCTTCATTGGTTCACAATATTTCGTATCATGGCCAACATCTTCATGGTACTTACAATGCATGTTGCTTCTGCATTTCGAGGGAGACTATATTTGAGCAGGTTTGTGAAATTGTATTTGGTTACAAGCCCTGTCGAAATTTGTTGCTACACACTCTGTCAATTCAGTAAAATGAGTCGGTCGGGCCCATTTTTTTTACATTGGTCTGACACTTTGTTGTGACTTTGCTACTTATGAATTCACCATAGGTCTCTGAGGTAATTGGGTCAGAGCTCTTGGTCGAACAATAGTTGTCAGATGATAAGTTTGATGAATTTGTACATGTAGTGGATTATATGTCACTATTAGAGATAGTTGGAATTGGTTTTGTTTGATTTTTACCATAAACTCTATTTCTGATACATGTGTTTCTTCTACCAAAATTTCATTCTTAACTTGGTCCCATAATCCCCCAAACATCATGGCTTGTCTTTTTGCAACATTATTCTTTCAGAATTCCAGGGAGAAGTCCCATTCGGATAGCTTCTATAGCCATATTATCTTCGCAATCCTTCATATCAGTCTTAGTATTGATGAAACAATTTTTGTAATCCTTTAAAATCTTCCCAATACTCTGCCTACAGTAAATTATTGTATCTCCATTTGCTCTGACCTTTTTCCTTCCCATAAAATGTTGGTGGAAGATATTCCAAAACATATCAAAATTCTTAATATAACCTTGAGGCAAGTGGTTATACCATTTCGAGGCGGCGCCCTTAAATGTTTAGGAGAAATCCCGACATAAATATTTATCATCATCATAATTAATCATAAAATTATTGAACTGCTCGATATGGATATATAGATCTTGTGTTCCATCAAACTTTTCTAACTTTGAGATGTCAAAGAGCGTGGGCATATGTCCTGCTAAGATTTCTGCAGGATTCGAGATGACCTCCAATTATCTCTGATCTTATACACACTTCTCGTAGATCCTTCATTCACAGAGGTATAAAATCCTTCTTCAGACGGATATGTGAATTGGTTATTCACGCGGTAAACAAAACTTTGACTTCCCGACGGGTTGTGTACCTGAGGAGCAGCTTGCTCCTCAGACTCATGCTCCATTTTCTCTTGATGATTCATATCTCTCTTCGAGTCTTTAGTCCAACGAGATGTTCGATGACTATTTATACGCTACTTCGAATCCTTTTTCTTATAAGATTTTTCGCGTCCGTTATCTTTTTTCTGAGAGGAATTTTATTTTGAATCATAAATGGAATAATCATTAGAATCAGTAGAGTTGTATACACGCCCGAGTTTCATTTTTATTTTAATAATAATTCCTTCTCCTCTAACACATGTCATGCCTATCATTAGTCTGGTAAGCATCTTCTAACTTACCTTTGTCAATTTCATGCTCCCTTCGAACCTATCAAGTTTTTTTGAACTCAAAGCCGCATCTTTCTCTGCGTTTAACCTTGCTATATCTTCTAGGAGTTCTTTCTTCAGAGCTACTAAAGCAGATTTTTTTAGTAACGTGTTGGCGTACTAATCGTCAGCATGTCGTTCCTCCGTTATCTGCTCTTCGATGGGATGATCTCCAGATGTATTTCTGATCACAAGAATATCAGTGCCAATATTTATTTCCCTGGTATTTTTGTATCCATTCTCAAAATTCTTATCAATATCATAGTGGTTTTTGAAAAATAATTCACGGTACCAATCAGTTCCCATAGACGACGCCAATGATAGTTCTAAAGATTTCTTAGAGGGATTATTTGTCTAAGTTATGTTTCGAAGAGATTCTTTAGAAAGAGAAAACGTGGTAAAAGAAAAACACATTAACTTGCAATTTGTTGCGGTAAACATAAGGACGAAAGACAAAACATGTACATCCAAACACTCGTAAAATAGAAGAAAATGGAGGTAGGGGTTCGTATAACTTTTGAAAGGAAGACACGCTTCAATTATGTGCAGTGGGAATTCGATTAATCAAATATACATCAGTCAAAATTGATTCTCCCTAACAAACAGTAGGAACATCAACAGAGATAAGTAAAGAACGAGCAATCTAAAAACAGTGACGATGTTTTGTTTTTTCAACACTATTTTTATGAGGGTTGTCAGTACAAAAAGACTAATATATGGTACCATCGGATGCAATTAACTAAGTAAAATGATTGGATGTATATTTACCCACTAAGTCAAACCTGAAGCATTTTATTACAATAGAATGTTGAGTCTTAACAAGTGTCCAAAATTCTTTATAAATCTCAAGGAAATATGACCTTCATTTAATAAGATATTTTTATGTGCGAGTATAATCATCACTAAAACATATATAAGAAGATGGACCCCAAATATCAGAATGAATAATATCAAAATGAGCAATCGAAGAAGTGACACTTTGATTAAATGGTACACATGGTAGAAACTTTTGCCAGTTTACAGCCAATATAATCCGAGATATTACAAATATTTAATTGATCTAAAGCACATATATAGACTAAAAACTTCAAACGTGAAACATATAAAGCTCTGAGACGAGAATGCCAACGATAAAACTTAGACAGCAAAGAACTCAAACGAAATGAAGACAAATCAACGCCAGAGGCAGCAATATCAGTCATATATGTTTTTTCGCTATCAATACCATAGACATCCACATCAATTACTTTGAATATTTCTAAAAATAAAGTTCCCATATTTTACGCCCTATCCCAATCACTCAGTGAGTGTTGATTTTGTATAGCACAAACAGAATAAAAAAACAAGACCCAACCATATTTACACAATTGGTTAACCAAAAAAAAATTCAAAAGAAGGGTGGAAATATAGTAAATGCGAGATAACGATATATGAGGGGTAAAAATAGAGCCAATACCATTTACTGACATTGTTGTAGCACTAGCAGAAAAAATAGATGTTGGTGAAACTCGAGACAACGAAGCAAAGTTCGACATGTAAGGTGACATGTGATAAGACGCACCCAAATCTAAAATCCACAATGATAAATCAATACCAGAAGTGGAAGACGATGACAAATCCGATTTTATGCGGATGTAGACATGACAAAGCTCTTCTCATTCAGTTTGGTACTTGTGGACTTTAAAAAATCATCTTTTCCTATCATATTTGCAATATGATCCACAATCTCTGATTGACCAAAATCAAATAATCGAGATATACCAAATCCAAATCGAAAAATCAAATCAAAATTTTAATCAAATTGGAAACCATCCAAACTCAAATCAAATCCAAATCACGTCCAAATATTAATTTATGTATAAAATCAAACATCTTTTACCAACAAAAAACATTGCACTGTTCCATCAGTTATTTCTCCTATATTGTAGCTCAAAATCACAGTCCAAGCAGTCACATCGAAGAAATGGATGTTCCGAACACGTTGTTTGAAATTAGAAAAAAAAGACACTGTTTGCCCCTCGACCGGACCTTTTGATTATGGATGCACACAACAGATCCAAAGACGAGAATTGTATATCTTCCAATGATTTTGTGGCCCAATTGTTGTACAAAAAAATATTTTTCTCGATTAAGTAAAAAAACAAAAAAAAAATCAAATCGACACAACTTCTACCTCTAAAAAAATATACAAATTCCTAAAAAATAGACCCAAAACAAATCAACTCCAAACAACTCTTAACTCCAAAGTGAAGTCTAAATTTCTAGGCAAAAGCATATCTGAAATAAAATCAAATAAATCAAATTAAAGCAGAATACCTGACGAAAAAATCAATCATATTACTCCAAGGATCATAGATGCTCTGACACCATGTCAACAAAGAGAGAAAATATAGAAGAAGAAAAAGCTGATAAGAAGCGACTAAGGTTTTGTTTATTTAGAAGGTATAGAAATTACGTAGAGTATAGACTCTTATTTATAGATAAAATATAGGAGTTAATGAGTTTTGGCCTAATATCTCTAACAGTTCTAACATCGATGTCAATCTTGGAAGTCTATTATTTTCAATTGCGGATCTCTTATATAAGTCAAACACCGGTAAGAACCCTGGTTAGTCATCGGAGTTGGTCAGTTGGTTCAAAACAGCCGTTATATTTGTATCAAAACGACCATGTTTGTTTGGTTTTTTTACATTTATGGTCACTAATGTTGACCAAAATGCAAAAAGAAAACAACAATGACCATGGTGATCAGGATGAGGTAAATGCCTCACAGCCGGGGGCAGACCGAATCAGAGTTTCCTTAGGTAGTCACCGACCTACAGTTATCCTTAAACTTCCGTGCTTGGTGGACGCTTGCTTTGATACAACAAAATAACTATTTTAATATAAATATTATATCAGTCATTTTTTGAAATAATAATAAACTCCGGTAACTAACAATTATCTTAAGTCGACGAATTGGTGGGCCCATAACCCTTCTCCTTAGCTTCGGTTTCTCTATCCTCCCAGATTAATTTCTCAACCTCTGATTCTTTTGTTTTATGTCCCCAATCCCAGCTTTTATCTTCTTCGAAAATCGCATCCCTACTTGTAATGACCTTTTTTGTTTTTGGGTTGTATAGGCGATAACCCTTGGATTCGCTGCTTACTCCAATAAGCACACATATGTTGCTTTTATCATCAAGTTTTTTTCTTTTCTGATCTGGAACATGGACATGAGCAATACAACCAAAAATTCTAAAGTAATCAACTCTAGGCTTTATTCCACTCCACATTTCTTCAGGTGTTTTTCCTTGTGTCACGGAAGTTGGACTTCGATTCAAGACATGTATAGCCCATTTTGATGCTTCCGCCCAAAAATGTTTAGGAACTCCTTTATCATTCAAAATACACCGCACCATATTCATTATTGTCCGGTTCTTGCGCTCAGCAATTCCGTTTTGTTGCGGAGTGAAAGCTGTAGTGAGTTGTCTGCTAATTTCGGCTTCCTCACAAAAATCAGTGAACTCATTTGAAGTGAATTCACCGCCTCTGTCCATTCGTAGACATGCTAGCGTTTCTCCACTCTCTTTCTCTACCTGGATCTTGAATCGAGTAAAGAATATAAAAGCTTCCGACTGTAATGACAAAAAATATATCCATACCTTTCTGCTAAAGTCATCGATGAAAGTAAGAATATATCTCTTGTCGGAGTTCGATGCTGGAGAAATTGGCCCACATATATTAGAATGTACCAGCTGCAACCTCCTTGACGAACGCCACAAACTTTGTTTAGGGATACTCTCACGATGTTGTTTACCAACAAAACAGCTAACACATTTCTCAGCTTCGTTGGTGCTCAGATGTGGTATCCCTTTGACCATATTCTGATATTTGAGAGTTCTTAAACCTTTGTAACTTAAGTGCCCATACCTACGATGCCAAAGTTTAAGCTCATCCATTGCTGTTATTTTCAATCATTTCTCAGCCGTAAACAAGTTACCTTTTGAGGCCAAAATCTTAACAATTTATTTTCCGTCATTTTTGCTTGCATAACCAGCCCTAACTCCGGGTGATAAAGCTTGCATACTTCATGATGTATCAAAATCTTGCATCCTTTTTGTACAAGTTGTCCCAAGCTTACCAAGTTACTCGTTAATTCTGGTACTAGATATACATCTAAAATTACATGAGTCCTTCCATTGACACGTAAAGTTACATCACCTTTTCCACTTACCGAAAGAATAGAATTGTTACCGAGTTTTACGGAGGATTGAAACTCTTCATCAAGCTTTGAAAACCATGCTTTGTCTCCTGTCATGTGGTTGGAACAGCCTGAATCAAGATACCACACAAATTTTCTTTCTTCTGGAACTGGTGTGTACGCCATTAGCAAAACATCACCTTCCTCTTCTCCAATCTCTGCATAGTTCGTCTTCTCTTCCATAGGACATTCGTATGAAAAATGTCCAAGTTTGTGACAACGATAGCATTCCACCGTTTCCTTGTTAAATCTACCTCTTCCTCTTCCTTGGCCAAATTGTCTTCCTCTGCCTCTTCCATTTCGATACTCGTATGAAACTTTGAGTACCTGTTCTTCTTCAACTATTCTTGGCTTTCTCATTTTCTGCTCATGAACAAGTAATGAGCTTTGCAAGGTATCGACTGATAAACTGTCAATATCTTTCGATTCTTCAATCGAACACACAATGTAGTTGAAGTTTTCAGTCAGAGTTCGCAAGATCTTTTCCACAATTTTGACATCTTGCATATCATCCCCACAGTTTCTCATGTCGTTTGCTACCACCATCACCCTTGTGAAGTAATTGGAGATGGATTCTCCATTTTTCATCTCCAGCAATTCAAACGTTCTCCTCAAAGTTTGTAACTGCGCACGCTTCACTCTTGCATTTCCGTGATATTTGGTCTTCATAGAATCCCACAACTGCTTTGACGTCTCTTTCAAAGTTATCGTCTTAAGAATTGATTTGTCAATCGCATTGAACAGATACTTATTTGCCTTCAAATCCTTTAACCTTGCATCGGCAAGGGTCTTCTTCTCTGCTTCGGTCAATCCTTCTTTGTTAATTGGTTCATCAATTCCATCTTCCACAACATCAAAATACTCGTTTGACCGAAGAAGATTTCCATAAGGAGACTCCAATGGTCATAATCTCCATCGAATTTTGGTATACAAGGTTGCCCAAAATTACTCGATTCTCCCATCTTTTCTATGTGCTTGCTCTCTTTCTCTTTTAATTTAATGGCTCTGATACCAAATTTGTAGGGAATATTAGGTCAGTATATTCCGCTTTTGCATATAAGTAAGACACCTAATAATATCCTCGTCTAATAGGTCCAAAATCGAAAAAAAAATTTAATATCTTAATTTATCTTAATTTAGTTTTCAAAACACGAGTTTACATATGATTGGGATATTATTTTATTTCCTCGAACTGAGTTACCAAATTCATGTATTTTTATTTTATATTTACTGAAAAATCTTTAAAAAACGAAGAAATTTTGAAGAAAAACTACGTTTGAATTTTATTAAAAGATTATATTTGCTTTCGCAAGACGCATATGAGAAACTTTTTCCTTACCTGGTTAACATCATAATATTAACATTTTTATGTTGGGTTGTCAATACAATCGGTTATTTCCGATTATTTGCCCGCAGGACACGATATGATGTTTGGATGTTTATACGATATTATTTGTAATTGGATGGTCCAACTGATTAGGCTTGGTGTTCCCGGGTTTTACTAGATTGTTGTAATTTATCAATCTTTCTACAAGTGCCAAAGTTGGTTATTTTTTATTTGTATCCAATGAAATTGAAAATGAAAATAAAGAAAAACACATTAACTTGCAATTCATTAATAATCATTAATAAATCGGTTGTTTAGGGGTCTCATTAAGGGAACAGACACGTAGTGAGGGATAGAATAGTACACCGCTTATCAATTTACATTTTACAAATATACTATATGAAAAAAAAGTCCGATACAAAACTTATAATGAATATATTGTTTAGAATGTCCGAATAATTCATTTTAAGGATCTACGGCCGCTATTCAACGAATGTGTATAGAGTAATCCTTCCGTTTGACATAATAACTAAAAAAATAATAGTCCAAAAAATATTTATAAAAAAGACCGAACATATAATTTTTTGTCACGAATTCATCTACTCCACAAACTCGGCTACCTCTTTCGAAAGCAAATATTTCTATTTTATGAACCGGAACGTAGACGGTAAGTGTTGACCTCACATTTTCAGTATGGTCGTATTCAATTTTGATAAAGAATTTCCATATTGTCGAGATCTCGTTTGTTGAAAAATCATACGAAAATTAAATCCCTACCTAAAAGACGTAGTAGTGTATCTTAAAATTGTATCAACATCGATAATAGTACATATATAGATGAAGGGTCATGCTAGAAATAAGACACATTTTCATAGATCTTAAACCGCTGGATCTTATACCCATTTGATATATCTCTCACCTAATTTTGGACAAATTTGCCCTTTTCAGAAAACCTAGGTATAAAAGGGTTTGATAAATCTCTCATCATTTTTTTCTTCTCTTTCTCTCTCTAGAAAGCTCTCAACACTCAAATCGACCCATTTCAAAAGCTCATTTTTTCAACAATCTAAAGTGAGCAAAACATAAAGGTAAGTAATACAAACCTCATGCTATACCTTTTTTTAGATTTCGTTGGGTATAAACTACTGAAATTAGGTTTTTAGGTTTTTAGGTTTTGATTTTAAATTTTTGATTTTTGCATGATTTTAGGTGTTGTTATGTTATATTAGTGTTGTATTGTTGTTAGTTTTGCTAGGATCTATGTTTATGTGTTTGATTTTTAGTGAAATGAGGCTGTTTTGGTGGGTTTTTAAAAATGGGTATAGTTGCTTTTGGTAGCACGATCATGCTACCATTTTGGATCTGGTCGCACGTCGTGCGACCAAGGAGGCATCTCGTCGCATGAGACGGGTTGTGCTTTTCTGTCTCATGTGATAGACAGCTTAAGTTGTCTCATGCGACAGACAGCTTAAGCTGTATCATGCGACGAGATGCCTTTTCAGAATACTTTTTTTGTGTTGTCTCACTAATACATATTTCTTTATGTTGTTTTTACAGGATGGGCGGACCAAGCAGACAGTCAAATATCCATTTAAGAAAGCGAGGGAACGCAAACGTTTGGCGCGTGAGGCGGAAGATGCGACAGAGGCTAGAGTTTTGCACGAGCCCGAGCATGTAGAGGCAGGTCCCAGTGAGGGACATGCTTCTGGTACGCGTACGAGACAACGTCTCCGTCGTCATTGAAATGACGATTAGATTCTTACTGCTGCTGGTAGCACAGGGGAAAGTTCTTCTTCGCAGCCACCTGATCTTTCTTGCGTTGACGATGCAGATGCACCGGAGGATATGGAGGGGGTGGAGGCACCTTAGGCCTCACATTCACAGTATGAGGATGATGCACCTCACGCACCCGTGGCGGCACCCCACGCACCCGAGGGTGAGGATCACGAGTTTTTGTCGGTGATACCGCATGTCCCGGCTCTCTTTCCCGATTACACCCAGCACGAGGCGTTCAGCGTCTATCACGGAGATGGAATTATTATACCTTTATATTGTTTTATCACTTTCTTACGTGTTTGATACATATGTTTATAATTATTTTTTTATCACTTTCTTACGTGTTTGATACATATTTCAGGATAGGGTCACCCTGTGATGCTTCGCTATGTATGACAATCTCCGCATATGGGACTTGACAAAGCAGAGCAGGGTACGGGCAAGGGTGATGGAGACTATTTTTGGCCCGCTCGTCGATGCACTCTCCCGTTGGCATACCAACTTCCATTTGGTGGAGGCATTCTTAGAGCGATGGCATGAGGAGACTTTTTCATTCCATTTCTCGTTCGCGGAGATGATAATGACTTTGGACGATGTCTTCATCATCACTGGATTATCGGTTGTAGGTAGGTCTTTTGATGCTTTACCTTTTGACTCGGAGATTGAGCGGATTAGTACTTATGCTGGCATGTTAGGTGTACGACCAGCTGAGTTGAGTAAAAATCTTAGGAATTCTAGTAGTGTGAACCTTGGGTGGATGCGCACTACATTTACGGGTGCTAGGTATAGTGATAGTAGGATCACAAATGATAAGGTAGATCATGCCACTCGTGCCTACATACTGAATTTGTTAGGTACCATTATTTGTGCCAACAAAACTGGCAACATCATTCCTTTAGATTACCTCCAGTTCGTGAACCAATACTAAGGTATGCATAGGTTCAACTGGGTTCAGTTGATTTTAGCACAGTTGTAACACTCCCTTAGTCAGGGATCTCTACATGGTACGGGAGGCATTTGCGGGTTTAGAGGGATGCTCGAGTCGTGGATATTTGCCCAACTCGTTCAGCTACGGGCTCCACTGTTTTGCGATTATGACATATCTATGCCACATATGTGCCGACATGCGCCACAGAAGATTGGCGTTTCTCATGATGTGTGCAGGCAGATGAGACATGCACTTTCGATGTGCACGGAGGCAGATGTAAGTCATATTTGTTCATTTTAATTCTAAGTATTTTTACTAATATAAATGGCTAACTTGTTCATTTTTTTATTTACAGGTCATGTTCCTTCCCTTCATACACTTACGGGACCATTATCCGTTCTAGCCGGTTACTTTGGTCGAGTTGACGCTTAAGGTGTTCGACGTTGTTGTGTCGTAATACCCTGTTTGTGTCACTCGGCAGATGGGGTTCGTACAGCTGATTCCAAAGGATATACGCCATCCTACATAAAAAAGACCAGGGAAGAAGATGGTCTGCAGATACGTTTGGGACGCACACTTGTGGGGGGATTGGGAGTACCATGTGTACACTCCTGATGGCACGTTGTACCGTGGTAGTGGAGAGAGTGCTGACCCGATGTACTACATTTGGGTGAAGAGGAGGCTGTGGTACATCGTTAGTAGCTCTGCAGCAGCTAGAGGTCCTCGGTTGGAGCCGCACGGTGCTGCTGACTTTGAAGGATACGAGCAGATTGCTCGGTTTGCTCCATCGATACCGACACTGGAGAACGACGATCTTGTACAGACCGCCCTCCACATGTGTAGGATCGCTGAGAGGTATAGACGGCACTGATTATTACTCGTAGCATAATTTTGTCAGACTTTTTTACGTTAGCACCATATTTTGTAACCGGTTTATTTTATGACTGTTTTTAATTATTGTATTTTAATTTATTGCAAACTTGGTTTCAATTTATCAATTAAGAATGGAATTCCAAAGTAATCCGAAAAGACTCAAATCTACTTTCATATATCACTTAGCCCTAACCCCACCCCCCACAAATCAAATCAAAAATACATTATTTTATTAACATATAAACATCCAAAAAGCGATAAAAAGAAAGCACTGATCTTTTTGTTTGATCATAAGAAACATAAGCATGGTGGTTCTGTCTTCTTCAAGAAGATGTTTTTCTCCCACTAAACCTCATTTCGTCCAGCCATGTCTCCCTGGTTTCACCCACCAAATTGTAAGTCTCCCTGGTTTCACCCATCAAATTCTTATCATGTTTGATTGTTCCTACTCTCCAAAACATTCATGTTGTGTTCTTTAAGAATCACTTACTCTGATACAATCCTGAACACATCACACTTCGATCTAGTCTTTCCGACAAAACCTAGAAAGTCAAAATCAACGATCGCGAGTTAATGAACGGATGGAAAGAGTTTGTTGCTGCTCACGGTGTTCAACTTGGTGACGTTGTTGTGTTGAGACATGAAGGACAACATGGTGTTTTATGTCACTGTCTTTGATTACACTGACTACGAAAGAATATATCCACCGTACGTCTGTGTCAAAGAGGAGGATTCGAGTAGTGATTCTGATAAAAACAAATCTAACAGAGTGGTTTCACGTAAGTTTTGATCTGTGTTAGTAAGAGTTAGAGCTTCTACGATTGAAAAATATCATATGGTAAGTTTTACCTTTATTTTTAATACCTTTTTTCGATAGTATATCATTTTATTATTACTCGAAGCATACCTTTAATACGAAATATAAGGTCAACATAAACTTAAACACAAATTCAAACACACACTCAAACATAAGCTGAAACTCACACTCAAACTAAAATTCAAATACACACTCAAACACAAACCGAAACACACACTCAAACAAAAACTGAAACACACACTCATACTTAAACCGAAACACAAACTCATACTTAAAATGAAGCACACACTCATACTTAAAATGAAACACACACTCATACTCAAACTGAAGCACACACTCATACTTATCTATCAAGCCAGTTCCATTTCATCAACTTCCTTTCTTCTTTCGCATCCTGGTAGTCACGCATTTCCTCTAGTCGGATGTCAACAATGTCATCGTGGACCTTATCCAGCTGGTCCTCTGTTATAGAATCCGTGACATCACATTTGAACCGGTTACACGCAATATGACGTTCCAATTCGATGAGGCCAGAAATTGGATGTCGACGGAATGTTACTAGGACTGACAACCTAGCTCTCACTTCATCATCACGTCTAGCAATTCTAGGCGGCTGAACACCATCCTTTCCGTACATGAAGTACATCTGGCATACCAATGCCTCGCAGTACCTTTTAACCCCCTCTGGAATGTTCATGTTACCAGCTTCAACTGATGCCCTCATCAGATATTGATCTTCCAACTCAGTCCATGGACACATTTTTCTACTTAATTTATATACTAATTTACACTTTAATGTGAATACAACATCTATTTATAGACAGTTTCGTTGCATATAAGGTAATCGGAAACTACGAATGAAAACGTGACACGTGTAAAGTAAGAAATCAAACACTCCCGCTCATTCTCAAAAATTAAACACTCCCGCTCGTTCTCAAAAGTCCAAAATTCCCGCTCGTTCTCAAAAATCAAAAATTCCCGCTCGTTTCTCAAAAGTCATAAATTCCCGCTTGTTCTCAAAAATAAAAAATTCCCGCTCGTTCTCGTAAATCTAAAACTCCCGCTCGTTCTCGAAAATCAAAAACTCCCTCCAAAATTTATTTCATTACGTTAAAAAATCCCACCCTAAAAAACCCTAAATAAAGGGACTCCAAAACCTTTAACATTCATAAACACTACTCAAACGTAAGCACTTTTACAAATAGAGTTTACTCCATATGAAGACTACCATTTGCTTGAGGTGGTGAAGATTGCCCGCCGAGAGATGGGGGAAGATACTAGCGATGCTTTTTTTGATCGAGTGCTTTGTAAGATGTACTACAGCTACCGTCGTTCACAAACTAGAGGTCTCCTCGTGCGCAACCCTGAACAAATCAAGCAGAGGTACCTTTTTTGTAAACCGCTCCAACGTTTGTTATTTTTTCCATATAAAATTAAGCAAGAAGCGGTCGTCATCGTCTAGAACATGACGGTGGTAGACTACATCACTAGAGATATGGTAGCGTATCTTCAAGATAGGATTACGGAAAGGGAGGAGGGGGTTGATTCTGACGACAACTTGGGATATGACTTCGATTATTGAGTTTTTTTTTGTTGGCCTGTCGTTGTTTAATTATTTTCTTATGTTTGTTTAAGTTAAGGTGTTAACTTGTTGTTTTCGTCTTTATGTATTTCCTTCAAGTGTACTGTCCAAATCTAAATTTAAAATTTCCCTTTTCCAATGCTATTTTACTCCAACAAAATGTATAAACCGCGTTGTTTTGGCCATAATATATTAGGGTTTGTGTCGCATGCTACAGGGCCCAAAGGAAGTCGCAATTAGGGCGTGCGATAAAAGCCCTATGTCTGAAAACCAGAGCCAAAATTTTGGCCATGCATCGCATGCGACAGGGGCCAAAGGAAGTTGCAATTAGGGCGTGCGATAAAAGCCCTCTGTCTGAAAAATAGAGCCAAAAATTTTGCCATGTATCGCACACGACAGGGGCCAAAGGAAGTCGCAATTAGGGCGTGCGATAAAAGCCCTTTGTCTTAAAAATAGAGCCAAAATTTTGGCCCTGCGTCGCATGCGACAGGGGACAAAGGCATTCGCAATTTGGCGTGCGATATAACCCCTCTGTCTGATAAACATGGCCAAACGTTTGGCCTTTCGTTACATGAGACTGGCCCAAAACCCTGTCTCATGCGACGGGTGTTATATTTTATCATTTTGACTCGTTTAAGTGAAACAACTACTACCAAAGTATGTTATTTCAACTAAAAAATAACATCATAAAAAATGACGTCAACTATAATACATCAAACGTTAGTAGGGATTTTCCTACTATATTACATCAAAATTACATCAACTATATTACATAAAACGTTAGGCAAAATAACTTAAAATGAAATAACTTAAAATGTTGTACAAAAGCATTTCAAACGTTGTCTCTAATCAAATCTGTTACATGTGGTTTTTCGTTCAAGTTGATTTTCCTAGCGGGCATTATTTGTGTAAATTTGTTGAACCGACGGTAGTAGGGATGCGCCCATTGATTCGCTTCTTTGGTTACGTAAGCGGCCCAACAAGGGTATAATGGAGGCAACGGTCCATCGGGGTGGAGTAGTAATCTACAAGAAAAAAGAATAAATGAATGCATTATTAATGATAGCGTAAGAAATTTGGATTGGAAACGAAATATACTTTTATTAACAAAGTGACATCCAAGTACGAAAGCTATCCCAACTTCTATGATCGTTGAATTGTTGACGGGTGGCTTTCCACGGATTGGTAGATACGTTAACGAGGCTGCTTGCGATACATGGTATACCATGAATTGATACCTTGTCGTGATGACTAGTCCAATGTCCGGAAATGTCATCTAGTAGTGGCTACTATGGTTGGGCTTGAAGTAATCTAACCTATGTACCAAATCGTCAAAAACCTTCGGCGAACCATATACATCCAACCAACATACACGGTTCCCGTAACTCCTTCAACAACTCGCGTCTAACATCCTCTCATCTATCTTCGTTGTTGTATATTGAAGGCGCTACGGAACGATATCTGCATTGTCCGTTCGGAAGAACGTCAAATAACTTTAAAATGTAAGTGTGTAGAAAGGCCGGGATGCAATTCGAATATAATGTTAACTTCCTATCCTTAACAATTTTCTTAGGCCTTCCAACTTTCTTTTTTGCTAATGGAGGTTTGGGTGGTACGATAGGAACCACGTTGGATGCGGCCGTGCTCCCTAACATGTTAACAGGTGTACTACCTACCGAGTTAGCCGGAGTACTAGCACTAGCGGTTTGTTCAATGGGATATTCCCAGGAACTAGGGTTCCGTTTAGTCGATTTATCAACGCCTCCCTTTGGTCTACACTTAGCTATAACCGCTTCTTTAGGATCTTGAATTTGACTTGTCTCGGGCCTCAATATTTGCATTACCTTATTGATAATATGGTCTTGTTGGTCGGGTCAGAAACTACGAATGGAGTTGTCAATTAAGGAATTTTTTTTGCAATTCTTCTTCACAAGAGCTAGGATCCCTATGAACAATATTTAATCTTTTCCAAAATACATCCACGTCTTCTAAAGGGATGCACCTACCGTCTCTAGCTATAAACGTAATTTCACATGCACAAGGTAAACCATGCGTTTTCCTAAGGAAACAACCTCCACATGCTACCCGATCTACTCCTATATTTCTAGCACGTACAATAGCAAGCATCAATATATTTAGACCCGCATGTGACACATGACCTTTAAGATTTTGGGTCAAAACACCATCAAAACCGGGAATGTTTCTAAACTTATTTCGCTCGAATGATTCGACGATACCCACATACTGCTTCGTTAATAACTTGTGAACTTTTTCCCAAAATAGCTCAAATTTGCATTGATTCGTCCCAAGGTATTTTTTTAGGGACGAGTGAGCATCCTCCGCCCTACATAGTACAAGTAAAAAATTATGAACTTCTTTGATAATAGATATAATAGCTAAACAAAAAATAGGATAAAAAGACTAACCTATTTGTAGTTGTTTGGCCATAATGCTTAATCGTGTTCGTTCGGTACACAAGGAACTTGTCACCTTATTTCGTTATCCACGAGTTCATAACTTACGCAAAACACTCTGGTTTAGATGCAAACATCTCCTTCAGTGTATCTAGATTCTTTTGGTAACTCTCAACCGTGTTCGCCCCCGCAACGTAGCCGTAAAAGTCAAGAAATTGTTTCGCTACCGCATCATCGTGCAATATCTTATGGACCGCCCCAATAATGTTCTTACTAATGTGCCACGTGCATAACAAGTGGTGCGTGTCCGAAAAAATATTGTCGATCGCTCGCATAAGAGCTAACTCTCGATCGGTTATAATAACAGATGGAAATGCGCACACGCTATCCATCATCAAACCACGAAGAGTTTCCAAAGCCCGTACGTAGTTTCCCATCTTCTCTCCGCTCATAAATACGCACGCAACGGTAAATGTAATGGAAGTCGACGTTAAACCGATAATCTCTAATAACGGCATCTTATACCTAGTCGTCTTGTACGTACAATCCATGAATAGCACGTTCGGGAATGTACGTAATAAGTCTACACTAGTAGGATGTGCGAAAAAAAAAGTAAGTGATCACCTTTGAATCATCTTTCAAACGCTCCCACGTCGAGTATACATTCTCTTTCAACTTCCTCAACAAATATTGCATTTGCATTTGTCCCCCGTGCTCAACATCCCGATGTTTTTTTGCGGCAATTGTAGATTGCACGCATCTTCGAAATGTTCTCGGGATATTGGTACTTCAAACCACTATATATCTCCCTAAGGCGCGAACCGAGGTGAGACAAACTACGAACTAGTTCATCTTCATCCCGTTTTAGCCTACAAGCGCGGGAATAACCGTCTAGGCGAATATAGGGTTCATAATTATGAGTACCTTTTATTACCTCCAAACGCCATTTATGGCTAGTACGTCGATCGGATGACCTTTTAGCGCAAACGGACAATTACATTTCTTCGTCGATGTCTTCTGCTTTCTTAAAGTTTCCGGTTTCGCTTTTGATACGAATACACCGTATCGCTCGCAAACGTACTCTAACCTAGGAGTCCTTCCCTAATTCCCGCTATCGTAGAGCTTTGTAATTGTGACAAACTTGATCTTCTTCGATTCAATGTCCACAAAAGCATCCGATTCGTCTTTAGTAAATAACCTATCCGTATTGTATATTCTAGTGTAGTCGGCATCCATAAATGGAGGCTCGGCAGATTCTTCCTACAAAATATGTAATTGAAAACTATAAGTTTATATAACAGTTTGGTCGCACGAGACATGTCTTCAGTGCTGTCGCATGAGACACACTTCTATCCTCCTCTCATGCGACGACTACGGTTACCAAATCGCACGATCGTGTGATGACGAAGCTGTTCGTCGCACGAACTCCGTGTGACACGACCAAAAAACAAAAAACAGGGTTTAGCTTCTTACCCCCATGCGGTAAGCTGCATCCGCGTCTAGTAAGTCTTCCAAAGAGACGTCCATCTCATCATTGTCCATAGATACTCCGATTCAAGATTTTTCGAAGTGGATTTGATGGGTTTGGGTAAAAAAAAAAGCTAACTTTTTTGGTTTAATGAGTTTAAAGTAGTAGATGTTCGTACAAAGCTTGTAGATTTAGGGTAATAACGGATAGATTTCAGAGCTTCGGCTGATTTTGAGAGTAAATGGCATGAATGTGGAAATCTAAAAGGAGAAAAGACAATTTTGGAATTTCAACTTTTAATTTGAAAAAAAAAAAATAGAATGAAAGATCTATCAAAATGTGTCTTTTTTCTAGGCTGACCCATAGATGGCCCTTAATACACTTTTTATCCGATCAAGCTTAGACCTTCAATCATCCTTAAACGGAATTATTTATCCGAGAAAAAAAAAATCAGTTTCAGGATCACTCTGTCCCTAAAGTATGCTAAATGCAAAAGGTCTTCCTTTTTGTCTAAGGATAGTTTTTTATCTCAAAAAAGTTCCTCACAAACATCTGGATCCGACCATTTTCTAAGTGTTTTATAAGAAAATTGATAAATTCATTTTGAGATGATATAATTACTTATCTCAACTTCTTTATAATTACTTATCTCAACTTCTTTATTGACGTACGGATAAAAATAATAATAATAAATTTCGTTGGATGTTTTATTTTTATTTTATTTAAATAATCTTTAACCCTTTTTGTTTGGGTGCGCGTATCCTTTTTGTTTTATTTTATTCACATCAAGTGCATATCAATTTGATCCTCAAAATGAATTTCGAAAGACAGACATTGTTACAATTATTTGTTAATAATTTAAATATAAGTGAAAGATAAAAAGTGAGGTTTTTACAATATTAAATTATTATCTATTTATTATTTTTGTTTTTATATATTTTTAAAAAATATATATTTAGCTCTTCTATTTATCGTCTAAAACCCATTTATTTTTTATAATACTCAAAATACCATCCTCTTATAAAATACATATTTTGTATTAGAATAACAAAAAATCAATATAATTTATTTCCTTTAAAAAAATCCACCAATCAAACGCCAAATTTTGTTCTCTTTTTTAGATTTCAAAATCTAGAGGTTGATTCTCTTGTGTGTTTCTTTTCAATTAAATTTTATATTTCTTTCTGAATTATTCGAAAAACTCTCCTAATTGTTTTCCTTAAAATAAGTTCTGATTAACATTGTCGGGACCTCCCGCACTAAAGTGAGAAATATGAATCATACCGCTAGACTAAAAAATATTATTTAAACGATCAATAATAAATGTGTGGAGAAATAAATATTGAATCTGGAATGGATGAATGTATATGCAGAATCAAAACTGGGACTTTAGTTATCTAAAGTTAAATCCTCATGATGGATATTATAGCAATTGTAGTGTATCATTTAGTCTAAGCAGTAGTTGATCAATTTGCTCAGATTCTTCGACTGCTTTTACTTCTTGCATTGTTTACTCTGTAATTACTTGTTAAATTTTGTTGTTCATCTCTTAAGGAAAGAGTAAGGGTTTTGGTGATGCTTGATAGTGATTTTTTTTATTTAATAAAAATGTGTGTGCTAATATAACAAAAACTGAAAGTAAAGAATTTGTAGTTTTTAATTAGGTTTTATCTGTGTTTAATTTTTTTTTATTTCTGGAATATGTGGTTTGAGAAAGGTTTTACAGTGTAAACGAAGAAAATGATTGCTACAAAGAAGATAAAGTTTTTGGTAGATGTGAAACCTATGATAGTTGCTAAAGCATGTCAACTATGAAAGATGTTAAACCTATGATAGATGCTAAAGCAAACCAACTATGGTAGATGCTAAAGCAAACCAACTATGGTAGATGCTAAACCAAGGCAACTATGATAGATGCTAAACAAAGCCAACTATGATAGATGCTAAACAAGACCAACTATGATATTTGCTAAATTAGGCCGAATGGTAGATGTTAAATCAACCCAACTATGATAGATGTTAAATTAGACTAACTATGATAGATGCAAAACCAAACCCAACTATGATAGATGCAAAACCAAACTCAACTATGATATATGCAAAACCATACCAACTATGATAGATGCTAAACCAGACCAACTATGATAGATGCGAAACCAGACCAACTATGATAGATGATAAAACAGGCCAACTATGATAGATGAAAACCATACTAACTATGATAGATTCAAAACCATACCAACTATGTTAGATGCGAAACCATGACAACTATGATAGATGCTAAACCGGACCAACTATGATAGATACTAAACCGGACCAACTATGATAGATACTAAACCGGTTCAACTATGATAGATGCTAAACCGGATCAACTATGATAGATGCTAAACCGGATCAACTATGATAGATGCAAAACCATACCAACTATGATAGATGCTAAACCATACCAACTATGATAGATGCGAAACCAGACCAACTATGATAGATGCGAAACCAGACCAACTACGATAGATGATAAAACAGGCCAACTACGATAGATGCGAAACTAGATCAACTATGATAGATGCGAAATCAGACCAATTATAATAGATCTGAAACCGTATAATGAGAAACTAGTGTAAAAATATAATTTTTGTAAAAACAAATTCAAAACATATCATGAATGGATCTAGTTTTGTTCGTCTTAAAAAAACAAAAGCAATGGTATTTTCGATCAAAAAAAATTAAAATTAAAGTTTAAAATATATGAATCTTTAAAATATATATATATATATATATATATATATATATATATATATATATATATGATGATTTTATATAAAAAATATTTCATATACATAATTTATTATTTTTGTTATATTCAATCGGTAATTGGTTTATAAAGTGAGTGTTTTGATTAGTAATCCTCTAAAAAAAAAATATTTCTTCTATCAATAAAGTTGTTTTCTGAATAAATTATTAAAAGTTACAAATATAAATTGGATGGCTTCCCTATAAGTCAATAGTAATTAAATTTAAGATTTAATATCAAATAATATTGTTCTTATTTTATTGAATCATAATAAATAACATTTTTTTTTAAAATCGGTTTCTTCTATATTATAACTTTAAAGAAAGACCAAAACAGTTTTGTTTATTTTTAATGAGACGAATAAAAAAAATAGTAGAAATAATATTTTTGGAAATTCTTTTTTAAATCAAACTAAAAACATCCGTACAACACAGAAAATCATGCATACAACCTAAAGAAATTTCCAAATCAAACTTATTAAACTTACAAATTAAACTTATTGCAAGTGCACGCACATACAAATACATCCATACAAAGGAAAGAAATTTCCAGTATGGTACCAAATAAACATAAATATCGTTGAAGAAAACTAGCTCAAGCACAACTTCGTATTCGAACAATTCAATCCGTTATTTGGGTGATACCTTTTTTTCTTCAAAAACTTAGTGAACCATATAGCTGAATCCTTTGGATATCTTTTTAAATCATCTTTATAATCTATGTAGTAAAACCCGAACCTGAGAGTATACCCATTAGACCACTCGAAGTTGTCTAAAAACGACCATGCGAAATAGCCTTTAACATTAACTCCATCCTCCCTGTAGACATTAAGTGGTGTTAGAGAATCGAATGCAAGAAACTGATCTATCTATATATAACTTAAATTTACTAGTTTCTGACTATTTTATGGAAAATGTAATCATTTTTTTTTATAAAAAGAACAGCTTTCGTTTTCTATATTCAATCCGATCCATACATAAAAGTTCCAAACTGAAGGATGGAATTACTTTATTGCTTTTGAAAGATATATGAGATGCCAATAGCAGGATTCTG
Source organism: Limnanthes douglasii subsp. nivea (assembly GCA_036936605.1). Classification (NCBI taxonomy): domain Eukaryota; kingdom Viridiplantae; phylum Streptophyta; class Magnoliopsida; order Brassicales; family Limnanthaceae; genus Limnanthes; species Limnanthes douglasii. The sequence goes on along the minus strand of JAUPFV010000002.1, from coordinate 112,499,371 downwards.
TCCTTTGAGGATCTTTGAGGTCATTCGGTGTAAAGGTGCTGCCATTATAGAGCTCATCCACTCCTATAAATCAGTGGTTACATAAATTTGATAACAAATAACATTTTATAAGAAAAAAACTTTTTTTTTCTTGTCTTACCATTCTCCGTGATGTAAATTGTTGGATTTTGATATGTATCTTTTATATAATTCACCAGAGATCTAATACCCGGCGGATATATGTGAAGCCAGGGGGAAGGACTCTGCAAAAAACATTACCTTTAGATCATTATGGGAACCAAACAATGACATTTATTAAGCTCTTGCTTTTTGGCTTATTCAAAGCTCCTGTTTAATTTATATGCGACTAAGTATCATAAACATACCGGCTCACCAAGGGGTACTCCATGTCGTTCATCTACAGGACAAGAGAAAAGATTAGCAACAACTACTATCCGACATGTCAAGTTCTGAGCTATAAAACAAGTTCAAGAAGTAGAAAATTGAAAAAAAATTAAAATCTGGCAGAATGAAGTGACAACAAGAGCTTAAATACCTACTTTTGATGAAAACAACACAACTTCAGTTGTTTTGGTGATGACAAATGACTATGTTTTGATGAAAAATGACAGGAAGAAGTAAAACAAAAAAAGAACGTGTTTTGATGAAACTATGTCTAGAGAAGAACTTGCGAAATTATCGTGTCATAGAGATTCGAAAAATGAAAAGGCCAAACAATTTGAGATTTTAGATATTTAGTCTTATTTGTTATGCCAACAAAGCTCTTTTAAGCCTAAACAGTAAGATTAACAAAACAAACTTTTTGATTCTTAGTGCTTCAAACTTGTTAGAAGTTTGTTTTGTTAATCTTACTGTTTTTGATGCACTTGAAGCAGTAAAACCAATTTTTGTTCTTATTTCATAGCTTGGTAGTAGTATGTTTAAAGGAAATTACCTATTAATGCAACACAAGAATCATTCAAGTAGCTAGCATATCGAGGATCCACACAGTCTTTATCAGCTGCATATCTTCCAGTATAGTAATTGATACCGACAAAATCATAAGATTTTTCTAGAAGTTCTGATTGCTCGTGAGTGAACTTAGGCAAGCGGTCCTTAACATTATGCCGCATTGTCTTTGGGTATTGACCGTAGGTTATGGGATTTAAAAACCTGCATAAACAAGCACCAAATATGTACATTTCGTTATAAAATTGAAATTCTATCCAAAGCCTATGAAATAGAAACATATTACTAAGTGAAGACCAAAATCATCTGTGGTTACACTCACCCAGGGATGGAATTTACCCCGGCTGGAATGCCTGGAGGTTTAAGCAGCTCACAAATTATTATCTTAGTGCCCGGCTAAAAAATTAATATGAATACTCGAGCTCGAATATTAAATATTAACTCGGTTCAAAAGATAGAATGACCTAAAACGTATCGCTAACACACGCACAAGAATATAATCCCAGTGAAATTTTATCTTTAATGTCTAAAGTGTTCTTTTATAAAAAGGTTAAAAGTGTATCTTTGTTCGATCTATGTCTCAGGATCAAGCATGGCTCGGGCTCAAATTTTACAATTAGAGCAGAGCTGGAATAGCTGTTTGTTCGCCTGCGTAACTCACCATCCTAATCTGAAGTCGAGGATTCGCTTGGCTGCTTCTTTATCAGCTTCACCGTCTGTGAAAGGCACAGCCCATGGAGAATTAAGCACTATTCCGATCTCTCCATTTTGCCATTTCTGTAGAGTAATATAAGAATGAGAACGGGTAGGACAAGCCATATATATAATTTAAATACTTCCCGACACTGAATGAAAAAAGTAACAATAGTTATTTTACTCAACATAAATAAGCTGAAATAAAAATGGGGTAAATTGGGGGAAAAAAGGCTCATAGTGTGCCCTGAATCTCAAAAAAAGGCTTAAACATTCAAATAAGATTCATTCAGCACCTGGTAGTATTTTCGGTACACTTGTACAGCTGCTGCATGTGAAAGAAGCTGATGATGTGCGACAATGTAAGGCTCGGTGGAAGAGTCCCCTTCCTGACAGGCTTTATTAATCCATTTCGAGCACCTACCTGGTGCATACTTACCCGTTGTATATCCATCACCACTCAAAGTCCCTGGCTCGTTTAAGGTAGCCCAATACTTGACTTGGCTACCAAATGCATTAAAGCAAAGGGTTGCATAATCGCGGAAATCATCCCTATATAATAACATAGTGAGTCATTGTTCAATAGTTTACGGGATCAATGTTGTCAATGAAATTTAAAAAAAAAAATACACAATATAAATTACAGACTATTCTGACAGGTTGGATTGATTGAACTATTATTAGTCCAGTACAGTTATCTGTTTGGCAATGTCTAGGTCTTGGACTATTTAATCGTCCTTACTTTTAACTTAAAGCTAGATTTATTTACTCGTACCTTTGTTTGGTTTTCTATCCAAAGCTATATTTTATTATTTGCTTATACTAAGCTAACATTTTAGCTCATAAACAATGCATCAAACGGCCCAAAAAAGGTAGCGGTTACTTACACGATGCGAGGACTTAAAAAACCACCGTACTCATCCTCCAAAGCTTGTGGAAGATCCCAATGAAAGATGGTGACAAATGGTTCCACACCTGCCAGCAAATTGATCAATATTTAAAAGTAGGAATTACTAGACAGTCTCATATGTGAAAACTCAAGTCTTGGAAATAAGAGTAACCATTTGCTATGAGCTCAGCGATAAGATTTCGGTAGAACTGAATGCCTTCTCTGCTCACTCCTCCTTTCAGCTTCCCACCTGAATTTCAAATGACATGCAAATCATCATTAGTCTTCTGCCTATCGAGATTTTGAGAAATTAGTCCCCCGATTATCAAAACTACTGTCAGTAGTCCAGCGGACTAGCCGTACGGTACAGTGATAAAATATTTTTTTGAAAATAACATTAAAATTTTCAACCAAAAGAAAGTAAAAATAAAAAAACAATGAGACAACTCAAAGAAGAATCAGAGTACAATGCATCAAGAAAAATTAAAAGGAAATTGCAAACGAGGTTAGTCGCCGCATATATGAAAGGTAATTACTGGGTAGTATTCTTGACCATGAGATGGAGAATCTGAAAGCGTTCATATTCATTTTCTTCATCAGCTGAATATCTTCCTGACATTTTTGTAAAGTTACGAAGAAGGTAAGCAATAATTTCTAAAAAGAAAACCATTAAAACAGAACAAAAAAGAGTTAAAATGAAACCTTGTAACGATGATAAAAATCAACAGCAATGTCTCCGTTCTGCATATTGTTTCTCTCTGAGCAATAGAGATTCAGTTTCATGAGATACAAATAAAAAGTAAACATATCTGTAAGAGTTAGATAGTAAATGTCAGAACCTGGAAACGTGTGAGTGAAGTTATCCCATATGCTAGGGCTTCTACCACCTTCAGCTACTGCACCTTCATACTAAACATAACCCACCACAGAGTTACAACAACAACAATTTAAACCCACGTGGATTTTACTAAGTTCCATAGCGTTAAACATTTAATCCTAATGATTAAGTATATTTTCAAAAGAAGAAAAAAAAACAAATTTGTTATAACTGAAATAGAGAAAAAGCTATATCCCTCCTCACATTTTGTTATATCCTTCATCTATTTATTCCATTTTATTTACTTTTCCCCTCCCTTGAATTACTCAAATGCCCCTAACTAATCAGTCAACTTACAAGACGTGCCATTCTCTTTTGTAATCAACTCTCTTAGTTAGTTGGGTTGGTTGGCATTCAATACATGCCTCCTACTGTACTGTAACAGGTATGAATATGTTTGATAAACAACATCATTACTCTTACTAACCCAGGAATCAGAACTATCCAAACTATATTTCGTAATCTACTCCGATTCTATGGTTGGTTAAGACCGAGATAGTCTCACCTCCTAATTTATTATACTAGAATAATTAAATATCAGACTAAAACACTCAATTAGAAAAGAAATGCAAAGTACCTGATATGAAGCAGAGCCAGCTCCAAAGAGAAACCCTAGGGGGAAACTGTAGCGGCTGAATTCATCAGAAGACGCTGAAGAGAGAGGATGTGCATGTGCTCGAACTGGAAGAGCAGAGATGGTAATTAGTGTCAGGGTTAGTAGATCCACCATAATAGACCTTCGAATCGCCATTACCAGCTTCATCTGAACTATTACTCCATTTCTATATTTGTATCGCTTTAGTTCTCACTTTTATAGAAATTATAAAAATGGAGATGATGAAGCATTGGATGGCCCAAAGAGTGAGAGATTGAGAGACGATGATGACAAGATCGCAATGTATTTCGAAAGTGACCAGCTAAAAGCATTCCATCACATAATTTATTTATTTTTAAATATTGGTAGAATTTTAATGTTAACGCTACAAATTAATCATATTTTGATAGATTTTAAATTGCTGGATCTTATACTTATATATTTTTCATCTAATTTTGAAGAAATTTGTATTTTTTTAGAAAATATATGTATAAAAGATTTTGATAAATCTCTTACCATTTTTTTTTCTTTTTTTTTTCTATCTGAACCTCCCAATCACTCAAGAATCGACCGAAAATCAAATTTGATTTTTTCAAGAATCTAAACTCAGCAAAACATAAAGGTAAGAAATACAAACCTCCAACTATAATTTTTTTTTTTAGATTTCGTTGGGTATAAACGGTTGAAAAATTGGTTTTTAGGTTTCGTTTTAAAAAGTTCGATTTTTGCATGATTTTAGGCATCGTTTTGTTAGATTAGTGTTGTATTCTTGTTAGTTTTGTTATGATCTATGTTTCTGTGTTTGATTTTGTGTCAAATGAGTGTGTTTTAGTGAGATTCTAATTTTGGATCTCAGTTCTTCTTGGTCGCACGATCGTGCGACCAAGAAGTTAGTTCGTCGCATGCGACGGCGTTGGTAGTTCTGTCGCATGCGAGAGACATACTTACCCTGTCGCATGCGACAGACAACTTAAGTTGTCTCATGCGACAGACAACTTATACTTACAACTTTTTTTGTTTTGTTTCACTAATACATATTACTTTATATTGTTTTAACTGGATGGAGCGGATCAAGAGCACCGTCGAAAAATCCGTTTAAGAAGGGGAAAATGCGGGCACGTGAGGCGCATTTGGCGCGCGAGACAGTGGAAGCTAGAGTTTCCCCTGAGCATGTAGAGACAGGTCCCACTGAGGGACAAACTCCTGGTTCTCGGACGAAACGATGCCTCCGTCGTCATCCAAATAACGATGACATTCCTATGGCTGCCGGTAGCACAGGTGTAGGTTCGTCTTCGCAGGCACCTGACCTTTCGTACGTTGATGACGATGCAGATGCACCGGACTTACCGGAGGATATGGAGGGGCCGGAGTGGCGGGGGGCACCGAAAGGATCACATGCACGTTATGATGACGATGCACCCCACGCACCCGAGGCCGAGGATCATGAGTTTTTGTCGGTGATGCCACACATCCCGGCTCTTTATCCCGATTACGCCCAGCACGAGGCGTTTAATGTCTATCACGTAACTGTAAATATTAATTCTCTAACTATAATATATGTTCATATTTATTACTTTATCACTTTCTTACGTGTTTGATACATATTGCAGGATAGGGTCTCCCTGCGATGCTTTTCCATGTACGATAGTCTCCACAAATGGGACTTCAAAAAGGAGAGCAGGGTATGGGCAAAGGTGATGGAGACTATTTGTGGCCCTCTCGCCGAGGCACTCTTCCGCTGGCATACCAACCTCCATTTGGTTGAGGCATTCCTCAAGCGATGGCATGAGGAGACTTCTTCATTTTATTTCTCGTTCCGGGAGATGACAATGACTTTGGATGACGTCCACATCATCACTTGATTATCGGTCACATGTATGCCTTTTGATGTATTAACATTCGACTCTGAGTTTGAGTGGAGCAGGACTTATGCTAGTATATTAGGTGTACGACCAGTAGATTTGAATAAAAATCTTAGGAATGCTAGTAGCGTGAATCTTGGTTGGCTGCGCAACACATTTATGGGTGACAAGTATAGTGATAATAGGATCACAGATAAGAGAGTAGATCATACCACCCGTGCCTACATATTGTTCTTGTTAGGTATGATCATCTGTGCCAACAAAACTGGCAACAACATTCCTTTAGATTACCTCCAGTTCGTGAACCAATACCAGGGTATGAATAGGTTCAAATGGGGTCAGTTGGTCTTAGCACAATTGTAGCACTCCCTTAGTCACGGATCTTTGCATCATACGGGGGGCATTTGCGGGTTCATAGGGATGCTCGAGGTGTGGATAACTGCCCACTTCGTTCAGTTCCGGGCTCCACTGTTTAGTGATTTTCAGCTATCTATGCCCCATATATGCCGACATGCGTCGCAGAAGATCGGCGTTTCGTAGGATGTGCGCAGGGAGTTGAGACATGCACTCTCGATGTGCACGGAGTCAGATGTAAGTAATATTTTTTCATTTTAATGTTACGTATTTTTACTAATATAAATGGCTAACTTGTTCATTTATTTATTTACAGGTCATTTTCCTTCCCTACACATACGTACGGGACTATCATCCGTTCGAGAGCATTAGTTGGGTTGAGTTGACGCTTAAGGCGTTCGACATCATTGTGCCATACTACTCCGATCGTGTCACTCGACAGATGGGCTTCGTGCAACTGATTCTGAAAGATATACGCCCTCTTGCATAAAAAAGTAAGGAAGAAGACGGCTAGCAGATACGTTTTGGACGCTCACTTATGGAAGGATTGGGAGTACCATCATTACACTCTTGCTGGACCGGCGTACTTTGGTGGTGGAGAGAGTAGCGACACGATGTACTACGTTTGGGTGAAGAAGAAGCTATTGTATATCGTCAGTAGCTATGGTCTAGCTTGAGGTCCTCGGTTGCAGCCACATGGTAGTGTTGACTACGCATGATACGACCAGATCGCACAGTATGCCATTCACATGTGCAGGATTGCTGAGCGGTACAGACGTCATTGATTATTACTGGCAGCAGAGTTTTGTTTATTAGCTCGTTGTTTCATATCTTAGACTTTTCTACATTATTATTATATTTTGTAACCGGATAAGTTTATGACAGCTTTTCTTTACCGTATTTCTTTCTTTGTTTTTACACCTCACTCCCAATTTTATTTGAACAACCTAGTTAATAAAAGTATGTCAAAAACATAGTTATTAGGTCATAGTATAAAATTGTTCCAAATTTAAGTCTAAACTGAAACACAAAGTCCAACATAAACTAAAACACACACTCATACATAAATTGAAACACACACTCAAACATAAATTGAAACTCACACTCAAAAATAAACTGAAACACACACTCAAACATAAACTGAAACACATAGTCAAACACAAACTCAAATCATAATTTATCTATCAAGCCAATTCCATTTCATTAACTTTCTCTCTTCTTTTGCATCCTGGTATTCACGCATTTCCTCTACCTGGATGTCAATAATGTCAGAACGGATATGATCCAGCTGCTCCTCTGTTAGAGATTCCGTGACCTAACAGTTAAACCGGTTACACACAACACGACGTTCCAATTTGTTGAGGCCAGAAACTGGATGTAAACGGAATCTGACTAGGACTGACCACCTAGCTTTCACCTCATCTACACGCCTAGAAATTCTAGGCGGCTGGACACCATCCCTGCCATATAGGAAATACATCTGGCGTAGCAATGCCTCCCAATATGTTTTACGCCTCTCTTGGAGATTCGTGTTACCAACTTCGATTGATGCTCTCATGATATACTGATCTTCCAACTCAGTCAATGGACACATTTTTTCTTAATTTATCAACCAGTTTACCCTTTAATGTGGATACAACATCTATTTATTAGATAATTTCGTTTTCAGATAACGTAATCCAGCTAGACGAATGAAAACGTGACACATGTAAAGTGAGGAGGAGAATATATAAGGATAGAGACAGATAATTATTAACTAAAAAACTCCCACCAATTCTCATAAACAAAAACATTCCCGCCAACTTAATAACTCCTGCTTATTCTCAAAAACCAAAAAACTGCCGCCTTAAACTCCTTCCAAACTTGACTCCACTTTATTAAAAACTCTCGTCCTAAAAACCCCTATAAAAAGGAACTAAAAACAACATCAACATGAGAACCATCAAACATTCCGAAACACTCATCAAACAAAAACAGTTTAACAAATGAAGTTTACGCCTCATGAAGACTAACATCTTACACAGGACTCGCTCAAAAAATGCATCGCTAGTATCACTAGGGATATGGTAATATGTACTACAACTACGACCGTTTAGGAACTGGAGGTCTAGTTGTCCGCAATCGTGAACAAATCAAGCAGAGGTACCTTTTTTGCAAACTGATGGATCGTTTGTTATTTTTTCCATGTAAAATTAAGCAAGAAGTGGCTGCCGTCTGGAACATGACGGTGGTAGACTACATCACTAGGGATATGGTAGTGTATCTTCAGGATAAGATTACAGAAAGGGAGAAGGGGATTGATTCTGAAGACAACTTCGGATACGACTTCGACGATTGAGTATTTTGGTTGTTTGCATGTTGTAGTTTAATTATTTTTATGTTTATTTAAGTTAAGGTGTTAACTTTTTGTTTTAGTTTTTATGTATTTCCTTCAAGTGTCTTATTTGGTGTAGTTTTGAACTTGAACTCCAAAAAAAATACCCTTTTTTTAATGTTATTTTACTCCAACAATTGTTTAAACTATGTTATTTAGCCATTACCATTACTTACCGATAATGTAGTTTCATTTAACCATCAGCAAGTAAGACCACTACCCAAACGTTTTGCTTTACGTCGCACGCGACCGTTGACGAAGCACGTCGTCTTTAGGCCGTGCAACGCAAGCTCTTTGTTTGAAAAACATAGCCAATTTTTTTTCATTTCTTCGCATGCGACCGGTGCCAAATAGCGTCGCATTTTGGGCCTACGATGCAAGCTCACTGTTTGAAAAATATAGCCAATTTTTCGGCCTTGCGTCGCATGCGACAGGTGCCAAAGAGCGTCGTGTGCGATGTGTACAATACGTTATCATGCGCGACGCGTTTAAATAAAAAATACTGTTCCCAAAGGCTAGTAATTGAACAAAAAACTAACATCATACAAAATTACATCAACTATATTACAAAATTACATCAACTATATTACAAAATTACATCAAATGTTGACAAAATAACTTAAAATGTTGTAAAATATCATTTCAAATGTCGTCTCTTGTCAAATCCGTTACATATGGTTTTTTGTTCAAGTTGATTTTCCTAGCTGACATTTTTTTTTTGTAAATTTGTTGAACCGACGGTAGTACGGATGCGCCCATTGATTCGCCTCTTCGGTTGCGTAAGCACCCCAGCAAGGGTATAATAGAGGCAATCGTCCATCAGGGGGAGTAGTAATCTACTAGGAAAAATAAGAAATGAATGCATCTTGTAATGGTAGCATAAGAAATTGGGCTTAAAAAGGACATATACTTACATTAACAAAGTGACATCCATGTACGAAAGCAATCCCAACTTCTATTATCGTTGAATTGTTAACGGGTGGCCTTCCACAGATTGATAGATACGTTAACGACGCTTCTTGCAATACATGGTATACCATGCATTCATACCTTGTCGCAATGACTAGTCCAATGTCTTGAAATACCATCCAATAGTGGCTACTATGGTTGGGCTTGAAGTAATCTAACTTATGGATTAAATCGTCAAACACCTTTGGTGAACCATATACATCCAACCAAGATGCACGGCTATCTCGTAACTCCTTCAACAACTCGCGTCTAACATCCTCCCATCTATCTTTATTATTGTATATTGAATGCGCTACAGAACGATATCCGCATTGTCCGTCCGGAAGAATGTCAACTAACTTTATAATGTAAGTATGTAGAAATGTCGGGATGCAATCTGGATTTAATGTTAACTTCCCATCCTTAACAATTTTCTTAGGCCTTCCAACTTTCTTTTTTGCTAATGGAGGTTTGGGTGGTACGACGGGAACCACGTTGGATGCGGTCGTGCTCCCTAACGTGTTAACGGGTGTACTACCTATCGAGTTAGCCGGAGTACTAGCACTAGTGGTTTGTTTAATGGGATATTCCCACGAACTAGGGTTCCGTTTAGTCGATTTATCAACACCTCCCTCCGCCCTACATAATACAAGTACAAAATTATGAACTTATTTGAAAAGACATATAATAGTTAAACAAAAAATTGGATAAAATGACAAACCTATTTGTAGTTGTTTGGCCATAATGCTTAATCTTGTTCGTTCGGTACGCAAGAAACTTGTCACCATATTTCGTTATCCACGCATCCATAACGTACGCAAAACACTTAGGTTGAGAGGCGAACATATCCTTCAATGTATCTAGATTTTTTTCGTAACTCTCAACCGTGTTCGGCCCCGCAACGTAGCTGTAAAACTCAACAAAAATTTCGCAACCGCATCATCGGTGCAATATCTTTCGGATCGTCCTAATAATGTTCTTACTAATGTGCCACGTGCATAACATGTGGTGTGTGTCTCGAAAAATATCTTCGTAGAATATTAAATGCTTTATTGAATCGAAGAAGATTAAGTTTGTCACGATTACAAAGCTCTATGATAGCAAAACATGGGGAAGAAGTCCTAGGCTATTGGTAATTCAAACGACTATATATCTCCCTTAGACGTGAACCGAGGTGAGACAAACTACGAACTAGTTCCTCTTCATCCCGTTTTAGCCTTCAAGCACGGGAATGACCGTCTAGGAGAACGTAGGGTTCATGAGTATATGTACCATTTATCACCTCCAAACTCTATTTCATGGATAGTACGTCGATCGGATGACCTTTTAGCGCAAACAGAAAATTACATTTCTTCGTCGATGTCTTCCGCTTTCTTAACGTTTCCGGCTTCGCTTTCGATCCGAATACACCATACCACTCTCAAACGTACTCTAGCCTAGGACTTCTTCCCCATGTTCTGCTATCATAGAGCTTTGTAATCGTGACAAACTTAATCTTCTTCGATTCAATAAAGCATTTAATATAGTAGAATATCCAATTAGTCTTTAGTAAATAACCTATCCGTTTTGAATATTCTACTGTAGTTGGCATCCATAAATGGAGGCTGGACAGGTTCTTCCTACAAAATATAACATTGGAATTTATAAGTTTTTTCTAACAGTGAAGTCGCAAGAGACATGTCTCTATAGTTGTCGCATGAGACGCCTAAGGCAATATTGTACCTTGTATTTGTAGTCTAATATATACAAACCTATTAAAATACTTTCAATTATTATATCAGTAAAACTAAATTCCCATTTGTCAAATTTACCCTGCGGATAACTCGCTCCTCATCAGTATCAGTGTTAGTTCTCCTGAAGATCCTTAGTGATGACTAATGTATGAAAGTTTTTCGGAATTTGAGCTTGAAAACCCTTTAATCACAAATACTTACCACTTCTTTACTAGTTTTGGTTGACCCGAACATCTTTTGGAGAGAGAATCTTGAGCTGACTTATGAAAATTTTCAGATATATTCATACGCATGCTTCGGAGATGACTGTTCGGATATACCCATGTACACGTATCATGGAAATTTTAGATCCACGACTTTCTCTCTTAATGGTGAAGTATGATACTGTTTGGAGACGATTCGACTTACCTAGAAATAAATAATTGTTGGAGACTCTTCAACTTTTCGAGGCTTATATCATTTAGGCTTATAAGAAAAGTTTATTGGGCTTTTCTACATTTCTCTATAAATGATTTCCCCTAATCTTTAACATCATTGCATTATTGCAATAATTTATAGAGAGAAAAGATCTGAATTTCCACCACCACCATAATCTATAATGCTTTATCGATAACTGTTGCGAAATACTTTTCCGATGATTCTTTTTTATTTGTATGTTCACAACTGATTTAAGTGATTGGTTATGATTATTGGATTAAACCAAAGTATAGAAAGTTGCAAGAAGAGTTGTTGGGTTACTACATACCGAAAGGCCAACAATTATTAGTCAAAACTTCGATTACGGAGGTGTGTATCAATACAATAGACATTCTATATCAATCTACCCCCCCTTCCGATACTGCTCAGTGTTTAGGCTCGAGAACTCGATCTTTGAAAAGAACACATTCCCGAGGAGAAACCAACACCAAGCCCCGATCATAATTCATAGCAATGGGCTCGGATACGGATGACATGTTACATAGTAAGAAGCCTTCCACTGTTGTATTTGCAAATGACCAACGCTCTTCTGATACGAAGGGCAAGAAAAAAGAACATGCCAAACATGCTACAACATCCCCAAAGAATAAAACTAAAAGTAAACCACTATCATTCTGATCCAATCTGATACAGTTGGTTAATGAAGCTGAAGTTGAAGAACGTACTGACGTGAGGTCAGACATTGGGGTATCCACGCAGTCCATGGAAAATTCTGGGGGTGATGTTGATGTTCTGTAGAAAGATATGGGAAAAGCCTAAAATTCCAAGAGCAACAAAGATAAAGATAAATAAGTAAGGAAGTAGAATTACCTCTTTTGTTAGCCAAGTGTACAAGGCTTAATTTCCAGAATGTGAGCCATAAATATATGATTGTTTTCTCTGAGATCTCATACAATTACTACTCGGATAATGAGTTAGGCGTAATTCGATCAAAGTGGGGACTCCTGAATGAGGTGATTATAAGGTTACCAAAGGGCGGAAAAAAACAATGAATTATAATGCATGATTCGGCTCCCGTTAGACCTTGAGATAGTTATGTACTTCAATTTAATTAGCATATGTTCGAGCCAAACTGATGTAGCCCAGAAAGTCCAAACAAAAGCCTTTTTATTTTATTTTATTCAAATATCTTATGTATTTAAATCAAATCTAATTATATTAAGATTTGATTTTATTTTATTTTATTTTATTTTATTTTATTTTATTTTATTTTATTTTAGAATATTTATTTTATTTCCTTGTATTCTAATTTAGGGTTTTGAGAAGCTATTATATAAAGCCTCTTATGCCTTAAGTTATTTGAAGTCTTGGGAATAATATATTTTTATCAGTGAAAATTTCAATTTTTGTTACCCTTAGATTAGGGTTGCATCAAGTTATCCTTGAATTCGGGTTTCATCTATCGTTGCTTCTTCTTATGTTTCCGCCGCGTCGTCAGTTTGGTATCAGAGCCGAAGTTCCTGCTACGGGGCAAGCATGTTTCTGAATCCTGATATCATCTGATTAAAGGTTTAAGAAAGAGAACAACACACATGGTCAGTAAGATCGGGAAGATCGTTTGAGTATGAGGGGGCATACCAACCGTTTCATCGACGATCGTATTGACAGGTTACTGAAGGCGTTTAAATTGGCTACCAATCGTCAAATCAAGGTAAACATTGCTTATCGAGATGCTATCTCATGCTATGAAAAAAAATTCAAAACCATCTTTTTTTCATCAACTTAACATGGGGATGTTGTCTTCAGGCTATGAAAAGGTTTTCGATTTTTTTTTCATCAACCGGATGGCTTCAATGTTACTTTGAATAAGGAACACTCGAGAAGAATTTATTGTATTCCGATATGGTCAACAATTATAATTCCCAATGTAACTATTGAATAAAATAAAATAAATATTTTGGATTCTTGATGGTGATGGTGCTGTGAATTCGAGGACGAATTCTTGTCAACCAGGAGAGGATGATGTAGCCCAGAAAGTCCAAACAAAAGCCTTTTTATTTTATTTTATTCAAATATCTTATGTATTTAAATCAAATCTAATTATATTAAGATTTTATTTTATTTGATTTTATTTTATTTTAGAATATTTATTTTATTTCCTTGTATTCTAATTTAGGGTTTTGAGAAGCTATTATATAAAGCCTCTTATGCCTTAAGTTATTTGAAGTCTTGGGAATAATATATTTTTATCAGTGAAAATTTCACTTTTTGTTACCCTTAGATTAGGGTTGCATCATGTTACCCTTGAATTAGGGTTTCATCTATCGTTGCTTCTTCTTCTGTTTCCGCCGCGTCGTCACAAGCCAATTTAAATTCATAGTTCATCTTGATGTGATGCATCATGGCATCGATACTGTTGAAAATTGAAATGCCAATGGAGTTATTTTTTGTTATTGTTAGACTGTGCAAGAATCCTTGGATCCTTTTCTATTTTTTTTACTCTAAGGATGAGTATAAATTAGTAAGTAACTTATTTGGCTGATAAAATGTGGAAGATACAATTCTTTGTTGTTAGTGGCTACTAGGAGAATGGTAAAAAGATATTTTCGAAGGAAAATCCGAGTTGTATTCAAATGGTTTGAAAAAAATACAAGTAGCTTATCAAGAAATTCTTTTAATTTTAGCTTATTTTTATCCTTGTTATTCATAACGTTTATTTTTTTTACAATTATACTTGAGAGGATCGGATTATGTTGGAGGATCCTTGCAGTAAAGTGGGTCAGAATTTATTTAGAGGGGTAATTCAGACAAGAAAGTTAAATGTTAATGAATAAGCAATATGGTTAGTGAGCTCAGTGAATCAGCTAGGTGCCTAGTACATTGGTTTATGAGCTTGGGTTCTCGTGAGATTGATCCAACTAGGTGACCCGACACGAATGGCCCATGGATCTACAAAGAGTATAAATAGCTTAACCAACAACATTAAATGGGTTAGAGTTTTTCTAAAAACAATAAATACAACTATCTCATTTCTCTCCGTACAATCTATGAAGAATTCAAGAATATATAAACTAAATATCTTCCAAAACTACCTCTGGATAAGATTTCATCATCACCAAATTGGTGACCACAATGGGAGTGTGAGATGCCTGAATAGCTTTATTCAAAACCATATTTGCGAATCATACTTCGTATTTCTTTAAAACATGGATCTCAGCATGCAAGAAGTTCCCCCTCTTGACAATGAGGTGAAAGTGATCAATCCCTAAAGGCTCACACAGTATCTAAAAAAGAACATCGGACTAAGCAGTTAATGAATACATTGGATTCTGCTGGAAATTCTACCACAGAATCTGACCTCGATATTTATTCTTCATCATCAAGCAGTGACTATGGATTTCAGAAGAAACAAGATAAATTAATTAAGAAACATTCAAAGAAAAGGGATAGAAAGGGTAAAGGGAAAAATAAGAAATATCATGGGAAAGTAAAAGAATCGACAGATCACGGCATTGATCATTTGTTAAGTGGTCAGTTTGTTGTCCAGTACAAACCGGGTATTTTTTCCACTCCTGATGAGGATCACATGTTTAGTCGAAGTCATAACTTGAGACAGTCACCTTTGTCTTCAAAGATTCTCTCTGGACATCTACCAAGGCAGTTTGATAACTTTAAAATGGAAAAATATGATGGGAACAAAGATCCGTATAATCACTTTAAACAGTTCAAAAACTTAATGATGAACTTTGATAATGATGATAAGTTATTGTGTTAGGCCTTCTCACAGACTTTCAAGGGAAGTGCATTAAAGTGGTATAATAGTTTACCACCGGGATCTATTAAAAACTTTGATATGTTCTAGATGACTTTCCGGAGGAAGTTTGTGGGAAGTAAATAGCATAAAGAACGGTTTGGCTAATTGTTTTGATCAATTAGTCATCGTTTCTTTAAGGCAAGGTATAATTTCGGGTGAGTTGGCTGATTTAGTCACTCGGAAGAAAGTTATGACCTGTGAAATATTATTGAATGAGGTCGTAAAGAAAATTACAGTGGAGAAAACCAAAAAGTATAGGGTACCGCGCCAGAATAGGTCTGCTCCAACAATTTATATCCCACAAGTCAGTATCAGTCCCAAGCTATAGTCAATTATCTGCCTAAACATTCCAGACAAGGTTCATATTGGTTTAGACAAAGTAAGTCAAATCAGGGCCAACCATCTAGACTAAGAAGAAGCCAGTGGGTCCAACCTGAATGGTTTCCCGAAGTGAGTGAAAATGTGACCGTTATTTATGACATAACTAAGAATGGTGTGCATTTCTAAAGGCCGACATAAATTCAATCTCCCAAATAAAATTAGAACACTCGTTTTTGTAAATACAATAATGATGTGGGCCATGACACCCAAGATTGGATTGCCTTAAAACAAGAAGTACAAACCCTGATTGAAAGTGAGAAGTTGTATGCTTTTGTTAAAAAACAAGGGGGCAACAAGCAAGTTAATACGCGTGCCCAACCTAGTGTAAGTACAACACAAGCTATATCACCAAATGTTCAAAGACAAAGTATGGAATCATCCAAACAAGAAAATGTTATGGTGATTGTGGAGGGATTTTATATTGATATGTAATACTTAGACCCCGTTCCATATCTGAATCAAGTTGGGGTGATATTAGAAAAAACAACGACAATATCTGATCTGTGCGGCTACTTTGAATGTTTGACCATTTTTAGAGGAGAAACTGTGACTGCACAAGTAGCTCTAGGAGCCATTCAAATGGAAGGGGAAATATCCACACATATCTACCAGAGCCCTGCCCTTTATTGTCTTTGATGAAGATGACTTAATAGAAATTGTGGGTCCCTATGAAGATTTTATGGTAATAGGAGCATCTATTGAAGACAATGAAATCCGACGAATCTTGATTGATACTGGCAGTTTAGAATTTTTTTTTTATCAACTTATAAGCAAATGAAGAATCCTTCAGTTGTCTAGCATTCTAATAGAACTATAGTGAGATTCATTGGAAATTCGGACGGATGTGATTGGGGAGTTTGAAGGAGAGGTATTGTTAGGAAAATGATCATTCAAGAAGTTGGTAAGGGTTTTGCTTGTAGTGGTTGATTGTCCAATATAATTCAATGCTATATTTGGTAGATCTTAGCTATCTAGTTAGAACGCAATAATATCCATTGTTCATCAATGTTTGAAATACGTTGTGGGAGGCCAAGTAGGTGTCATCCGAAGTAGCCAAAAAATGGCAAGGGAGTGTTATGTCATCGGTCTTGCTCCAAAATTGTTGGGAGCAGTGAAAACTGATAAAGAATAACAATTAATGAAGTTTTCTGACAGGTCAAATGAGATCGATGAACCAAGGAACTCTCCTAACGCCATGATCCCAGTTGAGAAGTTGAAGATCATTACTTGGTAAAAGGAAAAAATGTTAAGGTCGGATCTAAATTACCCTTAGAATTAAAAGAAAATTTATTATCCTTCTTATCTAAAAATCTACATGTGTTTACGTGGTGTAATGAGGATGTGACTCGAGTACCAACAAGTGTAATTAGTCACAAACTATCTGTTAGATCCGATGCAGGACCAATGGTGCAAAGAAGTAGACCTTTTTCCAAGGAAAAATCAGATGTCATTGTTAAAGAAGTAGATTGATTAACTAAGGTGGGGAATATCAGAATCCCAATACCCTCTTTGGAGTGATAACCCGGTCCTTGTCAAGAAGAATAATGGAAGATTACGTATGTGCATTGGATTTGCAGATCTTAGTAGAGCTTGCCCTAACAATTTCAATGGCGTATGTGCTAATGGATTCCAATTCGAGGAATAAGTTGTTGTCTTTCATGGATGCTTTTTCCGATTATAATCATATACAGATGAATCTGATTGATGAATATCACACTAATTCACTGACATGGGGCTTCATTATTATAAGATAGTGCCTTTGGGGTTGAAGAATGTTGGAGCCACCTATCAACAACTAGTAAATTAGGCATTTGCTAACAAGATCGGAAGAAATGTAGAAGTCTATATAAATTATATGATGGTTAAAATCCCTAAGGAGGAGGATCATATATCTTATCTTCAAGAAACATTTTCTAACTTTGAAGCCATCAATTTGAAATTGAATCTAGAAGAATGTACCTTTGGCGTCCTATCTAGAAAATGTTTAGGCAACATTATAAGTGAGAAATGGATTCAGGCTGACCCAGACCAGTTGAATGTTTTGTTTATATAGATCCACCTCAAAATACTAAAGAAGTTCAGATATTGACCAGAAGATTGGCAGCATTTAACATGTTTATTTCAAGATCATCAAACAACTGTGCTCAGTTTTTCCAAGTTTTAAGAAATTCCAAAGACTTCAACCGGTCCCCTAATTGTGATCAAGCTTTCCTTGAAATCAAGAGACACATATCTTCACCTAAAACATTATTTAAACTTGTAGATGGGGAAATACTTTATATTTATTTAGCGGTGTCGGAGTATGTTGTAAGTGTAATATTGGTACGAGAAGTTGATAATTATCCCCGCTATATTTACTATATAAGCAAGAGTTTGTTGGAAGATGAGAAAAAAATACTTAAAGTTAGAAAAGTTAGCATTGGCATTGGTGATAGTAGCTAGAAAAATGAGACCTTATTTTCAAGTTCACTCTATCACGGTTCAAACTTCTTTTTCATTGAAAAACGAATGACCAAGTGGTTAGTTGAGCTTAAAGATTATGATATTGACTATGCACCCTGAACTGCAATCAAATCTCAAGTTGTGTCCAATGTTGTATTTGAATTTCACTCCAAAATGTCTCATGATAAAGCTCAAACCAATAAACCTAAAAAGGAATGGGTAATCCAAACTGATGGTGGGTCTCAGTACAATGCGGTGTGGAGCTAGTATCTGCATAATCTCCCCTTTTGGGGATTCTATGTACCAAGCTATAAGTTTTGGTTTCAGAGCTTCAAACAATGAATCAGAATATGAAGCAACAATAACCGGATCGAGATTAGCTCAAGTATGTGGTGCTAGAAGAGTCTGATTGATAAGTGATTCAAAACTAATCATTCATCAAGCACAAAGAAAATCTGAAACCATGAAAGATCACTTAATAAAGTATCTACAAGTATTAAAAGAAATCACAACCAACTTAAAACAAGTTAAATATGAGCATGTCCTAAGATCGGAAAATTTAATGGTTGATTCTCTAGCCACTATAGCTTATTCAGAAGCATACCTTTGGATCTTACATGTATCCACTGTGGTTTTTAAAGATTGGAGACATGAGATCCTAGAGTTTATCCCTAATGGATTTTTACCACAAGACAAGGCTTCTGCCAAGAAGATTAAATACAAAACTCGTGGATTTTTAGTTATATTTGGGGTTCTTTATAAAAAATCCTTTAGTAGGCTTTTGCGGTACTGCCTCAGATTTATCGAATCTCAAAGTGTTCTATCAGAACTTCATGATGGATAAGGATTAACACATTGTAGCTATAAAGCTTTAACTAAGAAGAGTCTTGTTGGCAGGATATTATTGGCCTTCGATTATGGAAGATGTTAACGATTTGGTGAGAAGATGTGACCATTGTTAAAGGTACGGAAATACAATCCATGTGCCAACAATCCCTATGGATTCTGTATCCGAAGCAATACCACTTGACATATGGGGAGTTGATCTTTTCGGACCTCTTCTGATGGCTGCGGAGGGAAGTCGCACTATAATTTTAGAAATAAACTATTTCTCCAAGTGGGGGGAAGCTGCACATTTAGCAGGGACAACATCTAAAGCAATAATAAATTTTAGCCTCTCTAGTATATGTTATGGAACTGGTATTCCCAAGCGCATCACTATAAACAATGGTCCTCAGTTTGACAATAAATACATGGAAGTATTTTGTACGTTAAAAAGGATTCAACAATGTTTGTCATCTCATTTTCATCTGCAGGCCAATGGATAAATTGAGGTGGAAAACCAAATAATTTTAACGGGTTTAAAAAATAATTTGGAGGGGTAATTGGGAAATGGCCAAGTTATTTACAAGAAGTACTAAGGGCATACGAAACTACTCCTCACACAGCCACTTATGAATCTCTGTTTGCTTTCGTTTATGGAATGGATGCAATTACACCTATAGAAGCCACACTTGCTTCTTGCAGGGTTCAAAATTATTCCAAAGATAATAACAAGATGACAGTGAGGACTCAGTTGGATTTAATTGAGGAAAGAAGAGTAAAAGCTTATTAAGAATTATGCACTATCAAGGCTTGATGAGGAACATGTTTTCATCTAAAGTAAGAAGAAAAAAATTTCAAGTCGGAGAAAAAGTTTTAAGAAAAGTGTTCTTACACACCAAGGAAAAGAGATTCAGAAAGCTGGCTCCGAACTGGGAAGGATCATACATTGAGTATGAAAAGATCAAGCAAGGAACATACATGCTCTTGAAAAAATAAGAAAACCTTTTGAACCATCCTTGGAACATTGAGCATCTAAGGTTGTATTTAGAGTAAAACTTATTTTTTAAATATTTACTTTTTTCTGGCTCAATGTCAATATTATGGAGCATACTTTTTCCTACCTTGGTGGTGCAAGGAGATTTTAATGAGGTGGTCGAATCATAATCAATTTATCTTTTTTGCCTTTAAAAGTTTGTTTCCTTCTAATGGTTGGATTAAATTTATGTTGCTTTCGAATGGATTACCTTTGAATGACTTGTATTTAACACTTTGTTGACTTCGAATGGATTACCTTCGAATGGTTTGGTTGGATTAAAGTTTTAATGTTGTCGAATGGATTACATTTGAATGAATTGTATTGAACACTATGTTTCCTCTAAATATATTACTTTCGAATGTATTGAAAGTTTTATTTCCTTCAAAAGGATTACCTTTGAATGGCTTAGTGGGACTAAAATTTTATTTCTTTCGAATATATTACCTTTGAATGGCTTCTATGGATTGAAAATAATGTTGCCTTTAAATGGAATACCTTTGAATGGCTTGATCAGATTTAATTTATTACTTTGGGTAAACAAATTCTAATTTTTATCATATCTGAATTAACTACTTAGTTAAGATCAGATATCAATGGAAGAAAAATATGTATTAAGGCATTAAGTGGATAAAAAAAAGATGAAATAAAATACCTCTGAATTATAATAAAAATCTGACCCACGTGAAAAAAATGGCTTTTATAAAACAAGGACTCATACAAACAAATTTATTAACTAATCCGATCTAAAAACAACAAAATGTTTTGCACACATCAAGGACTTCAGT
Source organism: Limnanthes douglasii subsp. nivea (assembly GCA_036936605.1). Classification (NCBI taxonomy): domain Eukaryota; kingdom Viridiplantae; phylum Streptophyta; class Magnoliopsida; order Brassicales; family Limnanthaceae; genus Limnanthes; species Limnanthes douglasii. The sequence continues at coordinate 112,478,398 of JAUPFV010000002.1, read as the reverse complement.
TCAAAACACATACACACTAAAATTATTAACCTTAGGGCTCGTTCCCTTCGGGTTTCTTCTCTTATATTATCTTTTCTTTGTTTTCTTCTTTCTTTTGTGAAGACTTACTATTTGAATCTTCTTCATCTTTATCATCAGATTCATACTCATCGGAGTCATCTGAAGAAACGTTTAATTTATCACATGTGGACAGACTATGAAAAGGAATCTGGTCGGCTGGTACATACCTCCACAACTCCCCTAGAAACCATTTAAGGAATGTATTATCAAATAATAATACCATATCTTATCTAATGGATTCATTCCTCTTATCCATAGACTCCAATAAACCATCAACATATACATTCACAACATCGGTTATGTCCTTTGTAGTTTTTTATTTAAGATTGGTAGTTTTTTTTCTTTCTTCTTTAGAAGATCTTCCACTTTTTTTTATCCTCGGATAAAAATTGAAAGTTAATTTTATTCTTAGCATGTTGCTCTTTCAAGGAAGTGATTTATTTATGCAAATTAGTAAACTGAAGTTGCAGCTGCTCATGATCGGATTTGGATTGAACCAACTCTTCATTAAGGGTCTTCACTTCCTTATTCAAATTTTCGACCTTGCCTATCCCTACTCTGATGGTGTTCTATAGACTTTGGTTTTCGTTACAGAAGGAAGAACCTATCTCTCTAAGTCAACTATTGGCCTTATATAGTCTAAACCCGCATTACCCAGTTCATCGTGTTCCTTACAAACTTCAAAGAATTCTCCATCGAAGGTCGCAACAATTAGTAGTATGAGGGAAAATTTATCAAAATCTTCAAAGTTGAAGTTTCCTATATCATCTAGTTGGTCAACACCTTTGAAAAGAGTTTGTTAGTAGTAGGAAGTATTGGGGAAGGAAGATCAACAAACACTTCTTCTTGAGGAGGAACTTCGATAGGATGAATGGAAGGAAAGACTTCAGATCAGAGTATAATCTCCAAACCAATGACAGTTTTCTTCTTATTTGCTTCTCTTTTGTCACTGCATTCTTTATTCCTCTTTTGCCTTTTTTTATTCTCAACTATCAGAGAGTTTGATGGATCATTAATCTCTATAACGGTAATTGCTACAGCTTCCAAAAAATTTGCATCGATTTCATCAGGAGGTCTAATACTTCTTAGTTCGGGAATGACTTGAGATGATGTCTTCTTCTTCTTCTTCTTCTTATTGATCTTATCAAGATGATTAGAAGCTTTATTTCTAGCTGGTAAGAAACGTTTGTCGTAAGCTTCCTCAGTCCTATTGAGTATAATAGAAGATCAAAGAGAGGTAGTGAACTGTTCTCATGAGAGCTCATGGATTGGATTTGTTCTCCATAGGTGAGCTCTCATCATATTTCCCGTAGTAAAACAATAATGAATCCATTTGATCATTTTTCAGTAGCCTATTAATTCATTTTGGTGAAAATTACTTTCTTATCTACAAGGTGTTGTAAAAATAGCTTTAGGAACATTGTAAAAGAAATCTTAAATAAGAACTAATGATATCGTAAAATTTATAAAACAAAAGAAAAAGACATCTACTTGAGATTTCCAGTATCTTATGAGCATACTCGGATTTACTTTGGAGGTAATTTTTCGGCCATTTTCCCAAGCGCCGCTAGTAAAGAGAAATTGAGTTCTCCAAAGCTTGTCAGCTTCCAATAAATTATTGACTAATTTATAGTCATTCCACATGTTGAAGTAATAAAAAAGAATATTACCATTCCGACACAAACCGGCCACGGTATCGAATTGTTCCAATGGTATCCGATTTTTCGATAGCTTTGAAGCTATGCTACTGGCTAAAGGTGTAAACCATGCATTGGGGCTTAGCTGGCTTGGTCATAGCTTTTCCAAGTGAAAATATCTCACTATTTAAGAGTCTAAAGGAAACCTAAGACCCCAATTAAGTACTGCGGCATACACCACATGTTCTTTTGCCTTTTTGTTTATCAGGGTTTCTTCAAGGATAGGAATCTTTAATTTGATTGATTCAGTAAACCTTCATTTTTTTCCAAATCTTACATGGGTCAGCTGTATTAGTGTATACATAAGATTTATTTTGTGAAACCAACAAGTATTTGACGCTAACCTTAGTGAGATTGGGCCCGACTAGCCCAATAATACATTCAGGAAGTGGTTCAGATTCTATTAAGGGGGTCTTCTTTCTTTTTCTTGAGATATCTTTTGAGTATGCCCAATATATTTTGATGTTTCTAAAGGTGTGTCTTCACCACTTTCTTTCATTCTCTCTTCCATCATTCGTGGTCTTAATTCTGTTGGATCACTAGGCTGAGTACTAGGTTTATCTTCCTCGATATGAGGATACTCAGCAGACAAAATTGTTGGAAAGTAGTAGTGATGACATCTCCAATGATCGGATTTTGTTGTGGGAGATTGCTAGTAACAATGAAAGTCTCAGCTGGCTTTTCCACCTTATTTCCTGATGTACAAGGTTTATTTTTGCCTTAGAAATTCTGGGAAGCCTACGAGGGGTGTTTTCTCCAACACCAGACCCCATAGGAATACAAATTAATAGAGGTTTACGACTACTCACTACTTTTACTGAGGGTTAGCTAATTGAGCAGATTGGTAGGGGGTTGTAAGAGATTATACAAGGGGGCTAAGTTTGGAAATAGTTGATTGTCTATTAAATGAAGAACTCTTGTCTGATTCTGGAATTTCGGTCACCGAAGAAGTGGGTAATCCGACAGCAATTATGGCTTGCCTTTTTTCTTCCTCCAACTCAGACAGATTGAGCTAACCTCCTTTGATTAATGTAGTCCTTGCTGTAAACATGAAAACTTTGAAGGATACTAGAAGAACAAAAGGAGAAATCTTGATGAAAGTTAAATTTTTTCTCTATCGAGAACTATAACATCAATCTATTTCTCACTCTAGAAATGGAAACATTAAAAAAATACCTTTATATATGGGTAATGAAGATGCACTTGAGTGTTTTAATAGAGAAGAGGAACTAATAATAATAATTAGAAAAGGTTATTTAATGTAGTCGCTTTCCTTTTTTTAGCAATAAATACCAATACAAAGAGTAAAACCGTTCAGTAGCTCCAATGACTACATGACATATGTCCTGAAGAAAGTAATCGTTTAAATTCGTGGCCTTTAAGTAAAATAGATTTGATAACATCCTTCAGATGAAATTCTTAAATCATTTATAGTATTAGCTCTCGCGAAATACTTTGGAAAGAGTTAAGGGGGCTATAAAACACTTCTTGTATATAGCTTGGCCATTACAACTTCCTCTTCAAATATTTTTTAAGCTATCAAAGATAGTTATGTTGATTACTTTTAATTGTCCATTAACCCGAGGGTGAAAATGTGATGAGAAACAATGTTGAATTTCTCGCGAAGAACAAAATGTTTATATGTCCGTTGTTTTTAAATTGAGGGTCATTATTGGTCGTAATGGTTCTTAGGACACCAAATCTACAATATATATTAAAATGATAATATTAATAAAATTTTTGGATGTAGTTACGCATAGAGAAACTGCTTTCACACATTTCAAAAAATAATCATCAGCCACAATAATTGTTTGATAGTAATGAGAGGCCATAAGTAGAGGTCCAACTAGATCAAGGCCCCATCTATCAAAATGTAATGTTTCATATATTAAATTTAGTGGTACAACTAGCATGTAATTGTTGACATGAATCACACCGTCAAACTAATTCTTTAGCATCTTTCATAATAGAAGGCCAATGATACCCGACCAAAATAATCTTGTTGTTAAGTTTTTACAACCACAATGGACATATCCTTCCTCATTGTACAATTCAAATAGCATCATTTGTGATTCATTAGTTCTGAGGTATTGCAATTATGGTTGAGTAAGAGATTTCTTATAGAGAATATCCCAAAGGACTATGAAATAATGTACTTTGAACCTTAGTTTTCTGCCAAAGCTTTATCGATGGGTAGAGTCCCTTTACTTACAAATTCTTTAATCTCATGTTGTCAATCCTTATTTATTATGGTCGCGATCTGAAATGCTTCTTCAAAATCTAACGTATGTTCAAAGTTTATTGTTATCGAATGGTGGTCTTGCATTAAATTCCATAGATAACCTTCGATGTAAGCGATGGAAGTTAATGAATCAGCCATCAAAATTTCGATAAAGGAAACGTGCTCTTAGTCAACATGCTTAAAGAAAGATTTTGTTTCTCTTAATGCTTTTAAATATTTTACGAAATAATATTTTCTAGCTTCGGATGAACATGATGTATGATTAATGAGGAGCTGTGAATCACTTATAATACGAACATTTTTAGTTGTGTAAGTCTTAACCCTACTAATGCTGCCTCGTACTCTCCCTTATTATTTGATGTTTTAAAACCAAAGTATATTTCTTAATACATTGAATCTCCGAAGGAAGATACCAAATAAAACTCTACTCCACAACCTGAAATACTTGAGCCTGCATTAGTTTGAACTATTGATTCATTCAGAGGTTTATCAATATATGGCATATGATCTGGTCATTCGGAGTAGAACTCAACTAAAAAATCTTCTAAAGCTTTTGCTTTAATGGTTGTTCGAGAGGAAAATTCGATATCATAATCTTTCAATTCTACTGACCACTTAATCATCCGACCCCACACATATGGTTTTGCCATATATTTTTAAATAGAAATGAAGTTCGAACAGTACTCAGATGATCTTGGAAATACGACCTCATTTTTCGAGCTGTAACTAATAGAGCCAAAGCTAAATTTTCCAGCTTTAAGTATCATTTTTCAGCATCTAGTAATCTTTTACTTGTATAATATACAAGGCCTGAATAAACTTTCAACTTCTCCAACTAAGACCGCACTTACTACATAAACTGACACTGCTAAGTAAATATACAATATTTTCCCTACATTTGGTTTGGTTAACTTCTCCGGATAGGTGAGATCTTCCTTTATTTTTGCGAAGGTTTCGGCACACTCTGAAGTCCATTTAAAACTGCTTGCATTTCTCAATATCTGAAAAAATGGTGCACAATTATCCGAAGACCATGAAATAAATTTATTTAGAGCCGCTAACCTTCTAGTTAAAATGTGTACTTATTTGACGGACCTTGGAGGTAACATGGTAATTAAAATTTTAAGATAATTCACGATCCATAATATTTGGTACCAAAATAGACCACGACATGTTTGAGCTATGCATTTAGGAAACACCCTCGACAATGTCATTATATTCTAGATGTTAATTGAAGCCTTTGGTAATATAGAGGCTGACCAGAAGGGTTTGGATGATACTAATCAACTCATAAATCCGTTCCTCAAGCTCTGTTGTGAGATCGAAGTGGATGTTGAAATGTTTATTGTGTGGGCTGCAATATGGGTTGCATTTGATATGTTGAGGTTGGGGAAGAGGTTCGATAGGTTGAGTTAGAGGATGCACATGCTGAAGATGAGGTTGCACATGTTGTTATGAGATTTCTCTGGAATTCAGACTAGAGGTGGTTTTGCTAGACTATGACTTGGGTGATAATCGGCCTTGGACCTTCGAGTATGCGCTCTATTGGATGGTGTCGACACCTCATTTGACCCTGGCTCCGAGAACGGGAGCGTCACTGAAATTGCACTCTAGAGATTTTGAATCTCAACCATGATCGATAGATCTCTCACCAGACAATGAGGAAGAATATCGATGGTACCGATCCATTTCCCTCTTTTCTGAGTAATATCAGATTGATATGGCGCGATAACTTTGGTGCAAATATAATGTTTCATCGTAAACCTCTAACGAATCTTCCTAACGCTGACTTGCATAACCTCAAATTTTAATTTTATAGGTACGATGCCATATTCTTAACTAAACTCCGGCGAGCTGTTATCCTCGTTGCATGTTTTTGACAATCTTCTTCCAAGTATGCCTTCATGAAGATATGATTAAGCAGGCTTTTCAGACTCTGATGTATGTCGGCCTGGGACAGAGCCCTGAACTCATCACAGTTCTTCATAACTCTGAAAAGATGTAGTGGTAGCTAGTGACTTTCTTTGACGGTTTTTGGAAATATATTATTCAGATACCAGTCACTTCCTAGAGACGGCATTAATGATATTGCAAGAATGAGTTAGTATACTATAGAAGGTCCAACATAGTTGAGACACCACACATAAATGAAATGTTCTAGATAGAAAGTATAGAGAGAGAAAGTCATTCAGGATGATTATAATATTAGTCGTTCATTTTCCAATATTTGTGGTAAGCCTAGCGACCCAAAAAATCTATGACATATGATGCTCATTTACCTATAAAACTACTAATGAGCTAGTCCTTACATATGATCTTGTTTTTTTTTACTAAAGATTGATCCAAAACGGTATAATGATCTGATTGATAATTCTCATAACAACAACATAATTGCGACTATTTTTACAATTGTGTTAATTTTGATATTAATTTTATTAATGTTTTAAAGGTGATAGGTTCTTCAATTATTTATTTTTTAGGCAATTGATTCTCAATTTTAAAACATGATATATTAGTCTTCCAATTATATATTTTTTCTTCTATAATTGATTTTTTTTTTAAATGCGATATTAGTCGTCCAACAATATGGACAAATAATTTATTTTTATCGACAAAAATCCAAATATTAAAATTGTTAGCTATGCGGTACAGAATAAAATTCACAATCATTTACCCTTATATTAATAAATTGGGAAAAAATGTTGTAGGTTTTAAAGCTAGTCGTCTAATTGTCTAAAAAAGAGATATCTAGAAAATGATTTAGAATTTCAAATATCTTAAAAACAGACCACCTCACCGCGATTATGATAGTAAGTTAGGTTTGGTAAAAAAAATATAATAATTTTATCATTAAAATTTTAACAATCAGTGTAGAATGAAGACACTGATTTTAACAATCAGTGTAGAATGAAGACACTTAACAATCATGTAAAAAAAATTTTACTAACAACACACAAGAATAAAAAAATCAAATAGACACACTATTAGGCACACCTTTCTTCTTATCACCACTTCCGTGGAACGGTTTCAGTAACTCATACTTAACAACTCCGGCCCCAGTCCTGTTCTTCAGTTCCAAATTCGTATTTCGCTCGTCAATAACCCCAGCTAAATCATACATTCGACCTTGAAATCGTTCATAAGCCGCGTTTATAACCGGATCCTCAACCCAACTAGGCTCGCCATTTTCTCCGATAAATTCCTCGTCTGGCGAATGACTCGACAATAAAGCAAGCGTTATGACAGCTTGTGTCGCTTGTTTTTGAGACGGAAAACTTTTCAATAGAACCGCCTCGGGTTTATCCAAAAATTCAATCAAGTCCTTTTTGTTTTCCGTAGGCATATTTTGTCGCGTTATCGTAGGCCTGTTTGGGAAATATCCACCGTACATATATTGACCAAAATTAACTGCGGCGTGATGGCCAGAAGCCACCCACATTATTGTCGTTAGAGTTTGTATAAGGTTTTCGTGTGAGTTTAAAACCGGCCACCATGGTTCGTCTTTTTTGTCTGCATGACCTTTAGTTCGGACTTCCGTCCACCAGGCTTGGAGTTCTGGGTCGGATTTGATCTGAGTATCGTCCTTGTAGTAATGTGTCACATAGTCGGTCACCCATTGCTTGATCGCGTCCCAAAGGATTAGTCCGTCGTTCGCGAATGGATAGTCTTTGATTCGAAGGTCTACACCATGTTCTGCTTTCGAGTTCGGCGTTGCCATTCCTCTGAAATAAAATTAAATTCATAAATAATACTAAAACGCTAAGAATTAATGAGGTTGTGTTCGATTGATTAGTCATTATTTATTAGATCAAATTTAGCTCTACGAATAGCTCTTAATGATTTTGGAGAAGGGGAACCGATATAAAACCGAACTAATGAAATCGGTAAACCAATTGAATCGCTACGAAACCAAATAAAAAAATAATAATCCATAAAACCGATACCAAACCGAACCAATAAAACAGTTAGAACTGGTTGGGTTTTTTTTCAATCATCTTTTATATATTGCCAAAATTATAGCTAAATACTTATTTAAAAATTATAAATTAACTTCTAAATTTTAGTTTTTATATAATTTAAAATTCGTTTTTCAAAACCGAACCGGATCCAACTAAAGCTGAACCGAACACGATCTAAACCAAATCGAAGCACGGTGGACCGGACAAAACTGAAAGTGCAACAGCTCAATATAATTCAAAAAACTAAAACAAAAGCATAATGGTCTCGTCCGATCCAAACCGATAAATTTAACGATATAGTTTAAGTTCCGCCAAACCCAAACAAAATCCAACGGATAATAACAAAAAGATACCTTCTAATAAGATCGGCAGGCAAGGCTTCTTTGTCGAACCTCCATAGTTTATCATATATGGCCGAACTAATCTCCATACTATATTTCCCTGGCGAAAAAGTAGTCTCTACAATTCCATCGGCATTTATGAGATTTTCTCTAGCACGTGCATTAATTTCCATCGTATAACGAAAATGTGGTCGTAAAAGCCTATAAATCGGATGCAATCTACTCAGTTGCCGTTTTGACGCTATTATGTATGGTTCCATACAGCAATGAGTTCTCAACCTGTTCGAAGACAACCACAGCATATAAACAAAAATTATTGAGCTATAATTACAATCCCTAGTGTCTCCAGACGTTATATATATCATTATAAAATAAAATCCTATTGAGCTATATAACTTACCAATGAATAACTAGTTGATGATAACCGGCATCATGAGCACAGACATGGGCTTTTGCGAGTCTCCACAACCAAGCTCCCGTGCCATGGGAGCTCCTCGTAAACACTTCTCGCCATGTTGGTTTGTCACCCAAAGGTGGTCGTGTTAGTTCGATGGCAACTATCCTCAACGTATTGTCATCGTTGAGGAAAAACAATGTCCGAGATCCGTAAAATGTCACATTGTCCAGCTCTCGGATTTTATTCACATAAGGTAGAAATAAATCGTGGTAATCCAGCACGAACAATCTATTTTGCCTAAAAGCCTGAAATATACAATTTACGAATTTTTTACTTTTTTTGTAATATCAATATCAAAAGCAAAAGTATTTGTTTTAGAATATTATTTTGGATATGCTTCAAAATCCGGAGGACAAAAAATAAATATACCTCATCAATAGACATGATCCCTCCAATTTGTTGTTGAACAAGTTCTGTTGTTATCAATGAATCAGCTGGTCCATATATTTTTGGGTCAAGCTTGCTTCTCATTGGCCATTCCTGTACCATAGGCCGATTAATATATTAAATTTTGCTATAATAATGTGTTTGATGCTTGGTCTCGAATAGGATAATATCTAAAGAATAACAATTAAAATTATAAATATAATTAAATTAAGCAACGTCATTCGTATATTAAAACACTTATGAGAGTAAATAAGCGTGAGTAGTTCTATTTTTGATGTTATTGATTTGTTTTGGATTCAAGTTTGGACCCTTTTTTTCATTTTTAAATATTTTAAACTGATTTAATTAGTTTAAAATATAATTTTATTTACATATCATTCATCATCTCATATCTCATTTCTAATTAATTTGAGATTTTACTTTTTGGAATAAAATACAGTTTAATTGAACAAAATATTATTTATTCATTTTCCAATTGAACAAAATATTTCATCATCTCATATCTCAATTCTAAATTTTACTTAAAAATTTTTAAAACACATTTTATAAAATACATTGGAGCAAAAAAAAAATCTGGACAAGACATTGTTATAAATATATTTACTCTCTCCTACAACAAGTAAGTGTTTAACATATAATTATTATTATTTTTCAAAAAATTGTACACTCTATTATTAGACCCTACCCTCTTCCATATTCTCAAACAAAATAAATTAGGACCGATTTAAAACTTACCTCTACCAGTTGAATGCTATAAGGATTAAGACCAGCAAGTGTTTGACGTGCAAACTCTTCATCGCTAATCCATGCAAATCTATCCTCTACAATATCAAAACACGATTAATCAATCCTTTAAAAAAACTTAATACATTTAAAAATATTAAAGAGTGGGAAAAAGTTTCTGTACTTAGTAATAAATCCGGGGCCTCAAACTGAAGAACATCATCTCCTACTTCAGCGATATATTTGACGACCTTTGGGATTAAAGATTTTAATCCGGTGATTTTAGGCAAGCTAACTCCTTCTTCGAATAATTTATCGATGGCTTTAAAATGCGGAAAGCCTTGACGAGGGTCGTCAAATACCGAATCTAATCGCGGTATAATGGATGGAATAACTGCTTGAAATACATTCCCATTGAATGAACTGTCTTTTGTTTTTGAAAATTCTTCGTCCCGTGGTACATAGACGTTGCTTCCTCGTTTCTCCGACAATGCATCTGGAATGTAGTTCAACGTTAATATTAACCATAAATCGTATACATGCAATGCAAGAAATATATAGAAATCAACCTGATTTAGAACGAGGTCGACCGGTTTTGCCACGTCTTGGATAAGGATGATCTTTGCCTCCAAGAACCGGACGACCAAGTTCCAGACTCTTATCAGGATTACCAAGATCGTTATAAACATCGTAATCGTAAACCCGTTCGTACGGTTTGAATTCTCCTTGCTCTTGTCGATTGATTCCTCTTAAATTATCGAGTTCGACTTGTCTAAGTTTTTTTAATCCTTCAGGAGTGTCGGATGGCAAGTAGGATACCTTCGCACACAAGACACAAAATTAAATCGATATAGAATTTGTTCTGCTGAAATAGTTATAATTACACTCTTCCAAAATATAATTATTTTATTGGGCCGGTGACATACATATTCTAACACATGTATAAATTAATGAGAAATGTAAATAAAGGTATACTAATAATATAGTATTTATTACCATCTAACTAGTTAATTTTCAATTATTACTTTATGTAATTAACTCAAATAAAATATCTAATATTTTAATAATATTTTAAATATTGTGTTTCATCTTTGTCTATCCAGCTATTTTAATTTTTTAACTAAATTCTTTTTATATTTTGTTAAAGAAGTATATTTTTGAAAACAAAGTTCGAAAAAAGACTAGAAAATTCTAGTTTTGTTTTTTAAAAATGAATAAAACTATATTTGTTGATGATATCTTTTTAAAAAAATTTATAAATCATGCGAAACCCGTCATTATTAAATTAAATTACGTGAAACCAACATATATTATCAAACACGCGAAATCATACATTTAAATCGTGCAAGACCTCCTTAATAAGTTGATGGACAAAACATTATTAATAATTACAAACATTAAAAATTAAAAGACCAAACAATATTAAATAGGATTTTAAAATTTATATAACTTAAAAATATAAATGAGTTTTAACTTTTTTTGGAGGTGTTAGAATTAAACATGGATACTGTGAAACTAGTAAATGAGTTTTGTTATTTACCTTATCACTGAAGAAAATTCTATGGTTGTCTTTAAGGTTAACCCATGATTTACATGTAAAAGTAATTTTATCATCTTTGTCCGGAAATCGAAGAACAACATCTTCGACAAATAGTTCATTTGCGTATTCATTTTGTACCAAAATCGCTCCGACTGTACCGAAATCTTTGGGTACTTTAAATACACACTCATATATCACTTCATCAGTCTTTCTTCCGATTCTTTCAGCTTCGTCTATGATTCGTCCTTTCTCTGATCCGGTTACTGATAAGAAACAAAATAATATCATCTATGATTCAATGCATTTAAAGCCTTAAGTGTATTTGTCAGCCTTATCATTAAGTCGAGAAAGCAACTCTTTTGAACTTCTTATCTAGAATTCCCAATAAAAGTCCTACCTATCACTTAAAAAAAACAGAATAAAATGTGGACAACTACTTAAATCTAAATATATGTATTTTGACTTAAAATGTTTTAAATCTTAAAAAGTATATATAGAAAAAATTAGTTTAAAAGCATATCTTAAAAAGTATATGTATTGTAAGATTGTCATACCAGGATCAAGTTGGGTGCTGACAAGCTCCAAAACAATAGTTTTGCCAAATAGTTCTTCAACCGAGGTTGCTAAAGGCAGACCGGTTAGTTTAACCCTAACAACCGCTTTAGCTTCGATTATTTCGCTAGTTTTGCTTGCATTCACTGAGAGAACCCGAGATTTGTTTGAAGCAGAATCTATGCGAATACCTAGAAATTTTGCATTCTTTTTAGGTTCATATCGCGGGTTATGGGAGATGGAAAATAGATTGCTGCTTTGGTTTAAGAATGAAGGCTGCGAAAGAAAACAAAAAGGTTTTGTGGCTTCATGTCTTTGAAGCAAAGAATGAGAATTTAACATTTTTGTATAAAGTTCTGGGGGTTGAGGTGTAATGCTATTTGCTTTGAGGAATGGTAGTATATAAAGATTCAACCGAGAGTTGGAGCCAATTTTGACCAATATTATATCTATATATGATAGAGAATTGACCTATTATATATATAGTTATAGTTATTCTACAACATATAATTATTAATTATAATCTCATAAATAATAAAAACAAATAACATGATATAGACAAAAAGAAAAGGTAAATTAGTAAAAGATAATAGAAGAATATAAATAAAAATCTCCATGTTTTTATATAGGTTCAAATCTTATTAAAAATTTTGGTTTATTTTGTTTAGATCGATATATGTCTCGAAATGTTATTATATAATTTTGAGTTAGAATTATATAAAAAATAATTAGTCTAAATAATTTGTTTTTGAATTACAAATAAAAAAAATCCAAATATCAATCGATATAAACATATATTTATTTGAGTATTTATGAATCGGTATTTAAATATTCATTTTTATAAAGTAATTTGTTAATGAGATTAATTATTTTATATAATTAAGTGTCTATTGGATTTATTGATGAAAAATGCGTTGTGGACTAATAAATGTAGTAACTTGGTTGAATTTGGATACTGAAAAGGACTTGTCCGAAATCTCAGTACTTGAACTTAAGCTAATAAATTAGGAATTAAACTGATTTTTTCAATTTATTAGGTTGTGGTCTCCGATCACAAAATGGTATATGTTAATCGGGTTTATACAATTTAAAGTCCAAGTTGTATAACGTATATAAGAATGATTTAGGGTTTCGTATTCCTTCAACCAATCCTAAACAAACTATTAGTCGTTATCTTTGTGATTGGAAGGCTAAAAGCTTTTTGCAGGTATCTCTAGAACAAGTCTGGTAGTCTATTAAAGAACTGTAGAATACCGAAGACTGGATTAATGGATAACAATAGCAGGCAAAACGGTATGTGTCTTTTTAGTTTATTCAATAATAAAATCATAAGAGAGTTTATTATTTTTTCTCCATATTTGATGAGCTGATTGATGTGATTCATTCGGTACTCATCAGTTGGTATCAGAGCCATGAAACCCTTTTATGATTCATAGGATAAACGATCGCATATCTATTATCGAATCATGTATATTTATCTTACTCTAAAGAATCCATACCATTGGGATTAGATGTTTAATTGACTTGGTTATGTCGTAAATTTATGATTTGTATAAAAAGCATGAATACATTGACTTATCTTGTTAATAGCATGATTATATGTTTAATTGTTTTTGAATAACTTACTATATGTGATAAATTTTGAGTTATTTGATAAACTTAGGGTTTAATTGATGGATGAAAGTTTTCTCCTAAAATAAGCATCAAATAATCCATAATTTAGTGAATCAATTCAAAATTATTGGGACATCAACTCATCGATCGCTTAAACGCTGATGTTAACATTGATGGAAGGTTGTCCAAAGACATTCAATGTTGCCAGCGAATTGCTGACGTTGCGGATGACAGCAATGTGGGGATGCTGCCTGGACAAACACCCAGGGATAGCATCCACTGTTGCTGGATGAAGATCGCACAACAAAGTCAATACGAACTACTGGTTGGGCGTGCGTCTGACGGCGACAACACTGTTGCAGGTTGGGCGCTGCCCATCAACAACAACAACATCTGATGGCTGGGTGCAGCCCAGGTACTACAACAGTTGTTGTCGTTGGTTGGGTAGCTCACCTGATGACAATAACATATGGCTAGAAATTTTGAAAAAATATCAAAAAAATGTTTTTTTAAAAAATTATTGTCAATTAATTTGCATATATTTCATAATTTATTTCACATGTGAATATTTTTTGCATGCTGCTTTTTTTATATATTTTTTAAACAATTTTTTTAAATATGTGAATGTTAACTGGATATGCATGACTAAGGTTTCGAATTTTGTTTAGTAAATCTTAGAATTACTTTAATCGGTCATACGGAAGGTTAAATTTATCTTTTTGATGATCCTAAGTTTCGAAAGATTCAAAGGGTTAATTTATATTTAGATATTGGCCCTTTGGAAGGTTAATATTTGGGTTTGATTAACCATGAACCGGAAAAACATCACAGAAAATGGTCATTTTGATAGTTTAATTCTAAGTAGGTGAAATCAGCTCTCTAGAGGGTTTCACTAGTACTTAGAAAAATTAAATTAATCCTTATATTTTTTTTCTAATTTTAAGTAGGTAAGAAAATAAAATTATGGTTATTTTAATTTAAGTAAGTGAAATCAGCCATCCAGAGTGTTTACATGATACTGAGGAAAATTAAAATAATAATCATGAATTTCATTATATAGAAAGAAGATATGCTACTATATTTGTTTGTTCTTGAATATGATTATGCAATAATGAACCTCAAACCCTTTGCTTAGTTAGGAAAGTACACCTGATGACACTAAAGAGCATGAGAAGTGAGAAAAGTCTAATAGGTTATACATGTCCATAAGTTACAAGGAATACCAGTTTCGTTTCGTGTGGCTGTCCTAACATACGCTATCATAGTTATGAATTTTCTTGCAAAAGTCAAGAAATTACTTGTTAAGAATGACAAGGTAGAGATGTAGCGTATAATTAACGAACTAGCTACCAAAATATACATTGTAAAGATAAAATCCGTGAGCATATTCTAGGAATGTCTATGATTGCCTAAAAGTTAAAATAAATTATTGTAGACTTATCTGAGGAATGTGTAGTAGGATTCACTTTTTCATTATTACACAAAATTGTAAGCATTTCCAGTCTATCTATAACTGTATACGGGGAATATGGAATATCAATGAGTTGAATGATCATATCACACAAGAGGTGGAAAGGCTTAAAGGGGCAATGCTTAAAGTGAACATGATGGAATCTAAGAAGGGGATGAGGCCTAAGCAAAAGGTTATTGGAAAATGATCAGGTCAAGGTCCGGCTAAGAAGAAATTTCTTGAGGAATCGATTGTTGGTCGATACTTCTTTTACACAGAGAAATGACATATAAAGAAGGATTGCAAAATTTTCTGAATTATATGTTGAGCAAAGATACTCTCACAAATTTGGTTATTTCGGATATTAATCTTGTCTCTGTGGGAAATAATACTTAGTGGGTTTATTCAGCTGCAACAATTTATGTTTGTATTTTTTTTGCGCGCTACGTCAATGAGCAGGATGCTAAGTAAGGATGAAAGATTCATATTCACCGCAAATAGAAGCTCATTTCATGTATTTTCAATTTGTGATTTACATTTAAAACTTTCTTCTGGGCATGTTTTATTTTTAGAGAATGTAATGTTTGTTCATAGTTTTGAAAAGAATTTAATTTCCTTTCAAGTTTTAGATTTGTATGGGTATTTTTATCTTACAGGAATCGGTTTTACTTTATCTTTAAATAATGTGGTTGTTAGGCATGAAAGTTTGATCAAGGAAGATAATTTGTATTTGTTAAATACTTCTTATAATATAAAAAATTTATATGAATGCATAACGTATACCAAATAAAATTACGAAGCCCAAAAAACCCCGAAAACTATTAGACAAGAAGTTAGTTCATATATCCAAATCTAGGATGGACAATGATGAGTCCGAATTTAGCATGCTCCCCGAACAAGGGCAGATCGGTCAAGTCTCTCCGAATACCGGACAGGTTACAGGGACAGGGATCGAACAGGTCACTTGGACCGGACAGATTTATGTGAATACTATGAACTTAAAGCAGTTCGAACTATGACAAAAGTACTAAAAAACCTAAACACTTCTTGACTAAGCTACTTTCTCTCCTACTTAAGAGCTCATGGGTCTTTGAACATGACCCGGGTCCATTAAACATGATCCGAAAGCCCATAAGGGCCCAAACATTACACTATAAATACCCAACCACCCGCATTAACTATGGGTAATGGGAATTAACTGCTACCAAGCTGCTTAAACATCTCTCTACTCTCTACTCTAACTGTTAAACACCCACACACCACCGTTAAACACCTATACACCACCTTAAAACTCCACTTGAAATTACCATCCTACCCTCATGCAATTATTATCCACACCAAATTGGCGACCACAGTTGGAGGCGACGGTGCCTGAATCAAGCATTCAAAACCAGCTAAAAAACTCTGTCCGAATGAATCCGGACAATCCAGAAGTGCCACCAGCTTTGCTCGAAGTGGTGGGAGAGAATGATGAGTACACTGTCGAAGAGCGTGACAGGTTGAGGGGTGAAATAGAAGCTCTGAGGGCTGAAAAGGCCAAGATGGGCGTGAAAGAGAAATTCAAAGCATCAGTTACTCATCACACCGACAACCCTAGAGAGCCTGAGGCTTCGAAAACTCATGTGAGCACTAAAAAGACACATTCCAGTTCTAAAAAGTCTCACCGGTCCAAGCCTGTGGAGAGCTCTCACTCAAGCTCAGAATCTTCAGGTAGCTCTTCGGACAGCGAGGGAAATGAAAAATCCTTGTCCTCTAGCAGCGATGAGGGTCGAACCAGGAAAAAGCAAAAGCAGGTTAAGAAATATTCAAGAAAAAGAGACAGACATGGAAGAATGAAAAGGCATATTGGCAAGGGATCATCTCACCACCGGAGGTATACGGACAAGATGCTAATGGATCCCTTTGCTTTCCACGAAGAACCAGGTATCTTTGCAACTCCCAATGAGGATACTGTGTTCAGTCGTGGAAGGAATTGGAGGCAGTCTCCACTGTCTTCTAAAATTCTGTCCGGGAACCTCCCCAAGAGGTTTTATAGCACTAAAATAGAGAAGTACGATGGCAGTACTGATCCGGACAATCATCTGGAGCAATTCAAGAACTTCATGATGAACTTTGATGATGGTGATAAACTACTCTGTAGGGCTTTCTCCCAATCATTCACGGGGAGTGCTCTAAAATGGTACAACAGCCTGCCTCAGGGTTGTATTAAAGATTTTGATACGTTTTGGGTAGCCTTTCGAAGGCAGTTTGTAGGGAGTAAGGAGCTAAAGGGCAATGGAGACACCATAATCCATTGTGCCCAGGAGCCAAATGAATCCTTGAAAGAATACATAAGTCGTTTTGTGAACACAAAGAATGGGTTGGCTGATTGCTTCGAACAGGTGGCAATAGCATCCCTGAGGCAAGGTTTGAACCCAGGAAACCTGGCTAATTCGGTGACCAGAAAGAAGGCCATGACCTGGGGAGGATTGCTAAATCAAGTTGGAAAACAAATAAACGTTGATGAAACAAAGAAAACAAGGGTGCACAGACAGGTGAGGTCCACCCAGTGGCACCAACTCCGAATCAAAACCAGTCCAAGAACAAAGCAAGAGAAACCGGACAAGGGCATGGTAGGGCAAAAGCTCAGTCTCAGCCAGCTGCTCCTGCTCAAAGTCGACAATCTAGAAACAAGAGAGGGCCATGGGTCCAACCGGAGTGATTCGCAGAGTTAAAAGAAAGTGTGGCCACTATCTTTGATAAAACAAAGGATGAGGTACATTACCGGAGACCAGCAACTTTGCAGTCTCCTAGGGAGCATCGTAACAACTCCTTTTGCCAATATCACAATGATATTGGCCATACCACTGATGATTGCATAGCATTGAAGCAAGAAGTTCAAAACCTGATTGAAAGGGGAAAGTTGGGAGCATAGGTTAAGAGAAGAGGAGGCAACATGCCTGATAACACTCACCGGGTTGGTCCAAGTAATGCTGCCCCGGAGGGGGCCATGGTTATAGTTGAAAGGTTTGATGTGGAATCTGAATACTTGGATCCTGATCCAACTCGAAACAGGGTGGGTTCTATAGAGGAATGTTCTAGGTCGGTCTCCGGGCTCATTAAATTCTTCGAGTCACTTATAATTTTCGGAGGGGACACTATGACAGCTCCTACTGCTTCTTCGAGAAAGAGGCATGTTCATAATTTAGCCTCCCAGCTAGAAGGAGACATGACATCTTATCAGTCACCAAACTCATTCCCCTTCATTGTCTTTGATGAGGATGATTTGCGAGACATTGCTGGCCCTCATGAGGATGTTGTTGTCATAGGAGCCTCTATAGGGGGGCAATGAAATAAGGAGAATTCTGGTGGATACTGGAAGCTCAGCCAATATCCTTTTCCTAACCACTTATAAGAAAATGAGAAATCCAGCTGTGATTCAAAAGTCGGACAGGTCAATCGTGGGCTTCACAAGCAGCTCAGCCGATGTGATCGGAGAATTCGAAGAAGAGGTGTTATTGGGCAGGGGCCCTTTTAAGAAAATGGTTAGAATACTCTTTATTGTGGTGGATTGTCCCACTTGCTATAATGCTATTCTAGGGAGGTCTTGGCTCTCTAGGATGCATGCAGTGGCTTCAACAGTTCACCAGTGCTTAAAGTATGCTGTTCAGGGACAGGTTGGGGTTGTCCGGAGCAGCCAAAAGATTGCAAGAGAATGCTATGCCACTGCCCTGGCTCCTCGAACGCTGGGGGCAGTCTGAATAAATGATCAATAGCAGTTTGAGGGCCTTTCTGGGGGTGAGGGTGAAATTGATGACCCCAGGGAGACCCCTGGAGTGTTGATTCCAATTGAAGAGGTTGAAACGCACTGTTTGGAAGAAGGCAAGAGTGTCAAGATAGGGTCCAAGATGCCACCAATGTTGAAAGAAGAGATGTTAAAATTTTTGAAAGACCATCAACATGTTTTTGCTTGGTGCAATGCTGATGTTACTGGAGTTCCATCAGAAGTGATATCCCATCACCTATCTGCTCGAAGAGATGTAGCACCAGTGGTTCAAAAGAGAAGAGCTTTCTCAAAAGAAAAGGCTGATGTCATAGTACAAGAGGTTGACAGACTCACAAAGATGGGGCATGATAAGGAAAGATATTCCTCAGGGACCTAAGTGTAATTGACAGGGACTAAAGTGATAAGTTCTGTAAATATTGGATTAAATTAGACTTTAGGAGAAACGTAAGGGTTAAATTGTAAATATACCATTATGTAACCATTTCTCTAACTAACTCACCCTGCCTATTTAAAGAGGCGGAAGAAGTTAGTTTGACCTATGAAATAATCAGAAGCACTTTTCACTCCCTAAAATTCTCTAAGTAGATTTGTGTTCTTGATTTGATCATTTCAGCTTTAATTCTTACCAAATTGGCGCTAGAAAGAGGGGGAGAGGATACCTTGATCAATAGATCAGAAATCGACGTTCGAGTTTTCGTTTTGCAAAGTTTTTCGTTCGAATTTTCATATTTTGTTTGATTTTTTGCTGATTGAAGATGAATCCAGAGGAAGGAGACAATCCATCTGTTCGCAAGGCTATGGAAACATTGAAATCCGATCTGCAAGAGGCAGGTAAATCGATTCCAACTCAATCAATCCAATTTGATTTTGAAGGAAAAATGAATGAGATGATAAGAAAGGTGGCGGAGCTTGACGAATTGATGAAAAAGAAGGGAAATAATGATGGCGCTAGGCTTAGGTCTAAAATAGCCAGGGGCGATCAGAATGATCAGTCGGATCAGTCGATGGACGATGGCGACGATCGATATGAACAGCGTAAAACACGTTTTGAGCAAAAGAAAGAGTATAGTGGGATAAAGAGGAAAGAAAAATTACAAAAACGACTGTTTGTCAATTCTAGTGATGAAGAGGATTTCGAAGATTCTGAGTCTGATGAAACACCGAAGTACGAACGTTCTCGAGGCCATTCAAGAGGAGTGGAGCGTGAGCTCCGGCCAGCTAGGGTGTATAAGGAAGGAAGGAAAAAGAAAGAGAGGCGAGTATATTCAGCTCGAGTATATTCACCTCGGAAATATTCACCTCGGAGATATTCGCCTCAAAAATATGAAGGTGAGTCTAGCTTATATGCTACTGTGGGGATGAGAAATGAGGACCAGTATGTTCAGGGAGTTGACTGGAGGGACTCACCATTGATCAGGGAGATCAGATCTGTGCCGCTTCCGAGGCGGTTTGATATTTCTAAAGTTGATAAGTTTGATGGGACTCAAGATCCTGATGACCACATAGAACAATTTAAAAACTACATGACTAATTTCGAAGATGACGATAAATTGGTATGTAGAGCATTCTCTCAAACGTTTAAAGGAACTGCGCTGAAATGGTTCAACAAGATTCCTAAGGAGTCAATTGCAAATTTTAGAGGCTTCTATACCGCTTTCCGAAGACAGTTTGTGGGAAGCAAGAAAATGAGAGCCAATGGAGACACAATAATACAATGCAAGCAGGCTGTGGGAGAGAAGTTAAAGGATTACACCAAGAGGTTTGTATCAACAAAGGCTGAATTGGATGATTGTGAAGAAAGTGTGGCTATGGCGGCGTTTAGGCAAGGGCTGTTGCCTGGGGATTTAGCCGATGAGACTACGAGGCGCAGGGCGTTAACATTTGGAGCTCTTATGGCTCAGGTTGAGGATCAGATTAAGGTCGAAGAATCGACGCGGGTTCGAGGAGGTGCTAGTACTATTCAGAAGGGGAGTGGACAATCTAACACATCGAACAGCAATTCCTCGCGTCCGAAGAACAATCAAAATGTCTCTAATCGAGGAGTTTCGAATTCGTATCAAGGGGGATACAATCAACACAACTCTAATAATCAGCAACAGTTTAGATCCAGATCGAATGTGTGGGTGAGGCCAGATTATTATGCAGATCTAACTGAAAGCGTGGCTTCGATATATGAAAAAACAAGGGGAACAATAAATTTTAGAAAGCCGCCAGCGATTAACAAGCCAAGAGAGGAGCGTAATAATAAGTTCTGCAGGTATCATGACGATGTCGGCCATGATACAAATGATTGCATTGCTCTAAAGAAGGAAATGCAAATTTTGATCGAAAATGGAAAGTTGCTGGAATATGTCAGGAAGAATGCCAAGGCTGTAGCTCCGAAAGTTGGTAATCCTAGTTCTAAGCAGGAAACTGCACTAATGATTTTAGATGTTGCAGGTGAAGGCAATGGTTTCGATGTGGCATCGGAATATGTCGAACCAGACCCCAGTCGACTTTTGTTAATGTCAATAGACGAGCCGATGCGTCAAGGACGTGTTCGAGATTTGTGTGCCTTCTTCGAATCACTTACAATATTTGGGGGAGATTCGATGACTAACAACACTAATAATTCGAGGAAGAGGCATATAGTGAACTTAACACGACAGATTGAGGGAGGCGCATCGACACACTTAAGCAACATAAAGGATGTGCCCTTTATAATTTTCGACGGGGATGATTTAAGGGGGATTACTGGGCCACATGAAGATGCAGTGGTCATATGAGCAGAAGTATGCGGGGTGGAGATTCGACGAGTGCTGATTGATACAGGGAGCTCTGCTAATGTGCTTTTTAAGTCAACATATGAGAGATTAACTGCTCCGCCTCGAATAGAAAGATCAGAAAGGACTATCATAGGGTTTACTGGTGCAACATCAAATGTGATAGGAGAATTCGAGGGTGAAGTTTCTTTGGGAAAGGGGCCTTTCAAGAAGAAAGTACAAGTACTTTTTGTAGTGGTGGATTGTCCATCAAGTTACAATGCTATTTTTGGGAGGTCGTGGTTGGCGAAAATGTATGCTGTAGTTTCTACAGTTCATCAGTGTTTGAAGTATGTGATTGAGGACCGAGTCGGCGTAGTTCGAAGTGATCAAAAGGTGGCAAGAGAATTTTATGCTGCAGCATTTAGACTACGGGGCAAAAGTTCTGATGATCTGATGGAGAATTAGCAGTTTGGGGGGTTGTCTTCTGATGGAACAGATGAGGGAATTGATGATCCGAGGTCAACCCCGAGTTCTGTGGTGGTCAATGAAGAAATAGAGGAATATACTTTCAATAATGGCAGGGTGCTTCGAATTGGCACCTTGTTATCTTTATCGATGCGAGAAAAGTTATTGACTTTTTTATCTGAAAATTTGGATGTTTTTGCGTGGAGGTCTGAAGACGTGGTGGGGGTCCCAAGTGACATAATATGTCATAGTTTGGCGGTTGATCCGAAGGTCAAACCGATAATTCAAAAAAGAAGGGCTTTTTCATTGGAGAAATCCGAGGCAATAGTTGCCGAGGTGGATCGACTGTACAAGATGGGTCATATCAGGGAAGCCAATTATCCGAGGTGGACAGCCAATCCGGTGGTAGTAAAAAAGAAGAATGGAAAATGGCGAATGTGTGTGGACTTCACAGATTTGAATAGAGCCTGTCCAAAAGATCCTTTTCCGGTGCCTCGAATCGATCAGCTAGTGGATTCTACTTCGGGAAATAAAATCTTGACTTTCATGGATGCATTTTCAGGGTATAATCAGATTCGAATGAATCCAGATGATGAAGAAAGCACGACTTTTATTACTGACAGGGGTTTGCACTGCTATAAAGTAATGCCGTTCGGATTAAAAAATGCTGGGTCAACATATCAGAGGCTGATGAATAAGGCGTTTTCTTCACAGATTGGGAGAAATATCGAAGTGTACATTGATGATATGCTTGTTAAAAGCAAAAGTGATGATGAACACATTGATGATTTGGAAGAGACGTTTTTGAATCTTAGAGCAATACAATTAAAGTTGAATCCAGAAAAGTGTACATTTGGAGTTCGATCTGGTAAATTTCTGGGGTACATGATTAGTGAAAGAGGAATCGAAGTGGATCCAGATCAATTGAAGGCTTTGATATCTATGTCTTCACCTCGGAATATCAAAGAAGTGCAAATGTTAACGGGCAGGTTAGCAGCTTTGAACAGATTCATTTCTCGTTTTTCAGATAAGTGCTTTCCTTTTTTCCAGGTGCTGCGTAGACCTAATAACTTTGACTGGACTTCGGATTGTGAAGAAGCTTTTATGAAGATTAAAAATCTTTTGTCCTCTCCTGAAATATTGTCGAAGCCTCGAAAGGGTGAACAATTATTTTTATATATAGCCGTGTCGGATTATGCAGTAAGTGCAGTTTTAGTCAGTGAAGATGCGAGAATTTCGAAGCCTGTCTACTATGTCAGTAAAAGTTTGGTTGATGCTGAGAAGCGCTATTTGAAGCTCGAAAAATTGGCACTGTGTATAGTAGTGGCAGCAAGAAAAATGCGCCCTTACTTCCAGGCACATACGATTGTGGTTCGAACTTCATATCCATTAAAAAACGTTTTGCAAAAGCCAGACATCTCAGGAAGGATGACCAAGTGGTCTGTGGAATTAGGAGATTTCGATGTGTTATTCTCTCCTCGAACAGCTATCAAAGCTCAAGCTTTAGCAGATTTTTTGGTGGAGTTTCACTCAAGCATATCTGAAGAGAAAGATGGTGAAAAGGTGAACGAGAATCCGACGTGGACGATACGAACTGATGGGGGATCCAGTAACAAAGGATCGAGTGCAGGAGTTGAGTTGGTGGCACCAACAGGGGAATTTATGTTTCAAGCTATAAAATTTGGCTTTCATGCTTCGAATAACGAAACTGAATATGAAGCTGTGCTAGCAGGATTACGGTTAGCAAAGATTTGTGGAGCGACATTTGTGCGCTTGGAAACAGATTCACAGTTGGTAGTTAACCATGTTAAAGGAGTATCGGAAGATAAAAAGGAACGTTTGGTTTTGTACTTGCAAGAACTTCGGGGAATGATGGCACAGTTTGAAAATGTCGAAGTGGAGCATATTCGAAGAGGTAGCAACACAATGGCTGATTCTTTGGCAACAATGGCTTACTCTGAAGAATATCCGTGGATCATAACACAACCATCGCCTTCGATCATACCGAATTCTGAGCAGTGTGAAGTTGTTAGTGAGGTAGTGAATGATCCGATGTGCGCTCGAGGAGATTGGAGGTTTGACTTGTTGAATTTTATTTCAAAGGGAATATTACCTCTTGATAAACACTTGCTTAAGAAAATAAAGTACAAAGCTCTTGGCTATGTGGTATTGGATGGAGTATTGTACAAAAGGTCTGCGTCGAAACCTTTGTTACGATGTTTAAGCAAACAAGAGTCCCAGGACATTTTATCCGAACTGCATGATGGGGATGGATCAGCTCATTGTGGGTTCAAAGCCTTAGCACGTCGGGTATTGTTGGCAGGATATTATTGGCTTACTATTATGCAAGATGCCAAGTCGTTAGTTCGAAGCTGTGATACTTGCCAAAGATATGCAAATTTAATACACAAACCGGCAGTACCCCTAATGACAATTTCAGAGGCGGTTCCTTTCGATAGGTGGGGGATTGATTTAGTGGGACCATTACCTATGGCTTCTGGTGGAAGACAAATGATTATTGTTGCGGTTGATTATTTTTCGAAGTGGGCAGAAGCAGAACCTTTAGCTGGGACAAAAGCTAAGGATGTAATCAAGTTTATTCAAAGTAACATTTGCTACCGTTTTGGAGTACCTCGAAAAATAACAACGGATAATGGTCCTCAATTTAATAACAAGGAAATGGACTCTTTTTGTTCTTCGAAAGGGATACAGCAATGCTTTTCCACTCCTTTCCACCCCCAGGCAAATGGACAGGTGGAAGTTACAAATAGGTCCATTTTGGATGGCTTGAAGAAAAATTTGGCAGGAGCAGCAGGGAAATGGCCAAATTATCTTCAAGAGGTGTTATGGGCATACAGAACAACTCCTAGAGAGGCTACAAAAGAGACTCCTTTTTCTTTAGTATATGGGATGGACGCTGTGTGCCCTGCTGAATCTACATTTCCCTCTTATAGACTACTACAATATTCCGATGCAGATAACGATGAGGCTAGAAGAGTGGAGCTTGATTTGTTGGAAGAAAAAAGGGTCAAGGCGCATTTGAATGTGATCCATTATCAAACATTAATGAGAAGCAGATACGATGCTAAAGTTAAGAGAAGAGAATTCAAAATTGGCGATCGAGTATTACGAAAAGTATTTCTTCACACTAAGGATAAACACCTCGGAAAATTGGCCCCGAATTGGGAAGGTCCTTACGAAGTTAAAATGAGGGTCAAGCCAGGTTCCTATAGGTTGTCAGATCGAGAAGGGAGGATGCTCAAATACCCTTGGAATATAAAGCACTTGAAATTGTACTGTGAGTAAAACTGAACTTCGAATTTTTGTAAAACAGACATACTCTTTCCTTATCTGTTGGCCCAGAAAGGTTTTAACGAGGTGTCTGGTTAATATTGAATTTTTTAATAAAATTTCTTTTGGCCATTGGTTGTTTACTATAATGTGTGGTTTATTATTTTGGTAACTTGGCAAAGACTGATCATCTTTGAAAGTTGACCAAGAATAATTTTCCGAAGCAATAGCTTTGAAGAAACAACCAAAGTTTTCGAGGTGCCACGTCTTATGAGTGCATCTATTTTTCGAGGTGCCACGTCTTATGAGTGCATCTATTTTTCGAGGTGCCACGTCTTATGAGTGCATCTATTTTTCGAGGTGCCACGTCTTATGAGTGCATCTATTTTTCAAGGTGCCACGTCTTATGAGTGCATCTAACTTTAGAAATAACCAGTTCAAACGAGTATACCAAAAATTTAAGATATAAAAAAAAAAGAAGTGGTTTGTTCATTGGATAAAATACGAAGTTTACAAAAAAGGGATGAAGTACTTAACCACATACACAAAAAAAACAAAAAAAACAAACTGCCTAGCCTATTAGGCATCATTTTCTTCTTCTTCTGATGATTCCTCTTCTGAATTATTTTCTTCTGAGGAGGAGGAGCTTGGTGGCGCTTCGAACTCTTCCTTTGGGCGTTGTTCTTCTGGAACTTGTTTCCAAAGATTTGTTAAGTCTAGTCTTGGACAAGCAGCATGAACTTCTCGAAGAAGCTGAATAGATGTATCAATTTGAGCTTTTTTGATACCTTCGAGCATTAAAGAACCAACTTTGGTTTCAGCCTTTTTGACAGCAGCATCCTTTTCTTCTTCGAATTTTGTTCGAAGCGTACTCAGCTCAGCTTGGCAATTCTTCAGCTTCTCCTGAGTTTCTTTAACAAGTTTCTCAGCATCGGAAGCTTTTTTCTTCGCCTCGGAGATAGCATTGGAATGTTGAGAATTTAGGTTTTTAAGAGCGAGATGATGAGAAGTTTCCAAAGCCTCGACTTTTTCTTTGTGATCTTTAAGGAGTTTTTCTTTTTCAGCCTCGAATTTCTGAAGTGCCTCATTTTTTGAAGTCTTTTCAGACTCTGTTTCTTTCTTGCTCTTGACCAATTTTTTTGCAAGAAGCTCTAATTGTGCGTGTGAATTTTTCACTTCTTCACATAATTTATTAGCTGCAGCACTTAAATTATCAAAGGGACGAAGGATCGAAGCTACCTCATCGGATTTGTCTGAATGAGGAAGGACTGTTGGGTGGTTACGATCAGGAACAATGGCATTTGATGTCGAAGCCACATCAGCCCCAGTAGAAGTCGGTGGAATGACATTGGTAGGTTGGGAACCAGAAAACACAAAATCCCCACTTGAGTTAAAATATTCGAAGTTGAGATAATCGTCTATTTGATTATCTCCAAGTGTCAATCCTCCTTCAGGGTTTTCTTCAACAAAAGTTTTACCACGCGCCTCGGAAGCTAGCACCGCTTCTAGTATATCAGCCTCATTCTTTTCATTTGGCTTGCTAGACTTACTCTTTTTCTTTTTTGGAGAGTTGTCCTTTTTCTTTTTCAGGACAGGTTGGTCTTCTTCGGATATGGTGGGAAGCGAAGGTACAGATGCTTTTCTTTTCGATGCACGCTTCGAAGTCTTGGAAGGGATAACCCTACTTGTGCTGGCCTTCTTGTGGGTCAATTTTCCTTTCTTCTTTAAGGGAAGATGGCTATCACTTCGGTTCCGCGTGGGAAGGTAGCATTTACCATCTGGTGCAAGTATCCTCTGAACTGCTAGGATGGGATCCGGGGGCACCATCGGATCTTGAGGGAAGTCAGCTCCCAAGGATATACGCCAGAGATGGCTGTTGACGAAGTTGATAGGATCAAATGCTGAATGAAAGCCATTTCCCCAAGTCTTCTCTGCCCACTCAGCCATTTGTTGGAAGATGAGCTTGGCTTCTTTTCGACGACTCTTAAACCGCCTCGGAATTTCTAAAGACAGACAAATAGTTAGCTAAATAAATTGATTTAAAGCAACTAGATAAATAAAGGAAAGTATCACTTACTACTATCTCTCCAAGTAAGGGTGAGTTTGGAAGGATTGGCATCGGAAATTTCTTTGCCATTTTCCCAGGCACCTGATAGGAAGACGAATCTTTGCTTCCAGAACTTGTCAGCTTCGAGGAGGTCGTCGATAATTTTTAAATCATCTTCAAGGGTTAGGTAATAAAATGGGAGAACTGGGCCATTTGAAATTTTGGTTACTGAGATGAAGTCTTCGATTTCGAGGGGAATGCCTCCAAGCCTCGATACCATGATTGCTGAGAATAAAGTAAAGAGCAAGTTGGGAGTGACTTGTGTTGGGCACAATCTGTGGATTTCGAAGAACCTCACTATCATCGGATCAAGGGGAAACCGAAGTCCCCAGTTGAAGAGCTCAGGGTACACTACTAGCTCATCTTTTTGACAATTGAGAGGTGTCTCTCCTTCTACTGGTAATCGAAGAATCATATTATCAGTTAACCCCCATAGCTTTCTGAGTTGCTCTTTCTCTGATTCGAGGTGGTAACTGTAGGGTACATTCTTTAAGGCAAGAATATACCAAGCAGAAAGAGGTTTCAGATTTTCTTGAACTAAGGCGGCAACACTCTTGGGAAGTGTAATAAGAGATTTTTTCCCTCGAGTCTTTTTTGGAGGAGCTACACCATCAGCTTCGGATTCCTCTTCGGCGTCAGACTCAGTAGCTTCGGAATCGTCTTTTTTCTGATCTTCATCGGAACGACTTCGGATTTGAGTCTCCTGTTGAGTCACAGGAATTGGCTGACTACACTCTGGTGTAATGTCATCCACTTCTTGTGGGGGAGGAGAAGAGTTTTCTGTTTCTTCACCCATTACTAAGAAAGGTGATTTTTTGGCACGTTTAGCTCTGATAGCCTCGAATTGAGGAGGGAGTGTGTTGGATTGAAGGTTTTTTGTCTCTTCGACTTGAAGGACAAGTGATTTGGGTTGTGATTTATTATCAGTTGGTGGCTTGTCTAAAGTAACTACTTTAGATTTCCGATGAGGTCTTAGCAATGAAGATTTGGCTGGATTTTGAAGAGGAGAGGCTGTTGAGTTATTTTCTGGGTTAGAAACTAAAGGCGAAGACGAAGTGGCAAGGTTAGGATTGAAGTTACCGTAGTTAAAAGTGGTACAGGAAGAGTGAGGACCGTTGTAGATCAACCCAGCAGCTTTGTATTCTTTGGCTCTTCGAGAAATGCAAAGATAATCGTAGGCCCCGAATACTTGGTTACTGGAACCAGGAAAAAGATTTTTCTTTGATCTTACTGGTCTTCTGGGTTTAGATCTATTATATCTAGGGTATCTTCTCATACAATGGGTATTGATATGAGAGATTGCTTTGGTGGATGAAAAAGATGAAGTGAGTTGAGGGTTTATGCAGAACAGGTTGAAGATAGCTTGAAGAACAGGTTGAAGATGAAGAACAGGTTGAAGACGGTTCAAGAAGTGATTTCTCTAAAAAGTTCTTAATGAATGAAGAATTGGGTATTTATAGGATAGAGGAGTGACGTCGAGAATATGGAAAAGTAGAACAAGTAAGTTGCTTTCATTGGGTGGAATATGAAACGAAAAGGAAACGTGTAGTATCTCAGGTCTACTAACAAAGGTCTAATCAATCTGTCAAGTAGGGATCAGAGATTTCGAAGTGTTAGCAAAATTATGTTTCTAATAATAATATTCGAAGTTGAGGCGAAGCTATACTTCAAGTTGGCAAGTTCGAAGCGAAGTCACAGACCATTGAGTTCGATCATAATGAGGAGATAAAGTGAGGGAAATGGTATCGACCTGAGGAAGAATTCGAGGAGCTAATAGTTCTTATAAATATCTGTATAAGAACTAGGGGGGCTACTGATAAGGAAAGATATTCCTCAGGGACCTAAGTGTAATTGACAGGGACTAAAGTGATAAGTTCTGTAAATATTGGATTAAATTAGACTTTAGGAGAAACGTAAGGGTTAAATTGTAAATATACCATTATGTAACCATTTCTCTAACTAACTCACCCTGCCTATTTAAAGAGGTGGAAGAAGTTAGTTTGACCTATGAAATAATCAGAAGCACTTTTCACTCCCTAAAATTCTCTAAGTAGATTTGTGTTCTTGATTTGATCATTTCAGCTTTAATTCTTACCAGGGCACATTAAAGAATCTCAATACCCTTTGTGGACTGCCAATCCTGTTCTGGTAAAAAAGAAAAATGGAAAATGGCGCATGTGCATTGACTTCACAGATCTCAATAGAGCTTGCCCAAAAGATTTGTATCCGGTCCCCCGGATAGATCAATTAGTAGACTCTACTTCCGGGAACAAGCTGCTTTCCTTTATGGATGCCTTCTCCGGGTACAATCAGATTCAAGTAGATATAAAAAGATCAAGAGCATACCACGTTTGTCACTGATAGGGGTCTACATTGTTACAAGGTAATGCCATTTGGGTTGAAAAATGCTGGGGCTACTTATCAGAGATTGGTGAACAAAGCCTTTGCTGATCAAATTGGAAGAAATATGGAGGTATACATTGACGATATGATGGTGAAAAGTGTGGATGAGCAGCTACACTTGTCCGATCTCTAAGAAACTTTTGCCAACTTGGTAAAAGTAAATTTAAAGTTAAACCCCAAAAATTGTGTTTTCGGAGTGCAATCCGGAAAATTTCTAGGCTATATCATAAGTGAACATGGAATACAGCCCGATCCGGACCAGTTGAATGCTCTTTTCCAGATGGAACCTCCTCGAAACATCAAAGAAGTACAGCGGTTAACGGGGAGATTAGCTGCCTTAAACAGATTCATCTCAAGGTCTTCAGACAGGTGTGCTCCATTCTTTCAAACTTTTAAGGGTGCAAAGGGGTTCGAGTGGACCCCACAGTGTGATGAGGCATTCAATGAAATCAAGAAACATCTTTCCTCTCCCAAAACTTTGTTCAAACCAGTTGACGGGGAGACTCTCTTTGTGTATTTGGCCGTTTCAAGTTGTGCCATCAGTGTTGTGTTGGTAAGAGAGGTCGATGGGAATCCCCACCCAGTGTACTACATCAGCAAAAGCTTGATTGACGCTGAGAGGCGTTACTTGAAACTCGAAAAACTGGCGTTAGCCCTGGTGATAGCTGCAAGGAAGATGAGGCCTTATTTCCAAGCTCATCCTATCATCGTCCGGACCTCTTTTCCCTTAAAAAATGTCCTTCAAAAAGCAGACATCTCGAGCAGAATGACTAAGTGGTCAGTAGAATTGGGGGACTTCGACATAGACTTTGCTCCCCGGACAGCAGTAAAAGCCCAAGCAGTGGCTGATTTCCTGGTTGAATTCCACTCCGATAGGGATTCAGAGCAAGCTTCTGATACAAAAGATAAGAAATTCTGGATCGTCCGAACAGATGGTGGATCTAGCACTATAGGATGTGGTGCAGGAATATGTTTAACTTCCCCTTATGGAGATAGTATGTACCAGGCTATTTGTTTTGCTTTCAGGGCATCTAATAATGAGTCCGAATATGAAGCAGCTATAGCTGGGTTAAAGTTAGCCTACATATGTGGGGCTAAGAGGGTCAAACTGCTAAGTGACTCCCAATTGCTTATCCACCATGCCTTAGGCCAATCTGAGGCTAGAAAGAAGCAACTTGTAAAATATTTACTCCTCCTTAAGAATGAAGCACTAAAATTTAAAGTTGTTGTCTACGAACACATTCCCCGGGCAGAAAATGAGCTAGCAGACTCATTGGCAACAATAGCATACACGGAGTCTTACCCATGGATCCATGTGCTTGAAATCCCTTCTATTCAACTTAGTAAGGGTGAAAAAGAGGAAGTTTTTGAAATACAAGTGAACCGGCCTCAAGACTGGAGATCTCCTCTCATACAATATATGTCCGATGGTATTGTGCCTTCAGATTAATCACAAGCCAGAACATTGAAACACAATGCTCGTGGTTTCATTATGTTGAGAGAAGTGTTGTACAAAAAATCTTATATTAAACCTCTCCTTCGTTGTTTGGGGGATGATGAGTCACAAGTGGTCCTCTCCGAATTACATGATGGTGAGGGATCAGCCCATTGTGGATTTAGAGCTCTATCAAGAAGAGTATTACTCTCCGGATATTATTGGCCATCAATTATGAAAGATGCTAAGGAATTGGTGAAGAGGTGTGACCCATGCCAGAGGTAGAGCAATGAAATTCATGTACCAGCCATTCCTTTGGAGTCAATTTCTGAGCCCATCCCTTTTACTCGATGGGGGTTGGACTTAGTAGGGCCTCTCCCTGTGGCGTCCGGAGGGCGTAGAACTATAATTGTGGACATTGACTACTTCTCAAAGTGGATCGAAGCAACTCCCCTGGCAGGGAAAGCATCAAAAGCTGTCATAAAATTCATTCTGTCCAACATATGTTGCAGATTTGGTGTCCCACAGAAAATAACAACAGACAATGGGCCACAGTTTGACAATAGAGAAATGGAAAGCTTCTGTGCCTCAAGGGGTATACAGCATTGTTTTTCTTCACCTTTCCACCCACAAGCCAATGGGCAAGTTGAAGTGGCTAATAGGACTATACTGTCCGGTTTAAGGAAGAATCTGGAAGGGGCTGCTGGGAAATGGCCTAGTTATCTACAAGAAGTCTTGTGGGCCTACCGAACAACACCTGGGGCTGCAACACAAGAATCACCCTTCTCCTTGGTTTATGGGATGGATGCAGTAGCCCCCGTAGAGAAGACACTCCCTTCCTTTCGTGTTCACAACTTCTCCGGACACGCTAATGAGATGGCTATCAGGAATCAACTTGATTTGATAGAAGAAAGACGGGTTAAAGCTCTCCTTAGAGTTGCACACTATCAGGGCTTGATGAGAAGCAGGTTTGCTTCTAAAGTTAAAAGAAGAGATTTCCAACCAGGGGACAAAGTATTAAGGAAGGTCTTCTTACATACTAAAGAAAAGATCTTCGGAAAGCTGGCCCCAACCTGGGAGGGTCCGTATATTGTGGTTGAAAGAATCAAGCCTGTAACTTATTGGTTGGAAGACAAAAATGGCAGGGTTCTAACTCATCCTTGGAATATTGAGCATCTTCGGATGTACTTGGAATAACACTTGTGTAAATATTTACTTGTTTAAACTTCCATGTAAATATTTGGGGGCATACTCTTTCCTCCCTGGTGGCACGGGGAGGTTTTAGTGAGGTGTCCGGATGGTTGAATAAAATTCGATGCATTCTTCAAAATTTTCTAAGTATTTTCAAAGTTCTATCTCTTGTTATACTACCCGGACTGAAAGATCTAAGGGCTATTTAAACTCTAGCCGGAGAATTTAAACACTCTCACAATAACTATAAGCTACTTAAACTCTAGCTATCTAAACTAAAACAAACAATGAAAGAAGATAATGGTTGTGCAAAACAGAAATATTCATTGAACAACTTAAAATTGCCTTGGCCTTCCAAGGACTTTCGAGTGAGTCAGGATACAGCACAAAAATCCTGTCCGAACAAATACCGGACACCACAACAAAAAGAGTGCCTTGGCCTTCCAAGGACTTTAGTTTGAGTAAAAGATAAACCAAGTAAATCATAAATTAAGATTGAGCCTTTGAAGTTGGCTCCCCTTCATCTGCTTTCTTACCCTTAGAGTCGCTCCCCGCTTCGACTACCTTCTTGCCTTTGGGATCATTCCCCTCTTCACCTGGGCTCTCTCCGGTCCTCTCTTCATCATCAGAAGAAGACCCACTGGAAATTCCATCCTCATCGACCATTGTATAAAATGGAAGGTCATCATCATCCACATAGTACCATAAGTCCCCCAGGGTCCTCTTCGGAAATTTTTCATGAAAAAGGAGAACCATATCAGACTTCACCCTTTGAATCATCAACTCTTCGCTTTTAATCATCTCCCTGGCATAGGCATTGATCTTGGCATTGATTGTGGCCTCTTGGTCCCTTAACAAAGCATTTTTCTCCTCAGCAGCCTGGGTCACTGCATTTTCTAGAGCAATCTTGTCAGTAGTCAAGTTGGTGATGATCTTCTCCTTTGCAGTAGTTTCTCCCCTTGAGGCCGTAAGGTCCTTCTCCATACAGGACAGCTTCTCCTGAAGATCTTTCATGGTTTCTTCTAGGGTGGCAACTTTTGTGTTGCTTTCATCTTGATTCCTCTTCAGCTCCTCGTTTGCTTCCTTAAGCAAATCAGCATTGGTAGTAGCAGTTCGGAGGTCTTCAGACAACTTTTCCTTCTCAGACTTGAGGTCTTTGATGGTATCTGCCTGACTCCGGACTTGCCTCTCCAATGTAAGAACTGGCTGCACATTACTAAGCAAGGAATGGGCTATAGTGTCCTTTTCACTAGAAACCATGAAAGTCTTACCATTGAAATTGACCGTATTGGAGCTGCTTGGAGGAACGTAGGGCCCTACGAATAAATCTCTGGGGAGGCCAAGGAAATACTCACCAAGTCCAGCTAGACCAGTGATGTCCACTCCATCAAGGTTGAGATCTCCCCCCTCTACCTCATCGGTATGAAAGTCCCTTGGGATCTCTTCGGCCAGTGTTGGGTCAGAGGGGTCAGTGGGGAATGAAGGCTCCGGATCCCGGAGAGCGAGCTCATCTCCTTGGGAAGTATTTTTCTTCTTGGCTTCCCGGTCAGCCCCTTCACTTACTTGCTTACGAGTCCTCTTGGGAGCCCTTGGAGGTTTTGGGAGGTCTACTTCCTGCCTTTCGGTCTCTTGCTCTACCACTTGCAAGAGGGCCGCATCAATTTGAACCTGGGCCGGCCCCTCCGGATCTGTTGGGGCATCCTTCTCAGCATCACTCGCCACCTTTTTGCCTTTTCTCATGCCTTTCATTTTGCTTGGGGCTTTAGCCCGGGCAGGCAGGTAGAGTGTCCCATCTAGTTCGTGGGACCATCTAAGCACAGTGTCTTCTGGAGGCTGGGTGGTGAGCTCCTCCCAAGTTAGATCTCTTCGACCTGTGGTGTTCCACAGGTGAGACCTTGCTAGATTTCCAGGGGTGAAGGCCTTGTGGAATCGATTCTCCCAGTTCTCTGCGGCCCAAGCATTGATTTTGCCACAGGTAGTCTGTCCGGCCTTCAAATAATCCCCGAACTCCTTTGGCAGTTCTGTTAGAACAAAAGAGAAACTGGTTAATTTAAACTTAACTTTAAAAAAAAAGGAAAGAGAGAAACGGACAGAGATTTAAAGTAAGAAACTTACGGTCACTCCTCCACCTACTCCTGAGGAGGCTTGGGTTTTCTCCGGCCTTGATTTTCTTGCCGTTTTCCCAGGCGCCACTGACAAACAGAAATTGGCTCCTCCATTTGCTCTCTGACTCCAAGAGATCATCAACAGCCTTGAGATAGTTCCCCATATTGAAGTGATAGAAGGGGAATTGGTGATGCTTGCAAAGGTTGGCCACTGCTACGAGCTCTTCAATAAGAAGAGGGATCCCAGACAACCTAGATGCCATGATACATGACATCAAAGTAAACCAGCCATTGGGGCTCAGCTGGCTCGGGCAGAGCTTGACCAGGTGGAAGTATCGAACGATCTCCGGGTCCAATGGGAACCTGAGTCCCCAGTTAAATAGCTCTGTAAAGAAGACTATTTCGTTCCTCTTGCAATCCATAGGGGTCTCCGGATCGATGGGGATCTTTATCTTCACATTTTCTGGGATCCCCCATTTTGTGCGCATTCGACCCAGGTCAGAAGTATGGATGAATACATACTTGGTCTTCTGCAAGGCCAAGAGGTACTTGAGCTCAACTCTGTGAAAGCACGGCCCCACTTTCCCCTCAAGGCACTCCGGCAGGTCCGGATGCCTCAAGTATAGATTTTCCTTGCCTTTTTTGGCAGCAGCAGCATTATCGGTCTGTCCGGAGGACTCGAACTCAAAAGGGAATTCTTCAGCAGAGTCCTCCATTCTTTCCTCCATGATTGTTGGGGGAGCGTCTGTAGTAGTGGTCCGGGGAGGATTGAAGCTTGGCTCAGCCTGACTTCCGGACTGTTGTCTTTCTGTATTTCTTTGACTTCTCACCTCAGGTTGGGGCTCGGAGGCAGAAGTCTCTCTTGGAGGTACCGGGCTGCTGGCTTCCGGACCAGATGGCCTCTCCCGGGGAGCTCTAATGGGCACTCCAGACCCAGAACCACTGGTTTTCGCCCCCGATTTGGAGGGAGTATTCTTGGAGGCTAGTCCCTTAACTAGCCGGCTTGGCCTCTTAATAACTAGTTTCTCCGGAGAGTGATCAGAGTCAGATCCCATAGCTATAAAAGGAGAGGGTTTCCTAACGCTTGTAACAGTGACTCCTGGCTCGACAGCAGGTATTGACTCTTGGACTGAGGAACCAGAGACTATAGGCGAGAGAGTGGATTGAAAGAGTTTTTTGGGCTTAGTACCTTTGGAAGAGGATGAGCCTCGATCTGATTCTGTAACAGAGACGACTGGTCTCTCAACTGGTGATGATGGTAGCCCTGCTGCTATTCGTCTCTCCTTCTCGACCTTTTGCGCTTTCTCCAACTTTGAAAGGTTGAGCCAACCACCTTTGATCAATGTTGTTCTTGCTGTAAACATAAACTGCCAAGGGAATTTTTTGCTTTAGAGAGAGAAAGCTCTAAGTAAATTTGCAGAGTAAATGTAAAAGAGATGGTAAAATAGTGGAAGATGAGTGTGAATTTATAGTAAATCTGAAAGAGGAGTTGATTCCTAGGAGAATTCGAAAAGTTGGCAATGATTAAAAGACGGCGCTGATGTCATTTTTTGAAATTAAAGAGGTTACTTGTTGGAGAAGGTGATGCGAAATTCAAGGTGAAAAAACGGCTGGAGTGGCCAATCAGAGAGCGACACGTGTCCCACTAACTCTGGCAAAAACCGTTTTGAATTCGTAAAGCTTAACCTGTCCGGGTATCCCCATAGTTCTGTCCGGATTGAAAACCACTTCAGACGTCGGACTGTTTTTCAGTTCTTTGACAAGAATACTTGCTCAAACACCTAAAAAAGGGGCTCCTGATGAGTCCAAATTTAGCATGCTCCCCGAACAAGGGCAGATCGGTCAAGTCTCTCCGAATACCGGACAGGTTACAGGGACAGGGATCGAACAGGTCACTTGGACCGGATAGATTTCTGTGAATACTATGAACTTAAAGCAGTTTAAACTATGACAAAAGTACTAAAAAACCTAAACACTTCTTGACTAAGCTACTTGCTCTCCTACTTAAGAGCTCATGGGTCTTTGAACATGACCCGGGTCCATTAAACATGGCTCGAAAGCCCATAAGGGCCCAAACATTACACTATAAATACCCAACCACCCGCATTAACTATGGGTAATGGGAATTAACTGCTACCAAGCTGCTTAAACATCTCTTTACTCTCTACTCTAACTGTTAAACACCCACACACCACCGTTAAACACCCACACACCACCGTTAAACACCCATACACCACCTTAAAACTCCACTTGAAATTACCAACCTACCCTCAGGCAATTATTATCCACACCAGACAAGCTTGTAGTTAAAGGTTTATTGGGTTTCCTATATTATTTTAGTTTCAGTACATGTGTCGAGTGTATCAAAGGAAAACAAACAAAAACCAAAAGGTTAGGGGCATGTAGAGCGACTGAAGTCTTAGAATTGATAAATACTGATATTTGTAGATTGTTTCCACAAGAATCATGGAATGAGACACGATACTTTATATCATCTATTGATGACTTCTCTTAGTTCAGGTACCTCTATCTCCTTTGTGAGAAGTCTGAAACCCTAGATAAGTTTAAATCTTTTAGCAACAAAGCTGAAAAGTAACTCGGGAGAAACATGAACAATGTTAGATCTGATCGTGGTGGTGTATACTATGGTAGATTTAATACATCAGGGGAATAACATCAAGGAACATTTGTAAAATACTTAGAGGAGTGTGGCATAGTCACTTAATACATAATATCGAGTTCACCCCGTATGAATGGTACATCTAAGAGGAAAAATCATACACTACAAAAATATGGTTAGAAATACGAGAAGTAACTCATATTTACC
The DNA here is from genome assembly GCA_036936605.1 of Limnanthes douglasii subsp. nivea. Lineage (NCBI taxonomy): Eukaryota > Viridiplantae > Streptophyta > Magnoliopsida > Brassicales > Limnanthaceae > Limnanthes > Limnanthes douglasii. The sequence continues at coordinate 112,441,042 of JAUPFV010000002.1, read as the reverse complement.
ACTATCTCTTTTAAGGGGAATGTATCAAATGTTCCGCTTACATACTCAAGAGAGTACCCACTAAAGAAACTGTTAGGGCCTCAAATGAGATTTTGAATGGGAATATACCCAATTGAACATAGATGTATATATGGGGGTGTCTATTTGAGGTAAGGCCTTACAGACCTTAGGAAAAGAAACTGGACTAAAAAACAGTTAACTGCTTTTTCATTCGTTGTTTCAAATATTCTAGGGTTTTAAGTTTCATGATCCTCTCACTGGTATTTTGTTTAAAATGAGGACGGTAAATTTTCTAGAGGATGTTGAGTTTGAGGGGAATAATAAGGCAATATATATTCATTTCAAGGAGAAATATGTAGAGATTCATGGTTGTTTTAACGTAGATACTTAGGTAGCAGAAGATTGAGGTTTTATGCCAATCATTTTGGTCTCGTTAGAACAAGATAATACTCAGAATAAAATTGATGATCCAGTTGAGGGTTTTAACCATGACACAATTATGGTCTAATTCAAACAAGCTTCTTCTCAAGGTAATATTTTATAAAAATATCAAAATGATAATTTGAGGAAATGATTTATATGATGCAACCGGAACACTATTTAGTGAGTACACATAATATGGTTCGAATGCTTAAGAAATATATTTGTGAGCTCAAACAGATGTCTCGTTAGTGGTATCATAAAATCCTTAAGGTGATAGTCTACTTTGACTTTCAAGCCACCTCGGTTGAGGATTGTGTGTATCACAAGTTCAGTGGGACTAATTTCATATTTCTGGTATTATATATCGATGACATACTGCTTGTCTCAAACAACAAGAAATTATTAAGCACTACAAATAGATTTCTATCTAGAAAAAATTGATATGCAAGATCTCAGTTATGCCAGTTTTAGAGAATGTAATGTTCGTTTCTAGGTTTCAAAGGAATTTAATTTCTTTTCCAGTTTTAGACTTGTATGGATATTTTTATCTTACGGGAAACAAAAATTTTACTTTATATTTCATATTATTGATATTATATATTGATGACATATTGTTTGTCTCAAACAATAGGGAATTATTACACACTACAAATAGATTTCTATCTAGAAAAGTTTGATATGAAGGATCCGAGTTATGCGAGTTTTGTTTTAGGAATCCAAATACATTGTGATCGCTCCCATGGTATTCTTTGATTATCAAAAAGGTATATAATGAAAGTGTGTTACAACATTTTACATTGAAAAACTACAAACCCTTGAGTACCCTTATAGCAAAGGATGACAGACTAAGTCTGGGTCAATGTCCAAAGACAAAACTTGAGACTAAGTAAAGGAAAATAATTATTTATGCATTGGAAAATGGGAATTTAATGTATGCTCAAGTTTTTACTATATCAAATATTTCCTTTCCTGTAGATTTGTTAGGTAGGTATGTAAGTAACTCAAGTATAGATCACTAAAAGCCAGCTAATAGGGTACTTTGATATATGTAAGGAACAAATGGGTAAATGTTGACATATAGAAAGTCGGTAAGGTTGGAGGTAATTTGGTATTCCGACTCAGATATTGGTGGATGCATAGACACACTAGAGTTATTAAGTATAAGATCAAATTGAGTACAAGAATATCACTACCGAAGGTCATAAATTGGTGTTGATGGCTATAAGTTGGTGTCGAAGACTGTAACTTAGTGCTAAAGGTTTAACTTAGTGATGAAGCTGTAAATTAGTTCCAAAACTTATACTTGAATTTATATACTGAAACTGGAACTAAGTATCGAATACATAAATTAGAGGTTGGAGTTGGAACTAAGTGTTAAATTGGGTCTAGGTGTAGAATGCTGGAATTAAGTGTTGAAGCTCAAAAATATGATTGGTGTATTTCAGCCAGACCTTAAGGAGCAAAGATGTGAGTAAGAAAAAAATACAAGGAGACGAAACTTTTGACTCTCTATGTGACTGGATACTCAATGTGACGTAAGTGTAGAGATTTCTACTAGAACCTAAAATTTGAGCACAGCCGAAGACAATTGTATTTGTACCGTTAAACTGAATGTGTAGTAACTAGTTGCTAAGACTTCTGGATATGCTTTTATGTTTATGATAGAAAGGTGATCACTTGTATGTGAAGATTCTGAATTGGATGGAATATCTATGTCGTTGATTAAAAATATTAATCTAGAGTGTGCATTTGAAGAGGCGACATATAGTACAAAGGTGATATAAGCAACAACCGTACATCATGAAATAGTATCACTACTCGACAACCATACTTGGGACAATGTGGTAGGTGACATTTCTTTATTTGGTTGGACAAGGTTTGTACCTGCCAAACACTATTGTGAGCCCGATGTGCTTTTCACCATACTCTTGAGTATATATAAATTGAAAGAGAAGATTGAAGCATTGTGACGTTGCGTGCATTGAAAAGTTTTTTGCGAGACAAAAGTTCTTCAGCTTGTCTTGATTTTAGAGAGTGTAGAAATGTAAAAAGATATATATTTAAAGATATTATGAGATATAGTTCTTTTTTTAGGTTGTTAGTTCTTTGTAACAAAAGATGAGTGGTTTAGTGTTTAGTGAATACAAGAGTTTTCTTATAACCTCCTATATATAAAATATGTTTTTGTAGTCCGTAAATATGGAATTTCTTCATAATCTGAATAATGTTAAATTTTTTGTTGTGTATTTTATTATAATATATGTTTTATTGTTAATTTTATATTAAAAGAAAATTCAATATGTAATTATTATTTTTATTGATATGTATTTATCGACTGCAGTTATTGCTTCGACTAAGCTTCCCAAAATAAAAGTCGATAGATTCTTAACCTATTGTATCCGAGTGAAGTTGGATAAATAATTTTGTGTCATATCTATTTAGTTATACATAAAATATTATAGCCGGGATAAAACAAGATGAATATTATAAGCATTATGAATATATTAAAATAAAACATCTAACCTACAATTAAATTATTTGTAAATTATATATTGATATATAATAATTTTGAACCGAATTCATATTTGAATAGTATTGATACTCTACAAGGAATAAACTTTAAATAGGTTGAACTTCAAATGCAGCCTCTTTTTATTGACAATTATTTAACATTTAAGGCGTTTATAATTAGCTGAAAAGTTCTTTCAAAGTGGACGAATTTGTACGTGGGGATCTTATCTTTAAATTTGGTTCCTATTAGAAGAAAGTTGTTGTTTGGCGTCCTGAAATGGACATTTTTACATTTTTTGAAGTTTACGTGTTCTCCTAATATTATGTTCCGTTCTTTTGAATAAATTTTGATATGAGCCCAAGTGGTTCATTTCTTGTTTTTTCCATTACTAATATAAATTTGGATGATTAAGTCGTTGCATAATATGATACTTTTCTTTCTACTATTAAAGAAGTTAGATTTTGTTATTTTCTTTATATAGGAATAGTTATATAACCCTTCTAATTAATTTAATCCGGAATTATGGTTTAATATCTATCTCAAAAAATTATTAAAGCCTAATATAAAAAAAATATACGAGTCCAGTATACAAGTGGTAATTTAAAAGACTGTTTTGCTGGCTAAATTAATGGTATATACCATCAATTTTGTTTTTTAAAAAATTGATTTCTTTTATTACCCAATTGAAGAATACACGCTAAAACAGTTTTTATTAAATAACATGAAATCCCCAAATCAAACCTTAACTCTCCAAACACCTTCTTCAACTTCTAATCATCCTCGAAAACTGAAAATCCACCATGCTTCCCCACAGAATGCTCAAGAGCAGCCTAATTTTCAGATCAAAAACCAATCTTCCTCAACTTAGAAGAATAACACAGGCAAAAGAGAACAAACCCACGATTACAACTCCAATCAGCATTCTCTTCACCCTTGAAGATCCTTCTTTCCAACAAATCTTTCTCTAACCCTTTGAAGACCAACCTTACCAACATAACTTTACCGATAATCCACTTAAATCAGCCCAAAACTCATGAAGCAGTACCTTTTGAAGAATACCCTAGGAGAATATGCAAGGCAAACTATCGCGAGATTCAACAGCAGGAATTGCAGGTAATAATTCCACTTTATTATCAGCAAAACTAAGAATTGGAGTTGTGCCATCCCTAATTCTTCGAGGAAGACCAAAGCTCTCAGCTTCCCTGAGGCACTCCTTTCATCAAAGTCAGAATTTGTTTTGTCTTCATAAGCAGAATGAGCAACCCAATCTGCTGCCTCATTCTGCTCTCTGAAAATATGAATAATCTTCACATTTGATAAGATAAGCTTGAAGCAGTAATCAATTGAGGCTTTAAGATACCAGGGACTCCTACCAGTTAAGATCATTTCGCATAAGATTCGGGAATCAGTCTCAATGTCGAGACTGGAAATTCCTTTAGAGTTACAGATTAATAGACCATCCAACAAAGCCCTGGTTCCAGCGATTACAGGGTTCCCTTTGCCATAAACCCTACTGAAACCAAACACTATTTCCATCGCTGTTTCTGACCAGACCACCACCTGAACATTCACCATTCACATCACAAGCCCCATCCGTATTTAGTTTGAATCGCCCAAGTTTAGGGCATTTCCAACTGAGAATAACCGGTAGTTGTCTCCTTCTGAGATGATTAACACAGCCTAATGACACCCTTTACTGCTAAATTTTTCCTAGTGTTTCCTTTTAAACAAATGAGCATTATCAATGTTGGTAAGAATGCAGAGAATCTTCTCAATCATGTCTTATGGTCTTAACTTAATATCCTCTATCTTAGACTTGTTCTTGGCAAACCAGATCTCCCAAACAATTATAGATGACAAAATAGACGTAATATGCATTTTTCTGTTGGATGACCAAACCCAAGTTCTTAACAAATGAGTTAAGGACATATTACTGGATAAGTAGATGTTGAAATGACCAGCAAAAAAATTCCAGACTTGCCAGGACTTAGGACAATCCACAAAAACATGTTTAATGTCCACATTCTCATAATTTTGACATTTTTTTTGTAGGATAAAGTCTACTGGCAACCAGTTCTTCAAGATTCTCCAGAGCATAAAGGATTACTTGTGTGGAGTAACCTTGTTCCAGATTGTATCGTAAAGGTAAGATTTCTGATCACTGTTATAAATCTCTTTCCATGTAGCATTTGAATTAAAAAGACCAATATTACTAAGAGTCCAATAGATCGAGTCACCTATCGAAGAATCCAAAGAAACTTTAAGAACATTCTGTAATTGATAGGGATTAAGAACAACATTTAGATTAGAACTCAACGAGGAGCCATCAGCCCAATAATCCTTTACCAAAGAACCTTCATATGCTTGCCTGTCATCCCTGGTATCAATTCCAAGAAAGGAGTTGTAGAACACCATCTGTCTAACATAAGATCCATGTCCTTAGCTTTCTCCTGCCAAACAATATACATTTCAGGCTTATCCCTCATATTCCAAATTCTTTTCCAAGTATAGGAGCTCTTACAGTAAAGAGGAACTAATAACGGATGTTTGTCTTTAAAATAGACAGCTTTCAAAAAATTGGACCAAAAAGAATTCTGACTTCTCAGGTTGAACCACAATTTAAGAGAAAAGATTTCCTCCATATCCATGTCCCTTCTTACATGAAGACCATCATTCTCGTAATTTTTACAAAGTTTAGACCAGTTACACCATGGAACAGAAACTTTGTCAGCCTTTGACCCCCGAAGAAACTTGTTATATAACACTTCAAGCATTTTGATAACAGTTTTAGCGATAGTAGTATTTTAAACTGTAAAGATAGGGTAAGAATTAAGAACAGACTGAATGGCGGTCAATCTTCCTCCAAAAGAGAGATTATTATGATCCCATTCAGCAATTTTATTCATGGTTTTGGCTATGATGTGTTCAAAGTTTCTAACTCTTCTTTTGTTTCTTATTACAGATCCCAAGTACTTGATAGGAATGTAACTATGCTTGAAATCCAACAACAACTCAAGTCTTCTTATTTTATGAGTAGATAAGTTCTTAGGTATGATAATTCTGGATTTATCTTTATTGAAAAAGATGGCCAGAAGTGTCTTCATAATGACTTATAAATTTCATGATCTTTTTTACAGAACTAGTGGAGCCATTACAAAAAATCAGGATGTTATCAGCAAAGCTCAGGCAAGGTATGTCCAAGCTCCCTCTGTTTTTAAATCTAGTAGCACTCACTTCTGTAGAAATGTATTTTAAACTTCTCAAAAGATATTCTTGGGCAAGAATGCATAGACTGGGTGACAAGGGGTCACCCTGTCTTAAACCTTTATTAGACTTAAAGTAGCCCTTCAAAACACCATTAACCATAATAGAAAAGCTAAAATTGTCAATATTTCTCTCAATCAGTCTCAGGAAATAAGACCTGAAACCAAAATAAGTCAACACACTTAAGAGAAAAGTATGATCCAATCTGTCGAAGGCCTTTATCATATCCAACTTTAGCATTATATTACCTCCTCTGGTCTTGATAGAAAGATCCCCGGCTAGTTCCTGAGCTATCATGATGTTATCATGAATAGACCTCCCCTTAGTAAAAGCCCCATGCTCAGCAGAAATTAGGTTAGGTAAAATAGTGGCTAATCTGTGATTAATAAGCTTAGAGACGATCCTGCTGAAATAAGTAGTTAAACCGATTGGCCTGAACTCCTTCCACTCTTTAGAAGATACCACTTTAGGGATTAAACACAAAACAGTGGCAAAAATGCCATTAGGGCAAGGACCCTCCAAGAAGAATTCCCTAATAGCCTCACAAAGGTCTAGCTTAATAATAGGCCAGCAAGTCTTAAAGAAGAGGCCATTAAAACCATCAAGGCCTGCAGCTGCATTAGAGCATAAGCTCTTAATAACCTCGTAACCTCTGAATCCTCAGGAACACCCATTAACATAGTATTATCAGCGTCAATGACTAGTTTAGGAATGAAGTTTAGCAAAATATTAAAGTTCCAGGGATTGGAAAGATCAGAAATTAGAGATTTGTAGTGATTAACAACCAAATTCCCAATAATATCAGGATCCTCCTCCCATTTAGCTCCATCCAGATGCAATATAGAAAATATATGTATTCCTATCTCCATCTTTAGACCAGTTAGCGTGGGTTTTCTGAATCCAGTGAGCCTCTTCTCGGTCTAGCAACATTAGGTGGTCAACTTTGGCCTTGTCAAGCACAATTCTGTTGGAGCTAGAATTATCATCCTGAAGAATAGCTTCAAGCCTAGAAATATTCTCCTCAACAAGCTTAATAGAATCAAATATATTGCCAAAACTGACATGTTCCAAACCTTAAGACTAACTTTAAGATTTTTCAACTTCGACCAAAACTTGTAAATAAGAGACCCAATGACTTCTCTGGCCCAACAACCTTCAACAAAACTATAAAACTCACTGTGAGAACACCACATATTAAGAAACTTAAAAGAAGAAGCCCTTTTAGTAGTAGAAGATGAGATAGAAATCAGCAACGGAGAATGGTCTGAACAGGTTTTAGGAAGATGAGTAATATTGGTGTTGTCAAAGTAATTCAGCCAAATCTCATTATAGAGAACCATGTCCATACTTATCCACTGCCTTCCATTAGACCATGTAAACTTATTCCTTTTAAAACCAGCATTAATTAGAAAACAATCCAGAATGAAATCATTAAAGTCATCCATACTAGCAGCACAATTGGTAGAGCAGTTTAGCCGTTCTTCAGGGAATGCAATAGTGTTAAAGTCCCCTAGGATAATCCACTCTTTATCACTAATAACAACCTTCTTAAGCTTATCCCATAGAGACCTCCTCAAAACCCTGGTACACTTAGCATAGATGGCTGTGACATAGAACTCTTTAAAACAAACATTGTGATTGATTTTAAGATGAAGAAATTGATCATCATGAGCAATGACCTCTAAAAAACCACATTTCCACAAAACCTAAATGTTATTACTGATATTACTAATACAGTTCAGAAACCTCAATGTTTTAGAAATAGATTCCAACTTAGAAGAACTGACCATTGGTTCCTGAAGAACTATAAGCTCCACCTTTTTTTACCTCTTTATTGACTTAAGCCTTGATTGCGTTTCATTGTTGCCAATCCCTCTAACATTCCAGTTTAGGATAGAGATCATTTATAATGTTTAGGGATTTTGGAAAGACTTTTGTGTTGCACACATTTGGAGGAAATAATTCATTTGGAGCTGACAGCTTTCACCATTCTTAACTTTTTAATTTCAAGTAACTTACCATAAGTATTCTTGACAGAATTTTTGTTAACAGGAGAAACAGCCAAACTACCAGTTGTTTCCTTTGTTGAAGAGGAGGGAACTAGCAGGGAGGAATCAGATTTGAACTCATCCTTAGAAGGCCCCATCTCAATCATATGAAGAGCCTCAATTATCTCTATGTTATCAACACCAGAAGGTAGAGTACCATTATCCAAAAAATCAGTGTTGCCATTTTCAACATTAGCCACAGAGTCTTCCTTGTCTTTATTCACATCAATAGATTTAACCTTTTGACCAGTGGTCTTCAATTTGAATGCAGAGACCAGAGAATCATTCTTTTTGGAGGGTAAAGGAATGTCACAACTCACAGGGTTCATTTGTGGATTCTTTTAACAATTCTTCTCAGAGTGTCTAAGGTGAGAACACACTTGGCAATATTCAGCACAATTGTTATAAACAAACCTTTTCCAGAAGCTTTGAGTCCCAAAAGAAATCTTTATACCTTTAGGAAGAGATTTGGATACCTCCATTATGACCCAGATCCTACAATTTTTTTGTCTGGATCTATTGTTATTAGGAACCCACACCTTTAACGGCATCCCAATGGTTTTAGCTACTTCTAGGATTGTAGTTTCACTAAACAAGAATTCAGGAAGATCGGGATGATCTATGTAGACTTGAGTTTTAGGGTTCTCCACATTGGGGTTGAATTTTGGAGACCGGTCCAGTAACCTCATACTCTTAACCCCAACCTGCCAGACATTTCTTCTCCAAATCTTAGTAACATCCTCCATCCTCTTGAATTCAATAAATATATGACGAAAATCCCAGGAAGAGACATTATAACCTCCAACAAAGTTGAAACTATCCAAGAAAGCCTTCATAATTGCAAAACTTGGCTTTTCAGTCGTGAACTTCCCCACTAATGTGTGCTTGGCTACCCTTTGGAGATTTTCTAAATCTTTCTCTTTAAATATAATTTCAACTTCATTATTAACAAAAGACCTTGAGACATTCTTATGAACAACTATGTCATTGTTACACTTAAAAAGCTCAGCATAAGTCTTATTATTATCTGTCTCTTTTTCCAAATTTGTTGCAGACTCGAAGGGTGGATTATTCCTGATTCCTGGCTGATCAGGGTGAGGAATCAACGCCAGGAACAACAGGTCATGATTAGTAGATCCATAAAACCTCGAGGAACTATCACCCTCCTCCATCAAAGAGTAGAGAAAGGATCAGAGAAGAAGAAAACACAAAGTTAGAATTTTCATTATTGGACAGTTTTTTATTCTGTAACTAACTTTTCATTATTCAATTCACATGAATCAGAATTATAATAATATACCATCAGTTGGGTTATAAACAATTATTTTTATTATTTTATTTTAAAATAACTTTTATATAAAAAAACTATTATTTAATTCACATACTGTAAACAATAAACACCGATAAAATGAACAAAATTAATATATATATATATATATATATATATATATATATATATATATATATATATATATATATAATTCAGGAGGCATCTACACACATTTTATTTTTTAATTTAATATTTTAAAATTTCATGTCTTTTAATCGTAATTCAGAAAAAAAATTTAAAAATACTATTAGTTTTGTTTTTTAAAACGAACAAAAGTAGTACCATTCATAATATGTTTTGAATTTTTTAAAGAAATACATATTCTACACTGGTTTCTCATTATATGGTTTCGCATTTATCATATTCTTGGTTTCGCATCTATCATATGCTTGGTTTCGTATTACTTGGTTTCGCATCTATCATAGTTGATATGGTTTAGCACTTATCATAGTTGCATGGTTTTGCATCTACTAGTACAAACTTAAAAATGTTTCGCATATAACAAAAACAAAAGGTTTGCCTTTTTCCTATAACAATCGTCTTTTTCGTTTACACATTAAAATTAAACATTTAAAAGTTCATATATTTAAACCGTAACTCAGAAAACAAATACAAAAAATTCCATTGGTTCTGATTTTTTAAGACGAACAAAACTGGTACCATTGATGATATGTTTTGATTTTTTTTAAAAGTTATATTTTACACTAGGTTCTCATTATATGATTTCGCATCTATCATATGTCTGATTTCGCATCTATCATAGTTGGTCTGGCTTAGCATCTATCATAGTTGGTCTGGTTTCACATCTATCATAGTTGTTTGGTTTCGCATCTATCATAGTTGTTTGGTTCGCATCTACTAATAGAACTTAAAAGGTTTCGCATCTAGAAAAAAAACGTTTCTCATCTTTTTCATGACACTCGTCTTTTTCGTTTACACTTTAAAAATAAAATTTAAAAGTTTGTATCTTTTAAACCGTAACGCAGAAAAAACCCTCGAAAATATCATTGGTTTTGTTTTCTAAGACGAACAAAACTAAATCCATTTATTATATATTTTGATTTTTTCTCAAAAACAAAATATTTTACACCGGTTTCTCATTATATGGTTTTGCATCTAACTTCTAGCATATTATCAGTATAAAAATACACATGTTTCACATCTATCAGTGCAAAATAATACAAGTGTTTCACATTTATCACTACACAAGTTTTTCATCTATTAGTACAAAAAATACACATGTTTTGCATCCATCAATACTTAAAGTAAAAAAATTTAACATCTTCCAAAACTTCATCTTCTTCGTTCAAGCTGTAAACCCTTTCTCGAAGAAAATGTTTCCAGAAACATAAAGAAACGATCAAAACCTTGTTGCAATATAACAGTTCAACTACAAAATCAAAGTAATACCAAATGAATACCAAAAATCACGAAACAATAGAAATCGAGTAACCTATGTCAAAATAATAAAAACATAATAAAAATCAAGTTACTTAAATAGAAAAAAAGATTTACCTAAACAGAAATCTAAAATTAAACGTCAAAATCAAGTAAAAACATAATCAAAATCATGCGAAAAACAAAAGAAAAACAAGGAATCGAAGAGAAGTTGAATCGTCACCTATTATTGTTCATAAAACTAGAAAGAGAAAGAAACATGGAGAAAAACTTAAATTGAATAATAGAAAACGTTTTGTATAATTTACTAAGCGTATTTAGGGTATTATTGGATCTTAGATGGTAAATATTTAAGTGAAATAGATCTTTCTTAAAGATACATGAAAATATGAGTAGTAAATAGATAATACTATTCATTTTGGATATTAAATGATACTAAACCCTTATATATATATATATTAGAAAATATCATTCAACTTTTAAATATATAAAAAAGTAATATGAACTAAGTTTAAGCTAAACTAAAAAAAAATAACTTTAACACGAATGCTACGTCATAAATTCAACACACAAAATATTAACGGTTACAACACAAAATATAGGTAATATATTTTTATTATTTTATCTATAAAAAAAGTAAATTCGCATGGTTTGTGTAAATTTACATATGCAATTTGTATGGATGATATGAAAGTGCATATCATCCATTGTTGAATATTGTTATTCGGAGTCTTTAAGAGTTTTACGATGTTTTAAGAGTATTCGGGTATTTTAACTATAAATATTGATCGAATTTTAATTCAAATTTTATATATGATGTAAGAACATTTTGAAGTAATATATTTGTGTGTAGATTATATATTTTTTTTTTCCAATATTACATTAAACTCAAGTTTACTGAATGTATATAGCACGTAAGAGGCGATTTAAAATGTATCATCATCAACTTTTACTATGATGAATATAGTGAAAAATTCCATAGGTTATTTTATAAATGCGAGAGTGTCTGTAATAAAAAATGACTGTATGTTTTAATTGAGAGTATATTACATAACTCATGGCTTAGTTCTTTCTTATTGGTAATTATATGCAGAAAATACAACCGTCCATTAACTTCACATTACAGAGGTAATTTATAAGTAAAAAACTAAAACAGGGTAAAAAAGAATTTAAAAGTAAGTTATCGATATCTGTGTCATGGGGATACATTTTGCATTACTTCATTTTTATGAGTTTGGAGAAGCTATAAAAATATATGTGGCATTGAGTTGTCTATAATTGGTGATCTACGATAATATATTTACCTTACTGAGTATTATTTTTACAGATCGACAGTTAGTCATGATGCGAGCTATCGAATATGTCATTCCTTATGTAGTTCATATGTTATGCAAATGACATCACCATTTTCGATGATATTATTACTTCACGAATAAAAAAATTACTTCATCATTTCACAAACATTGATATTTAGGCAACATAATAACTAGTCAGCAACTGATATTTAATATTTAAATTTTATTTATTTTAAAAGTGAATAATATAATCAGATTTTTAATTTGTATTCTATATGGCTGAGTGCGTTCATTCGAACCTAAAATATTACATTGATTTGAGTCAACTAAATTTTGACTTTTTCTAATTCATGTCTTATTTGATCTTCAAAATTAAAAAATATGTAGTTCTTTGAGAAAAATAAGTGAAGTACTAAACATACTGTTGTGAATGAGTCGGATAGTGCCTTGACAGTGTATTGTGTCCGGCACTACAGTTTTGTGTCTGTGATAGTGTTATTATGCCTTGACAGTGTACTGTGTTCGGCGGCTAAAAACCCTGGTTAGTCACCAGCGTATGACACGTGTTACATTCTTGCCACTAAGCTTCATTCATCCCCAAAACTGATCATCGGTCTCCAAAAACGTTGCATATGTGCCATTGGCGCGTGCAAATGAACCAGAAGCTGACACGTCGCATGGTATAATACCCAGCTTTTCTGTACATACAGCCCTCCTTATTTTTCTTCCAAATATACCCTTGTCGATGTATTTACCGTACTTAATTAAATTTTTACCTTTTAACCACTTACCTTAGCCCAGCCCACCCATTTAAATATTCACCCGACCCATCTTCTTTAATTTCACCCAAATATAACCCATCCACTACCATCTAGCCCTAATTTTTATCACTCATCATACCCTTCTCCCTGAATTAAAACAAACCCTAATTCTCACTTTCCACCATAGTCACCTTCTGACATTCATTTCTTCGGCTCCATCTCTTAGTTCTCAATTCGCTTACGTAGAAACTCAATTAAGGTCTCTATGTCAAAACCCTAATCCCCAATTTTCACGGGCTGTTTCTCTCTTTCACCAATCTGTGGATTCAAGAGTTTTCCGTTCTGGGCCGGTTTCCAATTCTTTGATGGAGTCACTGGTAAAGTCCAAAAACTACAAATTAGCCTTTTCTATTTACAACAAGATGGCATGTTTTGATATTTTTATTGGGTTTAAGTCGTTTAGTGGTTTGGTTGAATGTTTTGTGGGTACTCGTAACTCTAAGTCTGCTTTTGGAGTTTTGGGATTGATAGTGAAGCGAGGATTTAGTGTGAATTTGTATGTTATGAATATTTTGTTGAAGGGTTTGTGTAGTGAAGGTGACGTTAGTAAGGCTCTTGAGTTTATGAGTGAAATGAAGAGAGACGGTGTGTTGCCGGATGTGGTTAGTTACAATACGATTCTTAATCGGCTTTGTAAGGAGAGAAAAATGGAGGAAGCAGTGAGTTTATTAGATGAAATGGAGGCTCAGAACTGCTGCCATCTCAAGATTTCTTGAGATGAGAGAGAGCCATCTGAAGATTTCTTGAATGACGATGAAAATGAAAACGGAGACACAGGTGAGCAAGACCAGTGGCGTGAAGTTGGGGAATTCGATTTGAATACTAGATGATCTGTGTCAAGGGTAATGCGCATTTGATTGGCCTTTGAAGAATGCAAATCTGAACTTATTGAAAATTACTGTTGGAAATGATTGTTTGAGGGGTGATGAATCAGGCTCTAGCTTGTGCTATTCAAGCGGGCTTGTTCTTATGTATTTAATTCATTGAGAGCTCTAATGTTTACTCCGGGACATGCCTGTTTGTTTTTTTTACTGAAATTTGAATATAGATGGTTCAGCAGCCTAGATTGCTTGTAGATGTTTATTCATACAAACAGAGTAAATGAAGTTGCGACAAACTGCTAGAATCAGTTTTAGCCCGAACAAGCCTTGGATTGGTTTAATTCTAATAAAAAATATAGTTTTTGCGATTATATGATCATTTTCAGTCATATCTTGTTAATTCACAGCTTAAAATTGGGAAAATGTTAGGGTTGTAAGATTTGGGGGAAATCACAATTGGGTCAGATAAGGATTTGGTGCAATTAACAAATGGATCGGGGTTAGATGGTAGTGGATGGGTTATATTTGGGTGAAATTAAAGAAGATGGGCCGGGTAAATATTTAAATGGGTGGGCTGGGCTAAGGTAAGTGGTTAAAAGGTAAAAATTTAATTAAATACGGTAAATACATCGACAAGGGTGTATTTGGAAGAAAAGTAAGGAGGGTTGTATGTACATAAAATCTGGGTATTATACCATGCCACGTGTCAGCTTCTGGTTCATTTGCACGCGCCAATGGCACATATGCAACGTTTTTGGAGACCGATGATCAGTTTTGGAGACGAATGAAGCTTAGTGGCAGGAATGTAACACGTGTCACACGCCGGTGACTAACCAGGGTTTTTAGCCGTGTTCGGCAGTTCAAATAAGTGTTGTGACAGTATCATTGTTAGTCTTGTGGTATGAGCCCATTAGACCCATTATCTAGTAAGTTCTATTTATTCCATATAAATAGACTACTAGGACTACACAAAAACACAATCTGAAATGTGCAACCTTTTTCAATCATAATGAAACACTTTTCTATGGCGGCGCGCGTGGACGTACACAATTGTCGAACCACATTAAATCTTGTGTTTTTTTCAGTCTCTCCTTTTTATGTGTTTTGTGCTCTAGCCAGTCATGATAAATTGCATAGTGATTTATAACAAAATTGGTATAAGAGCCACGTTGTGAAATTAGGGCTTTTGTAATTAGTGTTTCAAAATGGTGTCTACAGCAACAAAATACATGAATGAAAGAATTGATGGGGGTCCAGCTTTGCATTGTGGTAGATTAAACTGAAATCTTCATTGTTACTGCAAGGAATGTGGATTGTTGTGGAATGCTGTGGAGAATAAGTTACCAGAAGTGATGAAAGAAGAGGAGAAGCCAAATCTTCAAGAAAGGGCTTTGTGTTGGATTTTAATTAGTGTGAAAGACGATATTCTTTGCGAGATTAGTGGTGAGAAGACTACTGCCTGTGCATGGAAGAAGCTGGATATCTTTACTCAGATAAATCAGTAGTAAATCGATTATACTTGAAAAAGCAGTTGTACGATTTTAAATTGAAAGAAGGTATGTCCATAAGTGAGCACTTTTATAATTTTAAATCAATTTGAGGATCAAGGTTTGTTTGTATTGAGGTCGTTACCAACTTCCTATAAAAACTTGTAAATACCATAATGTATGGTAAGGATAATTTATCGATAGCAGATGTCAAAGGGCCACTGGAATCAAAGGAGTTAAGACAGTTGTAGTCAGGCAATCAGGCTGAAGGGGAAGGTCTTATGACCAAAGGAAGATGAAGAAGCAAAATGAGTTCTTTAAGAATGAAGATCTGGAGGTCCATATCAAAGGTAAAGAACCCAAACTGTTATGAATGCGGTGAGCAGGGTCATTATAGGAGAGGTTTATCAAAACTAAATGGTAAAAAGTGAATAAAAATAAAAATGGAACAAACATTGTTGAAATGTGAACGATTCCAACGATAGTGAAAACAATGGTAGATGAGATGTATTATCCGTGAGTTCAGACTTTAGGTAAAACACTTGGGTACTCAATACTGGCGCTACATATCACATGTTTCAGTGAAGTATTGGTTGATACTTACAAGCCAATACAATGAACTGTATATTTAGGGAATAATCATTCATTGACTATTGGTGGTATCGATAACGTCAGAATCAGAATGTTTGACGGGGTTGTTAAAATCTTGATGTGCTGGCATGCTTCTGGGTTAAAGAGAAACTTGATTTCTCTTCGGACACTAGACTCCCGGTGTTACAAGTACCATGCATAAGACGATGTAATCAAAGTGACAAAAGGCTCAATGGTGTGCATGAAAAGCAGTTTGCAGAACGGTCTTTACATTCTCCAGGGGAGTGTTGTTATGGGCGATACTGCAGTAGCATCATCAGGGAGTAATTTCCAAAGTAGTCAGGATCATAATCAGTTGTGGCATTGGCGTTTTGGTCACATGAGTGAAAGAGGATTAGCTATTTTGGGAAAGAGAATTTGTTGAAAGGTTATCAAGCAGAATCATTAGAATTTTGTGAGCAATGTGTGTTTGGTAAACAAACTAGAGTCAAATTCAGTAAATCGGTTGTAAGAAAGACTAAAGGGACAATGGACTACATTCAATCAGACCTTTGGGGTCCAATCAGAATCTCATCAAAGAGTGGAGCTAGATACTACATTACTTTGATTGATGATTATTCATGGATGGTGTGGGTTTGCTTTCTGAAAACGAAAGATGAGGCATATTCAATCTTTATCAAATGGAAGATGATGATTGAAAAGCAAACATGAAGAAAAATCAAACATCTTAAGACATTAATGGGTTAGAATATTGCAGGCGTGAGTACAACGAGTTCTGCGAGGCTGAGGGAATAGTGTGCCATCGTACTTGTTCTAGAACACCACAACATAACGGCGTCGTAGAAAATATGAACAGAACGCTTTCTGACAAGGCACGAAGCATGCTCTCGCATTCCGGTGTGGGAAAGGATTTTTGGGATGAAGCTATCAATACAATGTGTTATTTGATGAATCGACGTTCATCAACAACTATTGATTCCATCAACGACTATTGATTGTAAAACTCCTTTTCAGATTTGGTCTGGATCATCGGCTGATTATGAACATTTGAGGGTGTTCGGTTGTCCTTTGTATGCTCATGTGAGAGATATGAAGATTGAGTTGAGGGCAAAGAGGTGCATATTTCTAGGATATGCTACCGGAGTGAAGGGCTATAGGTTATGGTGTACCTCTCTAAAGTCTCTAGGTTTTCTCATCAGTGGGGACGTTACGTTTAACGAATTTAGTTCGATAGATAGTCAGAAGGAAGTATGAGAAATGGTTGAATCAGGATTAGTTGTGAGTAAACAAGTGGAGCTTGTATTTCTGCCAGCAGATTTATAACACTGGAGTCTTTTATTTTTAACTTGTTACTCTTTCTTTTATTTCCCCAACCATCACCCAAAACTCCTCCAGGTTCTATTACAAAACCTAATCTTTTATCCATTAAAGCACAATTCTTTTCTTTTATCAATTTATTCATAATCTCAAACACAAAAATACCATCTTCCATTTTTCCAATACGACAACATGTATCCACAGAAAACTGAATCAAAGGTTTGATTTTAGGATAACATAAAATACCTAGAAGATGCATCTCCACAATAAAAGCTGCTACTTTGCAGTCTTTCTTCAATAGAACTTCTGAAGCGATGTAGTCTGGTGTACCGAAGCCTGAGATAATATCTCGATCTAATATTTTCTCCTCAACATTAATTAGATCTTCATCATCCCAGTCATCATGATACTCATCGTAGATTTGTTTATCAAATACCGACCCAGATATATCTTCAAAAATATTTTTATCATAGACTCGCTTGTCAAACACGGAGTCAGACACATTTTTAGCATCACAACTAAGCTCGGCAGGTGGTGCAATTTGAGCATGAAACTCCTTAGTTGGTGGCGGTTTTGGAGACACTACTCTAGATGGTACTAATATTAACTTGATACCATCTTTCACAAAACTGTATCGATTTGTTCTACTATCATAAGTAGAATTTCTCTTAAATCGACATGGACGTTCTAAAACTAGATGACAAACGTCCATAGGAACTACGTGATATCATGTTGTATCTTTATAATTACCAACAAAAAATACAATTTGACAGCGTTGAGAAACTGTTACCTCGGTGTACTCTATTAATCCTGACAGTATGTACGGGTATGGAAGAGCTTCAGTCTTCAATGCCAGTTTTTGAACAGCCTCATCTGAAACCAGATTCTCATATATATCTGAATCAATTACAAACTTGCAAATTCTTCTTCCAATTGTGCAGGTAGACTGGAAGATGTCGTTCTCTATTCTAGCCTTCAAATCAAGAGGTACCCGAAACATGATTCTTGTATCTGCGTAACAGGAATTGCTGGGCTCTGATACCAACTGATGGCATGGCGGAAGATTAGAAGGAAAAACAATGATAAAACCCTAACCCTAGGTTAGAGAAATAAGGAGACTGAGAGAAATAATTCCCAAAATTCAATTAATCAAATTCTAACGGCAAAATAGGGTATATGATGCTTGAGCATTACCCAAAATCCTAATCCAAATAAAGGAAATGACATAAATGTTTTAAAATATAATAAATAAATAAAATTAACGCTAAAATATTAAAACTGGTTTTCGAAAGCTTTACACGTCGAATTTGGGTATCAAACTTGATGACAAAGTCACATTTTTGAAATCTAACGGGCTCGTCGAAATCTTTGATTTGAGTACCTATTTGACCCAATTCCGATACCTGAGCGAGAAACCAGTCTGTTCGCAGTCTTCGCTACATCATTTACTAGATATTTCAACTAATAGTTTATTAGATATTTACACCACAACTTTAAAAGAAATTGGAGTTTTTTATGTTTAAATATTTTAAATTATTAATTCTTTCAACTAATATTTTATTAAATCTTTTGACTATATCTTTCAACTATATATTTAAAGTTGTTGGAATTGTGTATATATATATATATATATACTACCTATTCTACTCATTGTGAATGCTTCGTCGATATCTTTTCGGGCTATTTTTTACCTAACCTTGTGTGTCATTAGAAATATCAATTCAAAAAAATAAAATTTGAAGTATAATTTAAAGTTTAGTGGTAGTTGAATGATTGTGTGAAAATTATGAAGAAGAATCATCCTATTTATACAGAATTTTGAGTTTTAACTGTTTTGGCAAAAGGCTATATGTTCTGATTTGATTATTTTTTTAAAGAGTCGTTGATCAAAACGGATATCTGTTATTATGTGATTTTTTTAAAGTTTCTTCACTATAAATAGAGAATGAACTCCTTTATTTCTCATTCAACTCTCTATTCATCTCTCAGACAATATCGTTGCTCTAAAAGCTCTTAAACCCAATTACTACCATCACTACTATAATCTTTGAAACCAATATCTTTTTCTATAATCTTTGATAAATCAATCAAGTTTGATTGGCAGTGGAGGATCATTTGTTATTTGAGTTCTTGATATACTCTTTCCTTTCTTTTATTTGTGCGATTGTTTCATATTTATTTCTTTTACTAGTTTTTCCATACTATAATCTCTCGAATCGTCTCTCAAACAATATTTTTCTTCCAAAAGCTCTCAAATCAAACTACTATAATCTCTCAAATCCAACTACTATAATCTCTCAAACCAAGGAGAAGAAACTATAAAGCCTAATATAAAAATTTTACGCTAATGAAATTAACATTCTTGTTAACAAAACAATGTTATATTTGAGATATGATATTAACTTATAATACACATTGTAAGAGAAAATATATATATATATATATATATATATATATATAATAATAAAATTATTATTATTGTTATTCTCTTACAGTGTGTATTATAACTAATATCAGGATGTTCTCCGAAACACAATATAGTTTTTTAAAAAAGACGTGTAAAGTTTATCCTTTATGTTTCATAGTTGTTTTCCTTGATGGTATTGAAGAAGATCTTTTGAATGAAGATGCTGAGGGGCGTGTGATGATAAAGAATCGGTTGAATTAGTAGACAAATTATTTTATGATGAAGCATATTTTGAGTAATAAAAAATTGGTGAGTTTGTGACAAGATATTTCAGTTTGAGAACATTTGTACAAATCACCCGTAGGAGTATAAGCTTTAGAAAATTTAAATCAATAAAATTTATTTTCTATCATTCAATCTCATAAAACAACAACTTATCATAACTTTTTATCACTTATAAAATAAATGACTCCAGCAAGTTTTAGCAAGTTTACTATAACAATTATTTTATCACTAATATTGATAAAAATATAACAATACTTGTGCAATCAAACTATATACATAATCAAAGTATAATAATATAACTATAATAGTTTTATGTGTTAGAGTGTCAACGTTAGAATCAATAATGTATGGGCAGTGTTAAAATGTATATGGGCTATTATGGGCTATTTAATATTAGTCTGTATATGGGCTAGGGTTTACTTTCTGCCATCGGAGCCTCTGAGATAGGCTTCTCCACAGGTGCACTGGCCTGTAACCGCTCCTCACCACGCACCTTGTTGAATGATCCATCCAGAGTGAGAGTCTGATCCTGAGCAAGTAACTGAGAGCGAATAGCACCAAAGCGCTCCCGATGGAGACCAGAAAGAAACGCATGCAACTTTTCTTCATCCTGACTCTGCTGATATGCTTCAACCATCCCACCACAAACACAAGTAGGAGTAAACGAATATGCACTCAACTCATCCCAGATTTTCTCGAGTTTCCCAAAGTATTCAGAAACAGACATAGTAGAGGTCTGTTTACAAGCAGCCAACTCCTCCTTCAACTCATGTTTGCGCTGAATATTGCTAACAGCAAAACGACGCTGCACTGCAGAACATCCCACAGAGGTTTAACTTCCTCAAAATACGAAACATATTTGCGCTACGACTCATCAATAGTGTTCAGAATCCACTGAACAAGTGTGGCTTGAACAACATCCCAATCCTCCAGAGACTTCAGATCTACTGGTTTCACAATACTTCAATCCAAAAAACCAAGCTTTCTCCTACCTTTCATAGATAAACGTAGAGAACGAGACCAAGCCTGATAATTAGTGCCGTCAAATTTAATAGTGGAAATAATATTACCAGGATTATCATTGGAACCAAGATAATAGGGAGAAGTCGGATCAATCTTCCGGAACCCCACTACCGCATCACGTGACGTAGGAGAGGTTGTCTGGTCCACTGTAGAATGTGATTCGTCTGCCATAAAAACTACCGAAAACACCCCGGCTGACGGAGGTTACGCCGAAAACACACCGGCTGGTGGAGGGTAAGCCGGAAATACGCTGGCTGATGAAGGGTACGCCGGAAACACACCGGCTGATGGAGGGTACGCCGGAAACACACCGGCTGATGGAAGGTACGCCGGAAACACACCGGCTGATGGAGGGTACGCCGGAAACACGTCGGCTGATAAAGGCTACGCCGGAAACACACTGGCTGATGGAGGGTATGCCAGAAACACGCCGACTGATAAAGGCTACGCCGGAAACACACCGGCTGATGATGGCTAGGGTTTTTGAAGGCTATGACTCTAATACCATGATAAGTGAATTGTGAATGTGTATGAGACAGAAACAGTACACATCTTGAGTTGAGCGGGTAGGATCAAGAACTGTGTTAATCCCAAAATCCCCATCCTATAATTACAATAATAGTGTATATATAGTGTGGCAGAAAGTAAACCCTACAAACTCTAGCACATACATAGACTAATATTAAATAGCCCATATACATTTTAACACTGCTCGTATATTATATTATTGATTCTAACATTGACACTCTAACTCTAACATAAGATATACTAATTATAATATTATAATATTATTAAATTACAATATACTAACTATAAAATTGATAATAACAAAGACACTTGTACAGTATATGTTAAATAAAAATAATATTTTTTTTAAAAAAAATTATTTTAATATTACAAAAGCAGTTTTATAAATTCATAATATTATAATAAATATAAAGCTAAAATTATTCATTAGATTGATGGTCGCGTGATACGTTATTAATTGCATCGTATTAAATAGTAACCGAAATAAATTTGATAATATTTTTATTCATAAAATGAGGCGACGACATTACAAAATCTACCTTGCTTTATTACGGTAATAATATAACAGTTTTACCGTAGTTCTACTGCAATTTGTCATATTTACCAATATTTATCATTTTACATGACATTTAAACAAAAGTTGAATAAAAAGTATATGAGTTTTAAAATGCGATTCATTAGATAAAATAATAATACAATATTGCCTAAACAAATATTTGGAAATTGTCCACCTCAAACAAATTGTATACCTGACATTTAAAATGTGGTGCCGGCTATTTTGGTTTCGATAGGTTTATTATTCTAAAAGAAAAAGACTACTGCGAATCACAATTTGGTAGCAGACATGGTAGACGGGACAATCCGTCACGTTTTAAACAGCTCCCTTTTGTTGTGTTTAATTTAAATCAACATGTCACGATTAAAGTTTTACGGTAATGGGTGGGATTTAGTTCATAGTTGTCACGTGGCGGGCCGTTTCGGAATGAGACGTGATGAGGCTCTTAGCGTGGCGACCATGGCGGCTGTGGCGCTCGCCGTGGCGACCGTGGTGAGGCGTTAGGTCTGGTATTTTTTTTTAACTAAAAAAATAAAAATAAAAAACTGAGTTTTGGAAAAATGAAGATGTTTTGGAAGGAGTTGATTTTGGAGTTGTTGAGGTTGATGAAGTAGACTACAATCTTCAATCTAAGAATCTAGCGTCTTCAACGGCTCACAAAAGAGATCGGAGGCTTGTTGATGAAGACTCTGAAGAAGAAGAAGATACTCTATTATGAAATATAAATGGAGAACACGGTGGAGATGAGAGGTGTGAAGATGTTGTCTTGGACGATGATGTATTTTAGTATAGGTTTGTCATTAATTTTTAATATAATATATAATCAACTACATAAATGTGGTTATAACTTTAATTTAAGTCGAAAGAGACAAAACTAAGATATTTATTGTAGAAAAAAATACTGAAACATTCGTCTCTAATCCTACCAATGCAACCTATGGTCGATGAAAGGGTACATGCTTGTGAAATGATATGTGTTTGTGAAGGAAGAGCATTTAGAGATTCACCAAAGTGTTAATAAAAACCGCAAGCTCGTTTGGTTGCACACTGAAATCTTGGAGGTATTTAAGAGAACATTGTCGAAACAATAAATATTGCAAAGTTAACAGATTACCGCAAGGCTCGATCAAGAACTTTGACATGTTCTAGGATTGCCTTCCGAAGATAATTAATGGGGAGAAAAGAACTTAGAGCGAATGAGGACATTATAATTCATTGCTGGCAATACCCTAGTGAATCGTCAGGAGATTATCGCCAATATTTTGTAAATACCAAAGATAAGTTGGCAGACTACTTCGAATAGGTAGCTATAGTTGCACTTAGGCAATGGCTGTTAGTTGGTGCATTGGCTAATGTATTTACCCGTAAAAGAGCAATGACTTGGGGTGGTTTGGTGAACCAGGTAGGAAAGCAAATCAAAGTATATGAAACTTAAAGATTAAGATAACATCATCAACATAGAATTTCCCCTAAACTCCTCTTCAACAAACTAGTAATCAATCACAAGCTACGGTTAGAAATTTTCTGAGGAACTCTGGACAGGGTTCTCATTGACTTAGACCAGCCCAGTCCACTCAAAGGCATCAATTTAGACCAAAGGGAAATCAACGGGTTCAGCCTAGTTATATTGCAGAATTGATTAAACATGTTACGACTATTTATGATAGGCTTTAAGGGAAAATAAAAAACATATGGTTATGTAATTATCACAATGATATGGGATATGATACCAAGGATTGTATACAATCACTAATTGAAAAGGGGAAGGTAACTACCTTTGTTAAATCACACGTGGGTAACATATCACAGCCAAGCATGAGTAGGGTGCATGCAACCTTACCTACTATCCGAAGATAAGTTATAGAATCTCCCAAACAAGAAATTAAAATGGTAATTATTGAATAATTTGATGTAAACTCGGAGTATCTAGATCCTGGTCCAAATCGGGGCGAGTGAATATGGTGTGTGAAAATGGTCTAAGGGTCTCCTAGTGTATTTATCCTTATTAAGGAGGTTGAAGTACATAGTTTTTCAAATGGTAAGAGCATTAGAATTTAAATCATATTACCATTGGAAATAAAAGAAAAATTGTTATCATTTTTGTCTGAGAATTTGCATGTGTTTGTATTTGTTTGGATGGTGTAATGAAGCTCTAATAGGCATACCGACTAGCATCATTTGCTAAGTTATCTGTGAGATCTGATTCAAGCACATTTAATCGACAGATGAAGGGTATTTTAGTATAAAAATATGAAGTTATTGTCAAAGGGGTAGACAGGCTAACAAAAGTGGGGCATATGGACGGATGTCAAATTGATTTCACTGATTTGAATTGGGCCTGCCCAAAGGATCCTTTCCATGTCCCTCAGATAGATCAACTGATAGATTCCACCTGTAACAATAAATTCGTATCATTTATGTATGTGTTTACCGGGTAAAATCATATACAGATGGATCCAAATGACCATGATCATACTACATTTATCACTGATAGAGGACTGCATTGTTATAAGGTTATGCCTTTTGGTTTAAAGAACGATAGGGATCCTTACCAGCGTTTAGTGAATAAAGCATTTGTTAGTCAAAATGGAGATATGTAGAGGTCTATATTCAC
This sequence comes from Limnanthes douglasii subsp. nivea, assembly GCA_036936605.1. NCBI lineage: Eukaryota > Viridiplantae > Streptophyta > Magnoliopsida > Brassicales > Limnanthaceae > Limnanthes > Limnanthes douglasii. Next base: position 112,416,322 of record JAUPFV010000002.1, on the reverse strand, counting down.
GATATGATGGTAAAATTTCTAAAGGAAGAGGATCACTTGCTTTATCTAAAAAAACTATCTCCAACCTGAAAGCCATCAATTTAATTCTAAATTTGGTCTAGTACACCTTTGGCCTGGGCTCTGGAAATATTTTAGAATATGTGATTAATGAGAAAGGGATTCAAGCTCATTCAACACAATTAGATGTTTTACTAACTATGGACCCTCTTAAATCCACAAAGGAGGTCTATGTATTGACTGGAAGACTAACAGCTTTAAACAGATTCATATCAAGGTCATCAGATAAGTGTATACAATTTTTCCAAGTTTTGAAAAATTGAAAGGAATTTAATTGGTCTCGAACTGCGAAAAAGCATTCCTCGAAATCAGGAAGCATCTTCTTTGCCCAAAACACTATTTAAACAATTAATAAGAGAAATAATCTATGTATACTTGGCAGTATCCAACCATGCGGTAAGTGCAGTGTTAGTTCGAAAAGTTGACAATTACACTCACCCTGTTTATTATGTTAGTAAAGTTTTTTGGATGCTAAAAAATATATAAGAACCTGGAAAAGTTAGCCTTAGAATTGGTAATAAAACCAAGAAAAATGAGGCCATTTTTTCAAGCACATTCCATTACCCGTTTGAACTTATTTTTCACTCAAAATAATGTTACATAAACCTAATGTATCAGGTCGGATGACCAAGTGTCTGTAAAAATTCGGGGATCTTGATATCGAATTTTCTCCTCGAACAACAATCAAGGAATAAGATGTGCAGATTTCGTGGTTGAATTTCATTTGAAACGATCTTATGCAAAATTTTCAATCGATAAGCCTAGGAAAGAATGAGTAATCCGCACAGATGAATGATCTAGTATGATGGGTTTTGGGGCAAGAATTTGCTTACTTTCCAACTCTTTTGGAGACTCAATGTACCAAGCGATACATTTTTTATTTCAAAGTATAAAACAATGAATCTAAGTACAAAGCAACAATAACAGGTTTAAGGCTCACCCAAATATGTGGTGCCAAAAGAATTTGGTTGATAAGCAACTCACAACTGCTCATACATTAAGCCCAAGGGAAATCTGAAACAAGAAAAGAATAGTTCGTGAAATATCTGCAAGTATTAACAGAGAAAATTTCCTTCCTTAAATGTGTAAAGTATGAGCATGTTCAAGAGCTGAAAATTTGATGGCTGATTCTTTAGCCACTAATGCGTACACAAATACATATCCTTGAATTTTGGTATAAGAGTGCCATTCCATAACATCAACCACCAAAATGGGATTTGGAATTGAGGAAATTGTTCAAGTATCTACAATAACAAGCCAAGATTGGAGGCGTGAGATCCAAGAATTCATTACTAGATGAAACCTTCAGAAGGACAAAATTCTATCTAATAAATTTAAGTTTAAAGCACGTGGATTTTTGGCAGGCCAATGTCATCAGGAGAGTGTCGAACCATTATATTAGCAGTGGATTATTTCTCTAAATGGGTCAAAGTTGTGCCTCTCTCCGAGACTACCTATGAAGCAGTAATCAAGTTTATCATTTCTAACATATGTTGTAGATTTATAATTCCTTGAAGTATTACAATAGATAATGGTCAGCAATTTGATAACACGGACATGTAAATTTTTTGTACTTTTAAAGGAATTAAACATTTTTTCTCTTCACATTTTCATCCATAAGCTAACGGGCAGATATAGGTTGTGAACAAAACTATTTTCATGGGTCTCAATAAAAACTTAAAAGGAGAATTAGGAAAATGGCTGGATTACTTACACAAAGTGTTATGGGCATATTAAGCTAATCCTCATATTGCCATACAAAAATCTAATTTTCCTTTCGTGTATGGGATGGATGCAACACCAATAGAATATACCATTCCTTCTTTAAAAGTTCAAAATTATTCTAAAAATAATAATGAGACAATAATAAAAGCTTTGGTAGACTTGATTGAAGAAACAAAAAGTCAATGCTCAATTAAGAATTGTCATTATCAAGGTTTAGTGAGAAGCAGGTATGCATCTAGAATTTAAAGAAGATAATTCAAAGTGGGGGATAGAGTTTTGAGAAACGTACTTTTACACACCAAAAATAGGAAAATCAGAAAGCTTGCACTGAATTGAGAAGGACCATATACTGTGTGTGAAAATATTAAACGGGGAACGTATCGATTGGTTGATAAAAAAGGCAGTCCTTTGAGGCACCCGTGGAACATCAATCACTTAAGGTTGTACATTGAGTAAATGTGTAATGTAAATATTTAATTTATTTTTTTTCAATGTAAATATTTGAGGGCATACTCTTTCCTGGTGGCTTTGGGAGGTCTTCGCGAGGAGTCTGGATCATTTTAATCTACTATATTTGCCTTAAAATATTTTTCTCATAAGTATACTTGTATATTAAATTTGTGTGTCTTTGAATGGATTACTTTTGAATGATTTATATATTAAATTTATGTGGCTTCGAATGTATTACCTTCTAATGACTTGTATATTAAATTTGTGTGCCTTCGAATATCTTGTATATTAAATTTGTGTGCCTTGGAATGGATTACCATCGAATGGCTTGTATATTAAATTTATATGCATTCAAATGTACCTCCGAATGACTTGTGTATTAAATTTGTGTGCCTTCGAATAGATTACCTTTGAATTTATTATTCTTTAAGTTGATTAACTTTGAATAAATAAATGTAAATAAAGAGTTATAACAAAATGAGATAAATTTTTTGAGTTAATAACAACTACAAAATTCCTCGGGAAACCCAACGACTTGGTAGAATCCGATTTGAAAATTACAAAAGTGCATTGGCCATGCTCACGACTTACACAAAAACCTCAGACCATTATCCCAAAATGTCTTGTTTACAATAAAGACTTGCACAATATAACAAAATTTAAATCTATTAAACTTTGGGCTCGTTTCCCAAAATTCTTCTTCTTCTTCTTCTGACTCCCACTTTCAGAGTCCCCTTCATCACTAATATTAGAGTCATCATTGGGTGACTCTACATATATTCCCAACTGATCTACTATAGCCATATTGTGTAAGGATAAGTTTTCTAGAACCAACTCCCACAAAGACTCGAGGACTAGTTTGGGTAACACCTTATGAGATTCCAAAACTATGTCGGATTTGATTGAGTCCTATTTATCTATGGAATCTAGAATCCCATCAGCGTATGCATCTAGTGCATCATTTTCCTCTTGTGTGGTATTTTCTTTGAGAGAAACCACATCCTCTTCGTATGTTTTTATAAGATCCTCCTGATATTTCTTTTCCTTCAATAGGCCTTTGATGTTGCGCTTATTAGTAGTCTGCTGATTTTTCGACAAAGTGATCTCCCCGAAACTAGAGGACTACATCCCTTCAAAAGCCTCATTTTCCTTGGCAAGTTCTTATTTGAGAGAATTGACCTATTCGGATAAAGAACCAACCTTTTCTTTTTCCTCTACAAAAGAAGCCTTGCGATTCTTGTTCTCTTCTTAGAGAGAAGTAATATTATCTCTATGAGACCTCACTTCTCTCTCCAGCTTCATGATAGGTTTCACATAACTCAGTATCGAATATCCCAGCACGTCATTTTCCTTTGACAACTCAAAGGGTACACCATCAATCACCACGTTGGTGGCGTTGTTTTTTTATTCTCAGAAACTTTCTCAAATGCATCAAAATAAAACCCCTCTATGTAACCCCTATCGGGTTATCATATCTAGATATCTGCCTCTCAAATTTTGGAGAAATGGAGAAGGAGGGTCGGATACTGAAACTGGAGGACGATCTATAACGGGTATTGTAAGAGGAATAATATATGAACGCGATACAATTGTCTTACATGTTGAGGTTTTCTTTATCTTCTTATCTCTTCTGTCGCTATCTTATTTGCTTCTCTTGTATGTTTTATTTTTCTTGGACACATTAAGCTTTATCGACACATCTCCTTCTTCAGAAATGGCAGCAACATAAGCTAACAAGGCTTCATTAATTTCATATGGTTGTTCTTCAGTTCCAACTTCAACATCGATATTTGATGAGCCTATTTTGTTTTTCTTGTATATCTTGTTTCGATGACTAGGGGCTCTGTTCATAATTGGAAGATATAGCTTTCCATCAGCAGGTTCAACTCTCTTTAGAATGGTAGAGGATCATGGAAGAGTGGAAAACTGCTCATATGTCAACTCGCCCTAGGGTTTAGTCCTCCAAGATGACTTCGAACAAATTTAGCAGGAGTGAAGCATTGATGGAAGCCATTAGACCACTTCGTCTGCGGCCACAGATTTAGCTTCTTAAAAGTGAATTTTGCATTTTCCAGGTGATGCATGTAAGGATTCGAACTGCCTAATAGAGGAAAGAAGTTAGAGATAAGTAAAAAATAATTTAAGGAAATAACATGAGTTCGAAAAGGTTCTAAGAGGACCATCTGTATTCTTCTAGAGTCTGGTAAGTTGGCTCAGATTAACCTGGGAGGTGATTTTCTTAACATTCTCCCACCAACCACTCATGAAGAGAAATTACATCTCCTATAATTTATCTACCTATGACAGATTATCTACCACCTTCTATTCATTCCCCATGTTAAAGTAGTAAAAGAGAATATGGGAGTTGTGTGACAGCCTCGCAATAGCAACAAATTGTTCTATTAACATAAGAATTTAGGATAGTCTAGATGTTATGATGCATGCCAGTATGGTAAACTAGGTGTTCGAACTAGCCTGACTGGGACACAATCCTACTAAACTGAAGTAGTTTACGATCTCAAGGTCTAAAAGAACCCAGAGGCCGCAATTGAGCACATCTGCATAAACCACTAGCTCCCTAGAATCATTGCTCATCGGAGTCTCTACGGGTTTAGGTAGACTAACTTTCACTAGTTAGGGGAACCCCTACTTAGCATGAATAGCCTCTAGTTCTTTTTCATGAAAATAAATATAGGAGATCTTTTCTAGAGCCATAAGGTATCTAACTGACTTTTGTGAATCAACTTAGTACCGAGTTTGAGATAAAGGATCTAGGTATGTTAAAGAAGATTCTAGGAATGGAGTATACTATGAACAAAACCATAGGATGTTACACTTATCTCAATAAATCTATATTTGGAAAATTCTACAATGATTTAACATGTTTCATGCTAAGGTATTTAACATCATGTTTGTCACTCATTTCAAGTTGTATGTAGCAGGATCGACTAAGGACGATGTTGAGCTGGAACATATGTCCAAGATTCTCAACTCTAGTCGGCAGCATCGTGTATATTATGGTATGCACACGTCCTAATATTTCACAAGTGAATAATATGGTCATCATGTACATGGGATGTCCTACGAAAAAACATGGAAATTCAGTTAAATGGATACTTTAGTGTTTCAAAATACTATGAATGTTAGCGGAAGCTTCTGAAACTTTAGTCTTAACTTCTCTTAACTTATAGTTTTATTTTAATCATCGAATTCACTTATTTTTTTAGTCAAATATTTAGATTCATTACTTATATTTTAGATGAATCCTTATATTCACTATTTATGTTTTAGCCGAATCTTTATATTTACTTTTTGTATTTTAGTTGAATCTTCGTATTTACTCTTTATAGTTTAGCCTAATCCTTAGAAATACTCATTGTGTTTTAGTTGAATTCTTAGATTCCTTCTTTTTGTTTTTTTGAAAATAAATCTAAAATGATACGTTGTATTTTTCCACAAACATTTTATGAATCGGTACATGCCTCATTAAAACTTTACTCGCACCAACAAGCATACAAGAAAAAATTATTAAAAAAACAGTTGTAGCTTACAGACGATAGTAGAGTTTCAAATCATTTATATACCATGGATGTCGAAGTTTTTTTTCCTCACCGAATATTCTATATGTTCGCGGATTTACTTTAGATCCCACTATGTAAGGACCTTCCCATATTTCGGCTAGTTTGTTGAGGTTTTTTTGTTTGTTATAAAAGCATACCTTTCTCAGGATTTTATCTATCGGCTCAAAACTTTGGAATCAAACATTGAAATTTTATTTATTGCATATCATAACTTTATAGTGCTCTGGACGAAGGTAATATTTTACCAATTTTTCTTTTATTGCATTAACTTCGAATTGTCTTGATTCCTAGTGTCTTTTTTCCTTATAAGTAGATATTATATATGAGAGTATAGCCATTTTGGCTGAAATAGCTATTTCCAACGCTATACACCAATGCAAATAATGTTTCATCCGTTATTTTTCTTGAAGTGGTCTAGTAAGACCATATAACTCCTTGTAAAAACCAATTTCACATTGCTTCCTCCAATATTTTTTTGATTCTATCAGATGTGATTCATTTAATAACTTATACTTCACTATTAGCTTGTGGATGAGAAAGAGAAGAAAATATTTACTTTATAAATTTCATTTCCGTAAAACTATATGACCTTATCATTCTGAAATTAGATTCCAATGTGTGTTGTGATGACCCTTGGTATTCCATAACGGCAACAAATATTTGTTGCTAAAAGGTTAACTACTTAATTTGTTGTGATATTTGTTAATAGTTGAGCCTCTACCCATTTGGAGATGTAATCTACTGCTACTATCAATATATTTCTACCTCCAAAAGATTTACGAAGGGGCCTACATTATTAATGCCTCATATTTCACATGTAAATCCTTCGGATATTATTTTTAAAAGCACAATCGGGACTTGAATTGAATTTGAGAATCTTTGGCAGGTGTCATAAAGTTCAACTTTAATTTTCGCATCCTCCAAAATCATGGGTCATTAATATCCTTAAGGGAGAAAATTTTCTACAAGGCCATGCATCCACAATATACATTTCTCTCTTCATCATTAAGCTCTTCAACTACAAAAGCTACTTCATCCGGGCCAATTCACTTAAACAAGAGTTTGGTAAAGTATTGTTTGTATATTTTTTCTGATATCCATACATATCTTGTTGATTTTATTTAAAGTTTTCTTGCTTCTGACTTATTTTTGGGAAATTTCTCTCACTCAAATATCTTTTGTTTGGGGTTCACCAATCTTTCTCTTATTCTTATCCCTTAATTACTATGACCTTCGAGGTAAATATTTTAGATAAATAAAAATGTAGACAACATAATTGATGGTTTGTTTGGAAAGTTACTCATGCTCCTTATGATGTACATTTCGAAGATGTTAAAGCATCAACGTCCATGTTTTCAACGCTTGGCAGTTCTTGAACTATACTTGTTCAAAAATTATTTCCTAAAGCCTAAGCTCTTTTGAATACTATTTAATGTTATATTTGCTTAGCTTCGGTTTGGTCTAGTACTTTATTGCCCACTAACTGAGAACCTATGAAAACTTTGAGCTATTTTGATTCCACAATTGTTAGCTAACCAAATAGTTACAATGATTGTTTCATACTCTGCTTCATTATTTGATGTTGGGAAGCCAAACTTAATAAGCTAAGTGTGTATATCTCCTATATGGTATATTAATTGGATTTCTACTTCTGAGCCTTGGTTACGATTTCTTCCATCTATATGGACCTTCTATGTTGATTCTAATTAGAGCAGAATTATTGAAAGTACAAATCAGACAAATGGGTTATTAAACCCTAGTGTATTTAATATTATGATATAATAATGTATACTAATTAGGGGTATTTTACATAGTAATAAGTTTTGTGGATTTATAGACTTGGGTTACTAAATTGTGCACGTGGAATATTTAAGCCCACTTGGCTCATATTACTATAAATAACCTCAAAGGACATGAAATGAAAGCTGGATAAATCTTTACTTCTTACCTAACATGACAGAGCTTCTATCTCTCAATTATTTCCTAAACAACTCAATTCTCTCTTTACAACTCATCCAAAAATTCAATTATTTCTTTTGTTATTGCTTAAATACCCTCTGAAAATATTTGATGCTATCAGATTTGACTTGCTCTTTTGAATGGATATGTTTCTCAAACTAAAATTATGTTAGGAAGTCTGCCATGTACTAAGCTTTGATTGTACTTTTTGGCTACAACTGGATGTCGTAGTTCCCTAATTCTACTGATTATTTGATCATTTTAAGATACGTCTGTCTTTTGCATAACATTTTTTATTATGTTCAGATGCTGATCTTGTGCGCTTAGAAGTATGACCTCGTCTTCCTACTTGATCTACTAATGTTAGAAACATGTATCAAACTGTATAAACCTTATTTCAGAACTTAGTATAGATTTATTTACATAGGTATTAACTTCGACTATTTATTTTTATCATATTAGAAAGCTTCTTACAACATAATTTGAGATTGCAAGATATACAAATAGTGACTTACCTGGCTTTGAATTTGTTATTATTTCTGAATAAGAGATAAAAAAATTTATGTTGTCGAAAGTTTCTTCACATTACGAAGTCTAGTTGAACCTCCATACACCCTTTTGTATATGAAATAAAGACTCATGTTTGTCTGAGGATTGGGAGATAAATCTGTTGAGAGTTATCAGTCTAATTGTCATATTTTGTATTCCTTAATATTTTTTGGAGGATCCATTGTATCAAAATTTGAAAGTTGAGTTAGATATGATTTAATGTTTTTCTTTCTAACTATGCAGCCTAAACATTTATTAAAGCTCACATCAAACGTACATTTTCCAGGTGTATTGACCCTTATGACGTTTGATAAGATCTCGGCTAGGTCAACCAAATGTTATTTTTCTTTCTTTTTTGTGACTAACATGTCATCTATGTATGCTTGGATATTTCGACCGAGTTAATTTAGAAAAATCTTATTTATTAGTCATTGATATATAGATCCTGCATTGTTCAAGCCGAATGACATTTTCTTGTAGGAATAAAGATTTATCTCGGTTATGACTGTGGTATGCGATTAGTCATCCTCGTGTATTCAAATTCATTTGAATTCGAAATAGGTATTCATAAAAGATAGCATCATATTCCTTGATGTTGCATCAACTGGTTGATCTATTATTGGCAAGAGGAAAGGGTCCTTATGACATGTCTTGTTGGGAGTTGTGAAGTTTACGCATAGTACCACTTATCATTCTTATTTGTTGTCAAAGTTGGATTTTTCGTCTATACCAAGTAATATGGTTCTCTAATATGCTCTACGACAATCAAATTATCCAACTCTTCAACTATTTCTTATGTTTTTTCTTTCGAATATGAAATCTTCTTTTGTTTTATTGGTTAAAAATTATTTTTGATTTATAATCTATGCTATATGATTTAGGATTGAACCCTATAACATCATGAGAATTCCAGGTAAACAAATAAATATTATTTTATCGAAGGTTGAGTAACTTATAACTGAACTCCGTTAGGATGTCTCGGCCTAGTCATAATATTTTATCTCATTTTATCATAATTGTTTCTACTTCTTCTTCAAGATTTATAAGGTGGGGGTTTTCTATGAGATCATCCATATTTTTAAAGATGATTGAATTCGTTATTAGGTGCTATAGCGGTCACTTTTTGTTTGAGAGTTAGAGAATTTCCATAATATTCTCTAGATATTTTTAGTTTCTCTTGATTAGTTCTACATTCATATTGATAGGGTAGTTAAGGCATTGATGGACTGTAGATACTATATCGTGCATCTAATTCATCCATGATCTTCCTCCGATTATATTGTAGGAGGAATGAGCACCTACTATCATGAATAAGTAACATACCATTTTTCTTGAATTCTTGATTGTTGAGGACTGCATCAATGCTCAACTCCTTTAAAAAATTTGCTTCTGTAACTATAAATCATGTTAGAATCTTTTCGAAATGGATCATTTTTTGAATATTTACTATTCTATTGTAGGTAATTTTGTATAAGATATTAGCCCAAAATCCATGCATTTTTTATTATTCTTTTGACTTATACTCCAAACGGTTTTATATTGATTAGAAGGCCATCAATATGTGGTGTTTTCTATTCTTTTAGATCATCATCACAAAATGTTAACACTGGATACAAGTTCTTGTATAAGTTTGGTGATGTTTGACCATGTTGTTGGACCTTTGAATCTTAAATATATCTTTTTCGAATTTTTTGTGATCCTTGAGAATTGATCTCTTTCACCTATGACACATACGGTTTTCCTATTTGAATCATCATCCAAATAGTGTTCTTCTTTTTTCACAAAAATTGCATTACTGTATACAACGCTTGGCTGTTCTGTCTTTTCTTTGTTTTGGCCTTTCATTCTTTAACGATTCGCCTATGTCAACATCAAAACTTCATGGTTCAATTATGTTTTTATTTTTCATAAAATCAAATATTTTTCCAATGGCAATTATGTTTTGAACTTAATCCTGCAAAGCCCCATAATCCCTTGTGTAATGCCTGCAAAGCCCCACAATCCCTTGTGTAATACCTATATCATCATGAAATTTGCAATACTGCCTATTGTTTATTTGATCTCGAGGTCCTTGTAATTTTTCTGCAATTTGATATATGAGTGCATTGGTTTTTTCATACATGACTCTCAAATGTTTGGTTAACTCAGTGTATGATCATCTAACCAGGTGCTCTAGCATTCGACTAGTATTGTTATTGTTGTCATAGTTTTTTATATACCTTCCTCGAGATCTTTGCCTCTAATTGTAATGCTTTGGTCGGGATGATCCATCATAATTATTATTTTTAAAGGCTTAGTTTCATAAAATTGACTTGTGCAACTTTATATGATTCATTATTACATGCTAGTAGATTATTTCTTGGATATACGAGTGGGGTGGTAGTGTCTCCTTCAAGCTTTGTTTTTCTCGTTTTCTATTTGTTGTAACAATCCACTTGTCCCAACATGTTTCCACAAAGTCACAACCTTGTTCTTTATGATAGCGTTGGTCAAAGGTTCTTGAAATATTCATTGTCTATATTCAGCAATATCTACCAATGACTAAACTATTGCAAGCTCTTCGGGCATATTCTGTCTATTGATGATATTTTTGAGGAAATAATTCATCACGGAGTTGGTTTGATGGTTTCCCTCCTTATCTCATTCTTCAATCTTATCTTCAGAAATATGGATCTTGGAGTTCACTTTCGGTTGATGAGTGATATAAATCATCTTCTGAATCATCCTAGTTTGTTCTTCCCTTAGTTCCCTTGCTAATTGACAAAAATATGTTGACAACTATAGTGGAAATATGTGGATCTTTCTCACCAATTTCTTCGTCGGTATCCTTTATGTCAACATACAAAGTACTCTCTTGCTTTGAGTTTGTCATAATCCCTATTTTTCTTTTGATTTTTGAGTCAAAACCTCCTAGATACAAGCCTGTATCCACATATTACACCAATTTGGTGAGTATAACTATGTTCAAGTAAATCCAGATAAAAATCCTAGACCAAATATGGGTAGCTAAGTATTGATAGTTCTTGGAATATTCAGGACTGATTATCGAATGACGTGTATGGTGGAGTGGTGGCAGGCGAATAAGTACAAAGTTTAGAGAGAAAGTAGTCAAAATAAAGTACCAATGATTAGAAAGTAGCTTTTTTCCAAAAAGGGATCTTTCCTTATATAGTGCCAATGGTGGGCCCCACTGTCACATGCTATGTTTATACTAATTATATATTGGCCCTCATATTTACACTTGTTTCTTATATTTCCTAACTTTACAAATAAGTCCTTATATGCTTTTACATTAGCAATTAAACCCCCTAATAATCTTGACATTTTATGCCCTTATCAGTAGCCCCTAGTTTTGCGGAGAGTCGAGCAAAAACTACTTAACGACTGAGCCTTTTGGTCAGGAATCTCCATTAGTATCGTTGTCAAACCCCTTAATACCGATGTTATGATCTATGCGTTATTTGTCGACCTTTCATTTATGGGTCGGTCGGCTGGTCTGTCAATCTTCAAAACTGGTCTATTAGTGGCCGATCTATCGGTCCGTTATATTCTGACTCTTCGAATTTAATCAAGGTTATAATCAAACTCTTTGGCCCATCTCTTATAGGACTCAGGTCAAATTATGTTTTCCCAAGGCCCATCTCCTTTACTCATAGAACCGGTTTCCTGACTTGTCCACGTGTCACTCATCAACTCGTCGTTTGTACAAACAGTTCTCAACTATTCAACTGCCCAACATGTGCATCATGAGGCTAGTCTCCTTAGGTCTACTATAGCTATCAGGATGGACACGTGTCTTGCGATAACTTGACTAAATTTTAACTAACATTTTGGTTAAGCGACTCTTGATATTCCCGACGCTCTTTTCAATTGCGTTTCTCTATGGAACAAACCGTTACCATGCTTATTTTCCTATAAATAGTCCTACTTCTTCATTCTCACATTTTATCTGAATTGTAGAGAGATAAACACTTGTTATCCTCAATTTCCTAGAGAGAGAAACTCTGACTTTGTTTTATGAGAAAACCCTCCTCTCATAAGAAACCTAAGAAGAAATCTGACCCTCCTGAGAAACCAGTTTTTGGCTTCATTGACTATCTCAGTATCACTGAAAGAGCTGACGAAGTCGCTGGTTTAATTAACAAAGATCCCATATCACTGTTGAGTTCGGAGCTGCTGAATTTTTCGAAGCCCGGAAATCTGAGCCCATCTATACCATCTCCAAACGCAAGCCCCCTGACTATCCCAAGGGCTTCCTCGTCGAAAAAATCCCAACGCTGCTACTCGCTTTACTCCTTTAAGAACCCAAAAAACCGATACTGCAACTCAATCTGTACCTTCAAAACCTCGAACTACTATTGAGCGATCAAATAAAACCATTTTTAACTATGGGTGACTCTAGCTCTTCGTCTACCCCTCCTGAATACGTCCAACTGACTCCAACCATTATAGGACGTCGAACTAGTCATAACACGATGACCACTCCTAAATGGGTGGTTCAACAAGATGAAGAGCGAAAGAAACGTGAAGAAGCGACTTCTAAAAAGGCCGAGGTCCCAGCGCCCTGTCATACTTGAGTCAATAGCAGCTCAAGTATTGTTCTCGTGACTCCCTCTTCCAAAGGGTTGGCGTCTACTGATAAATCTTTGCCCAAAGTCTAAAGTCTGAGGCCGAAAAGCCAGCTGTTAAATCTTCCAAAGTATCCGCATCGACAAAGGTTGAAGACGAGCCTACTGAAAAGACCACTCATAAGCCTTCAACCAAGGCCTCTGCGTCAACGAGGGTCGAGGACAAAGCTGCAGAAAAGGTCACTCGTAAGCCTTCAACCAAGGCATCTGCATCAACGAGGTCTGAAGAAAAAAACACTGAAAAAACTACCCACAAGCCTTCAACCAAGGCATCTGTGTCGGCGAGGGTCGAAGACAAACTTGTTGAGGAACCTATTCATAAATCTGCAACAAAAGCATCTCCATTGACGAGATTTGGGGACAAAAATGCCAAACCAGATGCACCGACAATTCCAGAATCTTAAAATACTCTTGTCGTTGACGAGGCTGAAAAAAGTCTTTGCCTCATAAAGTTGCCAATATTGTGAAAGGTTACCACATTCTCCTTCCCATAGATCATATTATGTCCCTTTTTACCAGGAAGTACCTATACTATTCTCCTGAAGAAGAAGCCGGCTTGAAGAAAATTTGGGGGATTCCTGATTGTGTAACCATTCGCTTTGTAAAGCCCGACGAGACTCTCTTGTCCATACAAGCTCGAGATCGTCAGTTACTTCGAGATCCTTCACATTTTCCCGACCCAGTTAAATTCTAACACCTGGTATACTTTAATGTCTACCCTTATTGCTTCTCGATTGGCTGGGGTTCCGATCTTCATGGAGGATTACATAGGCATATCCGGATTCTCAAAGTCTCTGAAACTGCCCTTCTTCTATTCTTCTCTTGCCAATCTGAAAAAGATAGTGAATAATTTGTTAGAGGCTGACAGATCGTGGAAGTACCAATTTGTCTTCATCAGCGGTGCTTGGGAAAACGACCAGCCATATAGCAAGGAGAATCTGAGGCGACTTACTTACAAGTGGACTCCTGAAGGTATATATATATATATTCTTTTTTATTAACCGGCCTTCTTTATTAAGCTTGGAAGGTAACTATTGAGGAGTTAAGAAAAGCCCACCTTAAGACAGCTTCAAAGATCTTTGCCAAACTCCAAGCCTTTGCCAGCAAGAATTGAGGTCAATAATTCCGTTGATGCTTTAAGAACACCAACCTCATCAACAAAAATCTTTGGCGCTGCTCTAACGATATTATGAGTATCAAAGAATTACGGACTCCTCCTAATGTTGCCGACTTCGTGAGGAGACTTGATGCCTCAGATTTTGAAGTGTTTTTATCCAAAAGAGATCGGACGTCCAGCAAACGTGTGAAATTGGAGGATTGTCCAATCCAGAAGACGAGCAAGAAAATACGGATGGTGCTGTTGTAGACAAACCTCTTGAAGTACCACCCTCATAGCCTGAAACCACTATTATTCTTAGTGACACAATCGCAAGCGGGGATAAATCTCATGCTTGCGACGTGGTGAAAAAATTATTTTAGATGAAAAAAGAAAGAAGAATGCCGCAACTAACGGAGGGAACGTTATTTCAAACAAGAAATCCAAAGGTTAAATTGTTGTAGATGAAATGCATTGCGATCCAGTCACAAAACAGATCACTATTCCCACCATGTTGAAACAGTTTGGAGGTACAAAGTCATCCGTACCTGTCGAAGTCTATGCAAGAGAAGGAGGGTCGAAAGAAATACATTTTGTAGGCAAAACTAAAGCGTCAGGCCACTCAGGTGGTCGTCCTGTGGTGGCCCACCAAGATCGTAGTCCTTGTCAAGGAGATTCAATGCATCCTGATCCTATGTTCTTTCTTGTTCGTGCTCAGAGTTCGAACCCTTTTTTCCTTCAAGATTCGGATGTTCATGCGACTTCCCTGCAAAACATGCTTGCCCCCATATCCCAAAAAGAAAGAGAAGTAATGAAACTTTAAAAATAACTTATAGAGCTCAAGAGGAGCATCTCATCCAAAGCCTAGGAATCGCAGGACTTAGTTTATCTTGCCAACACTCGAGTTGATGCAGCCAAAGCTAAGATCCAGGCTTTTGATTTGAAATAAAAAAAGTGGGAAAAATCTGTTTCTCAGGCAAACAAAGATCGTGCCAAAGCCGTCGAAGAATTGGCTGCACAGAAGCTTCAGAATGGCTACCTTCGCCGGCGAGCGAAGAAAATGGCTACCAACCTTCGCGAAATTCAAATGATCATTGACAAAATCAAGGAAGAGAACCGTATTTTTGCCTCTAAATGCAAAAAAGTTATAGAAGAAAAGGTTGTCGATGCAAGGGCCGGCTATGTTCTAAACTTCCACGCACAGTTTCCTCGGATGTTGCTAGGGTCGATGTGGCTAGACGTCCAAGAAGAAGATCGTCCTAAAGGCGTTGATTGTACCGACCCTGTTATCGAATACACTGAATCATCTTAAGATCCCTCCGATGCTTAAATTATGTTGCTCGGATATGTTGTTTTCGTTCTTTTAAAAGTTAAGACTTGGTTGCGTGCAAATATGTGCCAAACTTAAGCCTGCCAGTGCTGCCTCATACTCAGCCTCATTGTTCGAAGCCTTGAAGCCAAAAAATCGAATCGCCTGATACATTGCAATCCCCGAGGGTGTAGAAATCTGGACATCCCCCCCCCCTTAGCAGAGGTCTACTTGTGGACTTTTTATAAAGTATGTTTCCCAATAAAGCAAAACCTCGCGCCTTATATTGAACACTTTTTGCCAATGTCTTGTCATCGGGAAATACTTCATCTGCCAACTAATATATAATGTAATTCTTCCAGTCAGTGCTCAAAGATGTTGAAATTTGATAGGCCATGTCTAGTCGGTTTTCTAGGTCTTTCAGTTTCAGAATAGAAGGATACTCCTGAGTCAGAATCCAAGGTTATTCTCTAACATACGCTGTGGTTGCCAACGAATCGGAAAATGTATTATCCTCCCTACGGACATGCTCGTAATTAATCTTTTTGAAAGATAAAGCCAAAATTCTTAAGGCTGCTAAATATTGCACTAACTGTTCTTTTCTAGCCTCGGATTGACCCGTTGCGTGATTAATCAATAGTTGTGAATCGCTTAGCATTCGAACGTTCCTGGCTCCGCAAATATGTGCCAAACTTAAGCCTTCCAGTGTTGTTGCCTAATACTCAGCCTCGTTGTTCGAAGCTTTGAAGCCAAAGCGAATCATCTGATACATTGCAATCCCCGAGGGTGTAGAAATCTGGACACCCCCCCCCCCCCTCGCATCCGTTAATACTTGACCCACCGTCGGTTCTGACTATCCACTCATATAAATCTTTTTCTGGCTCAACTGTTATCTCCTCTGGTCTACTGGAGTGGAACTCTACTAAACAATCTGCTAGAGCTTTCCTTTTAATGGCCGCTCTTGGTTGAAAATCAATATCAAAGTCCCCCAACTCTACCAACCACTTTGACATACGCCCAGAAATATCAGGTCGTTGTAACACACTTTTAAGGGGAAAATCAGTTCGAACCATAATAGAATGGCCTTCAAAATAAGGTCGCATTTTTCTATCAGCCGTTACTAGAGCTAATGCTAACTTTTCAAGCTTCAAATACCGTTTTTCAGCATCCAGTAAACTTTTACTCACATAGTCGGCAGGTTTAGGAACCCTATCTTCTTCTCGAACTAAAGTCACGCTTACAGCATGCTTTGAAACCGCTATGTATGGAAACAAAAGCTCTCGGGGTAGTGGTTTTGCCAATAGCGTTGGGGATGATAAATAACTTTTGATATTGAAAAAATCCTCGGTACACTCAGATGTCCAGTTAAAAATCTTAGCATTCCTCAACACTTGAAATAAAGGTGCGCATTTGTTAGAGGATCATGAGATGAATTTGTTCAGTGCTGCAAGCCGTCCGGTTAAAATATGTACTTCTTTAATATTCCTTGGGGGCGCTATACTATTCAAAGCATTCAGCTGGATTGGATCTGCTTCCATCCCTTTCTCACTAATCACAAACCCTAGGAATTTCCCGGATCGAACTCCGAAGGATTATTTCTCTGGATTCAACTTGAGGTTCACTATACCGAGATTCTTGAACGTTTTCTCAAGGTCGGCAAAATGGTTTTCATCAGTAACACTTTTGACCAACATGTCATCAATGTAAACCTCAACATTTCGTCTAATATGCCCTTCAAAAACTTTATTAACCAGCCTTTGATAAGTAGCCCCCACGTTTTTCAAACTGAAAGGCATAACCTTATAACTATACAAACCTCTCCCTGTGATAAACGTGGTGCTTTCCTGATCTCTCGGATCTAATTTTATCTGGTTGTACCCTGCGCAAGCGTCTATAAACGATAACAACTTGTTCCCAGATGTCGAATCTACCAGTTGGTCGATCCTTAGCATGGGAAATGGGTCTTTAGGACAAACTTTGTTAAGTTCTGTAAAGTGTACGCACATTCTCCATTTTCCATTCTTTTTTTTTCACTAAGACCGGATTTGTTGTCCACCGCGGATATTGGGACTCCCTGATATGTCTTATCTTAGTTAACCTTTCAACTTTTGAAATAATCGCCTCTACCTTTTCTTGGGAAAAGGTTTGGTGTATTTGAGTTATGGGTCGAACATTTGGATTTATGGACAATTGATGATAAATAGCATTCTTAGGAACCCCTGTAACATCCTCTAAACACCAGGCGAACAAATGTAAATTCTGTCTAAGATAATCAATCAATTTTTTTCCGAAAAAGGGGGGGATAGATTTACACCAATCTTCAAAACCTTGCCTTTAGAAAATTCATAACTTTCACAATTCTCGTCGGTAAGCAATAGCCCTAGGGTCTACCTAGGATCATCTGCAGGCTCCGATCCAGGGGCCGACCCCATAATTGTTAATCCCTTGCGTCAATCATCTCCTTATCTAATTTTGTCACCAACGTTGCTCGGTAACATTCTCTTGCTATCTTTTGGTTGTTTCTGACAATGCCAACATTATTCCCGATCACGTATTTCAAGCACTGGTAAATCGTAAAAGTTACGACATGCATCCTTGACAACCAAGATCGACCGAAAATTGCGTTATGCGACGTAGGGAGCGTCTACGACTATAAATAGAACCGTTACTTCCTTTTTAAAAGGTCCCCGTCCCAACTGGACCACACCTTCCGACTCACCAACTACTTCTGCCGACGCTCCCGTAAAACCAATAATAGTCCGATCTGATTTGACGATTACCAGCTTATTCTTAAATTTTGAAAAAGTTGACAAGAAAATGATGTTTTCCAAACTCGCAGTGTCCACCAATATCCTCTGAACTTCTTCACAAGTGATCGCTGCTACAATTACGACCAGTTTTATTTCTTTGGTATTAGTAGATTGTCGTCTAGATTTTATTTTAGTTTTTATATCTTCTTTGTTTGAATATTGATTGAATATTAAACTATTTTTTGTTTTTTTGGTTTTGGTGAGGATGGTAGGTTTCCTGATAACTTTGGAGATTGAGGTGCTGAAGAGATGTAGGATTGAGCTTGGATTTCAGTAAGCTTAATATCTGTTTCTAAGGTATGGATAGCTTCAATATCTCTTCAACCTGAATTTCAAATTTAATATGTGTGTTGCTAGAGATTAGGCTTAGGTTAATTGGCTCGTTGGTAATGACTGGTGGGGGAATAGTTTGAATGATTTATAAGGATGATATGGTATCTATAGTGAGTTGTTTTTTATGTTTAGAGTTTGATTGTTGTGTTATTTCAGTTGAGTATTCTCTAACATGGTAGATTTTGGGTGCTTATTGTTAGTGTGGCTCTTTTACTATTATGGACTTAAGGTTATATTGAGTCTTTGGTGAGAATGTTGGTCATCTTAATTTAAATTTTGTGGTAGTTGGGAGGTTTCTTCTTTGGTAGTATATTGCATAGATTTCCTACAATAATTTTGGTTGTGACCTATATGATAACATTTATAACAATAGTTGGGTTTGGCCCCAAAGGTTACCACTTGCCAAAACCCAGATGTTTGTCCAAAATCTATCCATAATTTGGTCATAAGAGGTTTAGATATATCCATCAATACACATTCCCTACATAAACTATACATTGCTTGGATTTATTGTGGAACTCATACAACAAGAGTATTTCCAACTGATTGAGAAAATGATCCAAGTGTCTCTTTATTATACAGGTAAACTAGAATTCTTGGAAAATAGATCCATATAGGTGAGACTAGTGCCTCTTTTCAATGATAAAAAATTGGAAGCCATTTGAGAATTCTCATGGTATAGCTTCCAATTTTCCATACATTTCTACACCAAATCTTATTTAGATCTTACTGTAAATCCAGCTCAATCATAACATGGCACAGATCTCATAATGCTAGGTTACAGTGTCTAGAGAAGCCAAACGATTTAAAGAGTACCCAAATTTTTGTCATAGGAGGTCTCCATGAGAGTGTGCTTTGCTTTTGCCTCAATGTGAGTTTTGACTTGTTCCTAAAATATAATTTTGTTTTTGTATTCTACTCTTATTTTGTATTGCGGATTTGTTTTGGGGTTGATTCTGGTTGCGTTTTAGTAAGATTTATTTTAGAGTTAATTGTTGTATTCTCGAAAATAAGTTTAGATATAAAATTCGAGTATTGATGTAATTGATCATCTGGAGCCTTGAATATATTTCAATTTGTTGAGATCAATGGTGACAATTTGATCTTCTTGAATTTGATTATATGAAGTTGTTTTGTTTTTTACCATTGATGTCACTGCGAGTTGGTGATATCGAATGTTGTCTTCATTCCTAGTATTATTAGGCTTAAGAGTAAGTATCATTTTGGTAAGAAGAAGACGGTGATAGGATTCAAGAAAAGATTTCTTCGAGCTCAAAAAATCTCTCTAATCAAATTTTTCCTATTCATATTTATTTAAGTTTTTTAATAAATTATATATTTTTTAAGATATACGTTTATTTAAAAAATTATGACGCTTTTTATAATATAATTATAAAGAATAAAAAAATCAATTATATTATAACAAAAACAGGGGGGTCGCACCAAGAAACTGATCGGGTTCCCAAGAAAGCCCAAGAAGCAGCACCCACTTGCACTTAACTTTCTCTGAGTTCGATTCCTCATCTCGAGGAAAGATCGAATCAATCTAATCTCTCAGATATCTCCCTTCATCTTTCCCTAATTCAAAAACCCTACCAGCAAATTAACCCTATCAGCATATCTTCATCAAATCATCGATCGAAAACCAGCCAGAAAACCACAAATCGCCCATTACAAACACTGCTCTTTATCAGCTTCACAAAAAATCACCACAAGAATCATTCAGAAAACCCTAATTCGACAATAAAAACTTTGAACCTCACCAAACTTACACAAAAAATCAGTCTCAAGAATCGGTTCTTTGTCTATAAGAATCGAAAGATTTCTGGAAATCTTCTTCGATTTAGATCTGAGGAAGTTCGATACTCGATCGACAAAAAAGGAGCTCAAGAAGAATTTCCACTACTGAAGGGTACCAGCTCACTAAAAATGGTCATGAACCCGATGTTCGAGAACACTGGAGGCAGGAAATCTTTTGCAGAAATGGTCGGAAGCAGAAAAGATAAGGAATTCATTCGCAGTGGAGTCATACACGAGAAGCACGAAGACTAAAAATAGGTGCAGTTTCAACAATCAGATAAGTTTTCTTTAACCAATATCTCAAAAACTACTTTAATTGCTAAGTTCTCGTTTGGGAGTCCTACTCTCAACGAGTTCAAAGCATACATTACTGCATTTAGGTTTATAGGACCATATAGCATCTATAAATGGGATTATAGGCATTACTTTATAGAATTTGAACAAATAGAAGATGTTAAAACTTTCTGGAGTAAAACTATAAGATCTATAGGAAACCTGTCTTTTAGAATTCTTAAATGGTCACCGGATTTTAACCCCAAAAAGGAATCACCTGTGACTCCTATTTGGATTTCATTACCTAAACTTCCTGAATTTTTTTACAATTCTGATTCAATAAACCATATTGCTAAAGCAATTGGATTGCCTTTAGCAGTATGGGTTCCTAAAAATAACATTGATATGCACAATAATTGTAAAGCTTGGGTTTTAACTGATATTTCTAAGTCTCTTCCCCGAAGCATTTGGATATGCTTTGGAAAAGAGGAGGGTTTCTGGCAAAATATTTCTTACTTGAAAAAACCTTTCTATTGTAAAACCTGTAAACACATAAGACATCAAGAAAATCACTGTAAAAAAGAAAATTTTGAGCAAAATTTAAATAAAAACAGAAGCAGTAAAGATCATATGAAGAATCTATCCAATCTTCCTTCAAAAGAAATTTGGATACCAAAAGTTCACACATAAATTAACACTGAGAATCACACTGAAACTGATCATGAAAACATTAATAAAATTGTTGAAAATAATCCTGAAGTCAATAAACAAAATCAAACATTTGAAATGGATAAGAACTTAATAGCAGATACAACACCTGAAAATGTTATTGTATCCAATCACTCTAACAATCCACATGACATTCAACAACTAAATATAACAAAAACAGACAATGTAAATAAACCACCACAAACAAACATCACACCAGAGCATCAGAATAACAATGTAAAAATATTTAATCAAATTAAAGAAGCTGTTGAAATCACCAATAAGGACATAACTAATGTAAATAAATCACCACAAACAAACATCACACCAGAGCATCAGAATAACAATGTAAAAATCTTTAACCAACTTAAAAAATCTGTTGAAATCACCAATGAGGACATATCTAATGCAATTGAAACTATCAACTTAAACAACTCATTTAATGTATAAACTGATGAAGAATTAGAAGATATTGCAGAAACAGAACATATACCTATAGTTAGATCAAGTTTAAGTGAACCTAACTCACCAAAACAAAGGAAAACCAAAAAAGACTCTTTTAATACTAATGTGAGAAGATCAGTAAGAAGTAAAACAATATCAAAAATAAGAAACTTTAAAGGATCAATAGGATCCTCAAATCAATGTTTGAAATGGCTATATCTTTACTTAACTGGAATATAAGAGGAATAGGTAATCATAAAACATTAAGAAGAACAAAAATTTTGATTAAAAAGTTTGCAGTTGATATCATAGCTCTTCAAGAACCTATGATATCAGCTGATAAAATTATATCAACTTGCTTAAAACTTGGATTTGAATCTCAATATGCAAACATTAATAACAAAATATGGCTGTTTTGGAAAAATGATTATGAAATTAACATCTTAGATAACTCAGAACAACTTTTAAACACTATGGTAAGTCATCCTTCTACTAAGATAGTAGTTCTGATTACTATAGTGTATGCAAAATGTAACAGATCTCATAGAATGCTTCTATGGGACCAATTAAGAAACATATCTGTAACTAATTTACCTTGGCTTGTTGTTGGAGATTTTAACACAATCTCCAACACAAGTGAACAAATGGCATGTTCTACACATTGCTCAAAAGGAATGGATGAATTTAATCACATGATTCTAGACTGTAAGTTAGAAGACCCTGGATACATTGGATCAAACTTTACATGGACAAACAATCATAAATGGAAAAGATTAGACAGAACACTACATAATGATAAATGGAGAGAAAGCTTTAATATAACAAGGGTGAATCACTTGGCCAGAACCTGTTCTGACCATTCACCCTTGTTAATATCAGTCTCAATTAACTCTACATATCAAAAGCCATCATTTAGATTTCAAAATATGTGGTTAAAACATGAAGATTTTCTTAAGATTGTAAAGGATAATTGGATAAAACAGATGCATGATTCTTCTAATATATTTATTTTTTGGTCCAAACTAAAAAGGCTTAAGAAACATTTAAAAACATGGAACAAGGAAACATATGGAAACATTTTCGATTGTTTAAGCAAAGTGGAAGAAGAAATAAAAACAACTGAATCAATGTTAGAAGATAATGATTGCCCTGAAAATCAATCTAAATTAGCTAATCTAAATATCACATACTCAACATTGCTTGAAAGAGAAGAAATATATTGGAAACAGAAGAGTTATACAAAATGGCTTATAGATGATGATAATAATTCAGCAATATTTCATAACTATGTAAAGAAAAAAAAGATCTAAAAACATAATCAAGGGAATTCAAGATAAAAATATTTGGATTGAAGATGATGATCTTATTGGTTTATCTGCTGTAGAATACTTCTCTAATCTGTTAAACAAAACTTCTACTCAAAAAGATCTTTCTACAATAAGGAATACCATTCCAAGAATTATATCTACTAGAAATAATTACAGTATCTTGATATTGCCTACTTTAGAGGAACTTTATATTGTTATAAAAAACTTAAATTTTGACAGTGCTTCTGGAGTTGATGGATTCAACTCCAGATTCTACTTTTCTTGTTGGACAATTATAAAAGATGATCTTTTAAAAGCTGTTATAGACTACTTTTCAGATGTAACATTACCAAAAGGCTTATTTGCAACATTAATATGTTTAATACCTAAAATCAAATCTCCTAAAACATGGATGCATTTTAGACCTATAAGCTTATGTTATATCCTTAATATAATCATCTCAAAACTCATAATAATAGATTAGCTAAGTTACTGTCTTTAATCATTTCTAAGGAACAAGGAGCATATGTAGAAAACAGAACCATTCAAGAGAATATTCTAATAACACAAGAATTAGTTAAAGATCTGAATAGGAAAACCAGAGGCGATAACCTAATAATAAACTTGGATATGTCAAAAGCATTTGATAACTTGGAAATTCAATTTCATTTATGAAGTAATGTTAGCCTTTGGATTTAATGAACAAGTAGTTAAACTGATTAAGAGAAGCATAGAAAATATTACATATTCTGTTTTAACTAATGGAAATTCAACTGGTTTCTTTAAATCTGTTAATGGTTTAAGGCAGGGAGACTCCTTATCCCTCTGCCTTTTCATTATAGCTAAAGAGTTTTTAATTAGAGGTGTAAACAATCTAATTAATCAACATAGATCAATGTCCTATAATATGAAAAGCTCAGTGAAAATAAATTGTTTAGCATATGCAGATGACATTATTTTGTTTTTAAATGGATCCTTAACAAGCATAAAGAAGCTATCTAAATTTTTAGACACTTATCAATCTCTCTCTGGTCAACAAATAAACAGACAAAAGACAACATTTGTTATATCTTCAAACATGAATAAAGCAAGAATAACATCCTTAGAAAGAGTCCTAGGCTTTAAACAACCAAATCTTCCATTTACTTATCTAAGAATTCCAATACATTCAAACAATCATTCCATTCACTTTGAAAACTTAATAGACAAGATAAGAAATAAAATCACAGACTGGAACTCTAAAAACATATCATTTGGAGGCAAAATAACTTTAATAAACTCTGTTCTAATGTCCTACCCTATATACTACCTTCAGTCCATCAAATTACCTTTGAAAACAATATCTATGATTGATAAACTACTAAATAAGTTTCTTTGGGGATTTAGTGAAACAAACAAACATATAATCTGGTCTAGTTGGGAAAATTTGTGTAAACCATATAATGAAAATAGCTTAAACATGAGAAACATTAGAGATATTCAAACTGCCTTTTCCTTTAAACTATGGTTCAACTTTAGGAACAATAAAACTCTTTGGTCAAACATGATGTATTCAAAATACTGTAACAACATTCATCCATTACAAACTACATTGAGATTAACATATTCTAAAATATGGAAAAGAATGCATGAAATCAAAGAAAAAGCAGAAAAACATATAAGATGGAAATTAGGCAATGGTAACTCAGACTTCTGGCTAGATCAATGGCATAGCTCTAAACCTTTAATCACTTTAACAATAGGCAATTCCCACCATTACACACAAGCAAAGATAAATGAATACTGGATAAACAGTGAATGGAACATAGATAAACTACAGAATAACCTGCCTTCTAAGTATGTCAATGAAATCATCAAAATCAAGTTTAATATAAGTATAACTGATTCCATCATTTGGAAGCTTTCATCTGATGGAACATTCAACTTAAAGAAGACTGTTAATGAAGTTAGACAAAAATCCATAACACCAATAATAAAAGATAAAATCTGGAATAATACTTCTCCAAAGAAATGTTCTTTCACTCTTTGGAGAGTACTGAACAATCTATTGAGTATAGACACAAATCTACAACAGAAAGGGTTTCAATTAGCATCTAAATGTACTATTTGTCAGAACTTAGAAACACTTAACCATGTTTTTGTATCCTGTGAAACGGCTTGGTCTGTATGGTCTTTCTTCTCTAATAAGTTCAACATAGATATCGGTAAACACATGACGGTAAATCACATTATTAATCTTTGGTTGTTATCTACATCTAAAAGAATACATATACGTACTATTCTGCCTTCTTTGATTATAGGGTCTATTTGGTATGCTAGAAGCAGCAGTAAACATAAAGGCATAATCATATCCTCCAAGAAAATTGTTAATCATATCTTATTCATTCTTTCATCCTTAGATTCAGCATCACACTTAACCAGAAAACATTGGTCAAAAGACATACACTTAGCTAAGAAATTAAGATTCTTTAATCATGTTAAATCTTCTAAGCCTTTCATGTATGTTACTTGGTCTCTGCCTATACATAATAAAATCAAAATGAATTGTGATGGATCCTCCTTATATAATGGTGAATCAAGCTATGGTTTTATTATAAAAAACAACCTTGGAACACTTTTAATTGCTAAAGGTGATGTAATTGGAAAATGCTCTCCTCTAACTGCTGAAATCTTAGCACTTATTATGGCCTTATGTACTGTAACAGTCAGAATTTAACTTCAGTAGATATAGAGATAGACTGCCTTAGTTTATTTAACATGCTTGCTATAGGAAAGTACCCTTGGCACTTAGAGAAAATCCTCCAATACTGCAGAAAATTGATAAAACCTCAGATATCACTCAAACATATATATATAGAACAAAATTTAGCTGCTGACTGGGCCGCCAAACATGCACTTAAGATTCAATCTGATTTTACAGCTGAACCAAACCATTCATTGCATGAATTAAATGCCATCACATTGTTAGAATCTTTAAACATGGGTTACTTTAGATTCTTTGAAGAAGACTAACAGTTTGGCAAGTTGAAAAACTTGACCTTAATGATCTCTGTTTTGCAGGTGAAGGAAGATAGAACTAGAGCATTAAATGAAACACAAAAATGGTACAAAACAAGAAGAAAAGGCACAAAGAAGAGCATTAGAGGAAGCTTGAAGAGAAAGGAAGCTAATAAATAAGAAGAAAAGAGAAAGGAAGCCACAAAGAAGAGCATTAGTCACAAAGTGCTAAGTGAAGCCTTTAAACAAACAAGGCGAAATAATGAATGTAATAGTTACATCATATAAAATAATGAACATCATGTAATATTTTTCATTAACATCCTTGGGAAAAAAATAATTATATTATAATATAATTATAAAATATTCATAAAATAGTAATATATTATGTATTAAAAAAATTTAATACTAAAAAAATGATGGAATTATTTTTAAATAACTTATTTTAATCCATAGATAGTAAATTTTCGAACACACAATACAGTCCATACCTAAAAATATTTTAAAATGCATAACTCATCTTATCAAATCATTTCGGATCCTGCGAATTCGAAAAAAATTACAATCCGTAGTTATAATTATTTTGACTCAAAAAAATCTCTTTATATTAAGAGATTTCATGTTACTGGACTGGCCCGTATACCACAATAGCTTAACAAAAACGATCCAAAATCCGATCCCATACAAGATGTTTATTATTAAAATAAAAAACCTGCATTAAAAATAGACTTAATGTATACACTATACACAAACAAAGTCAACTGAAAGTAAACCAAAACAGGTGGTAAAGCTTTACCAGGAACGCAACAAAAAGATCGGACAATCAACGAAGCCAACTTCCACTATGGCAAAGAGCAAAAACACAAGATTTCGAAGAAAAAACCATGATACCATTTGAAAATCCAAAAGCCAACCCTTTTGTTGTGTAAAAAAACAACTCTCATTATACCAAAAACACAAAATTGACCAAAAAAACGAAAATTTTGAAAAAAAAAACATCAGGCATCCAACCGAAGACCTAAACCCTGACTCTTTGATTTTCTAGACAAACTTCCCCCCTGCTATTGAGCACACAGTAATCACAAGATGCAAAATTCAACTAAATTTCATGACTATGACTATGACTACTTCAAAACACAATAATCATGAATAATCCAAACATAGTTTTAGTTACTCTATGCACTTAATCCAAAACCCATCAATGAAAATATCCCATTGGAACTTCAACAATAAAAATTGTCTAAAAATGAAAAGTTATGTTCTCCTCCATAATGTACTTTCCTCCTAACCAAGAGTTGCCTTAGTTAAACACGAGCTCTTTTGCTGTTAGTGCAGCTTGGACATTTGTACTGCTTGATGTGCTCAGCTTTGGCAGGAGTTATTTTAACACATTTTCCATGGAACCATACTTCACACAAGTCGCAGCAAATCCAAAATTCATCACCACCATAGTTATCACCGCACGCACCACAGGTTGCGCCTTGCTCATCGTCTTCCCCTTCTTCATCCTCATCAGCACTTTCACCGTCTTCAGTAGGTAGTACAGACATCCTTACAGGCTTTGTTTGGGATTCAGGCAGCAGACGAGACTAAAGCAAATAGCAATGAAAACGTAAGTATGAGAAGCTGTAAAGGCCGTAAGAGGTTGTTTGGTGTATACAAGGTGTATATAAAAATATAGTTTAAAAATAAGCAAATAAATAAATTTTAACTTTTGAGAAAAGGGAAGGAATTATTCGGTCCAAATATGGCATGAGACGGAATATATAAAACAAATGGTACAAGGGAGTTTGTCGGACAAAATATATATGGTGCAAAAGGAAAAATCTTAAAACAAGTGAAAATAGTTTACCTTCTAGTATTATTTTAAACCAAAAACTCAAAAAGACTAACTATTATCATGCCTAAAACACTAGACTAGACAAATTGAGATTATGCATATTAAGCTAAAAACAAAAAACATATGAAAGTTGTAGTGCCACTGAAAATATATGCGGTGTTGTATGGAGTAAAAAGTCAACTTTTGAAGGTTATTAGCAAAAATATAAAGTTGTAGTGCCACTGAAAAGAGAATATGAAAATAAATGTTAGAAATTTAAAAGATACTTTTATAGCTGTAAAAAGCTAGATAAAATAAATAAGTTATTCCTCGTAAACCCTAAAGCCGAAAAGCATTAGGAGACCAAACAACCCCTAACTTTCTAAGATAGAAGTTTAAAAAGGTGGGAGTACAGAAGTTTCTTCACCTTGGAGCTTGATTTGCTTTTGCTGCTACCATTTTGATTAGCTGATTGGTCTTTTGTCACGACTTCGAAGACAGTTGGAACTTCATTTATCATCTGAAACAGCCTCTTCCTGTAGAATGTGAACTATATTAATATCCATTCCCGATTTTATTGTGTAATATACAAAAAAAAAATACTACTACTACTCAGGGGAAATAATAAGTCATTCCTTGATTTTGTTGCATTATAAAAATTTGCAAGAGAAAACTATACAGAATACAAGTAATGATATAGAGAATCAGGTATTGTTAGCAACATACAAACTAGATTTTGATCACCTATCTATTGTCTAAATTCATGCCTTGTTATGATTTACACAGTCCGGGACTGACCCAGTTATGGAGAACCAACCTACTTTTTGAAATGTTACTCAAACTATGTAAAATTTAATCTGCACAAAGCCTTTTTGAAATAGAATTGAACCCAAGGCATGCATCTTTCTTTAAAATTTAAGTATTACATAAAAATTGTGCATTACACAACAGTATTAATAACCCTGGAATTATTAGTAAACAGGAAGCATACCTCTCATTCTTGCCAAACCCAAAACGAGCACCAAAGTAAAAGGAAACAGCAAGCAGCCACGAATCGCTGTGAACTGCGACTAGCGCCAGCCAGTCCTTCTCTGCCATACCATCTCTGGCGAAGTTGATTCCTAGTGCCGGCTCTGGAAGCTCAGGAGGCACCTCCTCAACAGGCAGGTTAACTTCCCACGACTCATTTGGAAGTCCATAAAGACACAAATTCTCCTTGTCTGTGTATATAAACAAACATTTAAGATATTCTCAGACACCCTTCAAAGAAACCCTTCAAAGATAATGTTAAAGGTAGTACTATACTTTAAATTCATCAACCATAAAAGGCCTCTACCAGTTAAGCCTAGAGCGCAAATCCCTACAAAACATGCATTCCACTCTAATACCATGTACAAACCAGGAAGTAATAGTTTAAGCCCCAAATAATTTTCGAAAAGATTTGTTTGGAACATGGGATCAGGGTGGACAACATGCTTTGCAAGGATTTGTCGGGGTCATGGGATTTGCGCCTAGGTCATGGGATTAGAGTAGAAGGCAAGCTTTGCACGGATTTACACTTTAAGCTTAATTGATCCACGTACATATATTCAAAAAGTTCTGTTTGGGACATAATTAGGTCGGATTGCATGCACTAGGCATAATTAACCACACATATATGCAAAAAGCTTCGCTTGGGACATGGGAGTAGCGTAGAAGGCACGCCGTAAATGGGATTAGAGTGGAGGGCAAGGCACGCTTCCGAAGGCCTAACGCTACAGATTAAATTTACAGAGCTATTTATCTATATCCGCGAAATCTAATAAAAACTATAAAAACCAAATTTTAAATGTTGTATGTAACCGATTTTAAAACTGTTTTAACCCGGATTTTGAAACTGTTTATAAACTTGATTTTAAAACTGCTTTTTAAACATAATTTTTAAATTTTAAACTGATTCTCAATTTTCTATAACAAATTATAAAAAAAAATTAAACTCATTACTATATTTCATATGCATATCTTCAACTAATTCTATATACTCCATTTCAGTCTACCAAGTTTACTCAAAGACTTATCCAAAGTACAAAAGTAGCAAACTGATGTAGATATTTCATATGCATATGTTTATAAGCACGGGTAGAGCAGCAGAGTCGGGTAGAGCAGCAGAGGCAGCTAAACGAAAACGTAATTAACAAATTTTACGCAAAATTGTAATGGTTTATGTTCATGCAATCGTATAGCAGCATCAATCATACAGATTTCTTAGATTGAAGATCTAAGAAACGAACTCAAAAATTATAAGCAGTTACATCTTCTAGATCCTCTAGACCCAGGTTAGGCCAGTAGAAATTCAGCTTCAAATAGTGTTCAAAGGCAAATTCTAGAGCATACAACCCAGTAAAAACCTTGATCAATCATTCTCCAAATCAAAACAGCAAAACCCATATCAAATTCATGTATACCAAAAACAAACAAACAAAATTCTAATCACTGAGCTTATAAAACCCATAAACATTCCCAAGTCAAATAATTAGATTCGATATTAAACCCATAATCAAAGTTATATACAACACTCACCAGGATCGCACTTCTCGTAAAACCTCTCCACATCTACAAGAATACACGCACAACAAAAATAATGATTAATCAAAACCCATAAAACAAAAAGGCAAAAACCAAGCACAAATTCGTGTTTTTTCAACAACGAAGATCAAAATAAAATTAGAAATGAATCGAATAAAAGGTGAAGATATCGAACCAGTAGTAAGAGCCTTGATCAAGGCAGCACGCCTGCCCTTGAAGTCATTGAAAACTTCTTCAACGGTTCTGGGTGTTGGATTGGGTAGTCCCTCCATCTCCTCTTTCTCAGAAACAAAGAGGAACGATTAGGGCTTCTGGAATTGAAATTGAGGGAATTGCACAAGGTCGCTGTGGAGACAATTAGGATAAAATTCAAAATTTAGAGAGTTTGTTTGATTCAGTGCTGTCTAGGGTTATCTCTCTATTGGGTAAAAGAGAAAAACGGTTTATATATACAAATAGATTCTCCAAAGGTGGTAAAAAACAACAAAGAAAATAAAGTAATGTCCTATACCAATGATAATTCTCATGGGCCGGCTAACCTTGCACTTAAATTACATAACCAACCCATAATTGTTTTTAATATTAATCATAACTTACCCAACTATATATAACTTCTTCTCTTTTACCTCTTTAACTCAATTTCCATAATTTCTACGGGTTTAATATCCGCAATAACTTTCTAAATCTTACCAAATTATTTATTATTTTCCGTGCTTCAATTTTTAAACATAATTTCTACCGTTTTGATATTCACACTTTCTAAATCTTACCAAATTATTTATCATTTTCAATGCTTCAATTTTTCATAAAATTAGTTAATACATATTCTTTCGTGATATTTTATCTTTATTTAAAACATAACCACCAAAAAAAACAATGATTTGAAGAAAAAAAATTGTTTAGACAAGAAAAAGCGGAACTGAATAAGTTAGAAAAGATTGAAAAACAAAAAAAAACTTGATGACTCGTATATAAGAACAAAACTAGATAAAATGAAGCAAAACCATATATTGATTGATATGTGTCATGTATCTATAAAATTTAGGTTTAGTCAGTACTATAAATATTTTAGAAGGTGAACAATATTTTAGAGAGAACAATAATACATATAATACTTATAATTTTTGTGCATTAAATAAAAATAGAATTTTTTTAAACATGTATTGCAACTTTGGTTAAATATGGGAGACCAAAATGCAACTTTGTTACAAAAGTGAATATTAGGGACCATATTGCGAATTTGGCCAAAAATAAGAGACCAACACTGATTTTTAATATGAGATAACCTTAAAGAATAAATCTGATAAATATAAATAAGAATTGGTATATTTGAGTCAATGGACTTTTAAAAAATCAAAACTAGCTTCGTACATTTCAGTTATTCTTATTTGTCTAAAAATATATTAGAATGGAGTTGTCAAGGAATAATTTTGTAACACAATACTTGGATTCAATCCAAAATATACTTTTTTTGTAGATATTTCTCTATGACATTTAAAAGAAATGCATTTGCATGGTTTAATAATTTTTCATATGGATCGATTAATACTTTTGAAAAGTTATGAAGCTCATTTCATAGTTAGTTAATTAGAAATGGAGAAATAAAGAGTGATAAATATTACATTATGATATTATACCAAAAGTATGATGAGTCTTTAAGAAGTTATGTACATAGTTTTGTTTAATATATGAATAGTTTGGATGGATGTCAGGAAGGCGTGATGTTAGCTACTTTCAAAACAGGTTTCCCGATGAAGAGTAAGTTGATTGAGGACGTAATTAATTTCTAGTAGATAATATGAGAAATTTAATCAAACAATCTGAAATTTTATTAAGTATAGAAAAAACCAAACATAGCAGAATTATACCAACCAAAATATTAAACCAAAAAGTAGGGTTGTTTGATAAATAACTGTAATGATTAGTAAAGACCTGCAGAGATTGTCAAGTTGTAAAACTGACCTAGATATTAATATTATGATAATTTAAACATAAAATTTACACTTCTCACAACAAGTATTACAATTATTTATGATAGAATAAAATATAAAGCAAATTATCAAACTTTGTGAGTTATGATTGCTTCGACCAGTGAAAGACATAGAAATATATTATTGCAATTACCATTGTGATCACGGTCACGCAATGTGGGGTTATTCTAATTGAAAAAGTTAAATTGAAAACTTGAATCATAATAAAGAGTTGGTTGAGTTTTTCAAGAATAGTAAGGTAAAAAGAGAGAATATAAGAATAGAAGTAATAGTCCAAGAACAAAAAAGATTAATAAGCAAGTAATTTGTAATATTTCTGTAAGAGACACTTTTGTTGAGATATCTCAGTCGTCAAGAAAGATACATATTATATATAAAGTGTCATTTCATGTAAACAAGTTTTTTGCTCCATCATTAGATTTTACCGATGATGACCTGCAAGAAATATCTATCATTCATGAAGATACTTTATTATCATTATAGAAGTTATTGGAGTGATTATAAAAATAATTATGATTGATACAAAGAGTTCAGGTAATGTAATATATCGAAATTGTTATTATAAAATGTCTGAAATAAACTTGGTAAGTTTTGTTAGACGATCAATCGGTTGTGTACGAGAGGTAGATTTGCATCTATTTGCGGTATATGATATAATATTAAAAATGGTTAACACTGTGTGTATCTTCGTCGATGCACCATGTTCTTACAATGATATTTTGGGTCATCTGTGGTTATATAAAATGGAAGCAGTTATATCATCTTGTCATTTATGTGTAAAGTATTTTGCAAGAGGTCAAGTTGAGGTTATTATGGGTAGTTAGAATATTGCAAGAGATTATTATGTTATGTCTATTTTCCCGGATAATTGACTTATAGCAATCAAAAAGTTTGTTAAAGAATAAAAAATCAATGGAATGTGATAGTCCTTATGGAAATAATAGAGGAAGTGGCCGATGACTCTCGTGAAACACTATGTTTAACCGAGCATTTAGAATATACAATTAATATTAAGATATATGATGGAAAAATAATAAAAATTAAAATTCATATAAGTCAAGGATTCAAAGATGAATTCTTCAAGTGTTTGAAGTTAAATGTCGATATCTTTGCATGAAGTATTACTAATGTTAGATGTGTCGGTTAGTCAATTGTTTGTTATGAATTGACTATTTACAATAGGCTAAGGACAATAAGACAAAAGTAAAAGATATTTTTTCTAGATAAAGTTGAGGCAGTTTTAAAAAAGACAGAAAAAATTCTTACGGTCGAGCACATACGAGAATCGAGATATCTAACATAGGTCGTTAAGCCAATTTTGGTGAAAAATAAAAATTGGAAAATAGATAATGTGTGTTAATTTTATCATTTTAATCGTATTTTTCCAAATGATACTTTTACCTTACCTCGTATTGATCAACTAGTATCTACAATAGCAGGAGATGAAAACCTATCATTTATGGATGCTTCTTTAGGATATAATCAAATTAAGATGCATCATATTGATGAATAAAATACAACATTAATGATAGTATGGAGGTTGTATTTTTATAAGGTAATGTCATTGGATTTGAAATATGTGGGAACCACTTATCAAATACTTGTGAATCATATTTTATCTATCCAATTAAGAAATAATTTGGAAGCTTATATCGATAACATGATAGTAAAAAGTCATGGTGAGGCAATACATTTGTTGGCATTATCTAAAACCTCCAATAACCTAACGAAGTTCAATTTGAAACAAAAACCCATTGACATGTCCTTTTGATGTATAATCCATAAATAATTAGGGTATATGATTAGTAAGAAATGAATTTAAGTTGATCTCATCAAATTAAAACTATATAAAACATGACTCTACCAAATTTTATTAAGGGAGTACAAAAGTTAAAAGGTCGTCTAACAGTTTTGTCTATGTTTATATTTAAAACTTCAAAAACATTAACCTAAAATAATATTTAGCATCAATAAAAAATTTATCTACACCAAGAGAGAGAGACGTTTATATATATATATATATATATTTGTTAGTGTCAAGTTTTGGAGTAAATGATGTTTTGGTTCAAGAAAAAGAATAGATTTGAACAAACAATTTATTATTTAAGTAAATTTTTGGTAAATGCGGAGACGAGGTATCGTAATTTAGAAAATTTAGCTCTTGGATTGGTGATAGTTGCATGGAAGATGCAGTCGTACTTTTAAAGTCATGTTATAATTGTACGAAATTCTTTTCCTTTAAGAAGTGTTTTGCATAAACTAGATATTTCAAGATGGTTAAGGCATTGGTCTATTAAATTTGGAGAGTACAAAGTTCATAAGATACCATAACAATAATAAAGACACATACCATAGTAGATTTATTAATGAGTTTCAAGAAAAACGTCCATATTGAAAATGAAAAGGTAAGTGAAATTTTGTCTAACTAAAAGAAACATATTGTACGAGTGGATGGAGATTTAGGATTAAATGGAAGTGGAGTTGTGATCATGTCAATAACTTTATGTGGGAAAAAATACGACAAACTATTAAATTTGGGTTTTTCATTACAAATAAAAAGCAAAGTATGAGGCGGTTTTGGTAGAAATTAAATAAGCCCGCAAATATGTTATAAATGCAATTTGTGTCGTTTCAGATTTTCAGTTGGTAGTAAGTCAAATTCAAGAAATATATAAAGTAAATAAAGAAAACGTGAGAGAGTATTTGGATATTGTTCAACATATGGAGGAAATTTTTGAAATAGTCACATACGAACAAATACCTCGATTATAAAATACTAATGCAGATTTATTTAATAAGTTTGGATGTTTAGAAAATAATCATATGGTTATGATATAAGATAGCTTATCAATTAGAACAAAAGAAGAGAACATAAAGGTATTGGCAGTTAACACAAATGAATATTAGCATCAAGAATATTTTTAGTTCTGTAAAGATCAAATATTGACTCAAAAAATGGTAAAGCACAACCATTAAGAATGAAATGAATGACAAATATGGTTCTTGATGGGGAACTTTATAGAAAAATTGTAACACGACCACTTCTTAAAAAATTTAATAAAGAAGAGACTTTGTTTATCTTGGTAGCTTATCAATTAGAACAAAAGAAAAGAACATAAAGGTAGTGATGGTTAATATAAATGAATATTTGTTGTTCCTTAAAGATCATATATTGACTCTAGAAAATGGTAAAACACAAGCATTAAGAACTCAATGAATGACATGTGTGGTTGTTTATAGGGAACTTTACAGGAAAAATGTAACATAACCACTTCTAAAATGTTTTAGTAAATAAAAGACTTTGTTTATCTTGGTAGATTTGACGAGGATGTAGCTTAGGCGCATTCTAGTTGCAAAGGGTTAATTTGGATTTTTATTTTAGCATGTTATTATTTCCCAACATTAACAGTTGATGCTAAAGTTATGCTTAAAAACTTATTTGCCAATAATTTTCAAATACGAGTCACTTTTATGGGGGGGGGGGGAATCGTTTTCTATTTGTTTGACAAATGAATAATATATTTGGTAGGACCATCATCAATGACAACAGGAAGAATGAAATTTTAATTGTATTTATTGATTATTTTTTTAAGTGGCTAGTGCCAAAACCTTTGGCAAGAAATCAGTCTCAGTATGTTTATGAATTTCTACAAAATAACATTTTGAATCATTTTTGGATTCCTATTTCAAAATAGCATAATTACAGGTTTCGGTAGAAGATATGGGATAAAGTAATAATTTTTTTAACCCATATTACCAAACGTTATTAGACATGTAAAAGTTACCAAAAAAACTATTTGAAATGGTATGAAAATGAAACTCGATCTTGCTAAGGCAAAATGACTTGATTTTCAACAAAAGGTGTTATAGACATATAACGACGCCTAAAAAAATAAGAATAAAACTCATTTTACTTTTGTTTATGGAATAAATGCAATATCTCTAGTTAAATTTTTGACTCCAAATCATAAAATTCAATACTATACAGAGAAAGATGACGAGTAAACATAGATGTTATTGATTTAATAGAATAACATAAAGAACAAAAGAAGTTAAGAGTTGAGCATTATCGCAGACTAATTAAAAGTATTTAGGGTTCAAAACTTAAGCCAAGAAGTTTTGTGGACGAGGCTTAGTTTGAAAGCAAATGTTTAAAGGAAATATACTGAAAGATTGAGCTCGATTTGGGATGGAGGATTTAAAATAACATCTAAAGGACATAATGAGTCGTATAGGCTAATTGACTTAGATATGAATGATTTGAAGCACCCGTAAAAAATATATATTAAATTATACAACACTTCTTTGTACACAAGCTAAGGCTGATGTACTATTCATTCCTTCTTGTGGCATTCAACGGAGTGGGGGTGAGTTTAAAAAAACTTTATAAGGCTAATTTTAATATAATATTTTCCATTAAGTCGAGCAACATAAAGATTAAAATAACAAAATTGATAAAACTTACAGAAGACCTAGTTAGAAATAAAATGTAAGTATCATAAAATTATATAAATATTTTCCAAGATAGAAAATTCTAGTTGTTATCTAGAAGATCTCCAAGAAAACTCGAAACTAGTTCAGAAATTACAACAAACAACAAAACGAGCTGAAAAGTTCTAGTTGTTATCTATAATATCTCTAAGATAAATTTTCAAGTTATAAAATTTTATTTAAGATAATTGTCAACAAGAAATGAAAACAACATACAACTAGAATTTTCTGAAGACATGTTGAACCCGTCAAATAAACATAAACCATATATGATAAAATTACTTTTATGAAGAGGAGATGAAAATTGTCTCTCCAATGGTTATAAGTAGCTCGTGAGAGTTTTTTTAAGAGAAAATCATTAGAATCGAGTGTAGAATAATAGTTCTTGGTAAAGTTGGTAACAACTGAAAAATAAAAATAAAATATAATAAAATGGTTATTTTTTGCTAAGGCAAGAAATGAGAAGATGAAAATGACAAGTACTAAAGTATGTTAAGACAATATTACTATATGTTACATATTTTCATCCAACGTTTTTCATTTGAATCAGATTCATAACAACCACTAACATGAAAATAATCTAGTCCAATCATGGTTAGAGTCCGAAAGTTTAACGATATGTTCGTTCATTCTAGGAGAAAAAGAATAATATTTACTTTTTTTTGGAATTTTAAGTGGATAAATATGTCATTAATGGTAATAAAAAAAATTCAAGATACCTAAAACAACTATCATATTGTAAACGTCTTGCATCCGTTTAGAGTTAGTTGTGAATGAAAAATTCGAATAAACTGAAAGAATTCGGCTATCATGGGGTAGATAAGGATATTTAAATCTTTAGTTAAGAAAATTGTAAAACAAACACATTTCTTCTTATTTCACATTATCTCGAAGATCTCCTTGTTTAGATAATAAAATGATCATATAATCAAGGATAACCTAGTTATAATGTAGGTAATTTTTATAAGACTCGTTAATATAAATAATCGATTTCTTCAGCAATGAAAAAAAGTCGTCAAGAAAATCAGTTTTTTCTTTTACATTATCAAAATATACATTTGATGACCATTCTATACCGGTTTAGTTGGCCGAATAAGCGATGTTGGGTTTAAAATTTTGAATAAAAAAAACGTACACGATGTTTTTATAAATTTCCATTTAAAAAAGATATATACCATCGTTTTATAGTGTTGGGTTAATGTTTGGAGAGTTGTTTTTCATAAGATATTTTTTGGAGGAAGTGGGGAAATGCAGTCACTGTTTGATGATCTACTATGTTTAGTACCTAACTACCATACTACCCATTGGTTTGTTCATTTTGTAAATCTGGTTAGTGAATACTCTCAAACATAATATATGATGAGCATGTTGGAATTTCTCCATTAAGTTGGACCGTCACATGTCGTATCGATGTATCGAACTATCGTTAATATTAGTTCAATAAAAGTAATCATAAAGAAAAGAACGGACTAGTAGATAAAATATGTATCATAGAGGTAATTGTATAGATACCAGGTTTAATTCCAAATACTGTGAAGGATTGGATTCGGAAATAAACAACTTAAGCAAAACGTAAAGTTTTGGGGTTATTTTGTAAAACAAAATAATACTAGGTTATGGTCCCTAAGAGTGGCAATTTAATAAGGACTGGTCTTCATTAAGTAACTCTCTAGAAGTTACAGACAATTAAGAGAGAAGAACTGTTACTGGTCTTCATTAAGTAACTGTCTGGAAGTTACAGACAATTAATAGAGAAGAACCGTTACTGGTCTTCGTTAAGTAAATGTCTGGAAGTTACAGACAATTACTTAATGAAGAACCGTTTTCTCACTTCAGTTCTATATAAGAATGAGTTTCTCATTCTTGAAAGCAACGAAAGAAAATACAGGAGAGAAAATCCTTTAAGAAAAACAAATTGATTCTTCCTTCGAATCAATTACAAAAGTGTGTTTTGGTTGCCATCTCTTAGAAGAATCAATAACCTAGCAAATGATCGCCGATCATTTGCTCTAAGTCAGGAATCTGAAGATTAAAGAATGTCTACATCCTGTAAGTATTTATTTCGCATTATTATAGGATGATTTAACTTCATGGTTCAATAAGTTAGATTAGAAATCCGTAAAGTATTAGTATTTCTATAAGTGGTATCAGAGCCACCATGAAATTAAATTCTTAGTTTTTCAGATTATAAAATTAGATCATATATATTAGATCTATATATTAGATATGATGTCGGTTATTGGAAATTACACAAACAATTAAACAATTATGGTGATATAATTATATATGCAGTTAAAAGATGCCATATGCTACTATAATTAATATAATTAAATTAAAAACTGAAATTATTAATTTAGTAACTGTCCTTTCGCCTAAAGAATAGGCGAAATATACGTGACCACCGATAAATGTGTAATTAAGTTTGCTTATATATTATACCGATAAATGTGTAACTAAGTTTGCTTATATATTATATAAAGTTATAAGTGAATTATTACGAGAATTATATTATATCATTGAAGTTTATTATATATAAAAATATATATTATAGTATATATATGAATAAGTTTTATATATATAAATAAATACTATATTATAATATATATTAAGAATTATATTATAATATAATTAAAGATATATTACAATATAATTAAAAATATATTATAATATATTAAATTTAAGGTGTAACTTTAATTTAATTAAAGATATATTACAATGTAATTAAAGATATATTATAATATATTAAATTTAAGGTGTAAATTTAATTTAATTAAAGATATATTATAATTAAAGATATATTACCATATATATAAAGATATATTATAATATATTAAATTTAAGGTGTAAATTTAATTTGATTAAATTATACATAGACTACGAAATAGTTTGGACATTAAGTAAGGTAGTCGTATAGTATTTTTCGAAATAATTAGCATCTTTTAAGTTGTCCGAACTTCGGTAAATAATTAATGATTCAATATATCGCCAAAGTGATAATCGGCCCAAAGGAAGGTTAATGTTTGACATAGTTAATCTTAGACACGAGATAGTTATTTGTGAATTGATCATTAAGAAAATTGAACTAGGAAAAAATCGGCCCAAAGGAAGTTTTTTTTTCTTGTCAATTAGAAGGATCAACATTAATTATGCTCAAACTCATACATATACAAATTAATATGCTTGCCCAAAGGTATCTTATTGATGTTGTAAGAGTATGTTTTATTATGCTATGTTTATTTTTTAAATATTATGGAGGTTATATGTTAAGTGATGTTTTTGGCTATTTATTGTTTGTTGTTTGCTAACATGTTAAGTGATGTTTTTGGCTATTTATTGTTTGTTGTTTGTTATGTTAGCAAATTCGTATTACTATAACCCGGAAGACAAAAAGGCACCCATACTTAATGGGAGCAACTTTGAGCTGTGGAAAAGAAGATATGTTGCTGCACTTGATGTGCCATGATTACGACTTAGCATTAAGGGTCGATGAACCTAAACCTCTGACTGATGACAGTTCTCCTACGGAGAAGAAAGAGTCAGAGGCGTGGGAAAAGTCGAACAGGATAAGTCTAGGGATCATGAAGCAAGCAATTCCATTAGCATTCCGTGGTGCAGTTTCACCTGAGATCACTAATGCGAAAATATTTCTCGAAGAGGTAGAGAAATGTTTTGCCAAGAACGATAAAGTAGAGATTAAGACGCTGCTTATTAAGCCAGCCTCTATGAAATATCGTGGCAAAGGGACTGTTCGTGAGCACATCTTGGAAATGTCAAACATCGTTTCCAAACTGAAAGCACTTAAGATTGACCTTCCCGAAGATGTTGTGGTAAGCTTTGCTTTTCACTCTTTCCCTCCTCAGTATAAGAACTTCGAAATTTCTTATAACTGTCAGCGCGAGAAATGGACTCTCAACGAGCTCATCTCTCAGGCAGCGCAAGAGGAGGAAAAGATGAAGCAAGAACATCCAGAAGTGCAAATGGTGAAAGCTCAGGTGGATAAGGGAATTAAGAGAAAGTATGAAGGTTCAGATGCATATGCATCCGGTTCGGGACAAAAGAAGCATAAGGGTACGTCTGGTAAAGGGCGTTGCTTCCATTGTAAGAAACCGGGGCACTTTAAGAAAGAATGTGAAAAATGGAGGGCTATGATGAAAGCCAAAGGTATTTTCACTTCTATGGTCTGTTCTCAGATCAATTTAGTTTCAGTGCCAAGAAATACTTGGTGGGTTGATACAGCAGCAACAACTCATGTTTGTATTTCTTTACAGGGTATGATAAGAAACCGAAGCCTGAGTGATGGTGAAACATCCATCTATACAGCTGATGGCAGTTCGTGTTTAGTTCATTCTATGTGTGATTTTCGTTTGTTGCTTACCAATGGACATTTTTTGTATTTAAAAGACGTATTGTATGTACTTTCTTTTCGAAGGAACCTAATTTCTTTTCCGTTGTTGGACAAATTAAGTTATTCTTGTCTATTTGGAAATGAAAGTTTATGTCTTTATTTACACGGTAATGTTGTTGGTTCTGGAAAGTTAATAGCAAATGATAACTTGTATTTATTGGATACTATAAAGGATCACAAAGAGATAATGAATGTAGATGTACCTGGAAAACTAAATTGTAAAATGGAAAAATCAGCAAAACTTTGGCACAAGCGATTAGGTCACATTTCTAGAAATAGAATTGAAAAGCTTGTTTCAGAAGGTTTATTAAGTGAACTGGATTTTTCAGACTTCAACGTTTACGTTGAATGTATAAAAGGAAAACAGACCAAAGTGAAACGATTAGATGCATACAGAGCGAAAGGGGTCTTGGATTTGATACATACAGACATTTGCGGTCCGTTCCCTACAGCATCATGGAACGGCCAACGATATTTTGTATCTTTCATTGACGATTTTTCACGATATGGGTATCTATATCTCATTCACGAAAAATCAGAGGCCATTGACAAGTTCAAAGTCTTTAAGACTGAAGTTGAAAAACAACTTGGTAAAGATATTAAGTGCGTCAGATCGGACCGTGGTGGTGAATACTACGGGAGATATGATGGTTCAGGTGAACAACGTCATGGACCGTTTGCAAAGTTCCTAGAAGAGTGTGGTATAGTCTCTCAGTATACGATGCCGGGTTCGCCCAACATGAATGGAGTATCCGAGAGACGACACCGTCCATTAAAGGATATGGTAAGAAGTATGATTAGTCATTCAACATTACCTATATCACTCTGGGGAGAAGCAATAAAATGTGCGACCTACCTACTTAATAGAGTTCCGACGAAAGCAAATACTAAGACACCGTATGAACTTTGGACTGGGCGTAAACCTAGTTTAAAACATTTACATGTTTGGGGATGTCCAGCTGAAGCGAAGCCTTATAGGCCGAATGAAAAGAAATTGGACTCCAAAACGGTTAGTAGTTATTTCATCGGATATCCCGAGCATAGTAGGGGTTTTAAGTTTTATGATCCTTCCACAAAGAATATATTTGAGACGGGTACAGCGAAATT
Source organism: Limnanthes douglasii subsp. nivea (assembly GCA_036936605.1). Classification (NCBI taxonomy): domain Eukaryota; kingdom Viridiplantae; phylum Streptophyta; class Magnoliopsida; order Brassicales; family Limnanthaceae; genus Limnanthes; species Limnanthes douglasii. The sequence goes on along the minus strand of JAUPFV010000002.1, from coordinate 112,373,918 downwards.
CTTTGAGGTTATAGAGTTTGGGGGAAGAATTTAGTAACGAACATTCATTTTGAGGAAGAATCAATAGAGATTCATGAAGGTTCTAACAATGATACTATAGTGTTAGATGATGATATGGTAATTAGAAGGCCAATCATCACTTCAGATTCGTTAGAACATATAGATACTCAAGATGATGTTAATCTTCCACCTATGGATGTTGTTCCAATGGAGCAAAATGAAGTTGTTCAAGAAGAACAAACTCTATCTCCTCAAGAAGTTCAAGTGCAAAATGAAGAAATTATGCCTTTGCGTAGATCTACTAGAGAAAGAAAGAGCGCTATATCTTCAGACTATATAGTGTATCTTCAAGAACATGAAGAATTTTATGGTTCAACAGAAAACGATCCTTTAAGTGTTCGTGAAGCCATGAAAAGTTCCAATTCTCACTTCTGGATTAAAGCAATGAACGAAGAGTTTAAATCAATGTAAGATAACGCGGTATGGGAGGTTGTTCCATTACCTGAAGGAAAGAAGTCGATTGGTTGTAAATGGATTTTTAAAACCAAACGGGATTCTAAGGGTAATGTGGAGAGGCATAAAGCGCGACTTGTAGCTAAGGGTTTTACTCAACGTGAAGGGATTGACTTTAAAGAAACCTTCTCTCCAGTTTCTTCGAAGGATTCTTTTCGGACAATCATGGCATTAGTTGCACACTTCGACCTTGAGCTCCATCAAATGGATGTAAAGACCGCCTTTCTTAATGGAGACATTGAGGAAACGATCTATATGTTACAACCTGAAAACTTTGTCTCTGGTGATCCAAAGTCGACGGTATGTAAACTGAAGAAATCTATTTATGGTCTCAAGCAAGCGTCTCGACAGTGTTATCACAAATTCCTTGAAGTTATTGTCTCATTTGGTTTCGAGATAAATTCGGTAGAGGATTGTGTATATCAAAAATTCAGTGGGAGTAAATTCATATTTCTAGTGCTGTATGTTGATGACATATTATTGGCCACGAACGATAAGGAATTGTTACATACGACCAAGAAATTTCTTTCGGACAAATTCGATATGATAGATCTTGGTGATACATCATTTGTGTTAGGAATTCAAATTCACAGGAATCGATCCCATGGAATTTTGAGTTTATCACAAAAGGCGTATATTGAGAGTATGTTACAACGTTACGGGATGGCTAACAACAAAGGAAATGAAACCCCTATATCAAAAGGTGAAAAGTTTAGCCTTAAGCAATGCCCAAAGACAAAACTTGAGATTGAGGAAATGCAAAAGGTTTCATATGCTTCGGCTGTTGGAAGTCTGATGTATGCTCAAGTTTGTACACGGCCAGACATTGCTTTTGTGGTGGGTGTGTTAGGGAGGTACGTAAGTAATCCGGGGATGGAACACTGAAAAGCAGTCAAAAGAGTTCTCCGGTATTTGCAACAAATAAAACATCACAGGTTAACATATAAGAAGTCGGATAAACTGGAGGTCATAGGGTATTCCGACTCGGATTTCGCCGGATGTGAGGATTCTCGTCGTTCAACCTCAGGCATTATATTCCTTTTAGAGGGAGGTGCAATATCATGGAAAAGTGTTAAACAAACACTCATTGCATCTTCCACTATGGCTGCAGAATTTGTTGCTTGTTTTGAGGCATCCAATCAGGCGCTTTGGCTGCGAAATTTTGTCACGGGACTGCGAATCGTAGAAGGGATGGAAAAACCCCTTAGATTATATTGTGATAATAACTCGGCAGTTCAGTATTCAAATAGTAACAGGAGCTCGGTTAAGTCCAAACATGTAGATATCAAGTTCTTGTCTGTTAAAGAGATAGTACAGAGTGGTCAAATTAGTGTGGAGCACATAGGGACAAACTCAATGTTAGCAGATCCTCTTACGAAGGCATTAGTACCTAAAGTTTTTATTGATTACACCATTAACATGGGTGTTGTGTACTTAGAGGATTATTAGTTTCAGTGGGACTTTGTATTAAGCTATTAAATTTGTTTGTATTATGATATTCGCGAACTTAAGGTCATTAATGCAAACATATTTATATACAAGTTTTCAGTGTGCTCTTGTATTTGATTATTCGTAATCTGCTGTAAGTAGACCTCCAATTAAGTGGGACTAGTTAAGAATAGATATGTAAGATTACATTTCATACTATTCTTATGCTATGCACCATGATAGATCCATGTAGTTGATTGTTGCGATATCGTGATTACTGATGCATCTATTTGCGGCTTGAAATGCATTGATGATGACTTTAGTCCTATGTCGTTAATAGTCATTTACGAGATTGTTAAGGTTATCTATGTGACGATAGAAATTTAGAACGTTCATTAAGTGGATGCATCCTATAGTAGCATATGATGATCCAAGTGGGAGATTGTTGGAATTTCTCCATTAAGTTGGACCGTCACATGTCGTATCGATGTATCGAACTATCGTTAATATTAGTCCAATAAAAGTAATCATAAAGAAAAGAACGGACTAGTAGATAAAATATGTATCATGGAGGTAATTGTATAGATACCAGGTTTAATTCCGAATACTGTGAAGGATTGGATTCGGAAATAAACAACTTAAGCAAAACGTAAAGTTTTGGGGTTATTTTGTAAAACAAAATAATACCGGGTTATAGTCCCTAAGAGTGGAAATTTAATAAGGACTGGTCTTCATTAAGTAACTGTCTGGAAGTTACAGACAATTAAGAGAGAAGAACCGTTACTGGTCTTCATTAAGTAACTGTCTGGAAGTTACAGACAATTAATAGAGAAGAACCGTTACTGGTCTTCGTTAAGTAAATGTCTGGAAGTTACAGACAATTACTTAATGAAGAACCGTTTTCTCACTTCAGTTCTATATAAGAATGAGTTTCTCATTCTTGAAAGCAACGAAAGAAAATACAGAGAGAAAATCCTTTAAGAAAAACAAATTGATTCTTCCTTCGAATCTATTACAAAAGTGTGTTTTGGTTGCCATCTCTTAGAAGAATCAATAACCTAGCAAAGGATCGCCGATCATCTGCTCTAAGTCAGGAATCTGAAGATCAAAGAATGTCTACATCCTGTAAGTATTTATTCCGCATTATTATAGGATGATTTAACTTCATGGTTCAATAAGTTAGATTAGAAATCCGTAAAGTATTAATATTTCTATCAGAGCAAACAATTTCTCATAATTCACGACTTTTACCCCCAGTCATACACAATTTTTTTTAAAGCAAATAATAAAAATAAGATGAGTGTGCCTTTTTAAAATATTAGTTTGATAAATGATCTAAGATGATGGATCAATAAGAGGATATTAGCAAAAATTGACTCATCTTCAAAATGTTAGAGAAATTTTTCGAATGAGAAAATTTCAATAAAGGTAAATTTATTAAAAATCTACTTCAATAAAGTCTGCATTTACATTGAATATCATATTTAATATAACCCGTTGAATTTGAAGAGCGATTGATGACGAATAAGGTGTTTAGTATAAGTATCTTGGATAAGTAGGTGAATGAATAAAAATTCAAATCAATAATAACGATTTAAAAATTAATCTAACCATGGAAAATTATAATGAATTAATATTAATGATTTAAGTACAAGGTTAATGGAAAGATAAGAAAGTTATTTAACAAATCAACGATGAAGATATATAAATGAAAATTCACAAAAAATAGACTAAATAATTATATAAAATATGTTAGTTGAATAAGCTAGAAAAATAAGGTAGATTGATTAAATAAATTAAGTACATGTACAATTTAAATAAAATTTACTTCGTGAAGTAGTCCTTAAACATGTAAAAGTTAATTCAATAACTTTAGGGGAGCCCTGATAAATGCATATTATTTTTAGGGAATCTATACCAATTTAAGAGGTGAAAGTTCATAATAATGACATATTATCATGTTCCTGATAAGTTTAACAAGTTGTAAGGTGAACTATATATGGTGACCTAAAGATAACAAGGTGAAAGATAACGAACCATATATATTAAATAAAAACATACATGTTAGACAAGTTAAAATTAACAATCCAAATATAATGATTTAAAGAGCTATAAAAATGAGAGATTAGACGAGGAAAAGAAGAGTTGAATAAGTTAAGAAAGATGCAATGCAAGTGAAGTATATGACCTAAAGCACTCTAAGTGGACGATTCACATATAAAAGATTAGATAAACTGAAGCAAAAAAGATATTAAAGAAAACAACCTTTCTATAGCCCCATCTTAGGTTATATCTCGTAGTTGTTTTGTTATATATTAATTTTATATCTCATTACATCTCTCACTCGATTTCGAAACTTTTATCCTTTTATAGACAAATATATATATATATATAAGTCTATGTTGTTATATTTGGCACAATAAACTCTCTTTGCAACTCTGTTCACCATAAATCTTATAAAATTAATTATTTCCTATTTTTTTATGCAAATCAGTTTTCATAAATACCTAAAATTACAAGTTATAATTTCTATAATTTAATGTTTTTTTAGTTTTAGTTTTTTACTTTTTTAGTTATATGTGGTCTATCTTCTCGATCTGCACGCATTCATAAATGTCGAGTTATTCAGAAGTTATCTTATGAGGATTTTTCTTGTTCTTTCACTCATAACCATTTTGAAATGGAATGAGTGTCGAGCAACACTACTCTTGTTGGTGCTTCAAGGCCGAACAATGATATGATGTTTTGTAATGTCTACTTATCTCACATTTTTAATTCGTACGAGGATTACATGGATTGCGATATGTACATTGTATTCAATAGAGTGGTAAGTTTATTGAAATATTTGAATGAAAAATGATAATTTTGCTATTGATATAATTTCATATATTTTCTAACCTCGAGTTTTCTATAGTATTTTGCTTTATAAGATACACTTCAGAGATTGTAGATGAATAGGTAGACTTGTGTTAGAGAGAAGGTTATGAGGACACCTTTTGTTCTTCTTATTGAGGACCTACTATGTTGGTCCACATATATCCATGTGATTTCGAGTATTCCCATGTCGAGTGAATTGTTTGAGCTTCTCATCTTCTAGATTGATACCGAGAGGTTCAAGTATATCTCAAGCATGCTCTGTATTTAAGCTTATTGGCTTAGAACGGAGCTCCAGTCGAAAAGTAGGAGCAATAATATTATTTTAATAACATAGTTTCACGATACCTTTTCTGGTATGACTTATCAAGATAGTATTAGTCTAACGCATCTTTGGGCACCCAGACCAGTAGGTTTATCTCCTATATATATTCGGTTGTTTCACATATGCCAACAAGACTGATAATATTGTATCTATGGATTTATTTACGTTTATTAAAGCATCCAATATTGTTGGGGAGATATAACCGGGGTCAAATGATATTGACCATTCGCTTCATGACACATAGATTTTTTATGAATTCAACATGATCTTAGAAACAAGGATCTACGATCATTTTTATAGGTTATCGTCCCTGTTGTGCGCTGATTATGCTATCATCTTACCGAAATTATGAAGATATACACTGATAAGGTGCAACCATTAACTCGTTAATCGATTCGACAAGCCATATCGATGTTTCGAGAAAACGAGATAAGTTTAGATTAACATCTGAGGGTTTTTATTTTATTTTTCTGTAAATTAAAATATGTTAATATTTTGTCTCATTTTAAAGTATAATATTTGTTTTTTATACTTATACTAGTTTAAATATAAGTGTACCAAAAAAATTAACTTGATGTAATTATGTCCTGAATTTATTGAATATAATTATCATGATCCTGTTAGTCTCAAGTTTGATGTTTTCCAATAAACTAAAATCTATTTGTTATTTTTAATACTAAATATATAATATACATAAAAGGGTGGGCTCTTGGCCGCCAAAGGAACCCACGTAGTTCCATATATATATATATATATATATATATATATATATATATATATATAGCTAAGTTTTATTATGTGTTTAATGACTCAATTAACGATAGATTTTTAATTGTTTATCCATGAGGTTAGATCGTTGTAATAGCATCATATGTTACATGTTTAAATATAAATAATAACCACAAAAATATAAGATCCGAAAGAAATATTTAAACATTAAGGATTTACTATATGTATGAGTGTGATTGGACATAACTTTGATAATATAAAATAGTTAGGAACTTAATAATATTTAAGATAAATTATTAAATATTATTTAAGTAAATTTAATCTTTGGAGATAAGTATTAAATTAGTAAAACAAAATTACTTGATTATTTAACCTAACAAAATTAAAGATCTCAGAACTCTCCAAGTAAAATACACAACTCACTTTATTGTTTTTTGCGTTTATTATTTTTTTATGCAGGTTATCAATCTCTTTGATATCCAAAATCAGTAATATAGCTAAAAAGTGCAGCTACCGACATCAATAAACCTAAAAGGTTCAATGAAAATATTTTCTGATTGGTTTTCATGAAATTTGTGCCTAATATCGTGAAGTCGTTGATGCTAGTGCCGGTGGTGAAGAGTAACATGAATTCTAAAGTATGGATAATAACGTTACTTTAGATGGAGAAATTGGAATTTTCCAACCTTAAATATGGCTCAAGAATAATAAAAGCTATAAACAATAGTGCGCTCAACAAAGTATCCTCAAATTAATTCAATTCATCAATTGACATACAATCCTAAACTATCGGTGAACCCACCAAAGAAAACGTATGGTTGGCACACTATCCTAACATGTAATAATTTAGTCATTTCGTTATTGTTGAAAATAATGATATAGTAGTCATGGAATAAAATTTGAAAAGAATGGATTTTATCTTGAAAATAATACTATATACAATTATTTAGTTACTAAATTAAACAAAGATCGTGCTCCTAAAGACATGTGTGAAGACCTTATTGTTGTATTTAGGGTATGGGTTGTGGATGATACTTCATTAGTATCTGATAGTTCGAGAGTGAACTCTGATGAGTCCGGATAACTTAACCACTGCCTACTGAGATTTCCGGACAAGGGAAATTCGGACAAAAACTTGCCACTGAACTATCCAGACATGACAAAAGTAAAAAATGACTAAACACATTTTGACTAAGCTATATGATAATCAGCTTAATGAGTAAATGAGTCCTTAAACTTGAATCGGTTCCATAATTCGAACCGGAAGCCCATGGGTCCATAATTAAGGGTATAAATACCCCAACCACTTTCATTAATGATGATAATGAACATTTAATACAACCACGCAGCTCAAATCTCTCATTATTAAACACCCAAATATTTAATACTCTCTAAACTTTCAAAAACACTTGACAAAATTACCCTCAGCTTAAAATAAACCTCACCAAATTGCCGACCACATTGGGAGAAGAAGGTGCCTGAATCTAGCATTCAAAACCAGCAAAAAAAACCTGTTCGGATGGATCTGAACGAGCAAGAAATTCCACCACCTTTGGTGGAGGGGGTGGGGGAAAATAATAAATACACTACCGAAGAGAGAGATATGTTGAAAGCTAAAATAGAAGCATTGAGGGCCACTAAAAAGGCATAGATAGGTTTGAAAAAAAAGTCAAAGGCGTCAGCCATTCACGATACTGACAACCCAAGGGAAAAGGGTCGTCTCATAGCCACATCCATAGCCACAGGCATGTGAACCACCTGCTGATTGATCCTTTTGCTTTCCATGATGAGTCAGGTATTTTTACAACACCTAATGAAGACGCAGTCTTTAGTCGTAGTTGGAATTGGAGGCAATCACCATTGTCTGCCAAGATACTGTCCGGAAACCTTCTTAAGAGATTTGACAATACTAAAATGGATAAATGCGATGGGAGCAAAGACTCGGACAACCATCTAGAACAGTTTAAAAATTTTATGATAAATTTTGATGACGATGACAAACTTCTGTGTAGGGCCTTCTCCCAAACTTTTACGGGAAGTGCTCTGAAATGGTACAACAGTTTGCCACACGGTTGTATCAGAAACTTTGATACATTTTGGGTTGCCTTACGAAGCCAATTTGTGGGGAGTAAAGAGGTGAAGGGAAATGGAGATACTATTATCCATTGTGCCCAAGAGCTAAATGAGTCACTAAAAGACTATATAAGCCGGTTCGTGAATACCAAGAATGGGTTAGCTGATTGCTTTGAGCAAGCAGCAATAGCTTCTTTGAGACAAGGGTTGAACCCTGGGAATCTAGCTGATTCAGTAACAAGGAAATAAGCCATGACTTGGGGCGGTTTGCTAAATCAGGTAGGAAAGAAAATTAACGTGGGTGAAACAAATAAGACTAGGGTACACAGACAGGTGAGGTCTGCACCAGCAACTCCAAACCAGAATCAGTCCGGGTACAAGGCCAAAGAAATCGGACATGGGTCTAACAGGGCCAAACAGACTCAATCCCACCCAAATCCAGCTCAGAGCCAACAATCCAGAAATAAACGAGGACCTTGGGTCCAACCGGAGTGGTTTCCAGAGTTAAAAGAGAATATGGAAACCATTTATGACAAAATTAAAGATGAGGTTCATTTCCGGAAACCGACAGCACTCCAATCTCCCAGGGAAAGTCGTAATACTTGTTTTTGCCAGTATCATCATGATATTGGCCACAACACTGAAGACTGTATCGCTTTAAAACAAGAGGTACATAATCTCATTGAAAGAGGCAAGCTGGATTCCTATGTCAAAAGAAGAAGTGGGAACATGCCTGACAATGCTCTCCGAACAGGCATACGAACAACGCAGGAACATCAGCTCTGGAGGGGGGGGGGGGCGATGGTGATCCATGAAAGATTTGATATGGACTCAGAGTATCTGGAACCTTACCTGACTCGTAATAAAGTGGGGGTCATAACAGAAAAAGTCAAAACGGTGCCCGGACTCATTAGTTTCTTTGAGTCACTTAGTGATGCAGACAGTTCGGTGAATTGACAATTCGGAGCTCCGGTGTCAGATTTTGACCCACAACACCTTGTTTCGAAGGAAACGACGTCATGAACGCAAGTCACGAGCTTTTCTCGTGAGCTATGGGCTTTTTTGGGCATTCGGGCTCATCTATCCTCTTTTTTCGCAATTTTAATACTTTAGGCTATTTTTGTAATTTTCATATTTTTAGTTTTATGGTTTTGCTTGAACTCTATATAAACCTATCTTCTATTTATTGTTCTGGGAATTGTTTTTTATTAATAAAAAAATTAGGGTTTTATCCCTTTAGGCTTCTCTGCGTTTCACTCTATATCATAGTGGTATCAGACACAGGCAGTCCTGCGAGATGGTACGAGGAAGAACCAGCGGTCGCGGTGGCGCTAGAGTGACTAGAGATACAAGTGATGTAGATGATCGTGAAGTTGCTGACCTACGCCGTCAGGTAGCCGATCTTACCCGTCAGATGGCTGATCTGAACGCCAAGCAACAAGGCACAGAGGTTGAGGGTATGGATAACCCTTTTGGGGAGGGGATCGACCAGAATACTTCTCACACCCGCCGCTGGGAGCTTGGATTCAAGATAGACATCCCAGACTTTGATGGCAGCCTTAAGGCAGAGGCACTTATCGATTGGTTATCCCAGATTGAGGAAGTCCTGGACTTCAAGGAAGTTCCGGAGGAGTGAAGGGTCGCATTAGTCACCATCCACCTACGCGGTAGGGCACAGGTTTGGTGGCAGTAGGTGAAGCAGAACCGCGCGCGTGCAGGCAAGGATAAAGTCCAGAGTTGGGAGAAATTCAAAAAAAAAATCCGCAAGGTTTTCCTTCCCTACAACTTCGAGCGGGAACTCTACCAGCGACTGCAGAATCTTCGTCACGGACCCAGATCTGTGGATGAATATACCGAAGAATTCTATCAGCTACTGGCTCGCACAGATGTGACCGAGTCTCCGCACCAGCGGGTCTCCCGCTATATTGGCGGGTTACGCCTTCAGCTTCAAGATACACTGAATATGTTCGATCCATCCTCTGTTTCCGAAGCCCATCGGCGTACCCTCCAGGCAGAAAAGCAGTCGGCTTGCCGGACCCAGACTGGCGTAAGGACCGGTTCTCCTTTAGGGATTTCGGCATCCAAACCAGTTCTCCGCCCAACACCTGATCTGATCCCTCCTGGGCGCCGCCCAACACCTGATCAGATCCCTCCTTGGCGCGGTGCACCAAGCCGTTCTTCAAGAAATTTACGGTGCTATGGCTGTGGCGAATTAGGGCATCGTCAGGTCGAGTGTCCAAATGATGCGGGTGCTAGGGGTCTCTTCTCTCAGGAGGCATTTGAACTGAATCATATTGTTCTTGATGGCCCTCCAAAATTCGATACCTACGATGATGACTTGCCTGAGGATGCAGAAGAAATCGTGACTGGCGATGTTGGAGCAGTGCTGATGTTGCGCCGTACTTTTCTGTCTCCTCGCGTTCCTGAGTAGAGCGACTGGCTGAGGAGTAATGTATTCCTGTCGACGTGTACGATCGGCGGGAAGGTGTGCACCTTCATCATTGATGCTGGTAGCTGCGAGAATGTCGTCTCCGAAGCAGCGGTCTCGAAGCTAGGGTTGAGGGCAGAATCGCATCCCAAGCCGTACAAGCTCGCCTGGTTAAGTAAAGGTACGGATATCACCGTCTCCAAGCGCGTGCTTGTTTCTTTTTCTGTGGGGCAAACATACCATGATGAAGTCTTTTGTGATATTGTCCCTATGGATGCTTGTCATCTACTGCTTGGCCGTCTTTGGCAGTACGATCTGTCTGTTATACATGATGGGCGTGCAAATACCTACTCATTCCTCTTTCGGGGAAAAAAGATCGTTCTTATGCCAGCAAAGCCTCGACCCTTGAGCATTCACTCTACTCCTTCCACATCGACTTTGCTGTCCCGTGCTTCTTTTCAGACAGCCATGGAAGAGGCTAGCGTGGTTTTCCTATTGTTCTGTGACCCTGTTGTGCCTAATTCCAAGGTGGACCATAGTTCTGTCATTCACTCTCTTTTGCAGGAGTTTGTAGATGTGTTTCCAGCGGATTTGCCACCCGAGTTACCTCCTCTGAGAGATATTCAACATCAGATCGACCTGGTCCCTGGTGCTGCTCTCCCAAATCGACCCCACTACCGAATGAGCCCGAAGGAGCATGAAGAATTACGACGACAGGTGGAGGATTTGTTGGAGAAGGGACATATTCGGGAAAGTCTCAGCCCTTGTGCAGTTCCGGCATTACTGACACCGAAGAAGGATGGTTCTTGGCGTATGTGTGTGGACAACCGCGCTATTAACAAGATAAATGTTCGCTACAGGTTTCCTATACTTCGCCTGGATGATCTGTTAGACCAGTTGGGTGGTGCTTCTGTGTTCAGCAAGCTTGATTTGAAGAGTGGATATCATCAGATTCAGATTCGTCCTGGTGATGAGTAGAATACGGCGTTTAAGACGCGTGAGGGTTTGTTTGAGTGGACGGTGATGCCGTTTGGCCTGTCCAACGCGCCTAGCACGTTCATGCGTATCATGAATCAGGCATTGAGGCCTTTCATCGGTAAATTTGTTGTTGTTTACTTCGATGATATTCTGATCTATAGTTCTAACCATTCTGTGCATCTATCGCATTTACGTGAGGTGTTATTGGTGTTGCGTCGAGACAAGTTTTATGCTACTACTGCCAAATGTTCGTTTATGTCCCCAGCTGTCCAATTTTTGGGTTATATTGTCTATGTTGAAGGGTTACGAGCTGATCCAAGCAAAGTTGCTGCTGTGAACCAGTGGCCTCGACCTACTTCCATCACTGAGGTTCGTAGTTTTCATGGTTTAGCATCGTTTTATCGGTGTTTTATTCCCCATTTCAGCAGTATTATGGCCCTGATTACGGATTGCATGAAGGGTACAAAATTTATTTGGTCCGAAGATGCTGATGCAGCATTTGTAGAAGTTAAACAGCGTCTCACTACAGCGCCTATTTTGGTGCTGCCCGACTTTTCACAGCCATTCGAGCTTCATTGTGATGCGTCTAAATTTAGTATTGGGGCAGTTCGCTCCCAGTCAGGGCGTCCTGTGGCTTTCTTCAGTGAGAAATTGACAAATGCCAAACTGCGATTTAGTACTTATGATATTGAATTTTATGCGATAGTTCAGGCTATCAAACATTGGCGTCATTACTTGTTTGAGTATGAATTTGTGTTATATACTGATCATGACTCTTTGAAGTACCTTGGTAGTCAAGACAAAGTATCTCATAGACATGCTGCTTGGATAGCTTATTTGCAGCAGTTCACTTTTGTCATCAAGCACAAGGCCGGTATTACGAATCGGGTTGCTGATGCTTTGAGCCGACGTCACACTCTGTTGACTGAGATGCGCGTTCAGGTTCATGGCTTTGATTCTTTTGTTGACCTTTATGTTACTGACCCATTCCTCTCTCGGGTTATGGAACTGATCCAGCAGGGCGAACATTCTGATTTTTTATTGGAATATGGCTTTCTCTTTCGTGGCGTACAGCTGTGTATCCCTGACTGTAGTTTGCGTCCTCAGCTGATCCAGGAGCTGCATAATGAAGGTCACGTGGGCCGTGATCGAACATATCAGTTTCTGTCGTCATCCTATTTTTAGTCTTCGATGCGGAAGGAAGTTGGTCGTTTTGTCGCCCGTTGTCGAATTTGTCAGTTGGCCAAGGGAACATCCACAAATGCAGGTCTTTATTTACCCATGCCGATTCCTGCTCAGCCCTGGACCGACATCAGTATGGATTTTGTTCTTGGTTTACCCCGGACTCAGCGTGGATTCGATTCTATTTTTATGGTGGTTGATCGTTTTTCTAAGATGGTACACTTTATCCCCTGTAGAAAAATATCTGATGCAGTGTGTGTCGCGCAGCTTTTCTTTCGGGAGATTTATCGTATTCATGGCCTTCCCAGTACCATTGTTTCTGACCGTGACACCCGGGTTGTGAGTCATTTTTGGCGCAACTTATGGCGTATGGTGAATACACAGCTCAACTTCAGTAGTGCTTACCACCCTCAGACGGATGGTCAAACAGAGGTGGTTAACCGATCTCTCGGTAACCTGTTGCGCAGTCTGGTAGGCGATCATCCGAAGGCTTGGGATCAGCGTTTACCGCAGGCGGAGTTCGCCCATAACCATGCCCTTAAGAAATCCACGGGTTTCTGTCCTTTTCAGGTGATGTATGGTATTGTGTCTAGGGGTCCAGTAGACTTGTTAGCACTGCCTAGCAAGATTCATCCTCATACAACTGCTGAGGAACTTGTCTCACAGATTCGCCAAACCCACCAGCAGACTCATGATCAGTTGGTCTTGAGCACCGCCAAATATAAGGCTCAGGCAGATTCTCATCGTCGTCCTGTTCAGTTCAAAGTTGGTGACTATGTATGGGCAGTTTTAACAAAGAATCGGTACCCTGCTGGTGAATACAATAAACTAGCCGCCCGGAAGATTGGTCCAGTAGAGATTGTGGAGCGGATCAATCCGAATGCTTATCGACTACGTTTGCCTAACATGTCCGCACGACTAATGTTTTCAATGTTAAGCATCTGATTCCTTATAAAGGTGACTCTTCTGATGGGGGGACCGGTTCAGATTCGAGGGCGAATCTTCTCTACCCGGCGGGAATGATGCAGACAGTTCGGTGAATTGACAGTTCGGAGCTCCGGTGTCAGATTTTGACCCACAACACCTTGTTTCGAAGGAAACGACGTCACGAACGCAAATCACGAGCTTCGCTCGTGTGCTATGGGCTTTTTTGGGTATTCGGGCTCATCTATCCTCTTTTTTCGCAATTTTAATACTTTAGGCTATTTTTGTAATTTTCATATTTTTAGTTTTAAGGTTTTGCTTAGGGGTGATATTCGGTCGGTTCGGTCGGTTTTTTTTAAAAATTTTAAACTAAACCAAAATAATTCGGTTTGTATATTATTAAACCGAATTAGCAATAAAAAATCGGTTTTTTTCGGTTTCGGTTTGTTCGGTTTCGGGCGGTTTCGGTCGGTTTTTCGGTTTTAACGGAGGTACGGTTCGGTGCGGTTCGGTCGGTGCGGTTCGGTGCGGTTCAGTGCGGCTGGTGTGGCCACGGCCATATGCGACGCTAGGGATAGTTTGATTTGGGAGATGAAGAGAAGTTGTAACGAAAAGAGTAGTGAGAAAGTAGAGTTCGAGGCTTTGATTTTAGCTCTTGAGACAACTTTGAGTTTGGACTTGAACAATATTACTGTTTTGTGTGAACACAACGTTCACAGATATGTGAGTAAAACCACTTGCCTTGTCTTTTTCCTAACTTGTCTTATGTTTTGGTGCTGTGTTGAGTATGTTAGTGCAGAAATAATACTATGTTAGGAGATAAAGGCATTGGTTTGAGGTCTTGAAGCAACTTTGTGTCATAATTATAATACTTGTTTTAGAGATATCACTATGTGTAGAGTATGCAGTAAGATCATAAATAGTAACTTTAGCATTACTCACTGTAAGATCTTGAAATACTCGAAGATCTTTGTTTTTGGTACCACATAACTAAACTAATCATATTAGTGTTAGTTTATTATATAATGCAAAACTGGAAGTTTTGTTTTTAAACTTGAAAATAATTCTTGACATGTAAATCTATGCTTGTGGATCTTTCATGGATTAGTATCTTTCATAATTTTTGTTTTTGTTTTGCTAATTCAATGTCGATTTTTTTGAGTTTGAAACAGTTTATAAAAGGAGAAGAAACAGGTAATAGTGGCAGGAATTGGAAAGAGAAACGAAAAAAAAACAAAAAAATGTTGCAGCCAGGATTCGTACCCCAGACGGGGGTACAAAAAAGAACTTAAGTTTAAGTGTACAACCACTAGGCCAAAGGTGGAGATGATTTTTATATCAAATACTGTCTACATATTAACATATACAATATATTCTATAGATTCGGTCGGTTCGGTTCAAATCGGTCAGTTAAACCGTACAACCCGAAAACCGACCGAATTAAATTCGGTTTAAGAAATTAAAACCGAAACCGAAATCTAGTTTTAAAAAACCGACCAAACCGAACCATTTTGGTTTGGTTCGGTCAGTCGGTTCGATTTTTTCGGTTTTTTCTCACCCCTAGTTGAACTCTATATAAACCTATCTTCTATTCATTGTTATGGGAATTGTTTTTTATTAATAAAAAATTAGGGTTTTATCCCTTTAGGCTTCTCTGCGTTTCACTCTATATCACTTAGTATTTTTAGAGGGGACACCATGACAACACCCACTCCATCGTCAAGGAAAAGGCATTTTCATAATCTAGCTACCGAGTTGGAAGGGGTTTGTCTTCAAACCAGTCCCAAACTCATTTTCTACTTATAGTCTTTGATGAGGATGATCTAAGGGACATAGCTAGGCCTCATAAGTATGTTGTGGTGATAGGAGCATCTATTGGAGGCAACGATATAAGACGAATTTTGATTGACACTAGCAGCTCAGCCAACATTCTCTTTTTAAGTTCTTACAAGCAGATGAAACATTCAGCAGTAATTCAACGTTCGAACATATCCATTGTGGGCTTCACGGGAAGCTCTGCAGATGTAATCGGAGAGTTTGAGGAGGAAGTACTATTGGGTAAAGGCCCTTTCAAGATGATGGTCAGGGTGTTATTCGCTGTGGTAGACTGTCCCACATGATACAATGCGATTTTTGGGAGGTCCTGGCTCTCTAGGATGCATGTTGTGGCCTCAAAGTTCCATCAATGTTTGAAGTATGTAGTTCAAGGACAAGTGGGAGTTGTCCGGAGCAGCCAAAAGATAGCAAAGGAATGTTATGCAACCGCACTTGCTCCTATGATTTTGGGGGAAGTCCGGGCTAATGAAAATATGCAGTTATTGGGGCCTTCTGGGGTGAGGGTGAAATAGATTACCCCAGAGAGACCTCTGGTGTTTTAATACCAATTGAAGAAGTTGAAACCCACTCTCTGGCTGAAGGAATGAGTGTTAAAATTGGCTCCAAGATGGCACCAGAGTTGAAGAAAAAGTTGTTGTCCTTTTTGGCAGATTACCAACATGTTTTTCTTGGTATAATTCTGATGTGACCGGAGTGTCTGCAAGTGTTATATCACACAAGTTGTCCATCCGGAGCGATGTTGCACCCGTTGTGCAAAAAATGAGAGCTTTCTCTAAGGATAAAGCTGATGTGATAGTCCAATAAGTCGACCGACTTACTAAGATGGGGCACATAAAGGAGTCTCGGTATCCTTTGTAGACTGCCAACCTAGTGTTAGTCTGTTAGTCAAGAAAACGAATGGGAAATGGCGTATGTGTATTGACTTTACTGACCTCAATAGAGCTTTCCCAAAAGATCTCTATCCAGTCCCCCGAATAGATCAGTTGGTGGACTCCACATCTAGAAACAAGCTATTATCGTTCATGGATGCCTTCTTCGGTTATAACCAGATACAGGTGGATCCAAAGGACCAAGAACACACTAGCTTTGTTACAGATAGGGTTCTCCATTGTTACAAGGTGATGCCTTTTGGGTTGAAAAATGTTGGGGCTACTTATCAGAGATTGGTGAACAAAGCATTTCCTGATCAGATTGGAGGAAATATGGAAGTATATATCGATGACATAATGGTTAAAAGTTTAGAAGAAGAGTTGCACCTAACTGATCTTTAAGAAACTTTTGCCAACTTGACAAAGGTTAATTTAAATTTGAATCCAGAAAAATGTGTGTTTGGGGTGCAGTCCAGAACATTTTTGGGTTATGTAATAAGTGAAAAGGGGATATATCCTGATCCGGATCAGATCGATGTCCTGTTAAAAATGGACCCTCCTCGAAATATTAAAGAAGTACAAAGGTTGACAGGAAGATTGGCTGCTTTAAATTGTTTTATTTCAAGGTCTTCAGACAAATGTGTGCCGTTCTTTCAGACCTTAAAAGGTGTTAAAGACTTCAACTGGTCTCCAAAGTGCAGCCACGCTTTTGATGAAATAAAAAAGAACTTATCTTCTCCCAAAACCCTTTTTAAGCCTGTTGAAGGAGGAACACTTTATATATACTTGGTTGTGTCATAATGTGCTATAAGTGCAGTGTTGGTAAGAGAGGTGGACAATTATCCTCGTCATGTGTACTACATCAGCAAAAGTCTAATAGAGGCAGAAAAAAGGTACCTAAAGCTTGAAAAGCTGGCACTGGCCTTAGTGATTGCTGCCAGAAAAATGAGGCTGTATTTTCAGTCTCATTCCATCATCGTGCGAACATCTTTTCCTTTGAAGAATGTTCTTCAGAAAGCAGACATATCAAGCAGGATGACCAAATGGTCAGTGGAATTGGGTGATTATGACATTGATTTTGCCGCACGAACTGCAATTAAAACTTAATTTGTTGTTGATTTCTTGGTAGAGTTTCATTCGAACAGAAGTACCAAACAAGCTTCAGAAGAGAAAAATAAAAAAGAGTGGGTTGTCCGAATAGATGGTGGATCAAGCACAATGGGTTGTGGAGCTGGGATTTGTTTAACCTCTCCATATGATGATAAATTATACCATGCTATACGCTTTGCTTTCAGGGCCTCTAACAATGAGTCTGAATATGAAGCAGCTATAGCTGGTCTAAAGTTAGTTTTTCAGTGTAGGGCTAAAAGAATTAGATTAATGAGTGATTCTCAGCTTCTTATCCACCATGCTCAAGGTCAGTCTGAAGCCAAGAATGAGTAGTTGATCATATACTTATTCGTTCTTCAAGAAATAGCAGCCAACTTCAAAAATGTTTGCTATGAGCATATTCCTGGATCGAAAAACACGCTGGAAAACTCCTTAGAAACCATAGCATACTCTGAGTCCTACCCATAGATTCATATACAAGAATTCCCATCCATACAATTAAATCAGAACAAGGATGAGGAGGAGAGCTTAAGTGTACAAGTAATTCAATCCAAAGATTGGAGATTTCCCCTTCTTCAATACATCTGTGATGGAATTTTGCCTCCGGAGAAAGCTATGGCTAGGAAAATGAAACACATGGCTCGTGGTTTCTTGATCATAAGAGAAGTTCTTTATAAAAAGTCGTTCAGCACACCTGTCCTGCGTTGTTTGGGGGCTAAAGAGTCCCAACTTGTTTTATCTTAACTGCATGATGGAGAGGGATCTGCACACTGTGGCTATAGAGCTCTAATCCAGAGGGTTTTATTGGTCGGATACTATTGGCCATCCATAATGGAAGATGCTAAGGAATTGGTGAGGGAGTGTGACCCATGCAAAAGGTATGGTAACGAAATTCATATCCCAGAAGTTCCTATAGAGTTAATTTCTGAGACAGTGCCTTTTGCTCGTTGGGGACTGGATTTAGTTGGGCCTCTGCCAATGGCGTCTGGAGGATGCAAGACTATTATTGTAGCCGTTGATTATTTCTCAAAATGGATAGAAGCAGCCTCCCTGGCAAGAACTACTTCGAAATCTGTTATAAAATTTATCTTTTCTAACATTTGTTGCATATTTGGGGTTCCACAAAAGATAACCACAGATAACGGGCCAAAATTTGATAACAAGGATATGGAGAGTTTTTGTGCCTCTAGGGGCATTCAACATTTATTCTCTTCTCATTTCCACCCACAAGAAAATGGCCAAGTTGAAGTGGCAAACAGGACCATTCTGTCTGGTTTAAAAAAAGAATTTAGAAGGGGTTGTATGGAAATGGCCAAGCTATTTGCAAGAAGTATTGTGGGAATACCAGACTACTCCTAGGGCTGCTACTCAAGAATCTCCTTTTGATTTGGTGTATGGGATGGATGCAATTACTCCTATAGAAGCAAACCTACCATCATACAGAGTCTACAACTATTCTGAACAAGCTAATGAATTGGCAATTAGAAGTCAGTTGGACTTAATAATAGAAAGAAGGGTTAATGCTCATCTTAGAACCACCCATTACCAAGGCTTGATAAGGAGCAGGTTTGCTTCCAAGATCAAGATAAGGGATTTTCAATCAGGAGATAAAGTTTTGAGAAAGGTTTTCTTGCATAAGGAAAAGTAGTTCGGCAAACTGGCTCCGAACTAGGAAGGCCCTTATGAGGTCTCTGAAAAGCTTAAGCATGGGACATATAGGCTTCAAAACAAAGATGGAAGATTTTTGAAGCACCCATGGAATATTGAACACCTCAAGTTATATCTAGAATGAAATTTGTGTAAATATTTACTTGTTTAAAGTCAATGTAAATATTATGGGGCATACTATTTCCTACCCTGGTGGCGGAGGGAGGTTTTAATGATGTGTCTGGTTTTTCAATAAAATATGATGCCTTCTTACAACATTAGATGTGGTTTGATTACAATTATTTTCAAGTCTTCAATTTAATATTAAGGATCTTTGACATATCAGATTAATCTGGTTGAATGATGACCATTAAACGCATGTCATCGGAGATATTAAATACTCTCACTTTAATTATTTTTGAAGTAAATTAGGGCTCTTTAAACATTAGCCATTGAAATTGAAAGAAAGAATGGAACAAAAGCAGAATTTGATAAATAAGCCTGTCCGGGTATGAACCGGATGATGTTACTAGAATGAAAAAAATTCCTTGGCCATCCAAGGACTTTGAGTGTTGTGAGAGACTTATCCGGACTCAAACCGGATATAATAACAAAAATTCTTTGGCCATCCAAGGACTTTAGTAGTTCATAAAATTAAGAAAACACAAAATATAATTAAAAAACCTTAGGGCTTATTCCCTTCGGATGAGCATCACCTCCTTTTTTGGGGTTTCTGAGTTCAGCACTTGAACTCTCACCGGTTCCTTCCTCTTCATCGGTAGTAGAATCGATTCCACTGGAGTGGTTCTTTTTATCATCATCTACCATGGTATGGAACAGGATGTCTTCATACTATACATATTGCCACAAGTTACCAAGCGTCCTCTTCAGAAATGTTTCATGTAAAAACAGTACCATGTCAGACTTCACTTCTAGATACCTTGTTTCCAAGGAATCTATCACCTCGTTGGTGTATTTATCAATGCTAGCCTGAATTTTCTGTTCCTGCTCCTTCTCCAAGTCTTCTTTCTCCTTGGTTACCTTAGACATAGCATCTTCTAGGGAGGTTTTTTCACCGGACAAGGTCTGGATGACACCGTCTTTGGTCTTCATATCCTCCTTTAAGGTTGAGAGATCTTTCACCAAACCAGAGCACTTAGCCTGGAGCTCAGTATTAGCGTTCTCTGGGCTCTGATGTCAAGCCCTCCTCTGGTGCCCTCTCCCAGTTGCAAATTTGTTGGAATTTTCTCTGCCAAGGTGGCGTCGGTGGGAGCTGGTGGAGGAAGAAGCTCCGAAGGGCGAAGAGTTATTTCTCCCCCTAAGGTGACCTTTTTCTTCTTGACAGCCCTTTCATTACTACTTGCCCCCCTTTTTCAGTCTTTCTTGAAAGGCTTCGGTGGATTTTCTGGTTCTCCTGCCTTCTTAACAGTCTCATCTTTAACCACTTTGAACAAGGAGGCATCGATCCCTTCTTTGTTGATCCCTCCTTGGTTCTCCCCACCTTGATTCTCCGGACCGGTCTCCTCTGTGGCAGTCCGAACTGCTTCTGTTGCAGTTCTCTTCTTCTTCTCTTTCATTTTGCTGGGAGCCTTGGCTCTAGAAGGCAAGACCAGTTTACCATCTTTTTCATCTGTCCATTTGAGGATAACACCTGGAGGAAGGGTGTGGTCAATTCTTTCCATGTAAGTACTCTTCGGCCTGTGGTATTCCATAGGTGATATCTCACCATATTACCGGAGGTAAAGCAGTTGTAGAAAGCATTCCCCCAACATTCTGCGGCCCACGCATTCAGTTTGGCACATGTAGTCTGCCCCTTCTCCAGATATCTGGTATACTCCTTCGGTAATACTAAAAAAAGTAATAATTCAGCACTGGAATATTTGTAAAGTGAAAAGGAGAACATGAAAAACAAAATTAAAGAATTTACATGTACTCTTCCACCTACTAGTAAGGATAATAGGGTTGGTCTTGGCTTTGATCTTCCTCCCATTTTCCCATGACCCACTGATGAATAAGAACTGAGTTCTCCAATTCTTCTCGGAGTCCAACAAGTCGTCTACCACTTTGAAATTGTTTCCCATGTTGTGGTGGTAGAATGAAATGTGGTGATTCTTGCATAGACTTGCCATATCGGCAAATTGCTCCATAGGGAGAGGGATTCCGGACAGCCTTGATGCCATTATGCAAGCAAGGAGGGAGTACCAAGCATTTGGACTTAATTGGCTTGGGCAAAGCTTTATCAGGTGGAAGTACCTGAAAATCTCTGGGTCTAAGGAGAATATGAGCTCCCAGTTGAATAGTTTGGTGTAGATGACCACTTCATTAAGTTTGCAGTCCATCGGAGTCTCCGGAGTAACAGGTATTCTCACTTTTACTGACTCTCGGATCCCCCACTTTGTCCGGATCCGGCCCAACTAGACCGTATGAGTATAGACATAATTTATGTTCTGCATGGCCAACAAATACTTAACATTGACTTTCTGAAAGCAAGGCCCTATCAGAGTCTCCAAGCATTCCGGAAGATCCGGATGAGCCACACCAACCTTCACTTTTCCTTTTCCTTTCCTATCAGAGGCAGTATCCCCAGTTTTCCCTGAGGCTTCAATTTCAAATGGGGCATCTTCAATGCTATCCTCCATCACTTCTTCCATCATTGTGGAAGGTTTATCAGTTGTTGTGGATGGAAGGGTGTTAGCTTCTGGTTCTATGGTCTGTCCGGATGATTGAGCGCCAATTTTTTCCAAAGGCCTGGTGTCCGGTTGAGGCTCAGCTCCGGAGGACTTTGCTTGAGAAGCTACTTTGGATGCCTCCGATCCGGAGGGCTTATCTCGTGGGGCTCTTATGGATACCTCCGATCCGGAGGGTTTATGCTTGGATGTTGCAGTGATACGCCTCTCTCGTTCGACTTTCCTAGCTTTCTCTAACTCAGATAGATTCAACCAGCCGCCTTTTATAAGAGCGTTTCTAGCCGTGAACATAAAACTATCCAAGATCAAATTTGAAGAAAAGGGGAGGAAATCTTTGAAGAAGAATTTTGAGTGACGAAGATAATAAAACAGTAAAAAATGATTTATATATTGATAGAAAAAGATAACTGATACCTAGGAGAAGACGAAGACGTTTTTGCAATGATTAAAGACGGTGCTGACGTGGGAAAATTAAATGCATAGGCTACTTTCAAAGGTTAGTGGGAGCGCCAATCTAGGTAAAAACGGCTGGTAAGTCGAATCAAATTGTGACACGTGTCCTACGATCTAAAGAAAAACTCTTAGAATTTTGGGGAAAATCCAGTTCGGACAAACCTCAACCTCAATACACAAGCGGGTCGGGAAATGTTGTCATTGACTAAGTGAATTTTTTAGTCCTGCCAAAGATTTTTGACAAGGCCTAAAAAAGGGATTAGCTATCTTAATATTATGTCGCAATGCTAAGATCTCCTTATATCATTTCAACATGGGCAATGGGTATAAAGTAGTTAATGATCTACTAGAATTGGATAGGATATGGATGCATTTTTTGTTTATCAGTGGACCTTGGGAAAACAAACAAAAAATCTCTCCCTCAAAAGGGAGTTCACTAGATTCTGGAAGAGTTCAGGTAATCTTGTTTTAAAACTTATTTGGTATTTTGTTTGTATTATTTTGTTTTGGGTTTTAATTTATCTTTTTTTCAGTGCAGTTATTTCAAACCGCTTCACACATCATCTGAAAAGTGCACAATTGACTTTTACGAAGCTACACGACTGAGGAGAGAGAAAGTGGGGCAAAGGTTTCCATGAATGTTTTACTGCAAAAATCTGACTCGTTGTCATCTTTGGAGGGCTGGTTCCAAAAGGGAATTTTCGTGGAAGGAATTTACCACTCCTCTGTTGTCCACTGTTTATCTGTAAATAATTAAGACTGGTAATGGGAAGGTACATCTTCCAACGAGAAAAAGATCCCTAGTCACATGGATAAACAAAAGAAAAAAATAACTTCGCAAAGTGTTGCTGAAAAAGATACCGAAAGACAATCACAAAGGATTGATGCATCATTGTTGGATACAGTTCCTGCTAATGTGGAGGGAGGTGTTATGCCCACAGATGTAGTTGAGCCTAAAAAAGCTTAAAAAAATAGTGATGAGAGAAGAAAAAATAAAAACAAAACTTCAACCAGTTCAGATTTGGTGTTGCATCTGAATATTCAAGTTCCTACTATTCCTGCACCAGATCCCCTTTTTGTATTTCCAAATTTCGAGGGTGAAAGCATAGCCGGGGTTAATAACCTGATGGATGAGTTGATTAGCTTTGATTCTGAGGCTTTTGACATGGCATTTCCAAGTTTAGCTCCTAACATGATATATGACGATACTTCATTTGAAGCCTCAAACAAAAAAAACAGTAGGATGCTCGATAATGGGTTGTGTAAGACCCGTTTTTGAATTGAAAAGGGAGGTCCAATCTCAACGAGGAAAAATTTCAGCTCTTCAAAAGAAGAACAAGAAATTTCAAAACTCCCTTGAAGCAGAGAAGGTTAAAGCTAATAGCGTGATTAAGGAGGCTGTTACGCTCATATCATAGGTGGGAAATGTCAAGAAGGAGGTGTCAAAAGTTCAAAAAGATCTTAAGAAATTGCACACCTCTAGTTCTAAAAATATATCTGAATTACAATATCAACAGAAGACTAGTAAAAAGTCTATGGATCATATCATAGGTGAAAAAAGCTTTAGAGAAGACAAAAGGAGAGTTAGAAAAAAAATCAAATCTTTAAAGGCTAAGTCTATTTAAGAAGCTGATGATTTGCTGGAAGCATATGCCGATGGCACTGTAGACAAAATAAATGATTATGATGCTTGGATCAAATCGGATATGGTTTTAAAGTTCCATAAAAAAACTGAACATAAGTCTTGGATCATTGTGGGGATTGGTTCCAGAGAAATTTATGCCACCGAATATATTCTTGGCATATGAGATGGTTGCTTCTGAAGAATCATCAAATGAAAGCTCCGAAGGAAATGATGAAGTGGAGTCTAAAGAAAGGAAGTTCGAACAAGAAATAGGAGAAATCGAAAGGAATAAAGCCCATGGATTGATAATTTTTAATCTCAAAATTTGTTAAATCCCTTAAAAATTGCAAGGCAATTTTGTCGTTTTGTTAGGATTGATTTTTGATAAGTCATTGGGATGGTCAAAGCGTTTTGTAATGTTATGCCGAACCTTTGTTAGTGTTCAAAATCTAGATTCTCTTAATTTTCAAAAATCTTATTCTTTTTTTTGCAATATCCTTGCTTCAAATTTCTAATTTACTTTGAATAATTTATTATAAGATGAGTAAAACATTCGTGAATAGTTAAAATTTCAAACACATATCATTTCAAAATAATCCATTTGAAGTTATATAAAATTTCAAACACAAGCCATTTGAAGATAATTCCTTTAAAGGCATCATAGATTTATAACATATGTCATTCGAAGGTAATCCATTTGAAGACATGTAAAATTTATAATAAAATTATTCGAAGGTAATCCATTCGAATGCATATAAAATTTATAACACAAGCCATTCGAATGTGATCCATTTGAAGGCATACAAAATTTATAACAAAATCCATTCGAAGGCAATCCATTCGAAGGCATATAAAATTACTTATGGTCAAGATATTTAAAAGAAGAAAGTGGTAGATTGATAAGATGTGCACCTCGTTAAAACCTCCCTAAGCCACCAGAGTAGGAAAGAGTATACCCTTTAAATATTTACATTAAACAAGGATAAAGTAAATATTTACAAGCTTTTACTCAATGTACATCCTCAGATTCTCCACATTCCATGGGTGCCTCAATGGAACGCCTTTTTGATCAACTAATCGGTATGTCCCAAACTTGATGCTTTCTAAAACGGTGTATGGACCTTACCAATTGGGAGCCAATTTTCCTAATCTCTTATCTTTGGTATGTAAAAATACTTTCATGAGAACTTTATCTACAACCCTAAATTCACTTCTTCGTATCTTGGACGCGTATCCGCTTCTGATTAATACTTATTAAAGAACTATTCTTAGATGAGCTTTGAGTTTTTTTTCCTCAATCAAATCTAGTTGAGCCATTACTGAAATCTCATTATTCTGTTTTGAATAATTATGAACTCTGAAAGAAGGAAAAGTGGACTCTATTGGGGCTATCACATCCATTCTGTATACCAAGGTAAAATGTGATTCCTGGGGTGCAGTGTGTGAAGTTTTTTTATAAGCCCATAATACTTCCTGTAAATTGATGAGTTCGAATATTTAAGTCACTGGGCCTTGAATAAATCCGAAGGGAAATTCGGACTAAACCACCACAATGAAATTCCGAACATGACAAATATATTAAGTATTGACTAAGCTAGTTGTTAATCAACTTAAACTATAACTAATGGGTTTTTTAACTCGACCCAACTTCACGACCCGACCCAATAAGCCCATGGGTCAGTAATTAAGTATAAATACCCCAACCACTTTCATTAATGAGGGTAATCAGAATTTATTACTAGTAGGAAACTTAATTATCTCTCTACTCTTCACACTAAACACAAAACACCACAAAATACCCAAAAACACTTTTTAAACACTTTACTAAGATTACCCTTAGGCAGAAACAAACCACACCAAATTGGCGACCACAATTGGAGCACGACGGTTCCTGAATTTTATATTTAAGGCCAGCAAGCAGAGCAGTTCAGATGGATCCGAATGAGCAGAATGTTCCACCCCCAGAGGTGGAAAGTGAAAGGGAAAAAACGGAGTATCCCATCAAGGAGCGAGACCAGCTGAGGGCTGAAATAGAGGCGTAGAGAGAAATAAAACAAGTAGGAAAAATGAATTAAGAAGAAATCTGGAGCGTCAAGACTTTACCACACTGAAAATCCTGGAGACAATGAGCAATCTTTGAAGACTCGCCTCAGCTCAAAAAAGACACATCGATCCAAGCCTGTTGAGAGTTCTACATCTGAGTCCTCCAGCAACTCATCAAATGAGGCAGAACTTGATGAATCATTGTCTTCAAGTAGTGATAAAGGGGTATCTAAAAAGAAGATGAGGTTAACTAAAAAGCATTCAAGGAAGAGGGACAGACATGGCAGGCTCAAGAGGTACCAGGGTAAGGGATCAGCTCACAATCATGTTGATGAGTTAGTGATTGCTCCTTTTGCCTTTCAGTCTGAACCGGGTATTTTTGCAACCCCTAATGAAGATACTGTTTTCAGTCGCAGCAAGAATTGGAGGCAATCTCCCTTTTCTGCAAAAATACTCTCCGAAAATCTTCCGAAAAGGTTTGATAGCTCCAAGATGGAGAAATACGATGGGAACCGAGATCCGGACAACCATCTGGAACAGTTCAAGAAACTCATGATGAACTTTGACAATAATGACAAGCTTTTGTGTAGGGCTTTCTCCAAACTTTCTCGGGGAGTTCCCTTAAATGGTATAACAGTCTCCCTCAAGGGTGTATAAGAAAATTTGATACATTCTGGGTTGCCTTCCGGAGGGAATTTGTTGGAAGTAAGGAACTGAAAGGTAAGGGGGACACCATTATCCATTGTGCTCAGGAACCAAACGAGTCACTAAAGGAGTACATAAGTCTCTTTGTGAATACGAAGAATGGGCTAGCGGATTACTTTGAGCAAGTTGCGATTATTTCCCTTAGGCAAGCTTTAAATCCTGAGAATTTAGCCAA
The DNA here is from genome assembly GCA_036936605.1 of Limnanthes douglasii subsp. nivea. Classification (NCBI taxonomy): domain Eukaryota; kingdom Viridiplantae; phylum Streptophyta; class Magnoliopsida; order Brassicales; family Limnanthaceae; genus Limnanthes; species Limnanthes douglasii. The sequence continues at coordinate 112,347,315 of JAUPFV010000002.1, read as the reverse complement.
TTCTGGGACTCGGAAGAAGGCTATGACCTGGGGTGGTTTATTGAACCAAGTGGGAAAACAGATCAACGTAAAAGAAATAAAAAAGTAAAGGCACACCGTCAAGTGAGGTCTACCACTACAACAACAACTCATCCATCCAATAACCAATCCGGTTATAGGGCAAAAGAGACTGAACATGGGTCCAACCAGTCAAGGCAGAATTAGTCCAACCAAACCCATAACCAACAAACTAGAAGTAAGAGGGGGCCATGGGTCCAGCCTGAGTGGTTTGCTGAGTTAGGGGAAAATATGGCCACAATCTATGATAAGACTAAGAATAAAGTGCACTTTCAAAAACCGGAAGCATTGTAGTTCTCCAGAGAGAACCGGAACACTCGTTTTTGCCAATATCACAATGATATAGGCCATGATACTCAGGGTTGCATTGCGTTGAAACAGGAGGTCCAGAACCTTATTGAGAGGGGCAAGTTGGGATCCTACGTTAAAAATCAAAATGGGAACAAACTAGATAATTCCCAAGCTAATGCTCCCCTGACGGATCCTTCAAACAATCTTAGGATATCTACACAAGAGGGTGCAATGGTGATTGTTGAGAGATTTGATGTAAACTTTGAGTATCTGGATCCTGAGCCTGATTGAAATCAGGTGGGAGTAATAACAGAGAAAACTAAGATAATTTTCCGGATTGATCAGCTTCTTCGAATCATTAACCATTTTTGGAGGAGATACGGTGACTACACCTTCCACTTCATCAAGGAAGAGGCATGTCCACAATTTGGCCACCCAATTAGATGGTGGAATATCTTCCAATTAGTGCCAATCCTCATTCTCATTCATAGTTTTTGATAGGGATGACCTGAGGGACATTGCAGGACCTCATGAAGATGCGGAGGTCATAGAGGCTTCAATTAGGGGAAACGATATACACCGAATTCTGATTGATACTGGAAGTTCGGCAATCACCCTGTTTTTAAGCTCCTACAAGCAAATGAGAAATCCAGCCGTTATTCAACATTCAAACGGAACCATTGTAGGCCTCACAAGAAGTTCTTCAGATGTAATTGTGGAGTTGGAAGAGGAAGTATTATTGGTCAATGGGCTCTTTAAAAAGATGGTAAGAGTATTGTTTGTTGTGGTGGACTGCCCAACATCGTTTAATGAAATTTTTGGGAGTTCTTGGCTTTCCAGAATGCATGTTGTACCCTTTAAGGTCCACCGATGCTTGAAATATGTTGTTCAGGGAAAAGTAGGTGTTGTCCGGAGCAGTAAAAAAATAGACAGGGAGTGCTATGCAACAGCTTTTGCCCCTAAAACTTTAGGGGCAGTCAGAATTAACAAGGATTAGCAGCTACTAGAGCCTTATACTAAGGAGAATGAGATTGATGACCCCAAGGAGCCTCCCAGTGTTATAATACCAATTGAAGAGGTTGAGACTCACTCCCTTGCAGAGGACAAGAATGTTAAGATTGGTTCTAAGCTGGCACCGGAGTTGAAAGACTGTTGTTATCCTTTTTAATAAATAATCAACATGTATGTGCATGGTGCAACAGTGATGATACCGGGGTACCAACAGATGCTATTTCACACAAGTTGTCAATCCAGAGTGATATTTCTCCAATTGTACAAAAGAGGAGAGCTTTTCCAAGGAAAAAATAGATGTTATTATTCAAGAAGTTGATCGATTAACCAAGATGGGTGACATTAAAGAATCTCAATATCCTTTGTGGATTGCCAACCCTGTGCTAATAAAAAAAATGCCAAATGGCGGATGTGTATTGATTTCACTGACCTCAATAGCGTATGCCCTAAGGATCTTTATCCTAATCCTTGGATAGATGAGTTAATGGATTCTACATCTGGAAACAAGTTGTTGTCCTTCATGGATGCTTCCTTAGGGTACAATCAGATACAAGTAGATCCGAAGGATCAAGATCACACTACTTTCATCAAAGACGGGGGTCTTCATTGTTATAAGGTAATGCCCTTCGGGTTGAAAAATTTCGGGGCTACTTATCAGAGGTTGGTGAATAAATATTTTGCTAATCAGGTTGGTAGAAATATGCAAGTCTACATAGATGATATGATGGTTAAAATCTTGGAGGAAGATTCACATATATCTGACCTTCAAGAGATATTTTCCAAGATCGGAAACTTCAAGGAAGATATAAATTTAAAGTTGAACCCTGATAAATTTTCATATGTTAAAAGAAGTGGCAGTAAACTTTAAAAATATTTGCTATGAGCATATTCCTAGATCGGAAAACACTTTAGCAGATTCCTCGGCAACTATAGCCTATTCTGAATCCTATCCATGGATTCTTGTACAAGAATGTCCATCTGTACAGACAGATCAGAAGAAAGAGGATGAAAAAAATATGAATATACTTGTTATTCAACCTAAAGATTGGAGATATGGTATTCTCCAATACATTTCCGATGGGATATACCTTCAGATATAGCTGTGGCAAAAAAGATTAAGTACAAGGCTCGTGGTTTCTTAATATTAAAAGAAGTTCTTTACAAAAAGTCTTTTAGCATGCCTCTCCTACACTGTTTAGGGTTTGAAGAATCCGAGGTTGTATTATCCAAACTACATAATGGGGAAGGTTCAGCACACTGTGGCTATAGGGCTTTAACCCGGGGAGTCTTGTTGGCAGGATACTACTGGCCAACCATAATGGTAGATGCTAAAGAAATGGTGAAAAGATGTGATCCATGTCAGAAATATGGGAATGAAATTTATGTGCCAGCAGTATCTATGGTGTCTATATCTGAACCAGTACCTTTTGCCACATGGGGTATGGATCTGGGTGGGCCTATTCCTATGGCATCTGGTGGATGTAGAACAATTATAGATGCTATTGACTATTTCTCTAAGTGGATAGAGGCACCTCCTTTGGCTAGAACCACTTCGAAGGCCGTTATTAAATTTATCTTATCTAACATATTTGTAGGTTTGCGATTCCACAGAAGATTACTACAGACAATGGGCCACAGTTCGATAATAAAGACATGGAAGACTTCTGTACCTCTAGAGGAATTCAACATTGTTTTCCATCTCCTTTCCACCCTTAAGATAATGTCCATGTTGAGGTTGCAAATAGGACCATCTTATTCGGATTAAAGAATAATTTGGAGGGAGATGCAGGAAAATGGCCAAGTAATTTACAAGAAGTGTTGTGGGCCTATCGAACTACTCTTGGGGATGCTACACAAGAGTCTCATTTTGCTTTGGTATATGGGATGGATGCGACTAATCCCATAGAGGCTACTTTACCATCATACAGAGTCCAAAATTATTTCGAACAAGCTAATGATGTAGCAGTTAGGAATCAGTTGGACTTGATAGAAAAAAAAGGTTAAAGCACATATGAGAATAGTGCACTACCAAGGCTTGTTGAGGAGCATATTTTCTTTCAAAGTTAGAAGACGAGATTTTCAAACAGGGGACAAAGTTTTAATAAAAGTCTTTTTACACACCAAGGAGAAGCGGTTCGGTATTATGTGGTCTGTGAAAAGGTTAAACCAGGAACATACAGGCTCCAAAACAAAGAAGGAATAACTCTAAAGCACCCGTGAAATATTAAGCATCTCAGGTTATATTTAGAATAGAATTTTTTTGTAAATATTTACTTTATTTATAATCAATGTAAATATTTGGGGGCATACTTTTTCCTACCCTGGTGGTGCGAGGAGGTTTTAATGAGGTGTCCGGGTTTTTTCAATAATATATGATGCCTTCTTCAAAAGTCTGGTGTGATTTTGTTTCGATTCGGATGTTAAGTGCTTATTCAACACCCCGACTTTCAAGTTTTCTTGAGTTGATCGGATATGCTTAACACTTGATCACAATTATTAAACATATATGATAAGAGATGTTGGATACTTTTGTTCAACACTTCTGAAATATCATAGGCTACTTAAACATTGGCCACAGAAGATTTAAACAAAATATTAAACAAAAAAGAAATGTGATAATTAAAACCTGATCGGACTCAAACCGATCAATAGTACATAAAATTCTTTGGCCATCCAAGGACTGTAGTATTTCAAAACAAAAAAAGTACATAATGAAACCTTAGGGTTTGTTCCGTTCAGATTTTTATTCACCATCATATTTTTTGGGACTTTTGAGTTCAGCACTTGAACGCTTACCTGTTTCTTCATCGTCATCAATAAAGTCAATTCCACTAGAGTTGGTGTGGATGATTATCGCCTGAGGGTAGGCTTGTAATTTGATTGGTGTTTTATAGTAGTATGTGGGTGTTATGTGTTTAGACTAGAGAGTAGAGAGATAATTAAGCTGGCTGGTAGCAGTTAATTCTCATTACCCACACTTAATGCAGGTGGTTGGGTATTTATACCCTGATGTTTGGACCCTTATGGGCTTTCGGGTCATGTTTAATGGACCCGGGTCATGTTCAAAGACCCATGAGCTCTTAAGTAAGAGAGCAAGTAGCTTAGTCAAGAAGTGTTTAGGTTTTTTAGTACTTTTGTCATAGTTCGAACAGTCCTATGGTCTGAGTGTTCGAAGTGATCTGTCCGGTCCAGAGGCATTGGACCGAACTGTCCTTGTCCGGGGAGCATGCAGAATTCGGACTCATCAGGAGCCCCTTTTTTAGGTGTTTGTGCAAATACTCTTGCCAAAGACCTGAAAAACAGTCCGACATCAGGGGTAGTTTTTATCCGGACAGGTCTGTCAATTTGGGCTATGGGTTTATCCGGACAGATAAAGCTTCATGAATTCAAAACGGTTTTTTCCAGAGTTCGTGGGACACGTGTCGTTCTCTGATTGGTTGCTTCAGCCGTTTTTTCACCTTGAATTTCGAACCCACCTTCTTCGAAAAGCAACCTCTTAATTAAAGGTGGTGACATCAGCTCCGTCTTTTAATCATTGCCAAACTTTTCGAATTCTCCTAGGAATCAACTTCCTTTTTCAGATTTACTATAAATACAAACTCATTTTCTACTGTTTTACCATCTCCTTCAAATTTTACTCTGCAAAATCTCTCAAAGCTTTCTCTCTCTAAAGCAAAAACTTTGTTTGATAGTTTATGTTTACAGCGAGGAACGCTCTTTTCAAAAGCGGGTGGCTCAACCTTTCTGAGTTAGAGAAGGCTCAAAAAGTCGAAAGAGAAAGACGGATCGCAGCAGGGTTACCCACCTCGCCTGTTGATAGACCAATCACCTCTGCTACCGAGTCAGACCGAGGCTCTTTTTCTTCCAAAGGCACTAAGCCTAAAAAACTATTTCAAACCAACCTCTCCCCCATAATCTCTGGTTCCTCAGTTCAGGAATCGGAGCCTGCTGTCGAGCCAGGAGTTACAGTCACTAGCCTTAAAAAACCCTCTCCCTTCATTGCAATGGAATCGGATACGGAGCACTCTCCTGAAAAGTTAGTCGATAGGAGGAAAGGTCGGTTGGTTAAAGGCCAAGGGTCTAAAAATACTCCCTCAAGGTCGGGGGCAAAGGACAGCAGCACCGGATGAGAGGTGCCTATTAGAGCCCCCAAGGACAGGCTGTCCGGACCGGAGGGCTCCAATCCAAATCTTCAACAAGAAACTTCTGTTCCAGATACTCTGCCGGAGAGCAGAAATCAAAGGGGCAGTGAGGCCCATCAGTCCGGAGACAAGGCTGAGTCAAGTTTGAACCCTCCCCCCACTACAGCTGTTGAAATCCCTTCAACAATTATGGAGGAAGTGATGGAGGACTCTGTTGAAGAGGCCCCATTTGAGTCTGAGCCCTCCGGCCAGACCAACAAAGAGATAGTTGCCAAGAAGGATAAGGGCAAGGAGAAATTGTTCTTGAGGCATCCGGATCTGCCGGAGAGCCTAGAAGGAAATATGGGGCCTTATTTTCACAAGGCCAACGTTAATTACCTCATCTCCTAACAAAAGATCAACTACGCATTCATCCATACTGCTGAGCTGGGCAGGATGCGTACGAAGTGGAGCATACTAGAAAACGTAAAGATCAGGATTCCTATACACCCGGAGAGTCCTATGAATTGCAAGTTAAGCGAAGTGGTCATATTCACGGATTTATTCAACTGGGGGCTCAGGTTCCCATTAGATCCGGAGATTGTCAGATATTTCCATCTGATCAAACTCTGTCCGAGCCAGCTGAGCCCCAACGCTTGGTATACCCTTATGTCATGTATCATGGCATCAAGGCTGTCCGGGATCCCTCTGCCAATGGAGGAGTTTGCTGCAGTGGCCAGCCTGTGTAGGAACCACCACATCCCCTTTTACCACTTTAACATGGGGGATGACTTCAAGGCGGTGGATGATTTGTTGGAGGCAGAGAGGAATTGGAGGACCCAGTTTCTATTTGTCAGTGGTGCCTGGGAGAACGGCAAGAAGATTAAATCCGGAGAGAACCCAAGCCTCCTCAGAAGCAGGTGGAGGAGTGATCGTAAGTCTTCTACTTTATTCTTTTGTTTCTCCCTTTCTTTTCTAACGTAGTTCGAACTAATGGGTCTCACTTTTGCCTTGGCAGTGTTACCCAAAGGAGTTCAGTGACTATCAGAAAGCCGGGCAGATAACTTGTGGCAAGATTAATGCCTGGGCTGCTGAGAAATGGGAGAACCGATTCCACGCTGCTTTCACCAGTGGAAATTTGGCAAGGTCTCACTTGTGGAACACCACAGGTCGGAGAGACTTGACCTCGGAGGAGCTCACCACCCAGCCTCCTCCGGACGTTGTGCTTAAGAGGACCCAAGAACCAGATGGGACACTCTTCCTGCCAGGCTGGGCCAAAGCCCCGAGCAAGATGAAGGGCAAGAAGAAGAAGGGCAAAAGGGTGGTGGGTGATGCCAACCCTCCTGATACAGAGAAGGATGCTCCAACAGATCCGGAGGGGGCAGCCCAGAGCCAAATTGATGCTGCTCTCCTGGAAGTGGTGGAGCAAGAGACTGAGAAACAAGAAGCGAACCTCCCAAAACCTCCAAGGGCTTATAAGAGGAATCTTAAACAGGGAAGCGAAGGCACAGACCGGGAGGCCAAGAAGAAGAAAACTTCTAAGGGAGACGAGCTTTCTCTCTGGGCTCCGGAGCCTTCTGTCCATGCTGACCCTGCTGACCCAACGCATGCCGAGGAGATTCCGGGCGACTTTCATACCGATGAGGTTGAGGGGGGAGGTATCAACATCAATGGAGTAGACATCACCGGTCTCGGTGAGCTTGGTGAATACTTCCTCAACCTCCCCAGAGATGACTTTGTCGGGCCTTACCTTCCTCCAAGCACCTCCAACACGGTCACTTTTAATGGTAAGACTTTTAGCGTTTCTAGTGAAAGGGATGCTATAGCCCACTCCTTGTTAAGCAATGTGCAGCCTGTACTTGCGTTGGAGAGACAAGTTCGGAGCCAGGCAGATATCATCAAAGATCTCAAGTCTGACAAAGAGAAGCTGTCCGACGACCTTCGCACTGCCACTTCCAATGCTGACTTGTTAAAGGAAGAAAACGAGGAGTTGAAGAGAGACCAGAAGGCAAGCCCTACAAAAGTCGCCACTTTAGAGGAAACCATTAAAGATCTCTGGGAGAAGCTGTCCGGTCTGGAGAAAGACCTTAACACCTCGAAGGGAGAATCCAAAGCCAAGGATCAAATCATCACCAACCTGACCAACGACAAAATCGCTCTTGAGAATACAGTGTCTAAGGCTGCTAAGGAGAAAACCACTTTGCTACAGGAGCAGGAGGCCAAGATCCAAGCCAAGATCGATGCTTATGCCAACCAGATGATCAAAAGCGAAGAGCAACTGCTTGCCAAGGTGAGGTCTGACATGGTTCTACTTTTCCATGAAACGTTTCCGAAGAAGAACCTAGGGGACTTATGGCTTCATGTTGAGCCTGAAGACCTCCCCTACCACACGATGGCCGAAGGCGACAGGTATGGCTACTCTAGTGATTCCTCGGATGATGAAGAACACTCCGGGGAGAAAATTGGCAGAGAGAAAGACGATCCTAAGGGAAAGAAGGTAGATGAAGGTGAGCCATCTTCAAAGGCTCAACCTTAACTTATGATTTACTTTGTTTACTTTTTATTCAAACTAAAATCCTTGGAAGGCCAAGGCATTCTTTTTGTAATTGTGTCCGGTATCTGACCGGATAGGTTTTTTGTTCTTACTTCGACTATTCAAAAGTCCTTGGAAGGCCAAGGCACTTTATGTTATTTCAATGAATGTTTCTGTTTTGCACAAACCTCATCTTATTTCATCGTTTGTTCCAATTTCGATGGCTAGAGTTTAAATAGCCTTTAATTATTTCATAGTGAGAGTGTTTAAGTTCTCCGGCTAGAGTTTAAATAGCCCTTAGTTATTTCAATCCGGATAGTGTGACAAAAGACAAAACGTAAAACACTTGGAAAAATTTTTAAGAAGGCATCAAATTTCCTTCAAAAGCCGGGACACCTTATTAAAACCTCCCCGTGCCACCAGGGAGGAAAGAGTATGCCCCCAAATATTTACATGGATGTTTAAACAAGTAAATATTTATACAAATGCTATTCCAAGTACATCCGGAGATGCTCAATATTCCAAGGATGAGTCAAAACCCTTCCATCTTTGTCTTCCAACCAATATATTTCACGTTTAATTCTTTCAACAACTATGTAGGGACCTTCCCAAGTTGGGGCCAGCTTTCCGAACAGCTTTTCTTTAGTGTGTAAGAAGACTTTCCTTAATACCTTGTCCCTTGGTTGGAAATCTCTTCTTTTAACTTTGGAAGCAAACATGCTTCTCATCAAACCCTGATAGTGTGCAACTCTAAGGTAAGCTTTAACTCGTTTTTCTTCTATCAGATCAAGTTGACTTCTGATTGCCACCTCGTTAGCGTGTTCGGAGAAGTTGTGAACAAGAAAGGAGGGGAGAGTTGCTTCTATGGGAGCTACTGCATCCATCCCATAGACCAAAGCAAAGGGTGACTCTTGTGTTGCAGTCCCAGGTGTTGTCTGGTAGGCCCACAAGACCTCTTGTAGATAACTAGGCCACTTCCCAGCAGCCCCTTCCAAATTCTTCTTTAAACCGGACAATATAGTCATATTAGCCACTTCAACTTGCCCATTTGCTCGTGGGTGGAAAGGTGAAGAAAAACAATGTTGTATACCCCTTGAGGCATAAAAGCTCTCCATTTCCCTATTATCGAACTGTGGCCCATTGTCTGTTGTTATCTTTTGTGGGACACCAAATCTGCAACAGATGTTGGATAAAATGAACTTTATAACAGCTTTTGATGTTGTCCCTGCTAGAGGGGCTGCTTCAATCCACTTCGAGAAGTAGTCTATGGCCACAATTATAGTTTTGCGTCCTCCGGACGCCACAGGGAGAGGCCCTACTAAATCCAACCCCCATCAAGCAAAAGGAATAGGCTCAGAAATTGATTCCAAAAGAATGGCTGGGACATGAATCTCATTGCTGTACCTCTGGCATGGGTCACACCTTCTTACCAATTCCTTAGCATCTTTCATGATTGATGTCCAATAGTAACCAGAGAGTAAAACTCTTCTTGTTAAGGCTCTAAACCCACAATGGGCTGATCCCTCACCATCATGTAATTCGGAGAGGACTACTTGAGACTCTTCATCCCCCAAATAGCGCAGGAGAGGTTTACTGTAAGATTTCTTGTACAACACGTCTCTCAATATGATAAAACCACGAGCCTTGTGTTTCAAAGTTCTGGCTAGTGACTTATTCGGAGGCACAACACCATCGGAGAGATATTGCAGGAGAGGAAACCTCCAGTCTTGAGGTTGTTTCTCTTGTACTTCAAAAATTTCCTCTTCTTTACCCTTACTGAGTTGAATGGAGGGGCTTTCCAGCACATGGATCCATGGATATGACTCCGTATATGCTATGGTTGCTAATGAGTCTGCTAGCTCATTTTCTGCCCGGGGAATGTGCTCATAAACAACACTCTTAAACTTGAGTGCTTCATTCTTAAGGAGGAGTAAATATTTCACAAGCTGCTCCTTCTTAGCCTCAGATTGGCCTTGGGCATGGTGGATAAGAAGTTGGGAGTCACTTAGTAGCTTGACCCTCTTAGCCCCACAAATGTTGGCTAACTTTAAACCAGCTATAGCTGTTTCGTATTCGGACTCATTATTAGATGCCCTGAAAGCAAAACAAATAGCCTGGTACATTTTGTCTCCATATGGGGAAGTTAAACACACTCCCGCACCACATCCCATAGTGCTAGATCCACCATCTGTTCGGACGACCCATACCTTTTTATCTTTTATATCAGTAGTTTGCTCTGAATCCCTGTCGGAGTGGAATTCAACCAAAAAGTCTGCCACAGCTTGGGCCTTGACTGCTGTTCGGGGAGCAAAGTCTATGTCGAAGTCCCCCAATTCTACTGACCACTTAGTCATTCTGCTTGAATGTCTACCTTTTGGAGGACATTCTTCAGGGGAAAAGAAGTCCGGACGATGATGGGATGAGCCTGGAAATAAGGCCTCATCTTCCTGGCAGCTATCACCATGGCCAATGCTAACTTTTCGAGTTTCAAGTAACGCCTTTCTGCATCTATCAAACTTTTGCTGATGTAGTACACTGGATGGGGATATCCATCAACCTCTCTTACCAACACAGCACTAATGGCACAACTTGAAACTGCCAAATATACAAAGAGTGTCTCCCCATCAACTGGCTTAAACAAAGTTTTGGGGGAGGACATGTGCTTTTTGATCTCATTGAAAGCCTCATCACACTGTGGAGTCCAATTGAATCCATTTGCACCCTTCAAGGTTTGAAAGAAAGGGGCACACCTGTCCGAAGACCTTGAGATAAATCTGTTTAAGGCAGCTAATCTCCCTGTTAACCGCTGTACTTCTTTAATGTTTCAAGGAGGTTCCATCTGAAATAGGGCATCAAGCTGGTCCGGGTCGGGTTGTATTCCATGCTCACTTATAATATATCCCAGAAACTTTCCGGACTGCACCCCGAACACACACTTTTCTGGGTTTAATTTCAAATTCACTTTTACCAAGTTGGCAAAAGTTTCTTGGAGATCGGACAAGTGCAACTGCTCATCCACACTCTTCACCATCATGTCATCAATGTACACTTCCATATTTCTTCCAATTTGATCAGCAAATGCCTTGTTGACTAATCTCTGATAAGTAGCCCCAACATTTTTCAAACCAAAGGGCATTACCTTGTAGCAATGAAGACCTCTGTCAGTGACAAATGTGGTATGCTATTGATCCTTTGGATCTACTTGAATCTGATTGTATCCGGAGAAGGCATCCATAAAGGAAAGCAGCTTGTTCCCAGAGGTGGAGTCTACTAACTGATCAATCCGGGGGACTGGATACAAATCTTTTGGGCAAGCTCTATTGAGATCTGTGAAGTCAATGCACATGCGCCACTTGCCATTTTTCTTTTTTACCAGAACCGGATTGGCAGTCCACAAAGGATATTGAGACTCCTTGATGTGCCCCATCTTTGTGAGCCTGTCAACCTCTTGCACAATGACATCAACCTTATCCTTATAAAAAGCTCTTCTCTTTTGAACCACTGGTGCTACGTCTCTCCGGACGGATAGGTGATGTGATATCACTTCTGATGGAACCCCAGTAACATCAGCATTGCACCAAGCAAAAACGTGCTGATGGTTCTTCAAAACTTTAACATTTCATTTTTCAAAATGGATGGCATCTTAGACCCTATCTTGACACTTTTTCCTTCTTCCAGACAGTGTGTTTCTACCTCTTCGACTGGTATCAATACTCCAAGGGTCTCTCTGGGGTCATCAATTTCACCCTCACCCCCAGAAAGGCCCTCAAATTGCTATTGCTCGTTAATACGGACTGCCCCCAGCGTTCGAGGAGCCAGGGCGGTGGCATAACATTCTCTTGCGATATTTTGGCTGCTCCGGACGACTCCAACCTGTCCTTGAACAACATACTTTAAGCACTGGTGGACTGTTGAAGCCACTGCATGCATCCTAGAGAGCCAAGACCTCCCTAGAATAGCATTATAGCAAGTGTGACAATCCACCACAATAAAGAGTATTCTAACCATTTTCTTGAAAGGGCCCTTGCCCAATGGAACTTCTTCTTCGAACTCACCGATCACATCTGCTGAGCTGCCTGTAAAGCCCACAATTGATCTGTCCAAACTCTGAATTACAGCTGGATTTTTCATTCTCTTGTATGTAGCTAAGAAAAGGATATTGGCTGAGCTCCCAGTATCCACCAAAATTCGTCTTATGTCATTGCCCCTATAGATGCTCCTATGACAACAGCATCCTCGTGAGGGCCAACAATGTCTCTTAAATCATCTTCATAAAAAACAATGAAGGGGAATGAGCTTTGTGACTGATAGGAAGTCATGCCTCCTTCTAGCTGGGAGGCTAAAGTATGCACGTGCCTCTTCCTTGAAGAAGCAGTAGGAGCTGTCATAGTGTCTCCTCCGAAAATTGTAAGTGACTCAAAAAACTTAATGAGTCCGGAGACCGACTTAGAACATTCCTCAATTGTACCCACTCTGTTTCGAGTTGGATCAGGATCCAAGTATTCAGATTCCACGTCAAACCTTTCAATTATAACCATGGCTCCCTCCGGAGCTGCATTACTTGGACCAACCCGGTGAGTGTTATCAGGCCTGTTACCCCCTCTTCTTTTCACGTAAGCCCCCAACTTTCCCCTCTCAATCAAGTTCTGAACTTCTTGTTTCAATGCTATGCAGTCATCAGTGGTATGACCAATATCGTTGTGATACTGCCAAAAAGAGTTATTACGATGCTCTCTGGGAGACTGCAATGTGGTCGGTCTCCGATAATGCACCTCTTCCTTTGTTTTATCAAATATGGTGGCCACACTTTATTTCAATTCTGCGAACCACTCCGGTTGAATCCATGGCCCTCTCTTGTTTCTAGATTGCTGACTCGTAGCAGGAGCAGCTGGCTGAGACTGAGCTTTTGCCCTACCATGCCCCTGTCTGGTCTCTCTTGCTTTGTTAGTTTATCATCGTCGTTAAAGTTCATCATGAAGTTTTTAAATTTCTCCAGATGGTCGTCTGGATCAGTACTACCATCGTACTTCTCCATTTTGGTGCTATCAAACCTCTTGGGGAGGTTTCCGGACAGAATTTTAGAAGACACTAGAGATTGCCTCCAATTTCTCCCACGACTGAACACAGTATCCTCATTGGGAGTTGCAAAGATACCTGGCTCATCGTGGAAAGCAAAGGGATCCATCAGCATCTTGTCCGTATACCTCCGGTGGTGAGATGATCCCTTGCCAATATGCCTTTTCATTCTTCCATGCCTGTCTCTTTTTCTTGAATATTTCTTAACCTGCTTTTGCTTTTTCCTGGTTCGACCCTCATCGCTGCTAGAGGACAAGGCTTTTTCATTTCCCTCACTGTCCGAAGATCTACCCGAAGATTCTGAGCTCGAGTCAGAGCTCTCCACAGGCTTGGACCGGTGAGACTTTTTGGAACTGGCATGAGTCTTTTTTGTGCGCACATGAGTTTTGGAAGCCTCATGCTCTCTGGGGTTATCGGTGTGATGAGCAACTGGTGCTTTGGATTTTTCTTTCACGCCCATCTTGGCCTTTTCAGCCCTCAGAGCTTCTATTTCAAGCTTTAACCTGTCGCGCTCTTGGACAGTGTACTCATCGTTCTCTTCCACCACTTCGAGCAAAGCTGGTGGTACTTCTGGATTGTCCGGATTCATTCGGACATATTCTCTTAGCTGGTTTTGAATGCTTGATTCAGGTACCTTCACCTCCCACTGTGGTCGCCAATTTGGTGTGGATAATTATCGCCTGAGGGTAGGCTTGTAATTTGATTGGTGTTTTATAGTGGTATGTGGGTGTTATGTGTTTAGAGTAGAGAGTAGAGAGATAATTAAGCTGGCTGGTAGCAGTTAATTCTCATTACCCACACTTAATGCAGGTGGTTGGGTATTTATACCCTGATGTTTGGACCCTTATGGGCTTTCGGGTCATGTTTAATGGACCTGGGTCATGTTCAAAGACCCATGAGCTCTTAAGTAAGAGAGCAAGTAGCTTAGTCAAGAAGTGTTTAGGTTTTTTAGTACTTTTGTCATAGTTCGAACAGTCCTATGGTCTGAGTGTTCGAAGTGATCTGTCCGGTCCAGAGGCATTGGACCGAACTGTCCTTGTCCGGGGAGCATGCAGAATTCGGACTCATCAAGAGTAGTTGCGCTTGTCACCATCTGCTAAGGTGTGAAATGGGGATGTCATCATAATCTATATATTTCCATAGGGGACCAAGGGTCCTCTTAGGAAAGTCTCATGGAACAAGAGGACCATATCAGACTTGATCCCATCATCTCTCTTCTCTAGAGAATCCACTATCACATTGGCGTACTTCTATATGCCTGCAGCTATGGCTTGAGCTTGTTGGCGTTCCAGGGCCTCTTTCTCTTTGGTCTTCTCTTTGAAAATATTCTCAAACTTAGCCTTGTCATTGGACAAAGTCTAGATAGTATTATCCTTAGTTTTAAATTGCTCCTTCAAAACTGTGATGTCTTTTGAAGAAGAAGTCTCCAGGTTGGAGTACTTGGTTTGAAGCTCCTTGTTGGCCGCTTCTAATGTGAGTTGTTTTGCAACTAACTCTTCTTTCTCCTTCGTCAATAACTCTATGCTTTGTTGAGCAATGAGAAGATCATTTAACAAGTTTTGTTTGTCTGTGGTTAGAGAATTAATAGTATTGTTTGAGTCCTTACCTGTCTTTCCAGATCCAGCACTGGTCGGATATAGTATAGGAAGGCATGGCTCAAGGTGTCTTGCTCCCCAGATATGGCGTAGGTCTTCCCATTATGAGTCACCACATTGGAAGAACTGGGAGGACGGTAAGGCCCCGCGAAGTCATCTTTCTCTAGATCATTGAAATAAACATTGATATCTTGAAAGGCCTCAAGGTCTACCTTATCGTTACCATCACCGGCGACCTGTCCAGAATGAAGGTCAGTTGGAATTTCCTCATGTAAAGTAGGATCGGGAAGAGATGGGGGGAGGACTTCAGGAGGGCGAAGGATTATCTCTGCTCCCAGAGTGGGTTTCTTTTTCTTGGCAGCTTTCTCATTACTGCTTGCCTTACGTTTCTTATCCTTCTTTGGAGGCTTTGGTGGGTTCTTTGACCCACCAGCTTCCTTTACAGTCACTTCTACTGCTTTCAGCAAAGCAGCATTGATACCTCCCTGATTTTTCATCCTGTTCTTCATCTTACGGGGGGCTTTGGCCCTAGAAGGCTGGTATAACTTGGAATCCTTGTGCTCTGTTTTATTTAGGATCACATCTGTAGGGTTAGGGGTAGTCAACTAGTCCCAGTTGAGATCTCTTTTACATGTGGTGTTCCACAGGTGAGGCCTCACAAAGTTACCTGACTTGATGCAATTGTGAAAAGCATTGTCCCAATTCTCCGAAGCCCAAGCATTCAGCTTGGCACAAGTATTTTGTCCCGCGTCCAAGTAATCCGAGAACTCCTTCGGAAGCAGTGGAAAGAAATATGAGTCAGTCCAAATTAAAAACTTAGTACTTGAAAGACAAAAGAAAAAATAAGAGAAACTCACCAGTGCTCTTCCAGCGACTGGTCAAAAGGCTTGGATTTGAGTCTGCCTTGATTTTCTTGCCATTCTCCCAAGCCCCACTTATAAATAGGAACTGCATCCTCCACGGTTTTTCACACTGTAACATATTATCCACTACCTTATAATCGTTCCCCATGTTGTAATGATAGAAGGGGATCTGATGGTTTTTGCACAAGCTTGCCACAGCAGCAAACTGTTCCACCGGTAGTGGAATTTTGGACAGCCTGGACACCATGATGCAGGCCAAAAGAGTATAACAAGCATTAGATCTCAATTGGTTGGGGCACATTTTTATCAGATGGAAGTATCTGACTATCTCTAGGTCCAAAGGGAACCGAAGTCCCCAGTTCAATACTTTAGTGTAAACCACCACTTCATTTGACTTGCAATCCATTGGGGTCTCCGGGGTGATCGTAATCCTCACTTTTACAGATTATTGGATCCCCCACTTAGGGCGGATCCGACCTAGCTCAGCTGTGTGGATATACACATCGGTAATATTTTGAAGGGCCAGTAAGTATTTTACGCTGACCTTCTTGAAGAAGGGACGCACTTTGCCCTCCAAGCTCTCCGGAAGAGCATCCGGATGAGACATACCCACCTTGGTCTTGCCTTTCTGGTCTGAAGGTGTATCCCCTGTTTGACCAGACACCTCAGCCTTGAAAAGGGCTTTGCGTATACTATCTTCTATAGTTACTTCCATCACTGTGGAAGACTGTTCGGATGGCTTTGTTGATGGTTGTTTGGATGTTTTTGTTGATGGTTTTTCAGAGGGTTGTGCAAATGACAATTCAGATAATATGGTTTCTGTGAGGGGTTGTTTCCTGGATGGTTTAGCTTGTGGAACAGATTTTATTGCCTCCAAACTATAAGGCTTTGAAGATGTGGGAGTTGATTTTGGTTTAGACTGATGTGTGACCCGGCGAGGAGTTAATTTGTCTGCAGACTTTTCTGTGTCTGATCTCATCGCAATGAAAGGTGAGAGCTTTCTTACACTAGAAACAGATTTTTCCTTGGGTAAAGGATTTCGGGACTCCTGGACTGAGGACCCCGATGGGAGAGGTGAAATATTTGCTATAAATGGAAGTTTCCTAACCTTGGGGGTTTTTGAAGGAGATGACCCCTGATCAGTATTCAGTGGTGGCTGATTACTTTTTTCACTTGGTGAAGCATGAATACCAGCAGCAATGCGTTTATCCCTTGCTATTTTACGTGCTCTCTCTAACTCAGATAAGTTCAACCAGCCTCCTTCTACTAAGGTGTTTCTGGCTGTGAACATATATGATTCAAGAACAAAGTTGAAGGTGAACTGAGCTTTCTCTCTCTAAGAATGTTTGTGATTTTTTAAAACAATGGAACAGTAGAAAATTTTATATATAACAATGAAAATGAGCAGTTACCCAGGAGAATGTGGATGGATTTTTAGCAATGATTAAAAGCTGCAAGGTGGGAAAGTTAAAGCCTAGGTAACTTTCTAGCCTAGTGGTGCGAGAATCTAGGAGAAAAACGGATGGGATGGTGAACTAAATCCTGACACGTGTCCTACGATTCAAGAAAAACTCTTAGAATTCCAAGGTGAGAAATCAGTTCCAGCAAACACGAACAGGGTCACTCTTGAAGAAAAACTTTTGCAGTTCGAACGACACAAACAGATCGGAAAATGTTGGCATTGGTTTTTTTAGTTTTAGCTCTTCCAAAGATCTTTTGCAAGATCTAAAGGGGCTACTGATGAGTTCGGATATTTAAGTCGCTGGGCCTTGAATAAATCCGAAGGGCAATTCAGACTAAACCACCATAATGAAATTCTGAACAGGACAAATGTATTAAGTATTGACTAAGCTAGTTGTTAATCACCTTAAACTATATTACTAAAGGGTCCTTAAACTCGACCCAACTTCACAGCCCGACCCAATAAGCCCATGGATCAGTAATTAATTATAAATACCTCAACCACTTTCATTAATAAGGGTAATCAGAATTTATTACTAGTAGGCAGCTTGATTATCTCATCTACTCTTCACACTAAATACAAAACACCACAAAATACCCAAAATACTTTTTTAAACACTTAGTAGATTACCATCAAACAAAAACAAACCACAACATAAATAGTTTGGCCATTTTCCTTCCGCCCATTCCAAATTATATTTTAGACATTTTAAAATAGTTTGATTCACCACTTCTACTTGTTTGTTGGCTTGGGGTGGAAAGTTAAAGGGAAATAATATTCAATCCCCCTTGAGGTACAAAAATCTTATATCTCTTTATTATCAAACTGAGGGCCATTATCCGTCGTAATACCTCTGGGTATTCCGATCCGACAACATATATTGGATAAAATAAATCTTAATACTTCTTTGGAAGTATTTCCAGAAAGAGGTGTACCTTCTGCCCACTTCGTAAAATAATCCACTGTTAAAATAATAGTACGATGACCTCCAAATATCATGGGCAGTGGTCCTACCAAATCAAGCCCCCACCTATCAAAAGGCACTGCTTCGGGTATATTTTCCATCGGAGCAGCTGGAACATGAATTGCATTTCCAAACTTTTGGCAGGTATCATATCTTCTAACCAACTCCTTGGCATCTTCCATGATGGTAGGCCACTAATATCTTGCTAGCAAAACCCTTTTGGTTAAAGCTTTATACCGCAGTGGGTTGTTCCTTCTCCATCATGTAATTCAGATAAAATAACTTGAGATTCTTCAGAGCAAAGGCATCGGAGTAATGGCTTGCTAAATGATTTTTTATACAAAACTTCTCCCAAAACCAAAAACCCATGTACTTTATGATGAGTCCGGATTTTCTCACCACTCACTGTAGAAACCGGACAAGGGAAATTCGGACAAAAACCACCCATTGAACCATCCGAACTGGACAAAAGTATTAAAAGCTAATCACATTTTGACTAAGCTAATTGCTAATATGCTTAATAAATTAATGGGTTTTTGAACTCGACCTAGTTTCATAAGTTTGACCCGAAAACCCATGTGGCCCATAATTAAGGGTATAAATACTCAATCACTTTCATTAATGAGGGTAATAAACATTTAATACAACCATGCAGCTCAAATCTCTCACTACAAAACACTCAAACATTAAATACATTTGAAACACAATAAAACACCTAACAAAATTACCCTCAGTAAAAAATAATCCACACCAAATTGGCGACCACCGTGGGAGAAAAATGTGCCTGAATTTAGCATTCGAAACCATCAAGAAAAGTCAGTTCGGATGAATCCGGACGAGCAGGCAGTGCCACCAACTTTGGCAGAAGTGGTGGGAGAAAACGATGAATACACGATTGAAGAGCGGGATAGATTGAAAGCTGAAATATAAGCCTTGACGGTTGTTAAAAGGTTGGAGATGGGCTTAAAAGAAAAATCAAAAGTGTCAGCCGTTCACCGCACTGACAATCCAAGAGAGCATGACCCATCAGCAAAAACCCATGTAAGTACTAAAAAGACTCATACTAGCTCAAAGAAGTCTCACCGGTCTAAACCGGAGGAGAGCTCAGATTCAGATTCAGAATCCTCTAGTAGCTCCTCGAACGAAGATGGAGTGGAGGAGTCCCTGTTATCCAGCAGCGATGAAGGCCGTTCTAAAAAGAAGCAGAAGTTGGTTAAAAAGTATTCAAGAAAGAGGGACAAGTATGGAAGGTTGAAAAGGCATCTAGGAAAAGGGTCATCTCATGGTCACAGCCATGGCCGGAGACATGTAAACCGATTATTGATGGATCATTTCGCCTTTCATGATGAACCAGGTATCTTTCCGACTCCCAATTAAGATATTGTGTTTAGTCATGGCCGGAATTGGAGACAATCTCCATTGTCTTCCAAGATACTGTTTGGAAACCTTCCTAAGAGGTTTGACAACACAAAGATGGAAAAATACGATGGGAGTAAAAATCCAGATAACCATCTAGAGCAATTCAAAAAGAATATGATGAATTTTGACGATGATGATAAGTTACTTTGTCGAGCGTTCTCCTAGTCTTTTACGGGGAGTGCTCTGAAGTGGTACAATAGTCCGCCACAAGACTGCATCAGAAATTTTGATACTTTTTGGGTGGCCTTCCGGAGGCAGTTCTTTGGAAGTAAGGAAGTGAAGGGCAATGGAGACACTATTATCCATTGTGCCCAAGAGCCAAATGAATCCTTGAAAGAATATATAAGTCGCTTTGTGAACACCAAGAATGGGTTAGCTGATTGCTTTGAACAAATAGCAATAGCTTCTCTAAGGCAGGGTTTGAACCGTGGTAATTTGGCTGATTCAGTAACCAGAAAGAAAGCCATGACGTGGGGCGGTTTACTGAATCAGGTTGGGAAACAAATCAATGTAAATGAAACAAATAAGACCAGGGTGCATAGGCAGGTGAGATCGGTCCCAGCTGCAGCAAACCAGAATCAGGATCAGTCCAGGTATATGGCTAAAGAAGCCGAAAAGGGTCCCAGCAGGGCCAAGGCTCAATCCCACCCAGCACCAGCTCAGAGTCAACAATCCAGAAATAAGCGAGGGAATTGGGTTCAACCGGAGTGATTTGCCGAGTTAAAAGAGAACGTGGCAACCATCTATGCCAAAACAAAATACGAAGTACACTTCAGGAAGCCAGTTGCGCTTCAATCTCCCAGGGAAAGTCGTAATAATTGTTTATGCCAATATCATAAAGATATTGGTCATAACACAGAAGATTGCATCGCTTTGAAGCAAGAGGTGAAAAATTTGATCGAAAGAGGAAAGTTAGGGACTTATGTTAAAAGAAGAAGTGGAAATAGGCCTGATAATGCTCATCAGACTGGCCCAAACAATGCAGGGACATCGGCTCCGGATGGGGCTATGGTGATAATTGAAAGGTTTGATGTGGATTCAGAGTATTTTGATCATGATCCAACCTGAAATAAGGTGGGTTTTATCATAGAACAGAGAGCATGAGCCCTCAAAAACTCATGTAAGTGCGAAAAAGCCTCATGCTAGCTCAAAAAAGTCCCACCGGTCCAAACCGGTGGAGAGCTCTGATTCAGACTCAGAATCTTCCAGTAGCTCCTCAAGTGAAGATGGAGTTGAAGAGTCCTTGTCATCCAGCAGTGATGAGGGTCGTTTTAAAAAGAAACAAAAGTTAGTCAAAACGTACTCAAGAAAAAGGGATATGCATGGAAGGTTAAAGAGGCATATAGGCAAAGGATCGTCTCATAGCCGGAGACACGTAGATCGGATGGTGATGGATCCTTTTGCCTTCCATGATGAACCAGGTATCTTTGCAACTCCTAACGAAGATAGGGTTTTGAGTCGTGGTCGAAATTGGAGACAATCTCCATTGTCCTCTAAAATACTGTCCAGAAATCTTCCTAAGTGGTTTGATAGTACGAAAATGGAAAAATATGATGGTAGCAAAGACCCGGATAACCATTTGGAACAATTTAAAAAAATTATGATGAATTTTGACGATGACGACAAATTACTTTGTAGGGCATTCTCCCAATCTTTTACGGGGAGTGCTCTAAAATGGTATAATAGCTTACCACATGGCTGTATCAGGAATTTTGACACTTTTTGGGTAGCATTTCGGAGGCAGATTATTGGAAGTAAGGAAGTGAAGGGCAATAGAGACACGATTATCCATTGTGCCCAAGAAGCAAACGAATCTTTAAAAGAATACATAAGTCGCTTTGTAAATACTAAGAACGGATTGGCTGATTGCTTTGAACAAGTAGCAATAGCCTCTCTGAGACAAGGTTTGAACCCTGGAAACTTGGCTGATTGAGTGACCAAGAAGAAGGCCATGACATGGGGAGGTCTGCTGAATAAGGTCAGAAAGCAGATTAATGTAGATGAAACAAAGAAAAATAGGGTGCACAGGCAGGTGAGGTCTGCTCCGGCTGCACCAGTCCGGGAACAAGGCTAAGGAGGCCGGGCAGGGTCATAACAGATCCAAAGCTCAGTCTCAGCCAGCTGCGCCAGCCCAGAGTCAACAATCTAGAAATAAACGAGGGTCTTGGGTTCAACCGGAGTGGTTTGCTAAGTTGAAAGAAAATGTAGCCACCATTTATGACAAAACAAAAGACGAAGTACACTATAGAAGGTCGGCTGCATTACAGTCTCCTAGGGAGAGCCGTAATAATTGTTTTTGCCAGTATCACCATGATACTGGTCATACCACTGAAGATTGTATTGCGTTGAAACAAGAAGTGCAGAACTTGATTGAAAGAGGCAAGTTGGGGGCATATGTTAAAAGAAGAGGTGGAAATAGGCCTGATAGTGCTCATCGGGCTGGTCCAAATAATGCAGGCACATCGGCTCCGGATGGGGCTATGGTGATAATTGAGAGGTTCGATGTAGAGTCAGAATATTTGGATCCTGATCCAACCCGGAATAGAGTGGGTGTTATCGAGGAACGTTGTAAGACGGTGTCCGGACTTATAAACTTTTTTTAATCACTTACAATATTCGGAGGGGACACCATGACTGCACCAACTGCTTCTTCAAGAAAGAGGCACGTTCATACTTTAGCTACCCAGCTTGAAGGAGGCATGATCTCCTTTCAATCGCAAATTCTTTTTCCTTTTATTGTTTTTGACGAGAATGATCTGAGGGATATTGCCGGTCCACATGAAGATGATGTGGTCATAGGAGCATCCATTGGAGGCAATGATATAAGGCGAATTTCGGTGGATACCAGAAGTTCAGCCAATATTCTCTTTTTAACTTCTTACAAAAAATGAAGAATCCAGCAGTGATTCAGCGTTCGAACAGATCAATTGTGGGTTTCACTGGAAGCTCAGCGGACGTGATCGGGGAGTTCGAGGAGGAGGTGTTGTTGGGCAAAGGATCCAAGATGACATCGGAATTAAAAGGCTGAAATAGATGGGGGAGAGGGTCAAATAGATGACCCCAGAGAGACCCCTAGTGTTTTGATACCAATTGAAGAAGTTGAAACTCACTCTCTGGCTGAAGGAAAAAGTGTCAAGATAGGATCCAAGATGACATCGGAATTAAAAGGTAAAATGTTAAAATTCTTGAAAGACCATCAGCATGTTTTTGCATGGTGCAATGTTGATGTTACCGGAGTACCAGCAGATATTATATCACACAAATTGTCCATCCGAAGAGGTATAGCACCTGTGATACAGAAGAGAAGAGCCTTTTCTAAGTAAAAGGCTGATGTCATAGTTCAAGAGGTCGATCGGCTTACTAAAATGGGGCACATAAAGGAATCTCAATACCCTTTATGGACGGTCAACCCGGTGTTGGTAAAAAAGAAAAATGGCAAATGGCGTATGTGCATCGATTTCACAGATCTCAATAGAGCTTGCCCAAAGGATTTATACCCGGTCCCCCGAATTGATCAGTTGGTGGACTCCACATTTGGAAACAAGCTGTTATCCTTTATGGATGCCTTCTCCGGGTATTATCAGATTCAAGTGGATCCGAAAGATCAAGAACATACTACATTTCTTACTGATAAGGGCCTTCATTGTTACAAGGTGATGCCATTTGGGTTAAAAATGCCGGGGCTACTTATCAGAGGTTGGTGAATAAAGCTTTTGCTGATCAAATCGGAAGAAACATAGAGGTTTACATCGACGATATGATAGTGAAAAGTGTGGACGAAGAGTTACACTTGGCGGATCTCCAGGAAACTTTTACTAACTTAGTAAAAGTGAATTTGAAATTAAACCCAGAAAAGTGTGTCTTTGGAGTACAGTCCGGGAAATTCTTGGGGTATGTAATAAGTGAACAAGGAATACAGCCTAATCCGGACCAGCTTAATGCTTTGCTACAAATGGAGCCTCCTCGGAATATTAAAAAATTACAACGATTGACTGGGAGACTGGCTGCACTAAACCGTTTCATTTCAAGGTCTTCGGACAGGTGTGCCCCGTTTTTTCAAACTTTGAAAGGTGCAAAGGACTTTGATTGGTCCTCACAGTGTGATGAGGCCTTTGATGAAATCAAGAAGCACTTGTCCTCTCCCAAGACTTTATTTAAACCCGTTGATGGAGAGACTCTTTTCGTATACTTGGCAGTCTCCAGTTGTGCCATAAGTGCAGTGTTGGTAAGGGAAGTAGATAATTATCCCCGTCCGGTGTATTACATCAGCAAGAGTTTGATTGATGCTGAGAAACGCTATTTGAAACTTGAAAAATTAGCACTAGCCCTGGTGATTGCTGCAAGAAAGATGAGGCCTTATTTTCAGGCTCATCCCATTATTGTCCGGACGTCTTTTCCCTTGAAAAACGTTCTCCAAAAGGCCGACATTTTAAGTAGGATGACTAAGTGGTCAGTGGAATTGGGAGACTACGATATTGATTTTTCCCCTCGGACAGCAGTCAAAGCCCAAGTGGTGGCAGATTTCTTAGTTGAATTTCACTCAGATAGAGATACTAAACAAACAACTGAAGTAAAAGATAAAAAAGTATGGATCATCCGGACTGAGGGTGGATCAAGCACCATGGGTTGTGGTGCTGGGATATGTTTAACCTCTCTATACGGTGACAAAATGTACCAAGCTATATGCTTTGCATTCAGGGCTTCCAATAATGAGTCTGAATATGAGGCTGCTATAGCTGGTTTAAAGTTGGCTCTCATTTGTGGAGCCAAAAGAGTCAGGTTAATGAGCGACTCCCAGCTTCTTATCCATCATGCACAAGGTCAGTCTGAAGCTAAGAAAGAACAGCTGATTAAATATTTATCCATCCTCAAAGAAGTGGCACTCAATTACAAAAGCGTCACTTATGAGCACATACCTCGAACAGAAAATACACTGGCAGATTCCTTGGCAACCATAGCTTACTCTGAGTCTTACCCCTGGATACATGTGCAAGAATACCCATCAATTTAAATCAATCCGTATAAGGAAGAAGAAAGTTTGAATATACAGATAAAGCAGCCTCAAGATTGGAGATTTCCTCTCCTTCAATATCTCTCAGATGGCATATTGCCTCCGGAAAAAGCAATAGCAAGAAAAGTAAAGTACAAGGCTCATGGTTTTGCCATCCTAAGAGATGTTCTTTATAAGAAGTCTTATAGTAAACCCCTCTTACGATGTTTGGGGGTCGATGAGTCTCAAATAGTGCTCTCCAAATTACATGATGGTGAGGGATCAGCTCACTGTGGATTCAGGGCCCTAACAAGAAGATTTTTGTTAGCTAGGTACTACTGGCCCTCCATAATTCAAGATGCTAAGGAGTTGGTAAAAAAGTCTGACCCATGCCAGAGATATAGCAATGAAATGTATATCCTAGCTATCCCTTTAGAGTCAATTTCTGATCCAATACCTTTTACTCATTGGGGGTTGGATTTGATTGGGCCTCTACCTATGGCATCCGGAGGGTGTAGAACTATAATTGTTGCTATTGATTACTTCTCCAAGTGGATAGAAGTGACTCCATTGGCAGGTACAACATCAAAAGCTGTTATAAAATTCATCTTATCCAACATCTGTTACAGATTTGGAATTCCACAAAAAATAACCACAGACAATGGGCCACAGTTCGACAACAAAGAAATGGAAAATTTATGTGCCTCTATATGCATACAACATTGCTTCTCTTCTCCTTTCCACCCACAAGCAAATGGTCAGGTCGAAGTGGCCAACAGGACAATACTGTCTGGTCTAAAGAAGAATTTAGAAGGGGCTGCTGGAAAATGGCCAAGTTACTTGCAAGAAGTTTTGTGGGCCTACCGGACCACTCCCGGGGCTGCAACACAAGAGTCTCTCTTTGCCTTGGTATATGGGATGGATGCCATAGCTCCCATAGAAGCTACTCTCCCTTCCTTTTGAGTTCATAATTTTTCCGAACACACAAACGAAGTGGCAGTCAGAGGACAGCTTGACTTGATAGAATAAAGAAGAGTTAAGGCTCACCTTAGAGCTGCACATTATCAAGGTTTGATGAGAAGCAGGTTTGATGAGAAGCAGGTTTGCTTCTAAAGTTAAGAGAAGGGTTTTCAAACAGGGGATAAGGTATTAAGAAACGTTTTCCTACATACTAAAGGGAAGCAGTTCGGTAAGTTGGCTCCAACTTGGGAAGGACCCTATGTGGTCATTGAAAAGCTTAAACCTGGGACATACCAACTCCAAGACAAAGATGGAAGAATTTTGAATCACCCTTGGAACATCGAGCACCTTCGTTTGTACTTGGAATGAAAACTATGTAAATATTTACTTGTTTAAAAATTCATGTAAATATTTGGGGGCATACTCTTTCCTCCCTGGTGCCTCGGGGAGATTTTAATGAGATGTCCAGTCTTTTTTATAAAATATGATGTCTTCTTAAAGTATTCGGAGTGTTTTCAGTTAGTAATTTTCGTTGAAACTTTTTATTAAAAAACAGACCGGATTAAATTGGAGGAGTGATGACTACTTAAACATTTGTCATCGGAGAATTTAAACACTCTCACTTTAAAATATTTGTAAAATAATTAAGGGTTGTTTAAACATTAGCCATCAAAGTTGAAAAATTATGAAAGAATGCAAGAGTTGTACAAAATGAAATTATCCATTAAAACAACCGAAGTGTTTTGGCCATCCAAGGACTTTGAATTGTCAAAATAAGAAAGGTTTATCCGGACTATGACCGGACATGGTTACAAAAATGCCTTGGCCATCCAAGGACTTTAGTTCAATTACGAAAAAAAAAAGATAATTGATACTTTAACACTGAGCTTTTGATGATGGCTCAGCCTCACTTGGCTTTTTCTCCTTTGGATCGTCATCCGGACTCTCCCCAGTCTCTTCTTTTTCATCAGAGGTGTCTTCACTGGAGTAGTTTTACTTATCACCAACAGATATGGTATGATGATGAATGTCTTCGTACTCCAGGAATCGCCATAAATCTCCCAAGGTCTTCTTCGGAATTTTTTCATAAAAAAACGGAACCATATCTGACCTGACCTCAGCATACCTTGCCTCCTGAGAATCTATCACCTCATTAGTATAAGCATCCATCCTAGCCTGGATTGTTTTCTCCTGCTCCCTCAACAAGTCAGCTTTTTCTTGCTCGGCCTTGGACACATTATTCTCAAGAGAGATCTTGTTATTAGTTAAGACCTGAATGGTGTTATCTTTGGCCTTCACTTCCTCTTTCGATAAAAGGAGGTCTCTTTCCAAGTCGGATTGCTTTAACTGGAGTTCTTTGACAACTCCTTCTGAAGTGGCTAACCTGTTGGCCAAGTCCTCCTGACTTTGTTTCAACTCCTCATTCTCTTTCCTCAATGCCTCAGTGTTTTGATTAGCGCTAAGAAGGTCACTAGACAGTTTCTCCTTGTCAGAATTGAGGGTGTTGATGATGGCTGTCTGATTGCGCACTTGTTTCTCCAAGATAAGCACTGGTTGGACATTGATCAATAAAGAGTGAGCAATGACATCTCTTTCACTTGAGACAGAAAAATACCTACCGTTGAATGTGACGAGGTTCGAAGAACTTGGGGGGTGGTATGGCCCAGTAAAATCATCTTTGGGGAGGTTTTCAAAGTCTAGACCAATCTCCTCAAGCCCACTGATGTCGACACCATCAATGTTGATATCCCCTCCTACAGCCCCTCCGGTTTGGAAGTCACCAGGGATCTCTTCTGCTTTAGTGGGGTCAGTAGGGTCAATAGGAGGTAGTGGCTCCGGAGCCCGAAGAGAAACCTCGTCTTCGTTGGAGATTTTCTTTTTCTTGGCATCCCGATCTCCACCTTCTGCTCCCCGTTTTCTGACCCAGTTACTTCCTTGGTGCTCTCGTGCTCCACCACTTGTAGTAAGGCATCATCAATCTGCCCTTGATCTTGTCCCTCTGGGTTTGTTGGGACAGCTTCTTCCACCTCGGTAGGGTAGGCCTCTACCACACCTTGCTTGGCCTTACCCTTTTTGCCTTTCATCTTGCTTGGGGCTTTTTCTCTGCCCGGCAAGGCCAATTTCCCATCTTTCCCCTATGTCTTCCGAAGTATCACTTTCGGAGGGGGTGGAGAAGTTAATTCTTCCCAAGACAAGTCCCTCCGGTCGGTGGTATTCCAAAGATAGGATCTAGTTAGGTTGCCTCCGGTAAAGCAGTTGTGGAAGCGGTTTCCCCAGTTTTCAGCAGCCCAAGCATTTAGCTTGGCACAGGTGGTCTGTCTGGCCTCTAAGTAGTCACTAAAATCCTTGGGCAACACTACCGAAAAGCAAAAGAAAAAGAATTAGATAAAAAAAATTATAAGTAAAAGTAGAAGTATCTGGTGAGATTGTTACCATCACTTCGCCATCTGCTGGTAAGCATGCTTGGGTTGACACCAGCTTTAATTTTCTTCCCATTCTCCCAAGCACCGCTAACGAACAGAAATTGGGTCTTCCAGCCTTTATCTGACTCGAGCAAGTCATTCACTACCTTGTAGTTGTCACCCATGTTGAAGTGATAGAAGGGGATGACATGATTTCTGCAGAGGCCTGCTACAGCAGCGAATTGCTCCATCGGAAGAGGAATTCCGGAGATCCTTGAAGCCATGATATATGCCATGAGGGTGAACCATGCATTAGGGCTTAGCTGGCTTGGGCAAAGCTTTATCAGATGGAAATATCTGACTATTTATGGGTCCAAGGGAAACCTAAGTCCGTATTTGAATAGCTCAGTATAGATGACGATCTCATTGAGCTTACAGTCCATGGGCGTCTCCGGGTTGATTGGAATCCTTACTTTAACATTCTCTTGAATTCCCTACTTCGTCCTTATCCAGCCAAGCTCAGCTGTGTGAATGAAAGCGTATTTTATTTTCTGCATGGCCAGCAGATATTTGACATTTACTTTGTGCAAACATGGCCCCACCTTTCCCACAAGGCTCTCTGGCAGGTCCGGATGTTTCAAACACAATTTTTCCTTACCTTTGCTCTTCCTAGCAATGGCAGTCTTGCTTGTTTGCCCGGAGACATCAGTCTCAAAAGGGGCTTCTTCGATGATGTCCTCCATTACATCCTCTATCACCATGGAGGGATTGTGAGTTGTTTTAGGAGGAGAAGAGCTGGTGACTGGCTCAGTAGGCCCTCCGGATTGTTGAGCGTCCTTTCCCCCTTGTGGTCTAGAGTCTGGCTGGGGCTCGGACCCGGAGGTCTCTTTTCGAGGACTTAAGCTAGTTTCCTCTGGACCGGACAGCTTGTCCTTGGGAATTTCGATGGGTGCTTCTGACCCTGTGGTTTTATTTTTTGCCCCAGATTTTAAAGGCGTGGATTGTGGTTTAGGCTGCGTGCCAGCAGCCTGTCCTTTTACCAAACGACCCATTCGTTTATCTACCAGTTTCTCCGGGGAAATATCAGCATCTGACTCCATAGCGATGAATGGGGAAGGTTTTCTAATTCTTGTAACCACCTGTTCTGATTCAACGACGGGCTCTGACTCTTGAAGTGATGAGCCCGAGACGATTGGTGAAAGGTTGGATTGAAACAACCTCCTAGGTTTAGCACTCTTAGTCGAAGAAGAACCCTGGTCGGGCTCTGAGCTTGGTGTTGCCGGTTTATCAACAGGAGAAACAGGGAGGCCTGCAGCGATGCGCCTTTCTCGTTCAACCTTTTGAGCTTTTTCCAATTTTGAAAAATTAAGCCACACACCCTTTACTAAAGCGTTTCTTGCTGTGAACATAAAATCACACCCAAAGAAAGGTTTTTTGAGAGATGAAAGCTTTGAAGTTTAACAGAGTAGAGATAATGAAGATGATAAAATAGTGAAAAGTGAACTGATTTATACTAATGAAATAAATGATGCTTTGATACATAGGAGGAGACGAAAAGATAGGTATAATGATTAAAGACGGCGCTGATGTCACCAACGTTAATTAAAAGGTTACTTTTTCAAAACGAGTGGAAGCGCTTTTCTAGGAGGAAAACGGCCGGTGAGGCGAATCAGAGGAAGACACGTGTCCCACTATCTCTGGCAGAACTGCTCAGCTTCTAAGGGTTTCAGTCTGTCCGGATAAAGTCATTACACTTTTCGAACCGTCCGGGCAAAGTTATGATTACACTTGAAATAATGTTTAGGTCTTGCCAAAAGCCTTCGAACACAACCTAAAAAATGGGCTACTGATGAGTCCGGATTTTATTGCCACTCTTTATGAAAACCGGACAGAGGCAATTCGGACAACACCCACCCACTGAACTATCCGAAGTGAACTAATGTACTAAAAACTTAATCATTACATGACTAAGCTAATTACTTACCTGCTTAAAACTAATGGGTCTTTGAACTCGACCCGAATCCATAAGTCAACCTGAAAGCCCATGTGGCCCAAAATTAAGGGTATAAATACCCAACCACTTTCGTTTAATGAGGGTAATGAAAATTAAATACAACAAGACAGCTCTAATCTCTCACTATAATCCATCCAAACATTAAATACCTTTGAAACACCACAAAACTCTGGACAAAATTACCCTCAACCAAAAATAAACCTCACCATGAATGACATTGTATTTGGCCATCACCTCCTCTTTTGAAGTGGGAAGATCCTTTTCCAATCCAGAATACTTTGATTAGAGTTCTTTGTTAACCACCTCCGAAGTGGCCAGCTTGGTGGCCAAATCCTCTTTCTCCTTCTTCAACTTCTCGATCTCTCTCTTTAGTGCCTCAGCATTCTGGTTAGCAGTAAGGAGGACGTTAGACAAGCTCTCTTTATCTGAGTTGAGTGTGTTGATGAGGGCTGATTGATTTCGCACTTGTCTCTCCAAGTTGAGCACCGGTTGAATATTTCTCAACAAGGAGTGGGTCAACCTGTCCTTCTCTCTTGAAACAAAAAAAGACTTACCATTGAAAGTGAAAATGTTCGAAGAGCTTGGGGGGAGGTAAGGGCCAACAAAGTCATCCTTCTCAAGGCTTTCAAAATAAAGGCTAATCCCTTGAAGGCAACTGATGTCAACACCATCAATGTTAATATCCCCTCCGGCACCCTCTCCGGTGTGAAAGTCACTTAGGATTTGCTCTGCCTGAGTTGGGTCTGTTGGGTCGACCGAAGGAAGAGACTCCAGAGGCCGGAAAGCAACTTCATCTCCCTTGGAGGCTTTCTTCTTCTTGGCTTCCCTATCTCCACCTTCTGCTCCCCGTTTTCGATCTTTTTTGGGAGCCTTTGAGGGTTTTGGAAGTCCAACTGCCTCTTTGGTACTCTCATTTTCCACCACTTGAAGCAGGGCAGCATCAATTCCTCCTTGGTCCTGCACCTCTTGGTTTGTTGGGACAGTCTCCTCAACACTACCTTGGTTGACCTCAGCTACATCTGGCTTTTTCTTGTCTTTATTGCCCTTCATTTTACTTGGGGCTTTAGCTCTGCCCGGTAAGGCCAGCTTCCCATCCTTCTCGTCTATCCTCTGTAGAATGACACCCGGAGGAGGCGGTGTAGTCAGTTCTGATAAGGGAGTAATTCGCCAGATTTAATAATAAAGAGTTAATTGTAAATAAAAGGAAGCTAATATGACTGTAATAGCATTTGTCGTTTATTGGAGGATAATTTGTAAACGAAGTATTTAATGAAGGACCAAAAGAGAAATAAAACAAGCCCACTAAGGACATTAATGGGTCCACCCTTCCCTACTATAAAATGAGACCCATTATTCTTGGTAGGTGGGACATTCTCGAATATAATATTCTCTTTCCACTTTCTCTCTCTACATTTATACTCTAGTCACATCAGGTCCAAGATCCAATATCCTTCTTAGTCATTTATTCTCTCATCATTGGCGCCGTCTGTGGGAATCCGTGATACCTAAAAGGAATCTTTTTCTTTGAAAATCGCGATCTGATCTTAAAGAATGAATGACGAAGTTGTCGGAGAGAGGGTCGGGAGAGAGGTGGCCCGAGACGTTTCGCTATCTGAAGGCGAAGAAGCCCCGGGTCAGGAGTACTACGCTCAGGGTCGGGACAAGCGTTCGACCCTTATCATGACTAGGAGACAGCTGCTGGAAGACATTTCCAGGTTAAACGCTAAAAAGGAGCGAGCTTTAGACGAAAAAAGAGTTCGGGAAGGAAAAGGTAATGAACCACTCATAGATAACCGCGGCGACGGCAACCCGACTACGAGACACCGTATCGAGGCTCGACCTGTTAGATATTATCGGGAGCCTCGCTCGGAGGACAGGCGAAATGGAAGAGAGGAGCGATACCCAGAGATTGACCGCGGTATCTCCGCCGACTACACATCGGATGACTCATCGGGAAGGGAGTACCGACGCAAGGAAAGGCTGAACAAACGCACACAGAGAAACCGTTCCCGACAGGATAGGGCACCTCGTTTAGATTCTCCTAAGTACAAGAGGGGTAGCACCGAGAAAAGAGCGCCGTTGTCCCTTGAGAAAGAAGAGGTGCAAACAGGCAGCACAGAAGAACAGGTAGCTCTACCTCAGGTCCAGTGGCAACCTTCGAACAGCCAGAACCAGGGGTACCGAACTAGTAGCCAGTTCATCAATCCCAGGGATGAAGGTCACTACGGGATTCAGACCCAAGGGCTCGGAGGCGGAGCGTTCGGATTCGGAATGAACTGGAGAGCTTCACCGTTGTCCGACGAGATATTATCGGGGCATCTTCCAAAGAGGTTTGAAATTTCCAAATTGGAAAAGTATGACGGAAAGAGAGACCCAGATAATCACTTGGAAGCCTTCAAGAACCACCGACCCAATCCTTGCCTATCAAGCCTTCGGCCTCCTCGAGCCAAAAAGCAAAGCAGACGAGTCAAGTGGCTTCGCGACCCATATCTAACAAGTGGATCCGACCCGCTTACTTCGGTGACTTGACAGAGTGCGTATCTTCGATCTACAAAAAAACTAAGAAAAGCGGGATGTATCGGAGGCCTTTCCCTATCCCAACACCTCGGGAACAGAGGAACAACCGGTATTGTCGCTACCACGAAGACGTGGGGCGCGACACTAAGGATCGCATTGCCCTCAAAAAGGAGATACAGATGATGATAGAACACGGGAACCTCTAGAGTACGTGAAAAAGAAAGCTCAGCAGGGTACCACTTCGAAAGAAGTCGTGACAATACCGAAGTCCGAAACCACCATGACCATTTCTGAGGTCACCGACCCGTTTGATGTTTCAAATGAATACCTCGACCCAGAGGTGAATCGCAACATCATCGGGATCATCGAAGAATGAGCTGAGGAAAGTGTTGGGAATGTAAAAGACCTTTGCAACTTTTTCGAATCACTGACTATCTTCGGTGTAGACTCTATGGCGGGTACCACACACTCCTCTCGAAAGCGGCATATCGTGAATCTGGCCACACAGTTGGAAGCTCGGACCTTCCCCCACTCAAAAGGCATCCCTTCACCGATCCTATATTTTGACGACGACGACATGAGAGACATCGTCGGCCCTCATGAAGACGCCATCATTATCGGGGCGGCCATCGCGGGGGAAGAAGTCTGACGCATCTAGGTAGACACCGGTAGCTCAGCCAACATAATCTTCGCGTCCACTTTCACAAAGTTTAGGACACCTCCGGTCATTATGCGGTCGGACCAGACTATTGTGGGGTTTACAGGGTCAGCAGCCGACGTGGTTGGAGAGTTCGAAGGCATTGTTCAGCTAGGCCGCTGACCATTCAAGAAAGAGGTCACTGTTTTATTTGTGGTGGTGGACGCACCGGCTTCTCATAATACAAATTTTGGCAGATCATGGTTATCGCGAATGCATGCAGTATCATCCACGGTTCATCTATGTTTGAAATACGTGATCGGAAACAATGTGGGTATAGTCCGGAGTAGCCAGAAAGCGGCACGAGAGTCTTACCGAGCTGCTTTGGCACCCAAAAAGGATCAAGAGATGGCACAAGCACGGGACTAGCAATTAAAGGGACTTCCCTTGGGGTCGTTTCCCGTCGATGATCCTAGGGAAGCTCCCAGCTTTTTAACCACCGATGAAAAGTGTGAAAAGCACTCTTTTACCGAAGGGAAAGTTCTGCAAGTCAGAGTCCGACTGTCCCCAACCTTCAGGAAGCAGTTGTTATCTTTACTACAAGAGAATTTAGATTTATTCGTATGGTGTTCGGGGGACGTGAACGGAGTCCCAGAGAATCATGTGATTCACAAGCTAACTATCAACAAAAATGTCAATCCCGTTTCACAAAAGCGTCGGGCTTTTTCCCCAGAAAAGGCAAAAATTATTCTACGAGAAGTCGAAAGAATGATCAGCGTCGGACACATCAAGGAGTCGAGTTACCCGCTCTGGACGTCCAATCCCGTCCTGGTAAAAGAGAAAAACGGAAAGTGGAGGATGTGCGTGGACTTTACCGACCTCAATCGGGCATGCCCGAAGGATCCCTTCCCGATGCCAAGGATCGATCAGTTGGTGGACTCAACGTTTGGAAACAGACTGCTGTCATTCATGGACGCGTATGCAGGCTACAACCAGATCAAGTTTCACCCAGCGGATCGGGAAAGCACGACGTTTATAACAAACCGAGGCTTGTATTGCTACAAAGTCATGCCGTTCGGGTTAAAAAACACCGGAGCAACTTATCAGAGGTTGGTTAACAAAACCTTCGATTGTCAGATAGGGAGGAATATGGAAGTCTACATCGATGACATGTTAGTAAAGAGCGGCACGGACGAGGAACATCTAGCCGATTTGAAGGAAACCTTTGACAACCTCAGGAGTGTAAATCTCAAGCTCAACCCGGAAAAATGCTCATTCGGGGTGAGGTCGGGCAAGTTCCTGGGTTTCTTTGTTAGCGAAAAGGGAATCGAGGCAGACCCGACCCAATTACAAGCTCTTACCGACATGACACCGCATAAAAAACATCAAGGAAGTCTAGATATTAACCGGACGTCTAACGGCTTTAAATCGGTTTATCTCTCGTTCATCTGACAAGTGCGCTCCATTTTTTCAGGTCTTGAGAAATGCCAAGAATTTTGTGTGGACACCAGAGTGTAATGCAGCCTTTTTAGGGATGAAGACTTATCTATCGTCCCCAAACCTTATAACGAAGCCTCTGACAGGCGAGACTCTTTTCTTTTACATAGCAGTTTCGGATTTTGCAGTGAGTGCGGCCTTGATCAGCGAGTCGGGAACGGCCCCTAAAGCGGTCTACTTCGTGAGCAAAAGCTTACTGGACACAGAAACGCGGTATCTGAGGCTGGAGAAAATGGCCTTAGCATTGCTTACCGCGGGAAAGAAAAATGCGGCCATATTTTCAAGCACACCCCATTGTCGTTCGCACCTCATTTCCACTCAAGTACGTCCTTCAGCGCCCTGACATGTCAAGGAGGATGTCTAAATGGTCGGTCGAGTTGGGCGATTTCGACATCAATTTTGAGTCGTGGACGGCCGTTAAAGGCCAAGTTCTGGCTGATTTCGTAGTAGAATTCCATTCCGACCGCCCGGACCAAGACGCACCGTCTGCAGAAGACGAACCAAATGAATGGATCATCCGCACCGACGGTGGGTCAAATGTAAATGGCTGCGGAGCGGGCATACAGATAGTCACCCCAACGGGCGTGAGTATGCATCAGGCAATCCGATTTGGTTTCCCCACCTCTAACAATGAAGCTGAGTATGAAGCCGCCCTGGCCGGTTTGCGACTAGCACATGTATGTGGAGCTAGGCATGTACGCCTCGTCAGTGATTCTCAACTTCTGATAAATCAAGCCTCGCGAGCCTCGGAAGCCAGAAAAGAACATATGGTTCAGTACTTAGCTGCATTAAGGGTGTTAGCCGTATCATTCGTTAAGATAACGTATGAACATGTCCCGAGAAACGAAAATATGGTAGCCGACTCTCTAGCATCAGCCTCTTGCTCAAGCAATTACCCCTGGGTAACCGAACAAGAAAACCCATCAATCATAAAGAGGCAGGAGCTGGATAGTCGACCCGAAATTGCTTGTCAGGTGTCTTCGGTAACTGTTTCGGATTGGCGACGGGATATCATTGCTTTCCTAGCCGAAGGTCTACTGTCGGACGATGGTGCATCGGCTCAAAGGGTGCGCAACAAAGCCCGAGGCTATGTTTTATTGGGTGACATATTATACAAAAATTCGTCCAGCCAGCCCTTACTGAGGTGTTTGGGGGTAAATGAATCATAGATCATTGTGTCAGAGTTACATGACGGAGAGGGTGCGGCTCATTGTGGTTACAAGGCCCTGATAAGGAGAATTTTTCTCGCCAGATTTTATTGGCCGACGATAACGACGGATGCTAAACAGATAGTAAAAACCTACGACACTTGTCAAAGATTCGCGAACGCAATCAACGTGCCCGCAGCTCCCTTAGAGTCCATATTTGAAGGATTACCCTTCGACCGATGGGGAATCAATCTTGTAGGACCATTACCAATGGCATCTAGTGGGAGACAAACAATCGTGGTAGCTGTCGATTACTTTTCCAAATGGGTTGAAGCCGAACCATTATCCGCCACTAAGACCAAGGACATCATCAAATTTATCTGGTCCAATATATGTTGTCGGTTTGGGGTACCCCAGAAGCTCACCATGGATAACGGACCCCAATTCGACAGCAGAGAGATGAAATCTTTTTGCACAACTCATAGGATTAGGCAGTGTTTCTCTGCCCCATTTCATCCTCAAGCGAACGGGCAAGTCGAAGTCACCAACCGACTATTTGCAGGAAGTGTTGTGGGCTTACCGAACTACACCTCGAACGGCGACTAAGGAATCACCTTATGCTCTGGTATATGGTATGGACGCGGTCACCCCGGCAGAGTCCATTTTTCCGTCTTTTAGGATCAGTACCTATGATGAAAACACAAATCAAGGTGACAGACATTTAGCTCTCGACCTCATAGAAGAAAAACGGAATCGCGCTCGGCTAAATTCTCTACACTATCAGACCCTAATTAGGAGTCGATATGCGTCTAAAGTATGACGGCGGGAATTCAAAGTCGGATACAAACAATCCCGTTTTTCAGTGTTCAAACTGATCTACATCTTAATTCCCAACCCTAAGGGAAAATTTTCAATTTTACATTGATCAACAGAACCGTTATAGGTTTTTCATTGTTCAAACTGATCTACATCTTAATTCCCGACCCTAAGGCAAACTTTTCAATTTTACATTGATCAACAGAACCGTCGTAGGTTTTTCATTGTTCAAACTGATCTACATCTTAATTCCCGACCCTAAGGGATAATTTTCAATGCTACATTGATCAACAAAATCGTCATAGGTTTTTCAGTATTCAAACTGATCTACATCTTCATTCCCGACCCTAAGGGAGAATTTTCAATTTTACGTTAATCTACAGCCCCTTCATCGGACTTTTAATTTTTCATAGGATCTTACATTAGCAGTTTTTCCAGTGTTCGAACAGATCCGCACTTTCCGTGATCTGTTGACATGCTCAGTGCATAATTGGGTTCCCGACCAACCATAGATTTACAAAACCTGAGTTGGATGTAACAGTCATATAAACAGCACTACGGGTCATATATTGATCATTCAGGAAGTTTGATTACAAAGAGGGCTTACAGGGGATTCCCCAGTACCCGCACTTACAAATTTAAACAACAAAAAAAAAACACAGGCAACAAAAACACGAGACGTCGGGGATCAAGCATCATCCTCTTCTGACTCGGTACCATCGGACTCATCGTCTTCACAAACCACGTCAGAAGGGTGGTCGTCTTCCGGAACATCTAGCCACATTGACCCGAGGGGAAGATCAGGGAAGTTGTGATGGAAAGTCAGCACGTAGGCGGCTTTGGCTTCGGCCGTTTCTTTTTCCATCCACTTCTTGCATTTTTCAGCAAAAAGGGTGTTGGCCTTCCTCAGGTCCGTAATTTCCTGCCCCAAACCCGCGGCACGATCATCCCCGGCCTTCTTCAGATCGGTGTTAGCCTTTTTCAGGTCAGTAATCTCTTGCGCCAAGGTTTCTTCGGTCACCTTGAGCCGCTCCTCTGCAAGTTTTTGAGCCTCTTTAGCCTTCCGCACCTCTTCTTCCAGCACGAAAACTTTTGCTTCCATGCCCGACAACTTCTGACTCAGTTCCCCTGCCCGACGCTCTTTCATGGCTAAAGGAACAAGCATGTTGTACAAAGAAAGGGCCAATCTATCGGTTACCCGCAGCGGAAAAGTATGCGGACTCCCGGGCACATACAACACCAAAAGCTTCGTACCACTTGATGATGTCGCGGCGGCCTGGGAAGCCTTTGAGGGGCTAGCATCATCGAGAATGACCACCACGGAGTCGGCTGGTGTACCACCCTTAAAGCCCGCGAATTGTTCGAAAAGCTCCGAGACGGTAGCATTGTCAGTACCCGCAGCACCCGCGGCAGCCCCGCTTTCTTTCTTGGAGCGTCTAGGCTTTTTAGCTTGAGCCTCCTCTGCATCAGCCTTCCCTTTCCGTTTCCTTGCCAACTCCAGGGACTGATGGGTCTCGCCATCCTCAGCGGCAACTTCATGCTGGTGCTCCTCCGCACCGGTCCCTTCAGCCCCGGCATTGTCCTGCTCGGCTTCATCGTCTGATTTTGGACGCTTGTTGGGCGCCTTATTGTGCTTCGGGACAAACAGGTGGGCATCGGGCGCAGCCGTCTTTGCAACCAAGTCCTCCATATTTGGGGGTTGGCGCAGCTGCTCAATAGTGAGTGGTTCTGACGAGCAACGCCAGAGGTTACTCATGATCAAATTTCTATTTTTAAAGGCCCGATGGAATGCCCGACCCCAATGCTTCTTGGCATAGTCCTTCAACAGTTGGAAGGTAGCTTTGTCCGGCTTGAAGTAATCCTTCTTCAGCCCCTGGACGAATTCCTTCGATACTACACAAAGGATCGGTTCAATCAAAAAAAAACTTACCATCAGGAACCCATGTCCGCAGCAGTTGCCTCGGATTCTCCTTACTATAAGGGCGGCCATTTTCCCAGCAGCCGCTAAGGAAGACGAAGCGGTGTTTCCAACCTTTGTCGTCCTCAAGAAAGTCGTTTACTATCTTCCATGTATTTGCCAGAGAAGAATAGAAGAAAGGGGACTTGGGAGATTTCGATAGCCCAGAGATGGCTATGTACTCCTCCATGGGCATGACCCGACCTGAAAGGCGCGAGGCCATTATGCAAGACATCAGTGTGTACCACGCATTGGGCGTCAGCTGAGAGGAGCAGATTTTTAGAGTTCTGAAATACGGAGCAATCT
This sequence comes from Limnanthes douglasii subsp. nivea, assembly GCA_036936605.1. NCBI lineage: Eukaryota > Viridiplantae > Streptophyta > Magnoliopsida > Brassicales > Limnanthaceae > Limnanthes > Limnanthes douglasii. The sequence goes on along the minus strand of JAUPFV010000002.1, from coordinate 112,308,679 downwards.
TAGGATCCAGGGGGAACCTGAGGCCCCAGTTGAACAGCTCGGTAAAAATCACAATTTCCCGTGACAGAACATGTACGGGAGTCCCCCCTGGAACGGGAAACCGAACGGTAACGCACTCCGGAATTCCCCACCGGTTCAGCAGCTCTTCTTGCTCGGCAGCGGGGAAGTAAAGATATTTGCCCTCAAAAAGAGAGATAACATTGCTCCCGGGCAACCAGCGATGATATGTGGTGGTCATGACCGCCTCTATCTCCTCGGGAAGCGGCTCCTCGGGAGTGGCAGCGGCATTGCCAGCAGAAGCAATACCGTCTTCTGCGGGCAGAGCATCCACCTCTGATTCTTTGGTATTCACTACCGGGATTTTGTCAGAACTAAGGGCGATGGCCGTGCATGGATCGGATGGTCGAACAAGAAGGTCCGTAGGACCAGAACTGCTGTCAGCTTGGGCCAGATGAGCTTCTTTTTGTTGTTGACGAGCGCGTTCGGGATCCAGTTCTGTAGGTATCAGTGGCCGCTGATTAAGACCTAAAAAAGTCACAGCAGTGTTAGTACTGGTTCGGTATCCTCGTATGGAGGGAGTAAGCTGAACCATCTCAGTAGAATTACCTCTCGCGGGAGAAGTTGGAGAGCTGGTTTCTCCCATATAAAGAAATTTATCTTTGTCGCGACGTCGGGTCGGAAAAGGAGGTGGAGCTGCGTAAGAATTGACTGATGAAGGCGTCGGGCGGTTTAATTGAGCAGTTGGGGAGTGTGGAGAGCTACTGCTGGAAGGAATGACGATGGGCTCTGGGGTCCGAGCACCGGATGGTTCGGGCAAGGTAAAGGATTCGGTGGGGATCGGATCAGCAAGAACAGGGTCGTGGGGCTGCGGTACAGGCGTGAATGGCTTGGTGTTAGAACTCCAAATTAATCCCGTACGTCTATATTCTTCAGCACGGTCACCAATGCTAGCCCAATCTACAAATCCGAACACCGGCTCTTTCTTCTTTTTAGGTTTTGGTTTCTGCTTCGGGTACCTGTGTCTCATAAAACAAGCTCTCTCTCTCTCTTGGAAAAATCTGGACAACACTTTCTCTCTCTAGAACGCCTCTGAGAGTAATTTGTATTTGTGAGGTATTTATAGGCAACCCCACCTAGCCGTTACATGTACGGGGAAGTCCAAGCGACGAAATGCAGTGGGAAGTCGAAAGGACTCCTTAAGAGACTGTGCTGACAAGCACGCTTCGAGTTATCGGGCAACACGTGTCGCTTTTCTTCTGACACGCACGTTAAGCCTGTACTAGCTAGCTCAGACGGAGACACTAGATGGGCCACATTAACCTGATTCACTTTTCAAAGCCGGATTACCGGTCTGGGCCCATGGAGAAGTCGCCAAGAGGGATCGGAAGCAGACCCAAGATGACTCATAAACAGTGTCGGGGCTAAACTCGGATGGAAGAAAGTGTCCGCGCCCGATCGCTTAATAGAACCTAGAGGGTCGAACATCAGTTAGAAGAAAGTATCCGCGCCTGATCGCTTAATAAAGACCTAGAGGGTCGGACACACTAGAAAGGAAAGGTCTGGCCCGGGTAGACCAGTCATCAATCCAGAGGGTAAGGGACAGCGGCATTCTGGGTTGATTCTTTTACAAGTCTTCGTTCCCGTTGCTCTCGAAGACTGGAGGGCTACTGATAAGGGAGTAATTCGCCAGAATTAATAATAAGGAGTTAATTGTAAATAAAACGAAGTTAATATGATTGTAATAGCATTTGTCGCTTATTAGAGGATAATTTGTAAACGGAGTATTTAATGAAGGACCAAAAGAGAAATTAAACACGCCCACCAAGGACATTAATGGGTCCACCCTTCCCTACTATAAAAGGAGACCCATTATTCTTGGTAGGTGGGACATTCTGGAATATAATATTCTATTTCCACTTTCTCTCTCTACATTTTCACTCTAGTCACATCAGGTCCAAGATCCAATATCCTTCTTAGTCATTTATTCTCTCATTATTCGCGCCGTTTGGAGTCTTTGGAGTATGATCACTTTCATTTGTTTGTGGTTGTTATCTGGCTCATCAAAACCAGGACATCCAACATGATACTTCCCTTTTAGCTCTTTCTCAACCTGTCTTTTAGCTTTCAAAGCCTCAATCTCAGCCCTCAGTTGATCACTTTCATGTGATGACCTCAGAGAATGCCTTAATTCTTTGTAGTCGGAGGAGGATGTAAAAGATAAACAAATGGAAAATAAAAGACCTTAAAGATTAGACGAGATATCTTGGCCAGTATCATGCACAAAATTATTAATATTTTGTAAATTATATGGATATGTTTGCATGAAGTACACCAATTGTGGCATAAGTCCCATAATGAGTCATTTGCCAACAGTTATATATCAATAATGACTTTTAGCATATTATAAAATAAAATAAAAATTCATACTCCCAGCAAAAGACAGAGGTGATCGTTGAATAGGTAGACATACTAACTGTTGTGGGACATATTCGAGAGTCTCGTTACCAAATGTGTACAACCAATCTTGTCTTGGTCCAAAAATTGAAAGATGTGTATAGATTTCACATACATCAACAAAACATTCCCAAAAGACCCATTTATTTCATAGGATTAACCAAATGGTGGGTGCAACATCCGGAAATAAAATGATATTTCATGGATGCATTCTCTATGTATAATCAAATACAAATTCAAGAAGAAGGTTAAGAGCATACAACCATCATTGCAAAAAGGGGAGCATGTTGCTATAAAGTAATGCCCCTTCGAACGTTGGAGCAACCTACCAACGGGTAGTCATCAAGATATTTGTAAGCTAATTAGGCCAAAATATACAAGCCTACATTGATGACCTATTGGTCACCAACTTTCTTGAGGAAGATTATCTACCAAATTTAACCGAGACTTTTAAAAATCTAAGAATAGCTCATCTCAAGCTAATCCTAGATAAATGAACTTTTCGCGTAAGATCAGCAAATTCTTGGTTTATATAGTGAGTGAAAAAATAATCAAAGCAGACCTCACACAGTTTGCAAATATAGCAGCCATAGAGCCATCAGAGAATGTAAAATAGGTACAAATTTTGAATGAAAGACTATCGACAATTAACAAGTTCCTGCCAAGATCCTTGGAAAATATTCAACCTTTCTTCTACGTGCTATGAAGATAAAAGTGGACTCTAGTAGGTGATGAGGTGTTTAATAATATAAAAACATTATTGACATCTCTAGAAGTGTTAACAATACCCTAGCTAGGAGAATCTTTGTATATGACCATACAGTTTTGGATTATGTTGTCAACGCAATACTAATTAGGGAGGAAAATAGAGAATCTAATCGATATTATGTGTAAGTACATCTCTATTACTAGTCGAAACTACTTATTTAAAATTAGAAAAAAAATACCTTGGAATTAGTATATGCGACTAGAAAAATAAAGTCATACTTCCAAGAACATGTGATAATAGTTAGAACTTTATTGGCCTCGAGAAATGTGTTTCAAAGACAATTATACGGAAGAATGGCCAAGTGATCAATAGAATTTGGGGATTACGATATTCACTTTAACCTGAGAATGACAATCAAAGCCTAAAAATGGAAGATTTCTTGACAGAGTTTCAATCATAGAAACTAGTACCTATAAAAAAGTAATTCGAATATACATGAAAAGTCAAAATTGATGGAAGAAGCAACCATCAAGGCTCTAGAGTAGGATTGAACCTCAGATCTCCAACCTGAGATATTGCTAAGTAAGTCTATCAAGTTCGGCTTTCCAGCCTCCAATAATAAAGGTGAGTATAAAGCCGCAATTGTTATATCTAGCAAATTTATTTATGGAGGAAGAAGAGTTCAGCTCTTCTCGTATTCTTAATTAGTAGCTAACCAAGTTGTGGAATAAGATGAGGCCAAAAAAACATTAATAAGTAATTAAAAGAGTTTCGGTGCCAAGTTGTGTAATCTGAGCATGTGGAATTCAAACAAATCCCAAGAGCTAAAAACTCAGTTATTGATGCGCTAGCGTCTTTGGCATGTACGTCTTTGGCTCCAAGAGTTATGTTTCAATAAAATTTGTCTATTACCTTACTTAAACGTTTCATGTTAACATTTACTACTACAAGAATAATGGTAACGGAAAAGGAATAGTATAAAAATTAGAGAGATTTGATCAAGAAGTACCTCGTTGAAGGCATACTCTCTGAAGATTAGAACACAAGTAAGGAATATCAATTAAGTCAACAAGATTTATTTGAACTTCAGACACACTATATACGAGAGGTTAACTAAGTCACTACTGTGGTTTTTAGATCTTGATGACGCATCATTTATTGTAGAAGAGCTGCATAATGTAGAATGAAGTGCTCAGTGCGCCTATAAGATAATTCACCGAAGAATTCTCGTACATGGTTATTATTGGCCAACAATGATGGAGGATACAAAAAGAAAGTCAAGCAGTGTGACAAATGCCAGCTATTTACCAATTGTATATAGTTCCTATAATATAACTTAAGATAATATAAATCACATTCGATAAATGGGGTTGGATATTGTGGAACTCTTACCAAAAGTTCCATAAGGTATAAACTTTATAATGGTTGTCGTAGATTACTTTTCGAAATGGATTGAAGAACAACCTCTAGCAAACATCACGAAAAAAGCAGATATAACCTTTTTAAAGGTAAATATATATTATAAATATAAGTTCTAAGATTTATTACAACAAATAGAAATAGGTAAATATATGTTATAGATTCAAAATCTAAGATTTATTACAACAAATAGTGGAACCCAATTCTAGAATGATAAATTCATAAGGTTATGCTTCCAAAAGCTAATAAAATAATTGTTTATTCTCTTTTACATCCTCAAACTAACGATCAAGTGGAATTAACCAACATAACAATTACGGATGATATCAAAAAGATGTTAGAAAGAGCTACATGAACTTGGCTGGAGTTTTGACAAGAAGTCATACATAAATACATTAAAATCTATACTAGAAGAAACACCATCTGTCATGGTATAAGGAATGGAGGCAGTAGTACCAGCTGAATTTTGTATGGCATCTCACAGAACCATAATGTATGATGAAGCAAGTAATGCACAAGCCTAAATCACTAAGCTATATGTAATTGGAGAAAGTAGAATTAAAGCACATCTTCGGTCAAAATATCACAGAATATAAATGAAAAATAAATAAGGCTAGAAACAATGGCCCCAAAGTGGGATGGGTCTTTCATGATCGAAGCCAAAGTAAAGTTGTGAACTTACAGACTATTTGATGAAGATGGACACCAAATTTAGCATCCTTGGAATATAAAACACTTAAAACTCTATCACAGTCCTTAAGGATTTACCTTATAACATACTAGTACATGTAAAATGTATTTATTAAAATATTAGGATGTATCATTTCCTACCTCGGTGGTGCGAGAAGGTTTTAAGGAGATATTCGATATTAATAAAATATTTTCTTGTAAAAAAACAACAGATTTTATATTACTCTTAAAAGTTGATATACACCTATAAGTGTCAAAGGCCAACATACCAATAAAAGGTGAATTCTATAGGAACACCCATGATTCTATAAAGTCTACTATAATAAAAATAAGTCTCAGCGATTAAAAAATTAGTGCTTAGACAGTAACTAATTAAAAATGGAAAAACTCTAGCGGGATTCATGCACCTTTAGTATGTTTGAACACTTATGCACCCTATATGTTCCTAAAATAATATCGGCTAGTTGAAAATTGATCAGTTCAATAGAAAAAATAAAGTACGCACAAACAAAATGTTTAATGAAAGCAAAAACAAACTCATTAATAAAATTTAAAGAGCACTTAAAAATACAAGAGTCTTGGTATAAATACCTCCAAACAATATACGAAAATGGTTGGACATTAAAACCATAAGGATGAACATTATTTTCAAAAGATATTACATCTTCGGTTGGAATAGTACAAGTTTCATTCAAAATATTAATTACTTGTGCGTTAAGATTCTCAACATTATAAGCACCAATAGTTTGAAGATTATTAGTTCAGTTTTTTGAACATTACTAGTTCCAACATTACCTATTTGAACACATCTTCCTTCCTGGACATCTAAACTCATAGCTTCTAAAAGGTCATTTTATTTTTTATTTTCCATATCATCAAACATAGAAGATATATAACTGCCTTTTTCCTATAGCTTGAAAAAAGACAAGAGTCAGGAGATCGGTTAATCTATTTTTAGTCTTGCATCCACTTGATTTGAGGAACATAATACCATAAGTTACTTAAGTTATAATCAAGATATTCTTGGTAAACGTCGATAAACATTCTAGACTAAGCCTTTATAAGTGTTGCACGATATGATTCAACCATTTGTTCATGATAGACAGTAATATCTTTGATCATGGCTTGGTGTTTACTAAGTAGAATCTCATGAAGCGATTTATCTTTCACCTTAAATGCATCTAATTACTTATGGAGCTCCAACTTTGCAATCTCAGTTCATGCTTAGGTGTCAATAAGCTCTTTGTCAACATACGACCAAATATCTTCAACAATGCCCATGTCGGTTTTAAAAAAGTTAAATTTTTAATTATAATAAAAAATCATATTATTTTGAATGGAAAGTGCATTCTTCAAATAATTACCAAATATATAACTAGCAGAGACTATCTCGTGTGCATGAATTAATAACTAACTAACTAAGATACAAGAAAAGACTTAGCTTCAAGTTCTTATTTTAATCAATCATCGACCTCATTCTTGGATCATAATTCATATTTCAAAAGTCTCACTGCGAGTTCTAGTTATTTATCCATGTTAATCTTAGTTTGAAGAACAATTCTTGTTGATGAGTTTTCTTCAAAACGTTCAGCAACATCTTCAACAAGAGTTTGAATATCAGATATATAACACTTTGGATGGATATTAAACTGATGAAGTATGGACACGACATTAAGAATACCCTACAAATATCATGTAATAACTATTCAAAATATTAAAAAATTGTAAACAAAACATAAATAAAAAAATTAACGAAGAGCAAATAAACGTTTATCTTACTTTAAACCCTAAATTTCGTTATCTATTCGCTTAGTCTAAAAAAAATAGAATAGTTGCAAGTTTTCATTGGTTGGCTAAAGCTGTAAATTAAGTCATTATTTCATGAATTGATTCCAAATGAAAAACATACGACGTTGTTGAAGAAAGAGACTTGGTTGGAAAAGCAACCATGATGGAAAGACCATTACATGGAACTTTTGCCACGACTTTAGTATCACTTGTATTTGCAACAACATATATCTACAAAAAACCTTGACAAACTCTATGTTATTACCAACATCATTAACATCAGACTCTGAAGCTACTGAGGAGTTAACACAAATTTTAATGGTGATTATTATATCCTCTTCGGGTCTAGGTTTTATATCAACTAATTCAAGAACCAAAACGGTTATCAAGTTTGCAGAATCTTTTACCACAACGTTAGTCTCTTCATAAGCTCCAACATTAGTTTTACTATCAACAGGAACAATCATCGGTGAAGTATTTTGAGATAGAGAAGTACATTCAGACTTAGTCTTTCGACGTATAAGGTGAAATAAGTCTTCTTGTTTCTTTTTAATAATATTAATATCATCAAGAACTTATTTCTCTCTCATAACTAAAAACTCAAACTCATGGCTAACCTCAAGCATAACCTATTTCACTTTCCTAACAAAGACCCAAATTTATTTCTGCACACAACCTTCAGAAATAACAAATATTTTTGTAGGGAATATCACCTTGAATGAGAATCTGCATGACCTGACGAATTTAAGAAAGTTATCTTAACAACAAGATTGAATATAAAAGAATGTTAAAGAGCTAGAGAAGATACAAATGCATGAGTACCCTGCTACACAACTATATAAGTCGGATGTACGATCCTTTCATTCTCAAACATTAAAATTTTAAAATTTTCTTTGTTTAATCAAGGGAATATCACCTTATTTACTCCCTGGTGCATCTTATACAATATTGGGATAAGACTCCCTCTTCTTATTCAAAGCAATAACATCCATCCCAAAGGATTTACAGGCACCATGAGCCTCGACTTCGATCTTTTCGGCCCCATATTCAAAATAGACACTTTATTTGAACTTATATATATTTGGGTTTATGCTGAACTTTTTTTGAATATTATATCGCTATAATTTTGTTCTTTGGAGGATGCTCTTCCATAATACTTTTCCTTGGAGATTGTCTCTTCATATTTTTCTTCCTAATAGAGTTTTTCTTCATATCATCCTCCCCAAATGATACAAAAAGAGATACATTACCACGAGCTTCAGTACTTGGCCATAAACTGCTATGGACTAACTCTTTAGGCACCATGATGGAGGAATATAAATAATAAAACTTTGAAGCTTCTTCCACCTAACAAATATACTTCATTTTGGTATATTCCACCCTTTAATCATCGGGTATCATTTTAAACTAGGATGCTGACAAAACAACACAAATACAATCACAATTATGGTCTTATTTAGGTAGAACCAAAATCAAGCAAGCCGATAAAAAGAAAAGATAACAAGTAACCCTTTGAAACCCAAGTTCGGGTGCAATAAGGAAAGGCTTCTTCATGACTGGCCTTTTAATTTTTAGAGACATACACAGATCTATCTTTCCATATCTTGTTAAAGGTTGAGATGTCATGATAATTCTAGTGTGTCAAAGATTAGCATAGCATCCCATTCTCAACAGCATGATAAGTGAGAGCATTTGTTGCATCTATTAAGTCAAAGGTAAGATCAAATTCAAATGTATCAGTTTCGATTCTTGACTTTGTCATTAGATCTTTCACCATGTTGTTTTATTACCAATTTGTTATAACTTTTCTCATGTTGTTTCTTTCATCCACCAATTGATTCTCATATACCAAAAAAATAAAATAAAAGATTTATCTTTTGGCCAGAAACTTTAACTAGGACATCCTAGTTACTTTAAAGAATATTATCAAGTTCGAGTTAATGAGAAATAAAATTCTCATATAAAACATATAGGTAAAAACACAACCTTGTATCTATAAACGTTAAATGAGGTTTATTCAAAAGCAGAGAACATAATGATTACATCTTCAGGAATCTCCTAATCAATAAGTTTTTTCACACGATCACTATTGTGGATATAGTGATAATGGTGGCCCTTCATACTTTCTATTTAGACTTTTGATTTAAAAAAAAAAAATCATTTTTCTCTGTAATTAGAAGAATCGGGTTTGCTAGTAGCTTTCATTAAAGACAAAATCATACTATTAAGTACAAGATAGGTAAGGAAAACAACCTTTAATATCTTTCTTTGCACTAACCTTTTTACCCTGGCAAGTTGGAGAATAGAGAGTGTAGCTTAAAAAAAAATTATTTCTCATAATAACTAGAAGAATGAGTCCTAAATGAACCATTATCGCGATTATTTTGAATGTATGAGTAGTCATCATCTTTTTATTTCTTGCCCATTTATAAGAAGAATTTATAAAAAAAATCAAGAAGATGAATATTCAATAAGGTAAACAATCAAGAAGACAAGAAGATTAAATCATAAAGAAAAGAAAACAAATAGACAAACGGGCAACAAAGAAGGGTATTTATACCCAAAAGTACAAAATATTTCGGCATTTGATTTTCTAAGGTTTTTGTGGCTTGGATCTATTTACAGGATAAAAGACTAAGATTAAAATATTAGAGGGCCAAGATTAAGGGATGTGAAGAGAACGCACGCCTATACTTAAAACAAAAGACTTTCATTCACATGTTAGTTTTCTCCGGTATAATTCCCATTTGAAAATTAAATAATAATAAACCCTTGAACTTTAATAATTTTATTATCAAACCCATAAAATAAATAGAAGCCTCTTCCAAACGAAATATCTTGTCTTTAAATTCATTTGCATACATACAAGTTCAAGAGAGACGAAAAAGGATACGATTATTGAATGGTTAAAAAGACAGAAATATTTTTATATAATGTTCACCCATTACTTTAGTCTTTATATGAAACTAGGGGATTATTCAAGAAGTTTTAAAAATGATCACACTAAAGCTAAAAATCAACTTATTCGGTTGGCATGAATCCTAGAAGATTAAGACCCATAACAACAAGCTTTCTCTCATCATTCACAAAGGCTTATGGGGGCTACTTTACTATCATAATTAGAAGTTCGGTCGATGTAAAATAACAACAACATCAACCACTTAAATATTTTAAAGAAACATCAACACTCACTTTGATTTATTTATATCAGTATTTACTTTATCATTCGCCAAGGACTATGGGAAATTACTCAACCATATTAAAAAAAGAATCAAAATATTTTGAAATATGTAAAAAGAAGTAATTGAGTAAATAAAAGAATATGTAATACTTAACAGCCTATTAGTTGTTAGTTATACAATTTCTCTTTGAAAAAATAGAGTTTTATTCCTCAATGGAGTTTTGGTCGGTGAAGCATGAACAGTTTAAGTACGAACCAAATCTGAAATGCCTCTATTGATACAAGTAAACAATTCGTTAGAGTTTAGCCCGAAATGGATGACATAATTAATTTGACATGAAAAACATAATAGTTTTGGATGTGAAGACAAAGCTTTGGAAACAACAAACTCAACAATTCGTTAGAGTTTAGCCCGAAATGGATGACATAATTAATTTGACATGAAAAACATAATAGTTTTGGATGTGAAGACAAAGCTTTGGAAACAACAAACTCAGGAGTATAACCATCAGCAAAAGTCAAATGGTGTTCCAGATATCTAAAAAGTAATCTTTCCTTTAACTTGAGACTCATCAGCCATAAACAATATATTATCTATGAGACTTAGTAAAAGATATCAAATTTAATATATCTAATTAAAATAATGGTTGTTAAGTTAAGTTAATATCAAATATAATATATTTCTATTATCTCAAAAATATTACTTCCAGAGTAATCTACCAATAACCACCCAACATCAAACTTATTATCAATAACCACCCAAGTTTTGATAAAGTTCGAATAAACGCCTGGTTTTAAACTAAAAGTATTAATAACCACTTCGTAGTCCAAAATACCTCTAACAATTTTCTTTCTCCTGCTTTTTGTCGTTGTTTAAAAGTTATATATTTCCAACCATATCACCATAAAAACTAAATATATCATTGGTCTTGTTTTTATAAGATGAACAAAATTATATTCATTTAAAACATTTTTAAAAAACTAGACTGCGTCAGGGTGCAAAAATACGTGTAATTGTGGTACAAATTAGTCTGGAAAAAATAATTATGGTCGAGTTACAGAATTATGTATAATTAGGGTGTGAAAAAACAATTACGTTCAAGGTGCAAAATTATGTATAATTGGGTTAAAAAATCGATTATGTTCAAGTTACGGAATTACGTGTAAATGAAGTGCGAAAATAAGAAGAAAATAGTTTGAGAAATAGGACTTTGGTTACGAAATAAGTCTAATTATGGGAAAAAATAAAATATAAACTTGTTTTTTTGAAAATAAATGTAAATTTAGTGTGAAACAACTAACTTTTTGTGTTGCAAAAACATGTGTATGTTTGTGTTGAAAAAACTTTTCTTAACGGAATGTGGCTGAGTGAAAAGTGCAAAATACGTATTTGGAGTGAAAAACTAGTTTGGAAAAAACAAATGTGTCCAAATTGTGTTCTAGGTACGAAATTACATGTAATCGACAGAATGAGGTGCAAAAGTAAGAAAAAATATAGTTGTAGAAATAAGACATTGATTGTCACATGAGTATAATTATGTTAAAAATAAAATACAAATTTGTTGTGTGAAAATAGGTGTTAATTTGATGTGAAACAAATAACGTTTTTTTTAGTTGCAAAAATATTTACAATTTGTGTTGAGTTTTTTTAAATGGAATGCATCTGGATAAGAAAATATGCGTATTGAGGGTGCGAAATTAATCTAAAAAAATAATCCTCCAAAAATATTATTCATTAATTTTATTTTGTTCATCTTTGAAAAATAAAAATATATATTCTTAAAATTAAATTAAAAATCAAAATATTAAAAGCAACTAATGGTTAATATCATACCTGTTTTATGAGTTACTAGATATTATTGTTTGAATTATTTATACTAAAATAATTTTTTATAAACTATAGGTGTTGATGATAATTTTAATATTTTCCAAATGTAAAATGACTATATGTATTTTTCTTATTATTAATTTTTTTTTAAAAATTTAAAAATTATCAAAATATTCATAGGTTATTGTTGGTATTATTAACAGTTTTAAACCATAGTTATGATTGATTTTGAATTGAATGATTTATGACACCATCTTCATCAACCCTCTTTTCTGCAAATACTAAAGGTACATGCATGAGCTAAAGCCTAAAGTTAGTTAACTAGGTTACATACAAGTGATTATGTGTCTTTTATTGTTCATTTCTCAACATTTTTTATTATAAAAGAGCTTATTTTTCGTTTTTCTAAAAAATGACATACTCACTTTTATCTTATCCCACCGTTCTGATTATCCAAATTTACCATCTTTGCCATCTTTGTTTTAGCACAAACAAAAAACTACACTTTTAATGCTAAACACCATCAAACTACATGTCACACTTTTAAAAGTATTTTATTTTGATTTTAAATTATATGGTATGCTTTTCGCATCTCCAACGGCTATCATAGTTACTAGTTTCGCATCATCACTGCATGGTTCCGGATTTAGAAAAAGAAAGTTTTACCTCCTCTTCATAACAGCAGTGTATAAATTAAAATTTTGTATCTTTTAGACTATAACTCGAAAACAAAATCCAAATATACCATTGGTTTTGTATTTTATAACGAAAATTAGATTCATTTATGAAATGTTATAAATTTTTTAGAAATATGTATATTTTTTTATATGGCTTCGCATCTATCATATGTCTAGTTTCACATCTAAACATCCATGATAGTTGGTTTGGTTTCTCATCTAGCATTACAAAAATTAAAAAGTTTTCCCATCCAACAAAAAAAAATCGCATCTTCTCGTTTATCATGTTTCTCACCTATTGGTACTTAAAAAGTAAAAAGTTTCGCATCTTCCAAACATCATCTTTTTCGTCTTTTTCGTTTACGTTGTAAACCTTTTCTTGAACCAAATTTTTTTCGAAACACAAAAACAGAACAAAATCTTTTAAAAAAACAATAAATCAAATTACTAAAGCATAAATAAAAGAAACACAACCAAAAATCGAGTTACCTAAATGAAATCGATTTACCTAAACAGGAATCTAGAAATCTAAATCAAACATTGAAATTAAATAAAAACACAATTAAAATCATAAAAAAACAAAAAATCAAAAAAAAAATTGAATCATTATTGATGATAGTAAAATTAGAGAGAAACAAAATTTAAAAAAAAAAAGGTTCAAATAAAAAAAACATTGTATATAAGATATTTAAAATATTATTGGTGATGGTATTTAAAATATTATTGGATCTTAAATAGGAAATATTTAACTGAAATGGATCCTACTCTTAAACTGTAAACCCTAACTTATAAATAGGAAGAAGTTGTTATAATATATTTATTGGACTTTATCTTTGTTGGTTATAAATTCAACATTAATATTTTTTCTAAAATTATAGCCTCTTCAAATTTTCTTTTTATCTCTTTATACATATTATCTTAAAATGATTATTAACTTTCTCTCTTGCATAGTTCTTATAACTTAAAAATACTTTCCTAACAAACAACACAAATTCAAAATCTTGAAATTTAAATCAACCAACATTGCTTTTCTAATTAGATAGTCTTAAACCTAAAATTTTATAATTTCCGTCAATACTTTTTATTAAAATAAATTTTAACTAACATAACTTTTTTCCCAAAACAATTCCTAAATTTTTGTTCTTATTTCTATTTTTTAGCATTTTAATTTAAAGTAAATTTAAACTAAATAATACTTTAGTGAAAACCTGCAGTTACATCCTTGAAATGCCTCAATAAGTCCTCGATGGTCATAACAGGATGATCTGCCTTATCTCTCACCCGTACACTCACCTGAAAAACAAACCGCACAAAACTCAAATATTAGCCAAAAGTTAGATAAACCAACTACTACACTTTGATGCCATGTCAATAAGAGTTCATTTGACACGCAGAGACAACTAAAGAAAGAATAACAATTAGATGTAAACAATAAGTTTAACACCGGAATATTTTACCTGTCCAGTTCCTGCTTCCTCTTCACCTACAACCAGTATGAAGTTGTACTGTGCCAACTGAGCTTCCCGTACCTACAAGGACCAAAAGTTATTTGTACACAATATGTTACTATAACGATATTTACACAAATCAGGGGTATTAGAGAAAGCTAATTAGATGATAGGACGAGGCTGTAGAGGCACCTTTTTCTGAATCTTTCTATCTGTTGTATCCACATCAACATAATAACCAGCATTGTGAATCTGATCTCGAACCTGTGGAATTAATAAAACCAAGAACAAGTAGCATTTTTAAGTTGTAGCCAAGGCAACAATATCAATATTGTGCTTCAGGACCAATAGGAAAAAAAGAATAATTATAAAAATCGAACATGTATAGCCTAAATTATAACTATTTATTTTACTACCAAAATTTAATTAAAAGTGCATTTGCACTAGTTTTTTATTTTTCCGAGCCTTAATTATAGAACAAGACAAATTACCGTTAGAGCGTAAGGTTGGGATTTCTCAGAAACAGGGCAAACGATGGCTTGCCGTGGACTAAGCCAAAAAGGCCACTTTCCTTTATAATGCTCCAATAATATAGCAAACATACGTTCAACAGATCCAAGCACTGCTCTGTGTATCATCACAGGTCTCTCCCTTTTGGCTTCATCCTCTGCTGAATAATCTAACTTGAAACGATCGGGAAGTTGGAAGTCAAGCTGCAAATGACCGCATCGTTCCATTAAGCAACTTGTCAAAACATGAATAGCTGCAGTATCAAATAATAAGAAATTGAAGTTGTATACCTGTAAAGTAGCACACTGGAACTTTCTCTTCAAAGCATCAGAGACACTAATATCAATTTTTGGCCCATAAAATGCTCCATCAGCTTCATTTATCTGCAGTACATAAGATAAAATCAGCCTCAAAGATCACAATAAACAGTGTTAAGAAAAAGTAACGTAAAAAAAAGAAAATTTAACCACGAACTAATGGCTAGAGACAAAATTTACCTGCCATGGCTTTCCAAACTCGTTCAAAGCTTCGGAAAGAGCAGCTTCTGCTCTGTCCCATGTTGCCAAATCACCTAGGTATTTCTCAGGCCTCTACAAAATAGTTATTTGCCAAACAAGGAAATTGAGAAGGTGTTTTTGATTTTGATATGCAGTAACAAAATACTTTCGGTTAGTGACATACAGTTGATAGTTTCAGCTCGTAAGTAAACTTAAATACATTGTAAACATGGTTGATGAACTCTAAGACACCTCTGACTTCGTCTTTTATCTGAAAAATAAGATGCATAATTTACATACGAGACAGAGATAATACAGCAGGCACAAGAGTTTGTGCAGCAGTAAGCAAAGTTCGCAAACCTGTGACTCTCTGCAGAAGATATGAGCATCATCCTGTAGCACAGAGATGTGCAATTTTAGATTATCATTTTGTAACTAGATAGCAAGTACAATAAAAGAAGGCAAAACGAAGACAAATGTGACAAAAGAAATATTAGATTGAAAGACAGACACGTATAAACGAGAGTTTCAAGAAGAATGCAGAGACAAAAGAAAACAGACCTGCTGAAATCTCCTCACGCGAGTTAATCCAGTGAGCGCACCACTGGCCTCATTTCGATGCAGTACTCCAAAATCAGCCATTCGAATAGGCAACTCTGTATAAACGTGCAAACAATCAGAATAAGAAAATGAAGGGAAAAAACTGAAAAATCTGATAGTCGATAACAACAAGATTTTAAAAAATCAGGACATGATTAAAGTATAACTCTTTTTATTAATACAGACATCCCTTGCAAAAGAACTTTGCCAAATTCTCAAGGGTGAATCGTATTACAAATTGAAGGAAATAGGATTCCGACATTTAGCGTGTGGGGAATGTCAAGACTCCAGTAAGTTGTAGCCACATAACCAAATGCTCAAAATAGTTGTAGCCAATAATCCAGTAAGTTGTAGCCACATAACCATATGCTCAGAATGGCAATGCAAGGTAGTCCCAAAGTTCCTAAATAATGTTTCTTTACTCGTAAAAAAACGCATTTGAACATTAAAACACTAATAGCAAATGTCCTACCTCGGTACGAGCGAACTCTATGTTGAAACATCACACAGTGGCCAGGGCAATTCATTGGTTTAAGTCCAAATTCTTGTTTTTCAATCTATATAGCATAAAAAGGGAGCAAGATATGAAATAATAGTCGAGATAAACAATTATAAGGAATTGACCATGTATACAAAAGTGTTGATCTTTCGGAAAACCCATTATTATCTTTCTTTATTGTTAGTAACAATTTGTTACTTCGGGTTTACTTGCATCAGTAATACCCATTACAGTTGAATTACTACTTTCACGAGTCATATCTGTAGATCTGTGGCAACAGGATTCCCAAAACCAGTTCAAAACTATCCTCACCCCTGATATTTCACACCTATTACTTTCACATATGCAACATAATTCCCACCAATTTTATTCTAAGGTATCAATGGTGCCGAGATCAGTAATGGCATTGTAATGACACACCACTGATATCCCTATTTAATATACAGTTGACTCCCAAGAACACAACCCTCCGTTCGAATCAGACCACGCTTTTCTCATTTGAAAGGCTTCTACTATAATCAAATGGACACTATTACAATTTCTTCCCCTATCGCATTTAGAGGCTCACATCAAATCTAAAGAGGTTTACTCTACACAAGTCAATGTAGACACCTAGATATGGTATTCACAACTTTAAACACTCCATTGAGACAGCCACTATAGACATCTACATGACTGCAGGTTAAGTATGGATATAAGAGGCTATATCTCAATTCTCTTATGCCATCACTAAGTACTTAACTCTTGAAAATTTGAGACAGCCTTCAAATACATATTCAGTTGTAATAAGCTTTACCTCAAATACAAACATGTTCTCCTTGTAGTTTGCTGCATGACCAGATGTCTCCCATAAATTCATGTTATACATATTTGGTGATATAACCTGCCAATTTCTGCTAAATTCAGCTATCCATATTTAGAGATAATTACTTATGATATTACAATATCAAATATAATGTTGACCTCTTCGTAACCTCTTTCCCAGTATTGTTTTCGGATGAAATCCACCAACTTGTTATAGATACGGGTGCCGTGAGGGAGGAAGAACCAACTACCTGGGCTGCATATAACGACAATAAATTGATTCTTACTGTCAAAGAGAATATAACATACAGAAACAAAGTTAGGTATTCTAGCCTGTGTTATACCTAAGTGGATGGCAAAAGAAGAGTTCCTGTCTTGTACCGACCACTCTATGATCATACTTTTTGGCTTCCTCCAGCATATTAATATATTTCTGCAAATGAAAAGGTTTCACAACAAGAGGAAATACAAGAACAGAGGTCTGATTTTATAATACAAGTACAAAACAATTGCACACAATAATTCACCTTCAATTGTTGCCGATCAGGATAAGATATTCCATAAACTCTTTGCAAACTCTCACGATCCTTGTTACCCCTCCAATAAGCTGATGAAGCCTGTAAATGGAAACTCAATAATAAAATACACACATGCAAATATGTAGACAACACTCCCCAAAAATTACTTACTTCAACTCACCTTTAAACACTTGAATGCTTTCACAAAAGATGTGTTAGGTATATGTGGCCCACGACATAAATCAACCAAGGGCCCACATCTATATACGGTAATAGTTTTGTCGGCAGGCAAATCGTTAATAATTTCAACCTGAATATAGACCCCATAGAGTCGACATGAGATTACAGAATAATGTAGGAAAAATAGATAAACAAAAATAAGAAAAACTATACAAATCCAAACAGCTTAACTAACCTTAAAAGCATTGTCCGAAAATATCTCAAGAGCCTGATTTTTTGTAACCTCAATGCGCTCAAAAGGTTGCTTTTCCTGAATTCTGAAACAATCAATCAATTGCCATGGAGGACAGTACATGTAGAGCATTGTAGGAACTGATCATATCTTTATATAGAACTACTACTTATACTAATGGTCTGAACATTTAAAGTTACTCCATTTATTCCTTTTACCACAAGTGTGTGCGCCTAAACCATAGCTATATGCACAGGATGGACCTTATATAAACTGACACAAACAGTAACTATATAAACGGGATAGACCATGTATAAACTGACTTGTGTATACATATTAACATTGATAGGGATGCAACGGATGGCCACGCTACAGTTCCAGAATCACATGCTTCATAAATGATGAAGAAATGTGTTTAACATAAACAAAAGCATAACCCATTTTTAAATGAGAAGAAGCAGTACCGAAACGGCTTTAAGTGCAGCCCCTTCAATCTGCTTAAAATGCTCATCATTCAAACCCAAATCTCCATAAAACCCATCATAATAGAAACCCTACAGAGCCATTGAGAAACCTGATGTGACTGAAGTTCAAAGTAAATCTGATAAAAAGAGACTAAGAGTGTCTCCAATAACTAAGATGAAGTTAAATGGGAGGATTTATCTATACCTCTCCTCTGGTTGTACAGGGTCCAATACAGAGCTTGCAACCATATTCCTGCTCCAATGACTGAATCCAACACATTAACATAGACAAAAACCAATTAACCCAATTAAACCACATAAACAAACAGAGTAATCAATACAAATGTCAAATAAAACTACCTCGCCAAGAATGTGAGCACTGGAATGCCAGAAAGTGTCACGACCTTCATCACTATCGAATTTGAACAGCTTAAGCTCACAGTCACCCTCCAACGGCCTGTTCATATCCCACAATACTCCGTTGACCGAAGAAATCAAAGCTGTCTCAGCCAAACCCTTGGATATCTCCATGGCGATGTCATATGGAGTTGACAACCATTTTTTCCCTTCTTTCTGATTTCCATCTGGCAAAGTAATCCTAACCAAACAAAAAACAGAAAATCAAACAAACTCTCACAACGAGATAAAACACATATACGAATAGGTACATAATATATGATGAATGTATATGATTGTGCAGTTTGGATTACCTGATTGGATCATGTTGGAAAGACTGAATATTAGCGATCTGCTGTGATTGGATCTTCTGAAAAAGCTCGATACGTTTGGGGATGACTTTTCCTAGATAGGAACCGTCTTTTGAGTGACTAACAGCAATGGCTGTTGTGGAGGAATTGGGAGAGGAGAGAGAAAGGGAGCGGAGAGGAGAGATGACTTCGGCTACGTAGGAATCGTCTTTGGAGTTAGGATCCATGGCTGCTGTGGAAGAATAGGGAGAGGAGAGAGTGAGAAGTAAGGAGTGATGGTAGAGGCAGCCAAAAGTAGCACCACGTGCGGCCGTCCTTTGGGGAAGATATTTAGGAGGAAAACTGTATGTTTGTATTAGAGTACTGGCAGCTAGGGCTGTCGACCGTTTTGGAGAACCAAAACCGAACGTTTCGGTTCGAACCGATAGAAAAAAGGGAGACTTAAGTAATGGTCTACAATTTGTCTCTATTTACTCAAGCATACCCCCAACAGATCCATTTTACAAATAGATTCAGCCCATTTAAAAAAAAACTCAATTATCTATAAAAAAAATAAAATAATTACATCCCAAATTAAAATATTTAACCCCAATTTCAAATTCAATTCTTTCTCCTCAATTTTGATTTCAAATTATCAAATTCATTAAGGGTAAAATTGTATTTAAATTTTAAATTTGGACTAATAGGTAAATAAAATCATATTTTGGTAGGTATTGGTAAAATCTATTTTAGGCTGGACTTCTTTGTAAATTGGATACGTTTTTGTACCCAATTGGTATAAACCCCTATAAAAACAAATCAACTTTTAATTGTAAGATTCTATTAATTTATTATTTTAAATAATTTTTTATACATTATATTATATTACCAAAATTAATACTTAATTATCTATTTTTAATAAAAATAAATAAATCAAAAATTAACTTCTACATTTTGATTTTTATGTTATTTATTTATTAAAAAAATGTTAAAAATCGAATTTTAAAAGAATTTAATTTTTTAAAATGGATCGGACCAACAACGGACCGAACCAAAATCAGATCAAACCGAAAAGGATCGAAACGGGACCGGACCAAACCGAACATAAAATTTAACTGTCCGATCTGGTTCCAAAATATAGAACTGAAAGCTTAGCGAAGCGGTCCGGTCCGGTTCCGGCGAAACCCGAACCGAACCGGACCAATAAACACCCCTACACGCAGTAAATGTTTTTTTTTAAATGAATAATGTGCAGCAGCGAATTATTCATCCATCCTATGTGGCAAACCAAAGGTAAATTCTGGTGCAAAAGATGAAACCGGGTTCATCTCTGTCATCACCAACCGCATCGTGTCATGTGACACGCTCCAGGCGTTACTTTTTTATATATATAAAAATCATTGTATAAAAATATTGGTTGGTAAAAAAATAGAAAAAAGTATACCATTACTTTTTATTTTTTTATATCTACAAGTAGACAGTTGGTTTGTTTGATTCGGAAACCGAAATATTTTGAGTATTTTATTTATTTTATATTTTTAAAATGATTTTCAGAATATTTTAGTAAGTTAAAAATACAATAATATCATGATCAATAAATAATTTTTTGAGATCTATAAATAGAGACTTGGTTTGTTTGATTCAGACACCGAAATTTTTTAAAATATTATGATGTGGAAGAGAGAGAAAATGGTGGGGTATGCTGAAAGATGAAATATGCTCTGCTGCGTGGAGTGAGAATTTTTGCAGAATTATTTGGAGATTATGCTGAGGTGACGCGCTTTTGGGAGATGAAATATCTCACTGTTGCAGGTGGTCTTATAAGGAAGAGCGTGTTTCGTCGAATTAGGAGTAACTTATAACCATATGCCTATATATATAGGCTTTTATCAGTAATTCATTTTTGGAATCTCGAATGGCGTTGGCCAAGTCACGTATCAAATTTTGTTAATCAGGTCCATTTTTGTTAGACCATACACAGCATTGGAAATATTTCATCTCCCAAAAGTGCGCCACATTAGCATAATCCTCAAATACTGTAATTCTGCAAAAATTCTCACTCCACACAGCATATTTTATCTTTAAGCATATCCCCACCATATTTCTCTCTCTTCCACGTCTATCTACCATATAGTATTCTACCATATATTTTTATTTATCTTACTTATTATTTGATATATATTTACATTAAAGTTATATATATTAAAATAAATAAATTTTATAAATTAACATAATATATTTTCTTTATAAATATAAATTATAAAATTAAAATAATTGATAAAATATTACATAATATATAGTTTATTTTAATTTAAAATATAAAAACAAAATTGGTCTGATTTCCAAATCAATAAAACAAACCAAATCTCTATTTATATTAAATATATCTCAAAAATTATAAATCATGGTATAATTTATTTATTTTTGTTACTTACTTAAAAGTTCCAAAAATAGTTTCGGAAAAACTTAATAAAAAACTAAAAAAAAAAAAATAGGTGTCTGAATCAAACAAATCAAGTCACTATTTATAAAAAATTTATAAATCTTGGTATTTTTTTAACTTACTAAAATATTCAAAAAATTATTTTAAAAAAATAATAATAAAAAAACTCTAAAAAATTGGGTGTCCAAACTAAACAAACCAAGTCTTTATTTATAGATCTCAAAAAATTATACATTGTGGGATAATTTTTTAAAAAAATTATTAAAACATTCCGAAAATTATTTTAAAAATACTAAGTAAATAAAAACTAAAAACAAATGGTGTCCAAATCAAACAACCCAAATCTCTATATGTAGATATCGAAAAATAAAAAATAATGGTATACATTTTATATTTTTTTACCAACCAATTTTTTTAAAAATGATTTTAAAAAAAAAAAATAGGTAAACCTACGGCGTGCCACATGGCACACTGCAATTGGTCTAAGAAAAGATGAAAAGGGGTTCATCATTTGAACCCCATCTCATCTCTGAGGTTCCACGTAAACCAAGTATGCGCTGCGGTAAGGGATTGATGCGCATTTTGGTTGAAAAATAAACTGTTGTTTATAGTCTTAGAATCTTTTGTAATTAAAAGTCTTTTACCAATTTATCTTTTGATAAAAAAATGGCATTTAGTGGATTTTGGATATAGTTAACCAAAAGTTGAAGAACACAAAATTACTCCGCATAATATCCATTTTATACTTAATACTTAATAAAATTTAAAAAAACTCAAAAATCTTAAAACTACTCCAAAATCTCACAAAATACTCTAAAACACACAAATCTTCCAAAAAATCCAAATCATTAGAGAATGGATTTAGGCCATGAGAAGCTTGTTGAGGACCATGAAACTCCAAACAAGGTAATCTCTCTAACCAATATTTTCAAAAAAAATTCTTTTTTGGTAGATCTTCTATTTTTAAAAAGCTGAACCCGAGCTACCATATATCATATGTGTATATATGTATAAGCTTTCATTAGTAATTCATTCTTGGAATCTCGAATGGCGTTGGCCAAGTCAGGTATCAAATTTTGTTAATCAGTTCAATTTTTGTTAGAATCTTTTGTAATTAAAAGTCTTTTACCTATTTATCTTTTGACAAAAAAAATTAGCATTTAGTGGATTTTGGATATAGTTAACCAAAAGTTGAAGATCACAAAATTACTCCTCACAATATCCTTCTTATACTTAATACTTAATAAAATTTCAAAAAACTCAAAAATCTCAAAAATCTCAAAACTACTCCCAAATCTCCCAAAACACTCTAAAACACACAAATATTCCAAAAAACCCAAATCATTGGATAATGTATTTAGGTCATGAGAACCTTGCTGAGGATCATGAAACTCCAAACAAAGTAACCTCTCTAACAAATGTTGAAAAAAAAAATCTTTTTGGTAGATCTTCTATTATAAAGTTGAACCCAAGCTACCCGTCGGTGGAGTCCCTTTCAACCGGCGGAGATGAGGAACAAATTTCATTATAATGATGAACTAACCCTGCCGGGGTAGGCCATGCCCAACCGTCGGCTAAAGCCTTCTACAACCACCGGGAAAGTCTGATCCAAACCGTCGGGGTTGTGCATATGACCCGCCGGTTGTTGACTAAGTTAATTTGTTAGGGAGGATTTTATATTTGGAACTAGGTCTCTGACGGGGCGATATACATATATCGTTGGGTGTAGTTTACCAACCGTCAGGTCGTATATTATCAACCGGCGGTTTGTAATATTCAACCCGACGGTTGTGGTTCCCTATTTTAGTCTTCCAATTTAAGAACTTTATGTTGGGCTACCCCGTCATGGTAGGTATTATCAACCGTCGGTTAAAGTATTGTCAACTGGCGGTAAATAACATCCCCGGGGGTAGAACATTTCCCAACCGTCGGATCGACTCGGACGTTTTTTTTTCCGTTTGGTTGGCATAATTTGTGTTTGTTTTATGGAGGAGGAGGAGGAAGAGTTAAATGAGAACTTATACGATTCATGCATGGTAAATGAGGAGGTAATGTCAGAGCCTTGATCCGTCGATTATAGTCAGTTGTTCGACACGAAATCCCACTACACTCAAGTAGAGTTTATTGATTAGGTTAAGAAAACTGCGTTAGACAACGGATTTGTGGTTATATTACGTCGCCGCAATAGACTTGCTCGAAAAATTCTGAGAATATTTTTTGTGTGCGAAAGATTTGAAGTTTACAAAAAATTGGTAGATCTGAAGCATCCAAATATGAAGTCTACCGGCATGAAAAAATGCGGATGCCCTTTCACCCTCAAAGGAATTAAGGTGGATGATGATTTGTGGGGATTAGAGGTCAAATGCAGCATTCACAATCACGATACTATATTGTACAAAGAAGGTCATTCGTACTTAGGACGATTCACCAAAGAAGAGATGAATTTTGTAGTTATTCTACGGAAATGGGATCCTGTCCTAAAGACATTCTCGGTACAGTGAAGAAATTGAACCCTAAGAATTCGTCTTCAATGTGCACCGTGTACAACGCTCAACTAAAACACAGAATTATTGAGAAAGATGGTCGGTTGTAATTCCAATACTTGTTGGGTGAACTAAAAAGGTTAAGCTACTATGAATTCTATACGTAGTCCGAAGAAACACCGAATTATCGAGAAAGGTGGTCGGTTGTAATTCCAATACTTGTTGGGTGAACTAAAAAGGTTAAACTACTACGAATTCTATAGAAAGTCCGAAGACGGAATCGATATCATAGGTGAGCTCTTCTTCACGCACTCGATTAATTTGGATTTGTTACAGACATTTCCAAACGCCATTGAAATGGATAACATGTACAAGGTAATCAAATATGGAATGTCGTTATACGAGGTCGTCAAAGCCACTTGTACCGAGAAAACTTTCAACATTGGAATCGCGTTTATGTCGGGAGAAAAAATCGAGAGCTACAAATAGGTGTTAGAGTGCTTGCATTCGTTACTGTTAACTCACTCCATCGAACCATACTCCATTATTTTGACGGATAGAGACTTAGCGCTTATGAAGGCGGTGGAGGAAGTGTTCCCCAATAGAACACACATGTTGTGTCGATTGCACATCAACATGAATGTCTTGGGCAAAACAAAAAAAATCATAAAGGAGAAGAAATTGTCCAACGCCTTCTTGAAAGTGTGGAATCAAATGATGTTGGCAAAAACGGAAGTAGCCTTCAAGGACCATCGGTCGGAATTGCACCGCGACTTCAAAGAGTATCCCAAAGCAATTGAGTATACCAAAAGTTGGTTAGGACCTTACGGTGATAAGTTTGTCACGTATAGAACTAACAAGTGGATGCATTTTGGTAACCAAACCACAAATCTCGTGGAGAGCACTCATTCGAGCCAAAAGCGTATCATCGGCACAATCAAATGTAACTTCGAGTCTTTTTTGTTGAAGTTGCATACTTTGATAGAATTGTAACACGAGGACATCAAACGATCATATTAAAAGAGTTGTTTGTTGGCCCTACATAAATTCGTGAACATTGTGTACGGTAAACTAAAAAGCAACGTCTCTCATTATGTGTTGGAACTTTTTTCTGAAGAAGTAGAATTGTGGCCGGAACATGACAATCGCGACCGTCATGCCTTGCGTTTGTGTCATACGAACTATGCACGATATGCCTTGTGCGCAAGAAAATTACAAATTTATTTCCAAAGGGTTAGAGGTTCCTTTAGAGTTATTTCACGAACATTGGAAGAGGTTAGACATTCTAGTTCATACCAATGTCACGACGATCGAGCAACTAAAATCCAAAATCGATAAACTAGTATGTCATGTCATGAAATCGAATGACGAAGCACGGATAGAGCATGTTTATAAGAAATGGTTTGTCGTCGTCCATCCTGAAACAACCTCCCCATTGGATTCATTGCTAAAGTGAAAAGCGTGCAGTCGTCCACCTTCAAAACATAAGTTTCCAATTACCGCATTCTAATCATCCACTAAACGCAACAAATCTAGGCACGAGCATGTGCTAGATTCTAAAAAGTCTAGTTCACCCTGGAATGATAAAACCTTCAAACCTCCGCCCGTAACCTCAAGTAAAGAGAAAGGAATATCGGGCCCAAAATGTGGTTGGGAAAGCACCCATGCTCCGAAGAAATGTAGTGTTATTCTAACGCAAGTAAGTGGGACGATGCTTTCTAGTGGAACGGTCGGCTGTAATTCAAACTATATGATGTCGGCTAAGACAAGCTTGGTTGATCCCAAAGGATACTTAAACTAATTTCCCATATATGTTAGACCATTTGTATCGTCCATTGCGGGTACCTCTTGATAGATTTTTCCTTGAACGATCAACAAAATGGGTGGTTGTTGATTATGGATGCCCTTTACAACGAGCTTATGAATTACGCATCCGTGTATGTTAAGATATTTAAAAGAATGGAGGATTTGATTGATATTGCAGAGCGTGTGAAGTAATCTAATAACGTGGGTACTAAAGACCATTGGATGTCCATGCCCGAGATGGGAGTCGCAATCGTTTCTATATTTAACTGCATTCTTCATTTCGTAGGATAATACCGAAATATGGATGTTGGGTTTACTTTTCTTTCGTTAAGAGGTACACCCCCTCAGATGCCAAACCGCATGGAAATCGGATTGGGTTGGGTGAACTCCAACCACTTCCTGAACGTAATTATTTACTTCCATTGACGGTTAGTTTAAATATTAAGACATCAATTTCATCGTGTTTTCATTTTGTAGCTTGGGATTAGGGCGGAGGCCCAATGTGCAAGAATACATCCTTGTTTCATAAATTTGCGGTCACCGAAAGTAGAAGGTTGGGCTTTACCAATTATCTCTCGTTGCAAGATATACGAAGAGCTTAGAAGTTGTAGCCCTGAAGTAACTGATTTATCCGCTTTTGTTTAAGGGCTTGATCATTAGAATGTCATTGTAGCAAAACTATAATTTCGACATTAGTATGTTTTGCTCTTTAGAATATCATTGTACTTTATGATTTGTGTTTCACATTAAGTTAAGACATTGCACTTTAATTGAACACATTGCATAACTAAAATTACAAATGCAAACAAGGGAAATAGATAGATAGATAGTAGCCCTAAGTTGACATAGCGGACCCAGTTTCATGGGGATGGATAAATCTATCCATACTCGAAGCGTTTCTCGAAAGTATAGTCCTCATCCTCGCTGCTTCCTTCAGAGTTAGGTTAATTCTAACGCCGATATCCATCGCGTCTGCTTTATCTTATATTTGTTGCATCACATGTTCCACCATCTCTTGCGTAAGAGTACTTCGAAATGCCATACTGAATATATTGTCGGTTTCGCTTCGAACTTCGTAAGTAAATGAATCAACCGGTATTGCCACATTTTTTAGATAAACTAACCTATCGGCCACTTCTTTTCGTCCTCGTGGTCGGGGTATTATATATCCAGGACATGATGTCTCCCTACCGTGGTTGAAACTCTGCACAAAACAACATTGACAAAGCCGAGAGTCTCCTCTTGCATCGTGCCTTTGATGAAATCAAATGCATTTGGGAGGTTTGCATCTTCGTGCACGTTCCAGCCAGAATCATCCATTCTAAGTATTATGAGGAATGAAATATCATTTTCACGGGTAAAAAAGTATTGGCGGGAATTAAATAAAATATTAAATGTATTCATTGGAAGAGGTTCCCGCCGGTTGAAACAGTAACCGTCGACGGGTGAGGTATTGTCATCCGGCGATTGGAAACTTCCCCGCCGGTTGGGAATTTGTAAACCGGCGGATATGGTCACCCAAACCAAAAAAGAAAACTAACTATTTTTTAAAATATCTCATATTTATCCGCCGACGGTTCATTAATCCCCCGATGAGGTTAAAAGTCCTCTGACAGTTGCTAATTTCCAAACCGGCGGGGGTAGTAGGCAATCCCCATTCTACTATATGGTAACAAATTATAGTTGTCACCCGCCGAGTGACTAATTGTCAACCGACGGATCCCAGGCGGTTAATAAATTTTAAACCCCCCAGGGGGAGAACCGACTATTCATTTTACCTTAACCGACAGGGATCCCCCATGAGGTTGAAAATTTTCTTATCGGTGGAGTTATTATTAATCGTCGGTTGAAAATATCTCAAACAGGGGGTGACTATTATAAATCACTAACATTGTTAGTGTAAATCCCTCGCTCTTGACCGGTGGTTGAAAAATTATTAGAATCCATACCCCGACGGGTGAACAATTCTCAACCGTTGGGGTAGTTTCCACCCGGCAGTTAACAATTGATCAACCGACGGTTGATAGTTTTTTAACTGTCGGGTGGAAACTTCCCCAACGGTTGAGAATTGTTCACCCGTCCGGGTATGAATTCTAATAAACATTATAAAGGAAATAATTTTAAAATCTCATTGCTTACGGAGTCAACCAAAATAAAAACAATAACGAAAACATAAACAATAGACCAACATACACAACATCTAAAACAAACTTAGAATAAATTAACCTCCAAAACATGCAAATCAACATCCGAAAGATCAAAATCGTGAGTCTAATAAATAAAACATGGTTCTTAGACTAAAACAACATAAAAATAACAAACAAGAGTAGCATTACAACAAGCCATGGACTAGTGAGGTCAAGCATCTTCTTTGCAAAGAACACGAGTTCTTCACGTGTATAGTATAACAGATGAACATGATTATCGTGTTCACCACATCCACTGTGGAGCACTCGCTAAGGATACAAGAGGTGATGTTATACCAACCGTGCTTCTTCACGTACAATTTGTACTAGGGCATGCTGTGCGGTTACTCCCTTCCAAGCGTCGTGAGTACCTATCGATCACGTAAAGATGGTCCCTCCAGTTGGTCCAGTGCCTACCCACTAACGCGTAGAGGAGATTGTCTCATCTTGATAGACCGGTTCTATGAGAAATGATAGGCATCAAATTCTCTTGGACCTAACCGAATTGGTGCATCACTCGTTCCAGATGGTAAGCCTCGCTTATGAATATTAGGCGAATAGGGTTGCGATATAACCCTATTGCTTGCTTCGGGAACACTGCACGAACGTCCTCATAAGGTCGGAAAATCATCTGCAAATAAACATTTACACATGTAAGCATGTAATAAATAAACACACATATTAATAAACGTAAAGAAACAAACTTACATCTCTCTCTGCTTGCGCCATGAGAATGTAACGGTAGTACAGCTTCCCACGAATAAGGGCTCCAGTCAGTTTTCTCGACGTCCATGCTAGCATATTTGGATCGGTCGGGCTATAACCGACATTCAATGCCGCCCAGAAAATGAGGAAGTGGTCATACACCCAAGACTCTAACAGTGCCGAAAAGCCAACCAAACTCTTCAAAGAGTGCTTCAAAATACCTCCCGAACTCTTGTACAACCATACTAATGCAGCAACACCCCATGCATACTCATTAAGTTTGTCAAAATGCTCGAGATGATGGAGAAAATCACATTGAAAATTCCTTTAGCTAGTGTTTGTGAAGATCGTACACCCGATGAAGAACATGATGTATACCATAGTGGCTTGTTTTTTCATCTCTGCAGTGATTGTGGTATTGGAATCCAAATATGCAGCCGCATAAAATTTCTCCCTTAGACATCGGAGGCTGAACTCACTCCCGTTATGCGCCTTTATATTCTCCTGCATGGCTTACGCTCAAACTCCTAACAACGATGCATAGCGTGCATATGTCTGATCTATCGACTACGTCCTAAAGGCGTCAATAATGTTCCCCTCGTCCGGGAGGCCGATAATCACATGCACATCATCCGGCGTGATAGTCATCTCGCCGAATGAGAACTGGAAAGTGTTCGTCTGCTGGTGCAAACTCTCAATGAACACCCCCCGTCTTCGGCAGATGGCGCATAAGTGACCATAATGGAGTCTCTTCCAATATAACCTTGACCCCTAGCTGTTTGTTAAAGTCTCATTGACTGAGTAGCCCGTACTTAGATTGGACCGTGATGTCAGATTGGGACTGAAACAAATAACAAACATACCGTAAAAAAATAGTTCAAGTATTAACATAAATAATTAAGTCTAAAACGTTCAAAAATTTACGTCATCCATAAATGTGAAGTAGGCCTTGTGCTGCGTATAGTTCGAGTGATATTTTTCTACTCTAAGAAAAGGTCTCTTCATCCCTCCGGATCAGTTGGACGGCTTTGGGTACGAACCTCTCGTGGAGGTGATGGCTCGGGGACCTCCGTCTCCTCCTCTTCCTTGGAGTCTATAAGCACATGACATTGCCTAACGACCTCTCGTCGAGGAGATGGTTATACTCTGCGCTCCCGTGTGGTATCGTAATTTTTATGCCTCACGAAGCGTTTCGTATGCACCAGGCGATCCCTGCGTTCGGTCTGATCGCCCTTTGGCCGACTACTACCATCATCTTTTTTGGAAGGTGGACGAATTTCTTCCCATTCACGCCTTGCCACTTTCTTTCGTCTCTCCTTCTCGGGTCTAGTTACCT
This sequence comes from Limnanthes douglasii subsp. nivea, assembly GCA_036936605.1. Lineage (NCBI taxonomy): Eukaryota > Viridiplantae > Streptophyta > Magnoliopsida > Brassicales > Limnanthaceae > Limnanthes > Limnanthes douglasii. The sequence continues at coordinate 112,278,536 of JAUPFV010000002.1, read as the reverse complement.
CGTGCCTGCGAAAAGAAATCAAATTTAAAAACCAAATTCAACCCTTAAAATGACTAGGTCCCCGTCGAGTGAGGCTGGCTCTCCCCGACGGGGACCATAAATGCCCTACAAAACATCCTCCCCGTTGGGGAAACCCAACCTCAATTAGTGGGGTTCAAGAACAATCTTAAAAAAATAAGCTACCCCACCGGTTGGATGGTTCTCATCCAGCGGGGTTCAAGAATACAGTCGCAAACTGCTATGAAAATACATTGAAACCAACTCCAATAATTCCAAAAAATAGTTATTCAACCACAAATCTAACCCCCTAACATCAATATAGCACTTCAAACACCTAAACAAACATGCATTTGCCTATTCTAACACCCTAAATAGCATAAATCTATAAATAAAAAAAAACTAAATATAATCAAAACAAGTTATTAAAATATATTCTCACTCTTTCCTTTTGCCCATTGTTGTTGTTTGTTGGATTAGAGTCTCCCAAAGTTGTTGAAAAATGGTTTTTGGTTAACTGAAAATCTTGATTTTGTGAATTGGGGTTTTGGAAGTTTGAAGGAAGGGAGGAAAGGGAAATGTTAGAATAGTGGAACTATTTTTGTTTTGGGGATGGTTAGAGTGTAAGGTTAGGGCTTAGTAAAAACAAGCGGGGGTATTTTTGGTATAATATTGGGGATACTTAAAATAGGTAAGGGGGTACTTAAAAATGGGTATAATTATCGAAATGAGACCATATTTAGCCAAAACCATATCGAATTTAGTGATATATAGTCTCTGAACTTTCAAAAGTTCGTTGGTAGTCCCTAGACTCTCGAGTTTGGATAAAGTTAGTCCTCTAGATCTCTTGATTAATATAAAGCTGCCACGTTGCACCATACTCATAAACTTGTATCACCAATGGTCCATGGACTTTCAGCTTGACTACATTTGAAGTTCGACTTAAAGATGAGAGACTATTGGTGATATAAGTTTCTATTAAATATGATGTCACGTGACAGTGTAGGTTAATTAACAGATGATATGGACTAACTTTATCCAAACTGGATAGTCAAAATACTGTCAGTAGACTTTTAAATTCTAAAAACTGTGAACGAACTTTTCGAAATATAGAAATTATGCCGTTCAAAACCAATATGTGTATATGGAAAACAAATTTGATTTGTTTCGTTTGATATAATTAATTTAGTTTAAATTATGCTTTACAACTAATTTTTAAATTTCAAAAACTTCCAAAAACAAATTAATATAGAAAATATATATAATAAACATTGAGGCGAACCTACTTTGCATGTCTAAAATAAATTAGTATAATTATAAAGTATTTAAAATTAAATTAAATTTTATATCTACTTTATAAATTCCAATAATTTTTAAATTTATTTGTTAATTATGGATTAATATAGAAATCATATATAATAAGTTTTTTTTTTTCTGTTACTTTTAATAAGTCTGATTAGATTTAGGGAAATTGTACCAAAGGTACCTACTCAACTATTTTATTGTCATCTAGTACCCAAGGTTTGATCAACTGTCACTTAATACCCAACTCAACTACTTAATTATCACATAGTACCTAACTTTATTTTAATACCCTAACTATCCTCACCATTCATGAACAGCTCATAACCAAAATTTCTCTTTCCTTCTCTTTCCTTCTCTTTCCTTTAATTTTATTTTTAAAAGATCCGTATCTTTCGAACCGGAGCTCGAAATAAATAAATGAAAGTACCATCACTTTTGTTTTTTAAAAATGAACAAAATTAGATCCATTGATGATTTTTTTTGATTTTTTTAAAAAATAAAATTTCACCAGTAACAATTCGCATCTTATATGAGAATCGTTCAGAAATCCTGAGAGTTGCAAGCAATTCACATTTTATCATGAGAATCGTTCAGAAATCCTGAGAGTTTGCAAGCAATTCGCATCCTGAGAATTGTACCAGGTTTTTTTTTTGCAAGTAATTCGCATCTTATCATGAGAATCGTTCAGAAATCCGGAGAGTTACAAGCAATTCGCATCTTATCATGAGAATCGTTCAGAAATCCTGAGAGTTGCAAGCAATTCACATCTTATCATGAGAATCGTTCAGAAATTCTGAGAGTTTGCAAGCAATTCGCATCCTGAGAATTTGCAAGCAATTCGCATCCTGAGAATTGTACCAGTTTTTTTACCAGCGCCCCTATATTTGGTCAGGGGTATTTTTGTCCAAATTTCAGTTCGAAGTACCAAGTGACACTATCCAAAAAACGGATAGCGTCGGGTAATTACATAGTTGAGAAGGTATTTACTGGTACTTTTCTCCTAGATTTATATGATTTGACCTATTTTATATATTTAAAATAAATTAGTATAATGATAGTTATTTAAAATAAATTATGTTTCATATCTAATTTTTAAATTCCAAAAATTTATAATTCTTTTTTCTGGATTAATATAGTGAAGCTTATATATAAGTTTGATTTTAGCCTAGTTTATATATCTAAAATCTATTAGTATTACTAATGATAATTATTCTAAATTAAACTATGCTTTATATCTGATTTACCGATTCCAGAAACCACTAAATTTATTTCATTGATTATGGATCAATATAGAAAGCATATATAGCAAGTTTGATTTGATCCTATTTCATATGTCTAAGATAACTTAGTATAATACTAGTTATTTTAATTTAATATATGCTTCATATGTAATTTTTTTATTTTGAAAACTTGAATCTATTTTGCTAATTATAGATTAATATAATAAATCAGAGTTTATATTATAAATTTAAAATAAAGTTTAAGTACAATTTAGTATCCAAAATCCTAACTATTATTCATGTAAGATCCATATTTTCATGTTTTTCCGAGAAAGATCCGTTTTAGTCAAATATTTACCATTTAAAATCCATTAATATCCCTACTCACTTATATAAAAGCTTTCAACACTCATACTTCATCTATTTTTTTCTCAATTTTTTTCTCTTAAAAGAACAGTGCCATACTATTATAGGTGATGATCAATTTTTTACTCGATGTCTTGTTTTTTCTTTTATTTTCGTACAATTTTGATTGTGTTTTTACTTGATTATGTGAAGATATTCAATTTGCATGTGTTTGGAAAGTCGAATTTGAGTTCAAAACATATGTTTTGGTTAGATCTGTTTTCGTTCTTTACGTAGTCTTAAAAGTTGAATTTCCAGTTAGTTTTTGAGTTTGAATGTGCTAATGTAGTTTATTTGTCGCATTGCAGTTAGTGTTTCGTTGATTTTAGTCTGTAGTGTGTGTTTGTGAAATTTCTGTTCGCGTAACACGTTTCTGGGTTTATCTGTAAAAGATGCGGAACGCGTTTGTTCTGTATGTAATGATAGTTGCGAAACGTATATGTTTCTAGAATGGTAGATGCAAAACATCTTTTTGAAAGATGCAAAACATTCTTACAGATAGATACGAAACGTGTATTTTTTCTATTGGTAGATGCGAAACATGTATATTTCTTTGTACCTGGTAGATCCCAAACCTATTTAGTGTTAGTTGTGAAACGTTTGTATTTTTTCTACTGATAGCTGCAAATCATATGTATTTTTTACTGTAATGATAGATTCAAGACTTGTTTATTTTTCTGTTTAATGCAGGTACGTTATGTCTAGTAGTAGATTGTGTATTTTAAAACTAAATGGAGAGCTTGCAATTTGTGATCTTGGTGTGTTTTTTGAAGATATTATTAAATTTATTTTAAGTAGATATGATACGTTGGTTCAGGGTAAATTCAAATTAAGATACTTTTGTGGTTATTTAGAAAATGTTATCTTAGGTTGTGATGATGATTTTAATTGCTTTGATATGAGTTGTTGATAGTTTGAGTGTTTCGATTGTTACTATTAAAGTTGAAGGTGATGTTTTTGTTGGTGATAATATTTAAGAAATAGCTCAAAGTATATTTGATGCTTCAAATGAAGAAATTGTTTATGGAGAAACTTATGTTGTTAATGTTATTTGCCACAAGCACAAAGCATTTGTTATTGTTGGTTGGGTTAATGAAATTAGTGGTGTTGGGCACTTTAAAGAGGGTGTTAGTAGGTTTAAAATTACTTGTTAGTTGGTTGGCTTTACGAGAAGGTTTTACTTTTAAATATTTGCATAAAATAAACAAAGAATAACTATTTATTGCATGAAAAAAGATTCAAAAGGCTGTCTTTGGAGACTATATGTTAAACAAGAGAGGACTACTGGCTTTTTATTATTATTAAAAAGTATGTCCAAACTCATACATGCGGGATTAGTTTTAGCAAATAAAATAGAAAAAAATTGTCATCAGATTTGATTGCAAACGAAATACGTGATTGTGTTAAAAGGAGAGTTGATGTTACAGCTACAAACATGAAATCATTTTTTAAAAATGAATACGATTTAGATATTTATTATTATGTTTCATGGCTTGCTTTAGAAAAAGCTAAGAAGGCTGTATATGGAGATAAATCTACTTTGTATAAATTACTTAAGAATTATTTTAAAACATTGAAGATTCTTGATAGCGCAATGATTAAATACTCAAGTATTTTTTGGAAACCAATGTTTTCAAGTGTTGTTTCGTAACATTAGGTTCATGTCCTTATGATTTCAATTCTTGTCATTAAGTTTTATTTATTGATGAACTTTTTTAAAGAGGATATACAAAAGGGTGTTGCTATCTGTTATAGCTAAAGATGGTAACAATGGTAAGTTTTTGTTATCTATTGTTTTATTGGAATAAATGTTATCTTTCTTATCTTATCTGCAAAACAAGCTTGGATCAAAATATAATAAATACGAAACCTTGGTATAACTAACTTGATAGATATGAAACATTAGTGCATCAGTAAAGCAGTAGATGCAAAACACGCATGTCTAGTATAATAAATGCGAAACATTAATGTATCAGGAAAATGATAGATGCGAAACACTTATGTCTAATATGATAGATGTTATACGTACAATATAAGTCAATTGGTAGATGTGAAACCCTTTATAATTTTACATTTATAATATATTATCTTCTATATATTTGTTACAGACATTTTCCATGTTGCATTTAGTATTGTTGCGGCTCAAGATAATGAGAATTGGTTATGTTTTTTGGAGATGTTGAAACCCCATTTTCTGGATAGGAAAATCACATTTATTAGTGATCGTCATTTAGGTATTATTAGTGATGCATCTACTATATTTCTAGATTTCCATCATGGACACTGTCTTTATCATCTTTTAAATAATTTAAGGCATTGTTTAAGGGCTATATCGACAACATTTAAGGATACTATGGTTCAAATGTTTAAAAGATGCGCATATGTTGCTAATCATATTTTTTATATTAAATATATGGATGAATTTCTTAAACAAGAAGGTGAGAAGGTTGAAAGTTTTGTGATAATTTATCTCCCGAAAAATATGCTTGTGCTTTTAACAATCAAGTCAAGCAATTTTGTGGTTTGCCTATACTGGAGTTAACTTATAGGATTAGAGTTTTACAAATGAGTCAAATTTCGAGACGTTTTGGTGATGTTGAGCATTGGACTAGCAAATTGTGTCCTAAATTTGATTTTTTTTAAAGCAAATGTGGAAGAATTTCGTCTATGGATAGTTCCTTCGTCTACTCCTCTTTTGCATGAAGTGTTTTGTGATCTTGTTATGGTTGTTGATTTTAGTGTACGTACTTGTTCTTGTGGTAAGTGGAAACATTATTATTTCCCATGCGCTCATGTTTTAGCTGCGTTATTTTATATAGATGCGGATCTTATGAAATATGTTGAGTCATGCTATGTTGTAAGATCTTATAAGGCAACATATTCATATGGTATAGCTGCATTTACTACTTTTGGTCAAGCTACTTCAACAACTTCTCTAACCGTACTTCCTCCAGTTTTGAAAAGAAGAGTTGGACAACCTAAAAATAAACAAATTCCATTTAAAGGAGAATTAAGTATGCGTTCAATAACGTGTTCTTGTTGTCGTAAATCTGGTCATAATAGACGAACATGTGTAAAAATATTTTCTTAAGCAAAAATGTAGAGAAAACTAGATAAATCTCGGGGATAAAAATACTAATTTTTTTCATAATAGTATTAAGGCCCGTCTTTTCCGAAATAAAATCATCTCTATTAAAAATGAGTTTGGAGTTACCGTTTCAACTCCGTCCAGTGTGGCCAATTTTTTTGTGAGATACTTTGAAAACTCTCTTGGTACGAGACTCTCTGATGGTTATTCGGGTTTGGAATTTGTCTCTTATCTTCTTTCTTCTAAAGTTACCATTTCTGATAATGAATTAATGATTCGAGAGATCTCTTGTGAAGAGATCAAATCCGCTCTTTTCAGTATTGACAACAATAAATCCTCGGGTCCTGATGGTTTCAACTCCTCATTTTTTAAATCTAATTGGAGCATTGTTGGACATGACATCTGTAATGGTGTCTTCGAATTTTTCCGTACAACCTCTCTGGACCCCTCTTGGAGCTCCACCTTCATTGCTCTTATCCGTAAAAAGGACTCTCCCTCTGGGCCTGCAAACTTTAGACCTAATGCTCTTTGTAATGTCCTTTACAAGATCATCTCAAAAATCTTAGCCAATAGAATTAAGGATTATTTCCCCTACTTATTGATAATTCCCAATCGGCCTTTATGGTGGGAAGGAATATCTCGGATAATATTTTTTTATCCCAGGAGCTTCTGAGTGGGTACCATTCTAATTGCAGCAACAAAAGGATCGCTCTCAAAATCGACTTAATGAAAGCATTTGATAATGTCAAATGACACTTCATTCTTGATATCCTTGTTGCTATGAATTTCCCCGAGAAAATGATCACCTGGATCATTAAATGCATATCCTATCCGTCATATTCTATTATCATTAATGGATATCTGTATGGAAACTTCAAAGGTGGATTAAGACAAGGAAATCCTCTCTCCTCCTTTCTTTTTGTTCTTGTCATGCAAGTTCTCTCCAGTATTCTTAAGGAGAAAAGTAAGGATAAGCAGTTTCGTTTCCATTGGAAATGTCAAAAGCTCAAGATCATTAATCTCTGATTTGCAGATGATCTCATGATTTTCTACCATGGTGATGTTAAGTCCCTCAGTCTTATTAAAGAGGCCCTTGACGAGTTCAATTCCCTTTTTGGTCTAAAAGTCAACCCGACTAAAAGTCATATATTCTTTTCGGGTATGGATGAAACCCCTTCGAGTAAATATTCTATCTATCTTGGGATTTCTAGAAGGCTCGATGCCCGTTAAATACTTAGGAGTAGCCCTTCTCACTAGTCATCTCACCTACTCGGACTGTCGTCCACTTCTCCACAAAATTACCTATCGTATCAATTCTTGGACCTCTAACCATCTTTCGTATGCCGGTAGACTTCAGTTAATTAAGTCTTTTTTATTCGTTGGTGAGGTCTATTGGTCTTCTATCTTTATTCTCCACTCTATAATTCTCAAAGAACTGTCCCAAAACCTACGTCGTTTTCTTTGGTCGGGTATTGCCATGAAAATCTATGGTGCCAAAGTTGTTTGGGCCACGGTTACCTTGCCCAGGATAGAGGGCGACCTTGGGATTTTGGACCTAAAAATATGGAATCAGGCGGTTGTCCTCAAGCATCTTTGGTATGTCATAAGTATTAATAATCATTCCATTTGGAGTGATTGGATTAAAATGGAAAAAATAAAAAATTGTAATTTTTGGAACCTTTAGATCGACTCCTTTTTCTCTTGGATCTGGAGAAATATCCTTTATTTTCGCCCTTTGGCTAGTAATTTGTACATGGTAGCCATCAGAAACGGCTCGAGCACATTCTTCTGGTACGACCCATGGCTTTTATCCTCTTCACTTGCCTCTCACTATGGCGACAACACAATTACTGACTCCAGGCTTGGGAAGAACCTAAAAGTATTGGATATCATTCGTAACAGGATTTGGAATTGGCCTTCCAATATTAGATCGGCGAGATCTTGAAGCCACGCTAATCTGTTGGAGATCCACAACCTAATCCTCTCTCTCCCGCCTCCCAACCTCGAATCCACTGACATACGTTACTGGAAGGCAAAGGCTGGATGCAATTCCTTTACAATGAGATACGTACCTTGCCATTCGTCTGCCTAACCCTAAAGTAGCTTGGGCCGGGTTAGTATGGAATAAATTCAATATTCCTCGTCATTATTTCATTTCTTGGCTCGCTATTTTAGGCAAGCTTGCCACCAAAGACAAGCTTATCAGTTGGGGTTACAATATCCCAACTGATTGTGCCCTGTGTAACTCTGAATCTGAAACTATCTCTCATCTCATCTTTGAGTGTAGTTTCGCCCAGAGTATCTGGACTAACTCTAGTAATAAACTAGATTTCCCCTTTTTAAATATTAGCTGGCAGTCTTGGATTTCTGAAGCGTCAACGTGGTCTCAATCTCGTAACCATAGAATGTGGCATGCTTGCTTTGTCGTGGTAATTTACCACGTCTGGAAGGAGAGGAATTCAAGAGTATTTGGTTCCCCTCCGGCCACTGCCTCCATGGTTTCTTACCGTATCTTATCAGATCTACGATATAGATTCCAAGGCACCAAGACTAGCTGGCCGGTATAATATCTTACTAATGGTTTTTATTTACTGCAGGTCCCGTCTCGGTGAGTGCACCTCGAGTTGTTTTTACTTTCTATTGGAGATGTTCGGCAGCTGTCTCAGAAGACCATTTTGTAGGACCAGTACTCTTCTACTTTGCTAGACTGGATCTTATGTTTGTTACATTGATCTGATCTTATGTTATCCATTTCGTCCCCCTGACTTGATGTGATTGTATTTACTCGGGTATGCCCCTAGTTATTCTTGTATGAACCCTCTTTCAATTAATTTAATGTTTTATTACACCAAAAAAATGATATGGATATTAAATGTGCGGGATATATACTAGATAATTGATTTTTCTAAATCTATTTATATGCAGTAAAAAATGTTATTATTTTTGGTAGAAAGAATTTATGTTTAAAAGATTTAGAAAAAAATATTACTAAACTTAAATAAATACACATACTAAACATAATGTCAAATTTAGTAATAATTTTTCATCTAATTAATTTAGATATCTTCAAAAAATTAAATTGTTTCACTAAAGAAACATAAACTTTAAATTATGTGAATTTATTGTTTTAGTTAACTAATATAATTTTAAGTAATATATTTCAATGTTTTTTTAATATACAAAATGTATAAAAAAAATCCAAAAAGAGTAAAAAGTATTGAATGCAACCTTATTGGACATAAATTTGGAGTGAAACGGTATGACACCGTTAATAAGTCAGAGAGCTAAGTATATTATATTTCTCTTCATCCAAATATGGTATACCATAATACGAACCAGCCACATGAAAAACGGCCAACCAACACCATCCACCAAAAACACGTTAGGTCAATTTGCACTCCGGAGATGGCACCGAAATGTTATAAGAAATTTCAAGATAAAAAATATCATTTATAGATTCTATAAAATTATTCTAAGAACATAGTCAAGAGGAGGAGAGGCGTATAATCCATAACAATGAGCTTGTCTCATGTGGAAATCTTGCCAAGAATAACAAGCCATAGAATAAAAGAACGATAGACATTATATTTATTCTAGACGAGACCAATCCACCTGAAATAGAGAGCACTGACAAAACATCAACAAAATCCTGATTCGTACCTTTGACGAAAGAAGAGAATGATAAGATGGTAAGATTTGAGCTAAACTTATCTCTGACCTTTTATTGGATATTTAGATTAAGTATCATCCGTGTTAAAACTTTTATTGTGTAGGTTTCCATAAATATCATTTCCCAAATAATAATAAAGACATCGAAATACGATAATTTATCTGAACCATAGAGTGAAAGCAATAACTATCTTCATATCAATTTAAACTCTCTTAAATGACTACACCATTTTCAAACTATTTTAGATGTGATTATTACTGTCTGTTATTTACACGTATACTTAAAAATGTTAAAAGTTTCTTGATGTATAAATTTTATCCAATAATGATCATCATTGTCGTCTCATATAAAATTAATGTTGATATGTATGTTAAAACATCTTTGTCTAATGACTTGTTATTATCCATTAGAATTTTGGTATCTGAATGTCTACTATAGTCAAACTGAAATAATACCATTAAGAAGGTTTCGATTTCAGAGTTTTAGTCACATATTTCTAGATGTTGAGTATAACAATTATCGAGATACTAGCTTGCTAAAGTGATATGGTAAGTTCTTAGTAATATATATACATACATATATATATATATATATACATATAAGACCAATATGATTTCATTTTAAATATTTTGTCTTATTTATTTATTTCTTCAAATAATATGTCTACACTTTCTATTGTAGATGCTTTTGTAGGTTTTGAACAGTATGTCATCCCTGGACTATCACATTTGGTGACAAATAATCCTTTGACTTTCAAATATCCGCTGGTAGTCCATGGACTATCAGCTTTGGATAAAGTTAGTCCACCAGATTCTTTGAATTATGTGAACCTGCCACCTGTCATCATAGTCACCAGAATTTTGTATCACCATTGGTCCCTTAACTTTAGGTCAAAGCCAAAATATAGTCTACAACCTATGACCTAAAGTTAAATGACTAGTGGTGATACAATATTATGGTGACTATGGTGACATGTGGCAAGTTCACATCAATCAAAGGATCTGGTGGACTAGCTTTATCCAAAGCTAATAGTTCAAGGACTACCAGCGGACTTTTGAAAGTCAATGGACTATTTGTCACCAAACGTGATAGTCCAGGGACGATATACTATTCAAACTTCATGACGCATCATATAGGCAGGTTGCTCAACTGAGTGACCAGACCTAGCAAACCAGATTACGAAAGACTCGTTAAAAATGAGTTGACCAACTAACCGACCATTTTTTTATAATATATTTTAAAATTATTAAATAATATACAAAAACATCAATAAATTCTGTATCAGAATTCAATTTTATTTTTAAATCAACTTAACAAAAAACAATAAATAAAATATGAAATATGATATTTAAAAAAAGCGTTATCACAATTGTTTTCTAATAATTTTATATGTTAAAATTTTAATTGAATATAATGATAGTTCATTAAGTATCACGCTCCTTCTCGTTTGAGTGCCATCATTTTTCTGGAAAGTTTGGACTTTGGATGCATATATAATGATGGCTGAATCTGCTTAATAATTCCTTAGTTCTAAAATATTTTTTAATATAATTTTCTAGTTTATAGAAGATTGGACTACTTTTTTAAAAATCAAAGTTTTGCAACTGTTTTACACGTAAAATTAATTTTAATTTAGTTCGCATTAGATCACTTAATACTCTGTATGTTTATATCACATGTCAGGATTTCGTGATTAACATTCCAAGTTTGCAGATTAGGTATTATTTCTTTGAATTATTGAGTAGATCAGCAAAGTAGATCCATATTTTCAAGGCAAAACTACAAGATACAAATAAGTGGTTAGTCGTTTGTAGATTATGATAAAACTGGAATTTGGATACTATAATCATATGTCTAGACTGCAATATAAAGGAGTCTCTGGAGGAAGAAAGAGAACTTCCTAAGGGTAGTTTGGGTTCTATATGTTTTCAAAGATAGATTAAGTGTTATGCTTGATTCTAATGTGCTGTATTGTTTTCTTGAAATTGAATGAACCATATTTAGTAATATTTCATTGAATTAGGTCATCATGCTGATTATTAACTGAAAGCTTTGAAATCAAGACAATATTAGAAGCAGTGAATAAATGAGAAAGATGATTCATATTCGAGGAATTATTTTTCCATAAAGAATTAATTTGCTACCAGAAAACTAGACATTGTTCTCATTAGTATCTAAATTGATAATTGGGGAATTGCCAAACCAATTGTCTAGCCCGGTGTCCAAATTGCATGTTCCCATATTCCATTTGATATTTTCTTCAGTAATATGTTTGATGCTGAATAATCTTTTCCATGTTTATGAACTAGTCTTTGAATAAATAGCCTGAAGATGATGTTTTCCTTTGCAATAAATGTTGTGTAGGTAATTAGCCCAAAGATATTTGTTCTCTCTGAAATGATACCACAACTTACAAGAGAGAGTAGTTTGGTTCTCATTTAGATTCATGAGGTTGAGTTCACCTTCCTTGAATGATTTGCAATTTGTATTCCAAGAAGAAGAGTGAATACGCTTTGTTTCACTTGAAGAACTCCAGATGAATCTATTTTAGAAATGAGAGATTTAAGAATCCAACAACTGTGCATCCAATAAGTAGGAATAGATAGCAATACAGATTTTGAAAAACGTTAGCCTTCCACCATACGATAGTTTTTTGTTTACCCAATCAACAATTCTAGATCTAATTGTTTCCAAAAGAGCAATGTAATTGCTGGTATATGGTCAATTGCTGCGCCCTTTGTTACACCTACTGCTCGCACCTCGACTGAAAGGCTGCCTCGAAGGACATCAACAGATGCATTAGAAATTGGTCCTGTCCAGAGATGCTGTAGCAAATCTTTCTCTTGAAGCCTTCCAAATTCAACACCTGCACCTTTATATTTCCAAACAAGCAATGTTTCACATACTCCGAAATGTGACCTGGAAGTTCTTTCCGTGAAGTATTAAAAAACATGCGTAACATTGTCAACCCACTCCATAAGAAAGTGTTCTGGCATTGTCGTCATCCAATCACCTGTTGCCAACCAAAGATTATACTCCCCGAAGTTTTCATCTAAGACATTTTTGTCACTTCCACTTAGTACAACTATAGTCATTTTTGGATCACTGCATAGTGTTGTTAAAGACTCTTAAAGCTCTGGATGCGATTTAAGGTCCATATCTTTGATCTTTCCACTTAAAGATGCATTGAAGCCAGTAACAGCAGTCGATTATTAGACTGCACATAATGCTCAATTGCAACTAGTTGTGGAAGCTCAAGTGGTACTTTTCTCATACTTCGTTGCGCCTTGATGATGGTATCACTCAATTCACTTACAAACGTTTCGGCCCATTCTTGAGCAGTATGGGTTGTCACATGAGAACAGTTATGCTTATGGCGTTTCTCTCTTTCTTTGGGAGACATCTCCAAAGCCTGTCCAATGGAAGCAACAATTTCTGTGATGTTCCAAGGATTCATCAGAATTGCTCCAGCTCCTAGAGACTGTTGTATCTGCAAATTCGCTGAGAATAAGAACCTTTTTTTTGGTATCTTGACAAGCAACAAAATCATAACTGACAAGATTCATTCCATCCCTCAAATATCTAACAAGTGCAACATCAATGATAGCGTATAGTGCACATAATAATGCATGGAAGTCAGGGGAACGATCCAGGTGATGTATGGGAACTGCAGTCAAGCCAAAACGGCCATTAATGCGTCCAACAATTTCATGAACTTGACTTTTACGTTTTCTTATATTCCAGGATGTCAGTTATTGTTGTCGGTACTGCAATTTGCAGCAAAATAACTCTGTTTCGCCATCGTAGGTTCTCCTCAAGAAAATTCTCAAATGCCAGAATCTTTTGGGGATACCTTTAATCATATCAAGGCGATCAACATCACCACTCTGAATCAATTCACCAAAAACCCTAATAGCATCCTCGAATAGATTATTCCTAACAAACCCAGATACCATCGTATTCCACAAAACTGTGTCTCCCTCATGCATTTTGTCGAACACCTTCTTTGCATATACCTCGCCAGACCTTGAAGTAAAAATCTACAAATGCTGGTCCGACAAATAAAACCGACCCATAAATCAGAGTGTGGCGCATATTATTTATCTTGCAGTTTACTAAACCTATAAGAAGTTGGGTACCGAATGAGTTGTTATGTGAGTTGTGTCTGATTTTTGGTTTTCGAGAAGGATAAAACAGTTCTACGGTTTTCTTCAGATTGTCGTTAGATTTCGTTTCTTTGGAAGTATATATCTTGCTTGGAGAGGGGAATAATACGTAGAAGTTGCATGTACTTTCCTCGGTTTTTTCTCTTTCGAACCCATTTTCGCTTTCTGATTTTATGTTTTCCATTTGTTGTACTAAAACTTTTAGTCCTTTCAAAAGGTTTGGTCGGTGGTAATGATAGTGGTAAATGGTGTCCATCAGAGGTGTCGAACGGGTTAAACCAGCATCAACCCGCACCGTTTAAATCAGAATCACGGGTTGCGGTCTTGGCGGGTTGCGGTCTTGACGGGTTGCGGTCTTGGCGGGTTGCGGTCCTGGTGGGTTGCTCTTATGCGGTTCTGACGCTCTGGCGGTCCTGCCAGATTGCAGTCCTAATGGGCCAGTTTCACAGTTAAACCGCCAGTTCAAACCACCATACGAACCATTTAAGTACCGTTTATCAGTTCAAACCATCAGTGAAACCATTTAACCATTTAAGAACAGTTTATCAGAATATTTTATAATGTTATTTAAAATTAATTTGTAAGTGTTAATTGAATCTAATTTCAATAATTGAGTTAATTATTCTATTTCATGTATTTTAATTTAAATATGTTATCATTTTAATCGAAATTTTATAATCATCAATTACATTCTAAAAAATAATTGTAATTTGAATTACATTCTAAAAAAATAATTGTAATTTGATTTTGATACGTTTTCTTTTTTAATTATATTTATGTATTTAAGATATTTTATTTAATATTATGTGGATATTAAATAAAATAAGTAGATCTACTTGTATTTCGATTACAAATTTACAACATTTGAAGTATAAATTTAATATTTGAAGTATTCAATTTTTGAAGTATAAATTTAAAGTTTTAAAAATTGTATAAATTTGGATTATGTTCCAATTGCATAAACACATGTAATTTGTTTGTGAAATAAATTCAAAAATACCAAATGTGTTTCAATTAACTATCTGTAATTTGGTTCCTAAAAAGAAATTATATTATGACGGCATAATTAAATATAATTAATTAAATATATATATTTATTCAGGAGATTAACATTATCAACCATATAAACTATCTATTATGTTCCAAATTAACTTGTTAATAATATAAAATTTCTTTCAATAA
The DNA here is from genome assembly GCA_036936605.1 of Limnanthes douglasii subsp. nivea. Classification (NCBI taxonomy): domain Eukaryota; kingdom Viridiplantae; phylum Streptophyta; class Magnoliopsida; order Brassicales; family Limnanthaceae; genus Limnanthes; species Limnanthes douglasii. The sequence continues at coordinate 112,263,503 of JAUPFV010000002.1, read as the reverse complement.
ACTAGAAAAAAAGGAAGGGTTTATAATATAAAATTTCTTTCATTAATCTAGAGAATTTAATATATATTTTTTTCATAAAAGTACTAAAATTATTAAAAAAACTAATAGTTCCAAAAATCTATTTATAGATTTTTATTTTTTTTTAAAATAATAGTTCGAATTTCCTATTTATATAATTTTTTTTTTAATTTTTTTTAAAATATTAGTGCGCGAAATCATATATATAGAGTTTTGATTATTTTTAATAGTTTAAAGTGCTTACATTTAAAAAAAAATTAAATTTTTATAAAAAATTTTTTTTTTTTAAAAAAAAATCAGTCACGGATGACGTCAGCAAGTGACGTCATTCGTGACGTCATCAAGCAGACCATCCGGCCAATCATCCGGATGGTCCGCGCGTGGCCATAGCCAACGGCTAATTCAAACGAACTAGCCGTTGGATGAACCGGACCATCCGGATCGATATCTGGATGGTCCGATTTGCCTGTCCGGGCGTCCGGGCGAAACCGTCCGGATGCCCCGGACCGTGTGCCCGGACCATCCGGACGTCCATCCGGATGGTCCGGACGAAAAAAAAAATCGGTTTTTTCAAAAAAAATAAATATGGGTCTCCCCTATAAATAGAGGAGACCCCAACTCCAACCTCACACACTCTCTAAATCTACTATAAACTCTCTAAATCTCTCAACTTGTTCTAGATTTTGTTATTAAGCTTAACTTTTGTATTTTACATATCGTACTTCTGTTTTCGAAATAGTTAGATTTTTTTTTCGAAAAAAAATTGTTATTAGTTTGTATTAGTTATTATTTGTGCTTATTTCCTATTTCCAATGCCGTCTTGTGGCTTCAACAACAGGTTAGGACAAGCAACTCCGAAAACTGATTTTTCGGAATTTTCTTCTTTTATGATGTCTCCTCCACCCGAGAGGGATCCGATCACACGACGCATCAAATGTGCCACTGAACCTACGAATATGAGTAAGACTCTCAAACAAAATTTTAGTTTGAAAATTTCTAATAAGGAGAGGCAAAACTTCAAACTTGTTAGTACTACACGTACGACTGTTAGTAAGACCGTCAAACCAAATTTTAGTTCTAAAATGGTCGACAAGGTGACACGAAGTGTCAAACACCCAACTATAACCAAGACTAAGAGTAAGACCGTTGTTCCTAAACAAAGTCTTAGTACGAAGACGGAGATGGTCGATTTGATTGCTGTTGCGTTAAGTAAGGTTAATCGTGAGACTCGAGGACAAGTTTTGGGAGATCCATTACAAATTGCAGCTACTGTTGAGAAAGTTTTGCGACTTAAAAAAGTGGTTAGCGACAAGAGACTAAAAAATGTATTTTAGCAATTGTAATATTAAATATTTTAATATAACTTGTAATATTTTAGCATCTGTAATATTAAATATTTTAATATGACTTGTAATATTTTAACATTTGTAATATTAAATATTTTAATATAACTTGTAATATTTTAGCATGATAAAATATGATTTTGGTTTAAAAAATAATAAATAACACTTGTTATATTTAAAACCAAATCACAATAATAAAATTCAAAATATAATATTAAAATTACAACAATATAACTTAAAAATAATAAATAACACTTGTAATATTTAAAACCAAATCACAATAATAAAATTCAAAATGTAATATTAAAAATTAAAATTATAACAATATAACTTAAAAATAATAAATAACACTTGTAATATTTAAAACCAAATCACAATAATAAAATTCAAAATGTAATATTATAATTACAACCATATAACTTAAAAATAATAAATAACACTTGTAATATTTAAAAACAAATCATAGTAATAAAATTCAAAATGTAATATTAAAATTATAACCATAAATTTTGTAATTTTTTAACATGATAAGATATAGTTTTGGTTTGTAATATTAAAATCAACACTACTAATATTAAATAACATAAGTAATATTTAAAATTTTGGACTATATAATAATTGAAACACTTAAAATATTAATAACCAACACTTAAAATATTTTAATCTCAATATTTTTTAAATATAACATTTTGGTTATAAAATAAATAAAATCAGCATAATATTTACCAATAAACCGCCGGTTTTTTACAAATAAACCGTGGTTTCGCAGTCCTGCCAGGTTGCAGTCCTGTCGGGTTGCAGTCCTGTCGGGTTGCAGTCCTGCCAGGTTGCGGTCCTGGCGGGTTGCTCCTTATGCGGTCCTGCCAGGTTGCAGTCCTAATGGGCCAGTTTCGCAGGTAAACCGCCAGTTCTTAAGCAGGTTGTCAGCTTTGAACCGTGGTTCCTGAACCATTAGACACCTCTCCATTGAGATAATAATTTTCCACAAAACTAGTCTTCACACTATTTTCATTTTATTTTATATTATTTAGAGCAGTTTTAATGATGGGTCTTTCGCCGCTATTTTAATAATAAATGAAGGATTTTTATCCAGTGATAGACAATTTTGATTTTGACTTTTTTACGATGAAAAATTTGGTTTCGAAATTTTTAATTTTTTTTTGAAGTTTTTAATTTCTTATCACCAAAGTTTTTCTCATCGACTTCATCATCATACTTGTAGATTGGTTTGTCAAACACGGGTTCAGACACAGTTTTAGCATCACAACTAAGATCGGTAGCTGGTGCAGCATGAACATAAAACTCCTTTAACTAGTGGTGGTTTTGGAGACATACTCTAGATGAAACCAATATTAAGTATCAATTCCTTATACTATCATAAGTAGATTTTCTCTTAAATCGCCATGGACGTCCTAAAACTAGATGACAAACGTCCATAGGAACTACGTCTAGGGATGGCAATTTAAACCGAAACCGTGGGTACCCGAACCGAACCGACGGGGTGGGTTACCCGAAAAAGAAAAAAATAAACGGGGCGGGTTATGGTTTTTATTTTTACTATCCGTTCGGGTTCGGGTTCGGTTTCGGTTTTGAATATTAAACCACGGGTAACTGCCCCGAACCCGCCCCGTAAAAATACCTTCCATCTCTGTATATATAAATATTATTTACTGATTTTATTTTTAGCCCGTTATAAAGACTAAATATTCAACTTTAATAATATTATTATTAATTATAGCCCGTTATAAATATTATTTATTACCGTCTCTAATCTCTATGTAATCTAGCCCAATAATATTCCAAACCCTAAAAGAAAAAAAATCTTTCAATATCTAATCTGTCTCATTTTCACTATCACTTCTCTCGTTTTTATCTCCTCACATAGAACCATCACTATTGTACCGACCGCCACGATTTGTTGCTCCGTTCTTTGGTTTTTTGTTGCTCCGTTCTTTGGTTTTCAGTTGTCACTCGCTTCCTTCCTAATATTCAGGTTTCTTTCTTTATTTCGATGATTTTTTTTTCTTTTTTTTTTCTATGTTTTTGAGACTAATCGGTTCTTTTTATTTTTTCTCTCTAAAAATCGTTCATGTTATCTAAAAAATGATTTTACAATAACTTATTTCTCTTTGTCTAATTTATTTATATATATATATATATATATATATAGTATATATAAACTGTTTATGCATAGATTTGATACTGAATATTAGGGATGGCAATTTAAACCGAAACCGTGGGTACCCGAACCGAACCGAACCGACGGGGTGGGTTACCCGAAAAAGAAAAAAATAAACGGGGCGGGTTATGGTTTTTATTTTTACTATCCGTTCGGGTACTATCCGTTCGGGTTCGGGTTCGGGTACTGGTTTAAATTGCCATCCCTAATATTCAGTATCAAATCTATGCATAAACAGTTTATATATACTATATATATATATATATATATATATATATATATATATATATATATATATATATATATATATAAATTAGACAAAGAGAAATAAGTTATTGTAAAATCATTTTTTAGATAACATGAACGATTTTTAGAGAGAAAAAATAAAAAGAACCGATTAGTCTCAAAAACATAGAAAAAAAAAGAAAAAAAAATCATCGAAATAAAGAAAGAAACCTGAATATTAGGAAGGAAGCGAGTGACAACTGAAAACCAAAGAACGGAGCAACAAAAAACCAAAGAACGGAGCAACAAATCGTGGCGGTCGGTACAATAGTGATGGTTCTATGTGAGGAGATAAAAACGAGAGAAGTGATAGTGAAAATGAGACAGATTAGATATTGAAAGGTTTTTTTTCTTTTAGGGTTTGGAATATTATTGGGCTAGATTACATAGAGATTAGAGACGGTAATAAATAATATTTATAACGGGCTATAATTAATAATAATATTATTAAAGTTGAATATTTAGTCTTTATAACGGGCTAAAAATAAAATCAGTAAATAATATTTATATATACAGAGATGGAAGGTATTTTTACGGGGCGGGTTCGGGGCAGTTACCCGTGGTTTAATATTCAAAACCGAAACCGAACCCGAACGGATAGTAAAAATAAAAACCATAACCCGCCCCGTTTATTTTTTTCTTTTTCGGGTAACCCACCCCGTCGGTTCGGTTCGGGTACCCACGGTTTCGGTTTAAATTGCCATCCCTACTGAACATGATTCTTGTATCTGCATAGTATACCTCCTAAACATGATTCTGCGTTGTATACCTCCTAAACATGATTCTTGTATCTGCATAGTAGGAATTGTTGGCTCTGATACCAACTGATAGCGTAACAGAAGATTAGAATAAAGACACAATGATAAAACCCTAACCTAGAGAAATAAGGAGAATTAGAGAAATAATTCCCAAAATTTAATTAATCAAGTCTAACCGCAAAAATAGGGTTTGAGGTGCCTTAAATAAGAATCGTCCAAATCCCTAATTCAAAATATGGAAACAAAAATAAACGCAAAAAAATAATATCCTATCAAATATGAATATAATGAGATTTAATTTGCTATCTTAGATAAATCCCAAAAATATAATAAAATAAAACTAAAATTTAAATAGATTTTGTAAAAGGCCTTCCGCCTACATCAAAATATCACTACTTTTAATGATAATTAAAATTTTAAACTCGAATACTAGGAGGTATAGGAAATAAAAGTAAAATTATAAAATTTAAATCCATTATAAAAAAGAATCCATAGACTTCATAGCTTTACATGAACTTATGGTTTCTGAAATAAAATTTCATTCAATCTTAAAAACTTTAATTGAAATAATAAAAATTTGGGTCCTTTGGAAGGACATGATACCATTAATTTAAAAAACAAAATTTGGGTCGTTCAGAATGACAACTTCAATGTGGAGGTCAATTGTAACCATAAACAACTCCTCCACCTTAAAGTTCATGATATAAACAACAATAAAGAATTCATGACTTCTATAATCTATGTTAAATGTTTTAGAACCAATAAGCTTCCTTTTAGGATAAAATTAGAACCCTTGCCAACAATCAACTTGAGTGGATTGTCACGAGGGACTTTAATTGCATCACTAAAGCTTCTGAACAACTTTCATGTAAAAATTTATGTTTTAAAAGTATTAATGAGTTTAACGATATAATCTCTCATTGTAATCATGAAGAACCCAGTTTAATTGGAACTCTCTTTACTTTTTCTAATAAAAGAAAAATCAAAAGACTTAACAGAATCCTTATAAACAGGCAAATAAGAGACTTCTTTGATAACATAAAAATTAAACATTGGGCCATAACTTGTTCTGACCACTTCCATATCACCATTACCTTATCAAACTCCTCATTTAAACCAAAACCCTCTTTTTAATTTCTCAACATGTGGGAATTATACCCTCAATTCAACCAAATCATTAAGGACTATTGGATGGCTCCAATGTTTGGTCAGCCACTCCAAGCTTTATAGCTTAAACTCAAAATATTAAAGGCTAAATCAAAACTCTGGAACCATGATAGCTTTAATAATGCATTTCTTGCTATTGTCAGTGCTAAGAATGAAATTTTATTCCTTGAAACACATGTCAAAACTCTCAAAATGATGAAGACAAGGAGAAGCTTTCGAAGGCTAATGTCAATATGATTCTTCTCTTTGCAAGAGAAGAATCTTATTGGGAGGAATTTTTTTGGATTGATTGGATTAAAAATGGGGATAAAACACCCCATGTTTCATAATTATGTAAGAAAAAAGCAAAAAAAGAATAAAATCGATGGAATCCTTGATAATGGTATCTGATTGATGATAAGGATAAAATTTCTAATTTTGTTATAAACTTTTTCAAAGATTTTCTCTCCAATATTCAATCTGTTGAGAATTTTAACAATTTAAACATCATCCAAATCTTTTCAATAAATGTGATAATATTTCCTTATGGAAGTTCCATATGAGAATGAAATTGAGAAGGCTACAAAGAGCCTTAAGCCCAAGTATTGTTGGCCCATATGGCTTCAACACTATTTCTACCAAAAGTATTGGCCTATCATAAAATATGACCTCTACCTTGCTAATAAATATTATATTGCTGGTATAAAAGCCCCAAGAGGAATCTTCTCCACTACAATTTGTTTAATACCTAAAATGCATAACCCTAGATAGTGGAACAACTATAGGCCAATTAGCATTTACACTTTTTTTCAATAGTATGATCTCTAAAATCATAAATGATAGAGTAATGCTCATCCTTCCTAAAATCATCTCTCATGAGCAAGGGAGATTTGTTCATGGAAGAAATATCAATGAACATATATATCTTGCTCAAGAGCTTATTTATGATCTTAATAAGAAATCTCAAGGCAGTAACATCTTATTGAAAGTTGACAGTTAAAGCCTTTAATATAATTACTGATTCATTCATTTTCAATATCCTTAAATATTTTTGCTTCAATAATAGTTTTATAAACCTTATCAATAGTGGAATATCTTTAGTTTATATCACTATTATCATTAATGGTGAAACTAAAGGATATTTCAAGGGAGCTAATGATATTATGCAAAGATATCCAATCTCTCCCAACCTTTTTATCATTGCAGAAGAATACTTAATTAGAGGTATTAATATGCTCTCCAACAACTATAATCAAATGATGTACATCACAAGTAGTAATATCAATATAAATTGTATGAAATTTGCTGATGACTTAGTCATCTACACAAATGGATCCAAAAATAACATTGACAGATTAAATTATTTCTGGTTAAACTAACAATAAAGATAAGTCTAGCCTAATTGTTCCCACCAATATTATCATTCCTAAAATTAAAACGATTGAAGAAACCAATGGTTTTAAAAATAATCCTTTACCTTTCAAATATTTGGACATATTCATTCATAAAAATATATATTAAACTTATATGCTGATTTAGTTAGTAAGGTCAGAAACAAAATCAATGAATGAGACAACACCACCACCTCATTTGGAGGCAGATTGGTACTCATCCAATATGTCCTTATGACTATACCCATCTATCATATGAAAAACTCCATTATCCCTACCTCTGTTTTGAGAAATATTGAAAGACTTATGAACAAATTCTTATGGGGTTCGAAGGAAACATCTAACTCTTTAATTTGGACCAATTGGACCCCCATTAGTAAACCATATTAGGAATGTGGTTTAAATATCAGAAAAATTTCTGACATTCAAACCACCTTCTCCTGTAAGTTAATGTACATTTTTAGAGAAAATAGATCATTGTGGGCTAATTACATGCATTCAGTTTACTGTAAATCAAATCACTCTTTACAAATCAGCCATAACAAAGATGGCTCTAAAATCTGGAAGAGATTAATTTCCTCTGAAATTTCCAGAACCTTTCTTTCATTGGAATCTTGGTAACGGTAATCTTAACTTTTGGCTTGATAAATGGCTTGACAATAAGCTTTTAATCAGCCTTTCTGAAAATTACAACAACCTTTAGTATAAAATCAATAATGTGAGTAGCTCATGGGTTAACAACACATAGGATTTAAAGAGAATTAGATATATGGTCACCCTTTATACTTTTAACAAGATTAATAAGCTCAAAATAAAAATTAATGAAGAAAGTGAGATTATTTGGTCTATTGACAGTTCTTGTAAATATAGCACTAAGAAAACCTGAATCACCTTAGACTAAGAATCATCTCTAATCTATATTTGCTAAGATTTGAAGTACTTATATCCCTTCCAAGTAATTTTTTTACTCTGGAAAGTCCTGAAAGGTCGGATCTTCGTGGATTCCAACCTTCAAAAGAAAATTCAATTTGGCTTCAAAGTGCTAATTTTGTCATGACATTGAAACCACAACCCATCTGTTTGTTGTCTAACTATATGGCCTATCTGGAACTTTTTGATGTTCTTTTTCATGCCCCTATAGCTAACTTTATGACCACCCACCATTTAATTAGGTGTTGGGTTTGGTACACCAAAAAAACTAAACATATTAGAATTATGCTTCCAACTATCATATGTTGGACCATCTATTTTTTCAGGAATAAATCTAAACATAGTGACTCATCTATATCCCACAATATATTATATATAAGATTCATCTCATTTTAGATAATCTTGATTGCTCAAATATTCTCAATAGAAACCTTTGGCATGGTGACCTTAGTGTGGCTAAACACATAGGTTGTTTCCCCCCATAAAACTACTAGTACATATGTGATTGTCAAATGGACCAACCCTAAATCTATAAGATTAAATTGAACACCGATGACTATTGACTCCCTAATGGAGAATCATGTGGGCCTGGTATCTTTAGAGATACTAATAGTAACATTTCTCATGCATATGATAACCTCTATGGAAATCAATCTCCTTTGATTGTTGAGTGTAGAGCCATTCTTGATGACCTTCTCATTTGTAATCCAAAGAGGCATAAAAATATTGACATAGAAACGGATTCATCTTTATTAATTCATCTTGGCAAATGTGTTGGGCCTTGGTACCTTAATCCAATCTTAAAATATTGCAGAACCTTAATAGCATCATCCATGTCTATTAGTACATTTCCAAAGTCCAAAACCAAATTATCGATTGGCTGGCGCGTTGGACTCTAAAATGTAAAATACATCTGTCTCTTGATAGTAATAAAATCTCAAATCCTATACAAGCTATAACATTTTCTCGAAAGTTTGAATTTTGGATATTTAAATCTTGAAAACTAGGACTGTTCCTAGCTTAAATATTAATATTCTGTCATAGTTATCAATGCTTGATCTTATTTTTGCCAAATTAGACACAAATTTGAATGAAATCTGATTCATGGATTCACTTATGTGGATGAACTTAAGAAAGATATGCTGAGAAGTAATTTTGTTGACTGATGATGGAAGCTGATGAAGACACTCATGAGGAGCACTTGCTTGATTGAATACCCATTTATCATAACTTAATTATTTTTCATTAGCTTTGTTCATGTTGGTGGTTTACATTAGACCTACTTTCTCAATTTGTAACTCACTGTTTAATCAATGTTTTCGGAAAGAAAAGAAGAGATATTTGTACACAAAAGACCGAATAACACAAATAAACCAAATAGCACAATTTTTACTATTTATTTAATATTTTTTTTTAAACACATTAAATAAATATATAATATATTGATATAAGAGAAATTCATACATAAAAGACCAAATAACACAAATAAACCAATCACCCACTATTAAAGAGAATTTGATTAATTCGTTTTCACTAGTCCCTCCGTCCAAATTCATGAGTAGTGCACACACATTAAGAAGTGTAATTAGATAAAAAAAACTAATAAAATTATTCTTATTTTCTGATGTGATACTTATTATGTGAAATTTTTATTCTAAACTTTACATTTTTTTCAACTTTTCTTTCCGAATTAATTTGGTTTTCTACTATCTAAATTTTATCATATTTAGTTTGTATGATTCACTATTTATTGGAAAATGTTAATGATAATAATATATTTTATTGATAGAAAATTAATAATTATATTAAATATATTATGATTAATTTTTTTTTAAATATTTATAGTTAGTTTTATAATTTATAATTTGACTTTTAATACTCACGGTCTACATATTTTTCGAAGAAAAATATTATATATATATATATATATATATATATATATATATATATATATATATATTATTAATAAACCATCGATAATTTTAATCTTTTTATTTGGTGATGATAACTCAAAATCATTATTAATTCATTTTTTAATAATTTTAATTAAAATCGATATGCATCTTTAAGTAGAAAAAATATGTAACTTTTTATATATTTTTTAAAAAAACTATCCGCTCTTTTTTTTGCAGTTTAAAAAAAAATGATCTTATCCTTATTTTTTTAAATAATGTTTCAAGATATTTTCTATAAAAATATGTTTCTAAATCTTATCTATAAAAATATAAAAATCTCTAACTTCTTTTATTTTGTAAAAAAAAATACTGGTAGTTTTATAAAAAAAAGTATTATCCTTAATTTTTGTTAATATTTATTTATTTATTAATTAAAATAATATTTTATTGATGGAAATAAGGGATACATCGGAGAAGCGCCAAAATTTTGGTTTGAACCAATTAGTTAGCCCAAAACTTTATTACTATAGAAAATTCCTAGAGAGTTAGACTTCAATCTCTTCGTCTTCACCAAACAACTCCAAAAGCTCTAACATTGATTCAACTCGATTCTTCAACTACTCTCTTGCAAAAGGTCTCTTGATTTGAAGCAACAACATCCTTTTCAGCTTTCATTTCAATGAAAGGAGGAAGAAAATGAAAAACAAATTATCGATATTCAGAGATGGAGCTTGAATGGTGCTAAGGCATTCCCTGAAATTTGAAGAAAACAACAAATAACATAGAACGAACACACTGTAAAAAAAACAGTAAAAAGTTACTATGTATTTTCCTTTAAGTAAGCAAGTCCCATAGTCTCTAAAAGAACTATAGCCAAAAGATGATTTGGGGCTTGTAATTGAGAGAAACTAAGTTTTTTTACATCTCAGAGTCCATTTAGCAAGCCAATCTTCAGATCGATAATGGACTCGAGAGATATGCGTATATTCATTTGGGAGCCAATTAAATTTCTGCAAATGGATAGCAATGGATTTATGTATCAGGGTGATTTTCCTTTAGCAATCAGATTAATCAACATTAAATAATCTGATTCAATCTCTACCAAAACCAGTTCCTAGCAACATGAGTTAATACCATGAATCTTTCTATCTTGATGTTGAACAAGGTAGTAAAATGGGACCATATTTTCCAGGAATAACTGCAATTGACAAACATATGGTTAGTATCTTCAGAACTATTGCAAAATTGATATTTAAATGCAAGGTTTGAATGTCTCTTTTGCATTATTGAATCAATAAGAATGTAGTACTTTAAGAGTTTCGAGAGAAGGAATGAAAACTTCCTTGAAGTTTCACCATTCCAGATTTTCGCGAATAAACTAGAATGGTTGTAGTGTTTTCTAATGCTATTCGAAGTTTGTTTTGTGTTCAGATCAGTGAAGATTTTCTAAATCATAATATCCTCTGTGTTTGAGTTGATGTTGTATTCTTTTATTTGATTGATTTAGTCAGTATAGAGAAAACATTCCAAAGTATTCACATCCCAATTTATTCTTCCAATAGGTAATGACTTTCACATCCAGAAGCCATGTATTATTTCCCATGTTATTCATGTTCATCAGAGATGGATGGTTATGCTACTCATCACACCAGAAGTCCATGTCTCACTTGCCAAATAGCCATCTGATGTTGCCTTCTGCAGTGTCTTTGATTCCTGAAAATCTTTTCCAGGTTAGTGAACAATTGTAATTAGCCTTGATTGGGTGAGAAGTTCTACTATATATATATATATATTATGATATTGGCCCAAAGGCTGTTTTGGTTTCTAAAGATAAACCACAATTTCTGAGAAAAAATGTCTTGAATATCAGTGAGCTTCATGATATTCATGCCTCCTTCCTGGAATGGTCTACATATATTATTCCATTTAAACCAATAAATGTTTTTTTCAGAGTAATTAGACCTTCATAAGAATTTGTTGAAAATCAAATCCAGTCTTTTAATTATGCAATCAGGCATTAAAGTGTTTTGCATCCAATAATTAGGAATAGAAATTAGAACAAAGGATATCAGAGTAAGCCTTTCCCCGTAGGAGAGATGCTTGCTTTTCCATTCACTGATTTTTGAATTGACTTTGTCTAAAAGCTTCATATAGTTGTATGATTTGTTTTTGTTGCTTAAAGTTAGGACAAGGTAATCTGTCAAAAGATTGTCGACTGAGAATTCAATGAGCCCAGTAATAATTGCTTTTTTTGCTTTGATGAACTCTGTTGGAAACAATGACTTTTGTCTTCTATGTGTTTATCGATTGACCTGAAACTTGTTGGTATCTTTTCAAAAACCTGCTTAGCTTATCAATGAAAGATTGTAAACTGATCATAAATATGAAAATATCTTCACCAAACGCTAAACAAGGGACCAAGTAATCAGTTCTAGAAGAGAATTGCATTGTCTTATTTGAGTTGAATAGATTATAGAGACCCATTGCTAACACTTCCTCTCCTATTATAAAGAGGCTTGGAGATAAATTATCTCCTTTTCTCAAGCCTCTTTTAGGGTTAAAATAGCCAACCACATTCCTATTAACTAGCATAGAGATATTAACATCCCTTATGAGTTTATTTATTAGTTTGATAAAGTTAGTGGAGAAACCAAAACACATTAAAACTTTTGATATAAAAGCATAAGACAGTTTATCAAAAGCCTTTGTCATGTCCAATTGGTTCATTAGGTTTTAAGTTTTTGGTTTTGGTTTAAATCATAAACCATTTCCTTTGCTATCAGGATGTTTTCATGGATAGTTCTTTCTTTAACATAATCCCTTTGGAAGGAGGAGATTATATTATGAAGAACTTTGGTTAATCTATCATTTGGTAACTTAGATATAATTTCGTTTAACATCGTGCATAAGCCAATCTTAAAATATTGCAAAACCTTAATAGCATCATCCATGTCTATTAGTACATTTTTGAAGTATAAAACCAAATTACCGGTTGGCTTGCGCATTGGACTCTAAAATGTAAAATAAATTTGTCTCTTGATAGTAATAAAATCTTAATTCCTATAAAAGCTATAACATTCCTAGAAAGTTTGAATTGTGGATATTTGAATCTTGACAACTAGGGTTGTTCCTAGCTTAAATATTAATATTCTATTATAGTTATCAATGCTTGATCTTATTTTTGACAAATTAGACACAAATATAAATCAAATCTGATTCATGGATTCACTTTCCTTGATGAACTCAAGAAAGATATGCTGAGGAGTAATTTTGTTGACCGATGGTGTCGCCTTGGGAAGCTGTTGGTGAAGACACCCATGAGGAGAACTTGTTTGACTAGATACCAATTTATCATAATTTAATTATTTTTCATTAGCTTTATTCACGTTGGTGGTCTACACTGGATCTACTTTCTCAATTTTATCAATTTTTAACTCACTGTTCTATCAATGTTTTTTAATTTTTTATCAATAGAAATTCATACTAAAAAAAGAAGAAGAAATATCCGTACACAAAAGACTACAAAGGACCGAATAACATAGATGAACCAAATAACCAAATAGCACAATTTTTACTATTTATTGAATAGTTTTATTAAACACATAAAATAAATATATAATAGTTTTGATATAAGAGAAATTCATACATAAAATACCAAATAAACCAATCACGTGTATAAAAGAGACTTTGATTAATTCGTTTTTACTACTCCCTCCGTCCCATCTCATTTGAAGTTTTAGACTAGTGCACAAATAGTAAGAAGAAGTGTAATTAGATAAAAAAAAAGGTGATAAAATTACCCTTATTTTCTGATGTGATACTTATGATGTGAAATTTTTATTCTAGACTTTATAATTTCTTTTCAAGTTTCCTTTTTGGATTAATTAGGTTTTCTACTTTTTAAATGTTATCGTATTTTGTTTGTATGAATCAATATTTATTGGAAAGAGTTTAAATTTAGAGATTAGGATTGATTTTTTTTTAAAATATTTATAGTTAGTTTTATAATTTATAATTTGACTTTCAATACTCACGATCTACATATTTTTAGAAGAACTTTTTTTATTATTTTTTTATAACCATCGATCCCACCAGCACTATCAGAGTTCATTGTGATGATAATATTCATTGGTAGTAGTGGTAAGAGAAATATTTTCCTCAATAGTTACGAGCTTAGGAATATTGTCAAAGATTTATGTTGCATCATATACACATCTTCTTCAATACTACTATAAAGAGGGTCAGTTCAATTCTTTTTAAAGTAATTTTCAGCAGACTTCCCAATAGTTTCAGAGTCGTAGATTCATTTACTATCTTCTTTTATACTATGAATCACATTGTTCCTCCTTCTCCTTGAAACATAAGAATGGTAAGTCTTTGTGTTCCGATCACCATCTCTAAGCCAATTGTTATAGCATTTATGCTTCCAAAAATCATCTTCCATCTTTAAAGCTTTATGGTAAAGCTAAGAAAGGATTGTTATAGCATTTACTAAGCCAATTGTTATAGCATTTACTAAGAAAGCTATCATAAAAGGTCCACATGTTCATAAACTTAAAGGATTTCTTTTTATTAGTATAGTTATTAACATCAGTAGTTATTAGAAGAGGAGCATGGTCAGAATAAGTTCTGACCATGTGAAAATTTTGAGTTTCTTTGAAGCGAGTAGTCTAGTAAGAATTGAAAAGAGCTCTATCTAATCGTTTCCACTTTGTGTTTCTGTTCCAGGTAAACGTCGAGCCAACAAATCCAGCATCTTCTAAGTGGCAATCTTTAATGAAATCGTTAAAGTCCTCGACTCTATTTTGGCACAACGCAGTACGACCAATTTGTTCCTCAGCAGATGCAATAACATTAAAGTCACCAGCAGTAAGCCAACTTTGATTTGTAGAAGCAATATTTCTGAGAGTATCCCACAAATCCTTTCTTTGTAATCTTTAGCATATCGTGTAAATAATAGTTAAGACAATGATGTTCTCTAAATCAGGAGATAAAATTTCAATATGCAAACATTGCTCTTGGATGGCTAAAAGATTATTTTTTTTCCTTGTAAATTATCAACTTCAATCTCCTGATTGTCGAGTTGTTGTTGATACCTCTCACATTCTAGCTAATGAGATATTTATCATTATTTGAGAGATTTAAATCTATTATTCCCTGAGTGTGTAAGGGATCTGATGATGAGTTTACTATGTTGTTCTCTTTCCCCTGCAGTTTTTAGTCTCTTGTTTAAGGAATCGTGAAATTCCGTTTCAGTTTTCTTTGCTTCGTAAATGGGAGTAGAGGGAGTGTTGCCTATATTCTCTTGATCGAGAGAGTTTTTTCCAGAGTATAGGTTTTCATATTCAAGAGAATTATTATGTTTTATAACCTTGATCGAGAATTTGAATGGCTTCAATAAATTCCTTTTCCTCTAGAGTATTTAAATCTTGATCTTGACTAGTTGTATTGTTGATTTTTGAAGGATCTGTATGTAAAGCTTCAATTTCTTGAGGTTCCTTGTTGTTGCAGTTTACTAAGCTTGTTGAGATAGTATTGATCACCAATGATTTGAAATCATCCTTGTTATTCTTCTTATCAAAACTTATAAAAGCTTGTAAGTTATCATCTTTGCCAATCTTTGTTTTCTTTTCTGCAGATGTTTGCTGAAATTTCTTGTAACTCTATTGATTATGTCCCATATGATAAAAATGTTCATAAGTATTGTGGGAGATTTTTGTAACTCGCAGATAATCAACATCCATCATTTCTTCCAAAACCCACCCATATGCTATGATGAACCTTCCTTGTAACATCCAATTCGATAAAAGCAAAGCAAGAATTTTTATGAGTTCTGTTTTAATTTGGAATAACAATTTTGTATGGAGTGCCGATTGAAGGGAAGATTTCTTTCATTAGAGTATAATTTTAAAAGTATTCTGGTAACCTTTCTATCCTAACCCAATCAAGAAAAATATGACATTCTCTTTTCGTATTGAATTCAGGAGTCCAACGTAAAATTCTTATAATAGGTCTGCCAATCGTATGAACATTCCTAGCCTCAAAACTACAAACATCTTCTTTTAAGTTGAACTCGAACAATATATGTCTAGAGTCCCAGATTTCCATGTTGTAACTTCCTTTGAATTTGAAACCGTTCAAGAATTGAATTAATATGAATATTTTCGGCAATCTATTTAATATTTTTACCTATTAAAGTTGTTTTTGAAGAATAAACCAAGTGATCTTTCACCGAATGATCAAACTGGATAGAAATGTGATCCAGTTTTTCTTTCACAGTTTCTAGTTTGAATTCAAGATGATTGTTATCTTCCTTTTGTTTCATTATATCAACATACCTATTAAATTTTAATAGCCGTTTTGTCACAAATGACCAACTCAGGTAACTAGGATTCTCAGATGGAGAGCAATAAAACTGTAAATCGAGAGATATGTCCCATACAATAAAGATAGAGCCTCTCAAAAATCCTACAAATACCCAACTCATACCTTTTTTTCCTCTCATTCATACCTTTCTCTCTATTTTCTACACTTAGAGCATCCATAACAGATACTCTGTTTTTTTAGGTAAATATAGATTATATTTGAGTAATGTAAATTTAAATATTACGTTTTTGTTCCAACTATGTAGTGTATATTTAAGGTATTTACTAATCCCTAAAATAATGGGAGAAAAATAAGAAAAATAACAAATAAGTTTTACCTATTGTGTAACTGCTACTACAAATAGACCTAACATAATTTACGAATATATATAGTCTTTTACTGTATCTGTTGGAAAGAAAAAAATCATATATAATAGTTAAATTTACTTTCAGCTGTCAAGTAACGTATCTGTTGGGGATGCTCTATATAGTCTTCATTGTCATTTTATTTTCACCTAACCTTTAAATTTCTATTATCTACCTCAATAACTTTTGGTTATGATATTTACTTTCATATGTTTTATTTGTCTCTTCATTCACTTAATGCAAAAACAAAGCAACTTATTTAAAAAAACAGAGCTACTTAGAGGTTTTAGACTTGTTTTTTAGTTTATTTTCTTTTGGTTGGGTGAGTTTCTTATAGCAGACCATGTTTCTTATATTTATGATATTTTTTGAAAGAATATAATTTAGTGTCTCCTCATTAACCAAAGATAATATATATATATATATATATATATATATATATATATATATATATATATATATATATATATATACAAAATCATTAGCTACTAATTAGACTATAATTTAGGGAGTTATTACCAATTAGACAATAATATATACTAAATATATAAAAAATATGTCACTCCCCACAGTCAGAACCGGAGGTTCACGAACATTGAGACTAAGGCTGTTAATGGTTCCGTAGAACCGGGAACCGAATCGGAACCGAACCGATAAGGACCGGACCAAGAACCGGACCGAACCTTAACGGTCCGGTTCACGGTTCCATTTTGAAAACCGAAACCGATAAGGAACCGAAATAGTAAAACCGATAAAAAACCGGACCGATAGAACCGATTTGGAACCGACCGATAAAATAAATAAAAATAATATATATGTAATAGTTACGTTTTTTTGAATTTTTTATATGAAATTAAAAAAATAAATTTATTATATTTATATAGATTAACGATTCCATCCGTTCATTTATATCCAAAAACCAACATAATCCATAATCCAATGATTTGGACACGGTAATACATTAATAATAAATCGATTAAATGTTAATAGTCTAAAACCAAAAAAAAGTACAAGCTCCGCCGTATATATCGCATACAAGCAATAATCCCACACACTATATATATTTTTTTAGCACTAGTACAGCCATTTAACATTAGGGGTAAAAGCACTAGTTAATTTTACAAGCATTCAATAAGGGATGTTTGAGAGTGAGAGTTCAAACATGTATAATGTATTCATTCTCTAATCCTATTTTTCGCTAGAATAAAGTTTCAAACAATGGGTTTATGAAACTCATTCCTCCATTCTTGATTTGCAACAGACGCCTAGTTTTTTTGAGGCGTGGTTTGGTTAGTCTCTAAATAGCAACATTGTTGGTCACAGCAAACTGACTGGGGCTCACAACATCTCCACCTTAAGCATAAAACCCAGAAAACATACATGACGCAACAGCAGGTTTCCCCATCACGACAGTAAACAAATATATCACATTCTACAGACCCAATAATGCCAGTATGGTGTTGACTCTTATTATGGTTTAACGATACGAGAGATAAGTAGCGAGCGAATATGAGAACCACGATGAAGAAGAAACACCGACGGTGCATTTTCGATAGATAAAGAGAAGCTTTCTTTTTCCTAATGGACTTTCTTGGAGGTGAGGCGAAGAAGAAGACAGGCGGATACTAAAAAAAATGATGTTATCAGTAAAAATAGTAAAAATGCTTTAAAAATGTCTTTTATTTTGTCCCACATTGATATATTGAAACAAGGAATCACCCACGAATTCTATATGAGAGAACACAACCTATTGCATAAGTTACCTCCTACTTAAAGGAAGTGGAAGCATGGCCCACAAGCGAATTGCAAGGTTATATAATTAGTTTAATTTTTACTAACAACCTGTTATCGGTTCGGTTAATTGGGTCGGACCGAACCGAACCGATTCTTATCGGTTCCGGTTCGGTTCTGTAAAATGGAACCGAAATGTTACCGGTTCGGTTCGGTTCGAACCGATAACTTTAGCGGTCCGGTTCGGTTTTGTCAAAACCCGGACCGAACCGGACTGATAACAGCTCTAATTGAGACTGGTCCAAAAATCGTCGAATAAGACAAGAGCTGTTATCAGAATTACTTGGCTGTCAAGAAAACTACTACGCTAAAGTTAGTATTGGACAAAATAGCGAAACAGACTTACTTGGCTGTCAAGAAAACTACTACGCAACGGTCTTTTCCTCCAGCGATCCCTTCATAAAACAATCTGGCGCTCAACGCCAAAATGGTCGCCTGGTGCTAACATTTTACTAAATCGGATGTTCATGATCATGATCAGGAAGAGGAGGAGAAGGAAGTGTTGGCCTTGTTCTAACATTCACTTAATTATTTATTACTAATAAATTTTCAAATGTAAATAAAAAATCATTATCTAATATTTATCCAATATACAATTTACAATTTTATACATTTATGTTTCGACTTTAGTATTAATATATTTTATGTTTTTTTAATACATACAAATTACATCGGCTTAGATACTATTTAAGTTATAAGATTATTATGTAAGAGTTAGTTTTATATTTGAATCAGTACGAAATTAAATTAAGATATCTAAACATTTATATGGTTGTTCTTATTTTTATCCATTTAATAACTAAAGTTTAACTTTGTGTTGCGAACTAAACCTCGCACTCTAAGATAAGGTGTAAATTTTGGTTATAAAAAATATAATTTTTATGATGATAGGTTTATATACGAATTATATGTTTTTAATAAAAAAAAAATATAAGGTCTAGTTGGAAAGTACAATTTTGTTCTACTTGAAAAACATATTATTAATTGCCTATCTATTTGTAATCTAATTGCAAAATATAGTCTATTTCCTATTCTCCCATAACTAACATGAATTTTTTATACTAAAACAGAGCATGTTTCAAACTATATAGACTCTTCTTTAGTCTACACACATAATCTTGTTTTCCTTCGACCACAAAACCTTCAAGTTGTTTCATAAAATATCTTCTTCCAAGTCACCATGCAAAAATGCTCTTTTTATATCAATTTGCTAAATTTTCAAGTCTAGACTAATTGCAATGTCTAGAACGATACGAATAGACGAGATTTTTACAACTCGAGAAAGTATTTCATCAAAATTGATCCCTTTTTTTCTTACCAAAGCCTTCGACTACCAATCTTGCTTTGTATCGAGGTTGCAGAGAACTATCATATTGCTTCAACCTATACACCCACTTGTTACTCAAGGCGTTTCTCCTTTCAGGTAGCTTCACTAACTCAAATGTGTGATTCTCATGAAGTGATTGCATTTCTTCATTCATTGCTTCAATCCACTGATTTTTACACACACCACTAATAGCCTCACCATAATACTCAGGCTCAACTGCATCGGTCAACAAAATATATTGATAAAAAGGATATCTAGTAGAGGGTTGCCTATCTTTACAGATCTTCGAGTTGGAACTTCAGGTTGTTCAATTTTTTTTATTCTCATGTTCATCCACGAAATCATTATCATAATCATCAGTATAAAATATATGCGAACCTCTTGAAACAAATGAGTCACCATCTGAAATTTCTTCAAATTCTGTAGGAGTATGTGTTTGTGCAAGCAGAATGTGCCCCAAATCTATCAAGTCCTTGTCAGACATAGGCAATGGATTCTGACTCGTATCAATGTCATGAACTATCTGATCTTCCATAAACACAACATCTCTGCTCCTAATAAGCTTCTTATTAACTGGATCATGAAATCTGTAGCCGGACTCATCAAGGCCATAACCAATGAATATACATTTTCTTGTCTTCAAATTAGTTTTGACCTCTCATCTTTAGGAATATACACATAAGCTTTGCACCCAAAGACATGCAAATGATCATAAAAATATCTTTACTTGTCCAAACTTTATTTGGGATATCTCCATCTAAAGGCACATAAGGACTAAGATTCAAGACATGTACCACTGTATTCAAAGCTTCACCCCAAAAGTATTTAAGGAGTTGTGATTGTGAAAGAAGACATCTCCCTTTTCAATTAATGTTCGGTTTAGTCTCTCAGCTATGTCATTCAACTAAGGGGTCTTGGGAAGTGTCCTTTGATGTCGAATACCTTGCTGCCTACAATAATCATCAAAAGAAACAAGGTATTCTCCCCCATTATCACTTCTAACACACTTCAATTATTTCCCAGTATATGTCTCAACTGAAGCTTGAACCTGCTTGAAGACATCTAACACTTGATCTTTTGTATCAAAGTATAAGCCCAAACTTTTCTGCAAGGATCATAAATAAAAATAACAAAATACAGACAACCACTAACTGTTCTAGTTTTGAAAGTACCACAAACATCAATATGTACCAAGTCAAGCAAACTTGGTTTCTTGAAGGAGTCGAGCTCTTGAAAGACACTATATTCTGCTTTCTAGCCAAACAATGTACACATTTCTTTAAATGACTTCTATGTATCCC
The DNA here is from genome assembly GCA_036936605.1 of Limnanthes douglasii subsp. nivea. Lineage (NCBI taxonomy): Eukaryota > Viridiplantae > Streptophyta > Magnoliopsida > Brassicales > Limnanthaceae > Limnanthes > Limnanthes douglasii. Next base: position 112,242,408 of record JAUPFV010000002.1, on the reverse strand, counting down.
ACGAATATATTGTTTCTTCCTAAGAATATCTAATCCTTTTTCGCTAATGTAACTAAGTCTTTTATGCCACAAATCAACCATTGCTTCATCATTAACAATATTGATTTTCTCAGCAGACACCCTTGCATACATGATGTAGAGGGCAGAACATGTATGCTATCTTGCCATAACCAACGAGCCCTTAATAAGTTTTCACTGCTCATTTGCACAAATACTGCAATAGCCTTCATCATCTAGCTTCCCCATAGATATCAAATTGAATCGAAGATTGCGTATATGTTGAACACCCTTTAAAATAAATCTTGTACCCATGCTTGTTTCTAGATAAACATCACCAATACCAACCACTTTAGACAAATCATTATTTCCCATATTTGTAGAACCAAAGTCACCTGAGGTGTAAGATCAGAAAAATTCTCTACGAGAAGTGGAATGAATTGTAGCATCATTGTCAACTATCCAACCACTTTCATCAAACACAAAATTCACAACAGCATCATCAATAACAATAAAGTAACTCTCTGAAACTGCAGTAATATGTTTCTTGTCACCATTTTCATCATATTTTTCTCTGCAACCGTTTTTCTTCTCACATCTTCATTTAGCACAATACTTTTAGCCAATGTCATTGAAATATTACCTTCATGAGCTGAATTAGAAAGTGACATTCTGAAAGTATCCCACAAGTCTGTCATCAAACCAAGCAACCATAACACCAAAATCTCATCATCAAATTTGACACCCATAGCAGCCAACTGATTAATTAAGCCTTAAAAGGTATTCAAGTGATCTGTAAGAGGTGATCCATCTTGATACCTCAAATACAGCAATTGTTTGAACAAAAAAAACTTACCGTTCCATGTTTTCCGAGCATATAGCTCCTCAAGTTTACTCCACAAAATCCTTGCATCTGTTTCGTCTACAACAGAATTCAACATATTATCATCAACCCATTGTCGAATAAAACCACACGATAAATAGTTATCCATTATGCATCAGAATTATTTGTAGGTTTTATATCACCGAACACTGGTAAATGAAAACCTTTAACATAAAGAAGATCTTCCATCTTCAATTTCCACATATGATAATCAAACCATATATCGTCACCTTTCTGCCTGTATTCATCTTCATATTTGATACAAGAAAAATACACAACTAGTAGCTCTCATACCACTTTGACATGAAAAATATACTTACAAATAAAATCTTCTTTCTTGTATCAAATATGATTAGAGATAATAATCCCAAATAAAATACAAAGTATGTATGAAATCAACGCAAATAACACAGAACACTTTTTTACGTGGAAAATCTTCCCATGTAGGAAGTAAAAACCACAGGACTAATTTCGGACTCCAACCAAATATTCACTATCATAAGATGGGTTACAAAACTATTCTCTAGATAAAACTAGAGCATACAAAATACAAAGTATGACAACTTCATACAGAGAAAATAATCTATGTGTTGTGATAATCTTTAACTTACCCTGTGATTTTTAGACCTTGGAAAGACTCAATTATATTGGTTCAGATATTTGATCTTCAAAGTACGTGGACTAACAAACAGATAAAATAGTCAAGCTAAGGTTTGCATGTATTTGTGTTTTAATTAAAGCATGCTTAAAAATCAAGACTAATATCCCAATCTTTTATTTGAAATGCCACACGCCCGCCGGCTAGAATATTAGAAACTCTCTCATTTTTTTCAAACTATATAGTTTTTGGGCACATCACCATCTAATCTAAAAGGCCATTCTCTGCTAGTCAATTCTCAGTCGTGCCTCATATCCCAATTATACCAGAGTTAGATTTACTAGTGTCTGAGGAGACTGATCCCGATATGAAGATTCAGGATGATGCTAGCGGTGACGAGGAGAATTCTCATCTTCGATAGACCACCCCTTTGCTGAGGCCTCAAATGGTAAAATTATTTTATTCCCTGACAAGATTACACTATAATTTTTATATACAATAATGTTTATGCTTTTTGGAATGTCTGTGGAAGACCCACTATGACAAAATGATGTCACTGATTTTATCATTCGTAATAATGTATATATAATTATCATAATATAAACTAAGGTTCATCCGCCTAAAATGGGTCCCATTATTAGATTGTTTGCATTATACAACTAACCACGCTTCTCACTATATCATTTAGAATCTAAGTATTATCTTCATCTCTATCGTCTTTTATTTCCCGTAATCCATCCAATGTAAATCTAGAAGTCTTAACTTCTCATTTTCATTTTGTCTCACCGTTATTTATGCTTTTAATGACGTTATTGATCGTGTTCCCCTAAGGACATATGTAGAGGAAATTACGACGCTAGATTAGAGAGCTCCTCAGGTCTCCCTTGAAAATTTTGGCATTATTTTTAAGCCGGACGACCATATCGGCTCCACGAAGCACTAGAATACAATAATTGAAGAATTCAACTCTTACTACTATCATTATGAACCCATTGATCTTCATTCTTTAAGATTCCAGTCTGCATGGAATAATAAGAAATATCTTAATTTTATCTCGTCCAAAATAGGATGTGTCTTAGTTAACCATAACTAAGCCGATTCTTTTCCTATGTTATTTTTCATATTATGGTTTTCCTCGTTCTTCGTACCAAACCACTGTCACCCTAAATATATGCACCACTTGTCTGCATATAAAATAACCCTTCAAATTCTTCAATATATATAAATTTTACCCAAAGTTAATAGAATTTGTCACTAATAGTAAGAACATTTCAAACTCCACTCGGGGTATGAGTTTTATTTTGCAAAAACTCACTCGTCTTTAATATGTCTTATGTGGTCTCAATCACAGAGGATGTAGTGATATTAGCTCTGGGTATCCAAGACAAATTACCACTTCAAAGTTTAGTCTCACCTTGCTTATGACCCTTCAAACCCTCTCCTCATATCAAAATAGACCGATTTTTTCCTTATCTATCTTCCTCATAAAAGCCTAAAAATCATTTCTCAAGTAAAAATCAAGAGACTCTTGGCTCAAGCTATGAGACCGAAACATAAAATTATTCCATAAAATTATTAAAACTTGAATCTTACATAATAAAATAGTCTCAAACTCCAAGAGAGATTTGGTAACCTCTATTTCAGGGGTTGCGAATGTTTTCATGAACTATTTATCTAATATTTTTTACACTAGTCATCCTCTTAATTATCTATGACTCTCAATTATCTCTACTAACATTTCTAGAATTATCAACTTTCTACATAAGACATTCATGATTTACACTGTGACGTGTTAGGAGATGAAAAAATATTTTATTAAGTATTGATAGTAACAAAACCTTGAGCCATGATGGCTAGAACGTAAGTTTTTTTCAAGAATTCTGAGAATACTTTGGTAATGATATATGTGATGAGGTCATAAAATTCTTCAATTATGGAAGTATGGAACCTTCTTGGAATTCCACTTCCAAATCTCTCATTCTTAAAAAGATATAATTTTCTTATGCGGCTTATTTCATATTAGTTTTTTTGTTGTAATGTTGTCTACAATATTATCTCCAATATTCTACCAAAAAATCAAGAATTTTTACCCTTATCTAATAGATAAATCTCAATCAACTTTCATCTCAAGGGGTAGCATTTCAAATAACATTATTCTCTCCCAACACTTCTCATGGGTTGCAAAACAAACATCAAAGGCCAAACAATTGCACTAACAGTCGATCTTATGAAAGCTTTTGACAGTATTTGCTGGCACCTTATTTTGGACATCCTTGTCGCCATGAAATTTCCGGAGGTAATGGTCTTTTAGATAATCCGATGTATATCCACCCCCTTGTATAGTGTTAACATAAATAGTGATTTTAATGGTAATTTTCAGGATAAGAAGAAGCTCTCTCATATTTTCAGGGTAAAGTGACCCAATCTCCTAACTTATGTTTGTTTTTTATAATGCAAGTCTTATCTAGTATTTTTAAGGAAAAAAACAATAACAAGAATTTCAAATTCCATTAGAAATGTCAAAAGCTAAAATAGTTAAATGTTTTTTTTTCTCATAATTTAATGATTTTCTTTCATGATGATTTTAACTCCCTCAATCTCATCAAAGAGAGTCTAAATAAATTCTTTGATCTCTTAGGTATTCAAATCAGTCCCGCTAAAAATCAATTTTTTATCTCTGGGGTAAACTCACCCAACAACAAGATTTGATCTATATCCTATGGTATAATGTCGACTCACTTCCAGTAAAGTATATGGGTGTCCATCTCCTTACAGGTCGACTTTTTTACAATGATGTCGGTCTCTCCTAGAAAATATAACTCCTTGTAGTGGATCATGGACCTCTAAACACCTTTCTTAATACGGATAGATTTCAAAATCATTAAGTTAGTCCTCTTCCTAAGCCAGATATACGAGTCTTCAACCTTCATCATTCTTTATAGAAATCTCAAAGAGCTATCACAATTCCTCTGGCATTTCTTATGGTCATGCTATGAGATGAAAGCTTCGGGGCTAATGTGGTTTTATCTAATGTAACGTTTCTCATATTAAAAGGCGGCCTTGGGATTGTGGATCTAAAACTTAGAATCAGATTGTTGTCTTTAACCATGTGTTGTACATAGTTGGTAGAAATAACAACTCAATATGGTGTAACTAGATTATTGATTAAAATATTAAAAATAAATTAATTTTTATCTTTAAATCTCGACTTTCTCCCTCTTGGAATTATAGGAAAATTTTACGTTTTAGGTCTTTGGCTATCAAATGTACAGGGTGTCGCTCGGTAATGGCAAGACAATTTGCTTCCTGTACGAACTGTGATTGTTCCTACTTCTTTGGTAACCCATTATGTTCAAATTATTATTTGTGATTCAAGGTTTGACAATAATCTCAAGGTTTCCGACATCATTTTGGATGGAATTTGGAATTAGTCGGCCCAAATAAATCGTGCAACTACTATAAATCATCGCAACCTTAAGAAGATTAAGAACTTCATTATATTTTTCCCTCCTCCTAACTTTAACAATATCGACATCCACTGTTGGACCGCCAAAAGTGGAAATACAAACTTCACAATCAAATATACTCACATCCCATACGTACGTCCACACTTTGTGTCGGGTGGGCTAAATTAGTATGGCATAATGATAATATATCATGTTATTTCTTTATTCTTTGGTTTGATATCCATTACAAGTTGTCAAGCTAAAACAAGCTTATAAGTTGAGACTAAACTCCTCTCTGAGATGCATGTTCTGTAATTCATGTTTTGAATTCATCAATTATATCTTCTACGTCTATTGTTTCACTTAGTGTATTTGATTCACAGCTAGTTCCAAGCATGAGTTCACACTAAACGACATTGATTGGCCTTCCTGGACTAGGGAGACGTCGAACTAATCTCCTTCCACATCCACCATTTTTTGCGTTCATGCTTTGGCGCGATAATATACCATGTATAGCGGAATAAAAACACAAGATTTTTTTGCTCCCATCCTGCTCTCGTTTATGTAGTTTCGCATCACATGCTTTCTGACCTACGGTGTAGATTATTTAGTGTAAGATTGATTGTTCAGCACAATCTTTAATTGGCTTCTAACTTACCTTTATTATATCTCGTTACCTTCTCTTTTGTTGTGGTTGCCGTAGTAATGAGTAGATTTGATGAAGTTACATGGATAGTAATCTTTTACGATTATTATTTAGGGTTCTATGACGCAATCTATTGGTGTCCAACCATTTTTATTTAGGGTTCTATGACGCAATCTATTGGTGTCCAACCATCCAACCATTATTTTGTAGGTCACTTTTGTCGGGCAGTGATTCAATCTATTTTGGATCCAAAAATTACTTTGTTCGTATTGTTTGTGACGTTTTTCGAGATATTTTTTTGGTATTTGTAAATACACTTTCAGTATTTATTTAATTTTTTTTTCTAAAATGACATTCTATTCTAAAATGACATTCTTACATAAAAGAAACAAAAAAAAATGATTAAGAATAACCAAAATGCATTTTTGTAGCAGCTCCGTCTAAAAATTACAAAAAAAATGAAAAGCAAAATGAAAAGTAAAAATGTTATCTCGAGTCAATCGCAGTCAATTAAACAAATTATTTTGAGACGAAACCAAAAGCATATCTATTTTCTTTAATAATTCGAACACATTTTATATACTATCACAGTACAAACTGACTCAAAAACATTTTTTTTCGAGTGAATTAAGTCGTTGTTTATTCAGACATGATTGAAAACATACATCCTCTTTGTAGCGGAGCCTGATCGAGTTTATATTTAATCAGAAGAGTGAACTGTGTTACACATTCCTGGGTTTCTCAAACACCAAAGAGGTTGTATTGGCTCAGCCCGTATCCCTCTGTTTACCAGCCTATACCGCCACTCGTTCAATCTGTTTGTAGCGTCGGCATACCTTTTCAGGCCTTTCTCGTCACGATTTCCAGACCATAAGGTTTCAGCCATTGCAGAAGCTCGTGGCCAAATCCGCGCATCTAAAACTGTTGGGTCGGCTTGTTCAGACCACAAAGCTACCTGTTTGTCAAAAAATTTAGGCTTGAGTACTTGAGCTTGTCAACTAATGATTAATAAAAATATCAGGGATGACAAACTCTTGTCCGACTAGTGTTTAGTTCTGTACATCTGGAAAAACCAGAGAGGTTTGGGTATCGAAAAAAAGTTTTTCTGATTATAATTTGTGTTGGACAATCTAGTATACTTACAAATGTAGTTAATATAGTATAAGGATTGAGACGATTATGACAAGAACACGGAAATAGGTTGGAACCAAACCCGATCCCATTAGTCAGGTAGGTTCAAGATTTATTAACTAAGCTGGACTCCGTACACACATATACGTCCAGAATCAGGAGATACGAGTCTGAATTGAAATCCAGTTTAGGTTTGGCTTTGGACATTCGAACAAACCAGTCAGATTAAGCTAGTGGGAAAGACATCAATCTGTGTTAAACTTCGGGTCGGACAGTGCTGGTCAGGTACATATGAAATAAAATTCCTTTTAATTATAGTCTTTATATCTAAAAACTCAAAAAACATGTTGAATCCAGAAAATTCAAACGGTTATGGTTGTATATCAAAACTAGGTTAAGATTCCGACACTCATATATGTCCAAAATCCGAATCTGGGTCAGATGATTCAGATCTGACAAACTATTATACACTACAAAAACTTCTCAGACCTGTAGCCAAACTTTTGCCGTCTCTAATAATAAACATAAATGCGAGCATTACCTCGCCACCAAGTACAAGTGTGGCCTCGTCCTCACTCAATCCATATGTTATATCATAATCATATATTGTTTGCCAAGTTTTGAACGGTCCACACCACGATCCACCATTACCCATATCACCACCACTGTTGCTACTACTATCATATTGGCTGTCATTACCAACCCAGCCACCATGTCCGCAGTCCAAATAATAAAACTCTGCAGAAGACACAATGGTTCTATATCCAGCAGTGACAATTCTTTTAGTGTTTTTCCAACCGTTGTTCCATGTTTGTAATATAACATGTTCTAATGGAAGAAATGACGGGTCGACTTTCACGTTTTCGTCTAACAAAACGTCTTCCCAATAAATTACGGTTCGGTTATGCGATAAAATGAAAGGTAATGTCGAACTTATAAACATTTCGAGGAGTTGACTAAGAGTTTTGCCCTCAGCTAGATACGATTGAATGGTTGGATCATCTTCCCAGCAGCCAGGGGTAATTTCGTCAGCTCCTCCATGGAAAAATTGTTCCGGGAATAAAGTGAGGACGTCGCGGACTACGTTGTTTAGAACGTGATAAGTTTTCGAGTTTAGCGGGTTGAGATGACCAGTTCCTGGCTCTGAGGCGAACCGCTCAGACCAGTCGCGTCCTTTAGGCCACCAAAACTTTTTGGAGCACGTCACTATGTCAGGGTAAGCTTCGGCCCATGATCCTGTATGGCCTGTACTAAAATTTTATGAAAATTAGATAAAGAAATCTGCATGGGAATGCAAAATCATGTACAAATAAAATAAGAATAGTTAAAGATTCAAATTTTGAATAACAGCTTTCAGAAAATAGGTTGGAACCTGGTCGGATCATGTTAACTGTTTTCTTTCCAGGATGTATGTATTCGGCACGGGTTTAGACAGGGTCCAAAATCTAGGTTCGTGTCAGACTATTATTTCTACAAAACCCAAAACGTTGGCTCAGATCTCTCAAGCTATTACTTGCTACAAAAAATTGTTCAATGCTGACTACTTTAATATACATGCCGGAAACATAGAAAATAAATGTACCAAATATATGACCCAGATAGTCTTTTTGCCACCTCTAAAATATAGAAAAATTAACAGGATTCAGGGAATAAAGAACAAACTTACCCGGAGTATCTATCTCAGGAAGAACACGAACTCCGTGTTCGAAACCAAACTGAACAATCCTCATTACGTCATCAGGAGAATACTGCATATCAGGGCCATAAGATCCTTTACCAGCAAGATCGGGCTCCGATGGAACCACTAACGGAAACGAATGCGAGTCCGTAATATGCCAATGAAACACGTTAAGCTTATTATAGCTCATAGCCAGTATAGTTCTTACTATGTCATCAACCTCATAGAAGTTCCTAGATGTATCAAGCATCACCCCTCTATGGCTAAAGAGAGGCGAATCCGAAACCTGTAAACCAATTGGTACAAGCGAAGGATTTTTTCCAGATACCAGCTGAGAAAACGTTTCGAGACCGTACATAGCACCCCAAACCGTTGCCGAATTTAATTCAGCAACGCAAGCGTTGATCGGAATTGAAAGATTGTAGGATTCGTTTACGCCGTGTTGAAGTGAGGCAGTGAGATCAGTAACGGTGATCAATAATGTGTGGAGGAGATGGGATTTAAGGGTGACAGAAGTTTTAACAAGTGGAATATGATGCTCGTTTAGTATTAGATTGAGATAGCGGTCCACTGCGGAAGAAAGGTATTGGTGTTTTGGGGCTTTGATAGTGAATTTGGGGGAGATAATAGTGAAGAGTGGTTTCGGCCATGATAGAGTTTGTGGTTTAGGCCAAACGTTTATTTTAGGTGATACAGATAAGACGGTAGAAATGCAGATACATGAAATGGAGATCAAAATGATGATGACGATGGCATTAGCATTGGCCCGAGCAAAGGAAAACGGCAACATGGTCAATCTGAGCTCTAGGCATCACAGTTTACTTACACAACATAAATAGTGTCCAAGCATGACTTGCTTCAGAGATCCGATTATCTTTCATGCAATATCTTTGCTATATATACCTCTGCAAATTTACACAATCAATTCTCAGTGAAAGTTAAAGTTCATAACTTCCAATACAAACACAAAGAGCACAGAAACAATATTCTAAACACAAGACTGTAGATAAAAACTAAATAAGCATTGCTAAATTCAAAGAAGCAAAAGCCCCTGTAAAATTGGCAACATAGATCCATAACATATTCATGTATCCTAACAAAACAAAATTCCAAAATTAGGATACGGGTCTATAGAATTGAACTCAAATCGTAAACAGTAGCAATGGAGACTCTAAGAATGAGATTCAAAGTGTAGCAAGTTTGATTCTGGGTTGTGTAGGGTTTTCATTTTGTTTTGGAAAGGATAAAAAGAACATAGTATTTATGAAAAAGACATATTAGTAGAAGATTTGATTCAATATCTTAAGAAGACTTACCATGAGAGAAACATCAACTGTTGGAGGAGAAACAGGAGTTGAACTTTCAAGTGGAGGGACATAAGCTCGATCAAGAGGAGACTAAAGAAAGAGTCTATTGTCTATTCATTTTTTGGTTTTATCTAATAAACAGATTAAATTATTATAAGATCTGTGTGAAGCGAATTTGCCTGGACCTATCAGAAATTAAACAGAGACGAAATTAAATGGAGGTCTCTCATAAATTAAATGGAAATCTCTCATAAATTAAATGAAAATCTGCAAATCTGGTCCGTTATACATGTAACTTGATCTGCAATTTACAAGATGAAATATGCAAGTCCTAAGGGGATAGCCGAGTTGGTTGAGTATGGTATGCTTGTGATCAAAAGGTCATGAGTTCGAGTTCCTTTACATACGCTTTCTACTGAGCCTGTCACCTTGTATGGTTTACTTTCTGGCGTTGGTTTGCAGGCTATCGCGTCAGAATGAGGGTTTACCCTGTGCGCACTCATTGCACCCTGAGTAGCGGCTGCGAGTTCTCTCCGGAAAAAATCAAAATAGGCTTTAAATCAAAATCCTATTTTATGATGGTAAAATATTACAAGTCATATGATTATCATTTTATTATTATATTTTGATTATTATTGTGATTTGGTTACACATATTGCAAATAATAAAAACTAAATTTAGACTAATAACAACTAATGACAACTAATAACAATAATATCGCAAATAAAATTAAAATTAAAAGAACTAATTTAAATAACTACAACAAGTAAAGAACTTGATATGAAGCTCTTAATTGAGCTATTATAATGTTATCACAATGTTATTTAAGTATTTTTATCAAATAAAAACAATTAGCAAAAAAAATCGAAATATTCTAAAAGTAGAACTACAATATGAGAAAATAGAGTTTTATAGAATTTCTAGAACTAGTAGAGAGATTCAGAGAGATGTAGAGTATATCTGATAGATTCTGAGTTTGGAGTTGGGGTCTCCTCTATTTATAAGGGAGACCCATTAAAAAAATTAAAAATTAGAGAAAAAAAATTTGGACCATCCGGACTCTTTGTCCGGATATCCGGATTGCAAATTTGGATCATCCTGAGAATTTGTCCGGATGGTCCGAATTGATGACGTCACCGACGACGTCATCGTAATGGTAAATTTAAAAAAAAATAAAAATAAAAACTATAAAATTTAATTTAATTTATAATGTATTTAAACTATGGTTAATTATTTATTTCTAATTATATATTATCTATTTATAATATAAAATTAATTATTTATATATCTTGATACTTACATTTAATCTTTTCAATAATTCTTCAATGTTTGGATAGATCGATTCTCCATACAGGTTCATTCGACAATATCAAAATAATATTACTAAGTATTTTGTTTACGATATATATCTTAATTATATAATTTTAATTTTTTTATAGTCGTGAAAATATCTAAAATATCTAACTATAAAATTAGATATAATATAAATGGAAATTGTCTTTTTATTCAATTCAATTATTTTGTTTACGATATAATTGCCTTGATTATAGAATTTTGATTAAAATAATATAATATTAAAATTAAAATAAATAAATAGCACAATTATTTCATTTATATTGTATATATCTCAATTATTGAAATTCGACTTAATTAACGCATACAAATTAATTTTAAATAATATTACAAAATACTTGATAAGTAGTGCCTTAAATGGGTCTTCTGGTGTACCTGCAGCTTGCCAGACCTGTTTACCTGTTAGACTTGCATAAGCAGGAACCTGCTAGACCTGTAACCTGCAGAACTGCAACCTGTTATACATGCAACATGTTTAAAATTATTAAATGAGTCTAATGGATCATGAGTTGACCTGTTTACCACCACTACCTATAGCCAAATTTTCTTACCCATTAAAATAAACTATAAATTAGAACTGAGAGATAAGTACTAAATAAATAATTTTATTCGATGCAGAATGCACAATGCATTGCCCCGAAGGGGGTAGCCAAGTTGGTTGAGTAAGGCATGCTCATGACCAAAGATCATGAGTTTGAGTCTCTCTACATACGCTTTCTCGACTGAGCCTATCACCTTGTGTGGTTTACCTTCTAGCGTTGGTTTGCAGGCTATCGCGTCAGACTGAGGGTTTACCCTATGCGCACTCATTGCAGGCTATCGCGTCAGACTGAGGGTTTACCATATGCGCACTCATTGCACTTTGAGTAGCGGCTGCGGTTCCCTCCGGAAAAAAAGAGAATGCACAATGCAGTGACATTTTAGTTTCTTTTATAAGTACATATAAAAAGGTAACATTAAAGCATCCCAATAATTATTAATATAGCCACAATATATTATTGAACATGTTTGAGAGTACATAATACCCATTTCTTGATTATATTGTCATCGTGGGGTGAGTTAAAGGGCGTAGTTTTTAGCAAGTTTCAAGGGACGGAACTCTTGGCTAGGGTTGAATGGTGTTGATATTTTGAAAATTTATTTGAATGTGAATTTTCATATTTTAACCTATTTTTTACTATTTGAAAATAGCACGGTTTTGGACATCCATGCATTCAAATGGTTGACAGTTTTGTTTTAAAGTTAGCATGCAGTTTAGTAGTTTTTGTCGAATTTTGATATACATGCATTTCTTAATCACAAAACAAAGATCATTATCTATATCTACAGAAATACTCTAATTTTATTTGGTTGGAATTTTTGAGAGAACCACCAAAATATTTTTAATTTTAAATTGATTACAGGAGTTTAAAGAATATCTAGGATTCAAATATTATTTATAACAAAAGATTGAAAATATATGTATATGAAGATTGAAATGACAAGCGGAGAATCTGCCAAGAACGTGACAAACAATTTGTTAAGTTGCACAAGTTTGAGGGCCATGATTTTCAGGCCCTCTCGTACAAGAGATCATTGAGAATGAAACACTAGAGCAAACAAAGAGGCGCTACAAATTGGAGAACGATGATTACATATATTATGGGTGCATCTTAAACGTTATGTTTGATCATTTATTTGATATAGCGATTCTATAGAAGAACTGTATGATTCACTTGAATATAAATATATGGCCGAAGATGCTTTTAATATGAAGTTTCTAGCTAGTAATTTTAGAAATTACAAAATGGCTAATTCAAGGTCGGTCATGGAACAATATAATAAATTGCTTCGAATTCTAGGTCAGTTTATTCAACATAATATGAAAATGAATCAATATATTTCGATGTCTAGTGTTATAGAAAAATTACACCCACCGTAAAAATACTTTAAACACACTTTGAAACATAAAAAAGAAGATATGACTCTTGTTCAACTTTGGAGTCATTTTAAGATTGAAGAATCGTTAAGGGCTCCAGAAGAAGCCAGTAATCCTAAGGGAAAGAACCAAACATGAAACCCCAATATGAATATGGTTGGAAACGGTGGATTCTCTAATAATGCAAATATTGGAAAAGAGAATAGAATAATTTTTAAGGAAAACAATAATGCATATTCCAACAAGAAGCCAAAGTTGGGATGTTGGAAGTGTAGCAAACCTGGTCATTTTATAAACGATTGTCGTGTTGGAAAGAGAATAACAATTCTGGTCCAAGTGGTAACAGTTCTGGTTCAAGTGGGTCAAAGGATCCTAAAAAGCAACAAAATAAGATTTTAGTTCAAAATTTTAATTATGGTCAAAATTCTGTGTCACTATATGTGAAGTTTATGTGCGGGATGATAATGTTGTATGGTTGATTGATTCAAGAGAAACAAGCCATTTATGTAAAGATCTTCGATGGTTCAATGACTTTCAACCAATTGAAGATGGGTCTATATTGAAAATGTAAAATGTTGCAACTGAGCCAATCAAAGGACTAGGCAGTGTTAAGCTAGTATTTACTAGTGGAAAATATTTATTATTAAACAATATATTGTATGTTCCCGGGATTCGGAAGAATCTTTTATCTTATGGTGTCTTAAACAATTGTGGTTTCGAACAAGTGTATGCAAGTGGATGTATGTATTGTCAAAACCTGGTGTATTTGTAGGTTTTAGATATTTATGTAATGGTATATTTATGTTAAATGTTAATGTTTTATTTCAACATGAATCTTTTTACATGGATTTTACTACTAAATAGTATTATGGCATGTTAGACTATGACATATACATTATAAGAGAATAAAATGTATGAAAAATTATTATTATACCTCCTGTTGATGTAAATAATGAGAAATGTAAGACTTTTGTGTTAACTGAGATAACTAGAAAACCTTTAAATAATATTAACCGAGTTTCCAAAATATTAAACTAGTACATAGTGATTTATATGATTTCCATGCTACCCCTTTGTTAAGAAATAAAAATTATGTTATTACTTTTATTCACAATACATTAAGATACTTTTACATTTATTTTTTGCATGCGAAAAATGAAGCTCTTGATAAATATAAAATCTGTAAAACATAAGTAGAGGAACATAAAAATGATTTGGTTAAAAATCTACGTACGGATAGAGAAGTTGAATATCATGATCTAGTATATTTTCAGTATACTGGTATAATACATCAAACCATGGCTCTTTATACACCATAACAAATTGGTGTGGTGAAATAAAGACTGGGACTTTAAAAGGAATGGTTAATTCTATGTTGTCTTATTTAGATTTGAGTGAATGATTCTAGGGTGAGGCTATATTAACAACCTATTGTTTATTGAATTGAATTTCTACTAAAAGGAAAAAGATGACCTTATATGAGCTTTGGTTTAAAAAGATTCCGAAATTGAGTTTTCTACGAGTCTGGGATTGTAGAGAAGTTGTAAGGCTTACCGAACCTAAAAGGAAAAACTTGGGTGAATGAGGTATAAATTGGATTTCCATTGGGTATGATGAGCATTCCATTGCATATAGGTTATACGTGTTAGATTCCAATAACTATATCTCACTGAATACATTTTTAGAGTCAAAAGATGTAATATTTGACGAGAAACATTTACAACCATACTAAGACCGATATATACAATTCAAAATTTAATCAAGAGAAACTTAGTAAAAGCTGAAGATGGATTAAGTGGTACCATTTCTATACATGAACCTTCTGAACCAAGGATAAGCACCAGATCTAGAAAAGCTAAGTCTTTTGGATTTGATTTTCAACTGTATTTGGTTGAAGGTCAAGAGATAAGATTTATTATCATTATCAATAATGTTTTATTACTGAGGATGATCCAAATACTTTCAGTGAACCTATGGCATCAAGAGATGCTGCAATCTGGAAATAAGTTATTCAAGATGAGATAGATTCTATCATGCAGAATAATACATGTGAATTAGTTAATTTAACATATGGTTGTAAATGAATGGGAATTAGATGAATTTCTAAGAGGAAAATGAAAGTAGATAGTACTATTGAAAAGTATAAAGCAAGATTGGTTATTCAAGGTCTTAGACAAAGAGGAGAGATTGACTTATTTGATACATATACTCGTGTTGTTAGGATTTGCACTAAATATTGTTGATAGTAATTGTATCGGTATACAATCTGATGGTTCATCAAATGAATGTGAAAACTACATTTTGAATGGTGATTTGGATGAGGAGATTCATAATAAATAACAAAAAGGGGTTGTTATGTCTGGTTGTGAAAACAACCAAAAAACATATAGAATATCATTGGTTTTGTTTTCTTAAGATGAACAAAACTAAATCTATAAAATATATTTTTATTTTTTTTGTTGCGAAATTACGTGTAAATTGGTTGCATAAATAAATAAACTATCTCCAAGTATATCACTCATGGATTTTGTTTTGTATGTCTTTAAAATAAAATAAAATAAATGGATTTTTTTAAACTATGGTTTGAAAGATATGGAATTTTGAACATTTAAAAAATGGATTTGTGGAAATATGTATGGAATAAGTCTTGATTGTGTGATTTTCTCTGTTATTTGTATTTTTTAAAGGTAATATATTTCTAACCAAAACTATATAACATATCAATTTTTTTTTTAAATATGTAAATATATTACATATAAATTAGTTACAAAAATATAGAATAAAGTATTTTCATGAAGTATATTTTTATTTTTTTTAGTTACAAAATTACATGTAGAGTAGTTACAAAAATAGAGAATAAAATATTCAAATATATCTTTCATGGAGTTCATTTTGCTCGGCTTTAAATTAGGGTTTGAAAGATATGTAATTTTGAATGTTAAATAAATTATCGTTGCAGAAATAGAGTGCAAATATGTTGTGAAAATATGAAGAAAATAGTTACAGATATAGGACTTTCGTGTTCGATTATGTGATTTTATCTCTCTTCATATTTAGATGACATATATATCAAACCACGGCTCTAAAAAATATCCAAAAATATTATTGTCTTTTTAAGGCGAACAAAACTAGATCCATGAAAGATATTTTTCTATTTCTTTTTGTTGCGAATTATTTATAAATTGGTGACAAAAATATAAATAAATATGCAAATATATCACTCATGCATTTCTTTTTGTTTAGCTTTAAAAATAGAAATATATATATTTTTGGCGTTTAACATCTGTAGAGTTTTGAATGTTAGAAACAAATAGAGTTGCAGAAATACGTGCAAATATATTACAAAAATAAGAAGAAATAGTTACGGAAATAGAACTTTTGTTACAGAATAAGTATGATTGTGTGATTTTCTCTCTCCCTTTTTGTTTGTATACTTTGTTTTTAAATATTATAACTCTCAAGCCATAACTCCAAAAACAATATAAGAAAATATCATTGATTTTGTTTTAAAGACGAACAAAACTAGATCCATGTAAAAAAATCATCTTTTTAGTCGTAAAATTACGTGCAAATTGTTGGAGAAGTAGAAAAAAATTCAAATATATCACTCATGGATTTCGCTTTGTTCGTCTTTAATAAAAAAGAGATATATGATTTCTCGGATTTGTTTTTTAGTTAGGGTTTGAAAAATATGAAGTTTTGAATGTTTAAATAACAAATGAAAAAAATAATTTTAGTCCTTACTTGGAGGTTGTACATGTCGTGTATTGTGTTTTCATGTATATTGTTCAAAGATTTTATGTTGCATATTGTTTTTGGTAAACTCTAAAATCCATGTGGTTTAATTTAAAACTAGTTCAAGTGGTTATCACTAATTTACCCTTATAAAAAAAATTACAGTATAATTAATATCCTATCCTTTTTACCGAAACACAATCATATAAAAATCATATTTTTTTAAGTTTAAATGAGTAGTTTTAAATAATAAATATAATTTATTTTATTGAATGAAGAAGATAAAACCTCATCAAATATTCTCAATATTTTAAAAGTTATTATTATTATTAAGTGAAAAAAAAATAGAAAAACAGTTAAAAACAATATTTTAATTATATATATATATATATATATATATATAAAATTTCAGGTGTTATATGTTTTAAAATTTAATATATTTTTGTGTGTAAAATATATTTATTTATAATATAAAATAAATATTTTTATATATTCAATTGTATAAAAGCTCTTCTTATTTTTTTTATCAATATTTGATTATGTTTTCATAGGGGTTTCTGTAAGTCTTTGAGTTTGAATATCAAGTGAAGCTTAATGACTAAAAACTTTAAAGTATAGACAGATAGTGTAGTCTACAAAAAAAAAAATCTTGACGCCTCAGCTTCGTATTTAAATTATTCTTGATAGTTTTTTATTTTTCTAATCATGGTAATTCATGTCCAACTATGTTAATATAATCATATCGCTTCCATGTACAAAAAATTACGGTAAAAACATAATCATTCTAATGATAAATATTTTGATTTTAATAAATATTTTGATTTTAATTTAATCACTTAGCTCAATGCTCGCCATGAATATATTTCATAATGATGATACATGTCCAACTATTGAGATTTATTTTGATATAGTTCTGATTGAGTTCGTCAAGTTTAATGTCCTTCATCTCTTCAAGTTGTAGATTTATTTATATCGTTTCCTCTTACTCATCTACATGTCTTATCATTTTATGTCATCTTCTGGAGGTCGTCTAGTTATCTTATCTTTTTAGATCATTTACAAACGTCGTTTAAATAAAATAGTTATGTGTAGAACATATCTGGATGTTGTCTTTAAACTTCGTTTGGAGAATATATCTTGACGTCGTTTATATAAATCTTTTAAAGAAAATGTATGAATGTCGTCTGTAAACTTCTTTTAGAGAATATATATGGATGAAGTTTATAAATGTTATTTGAAAACATATCTGGATGTCGTTTATGAACGTTGTTCGGAGAACATATCTGGATTTCATTTGTAAATTTTATTTGGAGAACATATGAATATTATTTATAAAAACAATATGGAGAATATATTTGGATATCGTCTATCAACTTTGTTTGGAGAATATATGATGATCGTTTATAAAAATCATTTAGAAAACATATGGAGATCATTTATAAACATCATTTGTAGAGCATATTTGAAGATCGTTTATAAACATCATTTTAATATAATTTTAACCTCGTTAAGGGAATGATATTGTCGAATGAATGACTTCGTCAAAATTTCAAATAAAGATATTTGATTTACTTCGTCAAATACATAAAATATATTTTTAGAATGTTATCTTATTGATTTATGATCTTGACTTAAGTCAGGGCATTTAAGATCCAAATTTTATAACATCAAGGGCATGATGTCTTGATCTTCGTAGATCATGAGACTGACTTATAATCATATTACTTTTAAGGGTTTTACGGTCTTGCCTTTATGGTATTTTGTCATTTATTATATCACTGGCTTGACTAAAATAACATTTGTTTTGATCAGGTGCACGATATTTTTATTTGAATAGATTGAGGATTTTATTTGTAATCCTGTTAGATTTCTGATCAATAAATGTATCTTTCTCATTCGGAGGTCATTTGTTGATTATTTGTCTAATAGCTCGTTCTTCGCTCAGCCATGTGCCCTTCTTGTAGTTCAGGTCGTTTATAATTATCATTTAGAGAATATTTGAGATAATTTGGCTTATAGTCTTCATATCATTTATAAACTCGTTTAAATGATAATTGGATATCATTTGGTTTATACTTTTTTGGTCTTTTAATTAAATTCAACTTATTTGTTCATTAAATTCTCATTTTCGAAGGCTTATTATATGACCTATTTTAAGTGATGTAGAATTTTTGCTTATTGTATCATATTAAATTCATCCAAAAAATATGTTAAACTATGTATTTCAAAGTAATTTAAGATATTTGCACATATACAAAAACAATATAAAATTCTTAAATATATGCAAAATGATTGATCCTACTTAAATATATAGATATTCATTAATATATCTTATGACCATAGAGTTTTTATACCAAATATACCTCGTGATAGCATGCTAAAGATGAAAATATATATAAGTAAACGAGATGTTTTTTATCTTATAACAAAATATAAGTATATCAATTGACGATGTTATATTTTTAAATACAATTGGATCATTTTGGTGTCGTTATATTCTCAATTATTATTTATTTTGTTCATGAGGTGATTTGGTCTCTTTTGGTTATTGAATGAGTTGATTTTTATACTTCATTTATGTCGATATAAAATTCACTCTATTATGATTAGTGATTTAAGAGGTGTCTAACATGACGCATCACGATCAAATTAGGCAGGATTACAGCAGAGCTGTCACGACATGCAAGGTAACAAAACATGACGCAACACAAATAAATTCATTGTCACAGTTGTCACGGTCACGACGGTCACGATCTTGACAGAACACGGTCACGACCATCACGTTTACGATGAATACGGTCACGATCGTCATGATCACGGTAAGATTAACGTCACCACCATCACAACTATCAATTTTATATTATTTTTGTAGCACATATAGTATAAATATTTTTATTGATTGATAAACAGATCGTTATATAGTTTGTATATTATAAGTTAAAATTAGTATAAGGTTATTATAGGTTTATTATTATACTTTGATTATTATTATGGTTTGATTATAATTTATAAGTACTATAAGTGTTGTTACATATTTATTGTAACACATAATATAAATGTTGATATTGTTATGAGAAACATAAATAGTTTGTATATTATAATTTAAAATTAATATAAGGTTACTGTAGTTTATTTTATTATAACATATAATATAAATATTGATATTATTTAATAAACAAATTATAATATAGTTTGTATATTATAATTTAAAATTAATATAAGGTTGTTATAGTTTGATTATTATTATATTATTATTATAATTTACACATATTACAAGTATTCTTTATGTGTTCTTATTGTTTGATAAACAAATTGTTATATACTTTGTATATCATAATTTAAAACTAATATAAGGTTGTTATAGTTTGATTATTAGTTTATTATAGTTTCATTGTAATTTATAAGTATTAAGTATTCTTATATTCTTGTTATAAAACATTGTATACGTGTTGTTATTGTTTGATAAATAAATTGTTATATAGTTTGTATATTATAATTTAAAAATGGTATAAGGTTATTATAGTTTTATTATTACACTTTGGTTATTATTATGGTTTGATTATAATTTACAAGTACTATAAGTGCTATTATATTTTTATTGTAACACATATTATTAATGTTATTATAGTTTGATAAACAAATTGTTATATAGTTTGCATATTATAATTTAAAGTTAGTATAAGGTTACTATAGTTTTATTATTACAAGTATTATTATGGGTTGGTTATAATGTATAAGTACTACAAATGTTGTTATATTTTGATCATTGCTTACTACTAATAAAATAATTATTATAGACTTATAGTTTGATTATAATATAACTTGTTATTGTTTGTTTCTTTTCATAAATGGTAAAAATTATGATAAGTTGTTATATTATGACATTCAAGGATAAAAAATAAATTTTATTGATTTATGTCTTTCATAGTTTATACTCTTACAGGCCATGAGTTGTACAAATATTCTCAAATTGAACTACCTTATTAGAAACTCTATTATAAATGTCACTCATCTAGCAATGTTTTATCATTCTCATCAAGATTTTCATCACCAAATCTCGCAGCAGCTTCAGTCATAAAATATTGGTGAAGATCTTATTCAATAGCATCTAGAAATTCATCGAAGATGTCCCTTTGATTCTTTTCCATTTAATACTCTTCGTTTTACATCATTTGATGCGCCGCAAGACAGTCTTTGATTGCAACAAGCACGCCAAGTACCTTGTATGCCAATCTTGTTTGTTTAGTCGTGTATTGCAGTATGGCGTGACTAAACGCACATTCACTAGTCATTCCAGACATAGGTATTGAAAAAATATCATTGGCTAACCTGCAAAGATAAGAAACTTGCCTTCTTCCGAATTCCACCACCTTAAAATATCTAGTGGGTTGTTATCGCCATACTGCTGTAACTCAAATGGAGTGTAAAAATACATGGCCACTCTATTATCAACTTTAGAAGTTTCCCTTGTCATCCCACTATCTATCATTTCCATTTTCACATACTTAGGGTGACGTTTGTCTCTCTACCTATTACTACTAATAATACTCGTTACGTTTGAAGATGCTATATTTACTTGTATGTCAATATAGTAATTATACATTATATGAAAAAACATTAATTTTTTAATATATATATATCATGGTTATAAGTATCATCATGAATTTGTATGTCTTAATAAAAACAAGTAACTAAAAAGACAAAACCCGACCTTTTTTAATAAGGATAAAAAAATACACCCACTAGTATAAGTGTATGGGATACGATGAAGTTATTTAATAAATGTTGCTTCTATATCTGGTACCATGTCGTGATATATACTATTATCCTTATATTTATTCATATGCATGACAAGATTATTTATTTCATAAAGGGGCAAGTGAATTTTATGAGTATATTGCATAGAAAAAGTTTTAGTTGCATCCTCAAACAACCTCAATAAGCGTAACAATGAAGCAAAATAAATCCAATTTTGATCTTCAAGAGGCGTATTATGATTATGCCTATTATAAAGCGTATTAATATCATTTTCACACATATAAGCACGTGCAATAAGATCATATGTAGAGTTTCATCTAGTTTTCAACATTTAAAACTAGTTTTTTGTATGTTTTTTTCACTAGCCTTAATCATTTTTTTCAATATTTAATATATTTATTTCCAATTGTGAGTGTAATGATATTTTGTTCATTACACTCGCAATTATTATCATACTTCTCTCACAAATCTTTAAACTTCAAATATTCTTTTATAAATCCAAATATCCAATGGATCTAATGTCGAAAACTCTTAAAAAAGCATGAACCCATCGAAACATCCTCATAATTAAGTAGAAGAATATCAGGATCCAAGAGAGATTCATCACGACATGAACAAATATACGAGAATATTCAAGATGGGAACGAATGTGAGGTTCATATTCAAAACAAATTAACTCTAGTATGTTTTTAGAATATGATGAATTTATTAACATGTCGGGTATGAGGGTGTTTTTAGATAATCTTAGTAGGTAGAGAGGATCTGATTGGTTAGTTTTTTTAATGAAATTTAGATGTAATTTGTATATAAAATTAGTACAATAGTCTTTGAAACTTGAAGTCTAACTTTGAATGATGCACGAGGTTTGGGAATGAGGTGAACAATTAATGATTCCGAGTAAAATTTGTTTAAAACTGACTTAGAAGAGGAATTTTAGTTGCCAAAACATACATTGTATGATCATCCTTTAGCGTCCCTAACTTATCCTCATATGAGATGCCCTTAAGATTGGATAATAACATTGGTTCAATAATTAACGCACTGACTAGTGCTACAGAGCATCAAATCATTAGTGATAAACGTAAATCTAGCTAAAATAATCTTGATGGATACAGTAAATTAGCTTTGAATGTTCCAGATAATAATAACGATTCAAACATTTAAACTATTTTTATATCGATGGGTAATAAAATAATATTTACATAGTTTGATCATTGGGTATCTGAATTCCAGATTTCATGGTACGAAGTTACCTTGTGGGATAGTACTAAGTGAGTTACTTATTAAAAAACTATGTCACTGGTGGACTCCGCGTCCTATTCGGAAAAGTTTTGGTATAAGAAAGTATTATTTAAGAAGCCAAGAGATATATTCCTCTTAAGGATATCTTTGGTTTTAACTGAAGATCTATGACCTGTTTGAGGATATGTTGCCATAAACCTAGAAATTTAATGGTGTTACCAA
Organism: Limnanthes douglasii subsp. nivea; assembly: GCA_036936605.1. Taxonomy (NCBI): domain Eukaryota; kingdom Viridiplantae; phylum Streptophyta; class Magnoliopsida; order Brassicales; family Limnanthaceae; genus Limnanthes; species Limnanthes douglasii. The sequence continues at coordinate 112,219,494 of JAUPFV010000002.1, read as the reverse complement.
CGCATCTACTCTACCTAATAGTTTTTAGAGGCAAATCACACACACTATAATGCAAGTGCCTCAACAGACCATTTTTAGTGCAGATACTTCTTCTCATTACTATCAAATGATGTCTCAAAAATAATATATGGAATGTGTGTGTTTGAAAAATGTGGTCATGCATAATAGAAGTGAGAGCCACTAGGATAATGTCACTACTCAGATTGGTAAATTATGCACCACCCAAATGGAATACAGTCGTTGTATACGATTAATGATATAGAGGATAAAATTCGATCCGTGAATAGAGCCTATTCACCACCATCCGACGGCCAAGATCCTTCTCAAGCATGCAGATTTAGTTTTTTTATTTGATTTTATTAAACAATATTTTTTTATGTTTCTATTTTATTGTATTAAAAATTATTATTACTTTGTCAAATTAATATTTTGTTATTAATGATGGAATAATCTGGTTTAGGGATGAAAAAGAGAAGATCCTTTAGTTGGTTGATATTAAGTATTTTATAGTGAGTGGTGAGAGAAATAAGGTGTACGCTTATATTTAATGTTTCTAGAAAAATTCCAACCCCTTTAAATGATATTGGTTGGGGTATTTATACTTTATTCTAGGACCTATGGGCCGTGCGGGTTGGATCTTATATTTGGGTCAATTATATGAGCCCCAAAGCCCAAGAACTAAGGTGTTAGACACATAGTTGAGTCATTGGTCCACTTGAGTTATGTTGTCTAAATTTTAGTTACCTTGTCCGAACTACCTCTTTCGGATAAAATCATAATTATTATGATATGCCTCCAATGATATCTGATCTGATCATATAACCCCCTTAACTCTTTCAAAAAAATTGTTGGAAGAGCTAAACATGATGGATGATGTCCGATCATCCTCCGAAGTGAACTTGATGGGTCAATCGAACAGTTTAAAGGTCGTGACTCTATAATCAATTTTCCTTTACACGTGTCAAGTGGTAATTGAACCCATTAGCTGCTTTTTCTAGGTACTTGTGCCTAAACATTAAAACAACTACATTCCCTTAATCATGGCTAAACGGTTAATTTCCCCTAGTTAAAACACTCAAGTACTTCTTACACTATATAAGTGTGATTTTTTAACTATTTCTAATTCTAGTGCGATAAAATATTTCAAACTCTAATTCTAGATAGAAAAACACCTTAATCTCTCAACTTCTCTAAGTTCTTCTATTACTCTCTAAAGTTTGTATGTTCACGGCTAAAACTGACTTAATCAAAAGAGGTTGGCTCAAATTATCCAAATTAGAAGAAGAGAAAAAGAAAGTTAGGATCACCGCCTGACTACCAACTTAACCTGGTGGACTGGTTGTTCAACAAATTTCAGAACATATAGGAGTTTATCATCTCGCAGACCTTCAACGTTTTCTAAAACTAACCTTCTTGATCCACCGTCTACAACTCCAGATCTACTATCATAGTCGACCGAGACACCTTAAATCAAGATCAAAGTCATTAGCAGTCATAAACCTCGTGCTTCTTTTATCAAACGTAAGAGAAAACACACCTTGAAGAATCACCAGGCTTACAAAAGTAAAGAGCACAACATCATCTGTAAAAAAAGTAGAGAACCGAACTGGAGGTCCTACAATGGTAGGGCTTCCTTCATTGCCCGCTTCGGATCTAGTCGTATAAGTTCCACCCATTGAGCCTCATCATGTTGAAAAAGAGGATACTTGACCTAAAACTGTTTTCCAACATCCATAGGTAATGAAGGAAAATAAGGATGACAACAGAGAGGACACTCCATTGGAAACCTTTGATGAAACCGGTGATACTAGTGTTGTTCGGAAAAAGAAAGAAAAGGTCAGACTGCCAGACTCAGAAGAGTTTCTGGAGTGCCTCGTTGGGCGAGTGGGGCCTAACGTTTTCAAGGTTAATGTTAAATATCTCTTGGCTCTTCAAACAATCTCCTATGTATATACCCATACAACCGAATTGGACAAGATTAGAAAGAAATAGGAGGTTTCCAAAGTCCATCAAGGTTAGAATTTACATCCCTGATGAGACTCTGATAGACAACAAGGCCGGGGATTTAGTGGTACATACAGAAGTGTTTAATTGGGGCCTTCGGCTCCCTTTGGACCTAGAGATATTAAGATATTTCCACTTGGTGAGGTTATGCCCAAGTCAATTAAGTCCCAATGCCTGGTATACATTATTGGCCAACACCATAGCATCAAGGTTGTCTAAAATTCCAATATATATGGAACAGTTTGTTGTTATGGCCAACTTATGCAGAAACCATCATATCCCCTTCTATTATTTCAACATGGGGAATGATTACAAGGTCGTTGACAATTTATTGGAGGCTGACAAGCCTTGGAGGAGCCAATTCCTCTACATTAGCGGCGCTTGGTAAAATGGAAAGAAAATCACTTTCAAGGGAAATCCAAGTTTACTGACTAGATACTAGAAAAGTTCAGGTAAACACTTTACAAATTTCGTTTATTAAATTTCACATCGAATGTAAATATTAAATTCCACGTCGGGTGTCTGCATTAAATATCACATCGGGTTTATTTTTTAGTGTTTTCAAAGATGTTCTCAAAATATATTGAAATAGAAGAACCACTTTAAAAAATTTGCATCAGTGGGTCACAGAGAATTGGGGAAATGATTTCCATAATTATTTTATTTTAGCAAACATGGTGAGAGCCCACTTGTGGAGAACAAGCTCCACCATTGAGCTCTCGTGGGAACAGTTTACCAGTCCTCTCCGAGCTGCGAAGATATTCAAGAGGACTGAAGACACGGATGGCAAGCTTTCTCTACCGTTCAAGAACAAGGCTCCTAGCCATTTTGACAAAACACAAAAGAAGAAGAAACAGAATGATAATCCTCCTCAAGAGTTTTATGATGTGGGTGGTTCGGGACCTCCAGATGAAATGGACGCTGTTTTGTTGGATGTCGTTACAGTTATAGTGGGTGAGGCTAAATGACCATTGAATTCCGTAGTTGCTGAGAAGAAAAAAGGGCAGAAAATGAGTAAAGAGGGCCGTGATAGAAGAGCATGGAAAAAGAAGAAAACTGCCATTAGTTCGGAGATAATACTCTGACCTGAAGCCTTTTCCACTAGTACTCCTATTAAAACTCCTACCCAAGAATAGGTACATGTCGATCCTCCTTTACCAGTGTTTCCTATTGTTGACCCACCTTCTGGTGAAGGTGATGTTAATTTGGATGACCTAGAAAATCTGCATTTTAGTGAGTTTGATAAAGAAGACTTTGACAAGAATTTCCCCCAATCTACCACAATTGCTAATGCTGTGATACATGATGGTGAGTCCTTCGAAGTATCCAACGAGCATGATGCATTAGGCTATGTAGTTTTAGGCTATGTCAGGCCAATATTCAACTTCGAGAGACAGGGTAGATCTCAAGTCAAAGACTTTGGAAGCTCTGGGGTTTTCTTCCATATGAAAAAACTCTCTTTCATACTATAGCACAAAGTTATAAACTCAACCTTTCCTCGGATGAATCCGAATTTGATGACAAAACTGAGGAAGATTCAAATGATGACAAAGAGGAGAAAGAAAAAGGGAGTGTTGAGAAGAAAACCAAGGGGAATGAGCCTTTAAGGTTAATTGTTTTTACTATGTTGGTATTTTGAACCAAAGTTGGAGTATGCAAGGCGTTTTGTTGTTTTCATATCGGATTTTCTAAAAACTTCATTGGTACGAGTCTTTGCGGTTTACAAGGCATTTTAGTAATGTTGATCCGATTTCTTTTTATGATCATATCGATATTTTATGCTATCTTTATTTTTATTCGTATTTTTTATATTCTTTTATGCTTCTATTAATATCAGATCATACTTAAATATGACAATAGTATAGCGATATATTAAATCTGATCATACTATTAAAGTGTTTCCTTCACATATTCATGCTTATATTTATCTGAGCCACTCAAAGATAATCCATTTGAGGACAACAAGTGTTTTAATAAATATTTAATTTATCCGAACCACTCAAAGATATTATATTAGAGAGAAAAACATGTTTAATAAGCCTTTAATTCATCCAAGCTACTCAAATATATTTCAGTTGAGGGAACAAGTGTTTAATAATTCTTTAATTCATTTGATCATAACCAAATCAATTTCTTATGAAAAAGGCAAAGGATAGTATATTGATTGAGATCCGAACACCTCATCAAAACCTCCACGCGGCACTAGGGTAGAAAAGAGTACGCCCCCAAATATTTACATTGAAGTAAGAGACATTAAATATTTACAAGATGAGTTTATTCTTGGTGTGGATTATTTTCGACTGAGGGTAATGTTTTCAGATGTTTTGTGGTGTTTCAAGGGTATTAAATGTTTAAGTGTTTTGTAGTGAGAGAGTTAAGTTGCATGGTTGTATTAAATGTTCATTACCCTCATTAATGAAAGTGGTTGGGTATTTATACCTTTAATTATGCGTCATATGAGCTTTCGGATCAAAATTATGAAATCGGGTCGAGTTCAAAAACCCATTAGTTTATTAAGAAAATTAGTAACTAGCTTAGTCAAAAAGTGTTTAGTTATTTAATAATTTTGTCCTGTCCGGATGGTTTAGTGGGTGATTATTGTCCGGATTGCCCTTGTCCGGTTTCTACAGTGAGTGGCGAATATTTCCGGACTCATTCATAACCCGTTTTTAGGTTTCAACGAAGGCCTTTGGTAATACCTAAAACATATTCTAAGGGACTAGTAACATTCTCCGGACTGTTTAAGTGTTCAGCTCAGGACTTATCCGGACTGAAAACTTCTCAGAAGTTCAAAAGTTTTGCTATGGATCGTGGGACACGTGTCACCTTTTGATTCGCCTCACCAGCCATTTTCCTCCTAGAACGACGCTCCCACTAATCTCAAAAAGCAACCTCTTCATTTAATACCTATGACGTCAGCGCCGCCTTCAATCATTACTTTTGTCTTTTCGTTTTCTCCTAGATATTTGGTAAACAAATTTCCATATTAGTATAAATTACTTCTTTTTACTGTTTTACCATCTTCACCACTCTCTCGTTTCTCCATTTCAAAGCTTTTACTTCTCTTTTCAAAATTCTACCTGTGTAGGTTTATGTTCACGGTGAGAAACGCATTGGTGAAAGGCGGGTGGCTTAATCTTTCAGAGTTAGAAAAAGCACAAAGGGTTGAGCGAGAAAGACGTATCGCAGCGGGTCTTCCAGTTTCTCCAAACGATAAGCTCGAAACACCGTCTTCAGAAGCTGATCGAGGTTCATCTTCTGCTAGAAGTTCCAAACCCAGGCGTTTGTTTCAACCAAGCCTTTCGCCCATTCCATCAGGCTCCTCGGTTCAAGATTCACAACCCTCTGTTGAACGGGAAAAATCCGTATCAAGCACAAGGAGACCCTCTCCATTTATAGCTATAGGGTCAGATGCTGAGAAATCCCCAAAAAGGTTACCCTTCGCCGGACATGCCATTTAGTAAATGGTCAAGCTGGTGTTTCACAATCTAAGTCCCCAAAATCAGGGCCTTCTAAGTCTGGGACCAAGGACAAAGTTACAGAATCAGGGGCATCTATCAGAGTCCCAAAGGATAAATACTCTGGTCCGGAGGCCACTGAAATTAGCTCTCAAAATGATCCCTCCAGAACTGAGCCCCAGCCGGACACCAGACCCCTAAGAGAGGGTGATGCTCAACCGTCCCAACTTACTGAGCCTGCCACCAGCATTCCCCCACCAACAAAAACTGACAAAACTTCCATGGTGATGGAAGAGGTGATGGAGGATAGTATAGAAGATGCTCCATTTGAGACTGACGTCTCCGGACAGATAGGGGATGCTACCACTGATAAAAAGGGCAAAGGTAAAGAGAAACTCTGTATGAAACATCCGGACCTACCGGAGTTCCTGGAAGGCAAAGTGGGACCCTTCTTCCACAAGGTGAATGTGAAGTATCTGCTAGCCATGTACAACATCAACTATGTCTACACTCACACTGCTGAGTTAGGCCGGATCCAAACGAAGTGGGGGATCCTTGAGTCTGTTAAGGTGAGGATACCGGTCACTCCGGAGACCCCAATGGATTGTAAGCTTAGTAAGATAGTCATTTATATAGAGCTTTTAAACTGGGGGCTTAGATTCCCATTGGATCCAAAGATTGTCAGATACTTTCATCTGATAAAACTCTGTCCAAGCCAGCTGAGTCCCAATGCTTGGTACACTCCTATGGCCTGTATGATGGCTTCTAGGCTCTCCGGAATACCACTTCCAATGGAGAAATTTGCTGTTATGGCCAGCCTCTACAAGAACCACGTCATCCCCTTCTAACACTACAACATGGGTGACAACTTTAAGGTGGTAGATGATTTGCTTGAGTCAGAGAAGAATTGGAAGACTCAATTTCTGTTTATTAGTGGGACTTGAGAAAACGGGAGGAAAATCAAGACTGGTGTCAACCCTAGCATGATCACCAGCAGATGGAAAATCTCAGCTGAAAATTTCATCATGTTTGTTTTTCTTGCTTATAAAAAATCTATTACTAAACTGCTCTTATTTTTCTTTGGTAGTGCTACCGAAGGAGTTCTCCGACTATTTGGAAGAGGGGCAAGCTACATGTGCCAAGATGAATGGTTGGGCTGCTGATAAATGGGGAAATCATTTCCACAACTACTTCACTGCTGGTAATTTAGTGAGGTCCCACCTCTGGAACACAACAGGCCGGAGAGACCTTACTTGGGAGGAGCTGACCACTTTACCTCATTCGGTTGTCATCCTCCAGAGAACAGAGGAGAAGGATGGAAAGCTGGATTTTCCTGCCAGAGCAAAAGCCCCAACTAAGATGAAAAGCTGGCTTAGCCTCCCATTTTAGTCGCCAATTTGGTGTGGTGAATAGCTTACATTTTTTATTTTTCTTTCAAGCCATCTCTACCCTTTTAGCAGCCCCCAAGGCTTCTATCTTAGCTTTCAACTTGTCTCGCTCTTCGATCGTATATTCATCATTTTCTCCCACCACCTCTGCCAAAGTTGGTGGCACTTCCTGCTCGTTCGGATTCATTCGAACTGGTTTTTCTTGCTAGATTCAGGCACCTTCTTCTCCCACTTTGGTCGCCAAGTTGGTGTGGATTATTTTCGACTGAGGGTAATTTTGTCAGATATTTTGTGGTGTTTCAAGGGTATTAAATGTTAAGTTTTTTGTAGTGAGAGAGTTAAGCTGTCTTGTTGTATTAAATGTTCATTATCCTCATTAATGAAAGTGGTTGGGTATTTATACCTTTAATTATGGGCCATATGGGCTTTCGGGTCAAACTTAAGAAATCGGGTCGAGTTCAAAAACCCATTAGTTTATTAAGCAGATTAGTTACTAGCTTAGTCAAAAGGTGTTTAGTGTTTTAATACTTTTGTCCTGTGCGGATGGTTCAGTGGGTGTTTCAAGGGTATTAAATGTTTAAGTGTTTTGTAGTGAGAGATTTAAGCTGCCTGGTTGTATTAAATGTTCATTACCCTCATTAATGAAAGTGGTTGGGTATTTATACCTTTAATTATGGGTCATATGGGCTTTCTGGTCAAACTTAAGAAATCGGGTCGATTTCAAAAACCCATTAGTTTATTAAGCAGATTAGTAACTAGCTTAGTCAAAATGTGTTTAGTGTTTTAATACTTTTGTCCTGTCTGGATGGTTCAGTGGGTGATTATTGTTCGCATTGCCCATGTCCGGTTTCTACAGTGAGTGGCGAATATTTCTGGACTCATCAGTCTGGACCTGCCGGAGTGCCTAGAAGGAAAAGTGGGACCCTGCTTCCACAAGGTGAATGTGAAGTATCTGCTAGCCATGCATAATATTAACTATGTCTACACTCACACTACTGAGTTAGGCCGGATCCGAACAAAGTCGGGGATCCCTGAGTCTGTCAAGGTGAGGATACCGGTCACTCCGAAGAGCCCAATGGACTGTAAGCTTAGTGCGATAGTCATTTATACAGAAATTTTTAACTAGGGCCTCAAATTCCCCTTGGATCAAGAGATTGTCAGATACTTTCAGCTCATAAAACTCTGTCCAAGCCAGCTGAGTCCCAATGCTTGGTAAAATTTTATGGCCTCTATGATGGCTTCTAGGCTCTTTGGAATACCGCTTCCAATGGAGCAATTCGCTCATGTGGCCAGCCTCTACAAGAACCACGTCATCCCCTTCTACCACTATAAGATGGGTGAAAACTTTAAGGTGGTAGATGATTTGCTTGAGTCAGAGAAGAATTGGAAGACTCAATTTCTGTTTATTAGTGGGACTTGGGAAAACGGGAGGAAAATCAAGACTAGTGTCAACCCTAGCATGATCACCAGCATATGGAAAATCTCAGGTGAAAATTTCATCATGTTTGTTTTTCTTGCTTATAAAAAATCTATTACTAAACTGCTCGTCTTTTTCTTTGGTAGTGCTGCCGAAGGAGTTCTCCGACTATTTGGAAGAGGGGCAAGCTACATGTGCCAAGATGAATGGTTGGGCTGCTGATAAATGGGGAAATCATTTCCACAACTACTTCACTGCTGGTAATTTAGTGATGTCCCACCTCTGGAACACAACAGGCCGGAGAGACCTTACTTGGGAGGAGCTGACCACTTTACCTCCTCCGGCTGTCATCCTCCAGAGAGCAGAGGAGAAGGATGGCAAGCTGGCTTTGCCTCCCACTGTGGTCGCCAATTTTGTGTGGATTATTTTCGACTGAGGGTAGTTTTGTCAGATGTTTTGTGGTGTTTCAACGGTATTAAATGTTTAAGTGTTTTGTAGTGAGTGAGTTAAGCTGTGTGGTTGTATTAAATGTTCATTACCCTCATTAATGAATGTGGTTGAGTATTTATACCTTTAATTATGGGTCATATGGGCTTTTGGGTCAAACTTATGAAATCGGGTCGAGTTCAAAAACTCATTAGTTTATTAAACAGATTAGTAGCTAGCTTAGTCAAAAGGTGTTTAGTGTTTTAATACTTCTGTCTTGTCCGGATGGAACTCAACTAGGAAATCAGCAACAGACTGAGCCTTGATTGCATTTCGAGGGGAAAAATCAATGTCATAGTCTCCAAATTCCACTGACGACTTGGTCATCCTGCTTGATATGTCTGCCTTTTGAAGAATATTTTTCAAGGGAAAAGATGTCCGGACGACAATAGAATGAGACTGAAAGTAGGGCCTCATTTTCCTAGCAGCAATTACTAAAGCCAGTGCTAGCTTTTCAAGTTTTAAATAGCTTTTTTTCAGCATCCATCAGGCTTTTGCTGATGCAGTACACCGTACGCTGATAATTGTCCACCTCTCTTATTAGCACCGCACTTATGGCACATTCAGAGACTGCTTAATACATATATACAATGTTTCTCCATCAATAGGTTTAAACAGGGTTTTGGGGGAGTATAAATGCTTCTTTATTTCATCAAAATCCTGGTCGCACTGTGGAGACCAGTTGAATTCTTTGGCACCCTTTAAACTTTTGGAAAACGGGACACACTTATCCGAATACCTTGAGATAAAACGGTTTAAAGCAGCTAACCTCCCTGTCAATCTTTGGATTTTGCTTAATATTCCAAGGAGGATCTATCTGCAGTAAAGCATTAAGCTGGTCCGGATCGGGCTGTATCCCTTTCTCACTTATTACATACCCCAAAAACTTCCCAGACTGCACTACGAAAACGCATTTTTCTGGATTTAATTTTAAATTAACTTTTACCAACTTGGCAAAAGTTTTTTGCAGATCTGCCAAGTGTAACTCTTCTTCCACACTCTTTACCATTACGTCATCAATGTAGACTTCCATATTTCTTCAAATCTGATCAACAAATGTTTTGTTGACCAACCTCTATAAGTAGCCCAGCATTCTTTAATCCAAAGGGAATCACCTTATAACAATGAAGGCCCCTATCCGTAACAAAAGTAGTGTGTTCTTGGTCCTTCGGATCCACTTGAATCTGAATATAACCGGAGAAGACGTCCATAAAGGACAACAACTTGTTCCCAGATGTGGAGTCCACTAACTGATCGATCCGGGGGACTGGATATAGGTCTTTTGGGCAAGCCCTATTAAGGTCAGTAAAATCGATGCACATACGCCACTTCCCGTTTTTATTTTTCACTAACACTGGATTGGCTGTCCATAAAGGGTACTGAGATTCCTTTACGTGCCCCATCTTAATAAGCCGGTCAACCTCTTGAACTATGACATCAGCTTTCTCCTTAGAAAAAGCTCTTCTCTTCTGCACAACAGGTGCTACATCTCTTCGGATGGATAGCTGGTGTGATATAACATCTGCAGGAACTCCGGTTACATCAGCATTACACCAAGCAAAAACGTGTTGGTGGTCTGCTAAAAAGGATAACACTTTACTTTTTAGTTCTGATGTCATCTTAGACCCAATTTTGACACTTCTTCCTTCAGCCAAAGAGTGAGTTTCAACCTCTTCAATCGGTATTAAAACACCATGGGTCTCTCTGGGGTCATCAATTTCACCCTCTCCCCCAGAGAGACCCCCAAATTGCTAATCTTGATTTATCCGAACTGCCCCTAAAGTCCTAGGAGCAAGTGCAGTTGCATAACATTCCCTTGCTACTTTTTGACTGCTCCGGAAAACTCCCACTTGTCCTTGCACTGCGTATTTTAAACACTGGTGAACTATTGAAGCCACAGCATGCATCCTGGAGTGCCAAGACCTTTCCAAAATGGCATTGTAGCATGTGGGACAATCCACCACAACAAAAAGTACTATGACCGCATCTTCATGAGGACCATCTATGTCCCTCAAATCATCTTCGTCAAAAACAATAAAGGGAAAAGGAATTTGCGATTGATAGGAGGACATGCCTCCCTCCAGCTGAGTAGCCAGGGTGTGAACATGCCTCTTCCTTGAAGAAGTAGTTGGTGCAGTTATGGTGTCCCCCCTAAATATGGTAAGTGACTCAAAAAAGCTTATGAGCTCAGACACCGTCTTGGTGTGTTCTGTGATAACGCCCACCTTATTCCGGGTTGGATCAAGATCCAAATACTCTGACTCTACATTGAATCTTTCAATAATTACCATGGCCCCCTCCGGATCCGACGTCCCTGCATTGTTTGTTGGGCCGGTTCGATGAGCATTATCAGGCCTATTCCCACTTCTTTTTTTAACATAAGCTCCCACTTTTCCTATTTCAATCAAATTTTGCACCTCTTGTTTCAAAGCGATGAAATCTTCTGTGTTATGGCCAATATCATGATAATAATGACAGAAACAGGTATTACGACTTTCCCTGGGAGATTGAAGCGCAACCGGCTTCCTAAAATGTACTCCGTATTTTGTTTTGTCATAGATAGTTGCCACATTTTCTTTCAATTTGGCAAACTACTCCGGTTGGACCCAAGGCCCTCGCTTATTTCTGGATTGCTGGCTCTGAGTTGGTGCTGGGTGAGATTGAGCCTTTTTCCTATTGGGACCCTATCCGGCTTCCTTAGCCTTGTACCCGGACTGATTCTGGTTCTGGTTTGGTGCAGCTCGGGCCGATCTCACTTGCCTGTGCACCCTAGTCTTCTTCGTTTCATCCATATTGATTTTCTTTTCCACCTGATTCAGTAAACCGCCCCACGTCATGGCCTTCTTCTTGGTTACCAAATCGGTCAAATTTCCAGCGTTCAAACCCTGTCTTAGAGAAGCTATTGCTACTTGTTCAAAGCAATCAGCTAATCCATTCTTGGTGTTCACAAAACAACTTATATATTCTTTCAATGATTCATTCGATTCTTGGGCACAGTGGATAATAGTGTCTCTATTGCCCTTCACCTCCTTACTTCCAACGAACTGCCTCCGGAAGGCCACCCAAAAGGTATCAAAATTTCTGATGCAGCCCTGTGGCAGGCTGTTATACCATTTCAGAGCACTCCCCGTAAACGATTGAGAGAATGCTATACAAAGAAACTTATCATCATCGTCAAAATTCATCATAAAGTTTTTAAACTGCTCTAGATGATTATCTGGATCTTTGCTCCTATTGTATTTTTCCATCTTAGTACTGTCAAACCTCTTTGGAAGGTTTCCGGACAGTATCTTGGAAGACAATGGAGATTGTTTCCAATTCCGTCCGCGACTAAACACAGTATTTTCATTGGGAGTTGCAAAGATACCTGCTTCATCATGGAAAGCGAAAGGATCCATCAACAGCTGGTCTATATGTCTCTGGCCATGGTTGTGGCTATGAGATGACCCTTTACCTAGATGCCTTTTCAACCTTCCATGCTTGTCCCTCTTTCTTGAATATTTTTTAACCAACTTTTGCTTTTTTTTAGACTTGCCTTCATCACTGCCAGATGACAGGGACTCCTCAGCTCCATCTTCATTCGAGGAGCTACTAGAGGATTCTGAATCTGAGCTCTCCACGGGTTTAGACCGGTTAGACTTCTTTGAGCTAGCATGAGTCTTTTTAGTACTCATATGGGACTTTGCTGATGGTTCATGCTCCCTTGGATTTTCAGTGTGGTGAATAGCTAACACTTTTGATTTTTCTTTCAAGCACATCTCTACCCTTTCAGCAGCCCTCAAGGCTTCCATCTCAACTTTCAACATGTCTCGCTCTTCGATTGTATATTCATCATTTTCTCCCACCACTTCTGCCAAAGTTGGTGGCACTGCCTGCTCGTGCGGATTCATCCGAACTAGTTTTTCTTGCTAGATTCAGGCACCTTCTTCTCCCACTATGGTCGCCAATTTGGTGTGGATTATTTTCGAATGAGGGTAATTTTGTCAGATGTTTTGTGGTGTTTCAAGGGTATTAAATCTTTAAGTGTTTTGTAGTGAGAGAGTTAAGCTGCCTGGTTGTATTAAATGTTCATTACCCTCATTAATGAAAGTGGTTGGACATTTATACTTTTAATTATGGGCCATATGGGCTTTCGGGTCAAACTTATGAAATCGGGTTGAGTTCAAAAATCTATTAGTTTATTAAGCAGATTAGTAACTAGCTTAGTCAAAAGGTGTTTAGTTTTTTAATACTTTTGTCTTATCTGGATGGTTCAGTGGGTGATTATTATCCGGATTGCCCCTGTCCGGTTTCTATGGTGAGTGGCGAATATTTCCGGACTCATCAATTCTAAGTATAACCTGAGATGCTCAACATTCTGAGGATACTTCAACATGTTGTCTTCTTTGTCTTGGAGTTTGTATGTTCCTTTGTTAACTCTTTCGCATACGATGTACGGCCCTTCCGAATTCAGAGCCAGCTTTATTAACTGCTTCTCCTTAGTGTGCAGGAACACATTTCTCAACACTTTATCTCCAATTTGAAAATCTCTTCTTGTTACTTTAGATGCAAACATGATCCTCATTAAGCGTTGATAATGTGTAGTCCTTAAATGTGTTTTCACTCCTTTTTTTCTTCATCTAAATCCAACTGAGTCCTCATAACTATCTCATTCTCTTTTTCGGAATAATTTTGAACTCTGAAGGAAGGAAGAGTAGCTTCTATAGGGGTGATCACATCCATCCCATAAACTACAAATGAAGACTCTTGTGTGGATGTATGAGGAGTGGTTCGGTATGCCCATAGTACTTCTTGTAAGTAACTCGACCATTTTCCAGCTGCTCCTTCTATTTTTTTTTAATCCTGACATAATTGTCTGATTTGCCACTTCAACTTGTCCATTGGCTTGGGAATGTAAAGGGAAAGAAAAACAATGCTGAATTTATCTCGAAGCACAAAATACATTCATATCTTTGTTATCAACCGAGGACCGTTGTCTGCGGTGATGCGATTGGAAATACCAAATCGGTAGTATATGTTGGAGAAAATATATTTAATGACTATATTATATGTTGTTCCAGATAAAGGTGAAACTTCTACCCATTTGGACAAGTAATCTATTGCCACAATTATGGTACGACAACCCCCCAAAGCCATTTGAAGGGGCCCAACTAGATCAAGTCCCCATCTATCAAAATGTATAGGTTTGGATATTGATTCCATAAGGACCGTTGGTACTTGAATTGTATTTCCATATGTTTGACAAAGATCACATATTTTCACCAAATCTTAATATCCTACTAGTAAGACTCTTTTAGTCAAAACTTTATAGCCACAATGTGCAGACCCTTCTCCATCATTTAATTTAGAAATAACATTTTAAGGCTCATTGGATCCAAGACAACATAGTTTAGGCGACTGGAAGATTTTTCATAAAGAGTCCCCCGAAGAACTAGAAAAATACGAGCTTTGTACTTTGTTTTCCTGGCCACAACCTTGTCTGAAGGTAGAACTCCATTAGTGATAAATTATTGGATTGCACTTTTGCAATCTTCCGAAAGTACACCGGATACGTACAGATTGTCTCCTACTTCACCTTTTTTCCTGTGGTTGAATCTATGGAAGGACATTCTTGCATAAAAATCCAAGGGTATGCTTCGGAATATGTTATACTAGCTAACGAATCTACCATGAAGTTTTTTTTATCTAGGGATATGCTCAAATCAGATGCATTTAAAACCGATGGTGACTTCCTTTAGCATTTGCAAATATTTTATCAAGTGATCTTTCCTGGTTTCATATTGCACTTGAGCCTGATGAATGAACAACTATGAATTAATAATCAGTTGGACTCTTTTAGCCCCCACATATTTTAGCTAACTTTAAACCAGCTATAGTCGCTTCATATTCTGACTCATTGTTGGATGCTCTAAAGACAAAACATATAAATTGGTCCATTGTTATACGATAAGGAGAGGTTAAGCAAATTTCACCTCCACACCCTATTGTACTAGAGCCACCATCAGTCTGGATCTCTCATTCCTTTTTAAACTTATTGATTTGAGCTTCTTCATGAGGCCTCTTAGAATGAAATTCCACTAAAAAATCAGAAACAACTTGAGCTTTGATTGCAGTCCGAGGTGCAAATTCAATATCATAATCCCCAAGCTCAATTGAACATTTAGTCATTCTCCCGATGTATCATCCTTTTGTAGCACATTTTTTAGTGGAAAATAAGTTCGAACTGTGATATAATGTGCTTGAAAGTAAGGTCTCATATTTCTAGTTGCTATTACCAATATTAATGCCAATTTTTCCAGTTTCAGGCATATATTTTCAGCTTCCAACAAACTCTTACTTATGTAGTATACCGTTCGGGGGAAATAATTTACTTCTCGAACTAAGACAACGCTTACCGCATACTCTGATACTGCTAGATACATATAAAGTCTCTCTTTCAACATGTTTGAAAAACGTTTTGGGTGAAGATACATTCTTTTTTATTTCAAGGAAAGCTTGATCGCATTTATGAGACCAATTGAAGTCTTTAACATTTCTTAAAACTTGGAAGAATTATGCACATATGTCCGATGATCTTGAAATAAATTGGTTCAATGCAACCAGAATTCCAATTAACATCTGAACTTCTTTAGTATTTCGAGGTGGATCCATAACTAACAAATCGTTTAACTGATCCGGATCAGCTTGAATCTCTTTCTTACTCATAATATACCTTAGAAATTTACCAGATCGAACTCTGAAGGTACATTTCTATGAATTTAACTTCAAGTTGATGTCTTATAAGTTAGAAAACGTTTTTTGGAGATCGGATATGTGATCTTCCTCCCTAGATCTTTTCACCATCATGTCATCAACGTAAACTTTGGTATTCCTGCCGATTTGATTAGCAAATACCTTATTCACCAGTCGTTGACAAGCAGCTTCAACATTTTTCAACCTAAATGGCATTACTTCATAGCAGTGGAGCCCCCTATCAATTATGAAATTAGTGTGGTCTTGATCATTCAAAGCAAGAATAGAGACATAACATTCACGAGCTATATTTTGGCTACTTCGGATGACGCCCACTTGCCCTCCCACAACATATTTCAAACATTGGTGGACCATGGAAGCTATTGCATGCATCATAGATAGCCAAGACCTACCAGATATAGCTTTTTAAGATATCATACACTCGACTACTACAAACAGAACTCTTACTAACTTCTTGAATAGCCTTTTTGTCAATAAGACCTATTCTTCAAATTCTCCAATTACATTAGTTGTACTTCTAGAAAATCCTATTATGGTCCTATTTGAGCGCTGGATAATTGAGGGATTCTTCATTTGCTTGTAGGCTAATAGGTGTAGGCTAATAGGAATAATATATTTGTTGAAGTGTCTGTATCAATTAAAATCCGCCATACATCATTGCCTCCAATGGATGCCCTTATCACTAAAACATCTTCATATGGCCCAACAATATCTCTTAAATCATCTTTATAAAAAAACAATGAATGAAGCAGGGCGTTGATAAAGATGTATATATATTTTTTTCTCTAATTGAGTCGTATTAACATGTCTTTTTCTTGAGCAACTTGAATATATGGTCACAGTATCTCCCCCAAAAATAGTTAGGATAAAAAAGCTACACAGATCGGATACTACTGAAATCTTTTCTACTATCATCCCAACCTGATTCTGACCCGGTTCAGGATCTAGATATTCAGAATCCACATCAAGTATTTCCATAATCATCATTGTATCTTCTTGTCTAGATGCTCACATACATTTCCTTGGACCAGTTGGTGATGCGGCTCGGGTCGTATTTACATTAGATTGAGTATTGACTTGTCTATTTCCCCCTTGTTTTTTAACAAAAACTGACAAATTCCCTCTCTCAATAAATTCCGCATTTCTTGTTTTAGGGTGATTCAGTCTTGGGTATCATGACCCACATCATTGTGGTACTTACAAAAATGAGTATTTTGATTCGCCCTAGGAGACTGGATTGGTGCTGGTCTTCTAATATGCACAACATTATTAGTTTTATCAAAATGGTAACCACACTTTCACCCAGTTTGGCAAACCATTCTGGTTGAATCCACGGACCCCTCTTAGGTTTAAATTATTAGTATTGACTTGATTGATTATGTCTTGGCTGATGTGAACCCTACCGAGAATCTTTAGACCTATAATCAATTGTAGGTTGGGATTGAGTACTATCTTGTGGGATTTTCATTGTTGGAGCAGACTTATTCTGGCGCGGTACTCTAGATTTCTTAGTTTCTTCCACCGTAATTTATTTTACGACCTGATTTAATAATTCACCCCATGTCATTTCTTTTTTCCGACTTACCGAATCAACCAATTCACCCAAATTTAAACCTTGCCTTAGAGAAGCAATAACTACTTGTTCAAAACAATCAGCTGATCCGTTCTTCGTATTTATTAAATGACTGATGTATTCCTTCAAAGACTCATTCGGCTCTTGAGAACAATAGATGATAGTGTCACTATTCTCTTTAAGCTTCTTACTCCGCATGAACTTTCTCTGAAATTCCATCGAGAACATATCAAAGTTTTTTATAGATCCATGTGGTAAACTATTATACCATTTTAAGGCACTCCTTTTATAATTTTGTGAGAAATCCCAACATAAAAGTTTATCATGCTCATCGAAGTTCATCATAAAAAACCTGAATTGCTGAAGGTGGTTATTAAAGTTTTTGCATTTATCGTACTTTTCCATTTTGGAGCTATCAAACCGCTGGGCTAATGTTCAAAGAGTATTTTTGAGGACAAAGGTGAATGCCTCCAATTATGGCTACGACTAAATATTATATCTTCATGAGGAGTAGAAAATATACCTGGTTCGGACTGGGTAGCAAATTGATCACTCAGTACATGATCAATACCGAGATCTGCCAACCCTTTTATTTTTTCCAGATGTTTATTCTTTTTCATTTTTCCCTTCCTGTACCTTTTCCCTGAATGTTTCTTGGTTAACCTTATTTTTTTTATGACGGCCCTGCTCACTACTAGATGAAGTACCCATCAACATCAAAATTAGTGGTTGAACTATTAGAAGAATCTGATGTACTCATTACTGGTTTTTCATGGTGCACATTTGTAAAAGAAATATGAGTTTTGGGGACTGATCATTTTCACATTGTTTGTTATTGTCCCTGGTCTCATCTGGAGATATACCTTGTGCATCAGATTGTTCTTTCAATGATCTTTCAGCTTGCCTTTGGGCTCTTAGAGTTTCAATCTCAGCTCTCAACTGATCACGTTAATCTTGCACGGATGGTCTTTTATCCGTGTTGTGATTGACTTGAGACACAATAGCATGCTCATTCTCATCTCTTATTACTTCATTTTCATGAGGTAACACTTCGTGCATATTGAGATCCATACCCCAACGATTTCCAAACTTCGAATTACAAGTAAGGTTTTGAATAGAGTTATTCATGTACCCTTATCTCTCACTGTGGTTGCCAATTTGATGATGAAAAATTTGGTTTAGGGGTAAAAAAAAGGGAGATCCTTTAGTTAGTTGATATTAAGTATTTTTGTACTGAGTAGTAAGACAAATGAGGTGTATGCTTGTATTTAATGTTTCTAGAAAAAGTCAAACATCTTTAATGTTATTGGTTGGGGTATTTATACTTTAGTCTATGACCCATTGGTCGTGCGGGTTAGATCTTATATTATGGTCCAAGCCCAAAAAGTAAGGTGCTAGGCACATAGCTGAGTCACTGGTCCACTTGAGTTACATTGTTTATTTGAATTTTAGTTAACCGGTCTGAACTACCCTTTTAGATAATATTAATTATTATGATAAGCCTCCAACGATATTTTATCTGATCAGTCATGTTTTTATTTTTGTTAATTATATTAAACTATTTAAAATATCTAAAGATATAGTTAAATTTTTTAACATAACTACTAGTTGGGAGATCTAATAATCTATTTAAAATATCTAATAATTGAAAGATCTAAAGATTCCAAAAACTTTAATGATATAGTTTAAAGATCCAATAAATTATTAACTCAAAATTTGAATCAACTATTTAAAATATCTAATATTTGAAAGATATAAATATATAAAAACTCAAACAATTTTAAGATATATTTTAAAAGTCTAATATAGTTGAAAAATCTAACAACCTATTTAAAATAATTAATGGTCGAAAGATCTAAAGATATGAAACTTATAACAGTTTTGAAGATATAATTTAAAGATCCAACAAATATTAATTAAAAAAAATCTAATAATTCATTTAAAATATCTAAATAAAACTACAAATAATAATCTTAAATATTTCATTTATGATATATTTATCTTAATTTATTCCATTCGATTAAATTAACGCGTGCAAATTAATTTTTAATACGCGTATTCAATATATGATAAACTATTAAACATGACAGATTTTGTAACAGTAAGACTCTGTAATGGTGTGATATTGTAATATCACGAATCTATTATGACGAGAATCTATAATGGTGTGAATTTATAACATCGAGACTATTTTAAATGTGATGTAACAGGATAAAACACCTCTAACTGACTTGATGAAAATGATTGTCAACTTGGCCGTCTTTATTTCCCTTTAAATCATCAAGTTATCATTGATTTTGAAAAAATATATTATTTGGCTCGAAAATTAAACATACCACTAAATCAACATTTGTTTTCCGTTCAGAACCACAATTTCTGAATTTTTAGGTGCTCTATAGTAGAATCTTTTGGGAAAATATTTATCAAATGTACGAGTAATTGCAAGTTTTTCAGAGCCAACAAAGTTGCGATAACTATAAAACTCCACCATAAACATTATAGTCTACCCCAATACAATGGGTTTGGTCTCTCCTACCAAACACCTTGATATATTATAGACAATGTCACTGTCAATTAACAAATTTTGTTAATGCACTCGATATATATCTAAATTCAATTAGAGACTCTGTCAATATTGGTGATGGTAAAATCTTGATTAAGGGTAAAAATGGGAAAATTTTTAGCTGGTGGATATTAACTATTTTTGTAAGGGGTTTTGAGAAAAAGGAGGTGTGTTTATATTTAATGTCTTCGAAAAAAGTCCAACCCTCTTGATGACGTTTCTTGGGGTATTAATAGTGTCTATCTCTTACCCAGGGGTCGTGAGGGTAAGACCTTATAGTTGGGTAATTCATATGAGCCCCCAAGCCCAAGAAATGAGCTACTAGGCACATAGTTGATTCATTGTTCCACTCACTCATCCATCGACTTTTATCTAATATATTAGAAATACCTTTTGGATATTATGAGAATCACTGGTGATATGCTTCCAGCGATATCTAAACTGATCATATAGCCCCTTAGTTTTTTCAAGAAACCTTTGGAAGAGCTAACCATGTTGAAATGTATATAAAAAATATATCATACTAAATAATAAAAAGAAAAATGATTTAATATTTAATTATTATTATTATTATTTAAAATTTTATTGATACCTAAATTTAAGTGACGATTTTTTTAATAAAGTTTTCCATTTACATTTATATAATGAAAATTTAAAACATAAATATTAACTAACTTAATAAAATTTGTTGTAGACTATTTTTAAAAAATTATTAATTATTTTGATTGAAACGATCTAATTGATGATTCTATTCAAAATAATTTTATAAAATTAGAAGATTAATAAAATTTAATTTAAAAAAAAAATTAAGTTTAGAGAGAAAACTTTACTTAACGAGTGAGTTATGACTCACTGATCACTCTAGCCAACTTTGGATTAGAAGAAATGGATGTTTATAATAGACCATATCTAATTGTGGGTAGAATGTTTTTTATTTGTTTAACTTTTAGACTATTTTTTGTACGAAAAATATTTGATGGCTTTTGGGTTTAGTTTTGGATTGGTTAGTATAAGTATAAGGGATTATTTTTTAAGTGAGGGGTGGACAATCATTATTTTAACTTAACATTTATTATTTATTATTATCACTTATCACTCTTAGGTGAGTTAATTTCGAGCTCATCAATGACGACCACAGTGATAATACCATTCGAACTGATACCCAAAGACGACCACCAGATTATTTTACCACTTCCGAAGGAAGTTGTAGCAAAATGGCTATTCAATGAACTACTGGTACACTCATCACCCCGCTATGAGAGGGTTCGGGATCCCAAAACCCACCCGACTCTTATATCTCGTCTACTCAGTTTAAAAAGCATAAGCAAGAGATTTTATCCCAGATTGCGACTATTAAAGCTTAGAATAAAGTAATGGTGGGTGCCTCTGCGAAGTCCAAAGTGGTCACTCTTCAGAGAATGAAGGACGCTGCCACCAATAGGTAGACCAGGATGCGGTCAGAAGTCCGTTTTGTGTCGCCTTTTGAGAAGACGACAAAAAATGACAGTTACGAGTTTATTGTGCATTATAGTCCAAATCAGTATCATAACTCCTTGAATATGGAGTATGAAGTATTAGGTGAGGAGTCTGTATTTTTAGTATGAACAAGTGATGATGATGATATCTCCTCCTCGGGTTAGTATGTAATAATTTTAATATTCTTTGTAATTTCTTTATTCTTTGCCTCGCCATTTTGGACAAGCTTTCTACGCAAGACAAGCTTCTGAACTGGCATCTAAACACCTCACCTGATTGTTTCTTATGTAACTCGGACTTTAAAACTATTTCTCATATCACGTATGATTGTAACTTCACTAAGAGTCTTTAGAACCATGCTAGTTCAAAGCTGGGTTCCTGACTATCGTCACTAGCTGGAAATCTTGGGATTGCGAGCCGTCTAATTGGTATTCTTCTCGAAACCAACATCTTTTATGTTCTTGCTTTGGCGTGGTCATTTACCATGTTTAGAGGGACATGAATCCAAAAATTTGTGTCCCCTCATGGCCTTGCCTCTACGGTTTCTTGTTGAATCTTTTCTAATATTCGGTTCAGATTCCATGACACCAAGATTAGCTGACCTGTATAATTTTTCTAATTTTTATTAAGTTATATTTTTTATTGTCTTTTATCTGTCCATGTCTTAAAAAAAAATTGATATTTATATTCGAAACCCTCCATTTATAAATTTGAATTATATTAACGGCAACAGCGCCCTCTCTTTAAATCATAGCTCAGGTGATGAAACTAGGATCCTCTTAAAAATCATCAAACTGAATATTATAAAAAGAATTTACCTCATCACTTTGAAGAAGTATGAGTGATTCTTGGTAATCAGGTAACTTTCTTAAACAAATAAAACCTTTACTAAATAAAAGCCAAATAATAATAATAAAATATAAAATACAGCTAACATCACCGGCCACCACCACCTCCCTTATGAAAATCCCTTTCTCTTTTGGCCTACAAACAAAAACTAAAGAATTGCTTCTCTCTTCCTCTCTCTCTCATATTCGATGAGATCTGTATTCTCTAGTCTCTGCAATGCAGAGTCCTTCTTAATTCTACTGGTAAGCATATTGCTTTGTCTTTCTCTTGCTTTTCCTTACATGTAAAATATACTTATCCTTTTCTTATCATTAAAGTTTAACCAACCTTTTCTTATAACATTGCAAGATAAAAAAATATATATGTGTTATTGAGATAGAGAAGAGCTTTGTTTAGTTCAATCATAGATGAAATAACAAGGGGGTCGAACTAGCTGCCGACTCATTCATTCAAACATGATGCAGTATATAAGATCTGATTGATATAATAACTGTACGCGACTGTGTGAATGATGCGGGAGCTACTTTCGCAGCCCCCTCTCTCTTTGCTTGGACTGAAGGGAGCTCTTCTACACGGTTTGCTGTTTTTCATCTATGACTCAGATATGCTATGAAACTAACTTTTGTTTATGGCGAAGGGGTTGAAGGAATAAGATAGTTACGATGAATTATTATCTTATTGCACAACTTGTAATATTAAATATTTTAGAAGGATTCCTACAAGGGGCTGTTTTGAGTTACCATCTGAACAGATTTACTACTATTTTATGGCAAGTGGGAGAAAAATAATTGTGCTTAGTATATACAATTAGGGTTTGTGTTCATTTATTTTATTGAAAACTGAAATCGGTTGACATATTGAGATATTGAGAGGTGTGAAAGTGAGGATTGTGTTTGCCAAATATAGATGGGAGCATAGATGCCTCAAATAGTAAAAGTAGAGTTGTTAACTTTAATGTTTAAAATAATTTAGTCACCATTACAGTCATAACTAAGTTAAAGTCCTGACATACTTAGTTGTTATATAACTTATATTCCTATATAACAGGAATAGCATTCTAATCTAATCAATGATTAGAATGGATTATTTAGCACTTATAAGAAACATTACTATTGGCAATGGTAATTGTTTTATTTGTAGTTATCATTTTCGACCAAAATACATATAGATACAATTACTAAATATAATTATTAAAAATATTTTTTTAAAATTTATTCGACCTTTTTTTGAAAACAAACTCTAAAGAACAGTCACACTATTTATTTTCTTCATCCAATTCATCACCAATCTATCAACTTAAATATTAGACAGTAAATCTGTTAGCTTTTTTTATGGTTAGCATACATAAAATTTAAATTTAATTTTTGAACACTATCCATCTCTAGTTTGCAAGATGGATTATTGTTTCTTTTATTTGAAACGGGTTTTATATTTTATACGAACCAATTTCAACCATCCGATTTCCACCATCGAGTGAAGTTATATGAGAAACAAAAAGTACAGATCTTCTTCATCATGAGATTGGTGTAGAAGAAATGTTGTTATTTGTGAAATTTAATATTTATATATTGTGAAGCACAATATACTTAACTCTGCTATAGTTTGGCATGTAGTATTAGACTTTTTTTGTAATACAATTTTTTTTAAACTTATAATATCTTAGGTGCGAAACTGGACATCGTACTTGAATTGCTTGCAAAATTAGTATTATTAAACTAAAAACCTAGATAATATTCAAAACATGAAATATTGGATGCTTGTTTTACAAAATTATTATATTTCACGCAGGCTCTCGAAATTCGTTTTCATATATGCAACATACATCGAGTTGTGGTGAATTCAATAACAAAATCGTCGAGTCTTGAAGAATTTCATACAATATTTTTCGACATTAAATTGGCGAATTTTCATATTTATTTCCTCATGTTGAACACGGATAAAACTAACTATCTCGCCAATAAAATGATGAATTATCTTAGGTCATTTAAACCATCTATTTGTTGGCTTTTATGATCCTTTTGTTATTTTTTTAGTGTGGTAGCAAAAATTATGTAAAATATTGACTTGGGATACTTAGTTCTTAGTATTTTCAACCTAGACCACAAATACAAGATTTTACACTAATAATTACAAAATCTAATAGAACATACATGTGAAGCCGTATATAAATTATATGTGAAACGTGTAGTATGTATAATATGAAACAGAGAAGAAATTATACATGAAACATGCTGTTATAAAATACGATGCAATTATCACAAGATGGCTCAAGCACATAATATATGCGGATGAAAGATTTAAATGAAACACAGGATTTAACGTGGTTCGACAATTGTCTACGTCCACGGGCGCCGCTAGAGAAAAGAGTTTCACTATGATAGAAAAGGTTACAGATTTCAGATTGTGTTTTGTGTCGTCCTAGTAATCTATTTATAGGGAACTAATAGACTTACTAGACTATGGGTCTAATGGGCTCATACCACAAGACTAACTCAAGTAATTGGACAATATCACTATCACAACACAAAACTGTACTGCCAGACACAGTACACTGTCAAGGCACTATTCGACTCATTCACAACAAATCTTCCCCTTGAGGCGAATATCCTTTCTTCACTATCAAGAAAGAATCTTCTCTTCTTCTGACTCACCAAATGCCCTTAAGGAATTCACTCTATACTGCGAACACCGATCCAGTTTAGGCATTCCCTAAACTTTCGAACTGATACTGCCTTGATCATTATATCTGCTGAATTATCGTGTGTAGACACTTTCTTCACATCAACAATTTCCTTTGATATTATATCACGAATAAAATGATACCTAACATCTATGTGCTTTGTACACTCATGGTACATCTGGTTCCCTGTAAGGTGTATGGCGCTTTGACTGTCACAAAACACTTTTGTAGTAGTCCTATCCAAGCCCAAATCTGCCACCAAACCTTGCAACCATATTGCCTCTTTAACTGCTTCTGTTACCGCCATGTACTCTGCCTCTGTTGTAGACAAAGTTACAGTAGCTTGCAACTGTGCTTTCCAACTGATCGCACTCCCAGCTAGAGTAAATACATATCCTGTCAGAGATCTTCTTTTATCCATATCACCTGCAAAATCAGAATCAACAAAACCAACCAATGATCCTGCAACATCATTCAGCGATTCACCAATATCGGTTTTGTTAAAAGTTAAGGCAACGTTCACAATATTCTTTTGAAGAGATTCAATCTCTTCCCCTATAGCACCAATCCATCGATCTGCCTCTGAACTCGCTATAGCTTCTCTGTAGCTACTAGGTTCCTGCATCTCAAATTCTTCTGCAACTGACAGAGCATCTGCAACTAGATTCGCATACCTTTTTGGAAGTCTAATATCTCTTATTTCTCTGCCCAATGCTATGCTATAAGGTTGTTATTCCGGTTCAGGCGCATCATCGTCACTATCATCTGATGCTGACGCTTCACCTCCTGATTCTGGATCCACCTCAGAACCACTTGAATTATTGGACCAGCTAGGAACTGATTCTACTTCAAGCTCCACCTGTTCACTCACAACCGATCCTGATTCGACCATTTCTCCTACTTCCTTCTAACTGTCTATCGAAGCAAACTCATTAAAAGTAACGTCCCTACTAATGAGAAAACCTGGAGACTTTGGAGAGGTACACCATAACCTATATCCCTTCACTCCAGTAGCATATCCTAGAAATATGCATCTTTTTGCCCTCGGCTCAAGCTTACCATCTCTCACATGAGCATACGCAGGACAACCGAACACCCTCAAATGTTCATAATCAGCCGACGATCCAGACCAAATCTCAAAAGGAGTTTTACAATCAATAGCCGTTGATGGAGACCGATTCACCAAGTAACACGTTGTATTGATAGCTTCAGCCCAAAATTCCTTTCCCACACCGGAATGTGAGAGCATACTTCGTGCCTTGTCACAAAGTGTTCTGTTCATTCTTTTTGCGACTCCATTTTGTTGTGGTGTTCTAGAACAAGTGCGATGATGCACTATTCCCTCAGCTTCGCAGAACTCGTTGAACTCACGACTGCAATATTCTAACCCATTATCTATCCTAAGACGTTTGATTTTTCTTCCTGTTTGCTTCTCAATCATCGTCTTCCATTTGACAAAGGTTGAATATGCCTCATCTTTCGTTTTCAGAAAGTAAACCCACACCATCCTTGAATAATCATCAATCAAACTCATGTAGTATCTGGCTCCGCTCTTGGATGGAATTCTGTTTGGACCCCAAAGATCTGAGTGAATGTAGTCTATTGTGCCTTTAGTCTTTCTTACAGCCGATTTGCTGAATTTGACTCTAGTTTGTTTACCAAACACACAATGCTCACAAAATCCCAATGATTCTGCTTTATACCCTTTCAACAAATCTCTCTTTCCCAAAACAGCTAATCCTCTGTCACTCATGTGACCAAGACGCCAATGCCACAACTTATTTTGATCTTGCCTACTTTGGCTATTACTCTGTGATGATGCTACTGCAGCATCGCCCATAACAACACTCCCCTGGAGAATGTAAATACCCTTCTGCAAACTACCTTTCATGCATACCATTGAGCCTTTTGTCACTTTGATTACACCATTTTCTGCATGGTACTTGTAACCCCGAGAGTCTAGAGTCCCAAGAGAAATCAGGTTTCTTTTTAACCCAGGAACATTCCAGCACGTCAAGATTCTAACAACCCCGTCAAACATTCTGATTCTGACGTTACCAATACCACCAACAGTCAACGAATGATTGTTCCCTAAATAGACAGTTCCCTGCATTGGCTTGTACGTATCAAACCACTGCTTGAACTGACACATGTGATATGTAGCGCCAATATCAAGTACCCAAGAGTTTTTCCCAAAGTCTGAACTCACGGACAATACATCTCCTTTACCACTGTTTTCACTATCGTCGGAATCGTTCACACCTTCAACAATGTTTGCTGCATTTTCCTTTTGATTTCCCTTCTTACCATTCAGTTTCGGACAATCTCTCCTATAATGACCCTGCTCACCGCATTCATAACAGTTTGAGTGCTTCACCCTTGACTTGGACCTCAAGTTCTTCCTTCTTAAAGAACTCGCTTTGCTTTTAGATCTTCCCCTAGTCATAAGACCTCCCCCTTCAGCTTGATTGTCTGGCTGCAACTGTCTCATCTCTTTTGATTTCAGTGCCCCTTTGACATCTGCTAGCGATAACTTATCCTTACCATACATAATGGTATCTACGAAGTTTTCATAGGGAGCTGGTAACGATCTCAATACAAACAAAGCTTGATCCTCATCCTCAATATTGATATCTATATTCTCCAAGTCCATTATAATTGATTTAAAATTATCTAGGTGCTCTGTTATGGACATACCTTTTTTCAATCTGAAATCATACAAACATTTCTTCAAATATAATTGGTTTACTACTGATTTCTCTGAGTAAATATATCCTAGCTTTCTCCATGCGCATGCAGCAGTCTTCTCACCACTAATCTCGCGAAGCACATTGTCTTTCACACTCATTAAAATCCAGCACAAAGCCCTTTCTTGAAGATCTTGTTTCTCCTCTTCTTTCATCTCTTCTGGTAACTTATTCTCCACAGCCTTCCACATCCCTTGCAGTACCAATGAAGATTTCAGTTTAATCTTCCACAACGCAAAGCTGTATCCCCCATCAATTTTTTCAATCATGTATTTTGTTGCTGTAGACGCCATTGTGAAACCCTAATTGCAAAAGCCTTAATTTCACCACGTGGATCTGATACCAATTTTGTTATAAAATACTATGCAATTATCACAAAATGGCTCAAGCACATAATATATACGAATGAAAGATTTAAATGAAACACAGGATTTAACGTGGTTCGACAATTGTCTACGTCCACGGGCGCCGCCAGAGAAAAGAGTTTCACTATGATAGAAAAGGTTACAGATTTCAGATTGTGTTTTGTGTCGCCCTAGTAATCTATTTATAGGGAATTAATATACTTACTAGACTATGGGCCTAATGGGCTCATACCACAAGACTAACTCAAGTAATTGGACAATATCACTATCACAACACAAAACTGTACTGCCGGACACAGTACACTGTCAAGGCACTATTCGACTCATTCACAACAAATATATCGCCAATGCAGTGACAAAGAACCACCGATTTGTTAATTTTAGTATAATCCATGAGTTGTTTTCATGTCGTGGTAGCAAAAGTTTCAAGAAATATTGACTTTAGATATTTTTTTATCATTTCCCGACCTAGAACAAGAATATAAAAATCTACAATAATGTTTGTGAGAAGTGACGTCATATACCTATGAAACCTTATATAATTTATATATGAAACATGCAATATGTATGATGTAAAACAAAGAAGAAATTATATATTTAAAACCTTTATTACTTATTTTGCCAAATAGATAACGACGAAAAAAATCAATTATTCCTCCAAATAATGGAAAATTATTTTAGACCATTCTAGTGACGGATCTATTGGTTTATTTAAGATCTAATGTGTTGTTTTTATGTATTGATAGCCAGATTTACTTGAAAATATGACTTTATATGTTTTTCTTATCGTTTCCCAACCTAAACTATAACTACGAGAATCTACACTAATGCTCGTAAAATATAATATAATATACATGTGAAACTTTTATTAAATTATATGAGAAATATATAGTATGTATGATGCAAAACAGAAGAGAAATTACATATACAAAACCTAACTTACTTATTTCGCCTACATGTGACAGATAAAACTATCTATCTCGTCAATGCAATAAAAAATTATTTTAGGTCATTCTAACCACAAATCTGTAGGTTTGTTATGATTCATCTGTTGTTTTCCTATCGTGGCAACAAAATTTACGTGAAATTTGACTTTAGATGCGTGTTCTTATCGTTTTTCAACCTAGAAGGAATATAAAAATCTATATTAATACTTGTGAAATATAGTAGAATGTAAACCTAATATAAATTATATGTACAATGTGAAGTATGTATGATATGAGATAAATGAGAAATTATATATGTTAAACATGTCCACCTACTTGCGAAATGATAACAAAGAAATTGTTTTTGGAAAGTTAATCATATTTGTATGTTTTGGAGCAAAGTTGGTTATATAATCAGCTATTAAAACCTGTAATGACTATAGTAAATGAGCTATTTATGTCTCATCTAAGGAGCAACTAATAATGTCATTGTTGCAAAAAGATGTTCTATATACGGTTAATCTTAATGGCATATTTTAGGCTAGTCAAAATATACTAACTCTATATAAAGATAAATTTTATATTAATCTATAAATCATATTATAATTAGAAAAAAATTGGTTTAATCCTATTAAATACTATTTATTATAAATAAATTATAAGAATTTTATGATACGGTGCATCTAATATCCGATAATGAGAAAAATTATAATAATGATCCATTGAAATTATAAGAAGCTGAAAGTGTTCAACATCACTTCATATTTGAAAGACTCCCTAACATAATAGATTTTGATAAAGTATGAATAAAATCATAAATGTGTGTTCTAGGTTAGCATAGTCTAGTTTCAACGAAGTCTTTTGGATAAAAAAGGTTACATATGCAATGTGAACCGTTTACCGTCAACAACATTAAAGGGCGAGAATTTATTGAGTTATGATCATATAAAAATACACCATATTATAGTTACTTTTATATATTTGGTTGTTTAACATATTATTATGTGATGAAGCTAAACTTGATACAAGATCCAAAAGTAATAATGTTTTGATTTAGTAATGGTGTGAAAGGTTATGGTTTAAGTTGTTTATGAAATAATAATTAATGATTAATATAAATGTTACAATTTACTAATATAAATATACTGGAAAAAAAGTAACCCATAATGTATTCGAGAGAATAAAAAAATATCAATAATATTCAACAAGTGAAGTTGTAAACAAATCTCGTACAAATTATAACTATGATCTAAAATTAAAATTACTGATGATGAACTTAAAGATGAAGAATATACTTTCATCCAAAGTCTTCTCAACACGAATACTTTACTTCTTTGAGAAGGTAAAATAAAGACATTAAACTATGTAACATAATCACAAATTCAATTACAATACCATTTAGACATATAAAATGAGGTTTCTATTTTATTTCCAATAAAAATTATAAAGTTATCTCTAGATTTAAAGAAGCTACTAAAATGTTGTGAAAAATATCGATTGGAAAATTGTTATTGAATAAGATATTAGTTTTTTTATAAATAAAATTGAAAATATAATAGAATTTTATAAATTAATTAAATTTATTGGTTGTAAATGGTTATACACAAATAAAGAATACCAACTTAAAACATACAGTATAAGGTTCGCGGTAATATTGGTTCCAATCGGTATGCTTAATATGAGAAATTGGATAAAATGAAATATCTTCTATGATAGTTAACAACTTATCCATTTGGGTTTAATTGCTACTAGTAGCTTAGTTTGATCTTAAATTAACATGGATGAATGTAAATATCACTTTTATACATTGATACCTCGATAAAACAATATACGTTACAATTAAATGGTTACAAGGAAGATGAGAAATAATATTGAGTTTGTAGTTTGAAAATTTTATTTTCTGTTTGAATTAATCTACAAAGATATCGTATTTAAGATTTGTTGAGTTTATAAAGAGAAAATTTATTTAAGAAGTCAAATGATTATTGTGTCATTTCAAAAAAAATTATGATGGGTATAATATTTATTTGTTATTATATGATAACGACGTGTTGATTATTTTCATGAATGCCGAAGAGATTTAAAAATTAAAGATTTAGTTAAATCCTAATTTGAGATTTAAGATATTTAAGATCTTAGTGAATATAATAAGATACTTGAGATTAAGACAACTAGAGATGCATCAATCATTAATGATTACATTAGAGTTAAGGTTCTAAAATATTTTAGTGCTGACGAGAAAACTAAATCTATAAGCAAATGTTTGGATGTTCATTTGAAGATCAATATATCTCGGTCTCCAAGTATAAATAAAGAGATATATTATATGACCAATGCATTTTATATTAATATTGTTTGTAGTATGATGTATGTCATGGTTTGTATTAAACCAGACATCTCGAAAAAGTGAATATAGTTAGTATATATATAACTATGAAGATATTATCGGCAAACAAGAAAATAAATATTGAGGTGCATTGGAGGCACCACATGCGTGGCATTAAAAAAGGCAACATTAAAATGTTTTTGGTTGGTTATATTAATTCAGATTATTCAAGCGATTTAGATTTAGAAAAATGATTTACAATAGGTTACCTATATATGATGGCTAAAATATTTGTCACTTAAAGGTCTTCTTTGGAGTATATTGTTATGTTTTCTACCACTAAAGCTAAATATATTGCTTTCGCTAAATCTAAAACTAAATTGTTTTGGGCTTGTAGATTGTTAGAGGACTTGGGTATTCATCAGAACCATATGGAGGTATTGTTCAGAGTGTTATCCATCTAACAAAGAATCATATTCATAATAAAAATAAAAACATGCTTATATTTGTTATCACTTTGTTCGTGATTTAATAATTAAAGATAACGTCCTCATAAGCAATATTTGATTGAATAATGATGAGCAGGTTTACACTAACTAATAGACCATACAATATCAGAGCAGATGGAAATGGAAGGAATGAATAAACGATACTGAACCAAGCTAGCTCTATATAAATATAAGGTGGACTAAAGCTATGCACAAGTATAACAGCAAATATCGAATAACCATGGCCAACCCGAGGGGCATTAATGTCTCAATATTGATAGCCCGTCAGACAGTAACAGCACCAGCGACGACAATAAGGAAAGAGATAACAATATATCAAAGCCATCTTATGAAAGAAAGAATGGGCATATGTCTCACCGAGCAGAGACTGTCTATGTGCATGTAATGAATCGAGCTGGTTATCAAGCAGAGCGGAAATAGAAGTCGAATAATAGCTATCATCAAAGGTAAACGGTCGAGCCTTTATTGAGAAAGAGTAAATCCGCGCAAAGGTCATAATAGAACGGTGCATAACGACAAAACCAGTCGAGGTCGGTTGTTAAAATGGACAATGAAGGAAGCGGTTATGATCAATGCTAATTGACTAGTCAACCCAAGAAACGCATAAAAACTAGAGTAATGGCCACAAATATAGGACCATTGTCATAACTGTGGTTTGCGTACACAATTAACGGAATCATGTATTGAATGATAATTTGTAACTGTTATGAGATAGTATAAATAAGCAGACAATATAAGAAAGATGTACATTCTCTTCCTTGATCAATAAAATTTATACTTCGCATTATCTTTTTTTATATTTTCCCATAAAAAATGATAACTTTAATGATGCACTAGCTAATTTGTTTTTCAAGCCTAGTTCAAAGATTACATGGACTTAAAAAATATTATGCATGTTTAATTTATTGGAATATAGATTTTTGGGGTATTGTTTTGTTATTGGTTTGGGTTAGTATTTTATGTATGTACTAATATTATTTTGTATTTTAGATTGATGCTTCTGTATACTATTAATGGTATTTTTTACTATCATTCGGATATTACTTGTTGTATTCAGATATTTTTCAAAGGTGGAGATTTGTTAGATTATAGTTTCAGTTGCTCTAATCAGGAGTGGTTAGTCTTAAGAGCAACCAAGACATGTAATGGGTGATATAAATGTATTATTTATATATGGTCTTAAGAGTAACTAAGACATATAATGGCTCTAAAATATGTTATTTTTATGAGTCTCTTGGAAACAAATATAACATATAACGACTACCATATATGTGATGATTTTTAGATATAACTATCGTAATAGATATTATGTTTATAGGTTGATCTTAGTTGTAACTTTTAAACTGTTCAGACTATTATAACTTTATATAAAAATATTTTAATATAAAGTTAATAAAAATTATAATTAGATAAATTTTTACATATTTAACATCTTTTATTTATCTTTTGTATCATTTTTTATGATTTTATAACATGGTACACATGTTTTAATTTAAACTTTTACATGTAAGAGATATTTTTCTATAATTTATATATATCAAATAAATTCTAAACCTGATATAGCTTTATTGACAAATCTCATAAATTTTTGCACTTATACTTGTGTTTTTTTTGTTTGCTATTTTTTTAAATTTTCTCACGTTATTCGTTACATTCACAACGAAATCCATTAATTCAAAAATAAAATCAGTTTTGTACCTACTAATTTTGATATTAAAATTTTATTTGAATAATCTAATATTGTAAAATTTTAAAAAATAAAATGCATAAATCTTCAATTTTTAAAATTTTATCCAAAAGCGATAAACACGTAAAACGAAGCTAAAAAATAAAAATAAATAATAAAATAAATTAAAACGACCAATAACTTGCTAACAAATACAATTTTAAAATTGATAAAACTCAATTATAAAAAAAAGTTAAGAACAAATAAATAAAATGTACAATAACTAGAAGAAAAGCACATAAATATGAGTTGATCATTTATGAGTATTATATATATATATATATATATATATATATATATATATATATATATATATATATATATATATATATATATATATAAACAACTTATTCACTATTAACTTATTATTTTAATTTTTATTATTATAAGATATGATGATACAAATCGTAAGGGTTTAGTCCATAGTGTATGAAGTGGTAAACATGATTTTTAGACATAAGTAAATTATCTTTGGACGTTTATAATTAAGTCTTTAATGACCACAAAGATTTTTAGGCCAATTTGTATTGTTTATAAATTCAAACATCATTTTTCATTAAGAGGAGTGAACCTTTTTTAAAACTTAGTATTTTCTTTTGCTTTTAACTTTTTCATGTTTCACTTACGTCAAATGCGATGGGTTCTCTACTCCTCAACTCCTCAATTTTTCAACTATAACTTACCACTTTTCTACTCTCTCACTCTCACAACTCTAACACTGGCCATTTACTTTTGATCGAATGAGACCAAATAAATAAACATACAATCAAAAGGTATCGTGTGTGAGAAAATATTATTTGTAAGAGTAAATTCTTAAAAACATATCTAAAACAAAAACACCATATCAATTGGATGAGATTCGATAACAGATTCAAGCGTAGTCGAGCAGACAGATAGTCTTTATATAAAGAATATTCTCACCCTGGCCCTGGAATATCTTTTGAGGGAAGGAAGCCCATATATTCATCTTCTTCAATAACAAACCAAATTATGAAACAAAATGAATATATCGTCCATACGATCAATATAAAACGGCAACTAGATGACATGTAATGATCACATTTAAAGGATCTTATGCCAATATGCGATACGATGACAAATCTACTCCTGAAACGCTGACATGTCATGTGCTTTATCATCTGTTGTCCCGATAACCTTGATAAATATTAAGAGGGAGATAACGCAACCACCTCTATAATTTAGGACCACTATCATCCTTCTTCTCGATGTGAGCATATATTTAGTCAATGTTGTGTTGTAAACTCAAAGGCAAGAGAGGTTAAGATTTTGTCTAACTATGAACCAATGAACAAGTTTTTGAGACGTTATTCTTGTTGTGGTTTCACCCGATATTGATGTGGTTTATTTCTGTTTAAGGGTAATTTTGTAAATTGGTTTGGGAATTTAAAGTTTAGAGTAGAAAATAGTGAGATAATTAAGTTGTGTGCTAGCAATAAATTCTGATTACCCTTATTAATGAAAGTAGTTGGGGTATTTATACTCAATTATTAACCCATGGGTCTATCGGGTAGGATAGTGAAATCGGGTCAAGTTTAAGGACCCATTAGTGATTTAGTGTGAAGTGAGCAACATCTAGCTTAGTCACCATTTATTACGTTTGTCATGTTCGGTTTTTTACAATAATGGTTATGGTCTGGATTGCCCATAGAAATAAGTCAAGATTCAATAGCTAAAATATATGATCTCATCAGTAGCACATTTAGGTCTTGCAATTAACCTTTGTAAGAGCTAACTTCTTGAAAATCAATACTAACGTTCTCTGATCTGTTGTTGTATCCGAACTGTAAACTTTTTTTTCTTGTTAAGAATTTCAAGAGTGACCTTGTTCGAATTTTGGTGGAACTAATTTTTCAGTTAAGAATTCTAAGAGTCTTTCTCCAATCGTGGGACACGTGTCAGGCTCTGGTTTGACCTCTCAACCGTTTTTCTCCTAGATTCTCGTACCTACTAAGCTAGAAAGTTACCTAGGTTTTAACTCCAATACTTTTCAGCATTTAATCATTACTTAGATCGTTTTACCTTCTCATAGGTAACTCCCACTTTTCATTGCTATATATAAATATTTGTCATTGTTTCATTGTCTTCAAAAATTACAAGCATTTCTAGTAAGAGTAAGCTCAGTATACCTTCATATTTGTGTTCAGGTCATATATGTTCACAGCCAAAAACGTTCTAGTAAAAGAAGGTTGGTTAAACTTGTCTGAGTTAGAGAGAGCGAGAAAAGTTGTAAGAGACGAATGAATTGCTAATGGCCTCTTTGTTTCTCCTGGTGAAGGAACCAATCAATCACAAGCGAACACAGACCAGGGTTCATCGTCTTCCAAAGCACCCAAGGTTCGAAAGATACACTTTGTTCCAAGCCTTTCTCCTCTTCCATCAGGGTCCTCTGTTCAAGAGTCCTAAAACCCTTTCCCTAAGGAGAAAGCTATTTCTAGCATTAGAAAACCCTTATCTTTTATTGCAATGGGATCAGATACAGAAAAATCCCTAGAGAAATTAACCCCATGCCAATTCACCCGTCAATCCAAATCGAACTTCACTCCTACTTCTTCAAAACTCTCCATTTCGGAAGCAGTAAAACCTATGCCAAAAACAAACCATCCGGACAGCAGCCTCTGGCAGAAGCCAGACCATCTAAACAGCCTTCCACTGTAATGGAAGAAAACATGGAGGACAGTTTAGATGACGCCCCTTTTGAGGCGTCCGAACAAACAGAGGACACAACTGCAGATCGGAAGGGCAAGACTAAAGTGGGTTTGATGCATCCAGATGCACTTTCGGAGAGTCTAGAGGGTAGAGTGGGGCCAAAATTCAAGAAGATCAGTGTGAAATACTTACTGTCTCTTCAAAAAATAACCTATGCCTATACGCATACTACTGAACTCGGTCGTATTC
The DNA here is from genome assembly GCA_036936605.1 of Limnanthes douglasii subsp. nivea. Taxonomy (NCBI): domain Eukaryota; kingdom Viridiplantae; phylum Streptophyta; class Magnoliopsida; order Brassicales; family Limnanthaceae; genus Limnanthes; species Limnanthes douglasii. The sequence continues at coordinate 112,183,332 of JAUPFV010000002.1, read as the reverse complement.
GTACGAAGTGGGGAATCCCAGAGTCTGTGAAAGTGAGAATCCCAATCACCCCATAAACTCTACTGGACTGCAGAGCTGGTGGTTTACACAGAAGTGCTGAACTGGGGAGTCCGGTTCCCTTCAGACCCAGAGATAGTCAGGTACTTCCACCTGACCAAACTTTATCCCAGTCAGCTGAGCCCAAACGCTTGGTATACCCTGCTGGCTGGCATCATGACATCCAGACTATCCAAGATTCCATTGCCAATGGAATAGTTTTATTTTGTGGCAAACTAGTGTAAGTATAATCGCATCCTCTTCTACCACTACAACATGGGGAATGACAACAAGGTAGTAAATAATCTTATGGAGTCAGAAAAGTCGTAGAGGACGCAGTTCTTATTCATCATTGGGGCTTGGGAGAATGGAAAAAAGATCGAGGTTGACTCAAACCCAAGCCAGCTGACTAGTCGTTAGAAGAGTATTCGTGAGTTTTGTTTATGTTTCCCTTATTCTCTCAAATATTAAGTAACTGTTCCGAACTGATTTATATCTCCTCTTAGTATTTTCAAAGGATTTTTTTGACTATGTGGAGGCAAGTCAAGATACCTGCGCTGAATTGAATGTTTGGGCCTTGAAGAAATGGGACAACGCTTTCCACAACTGTTTCACATCGGGAAACTTTGTGAGGTCTCATACGTGGAACATCATAGGGAGAAGAGATCTCACATGGGAAGAGCTGACCATCCCTCCTCCTCCAGATGTCATCCTGAGGAGGACAGAGGCTAAAGATGCTAAAATTTACCTACCTTCCAGGGCTAAAGCCTTTAGCCATATAAACAGGATGAAGAACAAGAGAAAGAAGAAAACCACAACAGACCCACCTCAAACAACCACTGAAGGGACCGGTTCAGAGAACCAGAGGGGCATTAATGTTGCTTTACTGGAAGCAGTAGAAGTTACTGTCAAGGAGGCTGGTGGGTCAGATAACCCACCAAAGATTTCAAATAAGGACAAAAAATGTAAGGCCATCGGTGATGAAAAAGCTGCCAAGAGAAGAAAGTTACTCTGGGATCAGAGATAATTCTTCGTCTTTCTAAAATCCATCCTCCAGATCCTGCTGACCCTACCTTACAAGAGAAAATTCCACCCAATCTTTACTCTGAACAGGCTACTGTTGATCGTAACGAAGAGGTAAATCTTGACGCTTTTCAAAACATCAATATATATTTTCAAGATTTGGAAAAAGATGGTTTCGTGGGGCCTTACCGTCTTCCCAACTAGTCTAACATTGTGATCACAATGGTGAGACTTACGCGATATCTAGCGAGCAAGATACCTTGAGCCATGCCCTTTTGGGTTACATTCATCTAGTGCTTGATCTAGAGAGACAAGTGAGGGAACAAACTATTACCATCAACTCCCTGACTACGGAGAAGCAAAGCTTGACAAACAATCTTTCTAGCGCTCAACAACGCATAGAATTATTGAGGAAGAAGAAAGAGGATTTGGCTGCCAAACAGCTTGAATCAGAAAAGACCAGCAAAAACCTTTAAACCAAGTACTCTGATCTGGAGACTTCTTCCTCAAATGATTCATAACTTTGAAGGATCAACTGCAAACTAAGGATAATACTATCCAGACTTTATCCGATGACAAAGTTAAGTTAGAGAATATTGTTCAAGAGAAAACCGAAGAGAAAGCTGCCTTAGAACTCCAAGAAGCTCAAGCAATAACTGCAGGGATAGAGAAATATGCTAGTGGAGTAGTGGATTCCCCAAAGAAGAGGGATGATGGAATTAATTCTGATATGGTCTTACTGTTCCATGCGAATTTTCTTAAGAGGACTCTTGGTCCTTGTGGAAATATGTGGAATATGACGATATCCCTTTCCATACGATAGCTGATGGTGACAAGAGCAACTATTCTAGTGGGATAGACTCCAAATAGGATGAAGAAGTGGGTGAGATTTCAAGTGATAGTCTCAAAAGTCCCAAAAAATATGGTGGTGAAGAAAAGACCTAAGGGAACAAGCCCTAAAGTTACATTGTGTACTTTTTGCTTGAAAGACTAAAGTTTTTGGATGACCAGGGCATTTTGTTGCATTGTTTGTTTGATCTTTATGTTATAAAAATTTAAAGTCCTTGAATAGTCAAGGCGTTTTGTGTATCAGAGATTGGTTTTAGTCCGATCAAATTTTAATATCATATTCCTCTTTGTTAAAATTTTGTTTTAACTATTTCAGGCCAATGTTTAGATAGCCTTCAATATTTTAGATGTGTTGAACAAAAATATCAAACATCCTCAACCACATATGTTTAATAAATGTGATCAAATGTCCAATATATTCGATCAACTCAAAAACATTTGAGATTTGGGGTGTTTAATAAGTATTTAATATCCAAACTGAAACAAAATTGCACCAAACTTTTGAAGAAGGCATAAGATATTATTGAAAAACCCAGACACCTTATTAAAACCTCCCCGCGCCACTAGTGTAGGAAAGAGTATGCCTCCTAATATTTACATGGATACTTAAAAAGTAAATAATTACAAAAAAAAGTTCTATTCTAAGTATAACCTAAGATGTTCAACATTTCATGGGTGTTTTAGTGCTCTCCCTTCTTTGTCTTGGAGCCTGTATCTTCCTGGTTTGACCTTCTCACAGACCACATAAGGCCTTTCTAGTTCGGACCCAGCTTACCGAACTATTTTTCCTTAGTGTGTAAAAAGACTTTTGACTTTGTCCCTTACTTTAAAATCCCTTCTTTTAATTTTGGAGGAAAATCTGCTCCTCATCAAGCCTTGGTAATGCGTAGTTCTTAGATGCGTTTTAACTCTTATTTCTTCACAAATTTAATTTATTCTTGACTGATATATCATTAGCATGTTCTGAATAGTTTTCGACTCTATGAGATGGTAAAGTAGCTTCCATGGGAGTAATTGCATTCATCCCATAAACCAGAGCAAAATGAGATTCTTGAGTAACAACTCGAGGTGCAGTTCGGTAGGCCCACAATACTTCTTGTTTATAACTTGGCCACTTTTCTTCAGCTCCTTCTAGGTTTCTCTTTAATCTGGACAAGATTGTCCTATTGGAAACTTCAACCTGCCAATTTTCTTGAGCGTGAAAATGAGAAGAAAAACAATATTGGATTCCTCTGGAGGCGTATAACGCTTCCATGTCTTTATTATCAAACTGTGGCCCATTTTCAGTAGTAATTTTTGGGGGACCCCAAATCTGCAACATATGTTAGATAAAATAAATTTAATAACTTCCTTTGAAGTGGTTCCAGCCAAAGGAGTTGCCTCTATCCACTTAGAAAAATAGTCAATAGCGACTATGATTGTTCTATATCCATCGGATGCCATGGGAAGAGGCCTAGCTAGATCCATACCCCAGCTGGCAAAGGGTATTGGTTCAGATATGGATTCCATAGGAACTGATGGCACATATATTTGTTTCCATACTTTTGACAAGGACCATACCTTTTCACCATCTCTTTAGCGTCTGCCATTATGGTTGGCCAGTAGTATCCTGCTAATATAACTCTTCTGGTTAGGGCCCTATAGATACAGTGTGCAGAACCTTCTCCATCATGTAGTTCAGATAACACAACTTGAGATTTTTTAAATCCTAAACAACGTAGGAGAAATCTGCTGAAAGACTTCTTGTAAAGAACTTCTTTTAATATTAAGGAACCACGAGCCTTGTACTTGATTTTCTTAGCCATAGTTTTATCTGGAGGCAATATCCCATCGGAGATAAACCGAAGAAGATCATATCTCCAATCTTTAGGCTGAATAAATAGTATACTCATATTTTCTTCACTTTCATCTTCTTGACCTGTCCGTACGGAAGGACATTCCTGCACAAAAATCCATGGGTACGATTCAGAATAAGCTATAGTTGCCAAAAAGTCTGCCATAGTATTTTCTAGATCTAGGAATGTGTTCATAGCAAATATCTTTAAAGTTTGCGGCAACTTCCTTCAACATAAGCAAGTATTTAATCAAATGTTATTTCTTTGCTTCATTTGAACATGGTGAATCAACAATTGAGAATCACTCATTAAACAGACTCTCTTTACCCCACATAGGAGAGCTAACTTAAGACCAACTATGGCTACTTCATATTCAGATTCATTGTTAGAAGCTCTGAAGCTAAAAAATATGGCCTGGTACATATTGTCAAAATAGGGAGAAATTAAACAAATTTCAGCCCCACAACCCATAGTACTCGATCCACCATCAGTTCGAACTACCCATTTTTTCTTAGACCGATTTTCTGATTCATGTCCGGAAGATCTATCAGTATGAAATTTTACCAAGAAGTCAGTCACTGACTGGGCTTTAATTGCTATTCGGGGTGCAAATTCAATATCATAATGACCCTGCTCCACTGACCACTTGGTCATTCTACTTGACACATCAGCTTTTTGAAGAACACTTTTTAAGGGGAAAGATGTTCGAACAACAATGGAATGGGCTTGGAAGTATGATCTCATCTTCCTTGCTGCAATTACTAGGGCTAATGCCAATTTTTCCAACTTCAAATATCTCCTCTCAGAATCCAACAGACTCTTACTAATGCAATACACCGGACGAGGGTAATTGTCCACATCTCTAACTAGCACAACACTTATTACGTATTCTGATACAACTAGATATACATAGAGCTTTTCCCCCGAACAGGTTTGAAAAGAGTTTTAGGTGAAGAAAAATACTTCTTGATTTCAATAAAAGCCTAGTCACACTGTGGAGACCAATTAAAGTCTTTAGCATTCCTCAACACTTGGAATAATGGAGCTTACTTGTTCGATGATCTTGAAATAAACCTATTCAGTGCAGCCAATCGTCCGGTCAGTCTTTGAACTTCTTTAATATTTTGAGGAGGGTCCATAGCTAGCAAGGCATTAAGTTGATCTGGATCAGCCTGAATTCCCTTCTCACTTATTATGTAGCCCAATAACTTTCCAGATCAGGCCCCAAATACAAACTTTTCATGATTCAATTTTAAATTTACAAATGTTTCTTGAAGGTCAGATATATATTAATATTGCTCCAAGCTTTTAACCATCATATCATCTATGTAAACCTCTATGTTTTTGCCAATTTGATTAGCAAAAGCTTTATTCACTAACCTCTGATAAGTGGCCCCAGTATTTTTCAATCTGAACGGCATCACCTTATAACAATGAAGACCTCTGATTATGATAAAAGTAGTGTGATCTTGGTCCTTCGGATCTACTTATATCTGGTTGTACCCTGAAAAAGCATCCATGAAAGACAATAGTTTGTTTCCAGAGGTAGAATTCACTGACTGATCTATCTGAGGAACATGATAAAGATTCTTAGGGCATGCCTTATAAAGGTCAGTGAAATCAATGCACATGTGCCACTTGTCATTCTTTTTCTTGACCGGAACAGGATTGGAAGTGCACAAAGGGTATTGAGATTCTTTAATGTGACCCATCTTGGTTAAACGATCAATTTCTTGAACAATCACATTTGTTTTTTCCTTAGAAAGAGACCTTCTCTTTTGTACAACTGGCGCAATATCACTTCAAATTGAAAACTTATGGGAAATAATATCAGTTGGCATTCTAGTGACATCATTATTACATCACGCGAAAACATGTTATATATTCATCAAAAAGGATAATGACCGGTTTTTCAAATCCAGTGCCAACTTGGAACCAATGTTAACATTCTTGACCTCTGCGAGAGAGTGGGTTTCAACCTCCTCAATAGGTATTATAACGTTGGGAGCCTCCCTGGGATCATGAATTTCATTTTTATCAGCAGAAGGCTCCAATAGCTGCTAATCTCTATTGACTCTGACTACCTCTAAAGTCTTAGAGGCAAAGGCTGTTGCATAACACACCATGACTATATTCTGGTTGCTCCGAACATTGGTGGACCGTAGAGGCCACAACATGCACCTTGGAGAGCTAATACCTCCCAAATATTGCATTGTAAGATGTTAGGCAATCCGCCACAACAAACAGTACTCTTACCATCTTTTTAAAGGGTTCTTTGCCCAACAACACTTCTTCTTCGAACTCCCTAATCATATCTGCAGAACTTTATGTGAAGCCTACAATGGTTCTGTTCGAACGTTGTATAACCAAAGGGTTTCTCATCTGCTTGTAGGAGATTAAAAATAGGATAGTTGCCGAACTGCCTATATCAATCAAAATTCGATGTATATCGTTTTCTTCTATTGATGCTCCTATTAACACCGCATCTACATAAGGCCCTGCAATATCTTTCAGGTCATCCTCATCAAAAACTCTAAAGGGTGATGGGAATTGATACTGGTGGGTGGACATCCCACCATCCAATTGGGTAGCCAAATTGTGGACATACCTCTTCCTTGATGAAGTAGAAAGCGCAGTCACATTATCCCGTCCGAAAATAGTTAGGGATTCAAAAACGTTAACCAGATCGGAAACCGTTTTGGACTTGTCCGTTATCACCCCCACCTGATTTCGATTCAGATTAGATCAAGATACTCAGAGTCTACATCAAACCTCCCAACAATTACCATTACACCCTCTTGTATGGATGTTCTAGGATTGTTCGAAGGACTAGTCCGGCGAGCATTGGTTTGCGCATTATTCGGTCTACTTCCTCTCGCTTTTTGACGTAGCCCCCCCCCCCCAACTTTCTCTTTTCAATAAGGTTTTGGACCTCTTGCTTCATGGTTATATAATCATGAGTATCATTTAGCAGAAAGGAGTGCTCCGGTTTTATTTAGGGGGCTGCAATGTTGTTGGCTTTCTAAAATGCACCTCATTCTTAGTCTTGTCATATATTGTAGGCACACTCTCCCCCAATTCAGCAAACAACTCAGGCTGAACCCAGGGCCCCCTCTTATTTCTGACTTGTTGTCTCTGAGTTTGGTTAGATTGATTCTACCTTGACCAGTTGGACCCCTGTTCAGTCTATTTTTCTCTATAACCTGACTGATTAGTAGTTGGAGGAGTTTTTATTGTAGTAATAGACCTCACTTAACGGTGTACTCTAGTTTTCTTAGTCTCTTCAACGTTGATTTGTTTACCCACCTGATTCAACAAAGCACCCAGGTCATCACCTTCTTACGAGTCACCGAATCGGCTAAATTACTCGGGTTTAAACCTTGTCTCTGGGAAGCAATCACAACTTGTTCAAAGCAATCTGCTAGCCCATTCTTTGTGTTCACAAGACGATTGATGTACTCTTTCACGGACTCGTTCGGCTCCTGAGCACAATGGATAATGGTATCTATATTACCCTTGAGTTCCTTACTTCCAACAAATTTCCTCCGGAAGGCAACCCATAAAGTATCAAAAGTTCTTATACACCCCTAAGGGAGACTGTTGTACCATTTGAGGGCACTTCCTGTGAAAGTTTGGGAGAAGGCCCTACACAATAGCTTATCATCATCGTCAAAATTCATCATGAAGTTCTTGAACTGCTCCAGATGGTTGTCTGGATCTCGACTCCCATAGTCTTCTCCATCTTGGAGCTATCAAACCTCTTAGGAAGATGTCCGGAAAGTATTTTTGCGGACAAAGGCGATTGCCTCCAATTTTCGGTACGGCTAAAAACAATATCTTTGTTAGGGGTTGCAAAAATACCCGGTTCGGACTGAAAGGCAAAAGGATCAATCAGCAACTAATCAATGCGTTGATTGGATGACCTTTTGCCTCTATCATGGTGCTTCTTAAGCCTATCATGCATATCCATTTTCCTTGAATGTTTTTTAGTTAACCTTATCTTCTTTTTTTACCTTCCTTCATTACTACTTGAAGATAATGATTCTTCAAGCTCTGCCTCATTTGACGAGCTGCTTGAGGACTCAGATGCAGAACTCTCAAAAGGTTTAGATTGGTGTGTCTTCTTAGAACTGAGATGGGTTTTCAAAGACTGCTCATTTTATCCAAGATTATCAGTGTGGTGAAGTACTAACTCACCATAATTTTCCTTAACTCATTTTTTTCCTTGTTTTATTGCTCTCAGCGCCTCTATTTCAGCTCTCAATTGGTTTCGCTCCTCGATAGTATACTCATTTTTTCCCTTGCAACTTCCACCTCACGAGGTGGAACATTCTGCTCATTCGGATCCATCCGAACTACTTTTCTTGCTAGTTTTGAATTGTTGAATTCAGACACCGTCGTGCTCCCACTGTGGTCACCAATTTGATGCGTTTTATTTCTGTTTAAGGGTAATTTTGTAAAGTGGTTTGAGAATTTCATGTTTAGAGTAGAGAGTAGTAAGATAATTAAGCTGTGTGCTAGTTGTAAATTCAGATTTCCTTTATTAATGAAAGTGGTTTGGGTATTTATACTTAATTATTAACCCATGGGCTTATCAGCTAAAATCCGATCTCATCAGATATGGTTGAAAACGTTGAAACCTTTATTATCATTTTTACATAGAGAATAAATAAATGACGAAGATTACAAAGCCTGATCCAACTTAATGCAATGAGTCAAACCACCAAATTACTCAATTAATTAACATATGGGTCCACCAAACCTCTAGCACATCGATCCAACACCACTTTTAGGTCCATAAACCTACTTGTAGTGTATAAAATTTTGTACATATCCATATTTAATATAGTCATGATCCAGTCAACCTCCACAAATAACTACTAACTTCCATGGCTAACGAACCTTGCGTATCATAGAAAATTTACTACCAAACCCAAATACAACCTCACATTGTCCCAACTAGCCCTTCAAAATGTTGATGTTGAGTTCCCAATAAAGTTTTATGAAATACATGATGGACAAGTAAGATGGAACCAAAGATCATGAGCATCATATCAAGTAGTTTTGAAACGAGATGCTCAACTTTAAAGGAGATAACATGTTGCTTTATCGTGATTTTGCTATGATATTTCAAGGTAGTGCTCTCATATTGTGTAACCAACTACCGTTCATAATTCTAAATTTCCATGGATGTCTTTTGAAGACCATTTCATAGGCAGGAAATTCATCCATACTGTTGGTGACTACATCATCTATTTCAAGCAAAAGACCAAAAAAACCTTCGAGAGTAATAAAATTGTTTGTCTGAGCACACAACAGTCTGAAGAAATATCATCAAGTAGTTTTATGTGTGTCTTATATACATTGGAACCTAACAATACTCTTGGAAAATGATATTACGAATAAGAAAGCCATAACCTTTGGTGATATGTTTGTTCAGGTCAAAATGCATATTAAGGTTGATAAGAAAATGAGTATGTGATTTATAAAGGTCGCACACGTATATCTATCTTAAAATCATGCAACTAATATCAACGAACCATTAATCGTGATTACAATCCATAATTCTAAGCTTTCGACCACGTCTAAAAAAATTCTAAATAATAATATTCAAGTAATAAAAAGGGCAATACCGAGAATAAAAGTTATCATTTGCATTACTTTTATATGATCTAGTCTATAAGTTTAATAAGTGTTGTTTAAAGGCATTGTAATATTTATTATGCTAGTTGATACCCTTTTTTAAGGTAGTATGATGCTTTGATAAATGAATATATATTGGCCATAATGGACACACTTGATGAATACCTTAACCCTAATTCAAATTTTCGAATTTTACTAACAATCACCGGAGGCGCAAGATGTATAAGAATTATGATGTCTTCGTATGGTCCGCACAAAATGTTAGCAGTTGTGTGGATTCTTTTCGACTGAGGGTAATTTTGTCAGATGTTTTGTGGTACTTCAAGGGTATTAAATGTTTAAGTGTTTTGTACTGAGAGATTTAAGCTACCTGGTTGTATTAAATATTCATTACCCTAATTAATGAAAGTGGTTGGGTATTTATACCCTTAACTATGGGCCATATGGGCTTTCGGGTCAAACTTATGAAACCTAGTCGAGTTCAAAAACTCATTAGTTTATTAATCAGATTGGAAATTAGCTTAGTCAAAAGGTGATTAGTTGTCTAATACTTTTGTCCTGTTCGGATGGTTCAATGGGTAATTATTGTCCGGATTGCCCCTGTCCGGATTCTACAGTGAGTGGCGAATATTTCCGGACTCATCAGTAGCCCCTTTTTTAGGTTTTTTCGAAGGCCTTTGGCAAGACCTAAAAAATCTTCTTAGGTACTAGTAATATTCTCCGGACTGTTTAAGTGTTCAGCTCAGGACTTATCCGGACTGAAAAATTCTCAGGTGTTCAAAAGTTTTGTTATGGATCGTGGGACACGTGTCATCCTTTGATTCGCCTCACCAGCCGTTTTCCTCCTAGAGCAGCGCTCCCACTAATCCCAAAAAGCAACCGTTTCATTTAATACTTATGACGTCAGCGCCGCCTTCAATCATTACTTTTTCCTTTTCATTTTCTCCTAGGTATTTGGTAACTCTTTTGCCTTATTAGTATAAATTACTTCTTTTCACTGTTTTACCATCTTCATCACTCTTTCGTTCCTCCATTTCAAAGCTTTTACTTCTCTTTTCAAAATTCTTCTTGTGTAGGTTTATGTTCACGGTGAGAAATGCATTGGTGAAAGGCGGGTGGCTTAATCTTTCAGATTTAGAAAAATAACAAAGGGTTGAGCGAGAAAGACGTATCGCAGCGGGTCTTCCAGTTTCTCCAAACGATAAGCCCGAAACACCGTCTTCAGAAGCTGATCGAGGCTCATCTTCTGTTAAAAGTTCCAAACCCAAGCGTTTGTTTCAACCAAGCCTTTCGCCCATTCCATCAGGCTCCTCGGTTCAAGAGTCACAGCCCTCTGTTGAACGGGAAAAGGCCGTATCGAGCACAATGAGACCCTCTCCATTTATAGCTATGGGGTCAGATGCTGAGAAATCCCCAGAAAAGGTTACCCTTCGTCGGACAGGCCGTTTAGTAAAGGGTCAAGCTGCTCTTTCACAATCTAAGTCCCCAAAATTAGGGCCTTCTAAGTCTGGGACCAGGGACAAAGCTACAGAATCAGGGGCATCTATCAGAGTCCCAAAGGATAAATCCTCTGGTCTGGAGGCCACTAGAATTAGCTCTCAAAATGAGCCCTCTAGAACTGAGCCCCAGCCGGACACCAGACCCCTGAGAGAGGGTGATGCTCAACCGTCCGGACAACTTACTGAGCCTGCCACCAGCACTCCCCCACAAACAACAACTGAAAAACCTTCCATGGTGATGGAAGAGGTGATGGAGGACAGTATAGAAGATGCTCCATTTGAGACCGACGTCTCCGGACAGACAAGGGATGCTACCAATGATAAAAAATGCAAGGGTAAAGAGAAACTGTGTTAGAAACATCGGGACCTGCCGGAGTGCTTGGAAGGAAAAGTGGGACCCTGCTTCCACAAGGTGAATGTGAAGTATCTGATGGCCATGCAGAACATCAACTATGTCTACACTCATACTACTGAGTTAGGCCGGATCCGGACGAAGTGGGGAATCCCTGAGTTTATCAAGGTGAGGATATCGGTCACTCTGGAGACCCCAATGGACTGCAAGCTTAGTGAGATAGTCATTTATGCAGAGTTTTTTAACTGGGGGCTCAGATTCTCCTTGGATCCAGAAATCGTCAGATACTTCATCTGATAAAACTCTGTCCAAGCCAGCTGAGTCCTAATGCTTGGTACACCCTGATGGCCTGCATTATGGCTTCTAGGCTCTCCAGAATACCACTTCCAATGGAACAGTTCGCTGCTGTGACCAGCCTCTGCAAGAACCACGTCATCCCCTTCTACCACTACAACATGGGTGACAACTTTAAGGTGGTAGATGATTTGCTTGAGTCAGAGAAGAATTGGAAGACTCAATTCCTGTTTATTAGTGGGGCTTGGGAAAATGGAAAGAAAATCAAGGCTGGTGTCAACCCTAGCATGCTCACCAGCAGATGGAAAAGCTCAGGTAAAAATTTCATTATATTTATTTTTCTTTCCTTATAAAAAATCTATTACTAAACTGCTCTTCTTTTTCTTTGGGTAGTGCTGCCGAAGGAGTTCTCCGACTATTTGGAGGAGGGGAAAACTACATGTGCCAAGCTGAATGCTTGGGCTGCTGACAAATGGGGAAATCATTTCCATAACTGCTTCACTACCGGCAATTTAGTGAGGTCCCACCTCTGGAACACAACAGGCTGGAGAGACCTTACTTGGGAGGAGCTGACCTTTCTACCTCCCCCGGCTGTCATCCTCAGAGAACAGAGGAGAAGGATGGCAAGCTGGCTTTGCCTGCCAGGGCGAAAGCCCCAAGTAAGATGAAGGGCAAGAAGGGCAAGAAGAAGCAAGTCGCAAGTGAAATTGCTCAAGGTGGTGCTGAGGAAATCGTCCCAGCAAGTCAGAAAGTACAGGCCCAAGGGGGAATCGATGCCACTCTACTTCAAGTGGTTGAAGATGAGAGTATCAGGGAGGCAGGTGGACCTCCAGATCTTCCAAAGGCTCCTAAAAAGGACCAAAAGAGGGGAGCAGATGGTGAAGTTAGAGCAGCCAAGAAGAAGAAAATCTCCTCGGGTGATGAAGTCGCTCTCCGGTCTTTGGAGTCTCTTCCTCCGGTCAACCCAACAGACCCCACATTGGGAGAGCAAATCCCAAGTGGTCTACATACCGGAGGGGATATCAATATTGACGGAGTAGACATCAGTGGCTTTCAAAATATTGGTCTCTACTTTGATGATATTGAGAATGACGACTTTGCTGGCCCCTACCTTCCTCCAAGCTCCTCAAACATGGTTACCTTCAATGGTAAGTCTTTTTCTGTTTCAGGGAGAATGACATAGTGACCCACTCCTTGCTGAGCAACATTCAACCGGTGCTCAACCTGGAGAAGGCAAGTGCGAAGCCAATCTACCCTTATCAACACACTCAACGAAGACAAAGATAGATTATCTAATGACCTTCTTAATGCCAATCAGAGTGTTGAGGCATTAAGGAAAGAACTCGAGGAGTTGAAGAAGCGGAAAGAAGACTTGGCCACCAGGTTGGCCGCTTCAGAGATGGTTAACACAGAGCTCCAAACCAAGTGTTCTGGCTTGGATAAAGATCTCTCCGCTTCGAAGGAGGAGGTGAAGGCTAAGGATAATGCAATCCAAACCATGTCCGGTGACAAGACTTCTCTTGAAGATGTTGTGTCTAAAGTCACCAAGGAGAAAGAGGAATTAATAAAAGAGCAGGAGAAGACAATCTAGGCCAAGATCAATGCATACACCAACAAGATGATAGATTCCCAAGAAGAGAGGTATGCCGAAGTCAAATCTGACATGGTCTTGCTTTTTCATCGAACATTCCCGAAGAGGACGCTTGGTACTCTATGGCAATATATGGAATACGAAGATCTCCCATTCCATACTATGGTAGATGGTGATAGACACGACTATTCCAGTGGTTAAGAAGGCATCAAATTTTATTAAAAAACCCGGACACCTCATTAAAACCTCCCCGCGCCACCAAGGTAGGAAAGAGTATGCCCCCTAATATTTACATGGACTTTAAACAAGTAAATATTTACATAACTTTCATTCTAGATACAACCGGAGGTGTTCAATGTTCCAGTGGTAGTTTAATATTCTTCCATATTTATCTTCGAGCCTGTATGTCCCATTCTTAAGCTTTTCAATGACCACATAGGGTCCTTCCCAATTTGGAGCTAGCTTGCCGAACTACTTCTCTTTAGTATGTAGGAAAACGTTTCTCAACACTTTATCCCCTAGTTGAAAATCTCTTCTTCTGACTCTAGAAGCAAACCTGCTTCTCATCAATCCCTGATAATGGGTGGCTCTAAGATGAGCCTTAACCCTTTTCTCTTCTATCAAGTCGAGTTGACTTCTAATTGCCACTTCATTAGCCTGTTCGGAAAAATTGTGGACTCTGTATGATGGAAGAGTTGCCTCCATCGAAGCAATTGCATCCATACCATATACCAAGGAAAACGGGAATTCTTGTGTAGCAGCTCCAGGAGTAGTCCAGTAGGCCTATAGTTCTTTTTTTAGATAGCTTGGCCACTTTCCAGCAGTCTCTTCTAAATTATTTTTAAGACCAGACAGAATGGTTCTGTTTGCCACTTCTACTTGACCATTCGCTTGTGGGTGGAAAGGAGAAGAGAAGCAATATTGAATGCCTCTGGAGGCACAAAAATTCTTCATATCCTTGTTATCGAATTGTGGCCCACTGTCTGTGGTTATCTTTTGTGCAACCTCAAATCTGCAGCAAATATTAGATAAAATAAAATTTATAACAGCTTTTGAAGTAGTTCCTGCCAAAGGGGCAGCTTCTATCCATTTTGAAAAATAATTAATGGCTACAATGATAGTTCTGCACCCTCCGGACACCATAGGTAGAGGTCCCACCAGATCCAACCCCCAACGAGCAAAAGGTATTGGCTCAGAAATTGACTCCAAAGGGACAGCTAGAATATGAATTTCATTACCATATGTTTGGCATAGATCACACTTCTTTACCAATTCCTTGGTATCTTCCATTATGGATGGCTAGTAGTATCCGGCCAACAAGACTCTTCGGGTTAAAGCTCTATAACCACAGTGTGCTGACCCTTCACCATCATGCAGTTTGGGCAGCACTATTTGGGACTCTTCAATCCCCAAACAACGCAAGAGAGGTCTACTAAAAGACTTCTTGTAAAGGACGTCTCTTATGATTAAAAAACCACGAGCCATATACTTCACTTTTCTTGCTACTGCTTTTTCTGAGGCAAAATGTCATCTGAAATGTATTGAAGAAAAGGATACCTCCAGTCTTTAGGTTGACCCACTTGTATATTTAAACTTTCCTCCTCTTTCTTTCTCTGATTGAGTTGAATGGATGGGCATTCCTGCACATGAATCCATGGGTAGGACTCAGAGTATGCTATGGTTGCTAAGGAGTCTGCTAATGTATTCTCTGTTCTGGGTATATGCTCATAGCTGATTTCTTTAAAGTTAACTGCCACCTCTTTAAAAATGAATAAATATTTAATCAACTACTTCTTTTTTTCTTCAGACTGACCTTGGGCATGTTGGATAAGAAGCTGAGAATCCTCATTAACCTAACTATTTTGGCTCCACAAATTAGGGCTAACTTCAAATAAGCTATAGTAGCTTCAAATTCGGACTCATTATTAGAAGCCCTGAAAGAAAAACATATAGCCTGGTATAGTTTGTCGTCGTACGGAGAGGTTAAACATATCTCAACACCACAACCCATGGTACTTGACCCACCATAAGTCCGGACTACCCATACTTTCTTAGTCTTTTCACCTGTTGCTTGTTTAGTGTCTCTGCCCGAATGGAATTCAACTAGGAAATCAGCAACAGACTGAGCCTTGACTGCAGTTCGAGGGGAAAAATCAATATCATAGTCCCCCAACTCTACTAACCATTTCGTCATTCTGCTCGATACGTTTTCCTTTTGAAGAACGTTTTTCAAGGGAAAAGACGTCCGGACAATAATAGAATGAGACTGAAAGTAGGGCCTCATTTTCCTAGCAGAAATTACTAAAGCCAGTGCTAGCTTTCCAAGTTTTAAATACCTTTTTCAGCATTCATCAGGCTTTTACGGATGTAGTACACCGGACGAGGATAATTATCCACCTCTCTTACTAGCACCGCACTTATGGCACATTCGGAGACTGCTAAATATATATACAATGTTTCTCCATCAATAGGTTTAAATAGGGTTTTGGGGGAGGATAAATGCTTTTTTATTTCATCAAAAGCATGGTCGTACTGTTAAGACCAGTTTAATTCTTTGGCACCCTTTAAAGTTTGGAAAAACTGGGCACACCTATACGAAGACCTTGAGATAAAACGGTTTAGAGCAGTTAACCTCCCTGTCAATCTTTGTACTTCTTTAATATTTCGAGGATGCTCCATCTGCAGTAAAGCATTAAGTTGGTCTGGATCAGGCTGTATCCCTTTCTCACTTATCACATACCCCAAAAACTTCCCGGACTGCACTCCGAAGACGCATTTTTATGGATTCAACTTTAAATTAACTTTTACCAAGTTGGCAAAAGTCTCTTGCAGATCTGCCAAGTGTAACTCTTTTTTCACACTCTTTACCATCATGTCATCAATGTAGACTTCCATATTTCTTCCAATCTGATCAGTGAATGCTTTGTTCACCAGCCTCTGATAAGTAGCCCCAACATTCTTTAACCCAAAAGGAATCACCTTGTAACAATGAAGGCCCCTATAAGTAACAAAATTAGTGTGTTCTTGGTCCTTTAGATCCACTTGAATCTGATTATAACCGGAGAAGGCGTCCATAAATGACAATAACTTGTTCCCAGACGTGGAGTCCATGAGCTGATCGATCCGGAGGACTGGATATATGTCTTTTGGGCAAGCCCTATTAAGGTCAGTAAAATCGATGCACATACGCCACCTCCCATTTTTCTTTTTTACTAACAATGGATTGGTTGTCCAAAAAGGGTACTGAGATTCCTTTATGTGCCCCATCTTAGTAAGTCGGTTAACCTCTTGAACTATGACATCAGCTTTCTTCTTAGAAAAATCTCTTCTCTTCTGCACAACGGGTGCTATATCTATTCGGATGGATAGCTGATGTGATATAACATATGCAGGCACCCCGGTTACATCACCATTACACCAAGCAAAAACGTGTTGGTGGTCTGCTAAAAAGGTTAACACTTTGCTTTTTAGTTCTGATGTCATCTTAGACCCAATCTTGACACTTCTTCCTTCAGCCAGAGAGTGAGTTTCAACCTCTTCAATTGGTATTAAAACACCATGGGTCTCTCTGGGGTCATCAATTTCACCCTCTCCCCCAGAGGGCCCCTCCAACTGCTAATCTTCACTGATCCGAACTGCCTGCAAAGTTCTAGGGGCCAATGCTGTTGCATAACATTTCCTTGCTATCTTCTGACTACTCCGGACAACTCCCACTTTTCCTTGCACAGCGTATTTTAAACATTGGTGAACTGTTGAAGCCACATAATGCATCATGAAGAGCCAAGACCTTCCTAAAATGGCATTGTAGCATGTGGGACAATCCACCACAACAAAAAGTACTCTGACCATTTTCTTAAAAGGTCCCTTGCCCAACAAAACCTCCTCCTCAAACTCCCTAACCACGTCCGCACAGCTTCCAGTGAAACCCACAATAGACCTGTTCGAACGTTGAATTACTGCTGGATTCTTCATTTATTTATAGGAAGTTAAAAGAGGATATTGGCTGAGCTGCCAGTGTCTACCAAAATTTATCTAATGTCATTGCCCCCAATGGATGCTCCAATCACCACAACATCTTCATGGGGACTAGCTATGTCCCTCAAATCATCTTCATCAAAAACAATGAAGGGAAAAGAAATTTGCGATTGATAGGAAGTCATGTCTCCTTCCAATTGAGTAGCCAGAGTATGAACATGCCTCTTCTTTGAAGAAGCAGTTGGTGCAGTCATGGTGTCCCCTCCAAATATGGTGAGTGACTCAAAAAAGCTTATGAACTCGGACACCGTCTTGGTGTGTTCTGTGATAACGCCCACCTTATTCCGGGTTGGATCAGGGTCCAAATGATCTGACTCCACGTCGAATCTTTCAATAATTACCATGGCCCCGTCCGGAGCCGACGTCCCTGCATTGTTTGTTGGGCCGGTCCGATGAGTATTATGAGGCCTGATGAGTCCGAATTCTGCACGCTCCCCGGACAAGGGCAGATCAGTCCAAGGCCTCCGGACCGGACAGATCACATGGACCGGACAGATCACTTTGAACACTATGACCATAGGACTGTTCGAACTATGACAAAAGTACTAAAAAACCTAAACACTTCTTGACTAAGCTGCTTGCTCTCCTACTTAGAGCTCATGGGTCTTTGAACATGACCCGGGTCCATTAAACATGACCCGAAAGCCCATAAGGGCCCAAACATCAGGGTATAAATACCCAACCACCTGCATTAAGTGTGGGTAATGAGAATTAACTGCTACCAAGCTGCTTAATTATCTCTCTACTCTCTACTCTAAACACTTAAACACCCACACACCACCATAAAACACCAACTGAAATTACCAACCTACCCTCAGACAATTATCATCCACACCAAATTGGCGACCACAGTGGGAGGAGAAGGTGCCTGAATCAAGCATTCAAAACCAGCTAAGAAAATCTGTCTGAATAAATCCGGACAATCCAGAATTACCACCAGCTTTTCTCGAAGTGGTGGGAGAGAACGATGAATACACTATCGAAGAGCGTGACCGGCTAAAGGGTGAAATAGAAGCTCTGAGGGCAGAAAAGGCCAAGATGGGCGTGAAAGAAAAATCCAAAGCATCGGTTGCTCATCACACCGATAACCCCAGAGAGCATGAGTCTTCAAAAACTCATGTGAGCACCAAAAAGACTCATGCCAGTTCTAAAAAGTCTCACCGGTCCAAGCCTGTGGAGAGTTATGACTCAAGCTCAGAATCTTTTGATAGCTCTTCGGACGATGAAGGAGTTGAAAAATCTTTATCCTCAAGAAGCGATGAGGGTCGAACTAGAAAGAAACAAAGGTAGATCAAAAAGTATTCAAGAAAAAGGGATAGACATGGAAGGATGAAGAAGAATATTGGTAAAGGGTCATCACACAGCCGGAGGTATGTGGACAAGATGCTGATGGATCCCTTTGCTTTCCACGATGAACCAGGTATCTTTGCAACTCCCAATGAGGATACTATGTTCAGTCGTGGAAGGAATTGGAGGCAATCTCCATTGTCTTCTAAAATTCTATCCGGAAACCTCCCCAAGAGGTTTGACAGCACCAAAATAGAAAAGTACGATGGCAGTACTAATCCGGACAACCATCTTGAGAAATTTAAAAACTTCATGATGAATTTTGACGACGATGATAAACTACTTTGTAGGGCATTCTCCCAATAATTCACGGGGAGTGCTCTGAAATGGTACAACAGCCTGCCTCAGGGTTGTATTAAAGATTTCGATACTTTTTGGGTAGCCTTTCGAAGGCAGTTCGTAGGGAGTAAAGAGCTAAAAGGCAATGGAGACACTATAATCCATTGTGCCCAGGAACCAAATGAGTCCTTGAAAGAATATATAAGTCGTTTTGTGAACACCAAGAATGGGTTGGCTGATTGCTTCGAACAAGTGGCAATAACATCCCTAAGGCAAGGTTTGAACCCAAGCAATTTAGCTAATTCAGTGACCAGAAAGAAGGCCATGGCATGGGGAGGGTTGTTGAATCAGGTTGGCAAACAAATAAACGTCGATGAAACAAATAAAACCAGGGTGCACAGGCAGGTGAGGTCTACCCCAGTGGCACCAAATCCCAATCAAAATCAGTCCGGGAACAAAGCAAGAGAGACCGGACAGGGGCATGGTAGGGAAAAAGCTCATTCTCAGCCAGCTGCTCCTGCTCAGAGTGAGCAATCCAGAAACAAAAGAGGGCCATGGGTCCAACCGGAGTGGTTCGCAAAGTTGAAAGAAAGTGTGGCCACCATTTTTGATAAAACAAAGGATGAGGTGCATTACCGGAGACCGGCAACACTGCAGTCTCCCAGAGAGCATCGCAACAACTCTTTTTGCCAATATCACAATAATATTGGCCATACTACTGATGACTGCATAGCATTGAAACAAGAGGTTCAAAACTTAATTGAGAGGGGAAAGTTGGGAGCTTACGTTAAAAGAAGAGGAGGCAACAGGCCTGACAACACTCACTGGGTTGGTCCAAGTAATGATGTTCCGGAGGGTGCCATGGTTATAGTTGAGAGGTTTGACGTGGAATCTGAATACTTGGATCCTGATCCAACTCGAAACAGGGTGGGTACAATCGAGGAATGTTCTAGGTCGGTCTCCGGGCTCATTAAGTTTTTCGAGTCACTTACAATTTTCGGAGGGGACACTATGACAGCTCCTACTGCTTCTTCGAGGAAGAGGCATGTTCATACTTTAGCCTCCCAGCTAGAAGGAGGCATGACATCCTATCAGTCACCAAACTCATTCCCCTTCATTTTTTTTGATGAAGATGATTTAAGAGACATTACTGGCCCTCATGAGGATGCTGTTGTCATAGGAGCATCTATAGGGGGCAATGACATAAGACGAATCCTGGTGGATACTGGAAGCTCAGCCAATATCCTTTTCCAAACCACATACAAGAAAATGAAAAATCCAGTTGTAATTCAGAATTCGGACAGGTCAATCGTGGGCTTCACAGACAGCTCAGCAGATGTGATCGGAGAGTTCGAAGAAGAGGTGTTATTGGGCAAGGGCCCTTTCAAGAAAAGGGTCAGAATACTCTTTATTGTGGTGGATTGTCCCACTTGCTATAATGCTATTCTAGGGAGGTCTTGGCTCTCTAGGATGCATGCAGTGGCTTCAACAGTCCACCAGTGCTTGAAGTATGCTGTTCAGGGACAGGTTGGAGTCGTCCGGAGCAGCCAAAAGATTGCAAGAGAATGTTATGCCACTGCCCTGGCTCCTCGAACGCTGGGGGCAGTCCGTATTAATGAACAATAGCAGTTTGAGGGACTTTCTGGGGTGAGGGTGAAATTGATGACCCCAGAGAGACCCCTGGAGTATTGATACCGATCGAAGAGGTAGAAACACACTGTTTGGAAGATGGGAAAAGTATCAAGATAGGGTCTAAGCTGCCACCTGTTTTGAAAAATGAAATGTTGAAGTTTTTGAAGAACCATTAGCACGTTTTTGCTTGGTGCAATGCTGATGTTACTGAAGTTCCATCAGAAGTGATATCACATCACCTATCCGTCCGGAGAGATGTAGCTCCAGTGGTTCAAAAAAGAAGAGCTTTTTCCAAAGAAAAGGCTGATGTCATTGTGCAAGAGGTTGACAGACTCACAAAG
Source organism: Limnanthes douglasii subsp. nivea (assembly GCA_036936605.1). Taxonomy (NCBI): domain Eukaryota; kingdom Viridiplantae; phylum Streptophyta; class Magnoliopsida; order Brassicales; family Limnanthaceae; genus Limnanthes; species Limnanthes douglasii. The sequence continues at coordinate 112,162,576 of JAUPFV010000002.1, read as the reverse complement.
ATGGGGCACATCAAGGAATCTCAATACCCTTTGTGGACTGCCAATCCTGTCTTGGTTAAAAAGAAAAATGGCAAGTGGCGCATGTTCATTGACTTCACAGATCTCAATAGAGCTTGCCCAAAATATTTGTATCCGGTTCCCCGGATTGATCAGTTAGTAGACTCCACCTCTAGGAACAAGCTGCTTTCCTTTATGGATGCTTTCTCCGGATATAATCAGATTCAAGTAGATCCAAAAGATCAAGAGCATACCACATTTATTACTGACAGGGGACTTCATTGCTACAAGGTGATGCCATTTGGTTTGAAAAATGTTGGGGCTACTTATCAGAGGTTAGTCAACAAGGCATTTGCGGATCAAATTGGAAGAAATATGGAAGTATACATTGACGATATGATGGTGAAGAGTGTGGATGAGCAGTTGCACTTGTCCGATCTCCAAGAAAGTTTTGCCAACGTGGTAAAAGTATATTTGAAGTTAAACCCTGAAAAGTGTGTGTTCGGAGTGCAGTCCGGGAAGTTTCTAGGCTATATCATAAGTGAGCATGGAATACAACCCGATCCGGACCAGCTCAATGCACTATTCCAAATGGAGCCTCCTCGAAACATTAAAGAAGTACAGCGGTTAACGGGGAGATTAGCTGCCTTAAACAGATTTATCTCAAGGTCTTCGGACAGGTGTGCTCCTTTCTTTCAAACTTTGAAGGGGGTAAAGGGCTTTGATTGGACCCCGCAGTGTGATGAGGCTTTCAATGAGATCAAGAAACACCTATCCTCCCCCAAAACTTTGTTCAAGCCAGTTGATCGGGAGACTCTCTTCGTATATTTGGCAGTTTCAAGTTGTGCCATCAGTGTTGTGCTAGTAAGAGAGGTTGATGGTCATCCCCATCCAGTGTACTATATCAGCAAAAGCTTGATAGATGCAGAAAGGCGTTACTTGAAACTTGAAAGATTGGCATTAGCCCTGGTGATAGCTGCAAGGAAGATGAGGCCTTATTTCCAGGCTCATCCTATCATCGTCCGGACCTCTTTTCCCTTAAAAAATGTCCTTCAAAAAGCAGACATTTCGAGCAGAATGACCAACTGGTCAGTAGAGTTGGGGGACTTCGACATAGACTTTGCTCCCCGGACAGCAGTGAAAGCCCAAGCTGTGGCTGATTTTCTGGTTGAATTCCACTCCGATAGGGATTCAGAGCAAGCTACTGATATAAAAGATAAGAAAATGTGGATCGTCCGAACAGCCGGTGGATCTAGTACTATGGGATGTGGTGCAGGAATATGTTTAACTTTCCCATATGGAGACAAGATGTACCAGGCTATTTTTTTTTGCTTTCAGGGCATCTAATAACGAGTCCGAATACGAAGCAGCTATAGATGGGTTAAAGTTAGCCCACATTTGTGGGGCTAAGAGGGTCAAGCTGTTAAGTAACTCCCAACTACTTATCCACCATGCGCAAGGCCAATTTGAGGCTAAGAAGGAGCAACTTGTGAAGTATTTACTCCTCCTCAAAAATGAAGCACTTAAATTTAAAGATGTTATCTATGAGCACATTCCCCGGACAGAAAATAAGCTAGCAGACTCGTTGGCAACCATAGCATATACGGAGTCGTATCCATGGATCCATGTGCTCGAAAGCCCCTCTATTCAACTTAGTAAGGGTAAAGAAGAGGAAATTTTTGAAGTACAAGTGAAACAACCTCAAGACTGGAGGTTTCCTCTCCTGCAATATCTCTCCAATGGTGTTGTGCCTCCGGATAAGTCACTAGCCAGAACATTGAAACACAAGGCTCGTGGTTTCATTATATTGAGAGAAGTGTTGTACAAAAAGTTCTACAGTAAACCTCTCTTGCGCTATTTGGGGGATGAAGAATCACAAGTGGTCCTCTCTGAATTGCATGATGGTGAGGGATCAGCCCATTGTGGGTTTAGAGCTTTAACAAGAAGATTTTTACTCTCCGGTTACTATTGGCCATCAATCATGAAAGATGCTAAGGAATTGGTGAGAAGGTGTGACCCATGCCAGAGGTACAACAATGAAATTCATGTACCAGCCATTCCTTTAGAGTCAATTTCTGAGCCCATTCCTTTTGCTCGATGGGGATTGGATTTAGTAGGGCCTCTCCCTGTGGCGTCCGGAGGGCGCAAAACTATAATTGTGGCCATAGACTACTTCTCGAAGTGGATAGAAGAAGCCCCTCTAGCAGGGACAACATCAAAAGCTGTTATAAAATTCATTCTATCCAACATATGTTACGGATTTGGTGTCCCACAGAAAATAACAACAGACAATGGGCCACAGTTCAACAATAGAGAAATGGAGAGCTTTTGTGCCTCAAGGGGTATACAGTATTGTTTTTCTTTACCTTTCCACCCACAAGCAAATGGGCAAGTTGAAGTGGCTAATAGAACTATACTGTCCGGTTTAAAGAAGAATTTGGAAGGGGCTGCTGGGAAGTGTTCTAGTTATCTACAAGAGGTCTTGTGGGCCTACCGGACAACTCATGGGGCTGCAACACAAGAATCACCCTTTGCCTTGGTCTATGGGATGGATGCAGTAGCCCCCATAGAGAAGACCCTCCCCTCCTTTCGTGTTCACAACTTCTCCGAACACGCTAACGAGGTGGCAATCAGAAGTCAACTTGATTTGATAGAAGAAAGACGAGTTAAAGCTCACCTAAGGGTTGCACACTATCAGGGCTTGATGAGAAGCAGGTTTTCTTCCAAAGTTAAAAGAAGAGATTTCCAACCAGGGGACAAAGTATTAAGGAAGGTCTTCTTACACACTAAAGAAAAGCTCTTCGGAAAGTTGGCTCCAACTTGGGAGGGTCCGTATATGGTTGTTGAAATAATTAAGCCTGGAACTTATTGGTTGGAAGACAAAGATGGCAGAGTTCTAACTCATCCTTGGAATATTGAGCATCTCCGGATGTACTTGGAATAGCACTTGTGTAAATATTTACTTGTTTAAACATCCATGTAAATATTTGGGGGCATACTCGTTCCTCCCTGGTGGCACGGGGAGGTTTTAATGAGGTGTCCGGGCGGTTGAATAAAATTTGATGCCTTCTTAAAAAATTTCTAAGTGTCTTTTAAAGTTTTGTCCCTTCTCATACTATCCGGATTGAAATAACTAAGGGCTATTTAAACTCTATCCGGAGAACTTAAACACTCTCACTATGAAACAACTAAAGGCTACTTAAACTATCGCTGTCAAAATTAAGACAAAACAATGAAAGAAGATGATGGTTGCACAGAATAGAGATATTCATTGAAATAAATAACTTAAAATTGCCTTGTCCTTCCAAGGACTTTTAAATGATCAAAGTACAACACAAAGAACCTGTCCGGTCGAACACCGGACACCATTACAAAAAGAGTGCCTTGGCCTTCCAAGGACTTTAGTCTGAATAAAAAATAAACAAAGTAGATCGTAAGTTAAGGTTGAGCCTTTGAAGATGGCTCACCTTCATCTACCTTCTTGCCCTTAAAGTTGCTTTTCCCTTCGTCTACCTTCTTGCCTTTGGGATCGTCTTTCTCTTCGTCTGGGCTCTCCCTAGTATGTTCTTCATCACCCGAGGAGTCACTAGAGTAGCCATACCTGTCGCCTTCGGCCATTGTGTGGTATGGGAGGTCTTCAGGCTAAACATAAAGCCATAAGTCCCCTAGGTTCCTCTGTGAAAACTTTTCATGGAAGAGTAGAACCATGTCAGACCTCACCTTCTCAAGCAGTAGCTCTTCGATCTTGATCATCTGGTTGGCATAAGCATTGATCTTGGCTTGGATCTTGGCCTCCTGCTCCTGTAACAAAGTATTTTTCTCCTCGACAGCCTTGGACACTGCATTCTCAAGGGCAATCTTATCAGTAGTTAAGTTGGTGATGTTGTCTTTTGCCTTGGTTTCTTCCTTTAAGGTAGCAAGGTCCTTCTCCACACCGAACAGCTTCTCTCGGAGGGCTTTAATGGTTTCCTCTAGTGTGGTGATTTTTGTGGTGCTTTCCTGTTGATTTCTCTTCAACTCCTCGTTTGCTTCCTTTAGCATGTCAGCGTTGGAGGTGGCAGTGCGAAGGTCTTCGGACAGCTTCTCCTTCTCAGACTTAAGGTCTTTGAGGATGTCTGCTTGACCCCGAACTTGTCTCTCCAACGTGAGTACCGGCTGCACATTGCTTAGCAAGGAGTGGGCTATGGTATCCTTTTCACTAGAGACAATAAAAGTCTTACCATTGAAGTTGACTGTGTTAGAGCTGCTCGGAGGAATGTAAGGCCCTGCGAAGTCGTCTCTGGGGAGGTTGAGGAAGTATTCACCAAGCTCACCAAGACCGGTGATGTCGACTCCATCAATGTTGAGATCTCCTCCCTCAACCTCGTCGGTATGAAAGTCCCTTGGGATCTCTTCGGCATGCGTTGGATCAGAAGGGTCAGCCTGGAAAGAAGGCTTCGGATCCCGGAGAGCAAGCTCATCTCCCTTAGAAGTCTTTTTCTTCTTGGCCACCCGATCTGCGCCTTCGCTTCCATGTTTGCGATTTCTCTTGGAAGCCCTTGGAGGTTTTGGGAGATTCGTTTCCTGCCTCTCAGTCTCTTGCTCCACTACTTGCAAGAGAGCAGCATCGATTTGGCTCTGGGCTGGCCCCTCCGGGACTATTGGAGCGTCCTTCTCAGCATCAGCAGGGTTGGCATCACCCACCACCTTTTTGCCCTTCTTCTTCTTGCCCTTCATCTTGCTCGGGGCTTTGGCCCGGCCAGGCAGGAAGAGTGTCCCATCTGGTTCATGGGACCTCTTAAGCACGACGTCTGGAGAAGGCTGGGTGGTGAGCTCCTCCCAGGTCAAGTCTCTTCGACCTGTGGTGTTCCACAGGTGAGACCTTTCTAGATTTCCACTGGTGAAAGCATCGTGGAATCGATTCCCCCAATTCTCAGCAGCCCAGGCATTAATTTTGCCACAGGTTATCTGTCCGGTTTTCTGATAGTCGTTGAACTCCTTGGGTAGCACTGCTAAGGCAAAAGTGAGACCCATTAGTTCGAACTGTATTAGATAAAAAAGGGAGAAACAAGAAAAAGTATGTAATAAATGAAGTAGGAGACTTACAGTCACTCCTCCACCTACTTCTGAGGAGGCTTGGGTTCTCTCCGGCTTTTATCTTCTTGCCATTCTCCCAGGCACCACTAACGAACAGGAACTGGGTCCTCCAATTCCTCTCAGCCTCCAGCAAATCATCCACCGCCTTGAAGTTATCCCCCATGTTAAAGTGGTAGAAGGGGATGTGGTGGTTTCTACACAGGCTGGCCACTGCAGCAAACTCCTCCATGGGCAGAAGGATCCCGGACAGCCTTGATGCCATGATGCATGACATCAGGGTATACCAAGCATTGGGGCTCAGCTGGCTCGGACAGAGTTTGATCAGATGGAAATATCTGACAATCTCTGGGTCTAGTGGGAGCCTGAGCCCCCAGTTGAACAGCTCCGTGAACATAACCACCTCACTTAGCTTGCAATCCATGGGGGACTCCGGATGAATAGGGATCCTGATCTTTACATTTTCTGGAATACCCCATTTTGAACGCATCCTGCCCAACTCGGCAGTGTGGATGAATGCATAGTTGATTTTCTGTAGGGAGAGAAGATAGTTGACGCTGACCTTGTGAAAACAAGGCCCTACTTTTCCTTCTAGGCTCTCCGGCAGATCCGGATGCCTCAAATACAACTTTTCCTTGCCCTTGTCCTTCTTGGCAACTATCTCTTTGCTAGTCTGACCGGAGGGCTCAGACTCAAACGGGGCCTCTTCAATTGAGTCCTCCATCACTTCCTCCATGATCGTTAAAGGGATTTCAGCAGCTGTAGTGGGGGGAGGGTTCAAACTCGATTCAGCCTTACCTCCGGACTGATGGGCCTCATTTCCACTTTGATTTCTACTCTCCGGTAGAGTGTTTGGAACAGACGTTTCTGGCTGAAGATTTGGGTTAGACCCCTCCGGTCCGAACAGCTTGTCCTTATGAGCTCTAATTGGCACCTCTGATCTGGTGCTGCTATCTTTTTCCCCCGATCTTGAGGGGGTGTTTCTGGTTCCTTGGCCTTTAACCAACCGGCTTTTCCTCTTATCAACCAGCTTCTCAGGAGAGTGCTCCGTGTCTGATCCCATTGCAAGAAAGGGAGAAGGTTTTCTAAGGCTAGTGGCTGTGACTCCTGGCTCGACAGTAGGCACCGATTCCTGACTGAGGAACTAGAGATTATGGGGGAGAGAGTGGTTTGAAATAGTTTTCTAGGCTTGGTACCTTTGGAAGAGGACGAGCCACGATCTGACTCAGATGCAGAAGTGATAGGTCTGTCAACAGGTGAGCCATGTAACCCTGCAGCAATCCGTCTCTCTCTTTCGACTTTTTGAGCCTTCTCCAACTCAGAAAGGTTGAGCCACCCGCCTTTGACAAGAGCGTTCCTCGCTGTAAACATAAACTATTGAACTAAGTTTTTTTCTTTAGAGAGAGAAAGCTTTGAGAATTTTTTACATAAGTAAGTTTGAAGGAGATGGTAAAACAGTAGAAATGAATTTGTATTTATAGTAAATCTGAAAAAACAGTTGATTCCTAGGAAAATTCGAAAAGTTTGGCCATGATTAAAAGACGGCGCTGATGTCACCACTTGTAATCAAAGAGGTTGCTTTTCGAAGAAGGTGGGTTCGAAATTCAAGGTGAAAAAACGGTTGGAGCAACCAATCAGAGAGCGACACGTGTCCCACGAACTCTGGCAAAAACCGTTTTGAATTCGTGAAGCTTTATCTGTCCGGGTAAACCCATAGACCTGTCCGGATTAAAAACTACTTCTGACGTCGGACTGTTTTTCAGGTCTTTGACAAGGATACTTGCACAAACACCTAAAAAAGGGGCTCCTGATGAGTCTGAATTCTGCACGCTCCCCGGACAAAGGCAGATCAGTCCAAGGCCTCCGGACCGGACATATCACTTTGAACACTATGACCATAGGACTGCTCGAACTATGACAAAAGTACTAAAAAACCTAAACACTTCTTGACTAAGCTGCTTGCTCTCCTACTTAGAGCTCATGGGTCTTTGAACATGACCCGGGTCCATTAAACATGACCCGAAAGCCCATAAGGGCCCAAACATCAGGGTATAAATACCCAACCACCTGCATTAAGTGTGGGTAATGAGAATTAACTGCTACCAAGCTGCTTAATTATCTCTCTACTCTCTACTCTAAACACTTAAACACCCACACACCACCATAAAACACCAACTGAAATTACCAGCCTACCCTCAGACAATTATCATCCACACCAAGGCCTATTCCCACTTCTTCTTTTAACATAAGCATCCAATTTTCCTCTTTCAATCAAATTTTGCACCTCTTGTTTCAAAGTGATGCAATCTTCTGTGTTATGACCAATATCATGATGATATTGGCAGAAACAAGTATTACGACTTTCCCTGGGAGATTGAAGCGCAACCGGATTCCTAAAATGTACTTCGTCTTTTGTTTTGTCATAGATGGTTGCCACATTTTCTTTCAATTCGGAAAACCACTCCGGTTGAACCCAAGGCCCTCGCTTATTTATGGATTGCTGGTGCTGGGTGAGATTGAGCATTGGCCATGTTGGGACCCTGTCCGGATTCCTTAGCCTTATACCCGGACTGAGTCTGGTTCTGGTTTGGTGCATCTGAGGCCGATCGCACTTTCCTATGCACCCTAGTCTTCTTCATTTCATCCACATTGATTTGCTTTCCCACATGATTCAGTAAACCTCCCTACGTCATGGCCTTCTTCTTGGTTACCAAATTAGTTAAATTGCGAGGGTTCAAACCCTGTCTTAGAGAAGCTATTGCTAATTGTTCAAAGCAGTCAGCTAATCCATTCTTGGTGTTCACAAAGAGAATTATATATTCTTTCAATGATTCATTCGGTTTTTGGGCACAATGGATAATAGTGTCTCCATTTCCCTTCACCTCCTTACTTCCAACGAACTGCCTTCGGAAGGCCACCCAGAAGGTATCAAAATTTCTGATGCAGCCCTGTGGCAGGCTATTATATCACTTCAGAGCACTCCCCGTAAAATATTGAGAGAATGCTCTACAAAGCAACTTATCATCATCGTCAAAATTCATCATAAAGTTTTTAAACTGCTCCAGATGATTATCTGGATCTTTACTCCTATCGTATTTTTCCATCTTAGTACTGTCAAACCTCTTTGGAAGGTATTCGGACAGTATCTTGGAAGATAATGGAGATTGTCTCCAATTCCGGCCACGACTAAACACAGTATCTTCATTGGGAGTTGCAAAGATACCCGGTTCATCACTGCTGGATGATAGGGACTCCTCAACTCCATCTTCATTCGAGGAGCTACTAGAGGATTCTGAATCTGAATCTGAGTTCTCCACCGGTTTAGACCGGTGAGACTTCTTTGAGCTAGCATGAGTCTTTTTGGTACTTACACGGGTCTTTGTTGATGGGTCATGCTCCCTTGGATTGTTAGTGTGGTGAATGGCTGACACTTTTGATTTTTCTTTCAAGCCCATCTCTACCCTTTTAGCAGCCCTCAAGGCTTCTATCTCAGCTTTCAACCTGTCTTGCTCTTCGATCGTATATTCATCGTTTTCTCCCACCACTTCTGCCAAAGTTGGTGGCACTGCCTGCTAGTCCGGATTCATCCGAACTGGTTTTTCTTGTTGGTTTTGAATGCTAGATTCGGGCACCTTCTTCTCCCACTGTGGTCGCCAATTTGGTGTGGATTATTTTTGACTGAGGTAATTTTGTCAGATGTTTTATGGTGTTTCAAGGGTATTAAATGTTTAAGTGTTTTGTAGTGAGAGATTTAAGCTACCTGGTTGTATTAAATCTTCATTACCCTCATTAATGAAAGTGGATGGGTATTTGTACCCTTTATTATGGGCCATATGGGCTTTCAGGTCAAACTTATGAAACCGGGTCGAGTTAAAAAACCTATTAGTTTATTAAGCAGATTGGAAATTAGCTTAGTCAAAAGGTGATTAGTTGTTTAATACTTTTGTCCTATTCTGATGGTTCAGTGGGTGATTATTGTCCGGATTGCCCCTGTCTGGTTTCTACAGTGAGTGGCGAATATTTCCGGACTCATCAAGTAGTGTACCTTCTAGTGTGGTGTGCCACAAACTGTCACTAGACAACAAGTTTCGGAAAATTATACAAAAATATTTCCATTTTAAAAAAAGGTTGATGCAATTGTAGCTTAAGTGGATCGCCTAAGAAAAGTAGGACACATCTGGGAAGCCAACTATCCAACCTAGAATGTCAACCAATCTTTACTAAAAATGATAAATGGTGAATGTGCATGTTACCGATCTCAACAAAACATGTTCAAATGATCCATTCTCGGTTGCTAACATAGACCTGTTATTGAATATTACTTTAGTGAATCATATGTTATGTTTTATGAATGCATATTAGGGTTAGAATTAAATCTTTATACACGTGGATGATTAGGATCTCACCTCATTCATTAAATAGTGAGGACATTATTACATACAAAATTATGTCACTCAATCTACAAAACGCAATAGCCACATACTAAAGATTTGTAAGAAATTTTCTATCAAGTCAAGTTATATGTAATTTATAAGCATATATTGATACTATGTTGATCATGAGCCACCTAGTAGACCTCATAGACATATTTGAAAACTTCTAATCGGGGAACTTGAAGATGAACCCAAAGAAGTTCATGTTCGGTGTCCCGTTATATATTTTTTAGTTTATTTGTAAAATGAGAAAGTAATTGAGGTAAATCATAGATAAAATTCTAACATGTCATCTATGGACCTCTATGTACCACTAATAAGGGCCAGATCTTGGAAAAGAATCTCACCGCGCTCAACATATTCATTTATCAATTCACGGACAAGTGTTTCTCGTTATTTTAAATATTCAAATGTGTAGGAATATTCAACTAGTCCCTCGATTACGATTCGAATTTCCTTAAAATAATTGAGTTTAGAGCCTCACCAAATTTCATGTCAAAACCAAAGTTGGGTGACCTTCTTTACTTACATTTAAATGTATTTGATCATACGAATTATGCAATGATAATTGATGAATAAAGGACTAACCCAAAAGCAATAAATCACGAAATTAAGTCTCTCATAGACATTGAAACTCATTACTTAAAACTTAAATAATTAGCCATACCTTTAATTATTGAAAAAAAGGTGACCATATTTTTAGAAACATACCACTATTATCCCACCCTTGTTGGTTTTTAATATGTAATGCATAAATTGTATATATATATATATATATATATATATATATATATATATATATATTTGGTAAGCTTACAATATGGTCAGCATAACTAAGATATTAAATGTCAAATTGAACCATGTACTGCAATCAAAGCTCAAGTTCTATCAGACTTCTTAACAAAATTTCAGTCATATATATCTTCAATTTTTAAATGATAGCATTGAACCAATGTAGGTGGTCTGGACTTACGGTGGGTATAATTATTTGAGCTTTGGTTTGTACAAACAATTCATATCTTCTTTAATGCACACACTGTATCAAGCAATCAATTTTAGCTACACCACTTCTAATAATAAGGCTGGAAATAAGATGATCAAAACATCTATGTGACTCGCTTATATCTATTGAGCTCATCGTAGCAAAAGAAAGATAATCTCGTCCAATATGCGAGGGAGCTTCATCGTCACGTGACATTGTTTGATTATATTTTGTACGAACAAGTATCATATGTTAAGAACATGGTAATAGACCCACTCATTTTTAGGTTGTTTTGATTCAACAATGTGGGTTGTCCTACAAATAAGTCAACAACAACACAACATGGCCAAACCTTTTGTAAAAATCAAATATTCAAAAAAAACCATCATATAAGGTATATACTAAAGATTTTCTATCCAAGATAACCTAACAAAATGGCTTATGTTTGCTAATAGAATCGAACCTTAAATCTTCAAATTTATTCGACGAGGTATGTATGTTTGACATATACATTATACAAGAAAAGTATCATCATACCTCTTCTATTTTATTTAGGTCCAAACAACTCAAACTTTATTGTGGAAGAGCTTCATGATGGAAAAAGTGATGCACACTATAGTCACAAAATATTATACTGGCAAGTTGTCCTGACATGATACTTTTGGCCAACTATTCTAACAAACTTCAAATATTTGGTTAAAATCCACGATATGTGCCAACGCTTGACCAATCCAATCCAAATCCCATAAATTCCACTTGATTCGATATCAAAAGTGTTTACATTCGATATGTGGGGTTCAAACTTAGCGGAACCAAAAGCTTCAGGTGGTCGGTGATACCTCGCAATATTGCTGGATTATTTCTCTAAATTGATAGAAATGTAACCTTCGGCAAAAATTCGAGTAATGAAACTCATAAATTTTCTCAAGATAAATATAAGTTATAAGTATATGGTATCTTAGATTATCCTAACTCAAAATGGTATGCAATTTCAAAAAACTTGGCTTACATTTTTTTTCCAAAATTATGGTATCATATAATATTTATTGTCACCTTTCCATTCTTAAGAAAAAAGAAAAATAGAGGAGACGGACGTAACATACATACATACATACATACGACATGTATTTAAAGGTCTGGGAAATGGCCAGAACTTCTCCAACAAGTTAATGAGAATACTAAACCAGTTTACGCAATACCAAAACCAGAAACATCTTTTTCTTTGGTATGGAACAAAATTCGTAGTTCTAACAGAAACAGAACTATTTTTGTTTCAAATATCTAATTATAATGAGAGAACAAACGACGAGGTTTGTAGGGCCAAACTTAACATAATCGATAAAACTGGATAAAATCTCCCATATGCATGAATCGCTACGAATTATTAAGAATTATGTATGACTCTAAAGTTCATTTTGTAGCTTCGAGATAGATGAGAAAGTACTTAGATTTTCGTTACTACATACAAAGTATAATTCCCTAAACAAATGAGGTATAAACTGGAAAGTACCCTACACTATATGGACCAAACTGAAGCCAATAACCTACAAATTGTTTGATGACGATGGTCGATAATATTCTCGTCCATGAAAAATAAAGAACTTTAAGTTATATAGTTCTTAGATATATAACATACAGTTGGTTCTTATTTCTATATCATACTCTTAATTTTTATTTTTATAACTGAGCTGCATTATTTCCTACTTCGGTGGCGTTATATGGTATTAACGAGACAATTGTCTTCAATAAACAAAATCTTTTGACATTTACATATTAGTTTGGATAACGAATTCAGAACAAAAATCATAAAACTGTAATGAACTTACGAGCTCCTAAATCTATCTTATACATTCGAAAAAATCGTGTAGTACTTCTAGGGTGAATGAGCTAACAAAATTCGTTTATATAAATCTACAAACATAAAAACTTCATCTTAATAAACTTATACTTCAAACCATTAATCACCATTCTAGACGGCAAACATTATCTTGCAAGATCAACATAATAAATAACTATTTGCCAACGTAAAAGTATCATCAGGTTATAAATAAATTAATCAGTTTGGATTAAATTTAATGTTAGTCAAGTGCGGTGAGGTTAACAACTATTTTTTAAAAAAACTTTTAAATATAAGATCACCATTTTAGAAATAAATGAAGATTGAATTTTGAAAATATACAAATATACATGGACTTGTGTTGCTAAAAAATGTTAAAACACCACGTCTCAAGGTACAACACATAAAACAATAATTATAATATATATTTGTTTGTTTTCTCTATTTGGGAAACATCAGTATTTCATTCCATCATTATTCCTTATCTTCAATCTCATATTCGATTAAAGATAACTTTATGATAAAAATAACTCTTTCTGATCGCCGATTTGGAGGTATGTAATATCAAAACTAATTTAATTACATATTAAACAAACTTTTTAAATGTTGAAGACCATATTGGTCTTTAGATTGTATCCCGTCTCCTGAACCATCATTTTCCAACTTCGACAATCCATCTTAATAACTTTCGCATTCATATTCAAATTATATGTGGGGGCTAGGATGAGATCATGATTATGCACCTCCCTAATAAAAAAACATAATTTCAGGGACTTTATATGAGTTCTTTAGCTTCATTGCTAGTCGTTGAATTAACCGAAAGTTCCTCTAGACATGAGCACCTTCCGTATCAAGGATATAAAGTTTGAAATGACATACAAATTGTTTTCCAAACATTTGCACAACATGGATAATCCTTGAACATGACTTAAAAATGACAAAGTTAATTTATGAAATTTAACAAGCAAAGTAAACATATGGAGAAAAAATTACACTTACATCAAACTCTATATATTATATAATGAGCTCTCTCAATGCATAATCAATGGTTACGACTCAGGTGCAGGTCGAAGCGACAACCTTAGAAATTAACTTTCCTATTTTCTCAATGGGGCAGAGCGTATCAATCTGGGAAATTCTCGTATCTTAGACTCGTTCTTCGGTCTTTCTTATAGGTTCGATCACCACCGTTGCGGCTGTAGGTTTGGCTCATCTATCTTCGCAATAAATATCAAGTTTAAATATAATGCTTTCAAATGTAGTTTAGAAAACATTGTATGACACCCTAATAATGTTAAGGTTTAAATAATTCTTCAACCGTTTAAGTTCTAGTCACAAACATGTTTTTTTAATTCAGGTCTTTTACGTACTTTTGGAAACTTAATCTTCCATCCATTAGGCACTCATGAAGTATACGCCTGCTTGCAATACATTTGTTATTCATTTTTTTTACACATAAGGGATTTTTTTATCCTATTTATACCAGTGGAGGAGAGTGTGTAAACGGATAGGCGCTCAATATCAGGGGTAAATAGTACGAGAGAAGTATATAACTTATCTATTTGAAAGGATTCACCAAAGAAGTTTTCATCTTTACATGGTTGGGTAAGACGGACCGTGGCCAATAGCCATAATAGATGAAATTTTTTAGAGTTGGAAAAAGTTAATGTTGCATCCCCAACCCATTTTCAAGTATTCTATGAGCATAGTAAATATCTTCTTCTCTGAGTCCATGAACTCAAAATATTGATGAAGCAACTCTTTATGAACTACACAAGCACAAGAAGATTCAAGTATAAGTTTCAAATTAGTTGTCATGCAAAAGTAAAGAAATAAATTATCATTGTTAAAGGATCAATGATGAGGTGTTTTTAGTTAATCAAGAAACTGAACAATCTCCCAATTGTCACTCATAAATATGAAAATAACACTTTTAAAGTGTTTTACAATCTTAAACGTCGACGAAGACTCTGTGATGGTTTTTCATAGACAACTAGAAGTGAAGGATGTTGCTAGGTGAAATAAGAATAGTTAATAATAAGAATTTCTCCATTTTAAACGATTAATGCACCATCCTAGAGGTCATTATCAAGTCAACTAATAACCTCCACCCATTTGGTATTAGTTGGTTGTGACACATTTTGGTGAGTTGTTAGGGGTGTAAGAATAGTCGGACCCCGATATCAGAAGAACATAAAAAAACGACTACCTAATGTGTCAGTGCTTCAGTCAATGTCTCTCTCACCCTTGGTATTCAAACCATGATATTAGTATGCATATATTTTAGCATTTTGATTCTCTTACGCCAAATAACCAGTGGTGAGTTTCTCCACATGATCTTTTGAGCAACAAAAATTGGGTGAATAACCAAAAGGTCCTCAAATTAAACCTTGTGGATCCAAAATACCGAAATATATACCTGAAAAATACGATAGAGATAGGTTTGACAGTCAGGATATACATTTTTTATCCTCAATATCAACGTCAAATTCCTCCTCGTATGATTTCAGATGACTAAATGATATTATCCAAAATGAAAATGATCGAGTTTTATTTTTGGTGTGGATAATAATCGCCTGAGGGTAGGCTGGTAATTTCAGTTGGTGTTTTAAGGTGGTGTGTGGGTGTTTTAAGGTGGTGTGTGGGTGTTTTAACTGTTTAGAGTAGAGAGTAGAGAGATAATTAAGCAGCTTGGTAGCAGTTAATTCTCATTCCCCACTGTTAATGCAGGTGGTTGGGTATTTATACCCTGATGTTTGGGCCCTTATGGGCTTTCGGGTCATGTTTAATGGACCGGGTCATGTTCAAAGACCCATGAGCTCTAAGCAGGAGAGCAAGTAGCTTAGTCAAGAAGTGTTTAGGTTTTTTAGTACTTTTGTCATAGTTCGAACAGTCCTATGGTCATAGTGTTCGAAATGATCTGTCCGGTCCATGTGATCTGTCCGATATCCGGGGAGACTAGACCGATCTGCCCTTGTACGGGGAGCATGCTGAATTTAGACTCATCAGAAGCCCCTTTTTTAGGTGTTTGAGCAAGTATCCTTGTCAAAGACTTGAAAAACAATCCGACGTCAGAATTGGTTTTCAATCCGGACAGGTCTATGGGTTTGCCCGGACAGATTAAGCTTCACGAATTCAAAACGGTTTTTGCCAGAGTTCGTGGGACACGTGTCGCTCTCTGATTGGTTGCTCCAGCCGTTTTTTCACCTTGAACTTCGAACCCACCTCCTTCGAAAAGCAACCTCTTTAATTACAAATGGTGACATCAGCGCCGTCTTTTAATCATTGCCAAACTTTTCGAATTCTCCGAGGAATCAACTCCTTTTTTCAGATTTACTATAAATTCAAACTCACTTTCTACTGTTTTACTATCTCTTTCATATTTACTCTGCAAATTTACTCAGAGCTGTCTCTCTCTAAAGCAAAGATCTTCTTGGTAGTTTATGTTAACAGCAAGGACTGCATTGATCAAAGGCGGGTGGCTCAATCTTTCTGAGTTGGAGAGAGCACAAAAAGTTGAGAAGGAAAGACGAATCGCAGTAGGGCTACCTTCATCACCTGTTGACAGACCAGCCGCCTCCGTTATAGAGTCAGATCGAGGCTCGTCCTCCTCTAAAGGTACTAAGCCCAAAAAACTATTTCAATCCACCCTCTCGCCTATAGTCTCTAGTTCCTCAGTTCAGGAGTCAGTACCTGTTGTTGAGCCAGGAGTTACAGTCACAAGTGTCAGGAAACCTTCTCCTTTTCTCGCTATGGGATCAGACACAGAGCACTCTCCGGAGAAACTGGTGGTTAAGAGGACAAGCCGGCTGGTTAAGAGGCCAGGCTCCAAGAATACTCCCCCAAAATCGGGGGCAAAAAATAGTAGTTTTGGGTCTGGAGTGCCCATCAGAGCTCCCCGGGAAAGGCCATCCGGTCCGGAGGCGAGCAACCCAGCACTCCCAAGAGAGACCTCTGCCTCAGAGCCCCAGCCTGAGACTAGAGGTCAAGAAAACATTGAAAACCAGCAGTCCGGAAGCCAGGCTGTGCCAAGTTTGAACCCTCCCCGGACTACTGCCACTGATATTCCTCCAACGATCATGAAGGAAATGATGGAGGACTCTGCTGAAGAAGTTCCTTTTGAGTCTGAGTCCTCCGACCAGACTAGTAATACAGCTGCTGCCAAAAAAGTTAAAGGCAAAGAAAAACTGTGCTTGAGGAATCCGGAGCTGCCGGAGTGTCTCGAAGGGAAAGTAGGGCCTTGTTTTCACAGGGTCGAACTTAAATATCTCTTGGCCCTACAGAAGACCAAGTACGCCTTCATCCATACTGCTGACTTGGGTCGAATGCGCACAAAATGGGGGATCCCAGAAAACGTGAAGATAAGGATTCCCATAGATCCTGAAACTCATATGGATTGCAAGCTGAACGAAATAGTTATCTTCACGGAGCTATTTAATTGGGGACTCAGATTCCCATTGGACCTGGAGATCGTCAGATATTTTCACCTGGTCAAGCTCTGCCCGAGCCAGCTGAGCCCCAACGGTTGGTATACTCTGATGTCATGTATCATGGCATATAGGCTGTCCGGGATCCCTCTCCCTATGGAAGAGTTCGCAGCAGTGGCCAACATTTGCAAACATCACCAATTCCCCTTCTACCACTTCAATATGGGGGACAGTTTCAAGGTTGTTAATGATCTGTTGGAGTCGGAGAGCAAATGGAGGAGCCAGTTTTTGTTTGTCAGTGACGCTTGGGAAAACGACAAGAAGATCAAGGCCGGAGAGAACCCAAGCCTCCTCAGAAGCAGGTGGAGGAGTGACCGTAAGTTTCACACTCCAAATCTTTGTCCATTTCTTCCTTTTTTAAGTTGGTTTAAATTAACTGGTTTCTCTTTTGTTTTAACAGAACTGCCTAAGGAGTTCGGGGACTACTTGAAGGCCGGACAGGTTACCTGTGGCAAAATCAATGCCTGGGCTGCTGAGGAATGGGGGAACCGATTCCACTCCGCCTTCACCAGTGGGAACTTGGCAATGTCTCATCTGTGGAACACCATAGGTCGGAGAGACCTGACTTGGGAGGAGCTCACCACCCAACCTTCTGCGGATACTATGCTCAAAAGGTCCCATGAGCCAGATGGGACACTCTTCCTGCCGGGCCGGGCCAAAGCCCCAAGCAAAATGAAAGGCAGGAAGAGAGGCAAAAAGGTGGCGAGCGATGCTGAGAAGGATGCCCCAACCGCCCCGGAGGGGCCGGCCCAGAGCCAAATCGATGCTGCCCTCTTGCAAGTGGTGGAGCAAGAGACCGAAAGCCAGGAGGCAGACCTTCCAAAACCTCCAAGGGATCCCAAGAGGACTCGCAAACAAGAAGGTGAAGGCGCTAACCGGGAAGCCAAAAAGAAAAAGGCTTCACAGGGAGATGAGCTTGCTCTTCGGGATCCGGAGCCTTCATTCCCAGCTGACCCTTCTGACCCAACGCAGGCCGAAGAGATCCCAAGGGACTTTCATACCGATGAGGTGGAAGAGGGAGATCTCAAACTTGATGAAGTGGACATCACCGGTCTAGGTGGGCTTGGTGAATACTTCCTTAGCCTCCCCAGAGATGAATTCGCAGGGCCTTACATTCCTCCGAGCAGCTCCAATACGGTCAACTTCAATGGTAACACTTTCATTGTTTCTAGTGAAAAGGACACCATAGCCCATTCCTTGCTTAGCAATGTGCAGCCAGTACTCACACTGGAAAGACAAGTCCGGGGTCAAGCAGACATCATTAAAGACCTCAATTCTGAGAAGGAAAAGATGTCTGAAGACCTTCGCACTGCTACTGCCAACGCTGACATGCTAAAGGAGGCTAACGAGGAGCTGAAAAATAGTCAAAAGGAAAGCACCACAAAGGTTGCCACTCTAGAGGAAACCATTAGAGACCTCCGGGAGAAGCTGTCCGGTGTGGAGAAAGATCTTACCGTCTCAAAAGAAGAGACCAAGGCAAAGGACAAGACTATCACCAACTTGACCACTAACAAGATTACTCTTGAGAACGCAGTGTCCATGGCTGCCGAGGAGAAAACCGCTTTGTTAAGGGATCAAGAGGCTACAATCAATGCCAAGATCAATGCCTACGCCAGCCAGATGATTAAAAGTGAAGAGTTATTGCTTGAGAGGGTGAAGTCTGACATGGTTCTACTCTTTCATGAAAAATTTCCGAAGAGGAACCTAGGGGACCTGTGGCGCTATGTAGATGATGATGATCTTCCATATTTCTTCCAATTTGATCAGCAAACGCCTTGTTGACTAACCTCTAATAAGTAGTCCCAGCATTTTTCAAACCAAATGGCATCACCTTATAGCAATATAGACCCCTGTCAGTGAAAAACGTGGTATGCTCTTGATCATTTGGATCTACTTGAATCTGATTGTACCCGGAGAAGGCATCCATGAAGGAAAGCAGCTTGTTCCCAGAGGTAGAATCTACTAACTGATCTATCCGGGGGACCGGATACAAGTCTTTTGGGCAAGCCCTATTGAGATCTGTGAAATCAATGCACATGCGCCACTTGTCATTCTTCTTTTTCACCAAAACAGGATTAGCAGTCCACAAAGGGTATTGAGATTCCTTGATGTGCCCCATCTTTGTGAGTCTGTCAACCTCTTGCACAATGACATCAGCCTTTTCTTTGGAAAAAGCTCTTCTTTTTTGAACTACTGGAGCTACGTCTCTCTGGACGGATAAGTGGTGTGATATCACCTCTGATGGAACCCCAGTTACATCAGCATTGCACCAAGCAAAAACGTGCTGATTGTCTTTCAAAAACTTCAACATTTCCTTTTTCAACATTGGTGGCATCTTGGACCCTATTTTAACACTTTTACCATCTTCCAAACAGTGTGTTTCAACCTCTTCGATCGGTATCAATACTCCAGGGGTCTCTCTGGGGTCATCAATTTCACCCTCACCCCCAGAAAGGCCCTCAAACTGCTATTGTTCATTAATACAGACTGCCCCCAGCGTTCGAGGAGCCAAGGCAGTATCATAGCATTCTCTTGCAATCTTTTGGCTGCTCCGGACAACTCTAACCTGTCCCTGAACAGCATACTTCAAGCACTGATGGACTGTTGAAGCCACTGCATGCATCCTAGAGAGCCAAGACCTCCCTAGAATGGCATTATAGCAAGTGGGACAATCCACCACAATAAAGAGTATTCTGACCATTTTCTTGAAAGGGCCCTTACCCAATAACACCTCTTCTTCGAACTCTCCGATCACATCTGCTGAGCTGCCCGTAAAGCCCACGATTGACCTGTCCGAATTTTGAATTACAACTGGGTTTTTCATTTTCTTGTAAGTGGTTAGGAAAAGGATATTGGTTGAGCTTCCAGTATCCACCAGGATTCGTCTTATTTCATTGCCTCCAATAGATGCTCCTATGACAACATCATCCTCATGAAGGCCAGCAATGTTTCTTAAATCATCTTCATCAAACACAATGAAGGGAAATGAGTTTGGTGACTGATAAGATGTCATGCCTCCTTCTAGCTGGGAGGCCAAAGTATGAACATGCCTCTTCCTCGAAGAAGCAGTAGGAGCTGTCATAGTGTCCCCTCCGAATATTGTAAGCGACTCGAAAAACTTAATGAGCCCCGAGACCGACCTAGAACATTCCTCTATAGCACCCACTCTGTTCCGAGTTGGATCAAGATCCAAGTACTCAGATTCCACGTCAAACCTTTCAACTATAACCATGGCTCCCTCCGGAGCAGCATTACTTGGACCAACCCGGTGAGTGTTATCAGGCCTGTTACCCCCTCTTCTTTTCACATAGGCCCCCAGCTTCCCCCTTTCAATCAAGTTCTGAACTTCTTGTTTCAATGCTATGCAATCATCAGTGGTATGACCAATATCATTGTGATATTGGCAAAAAGAGTTGTTGCGATGCTCTTTGGGAGACTGCAGTGTTGCCGGTCTCCGGTAATGCACCTCATCCTTTGTTTTATCAAATATAGTGGCCACGCTTTCTTTTAACTCAGCGAACCACTCCGGTTGGACACATGGCCCTCTCTTATTTCTGGATTATTGACTTTGAGCAGGAGCAGCTGGCTGAGACTGAGCTTTTGCCCTACCATGCCCCTGTCCAGTTTCTCTTGCTTTGTTCCCGGACTGATTCTGATTTGGAGCTGGTGCCACTGGGGTGGATCTCACCTGCCTGTGCACCCTGGTTTTCTTTGTTTCATCGACGTTTATTTGTTTGCCAACCTGATTCAGCAACCCTCCCCATGTCATGGCCTTCTTTCTCGTCAACGAATCAGCTAGATTCCTTGGGTTCAAACCCTGTCTCAGGGATGCTATTGCTACCTGTTCGAAGCAATCACCCAACCCATTCTTTGTCTTCACAAAACGACTTATGTATTCTTTCAAGGACTCATTTGGCTCCTGGGTACAATGGATTATTGTGTCTCCATTGCCCTTCAGCTCTTTACTCCCTACGAACTGCCTTCGAAAGGCCACCCAAAACGTATCGAAATCTTTAATACAACCCTGAGGCAGGCTGTTGTACCATTTCAGAGCACTCCCCGTGAATGATTGGGAGAATTCCCTACAAAGTAGTTTATCATCGTCATCAAAGTTCAGCATGAAGTTCTTGAATTGCTCCAGATGGTTGTCCGGATCAGTACTGCCATCGTACTTCTCTATTTTAGTGCTGTCAAACCTCTTGGGGAGGTTTCCGGACAGAATTTTAGAAGACAGTGGAGACTGCCTCCAATTCCTTCCACGACTGAACAAAGTATCCTCATTCGGAGTTGCAAAGATACCTGGCTTATCGTGGAAAGCAAAGGGATCCATCAGCATCTTGTCCACATGCCTCCGGTTGTGAGATGATCCCTTGCCAATATGCCTTTTCATTCTTCCATGCCTGTCTCTTTTTCTTGAATATTTCTTAACCTGCTTTTACTTTTTCCTGGTTCGACCCTCATCGCTGCTAGAGGACAAGGATTTTTCATTTCCCTCGCTGTCCGAAGAGCTATCTGAAGATTCTGAGCTCGAGTCAGAACTCTCCACAGGCTTGGACCGGTGAGACTTTTTAGAACTGGCATGAGTCTTTTTGGTGCTCACATGAGTTTTTGAAGCCTCATGCTCTCTGGGGTTATCGGTGTGATGAGCAACTGATGCTTTGGATTTTTCTTTCACGCCCATCTTGGCCTTTTCTTCCCTCAGAGCTTCTATTTCACACTTTAGTCTGTCATGCTCTTCGACAGTGTATTCATCGTTCTCTTCCACCACTTTGAGTAAAGCCGATGGTAGCTCTGGATTGTCCGGATTCATTCGGACAGATTTTTTTTAGCTGGTTTTGAATGCTTGATTCAGGTACCTCTTCCTCCCACTGTGGTCGCCAATTTGGTGTGGATAATAATCGCCTGAGGGTAGGCTGGTAATTTCAGTTGGTGTTTTAAGGTGGTGTGTGGGTGTTTTAACTGTTTAGAGTAGAGAGTAGAGAGATAATTAAGCAGCTTGGTAGCAGTTAATTCTCATTCCCCACAGTTAATGCAGGTGGTTGGGTATTTATACCCTGATGTTTGAGCCCTTATGGGTTTTCGGGTCATGTTTAATGGACCCGGGTCATGTTCAAAGACCCATGAGCTCTAAGCAGGAGAGCAAGTAGCTTAGTCAAGAAGTGTTTAGGTTTTTTAGTACTTTTGTCATAGTTCGAACAGTCCTATGGTCATAGTGTTCGAAATGATCTGTCCGGTCCATGTGATCTGTCCGATATCCGGGGAGACTAGACCGATCTGCCCTTCTACGGGGAGCATGCTGAATTCGGACTCATCAATTTTGATTATCTAAATTGTCATGTTTGTATTAATGAGATATGCACATAAGATCATAACATAATTCTAGTGGAAAATAATGAGCTAATCCTTCATAAAGAAACAAGGTAAAAGAAAAAAGTCGATAGAAGAGGAGAAAATTTGGATATTAAGAGAATAAATTGCATAAAATTTAACTAAAGTGACAATTAATTGAGACACCTACCTAATTGTATGTGAGGTAATTATTTCTTATCAGTTGATTCAATCAAATAATGAACGTTTCATATTGTCTTTGCAGAATACTAATAACGACTATCCAGATTATACAATTGAGCGGATGGGAAGCACGCATCGTCAACGACCATACATATTGAAGTCAAAACGTCTGCAATGTATGTGAGACTCGGGATTATTTATCTAGTAAAAAAACATGTCAAATAATATTTTACTTGACTACCACTGCAATGTATAATGTGAGACTCGTGATTATTTATCTAGTAAAAAAACATGTCAAATAATGTTTTACTTGACTACCACGTGAAAAAACCCCATTTCTTATGCATAATCATATACTTCATATGATAATCGTTTGGCTTTATGTGAAACTTTGGACTTCTAGTACTGCGATAACTCTAAATGTTGGCATAAATAATATATGGTACTTCATACACCAAGTGGTTTGGTCACTCTAAATGTTGGCAACTCATCTGTGGCACATCATGTCTAAATTTGTTTGGTCACTCTATGTTTCAATTTAGTTGTGGCAATGATAAACGCTCTAGTTTCTCGGTGACACTTCAATACTAATTTTTTTAATCATTCTTCTATGTTTCAAACTACTAGAAGGGATACAATTGACATATATAAAGCAAAATTTCAAGCTTACAAACCTGATTATAACGTTGCTAATAAGATACCAACTACCAAGAAATAAAAAATATATAAGAAATATTACTTACACTCGTATTTTTTTCTTCAATAAAATGCAATTTTTTTTATTCGAATGAGCTTTTGATCGACAAGAGGTTTAACGAGACAAAAACGGAGATAATAAAAAATCAAAACTCTAAGTTTTCCAACCATAATTGGCTCTCAACGAATAATATGAGACTCAGCTGAGACCTATGAAGTCACATCACAAGTTCATATAGACAACAAAAAAAAGATCGACCAAAACATAAAGGTTCGACTAAGCGGTTGTTAAACAAAATTCGATCAACTTAAAAACAAGTTTTCGCGTTCGGACTGACAGAATAATATATAAGAACCACTATAACAAAAGATAAAAACAAGATTCGGACGCTGCACTTCAGATTGTATTCCTATTTTGATTATCTCTATGAAAAAAAACTATAAAAGCTACGTTTCATTAGAGATGTCAATGCGGATATTGTCTGACCTGACCTATCTGATCCGACCCGGACCAATCCGACCGAATTTTATCAAGCCCGAACATAAAACAAACCGAATAGTGCGGATTTATAAATAATAACCCGCAAACGGACCAGATTCGGGTTTTTAAATTGTCTTATCCAAATATTATAAAGAATATTATATAATAAATGAAACAAAAATAATATATATATATATATATATATAATAACATGATGTATTTAAAATACAATAAAATGAAAAATTGACGTCTACCGGTCGGATCGCTCCGCAAACCTAAACACTAAAGTCGGTTTGAAATCGGTTTGAAAATATTATGTCGATGGAACCAGATTAAGGGCTTTAGACAGCGGAGGACCCATTGCTATTCATACGAATCATATGATACGAAAGGTAAAGACAGTTTATAAAGTCTAACATTATAAATCAGACCTTAGATATAAAACGTGGACGTTTATAATTAAAACTCGAAGTCCATACAAACTCCAAGCTTATTTGTAATATTTATAAACAAACATAACACTTTCTATTTAAATAGGTGATTTGTTTTTAAATAGGTGATTTGTTTTCAAACTTGAGCATATACTCATCTTCTCTGTTTATTTATATATAATTAGTTTTTGAAACACGATCACCTTTCATGCAAGTTTATGAAGTTTTTATAAATTTCTTTTAAAATGTAAATTCTGAATCACCATTTCCAATCACCTATCTTATCATCAAAATATAAACGCATAATCTATAACTTCTTTTAAGAAAAAAACTAATACAAATCCATTAATAATCTATTTTAATTTTAATTTTTTATTTATTCTTACTTTTTTATTCCGCCTCGGATGTCCACAAGTTATACTGTCAAAGACTCAAGACATATCTTAATTGAGTTTGATTCCAATGAAGATCTTGGTAAACTGTGGAGCAAGAATGTCTAGACGATTTGATCAACTGTGATGAGAATGTTGAAATGGACTGAAAACTTCAATGTTAAATATGAATGTCCAATTACTCCAATTTGGATCAAGTCGGTAATCTTCCCGAACATATGTATAATGAGAAAGTCATTACTGATATAGCTTCATCCTTGGGCAGACCAATGCAAGTTAAGGTTCCTTCAAAGAATAGAGCGTATTACGATCATTGTATGGCTAGGATCGAAATGGATATCACCATAATTTTTTTTCATGATGTATGGGTTGGCTTTGGAAGCAATCAGGGATGTTGGGTGAGAATTACTTATTTAAACATGCCTACATATTGTAAATCTTTCTATCACATTGGTCATGACATTGATCAATGTAAGAAAATCAAGGATAATGAGAGATCGAACAATGTTGAGATTGAAAACTGTCAGAAATTAGATACTGCTAAAGCTGTTGAAGAACAAGCGAAATAAGTCAATGTTATGCCTACGTCTACTGATATTAATGGTGCTTTACAAACTCTTAAATTTGGGTTTAACATTCTGAATAATGTTAAAGAAAAGGATCAGAACAACTCCTATCCTAAGAGTTCAAATTTCGGGAGTCTTCAACCCTCTCCTCAGAAAAGACATGAAGTGGAAGTTCATTCTGATCCTGGTCAGTATGCTCATATTGAGATTAACAATGAAAAACCAGTTGAAGAAGTTAACTGTTTGGGTCTTCAAGAGACTGACTTGAACATTAACAACAAACAAGATGAAAGAATAGGAGCATTACAAACTCCTGAAAACACTACTAACAACATGGACTATGAAAATCTTGCATCTAAATTTTCATCTTCAAAAATAGGCAATGAGAGTCCTCAGGATTCAACAAGAAGCCAAACTGTTATGTCAGCCAAAGCAAAGAATGTTCAACCAGGTAAAAGATTAACTAGGAGTCAGATAATAAGAAAGGAGACCTCTAAAGATGAAGAACAATTCAGCACTATAATAGACAGACAACTTAAACAAGCGAAAAAGAAAAGGCTGGTCAGGAATACTCACCTGCTTTCAACAGCACGTAACTCTAAACGATCTCTCAATTATGATTAGTATCTTAAATTGGAATATTATAGGGATTAAAGATAAATCTTCTTTAAGAAGACTTAAGCATCTTTCTAACAAAAACAAAGCTGTCATTGTTGTTATACAAGAACCCTTGATTATCAATGATAATCTTAATTGTTTTGCTTTTAAACTTGGCTTTAATCATAGTGCATCTAATAGCTCCAATAAAATTTGGATTTTCTGGCATGATAACATTTATGTTAACATTCTGATAGATCATACTCAATGCTTACATATTGAAGTTATTCATAATACTTTGAACAAAAACATTCTTTTAACTTTTGTTTATGCTAAATGCCAGCGTTTAAATAGACTTGATCTTTGGGATACTTTACGTAGTATCTCTTGCTCTGATAAAGCCTCGCTTGTTTGTGGTGATTTTAATGCTATAAGTTCTGTGGATGATCAGATAGGTTGCTCAACATTTTGTCAAAATAGTGCTGATGACTTCAACAAGATGATCAGTGATTGTAGGCTTCTGGATGTTGGGTTTTCTGGGTCTAGATTTACTTGGTCTAACAAGTCCAAATGGAGACATCTTGACTGGTGTTTATAAAAAATCAATGGAATGATCTCTTCAACACTACTAATGTCATTCATAAATCTAGAACCGGGTCTGAACATATGGCCATTCTAATCAACATTTCTAGTTTGAACTATAGTTCTAAGAAAAACTTCAGATTTCAGAACATGTGGTTTCTTGATAATGACTTTCTCCATTTTATCTCTAAAAGCTGGGATCAAGATATGGATGGTGATCCCTTTTGATCCTTGACCAAATTCTGGCATAAATTAAAAAGATTAAAAGTTGACCTCATTTCTTGGAACAAGCATCACTTTGGGAATGTTTTTAGCAAGGTTAAAGCATTAGAAGATGAAGTTCTTAGGGTGGAAACTTTTCATCAGCATCAAAATGCTAGTCACTCTAAAGAGGAGCTGAATAAGTCTAATGCCTTGTTGATGAATGCTTACAAAATGGAAGAGGAGTATTGGTTGCAGAAGTGAAATGTCAGCTGGATCAAGGATGGGGACAACAATTCCAAGCTTTTCCATAATTATGTCTAAAAAAATAAAGAAAAATGCTATTAATGGAATTAAAGATAACAACTATAGGATTCTTGACAAGGACTCTATTGGAGAATCAGCTGTTGCCTTCTTCACTAAGGCTCTTGCTAGTAGTCCTTATAATGATAAGCATGATGAATTAGACAAGATGAATCACTCTATGTTTGACATCATCCCTAAAATTAGGTATGACCATTCGGTTCTTCGGTTCGGTTCGGTTCGATTCTCGGTTCTTTAAAACTAGTACCCATTTAGGAACCGATTAAAATTCGGTTCGGTTCGGTTCGGTTCTCGGTTCTTTCGGTTCTTTAAAACGAGTACCCATTTAGGAACTCATTAAAATTTAGTTCGGTTCGGTTACATTTGGGTTTCGGTTCCAAATGGTTACTTTCTAACCAAATGGTTACTTTGTAACCAGAAGAACTGTTTGGAACCAAACCCGAAAGGAACGAAATGGTTATTTTCTAACCAAATGGTTACTTTCTAACAAAAAAACTGTATGGAATTGAACCCGAAAAGAACCAAATAGTTATTTTCTAACCAAATGGTTACTTTCTAACCAAAAAAACTGTTTGGAACTGAACCCGAAAAGAAAGAAATGGTTACTTTGTAACCATCTGGTTACTTTGTAACCAAAAGAACCGTTTGGAATGAATAGAAAACCATGGATATTCAAAGGTACTATTGCTTATTCGGTTCTTTATGGGTACTATTCGGTTCTCGGTTCCGAACCAAACCGAACCGAGAACCGTGGGTATTTAAGATAAGGAACCGTACGGGTATTTATAAGGAACCGGAACCGAACCGAATCCGTTATTTCGGTTTGGTTCGGTTTGGTTCTTCGGTTCCATACCCATATGCCTATGCCTACCTAGAATCATTACTCAAGAAGACAACAAGAGTTTGCTTAAACTCCCTGGAGAAGAGGAGGTTTTCAAAACAATCAACAACCTTAAAGTTTCAAGTGTGGCAGGTATGGATGGATTCAACCTTCTTTTCTATAAAAAGTGTTGGAATATCATTAAAAATGATCTCATTACTGCTCTTCATCACTTTATAAGAGGTTGTAACATTCCTAAAAGCATTCTTGCTACTGGCATTAGCCTCATCCCTAAGTCTATTAACCCTACAAGTTGGTCTGATTATCGTCCTATAAGCTTATGCACCTTACTCAATCGTATTATGGCTAAGATCTTGAATGACATAATTGTTATCCTCTTGCCTAAGATCATTTCCAACTCTCAAGGTGGTTTTGTTCCTGGTAACACCATTCACTCTAATGTTCTAATAGCCAAGGAACTTCTTTATGACTTAAACAGAAAATTTAAGGACCAGAACATTATCATTCAGCTTGATATGTGCAAAGCTTTTGATAAGCTTAGTCATCTTTCTCTCATTAAAGTTTTGACATGTTTTGGTTTCTATAAAAGATTCACTAGCCTGATTAGTAGAATGATATCTAATGTTTATGTCTCTATCTTAATCAATGAGGCCTCTTTTGGTTTATTTAAAACTATTAAAGGCCTTAGAGAAGGTGATCCTCTCTCACCGAGCCTATTTATCATTTCTGAAGAGGTCTTGTTGAGAGGCATCTCTTTGCTCTTTCACGAGAACAAGCACATGAGATACAAGAGCCGTAATAACTTATGTATAAGTAACCTGGATTTTTCTGATGATATTCTTTTGTTCACTAACTGCAAGGATGCTACTTTAGCTTCACTTAATCTCTTCTTATAGGATTACCAAGTTACTTATGGTCAAGTAATCAACAAAAGCAAAACTAAAGTTATCACTGCCAGTGGTATTAATGAAACCAAAATCAACTCTATATCAAACATCACTGGTTTCAATAATTCAATGCTTCCTAATGATTACCTTGGCATCATCATCAGTACCAACAACAAGTCTGTTATTTACACTAATCTTCTCAAAAAGATCAACAATAGAGTCGCTGATTGGGAATCCAAGCATTTATCTTTTGCTGGTAGAATCACATTGATCAATTCTGTCCTTATGAATATTGTGCTCTACTGGATGCATAGTAATGTCAATCCTAATAATGTTCTCAATAAAATCAAAAAGGATTTTAATGGTTTTCTCTAGGGTTTTACCAGCCTGGACCGTAAAATTCATTGGTGCAGTTGGGAAAGCGTCTGTAAAACGTTTAAAGGGGGAGGTTTAAACATCAGAAACTTGGCTGATGTCCAACAATCTACCTCTTGTAAGCTTTGGCTGCAGTTTAGGGAGAATAAGTTGCTTTGGGCTAACCTTTTTCATGACATCTACTGTAAGAAGAATCACCCAATGCAGTTTGATAATAATATCAAGGGTTCAATGGTTTGGAACAGGCTCATGAAGATTAAGATCATTGTTGTCCAATTTGTTTGCTGGTTATTAGGTGATGGTTGATTTCTGGTTGGACAGATGGTCCAATTCTGACCCTCTTCTTACTCTTGACAATTCTATGGACAACAATTGGTATCATCAAGAAAAGGTCAATCAATATTGGTATAATTATCATTGGAATCTAACTTGTATTGAAGGTTTTATTAGCAAGGAGGACCTGGATCGCATTAACAAATGCACTATCAACCAAAACAGGAAGGACAAGATATTTTGGAGCTTATCAAATACGGGTAACTTCAGTCACAAACATACTTGGGATTACATTCGAACTCACTATGCTGAATCTAGTCTGTTTTCTAAAATATGGAATGACTTAACCCCTAAAAATCATGCTTTTATTCATTGGAAACTGATTAACAATTTTGTTTCTACTGATTTTATCCTTAGGATAAGGCATATGATTATAGTTTCTAAATGCCAATTCTGTCAAAACTTTGAAACCACATACCATGTTTTTATTGCTTGTGATGTGGCTTGGGCTGTTTGGCTCCATTTTGCTAATCATTTCAACATTACTATCTTTAAGTATATGACTCCAACTCACATGTCTAGAACTTGGTCTAGATATACTAGTAAGAACAATCATATTAGAAATGTTATTCCATCTATTATTTACAGCATGATCTGGAAATTTAGAAACCGTTCCAAATTCAAAAATGTTAAAATATCTTCCAGTTTTATTATAAAAGAGGTTCACAGGATCATTAACTACATGAATGTTGCTGGCATTTTTAAATCTCATCATTGGTCTAATGACAGAAATGTGGCTAAGAACTTTGGCTTCTTAAATTTAAGCTATGGTTCAACCACCAGACCTTCTGTGCTGAATTGGATCCCTCCTTCTACTGGTAGATATAAGCTTAATTCTGATGCTTCTGTGATTTTCAATGGTGAAGCTAGTGCTGGCATTGTCATTAGAGATCATGAAGGAAACCTTGTTCACGCTTATGGTAATGTCTATGGTAAGCTCTCCCCCCTAATGGCTGAGGCCCGTGCTCTAATGGAAGGGCTGATCATCTGTAATTCTAAAGGCTTTCTCAATGTCGATATCGAGACTGATTCATCATTACTTGTGGAATTTCTGAAGAATGTTAATCACGGAGTTATTCCTTGGTCTCTTATTCCTACTCTATACTGTTGTAGAATGATGATGACATCATTAATGTCTCTTAAGCATGTGGATAGAGATCAAAATAGAGCTACCGATTGGCTAGCTCGTTGGACGTTAAAATGCAGGCTTAAACAAGCTTTCGATTATACTTATTCTTGTCTTAGAAAGCCTTGGCATACCTTATATAAACACTTTTGATTCAGGGTTTTTGTAAGCTTTGTTTACAGGACTTTGCCTAAGCTTTGATTCATGATTGAAGCTGAGGTTGGGTGATGGGAGCTAAATCAATTTGAAGCTGTTCGAAGCTTTGGGTCGATGTTTCAGAATGTTGCTTTACTTCAGTACGAAGTTTTGGATTGTGATAAATGATTCATGCTGAAGCTTGAGGTAGGAGGCAGAAGCTTATCGGACTGAAAACTTCAAGCTGTGTTGGCTGCTGTATTTGTGTTGGCTGCTGTTGATGAGGGCGGAATTCGCCGATCCAAGCGATAGGGGTAAAAATGCAGTAGATAATAGTTAATGAGGTTAATCGAGTGTTTAAAGTCCTTCAAGGACTAATTTGTAACAATGTAATACTAAGAAGGGCTTCATTGAAATACAATGAACGGCCCACTAATAGGTTAAATGGGTCCGCCTTATTTTACTATAAAAGGATGACCCACTTGCCCAAAAAAGGGGTATTGAATATTACTTTCTCAGATTCTACTTTATCTCTCTACACTTTCTCTCTCTAGTCGTATCAGGTCCTAGATCCGAAATATATTCCTTCGACAGCTATTTACTCATCATTGGCGCCGTCTGTGGGAACGGTGATACCGAAAAGGAATCTTCTGTCCTTTGAAAATCACATTGTACGGGATGAATAGCGAAGCGGCGACAGAGAGGGACGGTAGGGAGGTCGTCCGAGCCGCTGCTGGGTCGGAAGACACGGGAGCTCCTGGTCGGGAGTGGAACGGCGGTCGGGATAAGCGTTCGACCCTGATTATGACCCGAAAGCAGCTGCTCGAAGATATTGCCCGGTTAGAAGAGGAGCGAGAGCGGGCACTGGACGAGAAAAGGATTCGTGAAGGGAAGGGCAAAGAGCCCGCCTTGGACGATCGGGGAGCGGTTGGTCGCGCCCAAGCCTCGCGGATGGAGGTCCGACCTGTCAGGTATTACCGAGATTCACCTCCCGATGATGAAGAGGCTGTCAAGATTCGTCGGAACTCGGACGCCCATCGGGCCATGACGTCGGACTATCCCTCAGGCGATTCTTCCGACGAGGAGTACCGGCGTCGGGAGAGAGCCCAACGGACGCGAAAGACTCGGTCCCAGCGCATTCGAGGGTCCAGGGCAGACCCTTCGCGGTACAAAAAGGGCGGCACCGATAAGCCGACCCCTGTGTCCTTTGAAAAGGAAGGAACGCACGTCGCCAGCCGCGGAGAGCGAGAAATGTTGCCACCAATTCCGTGGCAACCGACGAACAGCCAAAACCTTGGATACCGAACGAGCAGCCAGTTCGTCGGCCCAAGAGCCGAGGGGCTCTATGAAATCAGGACCGAGGGTCTTGGGGGAGGAGCTTTTGAGCTCGGAGTCAACTGGAGAGCCTCCCCGTTATCTGATGAGATATTAGCGGGACCGCTCCCGAGGCGCTTTGACATTTCTAAACTGGAAAAATACGACGGGAAGACGGATCCGGACAACCATTTGGAAGCCTTTAAGAACTTTATGCTGAGTTTCGATAACGATGATAAGCTCTTATGTAGGGCTTTTTCTATGACATTCAAAGATAGGGCTTCGAAATGGTACAACCGATTGCCGCAGGGGTGCATCAGAAACTTCGGGACTTTCTGGGCAATGTTTAGGCAGCACTTCGTGGGAAGTAAGAGTTTCCGTGCTAATGGAGACACTATAATGAACTGTCGACAGAAGCTAGGGGAGAGCCTAAAAAACTATACCAGGCGTTTCATCGATGCGAAGACCGATCTGGACCATTGTGAAGAGAACGTGGCCCTAACGGCGTTTCGGTTAGGCCTGCTCCCGGGGCCAATGAAGCAGGCGGTCACGAAGAAGCAGGCGTTCACTTTTTCTGCGTTGTTGGCACAAATAGAAAAACAGATACTGATCGAAGAAACGGAGGCTTCCGAAGTGGCGGCGCAGATCCAACAGAGCGCCCAGGCATCGGTCGTAATAAAGCAGGGTTCCCGACTTGACCAGGCTAGAACGGCCCAGCCGATTAGCACAATACCCCTGAGCTCGCCAGCAGTAACTAAACCTTCCGCCCCGACCGGTTTTAGGCCGAAACAAAACGGACAGGCAACGTCCCGACCCATGTCCAACAAATGGATACGACCGGCCTACTTCGCGGATCTCACGGAGTGTGTATCCTCAATCTACGAAAAAACCAAGAGAAGCGGGATGTACCGAAAGCCTTTCCCTATCCCGACGCCTCGGGAACAAAGGAATAACCGCTATTGTCGTTACCACGAGGACGTCGGCCATGACACGAAAGATTGCATAGCCTTAAAGAAGGAAATACAGATGCTCATTGAGCACGGTAACCTTTTAGAGTATGTCAAGAAGGCCCAACATGCCGCACCCTCGAAAGAGGTGGTCATAGTTCCAAAGCCAGAAACCACCATGGCAATTTCGGAAGTTACGGATCAGTTCGACGTATCGGTTGAGTACCTTGATCCCGAGGTCGGTCGGAATATCATCGGGGTCATCGAGGAAGAGGCGGAAGTTAGCGTGCGTGGCCTTTGTCAACTGTTTGATTCATCAACAGACCTCGGAGAAGGATCTGCGACGGGAACCAGAACTTGCTTCCAAACCAGAACTTGCTTCAAAACCAGACGTACCTTTTCCCCAACTCTACACCCCGACGATATCAGAGCTGTTGATGAAAAAATTGGCGACCGCGACGATATCAGAGTTGTTGATGAAAAAATTGGCGGGCTCGTCGGTAAGGTACAAGGCCTGCGCGATCTATTCGAATCCATGACCATCTTCGGAGGGGATTCGATGGCGGGAATAACGCATTCCTCCAGGAAGAGACACATCGTTAACTTAACCACCCAGCTGGAAGCCAGAACTTGCTTCCAAACCCGAAGCACCCCTTCGCCAATTTTGCACTTTGACGATGATGATATGAGGGACTTAGCCGGGCCTCATGAGGATGCCGTTGTGATCGGGGCAGCGATCGCAGGAGAAGAGGTTCGGCGAATCTTGATAGATACCGGGAGCTCGGCTAATATCATCTTTGCTTCAACTTTCGCCAAATTCCGAACACGGCCGGTACTCGAGCGATCCGACCGTACCATCGTTGGGTTTACGGGAACAGCAGCAGACGTCGTTGGAGAGTTCGAAGGTGTGGTACAATTAGGCCGCGGCCCGTTTAAAAAAGAGGTCACTGTGCTGTTCATAGTGGTCGACGCGCCGGCGTCGCACAATGCTATTCTGGGACGATCTTGGATATCGCGCATGCATGCAGTGACTTCAACTATTCATCAGTGTGTAAAGTATGTGGTTGGAAATAACATCGGAGTCGTGCGAAGCAGCCAGAAGACGGCCCGGGAGTGTTACCGAGCTGCGTTGGCACCAAAGACAGACCAAGAGATGTTCCCATCCCATGCATAGCAATTAAGGGGGAGCTCCCCAGGATCGCAGCCGGTGGACGACCCTCGGGAGACCCCAAGCCTTTTGACAACCGACGAAGAATGTGAGCTGCATCATTTTGCAGATGGAAAAGGGTTGCGGGTCGGGATGAATATTTTACCGACTTTAAGAGAACAGATGCTAGCTTTGCTCCGGGAGAATCTTGATTTATTCGCCTGGTGTTCTGGGGACGTCACGGGAGTACCCGAATCATTTGCAATTCATAAGTTGACCATAAATAGGAATGTTAGACCAATAATTCAGAAGCGACGAGCTTTCTCTCCCGAGAAAGCGGAGGTAATTTTGCGGGAAGTCGAAAGGATGACTGGCGTCGGACATATCATAGAAGCGCGATACCCTTTATGGATATCCAACCCCGTTCTGGTAAAAAAGAAAAGCGGGAAATGGAGGATGTGTGTAGACTTTACCGATCTCAATCGGGCGTGCCCGAAGGACCCTTTCCCAATGCCGCGGATCGATCAACTGGTAGATTCAACATCGGGCAAATGTTCTCTCTCTCTCTAGAAATGCTCTGGCAGCGTTTTCTCTCTCTAAAAAGCTTCTGAGAGACACAGAAGGTTTTGGGGTATTTATAGGGAGGCTTGGAAGAGCAGGGGATATCAATCGACAGAAACACAGCGGGAAGACGAAGAGTCCCTCTAGGGGTTTAGCCTGACAGGAGGATGGCCTATTGGCTTATGACACGTGTCAACCCGGTTCTGACGGAATTCGACGTAAGCACACGCCACGACACAGCAAAGAGGTGGGCCGTCGCAGCCGGGCTCAGACAAAAGGACCGGGCCCATCAAGAGAGGCTTAGGATTAGAAACCCGCAAAACGAGAAGACGAGGCGCGGGAAAACGTCAGAGGAAGTAACCCCGAGCATCGGGAAGTAGAAGCCGACAGGATCTGAATTGGTTGGTGAGGTCGGACGATCGGCAATAGCCTTTTCACAAGTCTCCGCTCCTGAAAGTTCCCGAAGACTGGGGGGCTACTGATGAGGGCGGAATTCGCCGATCCAAGCGATAGGGGTAAAAATGCAGTAGATAATAGTTAATGAGGTTAATCGAGTGTTTAAAGTCCTTCAAGGACTAATTTGTAACAATGTAATACTAAGAAGGGCTTCATTGAAATACAATGAACGGCCCACTAATAGGTTAAATGGGTCCGCCTTATTTTACTATAAAAGGATGACCCACTTGCCCAAAAAAGGGGTATTGAATATTACTTTCTCAGATTCTACTTTATCTCTCTACACTTTCTCTCTCTAGTCGTATCAGGTCCTAGATCCGAAATATATTCCTTCGACAGCTATTTACTCATCAGCTGTGAAGTTTGGGCATCATGTATTGTTGTTCTTGTCTTAAAGTCTTTTGATATTCTTTAGGCTTAGGGTTAAAATCTTTAAATTTAAGCTTTATTGCTTTTGGAGGAAAATCTTGGCGCCCTTTATTTTGTATTCAAACTTATTTTTTAAATATCAAATAAATGGTCTATATTTAAAAATAAAATTGTCTATCTCAGAGCAAATTATGACTTTTGGTTTTTGTTTCTTGATATGATATCATATGGGAATTCATTCGAAAAATACTGTTGAATTTGTAATTCTATAATATAATATTGTTATTGTTTATCCAGTAACTAGGAGGACCATAACAGAATAATGATAAGTTATGAGCCCCCAAATATGAGATCAACAAGGTGTTAATTTTCTTCTTGTTGTTGGTGTTGTTGTGATTCGAGTTGGTCATTGCTCACAGATCTCAAGCTTTTCTTCTTCTTTAAATTTTCTCAATCGATTACGATTCACAGGAATCAAGAAGATGGATTTTAGCGGATCAAATCTCCATAATTACCAGCTTCTGCTTCAATAAATCACAATCGTACCAAAAACAAGACTAATTTCTTGGCAAATTCATTTTTTTCATCGACTCGATTGGTGAGAATTCGCAGTTAATTTCAAGTTTTCGTTGTTATTTTCCTTGGTCAATTTATAAGTAGATGATTTTGATTTCGTGTGTTTTTAGTCATCAAGAGGATAATCTTGCTGCTAAATGAAGTAATTTGTCCAATCGTAATCTCTATTTAAGGTTTCGAGCTTTGAATTTCAGTTTCTAGAGACGTGATTTAGGGTTACGTATTTTGTGTGTGCAGATTGTTAGTGATTGAGAGGATATACATGTCGTTAAATGAAGTTTATCTATCTCTTTAATCATATTCTTTAGGTTTCGAGCTTTGAATATCAGTGTCTAGAGAAGTGATTTAGGGTTTCTCATTCCTTTCCTACAGGTTGAATTTTACATGTGTATGACCTATTGACATTGGTTTCTTGGAGTGATTTAGCCTGGGAAAAATGAATTCAGCTGTATCGACATCTTCAGATAGTGTTAACCCGACAGAACGCGATTACCCTGATAGTGATGAAACCGAATTGCTTTCAGTTTCTTGGAACCAAGACTATGGCTGTTTTGCGGCCGGAACGAGCAATGGGTTTCGAATTTATAACTGCGCACCATTTAAAGAAACTTTCAGGCGCGATTTAAAGAACGGTGGGTTCAAGATTGTCGAAATGCTTTTCCGATGCAACATTTTAGCACTTGTTGGTGGAGGAGCTAATTCTCAATACCCTCCTAATAAAGTTTTGATCTGGGATGATCATCAAAGCCGCTGCATTAGCGAATTCGCATTTAGGTCTGAAGTTCGAGCAGTGAAACTGAGACGTGACCGTATTGTTATTGTTCTTGAACACAAGATATATGTGTATAATTTCGTGGACCTTAAACTTCTGCATCAGATTGAGACTCAATCTAACCCTAAGGGATTGTGTTGCCTTTCTCACCATTCGAATACCTCTGTTTTGGCTTGCCCTGGTCTTCATCGCGGCGAGGTTAGGGTTGAACATTTTGGGTTAGCAATGATAAAAATTATTAAAGCTCATGATGCTCAAATTGCTTGTATCACTTTGACATTGGATGGCCTATTGCTTGCAACTGCTAGTACAAGGGGAACCTTGATTAGAATCTTTAATACAATGGACGGGACCCGCCTACAAGAGGTATTGTGTCCGGATCCAAATTACTGTTTTTATGATCATTCTTGGCATTGTAAATCTATGACTGTGTTTGGTTTGCGAAAGCACATTTGGTTGCTGGAAATAATATCTGTTTTCAAAAGAATTAAATTTGCTTTCTAGGAAGCTCAGAAAATTTCAAATTTATGTTTTATGTGTTTCCTATTGATCTTAGTGCTAAGAGTAATATTGTGTCCTATCACAAGTTAATATTTTTTAATAATATATATATTAATCAAATGAAGACGGTTTCCAAATTTACGAACAAACGCAGCCTATGCTTTTTGAGTTAGAAATGCATCTTGAAGAGCGTCTCCTTTCTTAAGAAATTGCAACTAATGCAATATTTAGTCAAGTTACATCCTACACTTAAGTATTTGTAATATAAAACACACAAATACTTCTGCTTTCTCAAATAGATGGTATAGTAAGTGACTCTTGATAATTTGTAAAAGAATAGTTTTCAAAGGAAAATTGATGGATTAAAAACTGATAAACACAATAGAAAAAAATTGCTCACAACCATCGTTATTGTATTTATGTTATCCTTCTTTTACATTCAGTAGAAAGATTTAAATATTACATATGTACAGGTACGAAGAGGCGTGGATAGAGCCGAGATCTACAGCATTGCTCTTTCGCCAAATGCCCAATGGCTGTCTGTCTCGAGCGATAAAGGAACTGTTCATCTGTTCTGTCTTAGAGTTAGAGTGGTTGGAGAAGACTCATCGACTAGCCAATCTCCTGTTCAGAGCCCAATGCTCATCACTCAGGATTCTTCAAATTCCCTTGATTCCCTTATTTCGCCTAGCACTGGAGCTAACCCTAGTTCATCATTGTCGTTTATGAGAGGTAAGATAAAGTTACTAAATTCATCGTTGTGAAAAGGAACCCTCAGTTGCGTGTATGAAAATTGCTTAAAGTATATGTTAACAATCTAGAAGGATATGAACAGCTTAGTAAATATGACATCGTCCGTACCCGCAAGATATTTTAGTGTCAAGGTCGAAATATTTACGATCTAAAGGAATTCCAGGTAGACCCAAACACTACACGAAAGAAATGGGTTGGAATTTGTTTTTTTATCCCGACCCAATCTATACACTTTTGACCTTTTTTTTTGGTCTTGTGAGGGCATACCAAAAATTTCTGTCTTAAACTACGGCACTGGGATCATATGTCTCTCATTGCCTATTTTTTGTTAACATATACTTATGCTGTCTGTGTTTTTTATTTTAATTCATCATATCATTTTAATTCAGGGTTTTTACCAAGCTATTTTAGCTCAGAGTGGTCATTTGCTCAATTTCACTTACCAGAAGATGATGTGCAATTTATTGCGGCATTTGGATCGCAAAATTCTGTGGTTATTGTAGGCATGGATGGGAGGTATTTTGTCCCTTCCCTTTTAAGTTTGTCTGTCTTGATTTCCTGATCAATCTGATCCCCAATAACAATTAGGCTTTGTAGCTGTTGGCTGTTTTATTCTCTACTTGCTTGTCAATTTTGAGGTTCTGTTTGATTTCAAATAATATGACTGAAAGAACTAAAGCTTTAAAATTTAATTTTGATGATTTGCTTTAAGAAAAGTACCATTAATTTCTGAAAGAAAATATTTCCCTATTACTTAATTTTCTCGCCGAAACAAACTTGCAATCTTTCTCCCCCAAATAGGTTTATTTTTTAAAATGAAATTAAGTTTATAATGTTTTTTAATTTTAATGTTCTAATAGTTAACTTTTATATATAAATATACATGGAATAAAAAATATAGTGATACATTAATATATGAAATTTAGCTCGGATCATACTAAAGGCTCATATAGTTGTATGCCCGGACCTCTTTGGGTAGGGTAGGGTAAAACACAGATTGTTGAGGTGGGTTGGCATTTAATTGTCACCCTTACTAATATATCTATAGAGAATGACAAATCCATATATTTAAAAAACTATTTGTTTTATTATTTTATATCTGAACCTCCATTTTCCGTTCCAGTTTCCACAGATGCAACTTCGACCCAGTTCATGGCGGAGAGATGTTTCAACAAGAATATTTCCGCTTCTTGAGAGCAGATACCCGGGCGGTTTAGGTTCTATTCATCTTCATGTAAATACATTGCGCTATAATGTTTGTGTGTCTGTGTATAGAAAACTGTAAATGACAAATCTTTCTAAGTTACATGTAGCAATTTCTACTCGGATTAAACCAAGTGTTTTACTCAGGAGGTGGATTTAATTTTTGAGCATTCTTTTTTCTCAAAATGCACTTAAGCGGGGGACCATATGGTTTGGCTAAACTATTGTTCTCAAAATTTTGAAGTTCTAAAAAAAATCATTTTATTTTTTTGAGTCTTTTATCGTTTGACCATAATTTGTTTTAAAATTAGGAGAACTTAGCTCTAGAATTGTTGAAATACAAAATCAATAGCCAAATTTTCTATTTATATTTTAAATTCAAATTTTTTAATGGTAGTTTAAACTTTTTGTTGATTTTTTTTGGTATTTTTCTAATCTATCTCTTATACATTAAAAAAAACAGAAAGTTTGAAGCTTATCGATTTGACATTTTTAATAGTGCATTATGTTTTAAATAGAAAGTTTGAAGCTTATTGATTTGACAACTTTAATTGTCCATTATGTGGCTGGTGTAACCCAATTTTTTTTTGGTCGGTGGTCCTTGCAATGACTATCAAAGGTCTTTGAACAAGTTAGTAACCACTATCAAATGCTAAAACTTTTTATTTTTATTTTTCGGAGAGAATCCAGAGCCGCTATTCAGAGTGCAATGAGTGCGTGTAGGATAAATGATGGAGAGTGAAACGCAGAGAAGCCTAAAAGGGATAAAACCCTAATTTTTTTATTAATCAAAAACAATTCCCAGAACAATGAATAGAAGATAGGTTTATATAGAGTTCAAGCAAAACCCTAAAACTAAAAATATGAAAATTACAAAAATAACCTAAAGTATTAAAATTGCGAAAAAAGAGGATAGATGAGCCCGAATGCCCAAAAAAGCCCATAGCTCACGAGCGAAGCTGGTGACTTGCGTTCGTGACGTCGTTTCCTTCGAAACAAGGTGCTGTGGGTCAAAATCTGACATCGGAGCTCCGAACTGTCAATTCACTGAACTGTCTGCATCAGTAAACCTTCTGACGTAGTAGCTTGCAAACCAACACCAGAAAGTAAATGACACAAGATGACATGCTAAGCCGAAAAAGTGTATATAGAGGGACTCGAATTCATGACTTTTGGTCATGAGCATGCCTTACTCAACCAACTCGGCTACCCTTTTAGGGGCGCGATGTGACTTTTATGCACTAGTGTTGACTTCATTTATGCTTAAAATTTGTGTTAGGGATTTTTTTGTCGTTGGCAGACTGAATTACACTGATAGTACGCTATTTATACGCTGCCAGTGCAGTTTCACTCTGGGAGTTGATAATTTTAATACCAATAGTAATTATTCAACCGGCAGTAGAGCATGTACACGCAAACAGTGCGATATTTATACGCTATTAGAGTGTTTTCATGGTGACAGTATATTATTTTTACTCTGCTAGTGGGGAATTCAATTAGCAGTGTAATCATGCACACGGTGCTAGTGTTTCCCCAAAATTTTGTTATCATTTAACGGCTTTGATATCTAATAATTTGTGAGTGTGATTTAAAAGATCTCGGATTTCCAAGAGTAGATTATGGTGTTAAGGATATCGGTTTAGCGGGAAATGATTATGATGCTAAGGATACCGAGGCTCTACATGTCGATTATAGTTGTGTGTTTACCACTAAATACGCAACAACAATTGGTTGATTAGGTTAGGAAAACCGCAAAAGACAACGGACTAGTACTTGTAGTACGAAGTCGCAACGATACGAAAAGCAGGAAAACTCCTAGACTATTATTTGAATGAAACAGATTTGGCACGTAAGCGAAATTAATAGAACCATATATCTAAAGATAA
This sequence comes from Limnanthes douglasii subsp. nivea, assembly GCA_036936605.1. NCBI lineage: Eukaryota > Viridiplantae > Streptophyta > Magnoliopsida > Brassicales > Limnanthaceae > Limnanthes > Limnanthes douglasii. Next base: position 112,121,804 of record JAUPFV010000002.1, on the reverse strand, counting down.
AGTCTACCAGTACTAAGAAATACAAATACCTTTTTAACATTAGAGGGGAAATGGTAAAATATCAGGTATGGTCCTTAAAGATCGTGTATGGGGTTCATGATCATGAGAACAAGAAATATAGTAAAGGTCATTCTTATTTGAGACGGTTGTAAAAAAAAGAGTTAAAATTTGTAGTTATACCAACATTGGATCCACTCCTCGAGTAATTTTGGGCACAGTGAAAAAAATCAACCCTAACAATTCGTTTTATTGGCGCACTGTATACAATGCTCAACTAAAACAAGGCAAAGTCGAAAATACGATCGCTCGCAGATGCAATATTTTTTAGGTGAACTAAAACGGTTAGACAAATTCGAATGCATAGATTAGTGGCAGACGAGAATGATATCGTAAGTGAAATTTTCTTCGCACACCCGGTTAGTTTAGATATGCTACAGACATTTCCAAATATGCTAATAATGATAACACCTACAACACAAGAAGTACATGATACCATTAGTTTAGATATACTTGTAATCGTTGATGGTAACTCACTCCATCGAATAAGCATCCATTATTTTAACAGATAGAGACTTAGCGTTGGTTAAGTCGGTCGATCAAGTGTTCCCCAAAGCAACCCATTTGTTATGTAGATGACACATTAACACGAACATCCTAGCTTTAATAAAAAATCATTAACGATAAAAAAATGTCTCCGATGCATTTATGAAGGTGTGAACATGAAATGTTTGGACACAGAACACTCGTACAATAGCTATCGGGCCGAATGGTCCGATAGCATTCAAAGAATATCCGAAAGCAATCGATATATCGAACATTGGTTTGAGCCTTATAGTGATAAGTTTATCAGGTGAAAAACCTAACAAATTCTTGCATTTTAGTAACCAAACCACCAACCACGTTGAGAGCGCTCATTCGACCCTTAAGCGAACCCTTGGTACGAGCAAATGTAACTTCGATTCGTTTTGGTTGAAGGTTCATACTTTGCTCGGTTTGCAACAGGGAGTAATTAAAGGCTCGTTTGAGCAAAGTCGATTTTTAGTCCTACACGAATTTTTGCACAAGGTGTACGAACACATAAGAGGTAACTTCTCTCAATAAGCTTTAGAATTTTTTTCAATTGAGGTAGAATGTTCCCAAAATATGGTAGTTGATGACAATTAAAATTGCTTGTGTCCTATACGAACTACGCACGATATACCATGTTTACGCGACATCTTTGATTTTGTAAATAAAGGCATAACGAGACCTTTACACTCTTGCCATGATCATTAAAAGAGGTTAAACATAGCTTCTTGTACTAATCTAACGACGAAAAAGGTATTGAAAGAGAAACTTGATAAAAACTTAATGTTGTCATGAAACACCCTTAGAGCATATGTATAAAAAATGGTTTGAAATAGTCTATCTGGAAGCAACCATAAGAAATATATTTGTGCATCCAATTTGTCCACTAAACGAGTCAAATCACATCACGAACACATGCTAGATGCAGAGAAAGCGAGTGAATCATCGTTACACCAAACGTTAAATACTGCATCAGCAGTTATATGAGGGAACGAAAGTCCGCCAATCAAACTATGAAAAGATATCAGAATTCGTACACAATAAAGTTTTTATATTTCTCTACCCGAAAACCATTCAAAGTTTAATTATCATTTGGAACTCGTATAATGCATTCACTATCGAGTAGAATGGTTGGTTATAGATCAATCGGTCCGATACCTTCTAATGTATAATATGATTCCCGTATGGATGGTTACTTAAAACAATTTCATATCTCTTATAGACCTTTCATACATGTCATCAACAACCTTAGAGCAGACATGCATTGCGGATATCAGTCGATTGCGTTAGACTTATATGGGCAACAAGATGGTGGAAGTCCATTAGGAATTCCTCTACCACGAGCTTATGAATTATATGGTTGATTACATAAGGGTATATGGTAGTATGGGGAAGTTATCTCAAACTACGGAACGTGTAAAGTGCGACAATGGTATTGGTAATTTTGAGTATTTATGACAATGCCCAAGATGTGAACCGCGCTCGTATGAAAGTTTAACTACATCCTCCATTTTGTAGGGCAGTCGGGGAGGAATGATATTAGTTACACGTATTTACCTTTACGAGGAGTAACCCCTCCGAAGTAAAAAATTGAAGAATTTGGGTTGGGTTGGGTGAATGACAACCACTTTGTCAATTTAAGTGTTTAATATCAACTAAAACATTCGGTTATCGATACAAAAGTTTTTTGATATTTACATTGTAATTTTTTTCCGTATACAGCTTATTAATGGTTTGTGTAACAATATACATCATTCTTGTATAAAATTGGGGAAAAATATAAGAAAGCTTGGGCTTGGGAATTAATGATTATTCCCTGTTGCAAAAGATATGTCAAAATTAAAAAGCACAATTTAGAAGTAACTCGATATATCCGCTTTCGTTTAATTTACGGTTATTATTTTTATCAAACTATTTCTTATTGTAATTTATGTACTATTTTCACGTATAAAACTTGAATATCATGAATGCGTTTAGTAGTTTCATAAATTTTATCAAGCTCAACCTTATTAAAAACTATGATGTATATGTAGTATAGTAGTATATGTCGATATATTTATCAAGTAATATGTAAGACAATGCTTTAACTGAACTAATTATGCGAATTTATCCTGATATATCTTGAGATGCACATTAATCATATCTGATAGGTGTCCCAAGCAGTTTGGTTAAATGGATTACGCTATCTGCATCTTACACGTGTCCAATATGTATAGGGCTATTTGGATTAAGTTATCCTCGACTAAATTTTCAATAAATAGACGCTTCACTTTTGTAAGAGCTTAACTTTGAAAACTCACAGACTTGAATGATGTGAACTGTAATGTGCATGAAGATGCGCATTCCCTGAAGGTAGTTAATTACGTGAAACAAACAATATTTGAAGAAACTCATGGTTTTGTCGACATCATTTTATTCATAATATGCTTCATGCACAGTAGAGAAATAATTTTATCCGGTTGTATGATGCCCCGATCACGTGAAAATGAAGAAATTGCCGCCATGTTAGATTATTTGAAAATGGTATGAGTATACCCCTTGTGTCATTGCCCTATAAGATTGATCAAGACACCTGCAATGTTTTTAGTATGTCATTTCAAATCTTTATTTTTAGTATGTCATTTCAAAGATTTATTACGAAAAGATATGATGGATCATGTGGTGCAAGAATTTAAAGATAAAGCGGATGCTGAAGCTAACTACGTCAAAGTCGTGTACTCAAATTCCGATGGAACTAGAGATGAGGAATATCCGTTCGAAAAATGGTTTGAGCATGTATGGAATTATTCATCCCCATAAACGTGCCTTTAACATGGACAATTTCAAATATCCATCTATTTTGTTTGCTTGCGTTTGTATTTCGATGAAGACGTACCAATTATGTAAAATTTGTAACTATGTCAACTATTCATCTATTTTATTTGTTTGCGTTTCTACTGGTAGTGCATAATCTTCACACCAAGAAGCAAGAAACGACATCGGCGGTGTACACATAATACTGTAGACCTGAAAATCTAGTATGAGTTATTATATTTAAAATAAGAGTCCATTGACATTACATGATTTATGCTTCACCGGTGGAATTAGCTGCTGGTGCACAAATTTCACACTGGTAGCAAATTATTAAATCAACTGCGCTAAATAGCTCATGCTGCCGGCGTTAAAAACACAAAATCAACTCCATTCAAATACATATCTTATAGTTTCATCGGCGTTGCGAGATTTACACGCCGCCAGCATTAAAACTACGTCGATGTGTATATTTTTATCACCGCTAACAGTTTATTACATCGGTGGTGTATGATTTATACACTGTCAGCTTCATAAAACGCTGGAAATGTGTAGTTTATACATCGGTGGTTGAAAATTCAACCACCGGTGTATACATGTTGACACTAGCGGTGCCGACCTGATATTTAACAAATATAGAATATTCATCAAACTTAAACCAACATCTATTGACAACATCCAACAAAAATTAAATAAATTTCCATTAAAATTAAACAAATATATGTCTAACAAAATTCAAATTCGGTACAACATCCATTCGATTACTTATAATTGTTCAAAACATCATCAACTGATTCAAAAAAACATCATAAATGATCATCGATTAAAAACAACCGTAGTTACATTGTGCATACAAGGTATAAAATATATAATATTAGAAGTACCCAGGACTGGCGATTGTACGGATTCAGCACGTGAAGTTAAAAAGTTCATCATGGCTATCATCAATAGGCATAATACAGTTTATTATTTGAAGCGCCTCTAATATATTTTGTTTTCCTTGAACACAAAGAGTGATATGAAACCAACCAAACTTAACCATGTAGGCTTTATACTGAGCTGTAACTTTCATACAGTTTGACATAAGGGTTAAGTGTACATGTCTGTGGAAAAAAGATGAGTTCATCCCAGTGCAACCTGTTAACCGAGTAACACCAGTGGTCACCATTTTTTCACATCTGTCTGAGCTGAAAAAAATGTTGATGTGCTTCTCATGGATACAACCAAACTGTTGCATCGATCAATCCGACATACATGCTTCGATCGCATGCATAGTCCAGATAAGATGGAGATATAACCCCACTAGCTGCACTGAAAAACTATCCCACATATCCGCATAAGGCTGATAGATCACTTGTGAACAAATATATATACACTATCCCTCGAGACCGGCAAGGAGGTCACGGTAGTACCTCTTCAGCCTAACGTTTCTCCCAGTATGTTTTTTGGTGACCAACTAAGAAGCTTGGACATAGATGAACTATAATTTTTGGTAACCCAAGGGCACAAACACGAGATGAGATTGTATATCCATCAATCTAACAAGGCTTCAAATTCGGTCAGACTCTTCAGCGACGGCTTCGACGCTCCTCCTGACCCCTTGTTTAGCCATGACAAATCGCATGTACCCCACTCTATACCACATAGTCGATCTATATGCTTCAACAAAGCGTGGGAATCATATTGTACATTTTTCTAACTGGTGTTCGTAAAAATCATGCAGTCGATTACTGGGAGAATAGAGAGATAATTAAGCTGTCTACTAGTAATAAATTTTGATTATACTCATTAATGAAAGTGGTTGGGGTATTTATACTTAACTACTGACTCATGGGCTTATTGGGTCGGGTCGTGAAGTCGGGTCAAGTTTAAGGACTCATTAGTAATCTGGTTTGAAGTGACTAGCATCTAGCTTAGTCAACATTTAATACATTTCTCCTGTTCGGAATTTTATTATAGTGGTTTGGTCTGAATTATCCATCAGATTAATGTTAGGGTATAGTAGCTCAAAAATCTGAACTTATCAGCATGTAAGACCATCTGATCGGTATGGTTCAGATTTTCATCAAAATAACCAGGGCACTAAAAACGTATTTCTTAACCATTTCAGACCAAAACCAACCCCATCATGCTTCTCCAACTCATCTTGGATCTCAACCTCCATAACTCCCAACAACGCGACATAATGTGTGTATGGTTCACCAAAAATACTGTTCTTCTTGGTTTCAACTATGTAATCCACCATCGGGAGGTCAGTAATACAAACACGTCATCTAAAGTGATGCTCATTTACTATTGCCTACTAAGGTCAAACTGACCTAAAAGTCCATACTTGGCCTAAGGGTTAATACCTTGCCACGACTGAAAATATATAAACAAAACATATTGTTATAGTTAGAACTATAGGATGTTGAAATTCACATTCCCGAGAAAAGTTTTGTATGTCTCGTGTTGTATGTAGTTCAGAAACGATACAACACTGTTCTCCGTTACGAATAAATTCTTGAGACTATCAGAACGGTCGAGATGTGTGAGTTCCCTATTCGATGCTTCGGTAAGAACTAAAGGTGTACGAATCGAAGGTGTTTTATTAGTATCCGAAACTGTATCGTCATCCATAGAAGATGAACCTTATGCAGTAGGTTTCTCGATATCACGGGAAGTCATTTGGCCTATAACGCCTTCATACTCATGGTAGCGTACGGACCACGACGTGTGTTTTGAAATCTCTGGTGCGGCCGGAGGGGAAGAAATTTTTATTTTAATATTATACCTCCATTTTGAAAGCGTTTTCCCGCACCATTCAACCAAGCGTCCTCATGCCATGCCTTCGACCGTACCTTCATTTTACCGGTATGTTTCCGGCAACAAAAATCCATTCAAGAAATATCCAAAATAAAACAAGACAATAAATATATATTAAACATCTTACCACGCTGCTGGTGTGATTCATTTACGCTGTTGACGTAGATGTATTACACCGGCAACAACAAAGAGTATGAGCGAACCCAAACTTCTTTTATTCAACAAAACCACTATAAAAAAATCAAGATCAACATCTAAGCGAATGTTAAACCACAAACCAAACACAAGAATATTAATATATCATACCAAAATTCAATATAGCTAAATAAAAATCTACCAACTCGTCAACAAAAAATCAAAAAATAAAATAAAACCATTAAACACAAAAAAAAAAAATTAATGTTTCCCTTTTCCCCATTGATTGATTAGAATATTAGTTTGTTGTTTGGAGAAGATATGATAAACATTTTGGATTTCTTAAGAAATTTATGTGTTCTTAGATAGTTGAAGTTAATGTGTTGACTAAAAAGTTAAAGATGAATTCAAATTTGGAGGGACTTAAAAAATTTCTTAGATAAACTTAAAATTTACATTGATAATATTTTTTATATATGTTGGGTTAACTTATAATTTCTTTTATATTTGGAACACTAAAACTGATGGTTTACCAAACTTGTGACCATATTATCCTCTGTTGATTTAAGTATCTGAATTCCAGGTCATGCGTTTTTCAATTGTGCATATAGTTTGTTTTTTTATCATATCCTTTCTACTTTGCCTTCTATTGTTATTTTAAAAAATTTAAGGGAATCGTAAAAAAAAAGATAACCGAAATTATTCTGTGAAACCACATATTTTTATTTTCCAACATTTTCCAACATTTTCCAACATTTATAAAATTGTCACTCAACAAAATTAAAAAAAAAAATTGAAACTCTATTTATTTACGTTTCATGCCATTATTTACTCCATAAAGTTGCAAAACAGAAAATCTACTAAAACTAACATTTCACTTCCAAAAACTTATCAAAACCTTATAATCCCGAAACCCAAAACTTTCCATAAACCTTCTTTTCTCCAACCTTTCAAATTATGAAAAATATGACCAAAATGAAAGCAGAATCGGTTCCTCTACATACCAGCATGGATGCCGAAGAGGTACCTAACTTCTAACTTTCTATTTTTTTGAAAATGAAAAGTTTTGTAAAACCCATATTTTGCTCGATTTTGCCATAGTTAGACGTCCATGTAGTGTTTTTCGTCATTCCAATGGCAAAACCGATGCATCCCACTCCGATAAGATGATGTAATTGTTCATCATTTCGTCACACGTATGCAAATGGATATGGAGGAATGAAGAAGCATTTCGCCTTATGCATGATGGAATGACCTTAACTAATCTGGAATCTCGTTTGTATTGATTTATTTACCTTATATGTATTACAGGACGTTACCCAATGCGAAATATCATTTGTTACGGATTACACTCACCATTTTGTGACTCACGTGGAGTATAGCCTAGAGTCGATGACCAAATGGGTAAAAAGTAAGGGCAAGTCGCCAGGATTCTCACTTAAGATAGCATATAGGAAACCGAAGAATAGAGGAAGAACGCATATAGTAGATTATAAATGGGAATGAACCGATATATTTAAGTCTACCGTTTTAGAGTGCGACCCTTTTCATTTAATAGGTAATCCCGTTAAATGTGATGATAAGTGAGATTTATGTGTCCTTTCCGGCAAGCACAACCATGATCCAATTATGAAAGTTCATGGACATTTGCAATGGCCGAACTTATAAGCGAAGAAAAAAGAGCTCGTTGATGTTTTGACGGTGAACGAAACAAATCCACGTCAAACATCTGGTGTCTTGAAAAAGGCCGATTCGGATAATGCGTTTAATATCTGTCATGTATACAATCACCTTCAAAGAACAAGATTGGTTAAAAATGGTGGTCGTTCGCAAATGCAATGCTTGTTAACAAAATTACAAATACATGTATTGGAAACGGACGACGAATGATGTCTCGAATGTGATAACCAATTTTTTTTTTGCGACCTTCCCATGGTTTTTAATCATAGATATAACATACAAAGTTATTAGATACGTGATACCTTTATTTTAAGTAGTCGGGGTAACATTAACCAACAAAACATTTTGCTTTGGCTTCACATTCATGGCGAAATAAAAACAAGACAACTACGAATTATCATTGGAATGTTTGAAAACGATAATGAAGGAAAATGATTGTGAGTTGCATTGTTTTATAATCACAAACCGTGAATTTGATTTAATGAATAACATAGACAAACTATTTCCTAGCGTAATTCACATGTTATGCGAATGACATATAAGAATGTTAGTTGGAAAACTAAAGGAAAACATTTAAAGATGGTAACGAGTTAAAACAATTTTGGCTACTTGGAATGAAATCGTTTCATCCACTACCATTGATCGGATGAACAAGAAGTTGGATAAGATGTGGACGATGTTAAAAAAATACGATAAGGTGGTCAATTATGTCATGAAATCCTGTATTACGCCATATAAAGAGTGGTTTGTTCATACGTACACTAGAAAAATCATGCATTTTAACAATCACACATCCAATAGGGCAGAAAGCTCGCATGCTACTTTGAAAAAATATATCGGGTCAAGCCAATTGAATTTTGAAGGCTTTGGGCAGAAAGTTCATGATTTATTAGTGATGCAACTTTCGACCATAAAATAATCGATAAAGCTAAGCAAGTGTCTCGTTATTCATAAATTTCAAGATTTTAAACCTTTCAAATTACGATGAGGTACGTATCACCTATTGCTTTGACGATAGTATACGAAAACTATATTGATAACACTGAAGGTGAAAAATATTTATGTGCTTGCATCGATGGTACAACACAAGGTTTATCATGCACTCATGAGCTAGAGCCAATCCAAAGAGCGGACGAGTATATACCGACCCAAATTATAGATGAGCATTGAAAGAGACTAGATATTGTTCTCCGAGTTAAAATAAGCGATAAAAAAGTGGTGGAAGTTAATTTTGAAAATTTAAATGGTTTATGAACAAAACCATTGGCTTAAAACATTCACACACATTTTGAATCATTCAACTTCACTCATTTGACAACCCCTTCAAAAGGTTAAAGCCTGCGGTCGTACTTTCGGACGCGACCAAGGTCACTATCGTGTTTGTGGTAATGATACCAAAATTTATGTTGATTATTCTACCAAAAAGAATTGTTCTATGCACGAATATGCCGAACAAGAATGGGTAGAATCTTTTGCGGATAGTGTCAAAACTCAAAAAGCGTGAACACCCGTTGCGAGTTTCGAAACCCCGGTTGACACTCTTGGTAGCACCGCTAGAACAGTTACCGCACAAACCATACTAATTCTAGAGTAAAACCTTTAAAAATTAAACAATAGTGGGTCGCATGTAAAGGTGTAGGAACTCCGATTGTGTCGAATAACATTAATAAATAACGGTCATTTATCGTTAATCAAATTCCAATGAGGTTTCCCAACGTTCTAGGACTCGAGGTATTCAATGAACATACCATAATTTATGCACTCTTTCCTAATCAAAATTACAGACGTTAAGTCCGACGCAAATTGTGGTTATAGAGCCATCACTTATGGTTTGATCGATGCCAGAAGTGGATGGAAACTTGTAAGACAAACCATGGTTCACGAACTTGAGAAGCATAATTTTTTTTATTTAAGTGCCACATATTTTTGCGACGATGTCGAAGTCGGTAAAGAGCTACACCGGTTGAGATACTAAAAAGAGAATGCACCAAATTAAAAATTGGATGTCGTTACCTAGTTGCAGCAAACTAATCAGCACCACATTCAATTGTGTTTTCTATTGCCTAGCCCTCAACGGTTTTAAAACTTACTTACTAGTGAAAAATGCACCACCACTGAAGATCATATAAGAGAGACCATGGTCGCATTCGTGAACATAAATTATTTTGTTCATATAAGTAAATAAATTTTATATTATATGCATTTAATTATTTATTTTATATACTTGTTCTATACATTTAATTTTAATCTTGCGATCGTAAATTTATAGGTCGATATTGTTAAAGGTTCACTTTTACAAAGGATAGATCCAACATGGATACACACTACTACAGAATATGCTAATCTTTGATCGATCCCAAGTCGACATTTTTTTACGACTACAACATCACACACCGACACAATTCGTAGAATGAGAACAAGTAATAGTAGAGATAACAAAATAACTCTAGGGGTGTTAGTGTTACTTGTGATTTTGGAACCGAATCGGGAGTACTAGTTGTTTTGTACTTTTGAATTTTTGAACTTGTTAAGTTATCAATTTTGGAACGATTTTGTAAGGCAACATCATGCATAGCATGCGACTTGTTAGTTATAATCGGAAGAGTATCCAAATCACTTCGGATCTCGAGCCCAAATATAGTATACACATTGCCAAGGGTGATAGTCATCTCACCGAAACTGAAATGGAAACTATTAGTTTCTTGATGCTAATGTTCCAAGAATACCTCGGTGATAATGCATTACATATGCATACATGATAACGTCTCGATGAGAATGTCGAAAGGTGTGGTATCCAATACTGCTGGAACCCTACCCTGAGCTCCCATCCAACTCTTGTGATTAGGATAGTAGGTGTATAGCCTCATCTCACGCTCATGCAAATAATCATTTTGAATATATATATATATTATTGTCACTAAAAATTAATAATAAATATGGATATTACCTCTCCCCGCCAAACATAGTAGACGACATGCTCTGCGAACGTGTCGCCGAATAACGAAGATAATGGGGCAGATGGTACAGTTCTAACCGGAACATCGAGTAGGGGCAGGTGATCGTCACCTGGGGGCAGTGGAACTGGATGTTGAACCGGATGAAGGAGGTGGTGATAATGGAGGTATTGACTCTATAAGAAGCAGCAAAATTACTTTTTTGCACTCGATATTGGTTTTTTTTAGATCAATTCTTAACTCTCTTTTTCTATGAACCATCACCGACATCTAAACCCTCAACTGAATCCATAATCTGAAATAGATACATAAAAATGTGAAAACCGCCTTAATAATAGCAAACGATAATTGCAAAAAGTTTTTTTTAAATAGCGGAAACATAAATAAAACAAAAAAAAGAAGATAAAATAGGTTCTGATGCAGACAGTCTGGTGAATTGACAGTTTTGGAGCTCTGGTGTCAGATTTTTTTGGGCATTCGGGCTCATCTATCCTCTTTTTTCGTAATTTTAATACTTTAGGCTATTTTTGTAATTTTCATATTTTTAGTTTTAGGGTTTTGCTTGAATTCTATATAAACCTATCTTCTATTCATTGTTGGGGGAGTTGTTTTTTTATTAATAAAATTAGGGTTTTTATTCCCTTATGGCTTCTTTTGCGTTTCACTCTAAATCATAGTGGTATCAGACACAGGCAGTCTTGCGAGATGGTGCGAGGAAGAACCAGCGGTCGCGGTGGCGCTGCAGTTACTAGAGATACAAGTGATTTAGATTATCGTGAAATTGCTGACCTACGCCGTCAGGTAGCCGATCTTACCCGTCAGATGGCTGATCTTAACGCCAGGCAACAAGGCACAGAGGTTGAGGGTATCGATAACCCTTTTGGGGAGGGGATCGACCAGAATACTTCTCACGACCGACGCTGGGAGCTTGGATTCAAGATAGACATCCCGGACTTTGATGGCAGCCTTAAGTCAGAGGCACTTATCGATTGGTTATCCCAGATTGAAAAAGTCCTGGACTTCAAGGAAGTTCCTGAGGATATAAGGGTCGCATTAGTCACCATTCACCTACGCGGTAAGGCACAGGCTTGGTGGCAGCAGGTGAAGAAGAACCGCGCGCGTGAAGGCAAGGATAAAGTCCGCAGCTGGGAGAAATTCAAAAGAAAAACCCGCAAGGCTTTCCTTCCTTACAACTTCGAGCGGGAACTCTACCAGCGACTCTAGCATCTTCGTTAGCGATTCCTTATGCAGACGACTCTTCTGATGGGGAGACCGGTTCTGATTCGAGGGCGAATCTTCTCTTCCCCGGTGGGAATGATGCAGACAGTCCGGTGAATTGACAGTTTGGAGCTCCGGTGTCAGATTTTGACCCACAACACCTTTTTTCGAAGAAAACGACGTCACGAACGCAAGTCACGAGCTTTGCTCGTGAGCTATGGGTCTTTTTTAGGCATTCGGGCTCATCTATCCTCATTTTTTGCAATTTTAATACTTTAAGCTATTTTTGTAATTTTCATATTTTTAGTTTTAAGGTTTTGCTTGAAATCTATATAAACCTATCTTCTATTCATTGTTGGGGGAGTTGTTTTTTATTAATAAAATTAGGATTTTTATTCCCTTATTGCTTCTCTGCGTTTCACTCTGAATCAGGTTCGGATAATTCGATGACGAAATTACTGACGCCATAACACCATACATACAGTGCCGGACTTAACTTCCGCACCATATAAATGGTGTGGGAAGCTTAGTTTTCGTCCGTGTTCGACAGAAACTAGGTCTTATTCGCCAATGACCGACGAAAAACACCCGTAGACCAGAATCAAGGAGATTTATGCAACCATAACAGTTTGAAGAGAAGTAACAACCCACAACAATACTCTACCTCAACATTGAAACCATTAAATCCAAATATAAAATCCCAAAATCAAAAACTACCGTATATTCTAAATTAGAAACTTAACCTAAAATAAAAAAGAAAATTACCGTAAATTTGAAGGTAATTAGTTAATCTGGTTGAGGTAGAGTGTTGCAGTCGAGTGGGAGGTTGTGGTGATTCGAATTTTGTGGCTGCCTGGGCCAAAGGTTTGTGCTTCAGTAAGGTGGTAGTTGAGTTTGGTCGTTAACTGGGCTGGAGGCTGTAGGTAACTGGAGTTGATAGGTTTTGCTGGCCGAGGGTTGTGGTGCTTCAGTCTATGGCTGTGTATGGATGTGATGAGTATAAGGTTTTGGTCGGTGCAGGTATGTGGTTTTTGTTTCGGTGCAGGGTTGTAGTTAACCACGCATGTTTTGTCTTAAAACTAAAAAAAATAGCAGTTAATTAAAATAAAGAAATATTATTTTTAGGTTAAAACAAATTGAAAAAATTTAGAGGGAAGATAAAAATAAAAATTTCCAAAAAAAAGTCAAACAAACAAACGATAACTCTACAAAGTAATATCTTTCATAGGGTTGTCAACGGTTCTCCCCGGGACCGAACCGAGAACCGGACGAATTTTAACGGTCCGGCTCGTAGTTCCATTTTAAAAACCGAAAACCGACAAGGAATCGAAACAAAAAATCGGTTAGGAACCGAACCGATAGAACCGATAAGGAATCGAACCGATAAAACCGATAGGACCGAATGAACGATACGAAATCGAACCGATGAAACCGATAAACCGGTAGAACCTATAAGAAATCGGACCAATCAAACCGTTAAAACCGATTATATATTATCATTATTATTATATATTCTTTTATAAATTATAGTACCAAAATTAATAGTTAATTACCAATTTTTTAAGAAAATGAAATATCAACTTATAAACTTTAGTTTTTATATCATTTATTTTAATAAAAGAATAATTAAAAATCAAATTTTGATAGATTTTATTTTGTTAAGTGGACCGAACCGGACCGAAATGGGACCGGACCGAACTCAGACCGAACCCGAACCGGAACCGAACCGAACCGGACCGGACCGAACTGAAAATTTAACGGTTCAGTCCAATTCCATAAATTAGAATCGAAAACTTAGCGGTCCGGTACAGTCCAAACCGATAAGCTTAGCGGTCCGGTTCCTTCAAAACCCGGAACAAACCGGACCGATAACACCCCTAATCTTTCCTATGAAGCTTTTAGTACAAGAGTAAAATTATAAAAAAAACTTCACACAATAATTTTGATTTTTTTTAAATACCAAAAATACAAAATCATAAAACCCAGATTTATTTATGGTTTTTCCGATCTCCACAATATGTGTTGAGAAATTTCAGTTCGGTAGTGTTGTTATTATCAACTAAAATTATAGTTATTTCACCGAAGTCAAAATGTAACAAATTTGTCTCGCAATACCATTATATTATAAATATCTTCATATGTAAATTCTGGCATCAAAATGTATAAATTATAATTTCAAAACATATAATATTTAAAAAATTCATACATGAATTAGAAATGAGAATTCTATATTTATAAGTTAATATAATTTGGATATAAACCAATATTTTATCCGTATAATATAAAATATTAAAAAAATTAGATAAAATAATGGTAATATAAATAATAATTTAAAAAATATATGATTGAACCTATGATTTTACATGTCTATTATATGGAATATTATAATTGTAAAATATTATACTATAATATGTTTATTATTTATATATGATTTTTAATAAAATCAGTAATAAAATTTTAAATAAGTTATTATAGACCACAATCATATTTCATTTTAATTGAAAATAAGTAGTACGAGAACAACAAATGTAAGCACTTTCTTATTACGTCTGTTAGGATAAAGGTATCGTTTGATCGAGGTATCTATTAACAAATTTTTTAAAAAAATAGTTATATTTCCAACTTTTTTATTATTATTAAGTAGGTTACATGAAGTACGCGTTCAATGACCCATTAATCTTTAAGCAAGTAAGTAATTAGCTTAGTCATGAAATGATTTAGATTTTAATATATTAGTCTTGTTCGGATGGTTCAGTGGGTGGTTTTTGTCCGAATTGCCACTGTCCGGTTCCCTGAGTGAATGGTGAGAAAATCTGGACTCATTAGTAGCCCCTTTTTTAGGTGATGTTCGAAGGCCTTTAACAAGACCTAAAAAATAGTTCAAGTGTACCCATAACTACGTCCGGACATTTTGAAATGTGTGCCGACTTTATCCGGACAGATTGAAATCCTTGGAAGCTGAACGGTTTTGCTAGAGATAGTGGGACACGTGTCCTTCTCTGATTCGCCTCACCGGCCATTTTTCTCCTAGAAAGGTGCTTCCACTTACTTTGAAAAGAAACCCCTTAATTAATGTTGGTGACATCAGCGCCGTCTTTAATCATTACACCTATCTTTTCGTATTCTCCTAGGTATCAAAGCATCATTTGTTCTTTTAGTATAAATTAGTCCACTTTTCACTGTTTTACCATCTTTATTTTCTCTACTCTGTTAATCTTCAAAGTCTTTACCTCTTAAAAAACCCTTCTTTCGTTGTGAGTTTATGTTCACAGCAAGAAACGCCCTAGTAAAAGGTGGGTGGCTCAATTTTTTGGAGTTAGAAAAAGCTCAAAAATTCGAAAGAGAAAAGTGCATTGTTGTGGGCCTCCCTATTTCTCCTGTCGACAAGTCTGATACACCAAACTCGGAGCCTGATCGAGGTTTATCTTCTGCCAAAAGTTCTAAACCCAGAAGGTTATTCCAACCCAATCTTTCTCCAATCGCTTCAGGCTCATCGGTTCAAGAATCAGAGCTCGTTGTTGAACCAGAACAGGCGGTTACAAGCCTTAGAAAACCTTCCCCATTCATTGCTATGGGATCAGACGCTGATATTTCCCCAGAGAAGCTAGTAGATCGACAAAGGGGTCGTCTGGTGAAAGGGCAGACTGCTACAACACAGCCTAAACCTCCAAAATCCACGCCTTCTAAGTCCGGTACTAAGAGTAAGACTACATGGTCAGAAGTACCCGTTAAAATTCCCAAGGACAAGTTGTCCGGTCCGGAGGCTACCAGTTCAAGCCTCCGGAAAGAGAACTCCGGATCTGAGCCCCAGCCGGATTCTAGACCACAAGAGGAGAAGAATGCTCAACAATCCGGAGGGCCTACTGAGCCAACCACTAGCTCTTCTCTCCCAAAACTAGCTGACAATCCGTCCATGTTAATAAAAGATGTAATGGAGGACAGTATCGAAGAAGCCCCTTTTGAGACTGATGTCTTTGAGCAAACAAGCGAGACTGCCATCACCAAGAAGAGCAAAGGCAAAGAGAAAGTGTGTTTAAAGCATCCGGCCCTGCCGGAGTGTCTTGTAGGAAAAGTGGGGCCTTGTTTCCACAAAGTAAGTGTGAAATATCTGTTAGCCATGCAGAAAAATCAATTATGCTTTTGTTCATACAGCTGAACTTGGCCGGATGAGGACGAAGTGGGGGATTCCAGAAAATGTTAAAGTGAGGATACCAATTGATCCGGAGACACCCATGGATTGCGAACTCAGTGAGATAATTTTCTACACTGAGGTATTTAAATGGGGGCTTAGGTTTCCCCTGGACCCAGAAATAGTCAGATATTTCCATCTGATAAAGCTTTGCCCAAGTCAACTAAGCCCTAATGTCTGGTTCACCCTTATGGCATGTATCATGGCTTCCAGGCTCTCCGGAATTCCTCTTCCGATGGAGCAATTCGATGCTGTAGCAAGCCTCTGCAGAAACCACGTCATCTCTTTCTATCATTTTAACATGAGCGACGATTACAAGGTAGTGGATGACTTATTTGAGTTGGAGAAAAGCTGGAAAACTCAATTTATGTTCATCAACGGTGCCTAGGAGAATGGGAAGAAAATCAAAGCTGGTGTCAACCCAAGCATGCTTACCAGCAGATGGCGAAGTGATGGTAAAAATCTCATTACATACTTCTACTTTTGTTTATAACAATTTTTTTGAAATTCCTCTTCTTTTGTTTTTTGGCAGTGCTGCCCAAGGATTTCAATGATTACTTAGAGGCCGGGCAGACTACTTGTGCCAAGCTAAATGTTTGGACTGCTGAAAAATAGGGAAACCGCTTCCACAACTGTTTCACCAGAGGCAATTTAACAAGATCCTATCTTTGGAATACAACCGACCGGAGGGACTTGTCTTGAGAGGAATTAACTACTTCACCCCCTCCGGGAGTGATTCTCCGGAAGACAGAGGGAAAAGATGGGAAATTGGTCTTATCGGGCAGAGCTAAAGCCCCAAGCAAAATGAAGGGCAAGAAAGTTAAGGCCAAGCAAGGTGTGGTTGAGGCCAATCCTACCGAAGCGGAGGAAGCTGTCCCAAAAAACCCATAGGGACAAGATCAAGGGCAGATTGATGTTGCCTTATTGCAAGTGGTGGAACACGAAAGCACCAAGGAAGTAGCTGGGTCTCCAAAACCCCAAAAGGCTCTCAAAAGGACAGAAAGCGGGGAGCAGAAGGTTGAGACAGGGAGGCCAATAAAAAGAAAACCTCCAAGGGAGATAAAGTTTCTCTCTGGACTCTGGATTCTCTACCTCCAGCTGACCCAACCGACCCAACTCAAGCAGAAGAAATTCCCGGTGACCTTCACACCGGAGAGGGTGCCGAATGGGACATCAACATTGATGGTGTTGACATCACAAGGCTTCAAGGGATTGGTCTTTACTTTGAAGACTTTGCTAAGGATGATTTTGCTGGACCCTACTTCCCCCCAAGATCTTCGAACATTGTCACCTTCAATGGCAGGTCGTTTTCTGTTTCGAGTGAGAGAGACATCATCACCCATTCCTTACTAAGTAATATCCAGCCAGTGCTTACTTTAGAGAAGCAAGTGCGCAATCAGTCAGCCATCATCAATACCCTCAACTCTTACAAAGAGAAGATATCTAGTGACCTCCTTAGTGCCAACCAAAATGCTGAGGAATTGAAGAAAGAGAACGAGGAGTTGAATAAACATCAGGAGGACTTGGCCACCAGGCTGGCCAATTCGGAGGGAGTTGTCACAGAACTCCAATTGAAGCAGTCTGATTTGGAGAGAATCCTCTCTTCTTCAAAAGAAGAGGTGAAGGCTAAAGACAACATCATTCAGACCTTAACCGATGACAAAATTTCGCTTGAAAACACTGTGTCCAAGGCTGAACAAGAGAAAGCTAAATAGTTAAGGGAGCAAGAGAAAACAATCCAAGCTAGGATTGATGGTTATACCAACGAGGTAATAGACTCTCAGGAGGAAAGGTATGCCGAAGTCAAGTCAGATATGGTCCTGCTTTTTGATGAGAAATTTCTGAAGAGGACATTGGGAGATTTATGGCGATTTGTGGAATACGAAGACCTTCCCCACCATACCATGGCTGATGGCGATAAGCATAACTACTCCAGTGGCTGGGATGACACAACCGATGAAGAGGAAAAAACTGGGGAGAGTCCGGATGATGACCCAAAGAAGAAGAAGCCAAGTGAGGCTGAGCCATCTAAGAAAGCTCAGTCTTAAAGTATCAACTATCTTTTTAATTTTCTATGATTGAACCAAAGTCCTTGGATGGCCAAGGCATTTTTTGTAACCATGTCCGACCCTTGTCCGGATAAACCTTTCTGTTTTGAGAATTCAAAGTCCTTGGATGGCCAAGGCATTTCGTACAACTTAATGGGTAGTTTCATTTTACACAACTCTTGCATTGTTTCATAGTTTTTCAACTTTGGTGGCTAATGTTTAAACAACCCTTAGTTATTTTATAAGTATTTTAAAGTGAGAGTGTTTAAATTCTCCGATGACAAATGTTTAAGTAGTCATCACTCCACCAATTTAATCCGATTTGCCATAAAAAATTCAAAGAAAACTATAAATTAAAACACTCTGAATCTTTCAAGAAGGCATCATATTTTATAAAAAAGACCAGACACCTCATTAAAACCTCCCCGAGCCACCAGGGAGGAAAGAGTATGCCCCCAAATATTTACATGAACTTTTAAACAAGTAAATATTTACATAGATTTTACTCCAAGTACAACCGGAGATGCTCAATTTTCCAGGGGTGATTCAAAATCCTTCCATCCTTATCTTGGAGCCGGTATTTCCCAGGCTTAAGCTTTTCACTAACCATATAGGGTCCTTCCCAAGTTGGAGCTAGGTTGCCGAACTTCTTCTCCTTGGTGTGTATGAAGACTTTCCTCAATACTTTATCCCCTGGTTGGAAATCTCTTCTCTTAATTTTAGAAGCAAACCTGCTTCTCATCAACCCTTGATAGTGTGCGGCTCTAAGGTGAGCCTTAACGCTTCTTTCTTCCATTAAGTCAAGCTGGCCTCTGACTGCCACTTCGTTAGCGTGTTCGGAAAAATTATGAACTCGAAATGAAGGAAGAGTAGCTTCAATGGGAGCTATGGCATCCATCCCATATACTAAGGCAAATGGATACTCTTGTGTTGCAGCCCCGGGAGTGGTCCGGTAAGCCCATAAGACGTCTTGTAGATAACTTGGTCATTTTCGAGCAGCCCCTTCTAAATTCTTTTTAAGACCGGACAGTATAGTCCTGTTAGCCACTTCAACTTGTCCGTTTTCCTGTGGGTGGAAAGGAGAAGAGAAGAAGTTTTGAATGCCTTTAGAGGCACTGAAAGTATCCATTTCCTTATTGTCGAATTGTGGCCCATTGTCTGTAGTTATTTTTTGTGGAACTCCAAATCTGCAACAAATGTTAGACAGGATGAATTTGATAACAACTTTCGAGGTAGTTCCTGCCAATGGGGCTGCTTCGATCCACTTTGAAAATTAATCAATGGCAACAATTATAGTTCTACATTCCCCGGACGCCATAGGTAGAGGTCCCACCAAATCCAGCCCCCATCGAGCAAAAGGTATTGGCTCAGAAATCGACTCTAAAGGGACGGCCGGAGTATGAATTTCATTACTATATCGTTGGCATGGATCACACTTTTTTACCAACTCCTTGGCATCTTGCATTATAGAGGGCCAATAGTACCCAGCTAACAAAACTCTTCTAGTTAGGGCCCTGAATCCACAGTATGTTGATCCCTCACCATCATGTAATTCGGATAGCACTATTTGAGACTCATCGATCCCCAAACATCGCAAGAGGGGTTTACTATAGGATTTTTGTAAAGAACATCTCTTAGGATGACAAAACCACGAGCCTTGTATTTTATTTTCCTTGCTACCGCGTTTTCCGGAGGCAAGATGCCATCTGAGAGATATTGAAGGAGAGGAAATCTCCAATCTTAGGGTTGTTTTATTTGTATATTCAAACTTTCTTCTTCCTTATCCGGATTAGTTTGAATGGATGGGCATTCTTGCACATGTATCCAAAGATAGGACTCAGAGTAGGCTATGGTTGCTAAGGAGTCTGGTAGCGTATTTTCCGTTCGGGATATGTGCTCATAAGTGACGCTTTTGAAATTGAGTGCCACTTCTTTGAGGATAAATAAATATTTAATCAACTGCTTTTTTTTAGCTTCGGACTGACCTTATGCATGGTGGATAAGAAGCTGAGAATCGCTCATTAACCTGACCCTTTTGGCTCCACAGATAAAAGCTAACTTTAAGCCAGCTATAGCAGCCTCATAGTCGGACTCATTATTGGAAGCCCTGAAGGTAAAACATATAGCCTGGTACATTCTGTCACCGTACAGAGGGGTTAAACATATCCCAGCACCACATCCCATGGTACTTGATCCACCATCGGTCCGGATAACCCATATTGTTTTATCTTTTACCCCGGTTGCTTGTTTAATATCCATGTGTGAATAAAATTCAACTAAGA
This sequence comes from Limnanthes douglasii subsp. nivea, assembly GCA_036936605.1. NCBI lineage: Eukaryota > Viridiplantae > Streptophyta > Magnoliopsida > Brassicales > Limnanthaceae > Limnanthes > Limnanthes douglasii. The sequence goes on along the minus strand of JAUPFV010000002.1, from coordinate 112,101,136 downwards.
AATCAGCCACAGTTTGGGCTTTGACTGCTGTCGAGGGGAAAAATCAATATCGTAGTCTCCCATTTCTACTGATTACTTGGTCATTCTACTCGAAATGTCGGCCTTTTAGAGAACTTTTTTTAAGGGAAAAGACGTCCGGACAATGATAGAATGAGCCTGAAAATAGGGACTCATCTTCCTCGCAGCAATCACCAGGGCTAGTGCTATTTTTTCAAGTTTCAAATACCGTTTTTCTGCATCTATTAAGCTTTTGCTGATATAATACACCGGATGAGGATAATTATCTACTTCCCTTACCAACACTGCACTTATAACACAATCAGAGACGGCCAAGTATACGAAGAGGGTCTCTCCATCAATGGGTTTAAACAAAGTCTTGGGGGAAGACAAGTGCTTTTTAATCTCATCGAATTCCTCACCACACTGTGGGGACCAAATGAAATCTTTTGCACCTTTCAAATTTTAAAAAAACGGGGCGCACCTGTCCGAAGACCTTGAAATAAAACGGTTTAGTGCAGCTAACCTCCCGCTCAACCGTTGTACCTCTTTAATATTCCGAGGATGCTCCATTTGTAGTAAAGCATTAAGTTGGTCCGGATCAGGCTGTATCTCTTTCTCACTTATCACATACCCCAAGAATTTCCCGGAATGTACTCCAAAGACACACTTTTCTGGGTTCAATTTTAAATTTACTTTCACTAAGTTAGCAAAAGTTTCTTGGAGATCTGCTAAGTGTAGCTCTTCGTCCACACTTTTAACTATCATATCATCGATGTAAACTTCTATGTTTATTCCAATTTGATCATCAAAAGCCTTGTTCACCAACCTTTGATAAGTAGCCCCAACATTTTTCAACCCAAACGGCATCACCTTGTAGCAATGGAGGCCCCTATCGGTAACAAATGTGGTATGTTCTTGATGCTTCGAATCTACTTGAATCTGATTATAACCGGAGAAGGCATCCATAAAGGACAACAGCTTGTTTCCAGATGTAGAGTCCACCAACTGATTGATTCGGGAGACCAGATATAAATCTTTTGGGCAAGCTCTGTTGAGATCTGTGAAATCGATGCACATACGCCACTTACTATTTTTATTTTTCACCAACACCGGGTTGGCTGTCCATAAAGGGTATTGAGATTTCTTTATGTGCCCCATTTTAGTAAGTCGATCAACCTCTTGAACTATGACATCAGCCTTTTCCTTAGAAAAGGCTCTCCTCTTTTGTACAACATGTGCTATGTCCCTTCAGATGGATAATTGGTGTGATATAATGTCCGCTGGTACTCCAGTAACATCAGCATTGCACCAAGCAAAGACATGCTGATGTTCTTTTAAGAAATCTAACATTTTACGCTTCAATTCCGGTGTCATCTTGGATCCTATCTTGACACTTTTTCCCTCAGCCAAAGAGTGAATTTCAACCTCTTCAATTGGTATTAAAACACCAGGGGTCTCTCTGGGGTCATCAATCTCACCCTCTCCCCCAGAGGGCCCCTCAAAATTCTATTCCTCACTGATCCGGACTGCCCCAAACGTCCGAGGAGCCAGTGCTGTTGCATAACACTCTCTTGCTACTTTTTGGCTGCTTCGAACAACTCCCACTTGTCCTTGCACAACATACTTCAAGAATTGGTGGACCGTTGAAGCCACAACATGCATCCTGGAGAGCCAAGATCTCCCCAGAATAGCATTATATCAAGTGGGACAATCCACCACAATAAATAGGATTTTAACTATCTTTTTAAAAGGGCCTTTGCCCAATAAAACTTCCTCCTCAAACTCCCCGATCACATCTATTGGGCTTCCAGTGAAACCCACAATTGACCTGTTCGAACGTTGAATTATCGCCGGATTTTTCATTTTCTTGTAGGAAGTTAAAAAGAGAATATTGGCAGAACTTCCGGTGTCCACCAAAATTCGTCTTATGTCATTGCCCTCAATGGATGTTCCTATGACAACAACATCTTCATGAGGACCAGCAATATCCCTCAAGTCATCCTCATCAAAGACAATAAAGGGAAACAGAATATGTGATTGATAGGAAGTGATGCCTCCTTCCAGTTGGGTAGCTAAAGTATGAACGTGCCTCTTTCTCGAAGAAGTAGTTGGCGCAGTCATGGTGTCTCCCCCAAATATTGTAAGCGACTCAAAAAAGTTAATAAGTCCGGACACCGTCTTGCAATGCTCTATGATAACACCCACTTTATTTCGGGCTGGATCATGATCTAAATATTCTGACTCTACATAAAACCTTTCGATTATAACCATAGCCCCATCTGAAGCCGACGTGCCTGCATTGTTTGGACCAACCCGATGAGCATTATCAGGCCTATTGCCACCTCTTCTTTTAACATATGCCCCCAACTTTCCTCTTTCAATCAAATTCTGCACTTCTTGTTTCAATGCAATACAATCCTCAGTGCTATGGCCAGTATCATTGTGATACTGGCAGAAACAATTATTACGGCTCTCCCTATAAGATTGTAGTGCAACCGGCCTTCTGTAGTCTACTTCGTCTTTTGTTTTGTCATAAATAGTGGCTACGCTTTCTTTCAACTCAGCAAACCACTCCGGTTGAACCCAAGGCCCCCGCTTATTCTTAGATTGCTGGCTCTGGGCTGGTGCAGCTGGATGAGACTGAGCTTTGGCTCTGTTATGACCCTGTCCAGCTTTCTTGGCCATGTTCCCGGACTGGTTTTGGTTTTGATTTGGTGCAGCTGGAGCAGACCTCACCTGCCTGTGCACCATAGTTTTCTTTGTTTCATCTACATTAATCTGTTTACCGACCTGATTCAGCAGACCTCCCCATGCCATGGCCTTCTTCTTGGTTACCGAATCGGCCAAGTTTCCAGGGTTCAAGCCCTGCCTCAGTGAAGGTATTGCTACTTGTTCAAAGCAATCAGCCAATCCATTCTTGGTATTTACGAAACGACTTATGTATTCTTTTAAAGATTCGTTTGGTTCCTGGGTAGTCTCCATTGCCCTTTACTTCCTTACTTCCAAGTATATGAAGATGGTAAAACAGTAAAAAGTGGACTAATTTATACTAAAAGAACAAATGATGCTTTGATACCTAGGAGAATACGAAATGATAGGTGTAATGATTAAAGACGGCGCTGATGTCACCAACATTAATTAAGGGGTTACTTTTCAAAGTAAGTGGAAGGGCCTTTCTAGGAGAAAAACAGCCGGTGAGGCGAATCACAGAAGGACACGTGTCCCACTATCTCTGGCAAAACCGTTCAGCTTCTAAGGATTTCAATTTGTCCGGATAAAGTCGTCACACATTTCGAAATGTCCGGACATAGTTATGGGTACACTTGAACTATTTTTTAGGTCCTGTTAAAGACCTTCGAACATCACCTAAAAAAGGGGCTACTGATGAGTCTGGATTTTCTCACCACTCACTGAGGGAACCGGACAGGGGCAATTTGGACAAAAACCACCCACTGAACCATCCGAACAGGACTAATGTATTAAAACCTAAATCATTTCATGACTAAGCTAATTACTTACTTGCTTAAAGATTAATGGGTCATTGAACGTGACCCGAATTCATAAATTGACCCGAAAGCCCATATGGCCCGTAATTAAGAGTATAAATACCCAACCACTTTCATTAATGAGGGTGATGAACAGAAATTGAGTTTTCCAGCTTTTCTCCGACTCAAGTAAGTCATCCACTGCCTTGTAATCGTCGATCATGTTAAAATGATAGAAAGGGATGACGTGGTTTCTGCAGAGGCTTGCTACAACAGCGAATTGCTCCATCAGAAGAGGAATTCCTAAGAGCCTAGAAGCCATGATACATGCCATAAGGGTGAACCACGCATTAGGGCTTAGTTGACTTGGGCAAAGCTTTATCAGATGGAAATATCTGACTATTTCTGGGTCCAGGGGAAACCTAAGCCCCCATTTAAATAACTCAGTGTAGAAAAATATCTCACTGGGTTTAAACCCATTGATGGAGAGACCCTCTTCGTATACTTGGTCGTCTCTGATTGTGCTATAAGTGCAGTGTTGGTAAGGGAAGTAGATAATTATCCTCGTCCGGTGTATTATATCAGAAAAAGCTTAATAGATGCAGAAAAACGGTATTTGAAACTTGAAAAATTAGCACTAGCCCTGGTGATTGCTGCGAGGAAGATGAGACCCTATTTTCAGGTTCATTCTATCATTGTCCGGACGTCTTTTCCCTTAAAAAACATTCTCCAAAAGGCTGTCATTTCGAGTAGAATGACCAAGTGTTCAGTAGAACTAGGAGACTACGATATTGATTTTCCCCCTCGAACAGCAGTCAAAGCCCAAACTGGGGCTGATTTCTTAGTTGAATTTCATTCAGACATGGATATTAAACAAGCAACCGGGGTAAAAGATAAAAAAGTATGGGTTATCCGGACTGATGGTGGATCAAGTACCATGGGTTGTGGTGCTGGGATATGTTTAACCTCTCCGTACGGTGAGAGAATGTACCAGGCTATATGTTTTACCTTCAGGGCTTCCATTAATGAGTCCGAGTATGAGGCTACTATAGCTGGCTTGAAGTTAGCTTTCATCTGTGGAGCCAAAAGGGTCAGATTAATGAGCGATTCTCAGCTTCTTATCCATCATGCACAAGGTCAGTCTGAAGCCAAAAAAGAGCAGTTGATTAAATATTTATTCATCCTCAAAGAAGTGGCACTCAATTTCAAAAGCGTCACTTATGAGCACATATCCTGAACGTAAAATACGCTACCAGACTCCTTGGCAATCATAGCCTACTCTGAGTCCTATCCTTGGATACATGTGCAAGAATTCCCATCCATTCAAACCAATCCGGATAAGGAAGAAGAAAGTTTGAATATACAGATAAAGCAACCCCAAGATTGGAGATTTCCTCTCTTTCAATATCTCTCAGATGGCATATTGCCTCCGGAAAATGCGGTAGCAAGGAAAATAAAATACAAGGCTCGTGGTTTTGTCATCCTAAGAGATGTTCTTTACAAAAAAAATCCTATAGTAAACCCCTTTTGCGATGTTTGGGGATCGATGAGTCTCAAATATTGCAATCCGAATTACATGATGGTGAGGGATCAGCACACTATGGATTCAGGGCCCTAACTAGAAGAGTTTTGTTAGCTGGGTACTATTGGCCCTCTATAATGCAAGATGCCAAGGAGTTGGTAAAAAAGTGTGATCCATGCCAACGATATAGTAATGAAATTCATACTCCGGCCGTCCCTTTAAAGTCAATTTCTGAGCCAATATCTTTTGCTCGATGAGGGCTGGATTTGGTGGGACCTCTACCCATGGTGTCCGGGGGGTGTAGAACTATAATTATTGCCATTGATTACTTTTCAAAGTGGATCGAAGCAGCCCCATTGGCAGGAACTACCTCGAAAGCTGTTATCAAATTCATCTTGTCTAACATTTGTTACAGATTTGGAGTTCCACATAAAATAACTACACACAATGGGCCACAATTCGACAACAAGGAAATGAAGACTTTCTGTGCCTCTAGAGGAATTCAACACTGCTTCTCTTCTCCTTTCCACCTACAGGAAAACAGACAAGTTGAAGTGGCTAACAGGACTATACTGTCCGGTCTTAAAAAGAATTTAGAAGGGACTGTTGGAAAATGGTCAAGTTATCTGCAAGAATTCTTATGGGCTTACCGGACCACTCCCGGGGCTGCAACACACGAGTCTCCTTTTGCCTTAGTATATGGGATGGATGCCATAGGTCCCATTGAAGCTACTCTTCCTTCCTTTCGAGTTCATAATTTTTCCAAACACGCTAACGAAGTGGCAGTCAGAGGCCATCTTGACTTAATAGAAGAAAGAAGAGTTAAGGCTCACCTTAGAGCCGCACACTATCAAGGGTTGATGAGAAGTAGGTTTGCTTCTAAAATTAAGAGAAGAGATTTCCAACCAGGGGATAAAGTATTGAGGAAAGTCTTCATACACACCAAGGAGAAGCAGTTCGGCAAGCTAGCTACAAGATAAGGATGGAAAGATTTTGAATCACCCCTGGAACATTGAGCATCTCCGGTTGTACTTGGAATAAAAGCTATGTATATATTTTCTTGTTTAAAAGTTCATGTAAATATTTGGGGGCATACTATTTCCTCCCTGGTGGCTCGGGGAGGTTTTCATGAGGTGTCTGGTCTTTTTTATAAAATATGATGCCTTCTTGAAAGATTCGGAGTGTTTCAATTTATAGTTTTCTTTAAAAACAATTATGGCACACCGGATTAAATTGGTGGAGTGATGACTACTTAAACATTTATCATCGGAGAATTTAAACACTCTCACTTTAAAATACTTGTAAAATAACTAAGGGATGTTTAAACATTAGCCACCAAAGTTGAAAAACTATGAAACAATGCAAGAGTTGTGTAAAATGAAACTACCCATTAAGTTGTATGAAATTCCTTGGCCATCCAAGGACTTTGAATTCTCAAAACAGATTGGTTTATCCGGACAAGGGCCAGACATGGTTACAAAAATGCCTTGGCCATCCAAGGACTTTGGTTCAATCACAGAAAATTAAAAAGATAGTTGATACTTTAATACTGAGCTTTCTTAGATGGCTCAGCCTCACTTGGCTTCTTCTTCTTTGGGTCATCATCCGGACTCTCCCCAGTCTTTTCCTCTTCATCGGTTGTGTCAACCCAGCCACTGGAGTAGTTATACTTATCGCCATCAGCCATGGTATGGTGCGGAAGGTCTTCGCATTCCACGAATCGCCATAAACCTCCCAGTGTCCTCTTCAGAAATTTCTCCTGAAAAAGCAGGACCATATCTGACTTGACTTCGGCATACGAACGCGACCCAAATTCATAAATTGACCCGAAAGACCATGTAGCCCGTAATTAAGGGTATAAATGCCCAACCACTTTCATTAATGAGGGTAATGAATATTAAATATAACCAGGAAGCTTAAATCTCTCACTACAATCTATCCAAATATTAAATACCCTTGAAACATCACAAAACTCTAGACAAAATCACCCTCAGTTGAAAATAATCCACACCACATGCCAATGCAACTTTTGTAGATTTAACATGAATCTGCTCAAATCATAGCATATATATCATTCGAACCCTTTAAGTATTTCATGATCCACTTGAGTACGCCATAGGCAAGATCAAATCTTGTGCAAATCATAGCATACACAATACTACCAATAAAATTAGCATAAGGTAACTCTACCATATAATTGTTTTGATGTTTCTGTTGGTGTTTAAGTGAAATTGAGTTTGAATAAGAAACCAATGAAAATTCTAACCATTTTTTCTTCAGATATCGAGAACTTATTTAGGACTTTCGATACCTCTTCAATCGTCTTTCTATAATTTCTAGCTATTAGTATGTCATTAACATAAAAAAACAATAGAAATTGTCTCATAGTATGTCTCTCCCCATTCCAATAAACACATTTCTCATAGAAGCTACAAGCATATTTAATAGATCTCATAAGAAAATCGAATCTTCTAATCCACTGCCTTGACGACTATTTCAACCCATAAAGAGGTAACTTCAAAAATATACACATAACCATTCTTCTTCTTTTTTAAACCTTTTTTATTGATACATGTAAATTATATCATCCGATTCATCATGAAAGATGTAATAGTAACATCCATTTGATCTACCTCATGAAAAAATCTCGTAACAATTGACATTTGAACCTTGATGGAGGTCTGTTGCATAAACGATAAAAATATCTCATTGAAATCGATACCTTTTTTTTACATAAATCCCTTAGCCACGAGGGTAGCCTTGTATCTGGGTAACTTAACACTATGAATCATGGATTCCTCTTGAATATCCATTTAGTCTCAACCAATTATGATCCTTCGGCTGCTTAAAAAAATCCAAGTTTTCATTTTCTCTAGAGTACTCAGTTCTTCTTTCATGGTCGTGAGCCATTTTTCTTTATCACTACTCGTGATAACACCATGATACATTTTAGGTTTAAGAACATCTCCCTGTATTTCAATAGACAAAGCATAACTAATTATATTGGAAAAACCATACCACTATGATTATTTGATTGGTCTCTAGTTTTATTATTCACCAGCTAATAATTGTCTAGATCATCTTGCTCTTCCATCTGATCATACATAGGATCTGGAACAGCAGACCCTTATCCTGCTTCATACTCATGCAATGCTGAACTTACTTTATACGACCTGAAGATGAACCAATCCTAAAATATTATTTTCCAGAAGCATCTCATATTTTACTTCGTAGATAAGATCCATAATCAACTTCACATCTCTTCCCGGCAGTACTTGGTTGAGTCTCCATCAACTTCTTCAATGAAATTCTTGATAAAGGCGGAATTCGCCGATCTCAATTAGAGGGGTAAAAACATAATGAATAAATATTAGATGTAATTAAAGGACATGCAAAGTCAATCAGGGACTAATGTGTAAAGATAAAAATAGTAGAGGGGCCTCATTGGTATGTGGTGAGCGGCCCACTAAGAGCTTAAATGGGTCCTCCTTATTTTAGTATAAAAGGGTGACCCACTTGCCTAAAAAGGGGATTGAATAATATTTACTATGAATCTTCCTTTATCTCTCTACACTTTCTCTCTCTAGTCACATCTAGCAAAAAGGTACCGAGAATATTCCCCAATCATTTATCCACTCATCATTGGCGCCGTCTGTGGGAATCGGTGATACCAAAAAGGAATCTTTAGCCCTTTGAAAATCATGTTTTTCGGGATGAACAGCGATGCGACAATAGAGAGGGACGGGAGAGAAGTCGTCTGAGCCGTCTCAGGTTCGGGAGGTACGGTAGTCCCCGCCCGAGAATGGAACGGCGATCGGAACAAGCGGTCAACTCTGATAATGACCCGAAAGCAGCTCCTTGAGGACATTTCTCGGTTGGAAGAAGAAAGGGAGCGGGCGTTGGGCGAGAAGAGAGCCCGGGAAGGGAAGGGCAAAGAGCCCCTCCTGGAGGATCGGGGGGCAGCTGGCCATGGCAACGATCCTCGAATAGAGGCCCGACCTGTTAGGTACTACAGGGATCCTCTTCCCGATGACGAAGAAGATGCTAGGGCTCGTCGGAATCTCGAGAACCGTCGGGCCATGACGTCGGACTACCCCTCAGACGATTCGTCGGGTAAAGAATATCTGCGGCGGGAAAGGGTTCAACGAGCGCAGAAGAATCGATCTCGACGCCTTCGAGGGCCCAGGGCCGCCCCGCCGCCGTATAAGAAGAGTGGCGCCGATAAGCCAACCCCGGTATCTATCGAGAAGGAGGAAATGCATACTGCCAGCCGCGGAGAGCGGGAAGTGTTGCCACCTATTCCATGGCAACCATCCAATAGCCAGAACCATGGTTACAGGACCAGTAGCCAATTCATCAGCCCAGGGGTCGAGGGACTTTATGGAGTTAGGACCGAGGGTCTTGGGGGAGGAGCCTGTGAGCTCGGAGTCAACTGGAGGGCTTCTCCATTATCCGACGAAATATTAGCGGGACAGCTCCCGAGGAGATTTGACATTTCTAAGTTAGAAAAATACGACGGAAAAAAAGACCCGGATAACCATTTGGAGGCTTTCAAAAATTTTATGTTAAGCTTTGACAACGATGACAAGCTCCTGTGCCGAGCATTTTCTATGACTTTCAAAGACAGAGCCTCAAAGTGGTACAACCGCTTGCCGCAGGGGTGCATTCGTAACTTCGGGACCTTCTGGACGATGTTGAGGCAACACTTCGTCGGGAGTAAGAGTTTCCGCGCCAACGGGGATACTATCATGAATTGTCGGCAGAAGCTGGGGGAGAGCCTCAGAGACTATACTAGGCGGTTCATCGACGCAAAAACCGACCTGGACCACTGTGAAGAGAACGTGGCGCTGACGGCGTTTCGTTTGGGCTTGCTCCCCGGACCGATGAAACAAGCAGTGACCAAGAAGCAGGCGTTCACTTTTTCCGCATTGTTAGCACAGATTGAGAAGCAAATATTGATTGAAGAAACAGAAGCGTCAGAACTGGCCGCCCAGATTCAGCAGAGCGCCCAAGCGTCAGTAGTGATAAAACAGGTTTCCCGATCGGATTACGCCAGGTCGGCCCAACCAGTTAGCACGATACACCCGACCACTTCAGTTTCAACCAAGCCTTCGATCCCGACCGGTCAGAAACCAAGGCAGACAGGGCCGGCGGTCTCCCGACCCATGTCCAACAAGTGGACGCGACCTGCCTATTTCGCGGATCTTACGGAATGCGTGTCATCAATCTACGAAAAAACCAAGAGAAGCGGAATGTACCGAAGGCCTTTCCCCATCCCGACTCCCCGGGAACAAAGGAATAACCGCTATTGTCGCTACCACGAAGACATCGGGCACGACACGAAGGACTGCATAGCCTTGAAAAAGGAGATACAGATGCTCATCGAGCACGGGAACTTGTTGGAGTATGTGAAAAAGACACAGCAAGGCACGGCCTCGAAGGAGGCGGTAGTCGTACCAAAACCCGAAACAACCATGGCCATTTCAGAGGTGACTGACCGTTTCGACGCAACGATTGAGTACCTTGATCCCGAGGCCAACCGCAATATCACCGGGGTCATTGAGGAGGGGGCAGAGGAAGGCGTCGGTATCGTCCAAGGTTTTTGTAAATTTTTCGAGTCGTTAACCGACTCAGGGGAAAGACCGATGATGGGAAACGCAAACTTGCTTCCAAACCGGAAGTGCCCTCTCACCGACCAAACAGTTCCGCTGAAAACGCAAACTTGTTTCCAAACCGGAAGCGCCCTTTCCCCGACCTCGAGCTTCGGTGACCCAAAAGCTAATCACGATGATATCGGGATCATCAAGGAAGAGATTGAGGAGAACGTCGGTAAAGTGCGAGGCCTGTGTAATCGTTTTGAATCTCTGACCATTTTCGGGGGGGATTCGATGGCGGGAGTCACACACTCCTCCAGGAAAAGGCACATCGTCAACCTGACCACCCAGTTGGAAGCCAAAACTTGCTTCCAAACCAGAAGCTCCCCCTCACCGATTTTACATTTCGATGACGACGACATGAGAGACATAGCCGGACCGCATGAGGACGCCATTGTGATCGGGGCAGCCATAGCGGGAGAGGAGGTTCGGCGCATCTTGGTAGACACCGGGAGTTCGGCCAATATCCTCTTCGCATCTACCGTTGCAAAGTTCAGGACGCGACCGGTGAGTGCGCGATCCGACCGCACCATTTTCGGGTTTACCGGGTCAGCAGCCGACGTAGTCGGGGAGTTCGAGGGCGTGGTCCAGTTAGGCCGCGGCCCATTTAAAAAAGAGGTCACGGTTTTGTTTGTAGTGGTGGACGCGCCGGCCTCACACAACGCCATCCTTGGCCGATCTTGGATATCGCGCATGCATGCTGTGACTTCTACTATTCATCAGTGTGTGAAGTACGTGGTCGGAAACAATGTAGGAGTGGTCCGCAGCAGCCAAAAAGCGGCGCGAGAATGCTACCGATCCGCGTTAGCTCCGAAAAAAGATCAAGAGATGTTCCCGGCTCAAGAATAGCAATTAAGGGGGGTGCCTCCGGGATCACAACCGGTGGATGACCCCCGGGAGGCCCCAAGCCTTTTGACGACAGACGAGGAGTGCGAACTACATTCTTTTGCAGACGGACAATGTCTGCGGGTCGGGGCAAACCTTTCACCAACCCTAAGGGCACAACTACTAACCCTTCTACGAGAGAACCTAGACTTGTTTGCCTGGTGCTCCGGGGATGTCACGGGGGTACCGGAATCCTTCACGATTCACAGGTTGACTATTGACAAAAATGTCAGGCTGATCGTCCAGAAGCGTCGGGCTTTTTCCCCCGAAAAGGCGGAAGTAATTCTGCGGGAAGTTGAGAGGATGACCAGCGTCGGACATATCAAGGAAGCAAAGTACCCTTTATGGATCTCTAACCCCGTGCTGGTTAAGAAGAAGAGCGAGAAATGGAGGATGTGCGTGGACTTTACTGATCTCAATCGGGCCTGCCCGAAGGACCCTTTCCCGATGCCAAGGATCGACCAGCTGGTAGATTCGACGTCGGGCAACAAGCTACTCTCATTCATGGACGCCTATGCCGGGTACAATCAAATAAAGTTACATGCCGCGGATCAGGAGAATACTACGTTCATTACGGGTCGGGGATTATATTGTTACAAAGTGATGCCCTTCGGGCTAAAAAACGCTGGCGCGACATACCAAAGGCTCGTAAACAGAACATTCGAAGACCAGATCGGGAGAAACATGGAGGTTTACATCGATGACATGTTGGTCAAAAGCGGTTCCGATGAAGCCCATCTCGCCGACCTCAGGGAAACTTTTGGTAATCTACGAAGGATTAACCTTAAGCTAAACCCGGAGAAATGTTCTTTTGGGGTCCGATCAGGAAAATTTTTGGGGTTCTTCGTCAGCAAGAAAGGGATTGAAGCAGACCCTGTCCAGCTCCGAGCCCTAGCCGACATGACGCCTCCCCGGAGTGTGAAAGAAGTTCAAATTCTGACCGGGCGTCTGGCCGATTTAAATCGTTTCATTTCTCGTTCGTCTGATAAATGCGCTCCGTTTTTTCAGGTCCTACGACAGGCAAAAAATTTCGTTTGGACTCCTGAGTGTACCAAGGCTTTTTTAGGGATCAAAGAGTACCTATCGTCCCTGAACCGCCTCACCAAGCCAACTGCGGGGGAAACCCTCTTCCTTTACATTGCGGTCACGGATTATGCGGTCAGCGCTGCTCTAATCAGCGAATCAGGGCCAGCTCCGACAGCGGTATACTACGTGAGCAAAAGTCTGCTGGACGCCGAAACTCGGTATCTCAAACTGGAAAAAATGGCGATGGCTCTGGTAACAGCGGCGCGGAAAATGCGACCGTACTTCCAAGCCCACCCTATCGTTGTCCGCACATCACTTCCGCTGAAATACATTTTTCAACGACCAGACATGTCGGGGAGGTTATCCAAGTGGTCGGTAGAACTGGATGATTTCGATATTGATTTCGAACCCCGAACAGCCATCAAAGGCCAGGTCTTGGCCGATTTTCTAGTTGAGTTTCACTCAGAACGGCCCGAACAAGAAGCACAGTCATAAGAAAAAGCGGAGGGCGAGTGGACCGTCCGCACCGATAGGGGAGCAAACGCTAGTGGATGTGGGGCGGGAGTCCAAATCGTAACCCCCTCGGGTGTTAGCATGCTCCAGGCTATCCGTTTCGGTTTCCACGCGTCGAACAACGAAGCTGAATACGAGGCCGCTTTGGCCGGGTTACGGTTAGCACAGGTATGCGGGGCAAGACAAGTGCGGCTCACAAGCGACTCCCAGCTTCTAGTAAACCAAGCCTCGGGAAACGCGGAGGCTCGGAAGGAACATCTGGTACAGTACCTTGCGGCGTTAAGAATTCTGGCCGCTTCCTTTGACAAAATTACTTACGAGCATGTACCACGAAGCGAAAATACCACAGCGGATTCATTGGCAACGATTTCTTGCTCCACCAGTTATCCGTGGGTGATAGAACAGGAAAGCCCGTCCATCGTTAAAAGACATGAGTTAGCTAACCGACCTGAGATCGCATGCCAGATCTCTTCGATTGCAACTTCAGACTGGCGCCGGGGTATTATCTCTTTCTTGGCTGAAGGTCGGCTTCCCGACGACACCGCTTCGGCACGAAAATTGCGCAACAAAGCGCGGGGTTACGTCCTTTTAGGGGATGTGTTGTACAAAAAATCTTATAGCCGGCCTCTGCTTTGCTGTTTAGGTTTCGACGAATCCCAGGTAATCTTGTCCGAACTGCATGATGGTGAAGGCGCGGCGCATTGCGGATACAAGGCTCTGATCAGGAGAATTTTTTTGGCGGGATTCTATTGGCCGACAATCACGGCAGATGCAAGACTCATAGTAAAAACCTGCGATACGTATCAAAGGTTCAGTAACGCCATCAACGTACCCGCCGCTCCCCTAGAATCCATATCCGAAGGGCTGCCCTTTGGCCGCTGGGGAATAGACCTCGTCGGACCATTACCAAAGGCATCGGGAGGAAGGCAGATGATTGTTGTGGCGGTAGATTACTTCTCCAAGTGGGTCGAAGCCGAGCCTCTGTCCGCCACGAAAACCAAAGATATTTTCAAATTCATCTGGGCGAACATTTGTTGCCGGTTCGGGGTGCCCCAGCGGCTGACTATGGACAACGGGCCACAGTTTGATAGTGCGGAGATGAAGGCGTTCTGCACCACTCATAATATTCGACAATGTTTCGCTGCCCCTTTTCACCCACAAGCCAACGGTCAAGTCGAAGTAACGAACCGAACCATTCTGGATGGCCTTAGAAAGAACCTCGAGGGAAAGGCCGGGAAGTGGCCAGACTACTTGCAAGAAGTCTTGTGGGCTTACCGAACCACACCGCGCACGGCCACTCAAGAGTCGCCTTACGCCTTAGTGTATGGCATGGACGCGGTCACTCCCGCAGAAACTATTTTTCCGTCCTTCAGGGTCGGAACTTACAGGGAGGAGGCGAATGACGACAGCCGACGACTCGAGCTCGACCTCGTAGAGGAAAAGCGCCACCGCGCCCATTTGAATTCTTTACATTACCAAACTTTAATGAGAAGTAGATACGCGGCCAAAGTACGCCGTCGGGAATTCAAGGTAGGAGATAAGGTTTTACGACGCGTGTTCCTCCACACAAAGGACAAGAGCCTCGGAAAGCTGGCCCCGAATTGGGAAGGACCATACGAAATCGTCGAGAAAATCAAGAGCGGGACGTATCGCCTGCAGAATCGGTCCGGACACCTCCTGAGGCTACCATGAAATATTGAACACTTAAAACTGTATCTCGAATAGTTTGTAATTTACGATGTACTTCGCTGTATTTTCTACTTCATTCAGGGTTGTAAATGGTCGGGGATGCACTCTTTCCTACCTCGGTGGCGCGAGGAGGTTTTAACGAGGCATCAGTCAAACCCGACCCACTCTTTTTTGATAATCAAAAAACTTTTGCCTTCTACATATTCAATTGTTGTGGCCTCGGACAGCTGACGAGCTGGACGTTGTCCGTTTCTCTTATTGTTACAGAGCCTAAAAATAGGTTTTTCGGTTCTACCGATCTACATTTTGGTTTTCCCGAACTTTTTGGAAAAACTTTCGATAACAAATCGATCTACAGAGCCTAAAAATAGGTTTTTCGGTTCTACCGATCTACATTTTGGTTTTCCCGAACTTTTTGGAAAAACTTTCGATAACAAATCGATCTACAGAGCCTAAAAATAGGTTTTTCGGTTCTACCGATCTACATTTTGGTTTTCCCGAACTTTTTGGAAAAACTTTCGACAACAAATCGATCTACAGAGCCTAAAAATAGGTTTTTCGGTTCTACCGATCTACATTTTGGTTTTCCCGAACTTTTTGGAAAAACTTTCGATAACAAATCGATCTACAGAGCCTAAAAATAGGTTTTTCGGTGCTACCGATCCACGTTTTGGTATTCCCGAACCGCTATCAAGATTAACGATGTGCAAAATAGTATATACCCAGCAATTTAGATATGATCGTCCCAGGGGGCCCCGTGACCCCCAAACAACATAAAAATTAAAGTGGTTCGATAAAAACAACAGAGGGGCCTACGGCCCCATAAGAGTTACAAAATCTTAAAACAAAAAAACAGAATCACTGATCCCCATCTTCATCCGCATCCTCGTCGTCTTCTTCGTCATCGGCGTCGTCGGAATCCCCACAATCGACTCCATCGGGGCGATCTTTCTCTGGTACGTCAAGCCACAGCGACCCTAGGCGAAGGTCCGGGAAGCGGTTATGGAGTGACAGCACGTATGCGGCTTTAGCATCCGCAGTCTCCTTGTCCGACCACTGCCTACATCGTTTGATGTAAGCAACGTTCGAGGATTTCAACTTCTGAACCTCCTGTGCCAGAGATGAGGCGCGATCTTCCGCAGCTTTCCTCGCCGACTCCGCAACTTTCACCGCGTCCTCCGCGGCTTTCGTCGCTGTCTCCATCGCCTGCTATGCCGCGTCCGCGGCCTCCTTCGCTTCGGTAGCAAGTTTCTCAGCTTCAACAACCCGGCTTTCCGACAACACCTGGGCCTCCTCGGCAGTTTTGACCTTCGCAGCGAGACTGGTAATTTTTGTCTCCGCCGAGGCTAACTTTTTGCCAAGCTCCTTTGCCCGACGCTCTTTTAAGGCGGCCGGAACCAGCAAGTTGTACAGCGACAGAGCAAGTCCATCAGTCCCACGAAGAGGAAACGGGTGCGGGCTGCCAAGCATCGTCAGCACCGGGAATTTGGGGCCACTTGACGAAGGGGCGTCCGGGTTAGCAGCTTGGGGGGGCTCAGTGTCGTCTGGAATCAACACAACGTCGTCCCCCGCGGGATCTACGCCATCGTCAACTTGATCCACAAGTTTAGGCCCCGAGGCCCCCACCCCGGCGCTAACCACCGCCCGATCCTCTACCACAGTTGAGGATTTCTTCGACTTCGACCCCCCCGCCTCTGCACGTTTCCTCTTCTTTTGCACCGCGGCCGGGTTGGGGCTCGCGTCCAGTCGTCCTGCCTCGGGCACCGCTACCCTGACCGATTCACCTACTGCCTCGTCGTCGTCTGACTTTGGGCGCTTACTGGGCGCCTTGTTGCGTTTAGGCAGAAATAGTATGTACCCGGGACGCCCGGTTCGGGCCAGCACGTCGTCCAGACTTGGAGGCTCCCGCAGCTGTTCAATGGTAAGAACCTCGGATGAGCACCGCCAGAGGTTGCTCATGAACAAATTATTATCCATAAAAGTGCGGTGCATGCCCCGACCCCAATTCCTTCGGGCATAGTTTTTCAGCACCTCGAAAGTGACTTCCGCGGCTTCCGAGTGGTCCTTCTTCACCCCCTGCAGCCAGTCTTTCGACACTACGCAAAGAAACGGTAGATAAAATATATATATATATATATATATATATATATATATACATAGGGGAAGGTAGTACCATCATGGACCCAGGTCCGCAGCAATTGTCTCGGGTTCTCCGGAGAGTATGGAAGACCATTCTCGCAACACCCGCTCAGAAATACGAACCGATGCTTCCACCCCTTGTCCCCTTCCAAGAAGTCATTGACAATTTTCCACTTATTGCCAAGAGAAGAGTAGAAGAATGGGGATTTCGGGGACTTGGACAGACCCGACATGGCGATGTACTCCTCCATCGGCATAACCTGGCCTGAAAGGCGGGAAGCCATAATGCAGGACATTAAGGTATACCAAGCATTTGGCGTCAGCTGCGACGGGCAGATTTGGAGGGTGCGAAAATAGAGCGCGATCTCAGGGTCCAAGGGGAAACGCAAACCCCAGTTGAACAGTTCGGTGAATACCACGATCTCTCTAGGTCTGACGTGGATGGGGGTCTCCCCTGGGGTCGGGAACCGGACGCTGACACACTCAGGGATCCCCCATCGGGTCAGTAAATCTCTGTGATCGGCCTCGGGGAAATAAAGATACTTCCCCTCGAAGAGAGAGACCACGTCCCTGGTTAGAAGCCAACTGAAGTACTTGGTCGAAATGGCAGCCTCAACCGCTTTGGGCAAGGGGTCATCCTGGTTATTAGCCGCGTGACCAGCTGCGGCAATACAAACCCCCGTGGGAGCAATGTCGACTTCCGACTCTCCAGCTTCTTGGGTCGGGACTTGACTAGAGCTGCGGGCAGTAGCGGCGTCTGTCTCGGATGGCCGGACCCGGGAGGAAGAAGCCTCGGCAGCGTCGCGTGCCATGTTCCTATGAGCCTCCTCTGCTTGCTCGGGTATTAGCCGCATTTTGGGCAAACCTAAAAAAGTGACCGCAGTGTTAATACCGGTCCGAATCCCTCTAATCGAGGGCGTAAGCTGAACCATTTCGGGACTATTACCTCCTGCTGAGCACTTGGATAGATCGTCTTCTCCCATTATCAAGAAGGTGGATTTACGGGCACGTCGGGAAGAGGGCGAGTTGACGGACGGTAAGGTCGGATTGTTTGGCCCGACTGCGGAAAAATGGGAACTGTCACTAGAGGAAAGGGTAATGGGTTCTGGGGACAGGCTAGCCTCGGGAATAGGAGAAACCGGAAGGTCGGATACCAGGAAAGATTATGCGGGAACCGGGGTGGCAAGAACGGGGTCGTGAGGAAGCGGAGCGGGAACAAAAGGTTTGGAGTTAGATCCCCAGATCAGACCAGCGCGTCGGTACTCCTCCGCTCGGTCGCTGATACTAGACCACTCTTCAAAGCTCCACTCGGATCTCTTTTTCTTGGTCGGTTTTTTCTGTGAATTTCTGGGTTTCATGCAACGAACGTACCAGAACGAATTAGGGTCGAACGAGTTCTCTCTCTCTCTCTAGAAATGGTCGGACATCGTTTTCTCTCTCTAAAATGCCTCTGAGAGACACCAAGAACTCTGGGGTATTTATAGGCTGGATTGAAAGGTCGGGGGATACCAATCGACGAAAAGACAGCGGGAAGGTGAAGAGTCTCACTAGGAGCCTAGTCTGACAGAAGGGTGACCTATTAGCCCAAGACGCGTGTCGACCACCGACTGACACGGGCTGACATAAGCAACTCATCACAAACCCATCAACAATGTGGGCCGACAACACCGAAAGCGGAAAGAAGGATAGGCCCATCACAAGAAGCCCGGGATGAAAATCTCAGCAGAACAGAAGTAGGAGGCGCGGGAGTATTGCCAGTTAGGAGACCTTGGGCATCGGGCAGTCAGAACTTACGAGGCCCGAAGCTAGATAAGGGATCGGACGGGTGGCGATGGCCTTTTTACAAGTCTCCGCTCGCAAAGCTCCCGAAGACTGGGGGGGCTACTGATAAGGGCGGAATTCGCCGATCTCAATTAGAGGGGTAAAAACATAATGAATAAATATTAGATGTAATTAAAGGACATGCAAAGTCAATCAGGGACTAATGTGTAAAGATAAAAATAGTAGAGGGGCCTCATTGGTATGTGGTGAGCGGCCCACTAAGAGCTTAAATGGGTCCTCCTTATTTTAGTATAAAAGGGTGACCCACTTGCCTAAAAAAGGGGATTGAATAATATTTACTCTGAATCTTCCTTTATCTCTCTACACTTTCTCTCTCTAGTCACATCTAGCACAAAGGTACCGAGAATATTCCCCAATCATTTATCCACTCATCAATTCTCTCTTGATTGAAAAACGCGTCCCTGCTTATCAAAGCCTTATGACTTCTAGCTTCAAGGCATCATAATCTATATATTTTACTCATTCCGGATAGTCGATGGACAAACATGTCAATCATTTTGGCATAAGCTTATCTTGCTTCACATGTGCGTATGAAGCATATCCAAACACTCTCAAATGTTTTAACTTAGATTCCTATCCCTTTCAGGCCTCTTAAGGATAAATAAACTTAAAGGAAGTAGATGGACTTTGGTTTATAATATATGCAGCCGTTGTCACGAATTTTACCCAGAAATCTCAACTCATACCTGTTTTATGAAGCATACATCTAATCCGTTCCACCAGAGTTTGGTTGATACTCTGAGAAAGAGAGTCCCATTTACGGTTCATTGTCTAACAATGCCAAGATTTTCACAGTAGACAGTGAACTCCTTGTTCACATAATTCAACCATTATCAGTCTGAAGCTTTTTCAACACTTTCCCGGCTTGATTTTCTGCCAAAATCTTCATTACACAAAGACAACAAAGGCTTTATCCTTGGTCTTCAAAAGTAGAACCCATACTTTCTTGGAATACTCATCAATCAACGACATAAAGTACATTGCACCATCCATGGTAGGTTTATCTCCTAGACCCCAAAGGTCTAAATAAAAATAATCAAGTACTCAAATAGATTTCTTGTTGATGGGTATAAACTTAACCATCTTGCTCTTACCCAATACACAAATTTCACAAATCTCATCTTCAAAACTATTTTACCATCTAACCACCCATGTTTACTTAGTTCACTAAGTTCTTTCTTACTTATATGCCCCAGCAAGTGATGCCAAAACCTGGTAGATTTCTTCACCATACTAGACACACCCCTTACTGTAGAATCTTTGAGAACTAACATAGCATTAGTCATATTTTCTTTCATAACAATAAGAGACCCTTATAATACCCTAAGTATACCATATTCATTTTTATAGGTAAACCCTTATTCGCCTAACATCCCAATAGAAAGAAGGTTATGTTGAACTATGGTTATATACCTTATGTTGTTAATTACTCTCTCAAGTCTTGTAAATAACTTGAGCCAAACCGTTCCAATCCTTTGGGATCCCATGATTCGTCATTTCCAAAGATGACCCTTTCACCATCAAGGATTCACAAGTATTCTAACTAATGTTTATTGGAATTCATGTGGAATGACACATCTGAAGCCAACCCTCATTTATTGTTGTATATATAAGAATAAGATTTCATTAAACTATCAACATACTCACAATCTTCAGATATGTTTGCAACATCTCCGACCTCGATCTTCTAATAGTTGTTGTCATTTCGATTTTTTGGGCAGTTCAAACCAATATGCATTTTGCTATTGTATGTCTAACATATTAATGTTGAACATGTATTATCCCATTTGGAATTTGACCAATAATTGTCCTCTTCTCTCACTTGAATTACTTTTCCATGATCGATATTTTACACTTATTATGTGCCATTCAAAGCCACCCTTTAGAACACTCTTCTGTTGAATATATTTGGAGTTCAAAGTGCTCTTGACTACGTTCATCGTAAGGGAGTAGATCATGGTAGGCAAATATTCATACTCCTTCGGCATAGAACTGAGAATGATGATGGTTTGGCCATTCTCTTCCACCTTCACACCAACTGCATTCAAGTCGAGTATGATTCAATTGTAATAATCTAAGTGACTTCGGATCTCTATGCTAGTATCCATAAACACATGTAAAGGTGTGTCTTCATATAGTTTTCCAAATAATTTTTCATGTAAATTTCCTCCATCCGATTCTATATACCCATATTTGTAGGCTCTTCAGATACATTTCAGAATACTTCATCTCCTAAGCTTAAACCTGTGTAGATTTATCATCAACAACAACAACCAATTTCTTATGTACTAGGTAATCCTTAACCTTCTTTCTCTAGAGGTTGAAATCATTAGATCCATCAATTTTTTCTAGGTTAAGCTTCATAGAACTCATCTTTCATGGATTTCCGATTTCCAGGCGAGATTTACTTCTCTAACCATCAAATTTGTGAGCGATCTACTTCTTTAATTTTTGTTTCACACTCACTGCATGACTTGTCGGGGTAAAAATAGTGTTTAAACGATGTAAGAACCGTTATATCGATTAATGAACCATGTGAGAAAAAAGTTAACCTTGTTCAAGATGAGCAACAAATAAAATAAAAAATAAATAAAACCAAGCACACAAAACAAATTTAACTTGGTTCAGATTATGGAAATGATCCTACATTCACAAGAAACGAACACTTTTTTATTGATAAGTAGGTTACAAAAATACTCTCAAACACAAATGACTTAGTCTTCTTTGTAAAAAAAGGTGACGTGATTCACAAAACTCTCTCTTTGGTCTTTACAAAAACTATGATGTTTCCCTCTCTTCGTAAATATGTTTCTCACAAATTTTCTAACACACCTCGTAATAATATCTTGTTCAATTTATAAAAAGGTTATGACAAGTCCCAATACAATAATTAAAGAACCTAATTATGGTAGAATACTCGATGAGTAGAAAATCTAATTAATATAGAAGAACAAATCCATAAAAAATCTAATTCATATAGAATATCTAATTAATATTAACTATCTAACTAATATATAAATTTAATTAATAAAATAAAAATCAATAAAATAATCTAATTAATATAGAAGATTCAATTAAAATGAAATCTAATTAATATAGAAAATTTAATTAATATATAAATCTAATTAATATTTAACATCGGTTTAATTCGAAAGTTCTAGTTCGAGATATTTCTACCCTATACTTAACTAGATCGTTAACCACGGATCATCTCGACTTGCTCCGTGAACAAAAATATACAAACACAATTAATTTTCCTTAATATTTCGTATTTTCTTTTAATAAACTTTCGATAAATATGTTTTCTCGTCGAAATTAACAATTATAAATAAATTCAAATCAATTATCTAATGCTAAACATGTCCATAAAAAAAATATTAGAAGAATAATATAACTACCTACGATACACTAACCATCTAAAACAAATTTGAAAATATGAATCTAAAAATAACCTTGTTTTCGGTCAGTGGCGTAGCCAGGATTTAAACCCTATGGTGTCCTGGTTATTGTCCAAAAAATATTTCTTTTGTAGTGGAAGTTGTAAAATAGTGTTGTAACATATTCTCATTTTACATCTATGTAAAAGTTGTTTATTTGTTTAAGTAAGTTTTTCATATTATTTTTGTCAACACTTTGAAGTACTATTATAACATAAGAAAATAGAAGTTGACTAATAGATGTATTGATTAGGACATCTATTATTAGTGAACTCGAGAGGCTATGTTGTTACTGTTAGATTGGGTTTTAGTTTGAGCTTTTTCGCAGTATACAGAGACTAATAGATGTATTGATTAGGACATGTATTGTTAGTGAACTCGAGTACCTATGTCGTTACGGTTAGATCCGTAAAGCAAAATAAAAAATTATAATTTATGCAGGTTTATTTGTTTCGAAATGGAACTCTACAGTAGATCAACCAATATTAATATTCGTAACTAGTGAATAGTAATATAAGACATGTAGCAAAGCTTCAATTTTGAAAATTAATAACATATAGCCATAATAAATACCTTAATATTTGAAGATTTTAGTTAGAATTTTCTAATTATAGTAAAAGAATAATTATTCTAAAAGATGGTATCTTATAGATAGGGGACGGCCACAAAAGAACCAATCCGTCTTGGGGGTGACGACAGAGGAACCAACCCGTCTGCTGATCAAATTTATATAAATTTATATTATTTTTTGAATCAAATATATATTTATATAAATTTATATAATAAAACCATATATCAAATATATATATATATATATATATATATATATAAATTTATATAAATTTATATTATTTTTTAGTTAAGATATTTATTTATAGTAAAATAATGTAGATGTGTAATTTATATATAATAAAAAATAAAAAATATATATAAATTTATATTATTTTTAGTTAAAATATTTATTTATAGTAAAATAATATAGATGTGTAATTTATATATAATAAAAAATAAATGAGATACCAATATTATAATAATAATATTGATATGTTATATATATATAAAATAAAGTAAATAATAAAAACTTAATTCAATTCAAAAATGCTATAATAATAAAAACTTAATTCAATTCAAAAATTAGAGGAGTAACCGCTAGGTCTCGAACGCAAAGTTTGTGGGTTCCTCACCAGCCTCTTTGCCAACTGGACTGAATGATAAAACATGTCTAATGTACTATATATATTATTTATCCAGCTAGGTGGGTTCCTCGGACCCCACAGGACCCCACCTGGCTCCGCCTATGTTTTCGGTATACATAAGTAAAGCAGAATTTAACCTAACTTTCTGAGCTTTGTTTCTCGCCGAATTTTTTTCCAATGAACTCTATCTAATCCGGCCTTTGTCGACTTTCGTCTTTCTCTCCCTCTTGCTCGTGTTTATCTCTATATTGGAGATTAAGAATAACAAATTATTTGAAGAAGAAGAGTTCCCAACTCTGTCCAAGAATCAGAAACAGAGTATTATGCCGGAGGAATATGTCTAGAAGAAATCATATGCCGCTTTCTTCAAAAAATAGCATCTAAACCATCCAGAAAATAAATTTCAACTAGAATGGATTATAAGAAGGAGGATCATATATTGATTCAGTTGTCAAAGGAAACTAAAGACACTATGTTACACAATACTACAGGATTGGGAAGTTTTCTTCAGGTTTGCCAAAAAAGGATATTATGAATAGTTTCTTGATTGCCTTTAAGTTTAAAGGGACTTTCCGGTTTGCTAATTGGGATTCACATCACGTTTTTATAGAATTCAAATTGAAAGAAGATGTATGAGGTTTTGGTCCAAGAACGTGTGGAAAGTTGGATCTTCAATGATGAGGATTTTGCGATGGACCCCTAAGTTTCGACCTAAAATTTAAAGCCCAATAACTATGGTCTGGGTAAAACTTGAGAACAATTTCTCTACAATAAGGAATTCATTAAGGAAATTTCCGCTTCAATAGGAACTGCATACAAAGTTGAAGTTCCCGATAAAAACAGAGTCTGCAAAAATGAAGTTTATGCCCTGATTGAATTAGACGTTTCGATGAAAATTTATAGCAGAATGTGGATCGGATTTGGCATTAACGATGGATGCTGGATATCTATTAAATACAAAAAATTTCCTTCTTACTGCTGTTCTTGCTTTCATTTGGGTCATAATTTTAAAGATTGCAGGAAACATTCTTTTAATAAGAAGGTCTCTGATGAAGAAATGGTGTGGCAGATTAAACGTAATGAAATTCAATAGGTTACAAGAAATGTAGCAAATGAAATAAATCACAAATATGGTGGAGAAAATCTTGAAGTGGTTTAATAGATCATAAGAATAGATCATAAGAAAGATACATCAAAAGAGAAAATCTATACTTTCAAACAGGAAGAAGATACAAATTCTGTTAGTGACAATAACCCTAAAAGGATAGTAGGAAATGCGCAAATTGACACTGAAATAATAGAGGCTATCCAACTTTTGAGCATCAACTGTGATCAACATGAATTGCTTGATGAAGATAGCATGAACTCTCTAACCCAAAAAAATATTGGAAGCCTGCAACATTCTCCTATAAGAAATGTGTCTTCTCCAGTGGCTCAAGATTTCAACACTATAATAAAGAAAAAGCTTAAGTCAGTAAGAAATATGAAGAAACCAAGCAACAGAATAATGAAATCCCTAAAATACTCTGGTATAAACAAGAAGCACGAATCATTATCTAATAATGATAAATATCCTTAATTGGAACTTGCGTGGACTTACTCACACTTCAACAGTTAGAAGACTAAAAGAGATTATTTTTATTGATAAGATAAGCATCCTGACAATTCAAGAACCGGTTGTGAAAGCTGACAAAATCACAAACATTATTGCTTCTATGGGGTTTCCTAATTTTAATTATAATGTTTCAAATAAGATTTTGGTTTTCTAGGAGTTCTGATATGAGAATTAGTACTTTGATAGATCATGATCAGTACCTAAGTTTAGAAGTTAATCATGCTAACAATAACATTTTCCTTTTAATTGTGGTATATGCAAAATATAACAGGTTGAATAGACAAAATCTGTGGGATCAACTGAAGATGATTGCTAACAATGATAAAGGTTGGCTCATTGTTGGTGACTTTAATGTTGTTGCATCCTCTCATGAACAGATGGGTTGTAATTTGTATGATTAGAATAGTGTTGATAACTTTGTCAATACTATCACTGAGTGCCAACTGGAGGATGCTGGGTTCCTGGGCTCTAAGTTTACTTGGAACAAAGGCATGAAATGGAAGCGGATTGATAGAGCCATGTACAATGCTAATTGGACAAATGTTTTCAGCAAAACTCACGTCTTTCACATGGTCAGAACTTGTTCTGACCATGCCCCGATTCTTATTAAAGTTATGAATAATCATTCTAATAGTTTTAATAAAAATAACAGAAGCTTCAAATTCATGAACATGTGGTTGAATGATCCTTGTTTTTTAAGGGTTGTTGAAAAGAATTGGTGCTTAAAAATTAGTGTCCTGCCAAGTGAGATTTTCTGGTTTAAGTTAAAGAGGCTAAATGGCTGACTAAAGGCCTGGAATAATGAATGTTTTGGTAATGTTTTTAGTAAGGTTAATGAGACTGGAAGGATGGTTAAATAAGCAGAGTTGCTTCATGCTAATCTTAACAATAATATCTCTGAAATAAACTTGAAGAAAGCTAATAGCTTATACTTGCAGGCTCTTCAAAATGAAGAGGATTATTGGAAGCAAAAAACTTACAATTATTGGTTGGTTAATGGTGATAGAAACACTAAAATGTCCCATTCATTTGTTTTCAGAAAGACGATGAAGAATACCATTCAAGGCATAAAAGAAGGAAGTAATTGGATTTTCAATTATGATGAAATTGGCACTTCTGCTGAGAAGTACTTCAAGTCTTTCTACACTAAGAAGCCCTATGAAAATCTTGAGATGGAAAATCAATGTTTGAATGATCCTATGATGTCTTCTATTCCTAATATCATCACTGAAGGTGAAAAGAATGCCCTGATGAAAGCCACTTATGAGAATGAGCTATGGACTACTATAAACTCAATGAACACTGCTAGTGCCTCTGGGATAGATGGGTACAATCTTTCCTTTTTCAAAGCTTGTTGGAGTATAATTAAGATTGATTTGATTAATACCATAAATGCTTTTATATTTGGGCATGATATTCCTTCTAGGATCTTAGCTACGGGGCTGTGCCTTATCCTAAAATCTCAAAACCCTGTTTATTGGAATCATTACCGTCCTATTAGCTTGTGTATTATGATTAATATGATATTTTTTAAGCTTATAAATGATAGGCTATCTTGTATTCTGCCTAAGATTATTACTAGAACTCAAGGTGCCTTTGTAAGGAATATATGTATTCATGATAATATTTTAGTTGCTAAGGAGATGGTTTTTGATTTAAACAGAAAACCTTCTAAGGGTAACATCATGGTAAAGCTTGATATGTCGAAAGCTTTTGACATGATGTCAATAGCCTTTGTGAAGAAGGTTCTTGCTCTTTTTGGTTTTTCTTTTCTTTGTTAATCTGATTTATAACATGATTAAGGATGTCAATATCTCTATATTCATTAATGGAAAGGTTTATGGATTCTTTAATACTTTAAGATGCTTGAGGCAATGTGATCCTTTTTCCCCAAGCCTCTTCATAATATGTGAAGAAGTCCTTATTCGTGGCTTAATCAAACTGTTTACTCAAAATAAATCCATGCAATTTACTTCTGGATCTTCTATGGTTATTCCTAGCATCTCATTTGTTGATGATCTTTTAGTATTTACAAACATTCTAAACTCATCTATAAGGTTTTTATCTTGTTTTCTAGATAAATATCAAAGGATTTCAGGTCAACTTATAAACAAGGATAAAACACAGATAATTACCTCAATCAAACTTCACCAAAGCAGGATCCCTGTGTTGGAAGCAACCACTGGTTTCAAAACTGATCTCCTTCCCATAAGCTACTTGGGAATTAACTTAAATTGCAACAACAAAGCAAAAAAAATTAGCAAGCCGATTGATATGGTCAACTCAAAGATTGTTGAATGGAATAGCAAATTCCTTTCTTTCGGGGGAAGGCTCTCTCTTATATCTTCTATTCTAATGGTAATCCCTTATTACTGGATGCATAGTACTTTAATTCCTTTAACTGTAATAAAAAGGCTAGAGATGAAGTTTAATAAATTTCTTTGGAGGTCTAAGTTGGATGTTAAATGCATCCACTGGTCTAACTGGAAAAGGATTTACAGACCTTTTGACGAGAGAAATCTAAATATCAGGAATTTACTTGATATTCAGAATACTCTCTCAAAAAAACTTTGGTTTAGATACATGAAAAATGATTCTCTATGGTCTAATTTGATGAATGACATTTATAACAAAACAATGCATCTCCTTAAAACTGATTACAATAAAACTGGCTCTCACACTTGGAAAAGATTGAAAATGATTAAAGATTGTGCTGAATCTAATGTTAGGTGGATACTTGGAAGTGGAGACATGGATTTTTGGGTGGAGAACTGGTATAATCATGCTCCAATCATAGACTGTAGAGACCCTTCAGCTAATATATGGTTCCTTGACCAGAAAGTTAACATTTTCTGGAAAGATGGGAGGTGGGACTATTCAACTCTCAACATCTTCCTTAGTGATGACAGAATAGCTCAAATTTCTCTCTTTAAGGTTAACCCTCTTAAGAAGGACCTCCTGATTTGGTCAGACTCTCCTAATATGGACTTTAATACAAGATATACTTTGGAAAACACTAGGAGGCACTACAACAAATCAACATTGTTCAAGAAAATCTGAAATCAACTTACACCAGGGAAGTAATCTTTCTTTTTATGGAGATTAATTAGAAACTACATTCCAATTGATTCAATTATGCAAGATAGTCATGTCAATTTAGCCTCCAAGTGCATTTTTTGTGAAAATTGTGAAACCAAAAACCATTTATTTGTTAAATGCAAGTTTGCTTGGAGCATTTGGAAGCACTTTAGTCTGTTATTTAATATCAAACTCAAACATAATATGACATTAACTCATTATTTGAGAATGGTTTTGGTTTTCTAAGTGCAAAGTCCATATATCTCATGTGATTCCCCCGATTATATGTTGGATTGTGTGGAAAATCAGAAATCATCTAAAGTTCAAAATGAAAAGTCCATCAATAGAATCTGCGATATACTGTGTATATAAAGTTTTGTATGGTTTGGACATTTCAAACAAGCTAACTAAGAATCATTGGGTAAATGCTTATGATGCAGGTATAGCTTTGGGTTGTAGTTCTACTTATGACAAGATTAGGAGGGTAACTTACGCTAAATGGACTCATCCAAAAGGTGACAGGATGAAGTTGAATGTTGATGCAACTTGTAGTCAGAATGGTGAGGCGGCTGGAGGACTGGTTGTTAGAAACTCGAAGGGTGATCTGGTGACTGGCTGGGGAAAGACGTTGGGAAAGCTAACTCTTATCTTGCTGAAACTCATGCGTTAATGGAGGGTCTTCTGCTCTGTCGAAAAAAGAACTGGAAAAAAGTCAAAATTGAGTCAGACTGTCAAGGATTAGTGGAATTTATCGCAAAAGGGAAACACCCACTATACCTGAAATTATTGCTAACAATTTGCAGAAGCCTCGTTTGCGATGAGATGACTTTAAAATTCATTCCTCGAATCCAAAATAGAGCAGCGGACTGGCTCTCAAAATGGACGATCAATTGCAAGCAGAAGATTAAAGTGAATCATTTGGATGCTCCACCGGAGTTTCTATCAATTATTCTGCTAGAAAGTATGAGTTTCGGTTACATTGAGTAACTTCAAGAAGATGACTAAGTTTGGAGGTGAAAGAGTTGATCTGTTAAAAAGAATTATGTCTCGAAGTTGGTTGTCTTCTTCCTAAGTTCTTGCAGAAGATCTTGAGGTTGAAGATGAAGTGTTAAACAATACTTGATTTTTTCGTTTAATTAAGATTTTTGAGAACTTTTCTTTTAAGCCCCTATAATCTTAACTATGTTGTAATCAAGTTTAGAAATTAATATATTTTTCAATTTTAACAACAACATAAAAAAAGAGTAAAAGCAGAATTTAGGGAATAACACACTTTTCGCCATGGATTAGTAAAATCATGATATTGTTTCCATTTTCATGTTCAGATGGAAACAAGATGGATGTTACCATATTACGGTCAAAACCAATGATTATATTTCACCTATCAATAATGTATATTTTAGTCGATTGGAATGCCTAACTCAGTTGAAAATTTCAAAATTGACAAACCATTACTTAAAGCCTTAAATCGGATATTATCAAACCTAAATCAAATTAAAGGTTAAAATACAAAATCTTATATTGGTTTGGTTCGAAAGAAAAAATAACAATATTAAAAGAAAATGTTATTTAATTTTGATAGTCATAGACTTCACTTATGACTTTGAATGAATTATAAATTCAAAATTTTAGGGTGTAGTTCTGGAAACCTTGTCAAGGTTTTTCTTTTATGTTTATATAGAATCGGACATGTTAATAATTTTTAACAAATTTGTAAATTGTTTAGAATTCATAGACTGGAGAAATGGAGACCGCAAAAATTTGATGTATGAAGTCATCTTACGATCACTACAAAGACGGCCGCATGTACCTCAAAACATGTGATTTTTTTTTATTTCTCGTAGTCATAGATATAAACTTTGAAAAAAAAAACTATTTGAGAATAAAAAATAACAATATTAAAAAAAATGTTATTTAATTTTGATAGTCATAGACTTCACTTATGACTTTGAATGAATTATAAATTCAAATTTTAGGGTGTAGTTATGGAAACATTTTCAAGGTTTTTCTTTTATGTTTATATAGAATCGGACATGTTAATAATTTTTAACAAATTTGTAAATTGTTTAGAATTCATAGACTGAAAAATGGAGACTGCGAAAATTTGATGTATGAAGTC
The DNA here is from genome assembly GCA_036936605.1 of Limnanthes douglasii subsp. nivea. Lineage (NCBI taxonomy): Eukaryota > Viridiplantae > Streptophyta > Magnoliopsida > Brassicales > Limnanthaceae > Limnanthes > Limnanthes douglasii. The sequence continues at coordinate 112,070,936 of JAUPFV010000002.1, read as the reverse complement.
ATCTTACGATCACTACAAAGACGGTCGCATGTACCTCAAAACATGTGATTTTTTTTTTATTTCTCGTAGTCATAAATATAAACTTTGAAAAAAAAACTATTTGAGAATAAAAAATAACAATATTAAAAGAAAATGTTATTTAATTTTGATAGTCATAGACTTCACTTATGACTTTGAATGAAATATAAATTCAAAATTTTAGGGTGTAGTTCTGGAAACCTTTTCAAGGTTTTTCTTTTATGTTTATATAGAATCGGACATGTTAATATTTTTTAACAAATTTGTAAATTGTTTAGAATTCATAGACCGAAGAAATGGAGACCGCAAAAATTTGATGTATGAAGTCATCTTACGATCACTACAAAGACAGTAGCATGTACCTCAAAACATGTGATTTTTTATTTATTTCTCGTAGTCATAGATATAAACTTTGGAAAAAAAACTATTTAAGAATAAAAAATAACAATATTAAAAGAAAATGTTATTTAATTTTGATAGTCATATACTTCACTTATGACTTTGAATGAATTATAAATTCAAAATTTTAGGGTGTAGTTCTGGAAACCTTTATAAGGTTTTTCTTTTATGTTTATATAGAATCGGACATGTTAATAATTTTTAACAAATTTGTAAATTGTTTAGAATTCATAGACTGAAGAAATGGAGACCGCAAAAATTTGATGTATGAAGTCATCTTGCGATCACTACAAAGACGGTCGCATGCACCTCAAAACATGTGATTTTTTTTATTTCTCGTAGTCATAGATATAAACTTTGAAAAAAAAATAGTTGAGAATAAAAAATAACAATATTAAAAGAAAATGTTATTTAATTTTGATAGTCATTGACTTCACTTATGACTTTGACTGAATTATAAATTCAAAATTTTAGGGTGTAGTTCTGGAAACCTTTTCAAGGTTTTTCTTTTATGTTTATATAGAATCGGACATGTTAATATTTTTTAACAAATTTGTAAATTGTTTAGAATTCATAGTCTGAAGAAATGGAGACCGCAAAAATTTGATGTATGAAGTCATCTTACGATCACTACAAAGACAGTAGCATGTACCTCAAAACATGTGATTTTTTATTTATTTCTCGTAGTCATAGATATAAACTTTGAAAAAAAACTATTTGAGAATAAAAAATAACAATATTAAAAGAAAATGTTATTTAATTTTGATAGTCATATACTTCACTTATGACTTTGAATGAATTATAAATTCTAAATTTTAGGGTGTAGTTCTGGAAACCTTTATAAGGTTTTTCTTTTATGTTTATATAGAATCGGACATGTTAATAATTTTTAACAAATTTGTAAATTGTTTAGAATTCATAGACCGAAGAAATGGAGACCGCAAAAATTTGATGTATGAAGTCATCTTACGATCACTACAAAGACGGTCGCATGCACCTCAAAACATGTGATTTTTTTTTAATTTCTCGTAGTCATAGATATAAACTTTGAAAAAAAAACTAGTTGAGAATAAAAAATAACAATATTAAAAGAAAATGTTATTTAATTTTGATAGTCATAGACTTCACTTATGACTTTGAATGAATTATAAATTCAAAATTTTAGGGTGTAGTTCTAGAAACCTTTTCAAGGTGTTTCTTTTATGTTTATATAGAATCGGAAATGTTAATAATTTTTAACAAATTTGTAAATTGTTTAGAATTCATAGACTGAAGAAATGGAGACCGAAAAAATTTGATGTATGAAGTCATCTTACGATCACTACAAAGACGGTCGCATGTACCTCAAAACATGTTTTTTTTTATTTCTCGTAGTCATAGATATAAACTTTGAAAAAAAAACTATTTGAGAATAAAAAATGACAGTAGTAAAAGAAAATGTTATATAATTTTGATAGTCATAGACTTCACTTATGACTTAGAATGAATTATAAATTCAAAATTTTAGGGTGTAGTTCTGGAAACTTTTTCAAGGTTTTTCTTTTATGTTTATATAGAATCGGACATGTTAATAATTTTTAACAAATTTGTAAATTGTTTAGAATTCATAGACCGAAGAAATGGAGACCGCAAAAATTTGATGTATGAAGTCATCTTACGATCACTACAAAGACGGTAGCATATACCTCAAAACATGTGATTTTTTTTTATTTCTCGTAGTCATAGATATAAACTTTGAAAAAAAACTATTTGAGAATAAAAAATAACAATATTAAAAGAAAATGTTATTTAATTTTGATAGTCATAGACTTCACTTATGACTTTGAATGAATTATAAATTCAAAATTTTAGGGTGTAGTTCTGGAAACCTTTTCAAGGTTTTTCTTTTATGTTTATATAGAATCAGACATGTTAATAATTTTTAACAAATTTGTAAATTGTTTAGAATTCATAGACTGAAGAAATGGAGACCGCAAAAATTTGATGTATGAAGTCATCTTGCGATCACTACAAAGACGGTCGCATGCACCTCAAAACATGTGATTTTTTTTTATTTCTCGTAGTCATAGATATAAACTTTGAAAAAAAATAGTTGAGAATAATAAATAACAATATTAAAAAAAAATGTTATTTAATTTTGATAGTCATTGACTTCACTTATGACTTTGAATGAATTATAAATTCAAAATTTTAGGGTGTAGTTCTGGAAACCTTTTCAAGGTTTTTCTTTTATGTTTATATAGAATCGGGCATGTTAATATTTTTTAACAAATTTGTAAATTGTTTAGAATTCATAGACTGAAGAAATGGAGACCGCAAAAATTTGATGTATGAAGTCATCTTACGATCACTACAAAGACGGTCGCATGTACCTCAAAACATGTGATTTTTTTTTTTTATTTCTCGTAGTCATAGATATAAACTTTGAAAAAAAACTATTTGAGAATAAAAAGTATAACTTTTTTTAAATAAATAAAATATTTGTAATAATGAATAACAAATTATTCATTTTTCGTAATGTGTCAAGTTATTCAAGTTCAATCATTTAAATTGTGGTGTCGTTGTACCCTAACTCACTACACTCACTCGTAAAGTTAAATCTAAGTAGAACTTAAGTTGTTAGTTTATGGTTCGATCTACCATGAAACTCATAAATACGTCAATATAAATATATATATATATATATATATATATATATATATATATATATATATATATATATATATATATATATATATATTAAAGTTTAAAATACTAACTTATTGTTACTCAATGATTTAAACTTTAACTTAATCAAGTTACTTTAGTTATAAGATAAACCATTTAAATAGTTATGATAATTTTTTTAAAAATAGTGATAACTATGTTTAGTAATTATATTTATACTCTGATTTTTGGATAAATGTATTTTTTTTGTCAAAAACAACATTGAATAATATTTTTTTAGAAAATCATTATATCTAATCACTACTTTTTATAAAAAATATTATTGTTTTTAATATATATGAACTTTTAGATATTATGGTTAAAAGATAAACCAAATCTAATACTTGAATTATTTTATAAAATTAAAAATAATATATAAAAATATAGCTTATTGAACTTTTATTTTTATGTTATTGTTAGATTTTTATAAAAAGGGAGTCTCCCTAAAATAAATTAAAAAAAACGAGTATAAAATGATGAGAATCGGAAAAGAAATACTAAAATGATAAAACTCGAGGTTGAGAGGAGATTTGAGACAAATACAGTATCTCCGAACGTAAAATTGTAGTGGGTGTCGCAAGACATGTGGTGCGCATGGTTGCTGCATGAAATAGTCATCTATCTATACAATATGATCTAATATCGTATGGCATAAAAGATAATATGGTTGATTTAACGCAATATTAGGTACACAATAATTACATTGCTTAACGCAGCATCGAGCACAACCTTGTAGCGGATTAAATACAAAGTTGTGTCCGAAATGATATTTAACTTGTCATGATGACTTATTTATTCTAAATAATCACATGAAAAAAATATAAAATGTTTTTATATTCTACTTTTAATGTAAAATTTTTTGAAAGATAGAGATTATTTATCAAATACAAGTGATTTAAAATAGTTAGAGTTATTTCGTAAGTCAGTATCATTATATTGAGTATTTATTTGAAAATTTCAAACATATTCTTTTTTTAAAATACATTATTTGATTATAGTATCAACCATAAGAAATATCGGGAAATATTCATTCATCCGAGACAATGACCTAGTTGCGATTACCGATCCTTCGAAAGAATAATTTACCATTTTTCAGACTAGAAATAAACAAACGAAAGAATGAAATAGAACCAAGCAGACAAAACAGGTTAAACATGGTTCAGATGGTGAAGAAATCCTACATCAATTGTAAAACAAGCATGTCACAACAAGACTCTCAAACATAAATGACTTAATCGCTGCTTGTTATAAAGATGACGTGATTCACAAATCTGTATATTCATGATTTATGTATCACCTTACTTATCTATCAAAATACCTGAAGATATTTCTCTCGCTTATGAAATATGCTACTCACGACACTATCTCACCACACAAATTTCATTGTTTATCTTCTACTATTTATAGGTTTCGAGAAAACCTTAATTATTCATTAGATGCTCCTGATCAAATCCCTTTAATCAACGACTGTAACAAGATCCTAATCTGTTAATATAAAAAACCTAATAAATATGACATCTAAATTAATAGGAAAGAAAATTAATATAGATGACCTTATTAATGCAGGATGACCAAAATAGAAACCTAATTAAATAAGAAAACTAACAAATATAAGAATCCGTTTTGGTCCAACTCTCATGCTTTGGTCTAGCTCACTTCATACCAGAACGTTTCGAACCAGCTCGCTATGGACCAGTATGCTTTGGACCATAACATATCTCATTCGACTCAGTAGTTACCAGTTTTGACAACTTATCTCAATCCTTTAGGTTCCGGAAAACATCTTTGCATCTAAGTCACGACTCAAGCTTTACCGAGAAAGTTTCAACAATTCTTGTATACATGTAACCGATAAATCCAATTATGGCCATGTAGTCTTTTGACAGTATCTCTGTTGACAAGTTACTTCTAGACTATACCTAAAAATTCTCCATATAAACTTATAGTAACTCCATTATCCGTTGCACATAATGTTCTACTTTTTAGAGATCATCTCACCTGCATCCCATACTTGCACAAGTCTCATGCAATTAGTGAGCTTTGAAATCGAGAATACCTTGATCAGAGCATCCAAAGAATTGTACTCGCTAGGAAACTTAGCCACCTTAAGTTGCTCCGTCTCCACCACGTCTCAGATGAAGTGCAACTCAATATCTACATGCTTAGTTCTCCCATGGAACTTTAAATTTTTCATTAAACGAAGAGCACTAGTATTATCACTAAAAAAATCATATTTGGCTTCATAACAATGAATATTCTTAATAATCCTTTTAGCCATATAGCTTATTTCATGGCTTTTATAACAGCTATATAATCGAATTCCATAGATAACAACGCAACGACCTATGATATATAAGACTTCCAGCTAATCACTCCTCCAAGCATAGTAAATAGATAACCCAAAGTAGAATCCTTATGTCGATGAAGTTTGCATAACCGGAGTCCATATACCCCCTCAACATTGTGTCGCATGTATTCTACTGATTGTATGAGCCACTGGAGTGTATGTCAATGCGTCTTTTCCAGATTTGACATGAATCTACTCAAAACACTTAAGGTGTATGCAATATCAGGTCTCGTGCAAATCATTACATCATAATGCTAGCAATAATATTTGCATAAGGTATCTCCAACATATACTTCTTATCTTCTTCTTCAATCGGTGGTTGAATGAAATTGAGTTTATATTAAGAAACAATAGGAGTTCCAACCATTTTTGATTTGGACATAGAGAAATTCCTTAGGACATTATGTATATATTTTTATTGAGATAAGAATAAATACTCATTTGGCATGTTTCTCCTCATAACAACACCAAGTATCCTCTTAGCCTCTCCCATACCCTTCATCTCAAACTCTAATTTCAACTAAGTATTTATCGCTTCAATCTTCCTTTATCAATTACAACTATTAGTATGTCATCCACATACAATAATGATAGGACCAGTCTCTCCATGTGTGTTTTCTCGTTCCAATAGAAACAATTATCATAAACACTATATACATATTTAATGGATCTCATAAAAGAATCAAATCTTTTATTCTATTACCTCAGCGACTATTTCAGCCCATATAAGGTATTTTCAACAAACACACATCATTTGTTTCTCTTCTTGAAACCCCCTCAGCTAACACATGAAAATTTTATCTTCCAATTCACCATGCAAAAAGACAGTAGTAAAATCCATTTGATCTAGCTCAAAATCAAATCTAGAAATAATTGACAACGGAATCATGATAGAGATTTTTTTCACAAACGGTGAAAATATCTCATTAATATCAACTTTCTAGTTTTAAGTAAAGCCTTTAGTAACAAGCCTACCTCGATTCTCTTGAATATCCATTTACTCTCAACTACCTTCTGACCTCTCAAGTATTCAGAACATTGTAGGTTTTCATCTTCGCAAGATATCTTAGTTCTTATTTTATGGCGGTAAGCCACTTCTCTTAATAATTGCTCTTGATATTATTGTGATATGTTTTGGGTTCGAGAATATATCCCTGTATTTCAGTAGGTAAAATATAAATAATTATATTGACAAAATCATATATTTATGTTTGTTTTCTTGGTTTTCGTGCTCTATGTTTTGCCGGTTGATAAATTTCAAGATCATGTTACTCTCCTGTCTGATTATCCGAAGGCCCTGGATTACCAGACCATTGGTCAACTTTATACTCATGTAGTTGTTGAACTAACTTTGTATGAGTCAAAGCATAACTATAACCAAAATATTCTTTGATATAGATATTTCCAAATTTACTGTGTAGATCAGATCTATCATTAATTTCACATCTTCCTGGAAATTCTAAGTTAAATCTCTACATTATTCTTCAATGGAATGTCATACTGATTGAAAACCTCTTATTTCTTATTAAATCCTTCTGACATTCAGCTTTGTACTCATGTACTCGTTGAACTAACTTTGTACGTCTCAAAGCATAAATATAACCAAAATCTTCTTTGATATAAACGTTTCTAAATTTATTATGTAGATCAGTTTCATCCTCAACTTCACATATCTTTCTGGAAGTACTAGATTAAGTCTCTACCGTATTCTTCAATGACATGTCATACTGATTGAAAACCATATCATTGCTTATTAAATATTTCTAACGTTTAGGTTCAAGGCACAACAGGTTATACCCTTTTACTCATTCTGGATATTTGAGGAACAAAAATCTCAGTGCTCTTGGCTTAAGCTTATCCTTCTTCACATGTGCATAGGAAGCACATCCCAACGATCTCAAATGTTCAGGTTTAGGTATCTCTTCAGTTCATGTTTTTTCAGGAAAAATAAACATAAGTGTCGTAGATGAAATCATCATGCTGATATATGAACTCGTTTTCATGGATTTTCAGTATAAACTTGGACCCATTTCAGTTATATGAAACACACACCCCACTCGTTCCAATAGGATTTAATTCATTATCTCCACAAGCTCATTCTGTTGGAAATTCTCACTTACATTTTGGTGTCTATGAGTTCAAGATTTGCACAATTACTAGTGAACTCTTTGATCACATATTTCAAGTTATTATGAGTCTAAAGATTCTTCATTATTTTCTTGGTTAGATTATCTACCAAATTTTTCCAGTTCAGAAAGAAAACAAGTACTTTATCTTTGGTCTTCAATATTATAACTATATTTTATGGAATAGTCATCAATCAGCAAAGTACCTTACACCATCTATGATAGGTTCCAGTATCAGACCTCAAACATCTGAATGAACACAATAAAGTACACCATTTGATGCCTATTTAATGGGTAGAAAGTTCACCCTCTTTCTCTTACCCAATACACAAGTGTTACAAAATCTTAGCTTTTGAACTATGATACCATCTAACATCCCATGTTTACTTAGTTTTCCAATGAATTTCTCACTTAAATGCCTTAGTCTATGATACTATAACCTGGTAAAATCCTTCACCATATTAGACACATATTCTACTAGTACAAAGCTTTCAAAGACTAATACACCATTAGTCATATTGGCTTTAATAACAAGAAAGGAACCTTGCAAGACCCTAAGTCTGCCATTTACACCTCTATAGGTAAACCATTCCTTATCTAACATCCCAATAAAAAAGGTTATGTTTAACTCTTGGTACATACCTTATATTATTAATCATTCTCTTAATTTCTATAGAAAACCTGAAGCGAACTATTGCAATATCTTTAACATCACAAGATTCGTCATTATTTCAGAATGACCTTTCTACTTTCAAGTATTTTCACGTCTTTAAACTAATACTTATTGGAAGTCATGTCGAATGACACCGCCGAATCTAGCACTCATTTATCATTATACCTAAAAGAATAATAAGTCATTAACCCATCATTGTACTCATAGTCATCAAGCAGCATTGCATCATCTTTGGTTTTGGTCATTTCTTCTTGCATATCAAACATATAAATTTTGAACCTGTCTCAACGCATTTGGACTATAGCCAAAATTTTCCTCTTATTCTTTATGAAGCTTTATTTCTTAACTGACCCCTCACACTCAGTTTGTGTCCTTCATAATCGCTCTTCAAAACAATATTATTTTGAATATTTTTATAGTTCAAGCCACTGTTGACTTCGGTCATCGTAAATGAGTCTTTTTTGTAGAGCATGTTGTCCATAAAGTATTCATAGTTTTTTAGAAAAGAACTTAAGATGGTGCTTTATTGGTTCTCGTCCTCTACCTTCACACCAACTACATTCAAGTAAATTATGATTCGATTGTTATTATCTGGGTACCTTTGGATCTATATGCTACTATCTATTGACAATATGTAAAACTATAGCTTCATATGAAATCTATACAACAAATATTTCTTCATGTAAATCAACTCCAACCGATCCTATATACCTAGAGTTGTAGGGTCTTCAAATACCTCTCATATAATTTTGTCTCCCAAGATGAGTATGAGGGCACTAGGAGCTTTAGACAATACCACAAAATCAATATACGTAGATCTATCATCGATATCAGTAGTCAATCATGTATGTAGCAGCTAAGCCTTAACCGTAATTCTCTAAAGGTTAAATTCATTTGATCCGTAGAACTTTTCTATGCTAAGCTTCATAGAACTCATATTTCTAGCTTTTGGTTTCCAGGAGAGATTTATTCTTCCACTATCAGATCGATGATCAATTTACTTCTTCTAAAGTTGCTACATGCTCATTGTACCACTTTGTTATTATATATCTGTATGTCTGAGACAATTACTGATGTGCGATTATCAATCATTTAGAAGAATAATTTACCATATTCGAGACTAGCAAGAAATAAAAAATGTGTGAAATAATACCAAACACACAAGACTGATTTAATATGGTTTGGATTGTGAAGAAATCCTACATTCACGAGAAGCAAACACTTTTTTATAAAAGAAGTAGCTTAGAGGAAGACTATAAAATACAAGCATCTCAATCACTCTTTGTTATAAACATCACGTGATTTACAATGCTCTTTATTCAGTGTTTATCTCCCACTTCACTTATCTTTCAAAAGACCTATAACTATTTCTCTCACTTAGCAAATATGTTGGTCATGAAACTATCTCAACATATAACTTTCATTACATATCCTCTACTATTTATAAGTTTAGGAAAAACGTTAAAACATAATAAGGTGTTTAATTATGTCATGTACCCGTGGATTACACCATATAAAGAGAGGTTTCCTCATGCCTACACTAGCGCAATCATGCATTTTAAAAATCACACCTCCAATAGGGCGTAAAGCTTGCATGTTATTTTGAAAAAAATATATCGGGTCAAGCCAATTGAATTCCAAAAAAATTTGGGATAAATTTCATGGTTTATTAGTGATGCAACATTTGACCATAAAAGAATCGATGAAGCTATGCAAGTGTCGACTTATTCATAATTTTTAAGAGTTTAAACCTTTCAAATTACTATGAGGTACATATCACCTATTGTTTAGATGATAGTATACGAAAACTATCTTGATAACAACGAATGTGACAAATATTTATGCACTTGCATCGATCGTACGGAACAAGGTTTACCATGCACTCATGAACTAGAGCCAATCCAAAGAGTGGACGAGTATATACCAACCTGAATTATAGACGAGCATTAAATGAGACTAAATATTATTCCCTGAGTTAAACTAAGCAATGAAAAAGAGGTGAAACTTAATTTTGAAAATTTAAATGCAAAGATCGTTGCTATGAGACTACACCATCCCACGCCGATACAATTCATAAAATGTGAACAAGTAATAGTATACTTAAACAAAGAGCTCTAGGGGTGTTAGTGTAACTTTTTATTTTGGAACCAAATTCTAAGTACTAGTTGTTTTGTACTTTTTAATTTGTGAACTTGTGAAATTATCGATTTTGGAACGATTTTCTAAGGCAACATCATGCATGGCCTGCGACTTGTCAGCTAAAATAAGAATAGTATCCAAAGTACCTCGGACCTTGATCCCCAATATAGTATGCATATCATCGAAGGTGATAGTCATCTCATCATAAGAGAAATGAAAACTATATGTTTCTTGATGTCAACACTCCAAGAATACCTCGGTGATGTTGGATTGTGTATGCATACATGATAACGTCTCGATGAGCTTGCCGAAAGGTGTGGTATCTGATACTACTCCAACCTTTCCCTGAGCTCGCAGACTCCAACTCTTGTGACTAGGATAGTGGGTGTAGCCTCATACCATGCTCCTGCAAATATTTATTATGAATATTAATATATATAAAATTGTCACTAAAAATTAACAATAAATACGGATATTACCTCTCCTTGCCAAACGTAGTAGGTGGCATGCTCTACAAACATGCTGTCGAATAATAAAGATAATAAAATAGGGGGTACAGCTCTAGTTGGAAATCAAGTAGGAAAAGACGATCGTCGGCTGGGGTAGCGGAACCAGATGTCGAACCAGATTTAGGAGGTGGTGATAATAAAGTTATTGACTCTATACGAAGCAACAAAATAACTTCTTCGAGTTTGGTATTGGTTCTTTTTTTAGCTCAATTCTTAACTCTCTTCGTCCGCGAATAAGCACCTGCACCTGAACCCTCAATTGGATCCATAATCTAAAATAAAAAACATAAAAAATGTGAACACCTACTTGATAATACCAAACGGTAATTGGAAAACTGTTTTTTTTATAATAACGTAAACATAAACAAAACACGAAAAAAAATGATAAAACCGGTTTGGAGATAATTTGGTGAGCGGAGCTTATCAGCATCATACGTATGACGTGTGACTTAACTTTCGAACCATATAAATGACGTGGGAAGCTTGGTTTCGCCCGTGTTTGGCGAAAACCAGATGTTCTAAGCCAATCATTGTTGAAGAAACACTAGTACACCAGAATCAAGGATATTTTTGCAACTATAACAGTTTGAAGACAAGTAACAACGCACAACAACACTCTACCTCAACATCGAAACCATTAAATCTAAATAAAAATCCTAAAATAGAAAACTATCGTATATCATAAATTAAAGACTTAACCTAAAATAAAAAATAATTACCATAAATTTGAAGACGAGTGGCAAGCCTGGTTGAGGTTGAGGTAGAGGTAGAGTGTTGCAGTTGAGTGGGAGATTGTGGAGATTCGAGTTACGTGGCTGATTGGGCTAAATGTTTTTGTTTCAGTAAGGTGGTAGTCGAGTTTCATGGTTGACTGGGCCGGAGGCTATGGACGGTTGAAGTCGATAGGTTTTGCTGGCTCAGAGTTGTGGTGCTTCAATATATGGGTGATGGCAGGTATACAGATGTGGTGAGTGTAGAGTTTTTGTCAGTGTAGGGATGTCGTGGTTAGTGTTTGCTACAGTGTAGGGTTGTGGTTAAAAACCCCTATTTTGTTTTAAACCTAAAAATAGTTAATAGTTAATTACAAAAAAAATCATGTTTATTTTAAGCAATCGAAAAAACTTTATTGATCAAATTGCAAAAGTTACAAAGAATAAGGGCTTGAAACAAAGAGTTCATTTTCTCAAAGGACCAATCTCTAAATTAAAACGAAGCCCAAGAGTCTATAGCTCACTTTCACTCACAAACTACTCTGAACACATACTATTCACGAAGCATCTGAAAAGGCACCATGAAAGCAACTCAATTCCTTCGAAATTCAAGACCCTCAAAGATCTTGACTCCTTTCACCAAATAAAGGAATGGGGATTTGCATGAAAAAAACAAATTGTAGAAGATTTAGAGCAGAAATAACCGAGAGAGAGGGAGCTACTAAGTCCAAAAGCTTGATAACAGAGGTATGTAAGTTTCTTGGAGGAATTTAGCTCTCTGAAAGTCAGGGAGTGACTTTCTCCAAGAAACTTACATGCCTCTGAAAACAGGGGTAACTCCAAATCAGGGATCGCAATATGAAAAGAGAGGAACGATCAGAATGACCGGGCTTCCCAAAACCACCTCTTCATGCAGACCCAAGCTCTCAAACAGTTCAGAAGCTTAGAAAAGGCCATCATCGATCCAATCAGACCTCGAAATAGAAAAGTCCCAAACAAAACCCTAAATCGGCTCGAAAGAAAGCAACAACTCGAATTCATGCAATCAATTACTTGTGATATAACCCAATCCAAGTCCTTCAAGGAAAACGATAAATAACAGTTCAGTAGGAGCAGAATTGTGGGTGAATTCCTGAGTCTCATTACAGGAAAACATCCACTTCGCGATCCAGTCCGATGCCTGGTTCAGCCCCTTCAAGGAGAAGTTTTCTGCAAATATTGATGAGCAGCTCAGAATTCCAGTATTCAGCCCCTTTTGAAACCATGTTGACAAGCATAAAGCTATCTGTTTCGACGTCAATATTCACCTAGTCTCTTCTGTAACAAATCAGAAGACCTTCAATAAGGGCACGAGACTCATCAAGCAGAGGATTCATCTTGCCATCTGAATCTATACCCAGTTACAATGTCCCCCTCACCGTTTCTGACAATTATGCCTCCAGTCGCTTCACTAGTGTGCGAGCAAGCCCCGTCCACATTCATCTTGAGTCGTTCACTTTCTGGAGGCCTCCATTTGAAGTAAGTTATTTTCTTCTTTCTGGACTCAATCGATTGACCTCCCAAGCTGATTCCTGCATTAAAGGAATTTGACCAGTTCTTACTGGTCAGGCAGTTAGAGTAGTCAATTCCTCTAATAACTTTAATTATCTTGTATATAGTATTTTTGACCGAATCATGAAAGCCTTTGAATTCTGAAGAGTTTCTACTCTTCCAAATGTACCAACATATTATTTGAGGCACCGTATGAGTGATATGGAAATTATTGTTAGAGTTCCAAAACCACACTCTAATAATATGATTGACAGACATATAACGCCCTATTCTGATATTAAATAAGGAACTGAAATAATTCAAAATTTTCCAAGAATAGCAGCAGCTCACACAGAGATGATTCTTCTTTTCAAAGCTATTGAAAAACTGACACTTAGACACAATGACTAAATGTCTACGCCTTAAAACATAATCATAGGAAATAAAATTATTAATAAGCTTCCAACCTAAAAAAGAATACTTGTTGGGAATCTTGATGCTCCAAATTTTCTGAAAAAGGCTAGACTTATTATGCTTTATCCTGATGCTATCCCAAGTTAACTTTGTATTGAAATTAAGATTTTTGAAAGCTTCCAATTGATAGTGTCCTCTTTGTCAGTAATTTTGAGAGTGCTAATCTGGTTTACTTTGTCGCAGGGGAGAAAAGAATTGAGAGAAGCATAATCCCAGGAGTTGTCCTTCCAAAAGGTCTTCACAGGAGCCTCAATGTACCAGCTGTTAATAGCAAAGGGAGGCCCATTATGCCAGTCATCGAGCCAGAAATCAACGTTACTCTTTCCCAGCAGCTAACTGATGTAAGAATCAGCAAGATTTCTAATATCGGTAAGCCTTTTCGAAGTTAGAGAATCTGTACTTTTACACTTAGCTTTAGTAGAGTTTGAACAATATATATTATGTAAAATCTTAGACCAGAGACAAGTATTTTGTCTGAAAATAAACCAAAGCTTTTGAGAGAAGGCAGCTTGGATATCTTTTAAAGCTTTGATATTCAAGCCACCATCCTCAAAAGACTTACAAACATAACTCCAAGAAGACCAATGAATGTCCCTATCGTTGAATTTAGATCTCCACAGAAACCTGTTGAAAGTAGTCTCCAAAATACTAATAATAGAATTAGAAAGCCTACTAATATGCATCCAGTAGTAAGATATAGGAAGTAAAACAGAAGTAATGAGAGTCAATCTCCCCCCCAAAGGAGAGATATTTAGAATCCCAAACATTAATTTTGTGTCTGACCTTTTCCAGAAGAGGCCTAAAATTAACACATTTGTTATTGTTGCATAGGGTAATCCCCAAGTAAGAAGAGGGAAGATTGTCAATAGCGCAACCAGTCTTGATCTTTAAGCTTTTACTTCTAGCTGAATTCATTCTGTGAGAGGTAATAAGTCTTGTTTTATCCTTGTTGATAACTTGTCCCGAAACTAACTGGTAATTCTCCAAATGCTTGCTTAACAGATCAATAGAAGAGCTTTTGCTGTTAGAAAAAATAAGAATATCATCTGCAAAAACTAAGCAGGGAATAAGCAGGTTAGTTCTAGTAGCATAGAGCATCTTATTGTTTTCCTTTTGCAAATTATATAACCCTCTGATTAAAACTTCCTCAGCAAGGATAAAGAGACTTGGAGATAAAGAATCTCCTTGTCTCAAACCCTTGTTCTGATGGAAATAGCCAATAACAGCTCCATTGATTAAAATGGATTTGTTAATACGAGTAATAAGCTTATTTATAAGATTAATGAACTCAATAGAAAAACCAAATTTGGACAGAACCTCAAGGATGAAAGAGTGGGCCATTCTATCAAAAGCCTTAGACATATCTAATTGAATGATAACATTTCCACTCTTGGGCTTTCTGTTGATATCATGAATCATCTCTTTTGCTATCAATATGTTTTCGTGAATGAGTCTGCCCTTCACAAAAGCACCTTGATAGCAGAAGATTATCTTAGGCAAAATCTTACCTAACCCGGTATTAATGAGATTCGATAAAATTCTATTAAATAACGAGCAGGGGCTGATGGGCCTATAATTGGACCAACCAGTAGGATTAGGCATTTTAGGAATCAGACAGATCCTAGTGGCAAATATACCAGAGGGGATATTGTCCCCTTTGAGAAAATAGTTGAAAGTATTGCACAAATCATCATTAATAATCTCCCAACAATGCTTAAATAAATGTAAATTAAAACCATCAATCCCCGTAGCGCTGTCATTATTCATATTTTTAATGATACTTAAGATTTCCTCTTTGTTAGTAGCAGCCATAAGAGCATCATTATCATAAGCAGAGACAATCATAGGGATATTGTTAAGAATATGATCATTCATATAAATACTTTCTTCCTCCTTATTCAAAAAAGAATTAGTATAAAGAGTATTTTTGAAAAAACATTTCTGCAGATTTACCAATATCTTTAGGATTGTACAGCCAGGTATGATCTTCTTTAATACTGGCAATAACATTTCTTCTTTTCATCTTGTTAGCATAGGCATGAAAAAGCTTTGTATTCCCATTACCATTTTTGAGCCAGCCATTGTAAATTTTCTGCTTCCAATAGGTCTCCTCATCCCTAAGAGCTTTGAGGTGAAGACTGTTAGCTTTAGAAAGAGCCTCCTTGGAGACCTGATTGTTATCTCTAGAATTAATTTTTTCACATTTAGTCACCTCCTCAGCAATAGCCTTTACCTTACTGAA